>CM070876.1:110519309-112004309 GCA_036365515.1 Torymus aiolomorphi
ATAATAGATTGTCATATAAAGGAATGTTTCGGAAATTCCTAAAACACAAACGAATTTTTTTCAAAATCAGGAGTTTTCTTACATGATATTAGCTACATTCGGCGCGCTTCACAAATGTGAATCTCTTTTTTAGATCATGAAACCACTCTTATTTTTAAAACTTTGTAGCTTTTAGTTTAAGTGATAAGATAGATAAATTTTTATCAATAAAATAACCAAGTTTTCATTACGTTATTTTAATTTAATTATTTAGTGTGAATATTCAGTCTTAAAAATTCAGTCTTAAAAATTTAAACATGTTAGATTTAGATGCTTATTTTATACAGAACAATTTTATCAATTAAAAATAATCAATCATTATCTATAGGGTAATTTTCTCCTACTACAAAAACTTTTACAAGAAAATAAGCAAGCAATGTATAATTAATTCCTTACAGTTATCTTCTTATGTAGCATTTTTGAATTGAAATCAATTAATAGGTACTACTTTTACTTTTTAATAATATCACATTTTTTACACAACTATATAGATCGAGTTAATGAAGCAACATCATTTTGCAAAACATCTTACCGCCACAATACTAGTTTATTTAATAAGAATATTTTGCAATTGTTTCGTATAATTTTCTTTAAAATATCAACAACTTAATTATTATTATTTGAAACAAAACGTCATTGCCAAAAATGAGTCTCTTTAAGGTAGTTGTTTACTGAATCAAATTTATTTACAAAACATTACAGAGTTTTGTATCAATTAATATAGGTACACGGTCAATGTCTTGGAACTGTTAAAATAGGATACCGGGTGCTGTTCAAAATAGCTATCTTCAGCAGTGCCGTAACAATAATATATAATTGCGGTACTTGTGCAAAATTAACTAATTTCTATGTTTTTTGATTATTAAATACCGTTTATCAAACTTTGAACTATGACTTTTTCGACTTTAATCTAAAATACATTTTAAATTAAATGGCCAACCCCTGCATTTTTAAAGAGAATTAACAAACATGGAACTTTCATTAGTGCACAGTATCCTTTCTTAAAAATCTGTGATTGGCTCTTGCATGAAAGGCGCAAGAATTCAAAATTAAATATGCAAATTTTTAATTTTAGCAATAAAGAAGGAAAATTTTATTTAATGAAAATCTGTAAATATCTCCTAAAAACCAGTAGAGGAACACGCAAAATTAATATCTAAATATGTTTCACCAGTGAATGAATATATCGCCAGTGAATAAACAATTAATAGCGGCGATTTTATGATTTTATTCTTAACAAGATAATTTCTTTTATGCAGAATCTTTATATAAAATGAAATAAAAATTTTCAAGGATTCGAAAATTATCGCCATGTTCGATAAACAATACATAGAAAACTTGATATTTTCATATATATAAAGAAAATGTTCATTAACTGGTGACTGTTCCAATACTGGCGTAGTAACCCTATACGATAGCAAGGGAGATGCGAACTGCGGCACTCGCGCTTTTCGAAGAATCGGAGCCCTGCCCCCGAATCTCTGGCTTATACCCAAGGCGTCGATATAATAGAACGCGAGATCGCTGCGCTGAATGTGCAATTATAGAGGGAAACAAAAACCGAAAACAATTATAAACCAACAAATTTTTTTCCTGAGAGTTAGTCTATCTATATTAAACGATTCTTGCATCGCCTTAACTTATACTCTCAAGATTTATCATAGCTCTGTACAGAATACATTAAATGAAAGTGGATTTTGTGATAACTATAACAGACCAACAGAAATAGTAGACTATAAAATAAAAGCTATTTTATGTATTGCCACTGAAATCCTTAAAAAGTTTTTCCTCCGTGCATCTTTTATCGCCCAGGACTGAATTGATTACTATTAACTGTGAAAAAAATACACACAAAGTATCAATTTAATACATTAAAATTTATATTCTAAAAATTTTGTTTTTAAAAATTACTTACCTAATAGCAGTAACCACGCCTGGAATTTTTTTTTCTTCATTTCTTGAAAACAGGCAATATTTTATGATTTATTATGTATTTACAATAATGTCCATATTCAAAGATATACCCATAATTTATAAATATATTAATAATTGGCTTCTATATCATATAAAAACGTACAAAATATATCTCTTTTAAGTAAATAGAACCATATTATTTGTTGTTTTTCACTGATAAACTCAAATTTAATATTGACATTGCATTTAATTCCAAAAATCAGCGAAATTCTTTTTTATCGCACTTTTCAAGGACTAAGTATCTTGTCAACTTAACAAATATTGTTCTAAAATGAAAACTAAATATTTTCTTATAAAGTATACCTAAATATTTAATTATTTGTATCAACTTCAAATTCAATAATATCTAAAAACTTTTTATTGTTGTTGTTATACAACACTGTAAGTATCATAAATGTTTTAATGTTTGATTCGATAAACTTCTTACCCTTGCATCATCTGTAGAATCCTTATACTCAATAATTTTATATTAACTGCATCACATTGGATTCTACAGATGATGCAAGGGTAAGAAGTTTATCGAATAAAACATTACAGCATCTATGATACTTACAGTCATGTATAATGATAACAATAAAAAGTTTTTAGATATTATTGAGTTTGAAAGTTGATACAAATAATTAAATGTTTAGGTATACTTTATAAGAAAATATTTAGTTTTTATTTTAGAACATTATTTGTTAAGTTGACAAGATACTTAGTTATTGAAAAGTGCGATAAAAAAGAATTTCCCTGATTTTTGGAATCAAATGCGATGTCAATATTAAATTTGAGTTTATGAGTGAAAAACAAAAAATAATATGGTTCTATTTACTTAAAAGAGATATATTTTGTATCTTTTTGTATGATATGGAAGCCAACTAATATATGTACAAATTATGGGTATATGTTGGAATGTGAACATTATTGCAAATATTCCAAATACTATCTTAAAAAAATGAAGGATTTGTTATAATATAAATTTATTCGTGATTTGGTTGGTGGGAGTAATGGGCTGCTAGGTTACAAAAACAAAAGTGGCGTGAAGGCTTGCTAAAATTATGGCGCGCGAAGCCTGCTTAGATATGGCTAGTATATCATAAATCATAAAATATGGCCTGTTTTCAAGAAATCAAGATATAAAAAACAATAGGAAATAAATTCGAGGAGTGATTGCTGCTATTAGATAAGTAATTTTTAACAACAAAATTTTGAGAGTATAAATTTTAATGTATAGAAAAAAACTTTGGCGAGTATAAGTGTATTTGTAATCTCTCTCTCTCTCTCTCTCTCTCTCTCTCTCTCTCTCTCTCTCTCTCTCTCTCTCTCTCTCTCTCTCTCTCTCTCTCTCTCTCTCTCTCTCTCTCTCTCTCTCTCTCTCTCTCTCTCTCTCTCTCTCTCTCTCTCTCTCTCTCTCTCTCTCCCTCTCGCTCTCTCTCCCTCACCCTCACCCTCACCCTCTCCCTCCCTCCCTCCCTCCCTCCCTCTCTCTACCCCTCTCTCTTTCTCTCCCTCTTTCTCTCCATCTCTCTCTTTCTCCCCCTCTCTCCCCCAAAAGAATATCATAGTTTAAAACAAACACATGAAAGAAGTGGAATCAATTATTATTTTATATAGACAAGTACATTTTTGTGACATAGAAATATTTTTATAACAAAAAATCATAAGTACTACTAAAAATAAACTCATGAAACTGGTGGAATCAATTAAGTGCAGGCAAGTCAATTATTATAATAAAGAGAATTTTTAAAATAAAATTTGTTTAATATATATTTACTATAAACATTTGTATAAAAAATAATTACGTCTAACAAAAAATATTACAAAAATACTAACATAATAACTGTAATTTTTCAATTACAGTTATTATGTTAGTATTTTTGTAATTACAATTCTCAATTCAATTACACAATAACTTAAAAAATTTTTGCGTAAACATTTTCGAAGTATAGATCATAGAAGTCACCACCCTGTAAAATAGTTTAACCATGTTATACATCATAAATTCATGTAAGTTTTTCTTACACAAGTCAATCTACCTATTATCTGCAAATATGAATTTTAATTAAACATCTTCTTAAACTGTTAATGTAATTTTTAAAATTTTGGGAAATTTTCTTTTAAAAACAGAAGATACTTGCGGGACGCATTGTTTTGTAGTTCAAGGTGCGTAGGACGGGAATCGCAACCTTCTATGTATTTAGTTATTGATCACGTAGTATGTAAATAATTAAAATACAATAATAATAGTTCAAGAAAATAAGACTCTTTCGATATTTGACTAGAGAAAAACTTACACAAAACTTGTTCGTTATATAATGTTAGGAACAAGCATACGTAATATATAGATGTACATACGCAATGTAAAAAAATATTATTATCTTACTATAGAACTAATAACAATTCAATTTGTATAATGAATTTGTATAATTAAGATATTACAATGAAATTATAATGAAATTATAATTATAGAAATTATAAAGATTGATATAAAATTTTTGTGAAATTAGTAGATATAATAGATAGTTATAATATAATTGAAAAGTTTTTATAAAATATAATATATAAATCTTATTCCAAAAAATAATGATATAAAAATAAATATTTGATAGATTGTCTAAATACTACAAAACGATGCGTCCGGCAAGTATCTTCTGTCTTTAAAAGAAAATTTCCCAAAATTTTGAAAATTACATTAACTGTTTAAGAAGATGTTTAATTAAAATTCATATTTGCGGATAATAGGTAGATTGACTTGTGTAAGAAAAACTTACATGAATTTATGATGTATAACATGGTTAAATTATTTTACAGGGTGGTGACTTCTATGATCTATACTTCGGAAATGTTTACGAAAAAATTTTTTACCTTTTTGTGTTTCAATTACAGTTATTATGTTAGTATTTTTGTAATATTTTTTGTTAGACGTAATTATTTTTTATGCAAATGTTTATAGTAAATATATATTAACAAATCTTATTTAAAAAATTCTCTTTATTATAATAATTGACTTGCCTGCACTTAATTGATTCCACCAGTTTCATGAGTTTATTTTTAGTAGTATTTATGATTTTTTGTTATAAAAATATTTCTATGTCACAAAAATGTACTTGTCTATATAAAATAATAATTGATTCCACTTCTTTCATGTGTTTGTTTTAAACTATGATATTCTTTTGGGGGAGAGAGGGGGAGAAAGAGAGAGATGGAGAGAAAGAGGGAGAGAAAGAGTGAGGAGCTGAGAGAGAGGGAGGGAGAGGGAGAGGGAGAGGGAGAGAGAGAGAGAGAGAGAGAGAGAGAGAGAGAGAGAAAGAGAGAGAGAGAGAGAGAGAGAGAGAGAGAGAGAGAGAGAGATTACAAATACACTTATACTCGCCGAAGTTTTACTTTTTTTAAAAGTGTTATTTTAGGGTATTCCACAAGTTTCTAAGAGCTTCAATAATAATTACAAAGTTTTATAACGGTAAAGGATGATGATACCATATTTCATAGATTTAATTTTCGTGTGGGTACATGATGATAATTGCATCGTGTTAGGCTGCTGTATTTGTAAAAAAATGGAATAACACTTTCATTGTATCAAGAAATCCCTTTTGCTGTATATAATAATAGTATATATACTCTTCTTTTTATAGAAAAATTAATTTATTGTATAGAATCGGTAAGATAAAATTGTCAGAAGAAAATAATTATTTATTATTACAATTCCTTTTCATAGAGTATATAAGTTTTTTATTCATGTTTTTATATATTACAGAAGCACCTTATACTTGCCTTATATTATACTTTCGTAGAAAGTTTTGTTATAAAAATAAACATTGCTATCTTCATAATTGTAAGTAAAATAAAATAATTTGAATTTTTTCCATATCCGTTGTAATGATTATATTTTAACAAAAGACTTATGGAAATAATTCATTCCAGTATAACTTTTCGAACCTATGATTAAAATGAAAAACTACGAGGGGTGTTCAAAAAGTAAGTTTCCCTAGTCTGCCGTTTTGCCCCAGCGCCATCTAGCGAGCTGGGACCGAGCATAGTTTTAGTTTAGGATATACCGATAAGAGCGGAACCGGTCTTAGCTGCCGAAAAAATTTTTTTCATCAGTACCGGCTCGGAAACCATGGAGCTACCTGTGAAAAAAGTGTCCACCTGTGAGTTGCGTGCAGTTATTCGCTTTTTAACTGCAAAAGAGCTTAATGGCAACGAAATGTTGATTGATTTTCTTGAATCCGGTACCACGATAAATGCAGATCGTTACTGTGAAGTGCTAAATAAACTTAAAAGTGCCGTTAAACGAAAGCGTCCTGGAAAATTATCGAGAAAAGTGTTGCTTTTTCACGACAATGCACGGCCTCATTCAGCAAAAAGAACACAAACCTTACTGGAAAAATTCAAATGGGAAATTTTTGATCACCCACCCTACTCTCCAGATCTCACACCAAGTGACTTTTTTCTTTTTCCTAAATTAAAGGAAAGTTTGGGTGGCCATCACTTCAATTCAAATGATGAAGTGAAAGACATCGTTAAATTATTCTTTAAAAAACAGGGCACGGATTTTTATAAACAAGGTTTGTCAAAGCTTGAGAACAGATATAAAAAATGTATTCAAATCCAAGGGGACTATGTAGAAAAATAGTTTATAAGTCAAACAATAAATACATATGTTACTTTAACCTAAAAATTGTGTTTTGTTTTTTTCCCGGAGCAGAGAAACTTACTTTTTGAACACCCCTCGTATAAAGAACTATATGATTAAAACAAAGGACTATTTGTTTCCATTTCTAAATAGTGTATTATTATATATTTACCTCAATGAGTAATGCAAACAAGTAGAGGTATTCCTCTAACTGTTATACTTATTAACAATTTGGATTTTACATCCCTCACTCAATTAGTTATATACCAAAGCCATATATTGAAAATACCTTACAGATACATTATATGGTTTTTAGAATTAACATCTATAGCTGTTATATTAACAGCTTTGGATTTTACATCAGATATCCCCTTCAAGAATGAAGAAAATATATAGTTAGAATTAATTGCAAGTAATTTGTCACATTTGACATTATCTCTCATAATGTAAGCTAAGTGAGAAGCTCCAAAACCTATTTCATTGATCGTAAAGTATTTTCAATGTTTTATGTTTGCAATGTGACCAGTCGGGTGATAAGGCTCTTTTGAAACAAAGTTTATATTCTTTGTATAAATGGTTTATAGTTATGATTTGAAAAGTTAGAAAATATAAAAATTTATTGTGAAATGGCATTGTAAAATAACTTGCTTTTAAAATAATTAAAATTAGAAAATTGTTATGTTTGATACTTTTCAAATCATAACTATAAATCATTTATACAAAGAATATAAACTTTGTCTCAAGAATCACCCGACTGGTCATGTTGCAAACATAAAAAATTGAAAATCCTTTACGATGAATGAAATAAATTTTGGAGCTTCTCGCTTAGCTTATATTATGAGAGATAATGTCTTTGTCACAAATTACTGTAAAATAATTCTAAATATTTTCTTCTTTTATAAAGGGGTTATTTGATGTAAAACCAAAAACTATTATAATCCTCTAACTTGTTAGCATTACTGTTTGGTAAATATATGTAATACACTATTCAATAATGGAAACAATGTCCTTTACTAAACTCAGCTTATAGTCTCCTTGTATTTAATTTATAGTTCTGATTCAGACAGTTGTAGTTAAATAAATTATTTCAAGTAAGTCATTTGTTAAATGGTAAAAGCTTTACCTGATATGAGAAAAAGTAAAATTAACAAATTTTACATTTGTTATTAAAGACATTATCTTTCATAATATAAGTTAAGCGAGAAGCTCCAAAACCTATTTCATTCATCATAAAGGATTTTCAATGTTTTATGTTTGCAACATGACCAGTCAGGTGAAGGCTTTTCTTGAGACAAAGTTTATATTCTTTGTATAAACGGTTTATAGTTATGACTTGAAAAGTTCCAAAAGTGAAATTTGTTAATTTTACTTTTTCTCATATCTGGTAAAGCTTTTACCATTTAACAAATGACTTACTTGAAATATTTTATTCAAGTACAACTTTCTGAACCAGAACTATAAATTAAATATAAGGAGACTGTAAGATGAGTTTAGTAAACGACTTTGCTTCCATTCTTGAATAGTGTATTATATATATTTACCTTAAACAGTAAGGCTAAAAAGTTAGAGGAATATAACAGTTTTTGATTTTACATCAAATAACCCATTTATAAAAGAAGAAAATATTTAGAATTATTTTCATGTTATTTGTCACAAAGACATTATCTCTCATAATATAAGTTAAGCGAAAAGGTCCAAAACCTATTTCATTCATCATAAAGGATTTTCAATGTTTTATTTATGCAACATGAGCAGTCGTGTGAAGATTTTTCTTGAGACAAATTTATATTCTTCATATAATGGTTTATAGTTATGATTTGAAAAGTGAGAAAATATAAAAATTTATTGTGAAATAGCATTCTGAAATAACTTGTTTTTTAAAATAATTAAAATTAGAAAATTTGTATGTTTGATACTTTTCAAACCATAACTATAAACCATTTATACAAAGAATATAAACTTTGTCTGAAGAAAAGCCTTCACCTGACTAGTCATGTTGCAAACATAAAACATTGAAAATCCTTTACGATGAATGAAATAGGTTTTGAAGCTTCTCGCTTAGCCTACATTATGAGAGATAATGTCTTTGTGACAAATTACTTGAAAATTATACTTATCTAAATTCTTGTATTGTAGTAGCGGTATATAGTTGCCCTGTTGAAAATTGAATTTCCAGCTGGATTTTTGGTCTGGAAAATCTAGGTAGATATCCAAGTGGATTGGACTTGATTCCAGCTGGATTTTACTAGAATTTCTAGGTAGATTTCCAGTTGGATTTGACGGAGACCAAGAGCAATGGGGTGGAATTTCGAGGTGAATTTTCGGGCGTCTCCCAGGATTTTTACGGTGATCTTTTAAAAAATCCACCTGGAATTTCCAGATGAATTTTTGCGAATCTACCCAGAATTTCTAGGTTGATTTTTTGAGACATCCACCTGGATATTCAAAGATGATTTTTTGGGAAATCCGTCTGAAAATTCAGGGTCTATTTCTAAGAATCTACCAGGAATTTCCAAGTGAACTTACAGTAAACTACCTGGAATTTCTAAATTTTCGGAAATCCCCCTGGATTTTGATGGCGATCTTTTAGAAAATCCACCCGAAATTTCCAGATGAATTTTTGCCCACCTAGAATTTCTAGGTGATTTTTTTGGAAATCGGCCAGAAAATTCAGGGTTGATTTCGAACGATCTACAAAGAATTCCAAGAGAACGCAGTAACATGTCTGGAATTTCTTGGTGAATTTTCGAACATCCCCCTGGATTTTTATGATCTTTTAGAAAATCCACCCGGAATTTCCAGGTGAATTTTTGCAAATCCACCTTGAATTTTTAGGTGATTTTTTGGGAACTTCCCCTGGAAATTCAAGTTTGATTTTATTGTAAATACTCCCAGAAATTCAGGGTTGATTTTGGAAGATCTAACAGGAATTTCCAAGTAAACTTATAATAACCTGCCCTGAATTTCTTGGTGAATTTTCGGGCATCCCTCTGGATTTTTATGGTGATCTTTTAGAAAATCCGCCTCGAATTTTCAGGCGATTTTTTGGGAAATCCATCTGGAAATTCAAGGTTGATTTTTTGGGACATCCTCTTGGAAATTCAAGGTAGATTTTACATGATCTACCAGGAATTTCCCAGTAAACTGTCAGTAACCCACCTGGAATTTCCAGGTGATTTTTTGGGCATTTATCTGGAATTTGCGGCAACTGCGAAGTTCATTGAAACCAACATGCCTACCGTGTACAAAGTGAATGAAACGTGCATGTAATCAGCGAAATTTTTTTACTCCCACTACAGAGAGTATCCTCATTTTTCATTTTGAAAATCTCAAGAAGTAATTATTTATATATTCTAGAGAATATTATATTCTTCACACATCCATGCACTCACGAGTGTACGAGCAGTTATAAATAAAATAACAACGTTGTACTACGAATACAAAATAAAATTTCAAATTTTATTGATTTATTTTACCCTGAGAAGTAATATATAACATTATATTGGTAATTATCAAAATAAGTCCTTCTAGCATCTACAACTATAAAAGTCTGCGTTTATTACAGATTTAGAAATCCCATTAACCCCGAAGCATTTTATACGCTTGAATGGTTTTTCCAATATCTTCTGTAATATAACCATTACTTTTGGCAATTTCCTCGTCGAGGTCATTTCCTTGCAGTTTTGTCTTTTTCCGGAGATAATATCTTAAGCATTCTAAAAGAATAACATAATATCGTATTACTAATATAGTATTTAGTAATGTAGAAGTAACAAACTACGTTTCATACAAAAAAATTAATATTATTTTATTTTTATCTATAGAAAAATTTCTTAAGGAGGTTCCTGCTCGATTCTAGTCAAAGCAGTGCTAAGTGAAAAGGTTACCTAAAATTAAAAAAAAAAAAAACATATTTGTGATGTAATTTATTTATTTAAAATGATAGATAGATAATGTATTGTAAATGAAGTGTATATATAACTCTCTCATAAAACAATTATTGATAAATCACTGGTATTTTTTTTGTTTCTCAGTCGATTTTAGTTTTGAAGGTCACACTTTGTTCTTTAAGTATAATTTCATCCAGACTTGCCCAAGAAAAATTCAAAATTTTTCAAAACTCGGAGAGTTAGAGCTACTTGTTTATAAATTCATGTACGTGGTTAAAAAATATATTTGTTAAATTGGCTGTAAGTTTCTGGCTTTTGAAAATTACGTAAGGAACAAAATGATACCTTCAAAACTATAATCGGTTAAGAAACAAAGAAGATTTCAGTAATTTATCAATAATTGTTTGTAGTGATAATATCTAGTTTCTAGAATATCGACATTCTGTAAAAAAAGTTATCTTAGTCGTATTAAATACACTTTATAATACATTGACTATCTCTATCATTATAAATAAATAAATCACATTACAACTATGGTTTTTTAAAATTTTAGGTAACCTCTTCATTTAGCACTTCTTTGACTACTAAGGAATCGCGCAGAATCCTCCTTAATAGATATTTAAGATTTTTTTTTTATTTATTCCTCCGTATTAGATATTTTTTTCTAAAGTACAGAATTACTTTTAAGAAGTGAAAACATTTTTTTTAGTCGACATACTGTATACAGCGCACAGCGCATGGCACCTAATGTAGGCACTCCTTAAGGTAGCATGAGCGAATTTTGTGAAATACTAGCTGTAGCTAAAAAAATTACTGTATTCTTGAAGTATTCAACTAATCATATCCACCTAGAAAAAATAGGATTGCCGACCAAATTATGGAGAAAACAAATGTTGAAAAATGTTAGTTTTACACGGCCCTTATGGAAGTTCCCTTTCCCAAACATGATTCATAAGGAATAACTCAATCATAAAATACTAACTCTTGCGGAAGAGAAAACTACAGGTGGTAGCTTATTTCACGCAGATTAGCGTAGAACCAACCAAAATTATGATGAAAGTTAGTTTCGATAACCTCGTGTATAAAAGCGCTTACTGCGCATGCGCGCGAAACCATGCTTGTTTACATGCTACGGCCAGGCCCCGATATGCATGTGTAGATGTCGCGGCAGGTAGCGTCAGGAGCGTATGAAAAATGTGTCAACTCGGAGAGAAAAAAGAGGCGGAATTGTTGTTTCATTAACTTAAGCATTAATGTTTTTATTTCACTTATATTATCAAGTGATTTTGTACATTCATAAGTAAAATTTGCAGAAAATTAGTATTGAAATTTCTTTAGGACCACCAGGTGCCCCGGCTTGGTATGATACCCACCGCTCATGCTACCTTAAGTTTACAATTTTTACATTAACGGGGTGGCATAATCCTACCATTACCGACCGAGCAATTGACACAGTTTCAAACTTATTAAAAATAAAATACGTAGAATCACAAAAAATCAAGAGAACACCCTTCTGTGGTTTTGAACGTTCTATCACCCAGTAAAAGTTCGAAGTCGAAATATCAAGTGGTTTTTGCAAAAACTTTGAACGAAACCGAATTTTGTTTTGTTCAAAGTTTTTGCAAAAACTACTTGATATTTCCACTTCAAACATTTACTGGGTGATAGAACGTTCAAAACCATAGAAGGGTGTTCTCTTGATTTTTTGTTATTCTACGTATTTTATTTTTAATTAGCTTGAAACTGTGCCAATTGCTCAGTCGGTAATGATACGGCTATGGTACCCCCTTCATCATCTGACAAGAATATACGAAACGTGCGTGAAACTTGTTAGTAAAATGAACTACTTACCTTTAATGATCTTGTCTTTTTGAGGAGTAATTTGCTTCCTCGAATTTTTGCCATTGGGCGTCTTCCATTTCTCATCACCGGAAACTGACCTTTTAACCATTTCGCTTGGTGTGTATATAGTTCTCAATAGTTTCTTTGCAAAAATACTGGTAGTTTTGCTCTTATAAATTTTGTCCCATTCTTTTTTTTCGACGGAATATCCATAACATAAATGAATTTTCTCTTCCTATAAAAATATTAAGAAGATTAAATAGATAATGAAGATTTTAGAAACCAGCTTTGGTAAATAAATTTGGTTTAACAAAATTGCACATACTTTCTCGCCATTTTGTTTAATTGAAGTCCAAACAGAGAAATTTTTCTTTTCACCTTCATCAGTCTTCGATTCTTGGTTAGGATTCGGTTCTGATAATGGTTTTCTCTTTTCTTCCGGTGGTTTACAATTACCTCTTACGGTACCACTAGCAGAGGCTTTAGGAGATCCACTATCATCAAAAAACAATCATTTTGGCCGATAGGATCGGCGATCCTCATCAGAGCTGTCACAATAGGATACTCCTATAAATGATTACAATATTATTTATAAATTGTTTGTATGACAATAAGTAATAAATAATAAATAATCTTACGCACTTTTCCTTGTTTTCTTATTAATGGGTGTCGACGTGTTCTCAATCAATGTCAATTTCAAGTCATTTTTAATCATTAAAACAAATATAATTTAATTTTACATACATAAAGGAAAATTGATTTTAACAGGTAAATCCCAACCTTATCGCCGCCAGGAATTAATTTGGTTTTCATATTTAGTCAATAGTTTTAGAACGAAGCGCTTTGGATAATCCTTTGCAATAGTATAAAAATACCCTATCAAGTTCCTAATGATTTCATCGACTAAATTTTTCCAAAAACGTTTGTAAATTCATTACACTTATTTTTATTCATTGCTAATTTCAGAAGCATTTTTTAACCAATTTTATTGATGGCATTATACAATAATTTGATAGGGTATTCTTTATACCCATTACGGAGAGCATCCCATAGTTATTTATTAGGGTGCCGGCACATGCGTTACGGAAAAACTTACGGATGAACAATGATTTTAATAAGAAAAAGACGATATATATCAATCAGTTAGATAGTGCACTAAGTGAATATTAAAAAATTGTAAATATGTGATGTTATTAATCAATTGCGTTCAACTTTTATGGAATTAATTATTTTATTGTTATTAAGATTATTATTGTTTTTATTTATTTATATGATAATATAACTAATCAGAAACACATTCACTTCGTATTATTTAATCATGTAGTTAACAAATTTTTAATTTCGCACCACGACCATTATGATTTTATGATTCCGTAAGTTTTTTCGTAATGCGTGTGCCGGTATACCCTTAATTAAAATAATAACAATTTATTACCTTTACATTGTACGTTTCTCAAGAATCACTGGCTATGGGAGACTTTGGGAAAATGTCATACACTTGCTGCTGTCGATTTTCTTTTTTATTCATATCGCTAGTTTCATCATCACTCAAATCTGCGTTACTAATCTTTCTGCTAATCTTATCTTTGTCTAATACTCTATTTTGTTCATCTGAACCAATATAAACTACATAGCAAAATTCAATCAAATTTTATTATTTTTTTTTCAAAATATTATAATTTTTTTTAACAAACCTTTGTCTTCAGCAAGATTATATAATTGTTGCATTGTTAATAGTCTTTTTTCTTGGTCAAGAAATTTTTTTTTCCATTCCATTGCTTCAGTTTTTGTTTTCTCGTATCTTTTATTTATCATTTCAATTTTTTCATTCATCTCATCAAATTTCTTGGAAAAAGATTCCGAAGATGCTGTTTCTTCCACCGTATAAGCATTTTCAGTGCATTTTGATAGACACAACGTCAGGGATTCTTGAAGAGCTTTACTTTTTATATCCAACATCTTCATTTGTGTAGCTTTCTTTATCAATAGCAGCTTTTCTTGCTTTCTACAATAATGCTTATATTAAAAAATAGCAATTACATTTAAACATTTTCAAATGATGGTGTTGCTATATTTTTCTAATGAGGACAGGGTCAGGCCTCCGAATCAAGAATTCGGCTTAAATTGCGAGATACGTTTTTGGATGTATAAATATGAAGAAAGCTGCAATATTAGATTCTAATGCTCAAAAAAACTGAAGTTCTGGACATTTTTAGCTTTATTTTAAAAAAAAGTTAAATACATTTATACATTTTTACATCCGGGGAGTCTTAAATATCATCATTTCAAAAAAGAAAATAAAACTAGAGAAAATAAGCTTTCATCCTTTCAAAGTTATGTAAGTTTAAAATTGAGCATCGAAAATGAAAGTTAAATGATTATCGTTTTAAGAAGAGCCTTTTTTCAAGACTTTTAAAAATAAAGCTAAAAAAATGTCCAGAACTTGTTTTCTTAGCATTAGGGTCTAATATTGCAGCCTTTTTTCATATTTTTATACCCTAAAACTTATCCGGAGGTCTGATCTTCTCCTAGTAAGTTTCAATCAAAAAAATCAAAAAATAAAAAATATTTTTATGATTGAAAATTTTTAGCACGATATAAAAACAACAACAATTTTCAACAACTTGCAACGTGGCATGTCGCATTTAAATTAATTAATGAAATAATGAATAGTTAAATATCAACTTACTGCTTTTCGTTGCTTCTTTTCAGCTTTCTCCTCAGCAGCACGAATCTCACCAACCGAATCTCCTGAGTCACTTTCATCGTAATATTCTTGAAGAAGAGTATCGTTTAATTTAGCGAATACTGGCCTTTTCTTTTCAAATTTCTGCAAATCATTTGCAGATTCTACAACTAATAAATAAAGCAAAATACATGAATAAATAAATATGTCAACTGTAGATAAATTGAATGCTTCATTATAATATTACTCTTTGCACTCTTGATATAAAGTCACCGAATTTTAAGGTTATTCAATAGCTTTCTCCATTCCAAGTAGCTATTAAATAATTCTAATGCTACAATATAAATTAAGCGACTTTTCCAACTATTTTGTTCGATTATGTGACAAAAACAAAGGAATCAGAACTATAATTGACAATGCCACATTTATTTTAAAACAAAATAGTAACAAATTATTTATTCTATCATCTATTTATAGTAAATAGCTTGTTATTTTTTATAATGAAAAATGGTATTGCTTATTAGAGTGTTGATTTATTTTTTCATCTATTAATTAGACTAAATGGTTGGAAAAATCGTTTCATCAATGGTGTAACATTGGAATTATTTAATAGCTATTTCGAATGGAAAATATATTATACTAGTCATCTCTAAGCGCGCTTTGCGCGCCGTAATTTTAGCAAGCCTTTGCACCACTTTTGTTTTTGTAACCTAGCATCTCATTATTCCCACCAACCAAATCACGAATGAATTGATATCATAACAAATCCATCACTTTTTAAAGATAGGATCAAGACACCCAACTATAGTGAAAATTTTTAAGAAATCTTTTCTAGATAAATATTTTACTATTTTTTTATTAGCATTTTAATATTATACTAATTGGAGGTTCATGGGAGACCGTTGGCTGTGTCGGACGTGTCTGATAATGCGCGGTGCTTTGAGTGATAGAAAGGTGACGTAGAAGATAGGAAAATAGTACAGAAGTAATAAAAGTGAGACAATAAAGAGACTGAATAAGTAGGTAATTGAATTTATGGATTTATAAAGAGAGAAAAAGAAGAGAAAGAAAAGAAGTGAAACTAAAAAAAGTGAGATTAGACTTTAGAGCAGTATGCCGGGGGGTAGGCCAAAAGCAGCGAGTTTAAGAACCAAACAAAAGATGGCACCATCCGCTAAGGACAATAAAGAATTACTAGATAAAATAGAAAAGAACTCAATATGGAAAGAATTTAATAAATAAATAAAAAATAAATAAATAAATAAATATTATACTAATTAATGTACGTTTACCAAACATATCTGAAATGGTGATAGGCAATTTAATTTCCTCTGGATTATTATCATCTGTCCATAGAGTATTGTAAATTTTCTTCTTATCGAAGTCCAATACACTAGTAGGCGGATTTTCTTTAAACTCAATAATCTTCTCAATTTCAATCATTTTTACACAACTATCGTCCAGGAATTTAACTCGAGCATGAGTCACATCGTACTTAGCCATTCTGTAAAAGTATATTCTTAAATATTAGTCTGGGTTTCTTATATGTACAATACACAGTTTTTTTAAAACAATTTTTTGTGTTTTTCTCTTTTTTTGAGGTTATTGTTAAGTTTCTTACTTTTTTTTACTCTGTTATCATATCAGTCTTTTTGTGTATTACATAAATTGTAGTCGAAGAAAAAGAGTGATAAACAAGGAAAATTAACAAGCGAGGGAAACCCATAAAATGGAAACAAATCCATCTTAATAGAAAAGAGGAAAATCTAACACCACCAAAAGCCTACAAAAGTTTTTCATCAGCCAGAGACGTAAAGAATGTAAAAAGTAAAGCCATAAGTAATAGAATTATTAATATAGTTATTGTATTTGCACAATTGAAGAAAGTTGTGATACTATAAATGTCATGGAAAAATAAGTCTCTTTGAATTTAACTAAAACCTGTAAACTCTATAAACATAATTAAAAAAGCAATAACTTTATAAGAAAATGATTCAAATACAATCGCAATCCGATACAAGAACTTCAATAATGTGTCAAAAGTTAATTTCTTAAAAGTATGTTTGGATTGGAATGCAAAAAAATAAATCAATTTTCAATTAATTAATCTTAGATAAACTTACTTAATCTTAAGGCCCAGGAAATATTACAACGAAGCAGTTGATTTGGAAGCACGTGCTGAGCTCAGCTTCTACAGGAAACAGAAAGTTCCTCTTGTCGCGATGAAGCAAATCAAATAGACAAGGCAAAATCTAAAGTTACACAGTCTAAAAATAAATCAATAAACTAGTTAATAAAAGACATGCATGTTTAGAAAAACCGAAATGCATAAAAACGCAAACAAATAAGTCTAAAATGGAACATAGAAAGGACTGGATTACCAAATAAATACTAAACTCTTGTAAAAAAAACTATATTAAAAAGCTGAGACAAATTTCTAATGACCATAATAAAGACTAAATGAAAAAATAATTAAGCATCATACCGAATTTTAAATAATAAAAATTTAAAAGTTTGATACGTTTGCCCATTTTAATAAATATATCAAGTAGTATTCTCAGGAATGCGTAGAAAATTAAGCGGATTTTTACTTTTGCATTACTAAACTAACTCTCTAATAAAGAAAAAGTCATTCATAAAAGAAATACAAAAATTCACCCAAGTAACCTTTATAAGTGTAATATGACACAAGTAAAATATAATATTATTGTAAAAACGAAAAATCCTGTAAATTCTATAAACATAATTAGAAAAGCATATAAAAGATAGCTTTATAAAAAAATGATTCAAATAAAATCGCAATCCACTACAAGAATTTCAATAAATTGTTAAAAGTTAATTTCTTAAAAGTATGTTTGGATTGAAATGTAAAAAATAAATTAATTTTCAATTAATAACAGATAAACTTACTTAATCTCAAGGCCCAGGAAATATTTCAACTAAGCAGTTGATTTGGAGGCACGTGCTGAGATCAGCTTCTACAGGAACCAGGAATGTCCTCTTGTCGCCATCTTGTCGCGTATAGCAAACGTCTCGTGAAATCCAACGCGGGCGCACGAGCCCGCTTTTCTAGCCGTATCTACACAGGTCCACGCTTATATACCTTTTTGTACATCATATATATCTATAATACATATAGATATACGATATGTAAAAACCGATGCGCGCAAGGATTCGGTGCGCTCGCGTTGAATTTCACCGATTTCACGAAACGTTTGCGCGTGCTATAAGTACGCGACAATATGACAAGAGGAACTTCTTTTTTCCTGTAAGCTATAATCCACCTTACGCGGATCACACGTATATACGTATACGAGAGACGGAGAAACGGAGTGAATTGGCAGACACGAGAGAGAGAGAGAGAGAGAGAGAGAGAGAGAGAGAGAGAGAGAGAGAGAGAGAGAGTAGAAAAGACACGGATTGTCGATATAGTAAGTTTAACAACAACCTCTTTCGGGACGATCCGGGCCAGTCCGAGAACAGCAGCAGCAGCCTCGACGCCAGCACTGATGCTCAGCTGTCTCTTCTCCTCAACGACTCGTCTCTGCTGATACCTACAAGACACTCTCCTTCGTAGCGCGTTCCTATGTACCCTGATACGTATCAAGTACTCTCTTGGCATGCGTGTTCGTGGGGTCCTGAGCAGATATATCTGACAGACTGAGGATGAGGACGACGCTTCGAGCATATATTCTGGAGGTAGCCCCCATACGGCCAGACGCGTTACAAGGCGAAAAGAGAGATATCAGCTATGAAGGTACATGCTAACACTCTCTCACTCTCTCTCTTTCTCTCTCTCTCTCTCTCTCTCTCGACGAACGTGATTGGCTGTTCCTGTCACGTGGGCTTTCAAGTGAGTGTAGAGTTAAAAACAAAAATTTCTTTCTCATGAAAGCAATGTAAGCATGGTATTTGCATTTTTGAAACTAAAAGATGTCGAAAAAGTGTTTAATTCCAAAAAGTGCTTTTATTGAAATGTTGCTTATGCTCCTTACTCTTCTCTCATTTGAAAGCTCACGTGACAGGAACAGCCAATCACGTTCGGCGAGAGAGAGATAGCATGGTCTTTCATAGCACCTATCTCACTCTTTGCCTTGTCACGCTGCCGGCCGTAAGGAGGCTATCTCCTACCAAAAGTATATGCTTAAAAGGACGACGCATATAAACGTCTCGTCAAGAGCCGCACGTGATGTAGTCATGTAGGTACCTACGCCGCTTGCACTATAGGGTCTCTACACGGTATGCTTGACACTGACAGTATACCGTTACTATTCCAACATTGTTGCGGTTCTCTCGTTCCCCTGCGTTCCACTTGATTTTTCCAATTATCGACGGAGCAAGAAAATTACAGCTAGCAAAATGAACAGCACATTCTTGCTCTGTTGATAATTGGAAAAGCCGAAATGAAGGCAGTGGAACTAGTGGAACGCGAGGACCGAGATAGTGTTGGAACAGTAACACAGCGTAGTGTCGGTGTCAGGCATACCGTGTAAAATGACTACGCATGCACACTGTTCTCGCCTCACTGATGCTCGCTGATCGCTCGTTAGCTTCGCTCTGGGCACGTATCATGTTTTTAAGCGTATCGAGTCGACATACACAACGATAGCGCTATAGAAGCTAATGAGTCCTTTCGGCTGTTCAACTAGAAAAAATCGGCTCTTGTCGACACAGTTCTGTATCAACAAAGCGCTGTGTGCCGATTCGACACGCTTACATGATATATGCATGCGCCCTGGCCTGCCAGCAGCGACCTACAACGAGAGGTATAGCACCTCGTGCCTCTACTTTAATCAACTGCTTTCTTGAAATATTTTATTCATACGGTTGAAGTTCAAGAAAGTTTGTACTTAATTAATCTTAGAAATCGAGAACAAAAATCAGTTTTATATATATATGTGTGTGTGTGTGTGTGTGTGTGTGTGTGTGTGTGTGTGTGTGTGTGTGTGTGTCTGCGTGCGTGCGTGCGTGTGTGTGTGTGCGTGTGCGTGCGTGTGCGTGCGTGCGTGCGTGCGTGCGCGCGTGTGTGTGTGTGTGTGCGCGCGCGCGCGTAGATATCAATTTATATGGACATCGAGATCAGGAAATGGCAATTATGTAGCTACGTTATCCTGCTCCATAATTCAATGTTTGAACTGGTTGATGGCATGGAACAAGATCCTGTCTTGCACAGCTTTTAGAAGAAGAGATAAAAAAAGAACGATCGTAGATAGAGTGATTTGGTGGCAGCCAGCTGACTTCCATTCTCCTGTTAGTGCATCATCATTAACAGAAGTTGGATTTTTGGTAAGTTAGATGCAGTAAATTTTTAATGGCTGTGAGTGCTTTTAAAACTTTAATTTTTACAATTACAAGCAATATTGCAAAATTTAATATATACTCTTTTAACAGGTTCAGTACGGATAATATATGTACAAGAGAAAATACTTTGAGTTTACAAAGAATAGAATAGAATTGAAAATATTTTCAGTTTTAGCTTTTTCTGATAAGTTTCATTATTATATTTAATAAGAGCGTCGTGGACAAAATTTTTAGAATTTTTTTTTGCTTTACAGTCAAATTGCATGAGTTATACTTGGATCATGTTATACTGAACCTGTTAATATTTTTAGTAAATTTAATTATATTGATTTAATATAAGTAGAAATTACAAAATTTTTTTTATTATCAAAATTTCATAATTTCATGCTTCTGAAAATATTTTAAAATTAATTCAAGATTTTATTTAAATAATAAACAGCAGTAAAACAATAGTTTTACATCTATTTATATATTCTACAGTTTAACGTATCTTTTTTTTAGAAAATATAATATTTGGAGCCCCTTACTCAATTACTTGCCAACATTTTCCAAAAAGGTTTTATAATTATAACATTAAAAAATGAATGAACTTCAGGTACAATCTTCAAATGAATCTTCTGATGTAAGTATCTGTTTTTTTAGTTCACTATGCAATCTTCATACTGTCAATCATAACATGATTCATTTTATTTATGCTATAATATGTGCATTAATATTACAGGAGCATATGGAAGTGGAAAATATTACTGGTGATACAACAGCCAGTGCACGTAAGTCCTCTGAAGATAATGGCAATACAAGTAGTGATAGAAGCACTGGGAGTGTTACCGCTATCCTTCGTAAAACATCTATCGATTCTTCCAATTTCAATTTGTCACAAGAAAATCATCTTTTAAATGGTATGGTCGTTATTTTTATTTTAGCAGTTTTAATTACTTTATCAATAATATTTTAACACAGTTTTTGTATTCTGCCTTCACTATCACATTTTCAGTGTTTTCTTTTAGTTTATTATACAAAACTTCCTTTCTTTTGCACGAGCTAATTATTGCACTATTATTATTATTCTTTTATTTTTTTATATTATGAACATTATCAAGTTAGTTATTTACAGCTTAAAAATTTGTTTTAAACAGTCAAAGTTATACAACAATACGTGATTTTGATAAATACAATAGTATTAAATTTTTCTTGTAATATTTTAATTATTTAGTTTTAAATAGTCAAACTCAAGAATTCGATTTTGGAAATTGTAACATATCAGATGTTAGCGTCTATTCTATATTCTATATAAACCAATCAAAACGTACTTATTATGGGTGATGAGATTTCCCTTTTTTAAGAGATTTAAGAGAAAAATAACATAACCTTAATTCAGTGTGTCATCTGATCTTGATGCACATGATGACATAGTACTAGAGTCAATGTTTATCTCCAATTGAACACTTTACCTTGAACAAATAAATAAATTGAGTACTTATATTTCAAAACATAATGCATATTTATATTTTTGTATTAATTATTACAAAGTGTACCTGAAAAATATTTATTTCTTGAAGCTCCAAACTTATGCAGTAGTGTACATCTTTCTTTCAGAGATACATGCATAAAACAATTTTTATATATTCCTGTGCATAAAAAAAATATTTTTACATTTAAATCAACATATTAGATACAGTTATGATTTGTAAATGTGTGGGGTTGTGTTGAACATTTTTGCCAAGTTTCAGTGAGAGAAAAGGAAAAATATATCCTATAGTTGTGCGTTTACTTACAATAATTCGAAAGCTTAATGAGCATACTGCTCTTTAGCAACTTTTACTCTGAAGTCTCTTGCGGTTCTATGAGACTATAATCTGATGAAAAGAATATTTGTTGTATGAAATATTGTAGTGTTGTTGTTTTTCATAGCACATGTAATTGAAAAGTGGTAGTAAATGCTATAATTCTAGTACTGGTAGGCTATTGCGTAGATCCTTCAAGAAATTTCAACAACACCTATGGAGTATTGAATCATAGTTTAAATTAATTTAATGTGCTTTATTACAGCTGGTGAACTTTTGCGCACAAAACTTTTGAAGCAATTTGGAGTATTAGCACCAGCTTTAAGGTATTTAGGGCTTTTTCTTTAACAGAATCACTGATTTCTCTTAACATTACTGTAATGAATGTAATTTTTTGTTGAGGCGGTCTTACACCTTGTGTCTTCTGAGGTCAAAATCAGCTGAAAAAAAAGAAAAATGTAAACAATATAAATATAAAAAGAAAAATGTAAACAATATATAATATATGTATACTGTAAATATACACTATTGCTGATAAAATGGCCTAAGACTTAATCTGTAGACCAATTTTACTCACTAGGAGAGGCTCAGAGTTTCGGAACCCCAATTTTCTTCAAACTCGCAGAAGTTGATGAAAACACCTTAAAATAGAACTCTGTACATGTAAAACATTTCATTATGTATAATAAAAAGAATCAAATCAAATTATTCATTTTAAAAAATGTTATCATATGAATATGTTCAATTTCTTGCCATATCTGTATTATTTCTGTTTTGTGCGCCTTTATAATGTTAAATCCATTGCCTGTGCTACAAAAAAAATATATCCAAAGACTTAAAGTGTTGAAACATACATAAATTATGTAAAATATAAAGAGTCAAGTCAAATTATTAATTAAAAAAAATTTTATTACCTCAACATATTCAATTTCTTGTAATATTTGTGTTATTTCTGTTTTGTGCTTCCAAGGTTAAATCAAAATACCAGAGCTTATTTCCTCTATTTATAAGAGAAATTGTTAGTGTATAATTTTATCTTACTTTTAAGACAATAAAATAGTTAGCGGTAATTTAAGAGGATTCATACCGGGTGTCCCATTTTAAAACCACCAGGCAAATATCTCGAAAACTAAGGGAGATGGAAAAAAACTTTTAATACAAAAGTTGTAGGGTTCAGAGGGGCCCAACTGATCGTGACCTTGGTTATGACCTTGAGGTCAATGATCAAGTTCATTTGAAGGTCAAATCGATTTTTTCAAATGAGAACCCCCACTTTTGACGTCGTAAATGGAAAGAGCGGAAAATTTTACGTTCAGATATGTCCTTGAGTCCAAGGTCATGCTCATGGTCATGGTCATGTTTAAAATCAAAATCAATAAACGCATCAAAACATTCCCATAATTAGGTATACGAGACAAATTGTTAAATACAAAAGTTGTAGGGTTCAGAGGGGCCCAACTGATCGTAACCTTGGTTATGACCTTGAGGTGAATGATCAAGGTCATTTGAAGGTCAAATCGATTTTTTCAAATGGGAACCCCCACTTTTGACCTCGTAAATGGAAAGAGCGGAAACTTTTACGTTTAGATATGTCCTTGAGTCAAGGCCATCGTCATGGTCACGGTCATGTTTAAAATCAAAATCAATCAACGCATCCAAACATTCCCATAATTACGCATACGAGTGTTGAATACAGAAGTTGTAGTGTTTGGAGGGGTCCAACTGATCGTGACCTTGACCATGAACTTGAGGTCAAGGATGATGTCGTATGAAGGTTAAATCAATTTTTTTTAACGGCAACCCTCAATTTTGACCTCGTAAGTAGAAAAACCGAAAAATTCTGATATGATCTTGGGTCAAGGTCATGGTCAAAGTTATGGTCAGTTTCCGTGCAGTTAAGAGCAAAGTCGGAGATGACCCGGTCACCTAAGGCAAGGTCGGAGATTACCCGGCCAGTTAAGGTAAGGTTGGAGATGAGCCGGCCAGTTAAGGCAAGGTCGGAGATGACCCGGCCAGTTAAGGCAAGGTCGGAGATGACCCGGTCAGTTAAGGCAAGGTCGGAGATGACCCGGCCAGTTAAGGCAAGGTCGGGGATGACCCGGCCAGTTAAGGCAAGGTCGGGGATGATCAGGCGAGCTAAAAATTCATTGGAAAATTCCACGTTCATGTGTATTTAGTCATAGAATCCAAGTGTTTCGGTCACCATTTACTGAAGAAGATGCTCAAAAGTTGCACCATTTACTTGTTGACAACATTCTATTCTCCTTTTAAAGTTTCTAACAGTATATAATAATACTTGACGTGGAATACTTAAGCAGATTTGTGTAATCCTTTGAATCATGTCATCTCTTGTAGTTGGCCTGTTGCGGTAGACTGTATTTTTTAGGAAGCCCCATAAATAAAAATCTGGAGATGTCAGATCTGGAGATCTTTGTGGCCATGCTACGGGACCTCCTCTACCAATCCATCGACCGTTAAACCTTTCATTAAGAAAATCTCTGACAATTCTGGCATAATGTGGAGGAGCACCATCTTGTTGTAGCCACATTCTGGCCCTTGTATGGAGATCAACGTTTTCTAGAAAGAGTGGCAGCTCGTCTCTCAGCAACTGTAAATAAGTATGTTGAGTTACGTGACCTTCAAAAAATAAGGTCCAATCAGACATCCGTTAATAATACCACACCATACCGTTACATTCCAGCGATGCTGATGATCAACTTCTCGCATCCAATGAGGATTAACAGGAGACCAGTAGTGGCAATTATGGCGATTCAACATACCAGTACTCTGAAATGTAGCCTCGTCGCTAAAAAGAACATTGTTAAAGAAATTTTCATCATCAGTAATTTGTTGTGTTGCCCATTGGCAAAATGTTATTCTCCGTCGATAATATTCCACAGTTAAAGCTTGATTTAGAGTAATGTGGTAAGGATGGTAACGCGCATATCGTAAATATCTACTGGCCGTAGATCTTGGAATACCCATAGTTAACTCGATTTCGCGTAAACTGACATGAACATTTAAATGTACCATGGCTAGAACAGCAAGAAAGCGAGGATTATTTTCATAATCGTGTTCATTCAGTGTCCTCCTTCTTCGAACGAAGATTCCTTGTCGACCGCGCAGTTCAATGTCACGCATTACCGGATGATCAGGATGTTGTCGTTGAGGGAACCGAGCACGATACAATCTGCTTGCCTCTCGATAGTTTCGTCGACATTCTCCTAAAATAAGAAGAATGTCAACTATTTCATTAGCAGAATAGTCAGGCATTCTTTTTTAGTTGTAAATGCAATTATTTATCAAAACACACCACAAAAGAAATAATATGTTATTGTACTATACAATATTTTAAAACGAAAAAGTTTAATTTTCTGTGCCAATATAAGTGTGCTCAATTTGAAAACAATTTGATGTAAACAGTAATAATTATTGACTATTACCGATCAATGCTGAATACTACCGGTCACTATTGGATACAGGTGGTCAACACTTATTAACTTTTGTTATTATTTGATATAAGTGGTTAACCCTGGTAAATATTGATAATAGTAAAAATAGTAAAATTTTCCGCTCTTTCCATTTACGAGGTCAAAAATAGGGGTTCCCATTTGAAAAAATCGATTTGACCTTCAAATGACCTTGATCATTGACCACAAGGTCATAACCAAGGTTACGATCAGTTGGGCCCCTCTGAACCCTACAAATTTTGTGTTTAACAATTTGTCTCGTATGCCTAATTATGGGAATGTTTTGATGCGTTGATTGATTTTGATTTTAAACATGACCATGACCATGACCATGACCTTGACTCAAGGAAATATCGGAACGTAAAATTTTCCGCTCTTTCCATTTACGAGGTCAAAAGTGGGGGTTCCCATTTGAAAAAATCGATTTGACCTTCAAATGACCTTGATCATTGACCTCAAGGTCATAACCAAGGTCACGGTCAGTTGGGCCCCTCTGAACCCTGCAACTTTTGTATTAAAAGTTTTTTTCCATCTCCCTTAGTTTTCGAGATATTTGCCTGGTGGTTTTAAAATGGGACACCCGGTATATAAAATCCAAATAATCTTATTTACTCGATAAATTTGTCATTGGTCTCAATTATATTGCTGCTCTCGGACAGATGAGGCTTCCACATTGTAGAAAGAAAAAGAAAAAAAAACACACAAAGAACCAATTTCTCAAGTAAAAAATAAGGCATAGTTAGTTAAAAAAGTTTCCTCAAAATATTTTGAGGTTACTAATACTTATCTGACAAATCTGCCCGAATGATGCTCCTTTTGCTCCATGAACCATAGCAACAGTAACTCATGAGTCCTACAGTTATTTCTAACAAAAAAAAAACTGTTGTTGTCTAGTGTTCTATTCTAGTGAGCCCTTGTCAAGATTTATTGTCACTGATGACGTACACTGCATGGGCAAACTGTTATATAAGTAAATCAGCTGATCAGACAACTAGTTTTTTTGTTAAAAATAGCTGTAGAAATCTTGAGTTACTGCTACTACGGTTCATTGAGCAAAAGGAACATCACCAGGGCAGTATTTATCAGATAAGTATTAGTAACCTCAAAATATTTTGAAGAAACTTTTTTAACTTACTATGCCTTATTTTTTATTTGAGAAATTGGTTCCTTGTGTGTGTTTTTCTTTTTCTTTCTAGCTCTGGCGGAAGTAAAAACTGCACATATCTGCACATATTTGCACATATATGTACAATTATGTAGATTTCTACACATTTTTGTAAATTTCTGTACATTTCTGCACATTTCTGCACATTTCTGCACATTTCTGCACATTTTTGCACATTTTGTCCACTTATTAGACTTTTGTACAAAAATGTGTAAAAATGTGCTGAAATGTGCAGAAATGTGCAGAAACGTGCAGAAATGTACAGAAATGTACAGAAATGTACGAAAATGTGCAGAAATGTGCAAAAATATACAAAGATGTAGGTACAATTCAATATATTTATCAAATGAAAAATTAATGAGCTTCATAAATGTATAAAAACTTTGTTAATTAGTATAAATATTTCGCATGTTCATGAGAAATTGTTTATTATCAATTAAATTGCATTTTAATTATCGCAGAAAAAAACTTACATAAAATTTTCTCCCTGATCGAGAATCGAACCCACGACCCTTGGGTTACTACGCACGCACGCAAACCGTTACGCTATCGCTCGCATTAAAGAATTTGGGCATTTTCATCTACATAAGGTGCATTATCCGTATTTATTTAATTGATATTACATTTTGATTATTCATCTAATATATTAATGATTTTTAATAATTTTTTATATTTACACAATATTTTAAGAAAATGAATAACTTAATATAAGACATTAATTAATGAAATTCGATTTACTTAAAAAATTTAGTGCAGGTAAAGTATAAATCAGACCAGTACTGAAAATATATTCTCTAAATTTTCTTCTTTGGTATTAGCTTTATCTAGAGCGCTATCAAAAAATATATTTTTCAAATTTTCGTTCTGTAAATATTTTCTTACTTTAAGAAAATGTTTTTTGAATTGAAGAAAATTAAATTCTTGTTTCGTTTAATATGATAAATAAGCATACTAAACATTCATTTGTACATATTAGAGTACATTTCTGTACATTTCTATACATTCCCGCACATAACCGCACACTTCTGCACATTTTTGCACATTTTTTTACAAAAGTCTAATAAGTGGACAAAATGTGCAAAAATGTGTAAAAATGTGCAAAAATGTGCAGAGATGTGCAGAGATGTGCAGAGATGTGCAGATATGTGCAGTTTTTACTTCCGCCAGGGAGGATGTGGAAGTCTCATCTGTCAGAGAGCAGTAATAGCATTGACACTAATGACAAGTTTATCGAGAAAATAGGATTATTTGGATTTTAAATACCACAATTCTCTTAAATTACCACGAACAACATTTTATTGTCTTAAAAGTAACATAAAATTGTATACTAACCAATGCCCTCATAAATAGAGGAAGGAAACTCTGGTATTGACACAAAACACTTTGAATATATTGCAATCAAATTTTTTTAAATGAATAATTTGACTTGACTCTTTATATTTCATGTATTAACAGTTTAAGTCACTGGGTATATTTTGCTGTAACACAGACAATGGATTTAATAATAAATGGCTATTACAAGAAACAGTAAAAAGACGACTTATCCCATAAATTACTCGGTTGGATATATTATTTGTTAATAATCGTTAGTTAAGGTGATGTCGGAGCCACGCTGATTGGTTGAAATTTTCCTAACCTCAAAAACAGAATATCATAAATAAATAAAAGTATACTATTGTAAAGCACAAAAATGCGGTGATCGCGTGTTCTTTTTATAATAAGGAATGTTTATAAACGTTATTCAGCATTTAATAATTTTTAGTTGAGACAAACAATGGGAAATACGACGCGAGGTGAGGATGCCGTTTCACATAGAAAATCGTAAGATGACCGTCACTTTTACGTAATTCCACACGTCAATTTTAAGAATATTGCACTACATAAATTATTAAATATTTTGATTATCGAAAATGCTGTGGTCCCGCATTCTTTACACGATAACAAATCGTTAGCAACTTAATTTTCAATATCACGAAGTAAATTTCACGCGAACAATAGGAAATACGGCTCGAGGTGGGGGTCACTATCGGTAAAATTCGCTTCTACATCCCCTTAAAAAGTATCACTAATACGGTCTGTCGTCTGCTTTAAGAGCACAATAATACGGTCACTTACCCTATACTGCCTATACGATCCACAAAATTGTCCATAAATTTCATGTTTATACATAAAGCCGTTCCCGAAAAATTATGATTTTAAAAGAGGACTAAAACAGTTTTAACCTCAAATATCGCTGAAATACATAAACGAATTCTCTTCCCATAAGAACTCGTAAGAGATACGACGTTCTCCGTTCGCGCGCCGAGATACGACTTATTCCACTCAGCCGTCGATATATCGCATATAAAATAGTCTATAAATGTGGAGCTGATACTTACATAGAACCGTTCTTGAGAAATTATGATTTGAAGAAAAGGTTAACAAAATTTTCATATATCTCTGAAATTTATGAGTAGTTAAGCAGTGGCGGTTCTGGAACACTTCCTGAAATTCAAGGTGTTCCAGAACTGCCACTGGAGTTTCTGGAACATGGGTGTTCCAGAATTGCACGAGGTGTGTTAACCCAAGTGGCTCATAACCCCCCCTGGGTTTCTGGAACATGCGTGTTCCAGAATTGCACGAGGTGCGTTAACCCAAGTGTTCCAGAACCCCTGCTAGGTTTTGAGGGAGAGGTCTAGAATTGCACGAAGTGCGTTAACCCAGGTGTTCCAGAACCCCTGCTGGGTTTTGGGGGAGAGGTCTAGAATTGTGGGAGGCTAGTTAACCCAAGTGTTCCAGAACCCTATGAGGATTCTGGAGCATGCGCGTTGTAGAATTGTGCGAGCTGAGCTAACCCATGATTGGTCGAGCAGCAGGCATCCTGCGGTTGGCGGCCAGCTGTGGCGCTGCGAGCGGCCTGCGGTTGGCGGCCAGCTGTGGCGCTGCGAGCGGTCAGCTGTCAGCGGCATGGAGGCCGACGTGCACGTCTGAACTCGTTTGATCGACAAATTAATTTGTAAGAGAGGAGGGATGTAGGCCCCAACCATCACCTACATCTGTGAGGTACACCATTTAATTAATACCCCTCCAAAGTCAACCTCTCTTACATGTATCTATTGAAAACTAACAGTCTCTGAGACTTCTTCCCAATCCATAGAAATGTCATCAAGGTAGAAGGTCTTCATTTATTTAACATTGTGTAGAGCACATGTAGCCTTATATTTTCCATTGTGATTGGTGCATATAGTGACGTTTCTTGGTAAATCCTTAGCTGGATAACCCCACTCTTCCAAGTTAACAATCTGTTGAGAACTCCACCGCTTTTGCATCAATTGTTGTATTACTTGATTTTTCACAATAATTCTAGTAGCATCTTTGAGAGTCTCATGAATAATGATACCGATGAGGGTATAATCAAAATCACCTGATAACCATGGTATTCTATGGTAGTGACGCTCCAACCATAGATTCTCTTCTCTATACTTATCTGTAAGTCTCTTCCATGGAAACGGTTCTTTGAAAAGACGTACCAAGGGCTCACTATTGTCTGTAAGACAGAGTATAGCCAATTTCTTCAAGATGAAGTCGTTCCCTGGCTGTTTGAAGCCTTGCATATCCACAGCATACTCCATCTCACTTAAATCTCTTATACCCCTTTGAAATCAATTGTGGATAGTCAAGTAATGCAAACATCTCTCGGAAACTACTGTATGACTGTTCTCAGAAATATATTCAAATTTGTTCATCTTTCTGAGCTATACAAATTAAACACAAGAAAGTACTGAAATCAATTTATTGTAGTCAAGTACTGGCCATAAGTTAACTTGACTGACATGATAGAACTTTTCGTATCTAGCGTGTAAAATTACATTTTACGCCCACGTTGTAACTTCAAAATTATTCAGCCAGAGGGCATAAAATAATACTTAGCGCCCAAGAGGCCCAATAGCTCATATACCATTACAAAACTTTATAGAACCTACGCACTTTACGCCCGTGTGGGCGAAAATTATTTTAATTATATAACTATAATGCCTTCTCTTTATTTCTAAAATTCATAAGAATTTTTTTAGATATTTACGAAAAGTCAAAGCCTATATAAAAACATTACATAGTTACCAACACATCACTATTTTTCACGATTCTTTCTCAATTTTGAACTTTCTATAATATTACGCACCTTGGGAGGAAAAGAGAGGTCTAGAGCTGCTCTAGCAGGGGTGGTCCTCAGATCTCTCATACATACTTGGCGGGCCCGACAATTTGCAGTTTACCGGTGGGCTACTTAAATGTAGAATACAAAATTTTTGCATAAATTCATTAACAATATTTATACCTATAAGTCTACTATAAATAATTACATTGGCTTTAATTTTTAATTGGTACCGTTAAGTACAACATCCCTATATGTGCAGAATCATGATTTACTTTTATTACCCACAATATTTTTCTTTGTGTCCGTCCTTTTTAAACGAGAATAAAATAAAAAATTCATATAAATTTATAGTCTACTTAAAAGTGCTTTACATTTTACTAACCGTTTTATAAGCAACCTATTGTGTATCCTTTTCCCGCGTGTAAATATCATATAAGATCTCATATGAGAATTTCAGGCATCGCATATCTCGTATCAGATCTCATATGCGATGTCATCTGCAATTTTATATATTATGGGATTATATATGAGATCTCATATGATACTTTCAGGCGGGTTTGCACTTTCTATTTAAAAACAGAGTGATAGATTCACGGATCAGTAGTTATATGTAGAAGCAACCCATTTATACATTTTATCTGATCTTTAAACATATGAATATTTATATGAAAATGACCATGTCTTACACCTTGAACTGCAAATCGTCAGGCCCGTCAAGTATGTATGGGAGATCTGAGGACCACCCCTGCTAGAGCAGCTCTAGACTTCTCTTTTCCTCCCAAGGTGCGTAATATTATAGAATGTTCAAAATTGAGAAAGAATCATGAAAAATAGTGAGGTGTGTGACGTGGTAAGTCGTCACCATTTTCTTTTTCTCTCTCTCGAGCTGCGTGGCCGGGGTACTGTTGTCCTAAGCTCCCTTATTTATTTTTCGGGATGTTTCTTTCTGTTTCGATGCTTGATCCCGGTGGGTATAGAGTGGAGGAGAGTGAAGCCGAGAAGGATTAGGAGAGGCAAGATTCCTGTGCTTCCCCCCCGCCCAGGTATGTAAGTAGATCAAGTGGAGTGGTAGTCGCGCGGGGCGCGTTCGAATTTCGCGCGCTTCCGTGCGCCGCGGAGTTGGAGAGCGCGGTGGCAGCACCTCGCGGGCGAGGATGCGCGGCCGTGCGCTGCTACAGCGGGGAGGCGCTCCGCTGACGGGCACGGCCGAGAGAAGCGAGAGAGGAGCCACGTGCGAAGCAGTAGTAGAGCCGATCTACTGATGCAACCCGTGGGACGCCGGCGCATGTGCGGGGGCATCGAGAAGGCGCGCGCGGGAGAGATCGGCAGTACCAAGAGAGCGGTGACCACGAGCGCGTGTGAGGAAAAAGTTCGGCGGTTTTATCGAGTGGAGAGTTCGAGAGAGTGAGCGTGGGGGACGGCGACGACGAACAGCGGGATCGAGGGAGAGAGAGAGAGAAGAGAGTTGGTACGAGAGGACGAGGGAGCCGCGGCGACTGGAGGGAGAGAGTGCCTCGTAGCAGCGCGAGATTGAGCAGCCGGGAGATCGGCGGTCCAGCCCCACCAGAAGGTCAAGGCTTCGCTGCGACGGAAGGTACGTGGGCAGCGGGCCCGAGAGCGGATAGTGGAGCGTGGCGAGAGTGGAGAGAGAGAGAGAGAGAGATTCGCGAGCGCAGCGACTCTCGGAATCGCGCCGCGGAGGAGTGTTCGGTCGGTGGAGAGCGGGAGTACGTGGAGAGAGAGAGATTCGCGTGCGCGGCGAGTCTTGGAGTCGTGCCGCGGAGAGGATTTCGTCCGCGTAGAGTGAGAGTGAGTGAGAGAGTGATTCGCGCGTGTGGCGATTCTCGGAATCGCGTTGCGGCGAGTCTTTGGTGCGGGGAGAGATAGAGCAGTGGAGAGTGAGAGAGAGAGACCCGTGGGGGCAGCGATTCTCGGAATCACGCCGCTTGAAGGATTTTGTTGTGGAGAGCAGAGTGAGAGAGAGATTCGCGTGCGCAGCGATTCTCGGAATCGCACCGCGGGGGACTTTCTCCGTGTAGAGCAGGAGTTTGCGAGTGTGAGAGAGAAAGAGGGACTCGCGTGCGCGGTGCTTCTCGGAATCGCGCTGCGGCGGATTTTTGGTTGCCTGCGAGTTTACTCTCGGGGTGACGGCGGGGCCCGCGGGAGTGAGAGGAGTGAGTGTGAGCGTGTAGGCGTGAATGGATTTAGATACTTGTAATAGGGATTTCTTTTGTTGATTTAAATAAATGGAGAGTTTATCTGGCGTTAGTGGTTTGATTATTTATTTGACGATAGTACCCTTCCCAACCTTTTTCAGCTTCGTAGCCTGCCCAGATACGACGTCACAGCGGAATCTCCTTTTGGACGGTAAGTGAGGCGGAAGCGAGAGAGAGAGAGAAAAGGAGGAAATATATAACTATATTTATTTGCGAGTGTTCGGGCTCGGCGATTCATCGCCTAAGTACACCATCGCAGGTGTTGGTAACTATGTAATTTTTATATATAGGCTTTGACTTTTCGTAAATATCTAAAAAAATTCTTATGAATTTTAGAAATAAAGAGAAGGCATTATAGTTATATAAATAAAATAATTTTCGCCCACACGGGCGTAAAGTGCGTAGGATCTATAAAGTTTTGTAAGAGTATATGAGCTATTGGGCCTCTTGGGCGCTAAATAGTATTTTATGCCCGCTGGCTGAATAATTTTGAAGTTACAACGTGGACGTAAAATGTAATTTTACACGCTAGATACGAAAACTTCTATTATTTCAGTCAAGTTAACTTATGGCCGGTACTTGACTACAATAAATTGATTTCAGTACTTTCTTGTGTTTAATTTGTATAGCTCAGAAAGATGAACAAATTTGAATATATTTCTGAGAACAGTCATACAGTAGTTTCCGAGAGTTGTTTGCATTACTTGACTATCGACAATTGATTTCACAACTTTCGTTTGTTCGATTTGCAGTGAACAATTTGAATGCACTCACTTACATATAATTTGTTCAGCATACAATGATTCAAAGAATTAAGACTTTTTCATTCGTATTTATTTGATTTCTTTTACGAAATCATAAATATTATTATTTTATAGATTATTTGTAAAGTCATGAAAAAAATTATTACCATTTGTAGAGAGAGCTTATTGAATAGATGAGATTCGGAGAAATAAAAGGACTAGACAAATTGTGTTGTTTTTTATAGATTATCCAGAAAAAACGTTTATACTTGCCTTATTTTATACTTTCGTAGAAAGTGTTATATTAGCAACATTATTTAAATGTATACGATGAACTTTAGTATTATGAAACCTGATTTTTCATTTGTTCGGAGTTGAAGCCCTTTTACATAAAGTGTCACAGCTCTGGTTGTACTCATGATATCAAGATGAAATTTTGTCTGTAGATATATATTCTATAATTAAAGAGAATAAGCTACTCAGGAATATGATTATAAAAGGTTTTAGAAAAATCACCAGGACTCTATGCCAAAAATTTTAAGAAATCTGAAAAATTAGCTTCTTAACCTCAATTTTTATTAATAATGCTTAATTACAGTACAACATGCTTTAAACTAATGATATAGAATAATAAAATATTGATATAAATGCATACAATGAACTATGAAACAAATTCTTCGAAAAATTGACTTATCGGCCCTCATTGTAATGGGTGGTACATCATAACTCTGGCTGTAACCAAGATATTGAGCTGAAATTTGATGTGTAGATGTATATTCTACAATTGAAGAGATTATGTTACTTGGAAATATGATATCAAAAGCTTTTAATAAAATCACCAAAGACCCTATGCCAACAATTTTAAGAAATCAAGAATCTGACAGCTGACCGCTCGCAGCGCCACAGCTGGCCGCCAACCGCAGGCCGCTCGCAGCGCCACAGCTGACCGCCAACCGCAGGATGCCTGCTGCTCGACCAATCATGGGTTAGCTCAGCACACACAATTCTACAACGCGCATGCTCCAGAATCCCCATGGGGTTTTGGAACACTTGGGTTAACTAGCCTCCCACAATTCTAGACCTCTCCCCCAAAACCCAGCAGGGGTTCTGGAACACCTGGGTTAACGCACCTCGTGCAATTCTGGACCTCTCCTCCAAAACCCAGAAGGGGTTCTGGAACAATTGGGTTAATGCACCTCGTGCAATTCTGGAACACGCATGTTCCAGAAACCCAGGGGGGGTTCTGGGCCACTTGGGTTAACACACCTCGTGCAATTCTGGAACACGCATGGTCCAGAAAATACAGTGGTGGTTCTGGAGCACCTGGGTTAACGCACTTCGTGCAATTCTGGAACACGCATGTTCCAGAAACCCCAGTGGCGGTTCTGGAACACCTGGAATTCCAGAAAGTTTTCCAGAACCGCCACGGCTTAACTACTTTTATGTACCAATCATTTTGCCCAAAGAACTCGGTCGAGAACTATCCATAATCTACCTCTACAAGAAATTTTGAAGCGATTAAGTCAATTTTACTACCGTAATCGTTGGACATACAAAACACATTTTATTCATTTTTCAATTTTTTCCTCAAAAATTAACCAACAGAATGAATTCCAATTTTTACAGATTATAGGTATTTATATTCTGCATTATTTCTCAAACAAATTGACCGTTTAGTTTGGGAGTTATAAGCTTGTGAAAAAAACACGTTTTTGTTAATAACAAAAGAACCGTGATAGCTAGAATTTTTGTTTTGTTTAGAAAATATAGGTATTTTAATTCTCTTTCGAATGCTACACATCCGATTAACATATCTCGATCCTATCATTAAAAAAAAGCAAGAAAAAATTTTGAGAAAATCGAAAATTCGAAATAAAACAAAAATGCATCGGCCCAATCAAAAAACGGATTTTTGACCCGCAATCACACAAAAATCAAAATGAATGAGTCCTGTCCGGTTAAAATCGACCGAGTAGAAGCTGAGATCCAGGCCTACACACACACACGCACGTACGCACGCACGCACGCATGCACGCACGCACGCATATACACACGCATACATCCATACAGACATTTTTCAAAAACCACGTATTTTGATTCCTAACACCTCGGAAAACTATTATAACATGTTTTTACAACAACTCAAAAAATTACTATCACAAAGGTTCCTCTAGGAGGAAGCAAAATTGAAAATGCTATGTGTCTGATTGTGAGTAAAATTGGTCTAGAGAATAAGCTTTGGACCTCATTATCAGAAATAGTGTATATTTATATTATATATATTGTATATTGTTCAAACTATATTTTTCTTTTTTTTTCAGCTGATTTTTGTCTCAGAAGCCTTTAGGTGTAAGACCACTTTAAACAATTTTCTTGATAAAATCTTAATCAGTGTTGGTGAGTCCATTACTCTAGAAAATGTAGACAGATCAAGATGTCAATGTCCAATAGCTCTGCCAGTAACTTCTTCTATTTACTTCGAAACTAACTGCTTAACAACTTTCTCACTTGAATGAAAAATAGTTCTGTGATTGCACGTTTGACACATTATCTATAGTTTCAATACCAAATAATCCACTTTTGCATAATTTTATTTTTTCACGGCACTATCACATCATAAACAGTTTTCAAGTGCAGGATATAAAATGTTTATGTCAATTATTCTATTTTTTGGTTTATACGCCATAACTTCCATTTCTCTAGCTTTTTCAAATAAAACAAGTTTTGCATCTTTTATAGTTGGTTTGTCCTTTACATAATTTCCGAAAAAGCTTCTCTTATTTTTATTTGAACTTCAGAATGATTTGATCTTGTAACGGAGACAAGTCTCCACAGAAACGCGATTACATAACAATACACACACTCAAGCAAGCACAAACACAAACATAGCGCAAGTAGCCGAAGTGAGAGGCGAGGCGGCAGAAGCCGCGCACGAGCGGCACGTGTACGATTAGGGAACGACGAAAAGGTAAGAGAGAGAAAGAGATATTAGGAGGGAGAGAGAGAGAAAGAGAAGATTATGTTTGTGTTTGTGCTTGCGTGAGTGTATGTGTTATGTAGTCGCGTGTGTGCGGTGACTTGTCTCCGTTGCAATCTTATTCACACTATCATCTACTCTTCTCCTAGAATCTTGTGTCTTTTTAGATCTTTCTGATGACATTTTAATTCCAGATCAACAAATTTCTATAAACTGAAGGAGAATGTTCTTTGGTGCAAAAAGGAGCCCCTGTTTTTTCTTCCGGCATCGGGCCTTTGCTCGCTCATTTTTGAGCTATATTTATATATGGGTGATTCTCTGAGAAATATGTTTAAGGGATACTTACGAGTGTCTGTTGATATGTTTAGATTTGTCATAGGCACCTACTCTTAGATTTAGACAATAAGTAAAATTTAGACAAAAAGTAATGAGGAGTGTAAATTGACTAGGTAGGATAGTTGGATAGGTAGATGGTCGGGAAATGATTTACGCAACAGCCGAGGTATAATTATGTGTTTTTTATTGTTGCACTGAATAATGCCGCGACGAGGGGCGACGACGTGTTATTCTCGGGCGAGCCGCAGAGACTGACTCCGACTGTCTAACGAAACGACGCGTGGGCTTAAAGAAGCCTCCTGATTGGTCGCGGTTTATTCGCGTGATACCCGAAACCGAGAGTTTGATACAGAGTTAGTCTGCGTGTACGTGTGTAAGTGTAAAAAGTGTCGCTGTGCATGAAACTCAGAAACGTACGAGCGCTCTCGATACGTATAAATACATAGATAAGGAGATCTTTCAGAGTAATTGAATTTTAGAAAAAATTGTTTTAAGATAATTACAGACAGTTTAGGGATCACTGGTATGATTCCAAGCCTTAGAATAGACTATCGAAAAGATTCGATCATTCGATCTCGCTGCGCTCGGGCGCTAACCTCACGCCGTGCAATAATGAGCCACTTGAGGCACACGTATCTTATTTATTTATTTATTTATTAAACCAGAACAAAATTACATAGAGTAAAGTCCTCAGAGATAGATGTTAACTACCTGTACGAGGGCTGGTACATGAATACTTAAGACTATACTTATACACTAAAGCTTATATACTAAGTATTAAATATTTAAACCTTAAACATTTAATATTGTCAATAGAATTCTCAAAACTTAACGCAAGTAAAACAATATGTATACATTTGTTTATTATATATATTTTTTAGTTTATTTTTTAGTTCATGTTTCCTATTAACACTTTTGAAATAGAGTTTTTTAAAATTTTCAATCTCACTGCCAAAGTTTGTATCACTTAAATTAAAAGTTTGTTGATCCCTCTTGCGTATTTTTGGTAGGCGAACTCAGGCTGAGGTCTTGTTGTGAGTAGAATCTAAATCTTGTTGTTATCGATGTAAGTGAAGACGAACTTGCAAGCCTGGGTTTTGCCAGTATTAATTCAGTTCCGCCCACCTGAGTTTGTAATGTAGTTGGTGATTTAGTTAACTCTTGCGTCCGTTTCTTGAAGTTATCTACCTTACCGAGGTATCTCGGTAAGTCAGGTTTTATTATATATTCAGTAGTGTTCATAGCCTTGTTTACCTTAGCATTCAAAATTTTGCATTCTTGTCTGTCAGTGGTAACATGATCAGTATTATAGTCGTTTCCAAATGTCTTATTTGAGAAGCTACAGTTGACGCAGCACTGTTTCTCTGATGTGCACTTTTCTGTTAGATGCGTTCCCGCACATTTTAAACAGGTTGGGCTGTTCTTACACCTTTGGCCATTATGACCCAATCTACCACACTTATAACATGGTTTCACATTTATTATATCGTAAACTTTGCAATTCTGATAACCAACGAATAATCTGTCTTTATTTTCTTTAATATGTTTGTGCATTTCACCCGTTATTTGCATGATGACCGTTACTTTACTGTTTTTGTCATTGCCAGCTACGTGTAATACGTTACCCTTTGTATCTAAATTTGAAAAATTTCTTTGGTTTATGTCATTTTCGATTGCTTTTATATCAGACTTGAATTCATTTTCGATGCCAGTTATTCTTATGACAGGCTTACTAAGCTGTTCTTCTTCGACCTTGTAGAGGTGGTTGAGCTTGGCGTCTAGTAATCTTTTTGCTGTCTTGGCACTTTCCTCGTTCATGCATGTTATTGAAATTACATCTTTACTTTTCATATCAATTTTTTTCGTTTGGATTGATTTTTCTTTAAGTAGATAGTGGAATACTTTTTCCTTTATCACAGATTTCTCTTCTTTGTCTTTTCTTGTCACTACAATTTTCGGCACTTTTTTGGATTGTGGTATGTGTATCTTTTTTGACATTATATCTGCATATGTTTCCTTGTATTTACTCGGTCGTTCTTTTTCTTTCGTTAGAATTTCGTTTAAAAGCAGATTTTTATGTTTCAATTCAGTATTTAGTTCCCTAAGCAGCTGGTTTTCTGTTATTAGTGCACTTACTTTATCACTGTCCTTGTCTTCGCATGTAGTCTCATCCAGCTCATCAACTTGCATTCTGTTTTCTTGAAGGAGGCCTTCATAGTTGATTTTAAGTTTACTGTACTCTGATTCTATTTTCCTATTGTTTTTACTAAGATTCTCAATCGCTTTAGTTTTGGTTTGCAGATCTTCTTGTAGTTTTAGTAACACAACACGTGTGGGATCTTGATTTGAGGTTATGCTCAAATCGTGTTCATCACAAACAACTAACACACTGTTTATGTATCTTACATTTTTTTTCTATTAAAGTCACTTTTATGAAAAACATTGCAACACCATATACATACTACCGTTTTAACCGCTTGCGTATTGTGACATCGATAGTATATATCGGGAGGGACTGCCTCCGGTGGCAGCCCACTATCCTCCATCTTGGTTTGATCGTATGTACTATTTTAATTTAATTTCTCACTTGTGGTTTGACTTAAAATATTAACTCTTTTAAAATAACCAAATCGTACTGCTAAATCAACAGTCTTTGTACTGTTAATTTGATTTAGATTTCAATTGAGAATAGTTAACAACAAACGTCTGTTGAATCGATCAAATTTTGCTTTTTATCACTACGACTTAAGGATACTGCAAAATTAATAGTGTTTATCATAACTCTCCTGAGTAGTCATTTTACCCGATTTTTCCGTTCCCGAATACATAATTTTTTTAAACCACTCTAACCTAAAAATCTCGTAGAGGGCGCAAAAGTACGCAAAGTGGGCACAAAAGTGCCATAGCGAAAATCCAAACCTGTGTCACAAAAAATATCGTGTGTACCAAGGGATAAGTGGACTGTTTGATCTTGTGTGATTGCATTACTCATTTTCGGCTCGCAAAACGCACCCGCCTTCGGATCGCACTTGCTCGCCTGATACTCACACTCCACACTCGGTCTAAAAGTAAAGTCCCACTTTACGTCCTTGACACACAATATACTATTTTCAGGTTATGTCACAGGGGTTGAGGAGTAGAGCCCTGGCGGAAGTATTTTCTGCACATTTCTGTACACTTCTGTACATTTTTGTACATCTCTGTACATCTCTGTACATTTCTGTACATTTTATCAACTTATTAGACTTTTGTACAGAAATGTACATAAATATACAGAAATGTACAGAAATGTACAGAAATGTACAGAAATGTACAGAATTGTATAGAAATGTACAAAAATGTACAAAATAAAATTTGATTTGAAATGTTTCATTAAAAAAATATTATAAATATTAAATAATTAATATTATGTATTTATTAGACTTGTTAAATAATTGCATTATTATTAATGGTGAACATTCGTTTACATTAATAGTATATTACGCAACTAGGGAGGTAAAGAGTTGGCCAGTCCAGAGCACGCGTAAATTGTCATCCTAGCCGAAGGCGAGGTTGGCAAACATATGCTCTGGAGTGTCTCTTTTTATCCCTGTGTTGTGTATACTATTTTTCACAATACCCGGTCCGAAAATACCACATTCGCGTTTCGGAATCGGCAGCGAAAGTGGTACTTTTGGCCAGGGTATGGTGTGAAAATTTTTTTTCGCACATTTTTTTTATATGCGTATGGAAATCACATTTTTTGCTAATAATAACTTATTAGAACAGGAATACAATAACAAAAACAAGCTAGTTCATTTCACTATAAGAATTTTATTTATTTAGATTATCTTTTATAAAACTATTAAACGACATTAAAAATATCCAACATATAAAATTATTATTAAATACAATGTTAATAGTGCGACTAAAGTTCAACTTTCTCTATGTTATGTTCATCCTCATAATTTTCATCATCTAATTCTGGATGCTTTTTTATAACATCCACATATCTTCTCGCAGATGAAATGGCTCTATGTGCATATTGGTTCATGTTAACCATCTCTTTACTAAATAAAACGGCATGATATTTATAGAAGGTGAGATAGTGAATAAAATGTTTGCGGATCGCCCTTCTTTTTCTTGGTGTTAAAACGGTAGTGTCAATGGGTATTTTCTTGGTTTTCTTAACACATTGCTTCGCTAGGTCTTTACGGTTCCATGCCAGGTAACATAAGTGTTCATAAAAGATGCTGGGTTTTAATTGATTATAACAATCATCCAGACCATCGGCTCTCACCATTACCCCACTTTTTGTACTTATAACTGTAGGTATACCTTTAAGCTTATGAGTATCCATTATATTTAAATCTAAAAATAAGTAATTAATATTATTTATAATTGTATTTTTTTAAATGCTATAAAAATACTATTAGATATGTTTTATCATTAGTTACTTTTTTGTAAATAAATTTGTCAATATTTAAATACATTTTAAAAATAAAGCATATATAAAAATAAACTAATTCATTATGAAACACTAAAAAATACATTTTCACACGGACCTTTGTTGCTGTTATTGTGCATTGTATCTTTTAATTTTGCATATTTTTCTTTCAATTTTTTAGTTACTCATTCAGCAATAATTTTTTTTCCTCGCTCTTCAGATAATTTCTCTTTCAAAGCTTCGTTTTCTTTTATCAAATCATCAGACTGAAATAATAGTTCAAAGCTTTGTATTATTATTTAAAAGAAATGTAGTTTTAGTAAATTATTAAAATTAATTGTTATAACTTACCAAAGTACCTTGCTTATAATTATTACTAGATGTATTTTGTCTATTTTTGTATCAAAGGGAGCGTTATAGTCTTGGTTAGAGACTGTTATATCTTTAAGTAACTTTCGTCTTTTCGTCTCATTCATAAATTCTTCTTCATCTTTTTCAAATCCATTGGCATCAAGAATTTCATCATCTTCTTCTTCTTCCAGAAAATCTGAATACTGCCTTTCATTATTATCTCCTGCACCACTTACCATTTCTGAAAGTATGTCTCTATCATTTTCATTATCTTCACCATCACTACTCATAGACGTATCATGAACATGTCCAATATCATCTCCATGCTTGTGTCGGGTTTTGTTGCTCTCTACTGTATTACTTTTTACGCTAATGAGTTTTTTATTGTTCTTATTTCTATTTATTTGAACACTACTGGACTCGCTGAGCTGCGATAAATGGGCGCTAATGATTTGTTGATTTGTAGTTGTATGAGCTTTCGTCATACTCTTTTTTAAATTCTATAAAGCAAATACATTTGATAAATGATTGCATATGCTTCAATCAAATATATAATTGCATTATGTATTACTTACAGATCTTTTTTTTTCATTTCATTTTCAGTGCGTTGAGAACTTATCTCATCATAATTCTCCAAAACTAAATCAAAATTATTTCATTTTGGTACAGATGGTCTTTTTATAGAAACGTATTCTTTTATATCATCAGTACTAGCTGAAAAAATTGAGAAAGTGATATAAAATATAAATATCAAAAATTGAATGTTATATACAAAGTAAACATACCAGCTACAACTAGGATCTGACATATATCTTTATTTTTCTGGTTAGGTCCAACATATTTAAAAGGTTTGGAACAAAACTTAACACTTTGTTTGCCAGGTGTTTCATAATAGAAATCCTCTATCTCACTTCCTTTGACCACAGCATACTTATTTTTAGATTTAATATAAATATATGCATACATTTCCATCATTTATTTTTATAATGTTACTTTCTCTCATGTAATCCTGTAAGCAGAAAAAAATTATTCTAATGATGTTAGTTTAACCAAATTAAGTAATTACTAACCTAAACTATAAACTTAGAAGTACATAACCGCACATATGCATGTTAATTTACTTGTAAGTTTATATTTATAGTATAAATACAAAGAATAGATAATTTAGCATTTTTTATAATTTATAATTATTTATAATAATTATAGTTAATTACCTGTAAAAACGATGTGAAAAATAATGTACTTTATGTATTATATTATATACAGTTTTACAAACTATATAGAGAAACAAGTGTAGGAATTAGTTTGTTGTTTCTTCGTATTCGTTCCTGTTCGTCTCTATCTAAAACTGTGGAACTTTTTTTGAACTGTGGAAATAACATATTAAAGAAAGACGGCCGTAAGGGTCGGTCTCTATTATGCCTAAATAGCGAGATTGGTTCCGATTGGCTCAAAGTTTCATGATTATATGTGTGTGAGTGTGTGCATGTGTGTGTACTGTGACTTGTGAGTATATACCTACATGCAACACATTTGTTATGGAAGCTTTGGAAGCGAAATCATAACCTACTGTTCATCTACAAGTTATTTATATATTTATATTTCGAAAATTTTCTTTAATAAAAAAATGTCACGTGACATTAAATACGTAAGGAATTCATGGTTAAGTCCAGAATGTACTGCGCCAATACCACGTTCTAGTTATTATTACAAAAAAAAGAAGAAATTAGAACTTGATGCTGTAGGTACAAGTATTATATTTTGATGTTTTACTTAAATTTTTCTCTTAATAATAATTATTCATTACAATACTTTTCAGGGTCTATCTGAATTATTGAGAGAAAGTAGTACATCTGAAAGTGAACCAGAAACCAATATTGAAGAACGGGTATCGTTACATGCTGTACAAGAGAACTGTACAAATACTTGTCACTCAATACATGATAATGTTTTGGATGATACACTACCTAATATAAGTCATGTAAATAATGCTAAAGATACTCATAACAATGACTGGATTGATGTAAGTAATAATTTTTTTTCTAAAACTTTTATGACATGTGTTAATAATTCTTCATTAGAACACTATTGTGAATTGTTATTATTCATTTTAGTAATTGACAATAACATCAATTTTTAAATATCGAAAAAGATTTAATAGTCAAATACCTTTTCAATAAATTTAATTTTTTATGTAATATAATATTTTAAAATTTTACAAATAAATTGTTAGCATTATACAGATTAAAATATATAAGTAATAAAAGATGTAATTTTTTTTATATATTTTTATATTATAGTAGGATGCATTTTTTCAATTTTCATAGTTAAGAGTAAATTAAATGTAGTATTTCATGTATGAATATATTCTTTATGATAAATCCATGAACTTTTAGGTTTCTAGTAATGCAAATATTATAAGCGAGTCGCCTGCTTTATTAAATTATGGTGTCCAAAATGATAGTGCATCTGAAGAAGAGAAACAATTTTATCAAAATGCAAAGGTTTGTATTTTATTTTATTTTGGGAGAGAGGGGGGGTCCTTTCAGTAAACATTATATGATTATAAAATAAAGTAATTTTTATTGTTTTATATTTTAGAGAGAAAAACGAGAAGATACAAAAAGAAGATTTTTAAATAGAAAGATTATTAAAGAAACAAGCATTAGCAATGGTGAAATAATACTTATGTGCATGTTGATAGGAATACGTCACTCTCTTACTTGGGTTGCTATGATGGATATCATTGGTTTAATAAATAAATTATTTGACAAGGATATACTCAAACAAAGTAAATTTAAATTGTTTAACTTTTTTCCAGACAATAATGAATGGTATAAATATCATATTCATTGTCCAAAATGCAAGAGTTATATAGGTGAACGTACTCAATTACCATATAGTGATTTAATTTGTCCTGTTTGTGATGAAGTTATTAAAAATGTTAAAGATGCCCCTTATTTTTTAACAGTTAATATTAAATATCAATTAAAAGAATTATTTGAAAATCCACTTGTACAACCTCATCTTCAATACAAACAGTTTCGACAAAAAGAACATTTTGACAATATAGAAGATATATTAGATGGGAAATTATATAGACATCTTTCATCACCAGGTCAGATTTTAGACAATAATTTAAATTTTTCATATATATTGAACACAGATGGATGTCAAGCAGCGAATTCAAGTAATACAAGTATATGGCCTGTGTACATGAAAATAGTAGAATTGCCGTCAGAAATAAGAAATAAGCATTTAATCTTAGCAGGTTCATGGGTGAATACCAAAAAACCGCCAATGAATACTTTTTTAAAGCCTCTAGTGCACGAATTAAACAATTTATCCACTGAAGGAATAGAGTGGAAACGAAATAATGAAAATGTTGTGTCAAGATTCATTCCATTATGTTGTTGCGTTGATTCGCCTTGTAGATGCAGTATGCTTAATATGAAGCAGTATAATGGATCGTATGGCTGTACATTTTGTTACCATCCAACAGAAAATGTTTCTGGAACTCGAAAATATCCAATAGATGAAAATGTTCCACCTTTACGAACACATGATAATATTATAGAAGATATGATTGCTACAAATGTAGAAGAAAATGGAAGAGTAATTTGTAAAGAACAAAGAGGAGTGAAAGGACCATCTATTTTAATGAATTTCAAGTATTTTAATTTAAGTGATGGTATGACACCAGACTCTATGCACTGTGTGTATTTAGGTGTAACCGAACAATTAACAAATGTTATTCTCACACATTTTGGTAAACCCTATTATGTAGGATCACCTAATGATTTAGCAATAATAAATGACAGATTATCTTTTTTTGAGATTCCTAAAATGATTACACGAACTCCTAGACCTATAGAAACAAGAAACATGTGGGAAGCATCGGAATGGCGGTCTTGGCTACTTTTTTATGGCTGAATATGTTTACAAGGCATATTACCTGCAAAATATTTAAACCATTTAGCAATGCTTGTTGCAGCGATAGAAATTTTGTCACGAAGTTCTATCCGTAAAGATGAAATTACACACGCTCATCGTTTATTAATTGAGTTTTGTGTTTATTTTCAACAATATTATGGCAAAGAGCAAATGACGTATAACATGCATTTATTGCAGCATTTAGCAAATAGTGTTTTTAATTTTGGACCCCTCCATTTACATGATGCATTTGTTTTTGAAAACGAAAATAGATTATTATTAAAATGTAAAACAAGCCCGATGCAAGTATCAGTACAAATTGCAAAACGTTTTCTATTTTATAAATCTATACCAACATTTTCTTCATTTTTTTATGTTGGACAACGAGTTATTGAATTTACTGAGGATTTTGAAAACAGAGTAAAACAATGCGTACATATAGATGATATTGTCCTACTTGGTACTAGTAAAGAGTATATCTTCAATAATGAAGAAAAAAAATTTGGTTTTGGGGATTCATGCTTAAGATTTGAAAAATTAATTTATAAGAAAAGAAGATATTCTACGTACAGTTATACAGAATCATTGAAAATTAATGATTCCGTTATACAAACGAAGACAGGAAAGTTTGGTATCATACAAAATATATGCATTATTAGGAAAAAACCTCAGAAGGAAATTATTATCTTTTTCAATGAAATTAAACTAACAGAAAGTAAAATGTTTCCTGTAATAGATCATATAAAAGAATATGAAATCAATAAAGATCAATTATGGTATTGTACTCCTCATGAATTACATACTCAATGTATTATAATTCACGTTAATGAAAAAAATTATATTTCTCCTGTACCAGTAGCATGTATTGGTGATTAAATTTTTGAAACTCATTGGTGTATTTTATAAAGTTCTAATAAAATAATAATATTAAACAGTCATTTGTACACCATTTTCTTAAGTTCCTTATCTGCATTATTTTTGAATACCAGTATATTAATATAAATTATATGTAATTTTCAAATTTTTATTGAATTGTACATCTTTGAATATCTCTGTACATTCCTGTACATTTCTGTAAATCTATATACATTTCTGTACATTGCTGTACATCTCTGTACATTTCTCTACATTTCTGTACATTTCTGTACATTTCTGTACAAAAGTCTAATAAGTTGACAAAATTTACGAAAATGTACGAAAATGTTGAGAAATGTACAGAAATGTGCAAAGATGTACAGAAATGTACAGAAATGTACAAAAATGTACAAAACTGTACAGAACCGTACAGATATATACAGAAATGTGCAGAAAATACTTCCGCCAGGGAGGGTCAAGGAAATTTCAAAAATTCACTTTTGCTTCCTCCTAGAGGAAGCTTTGTGATACTAAAAAAAAGGTCTTTAAGAAACTGTGTTAGGAATGTTGTTTAGCATATTTGGAATCGAAATACACTATTTTTATAAAATGTCCGTGTGTGTGTGTGTATGTGTATATCTTCCTATATTATATAGTCGTAAGGGCAAAAATGGGTACCTACCCCCTCCACCCCCCTCCACCCCGCTCCACCCCCTCCATCATCCTTCCACCACCCCTCCACTTTTTACAGTTAAATTCTTTCAAATTTTACGTTATTTTGAAGGGTGACTGGCCCCTCCACCCCCTCCACACCCCGCCACCTTCCTCCACTCCCCTACACCCCCCTCCATGCCCCATCCACACCCCATCCACCTATCCCACCACAACTAATCTATCTCTCATAGATATCTTGCTGAAAATTGTATATAGAGCGTTCCAAGATTCGCTGATTAGGAATCTGAACACAGATTTTGAAAATTCAAAATGACAACTCATAACGGCGGTCAAAAATTGAAATTTTATCGGATTTTGCTAAAAATGATATATAGGGGGTTTCTGGAGTCGCTTATTACGAATCTGAACTCAGATTAAGAAAATTTAAAATGGCGGATTCGAAGATGGTGGTCAAATATTGAAATATTATTGGATTTTGCTGAAAATTGTATATACGGGATTTTTGGTTTCGCTGATTACGAATCTGAACATATATTGTGAAAATTCAGACTGGTGGACGCAAGATCGCTAACAAAAATTGAAATTTTACTCGATTTTGCTAAAAATTGTATATAGTGGGTTTCCGGTTTCGTCAATTAGGAATCGTAACTCAGATTTTGAAAATTCAAAATAGAGGACCCAAGATGGCTGCCAAAATTTGAATTATTACTGGATTTTGCTGAAAATTGTACATAAGGGGTATCTGGATTCGCTGATTACGAATCCCAAATCAGATTTTCAGAATTCAAAATGGCTGATCGAAGATGGAGGCGAAATCTTCAAAAACTACTGGATTTTACTGAAAATTGTATATAAGGAGTATGTGGATTCGCTGATTACGAATCCCAACTCAGTTTTTCAGAATTCAAAATGGCTGATCGAAGATGGAGGCGAAATATTCAAAAACTACTGAATTTGCTGAAAATTGTATATAAGGGATTTCTGGATTCGCTGATGACGAATCTGAACTCAGATTATGAAAATTCAAAATAGAGGACCCAAGATGGCGACAAAAATTGAAATTTTACCGGAATTTCCTAAAAATTGTATATTATGGATTTCCGGATTCGCTGATTAGGAATCTGAACTCAGATTTTGTAAATACAAAATGGCTGCCAAAAATTGAAATATAACTGGATTTTGCTGAAAATTGTATATTGGGGGTATTTGGATTCGCTGATTACGATTCCGAACTCAGATTTTCAGAATTCAAAATGGCGGATCGAAGATTGAGGCCAAATATTCAAATATTACTGGATTTTGCTGAAAATTGTATATAGGGGTATCTGCATTCGCTGATTACGAATCTGAACTCAGTTTCGAAAATTCAAATTGGCGGATTCGAAGATGGTGGTCAAATATTGAAATATTATTGGATTTTACAATTGTATATGGGGAATTTCTGGATTCGCATGATGACGAATAGGAATTCAGATTATGAAACTTCAAAATGACATATCCAAGATGGCGGCCAAAAATTGAACTATTCTGTTTTGCTAAAAATTGAATATACGGAATTTCTGGATTCGCTGATTATGAATCTGAACTCAGGTATTAATAGTATATTACGATAGAAGGGTCTTAATAAGTTTAATTAATAAGTTTGGTGCAATGCCGAAGGACATTGCTTTATACTTGATGCTGCCAAATGCAGAAGAATTCACTGGCCACAGCTTTAGAAGAACTTCGGCAACACTTTTAGTAGATGCCGGAGCAGACATAACTGCACTTAAAAGACATGGGGGCTGGAAGTCTAATTCCGTTGCAGAAGGATACATTGCTGACTCTTTAACTAATAAAACAAAAATATACAACCAAATAACTTCTGGAATTGTGATCAATAAAGTAGTTGATACTGCAAATATTAATTCTAATATTGGAGCAGTTACAGTTGATCCATCCGTAATGCCATCTACATCCAGTGCAGTCCATACAGTTCAATCTGTTTCAAAGAACACAAATTTTGCTAAGAATTTCACAGGAGATCATCTGCATTAGAGACATATACATCAAACAGAAATATGCCTGTCGTTGACAATACTATCTCTGAAACACCATCCTCATCACAAATACAGATGTCAAATTCAAATATTCTTGTCGATGGAGATTTCATTATAGAAACTGCAAAATCTAATGAAATTCGAAGGATAGAAAAAAAGAAACCAAAGTTGCCAGTTTTCTATGATCCGAGTATTGGTTTGTCTGTTGATGATATGATAAATAGAAATGTAAAAAAAACTATTGTACTCAATAATTGCAATGTAACCATACATGCTGATTACCACGATCATATATTTCTTAATAATTCCAGTATCCGCACAACTGAAGATTGTCAAGATTAGTATGTTTAGAAGATTAAAAGACTAAAAATTGAAATGATTAATGAACAATGACTAAAGATTATTATAAGAAGTTTATATTTATTAAATCAAGAGTTGAATATTGAATATAATGATTACTTATATAAATAGGTTGTAAAAAATGCCTTTTATGAAAATGTTATCTCTGTCTCTAAAGTACATATAAGTTATAAGTTATATAATAAAATTTAACATTTCACTACATAAAAACTTAACCTATATTTCTGATACATTATTTTCACCAATTTCCTTTTTTTACTTTTAAAGAAATTTGTGAATACAATTTCTTCTAATATTTCTATAATATAACCTGATTCTGCTAATATAACTGCTTGTTTTATTGATTATTGTATTTTAAATACTTTTGAGAGTGTTTGTAGTACTTTACCAGTGTGAAATGCGTGTGTGTGTGATCTGTCTGCACCGTGCCAGAAAGCGCTACTTACGCCACGGAAAAGCGTGTGCAACGAGCGAATTTAAGTCACGCAGTGCTATAAAAATTCAAAATGGCAGCAAAATATTTAAATAATATTGGATTTTGCTAAAAAAATTGTATATACGGGATTTCCGGATTCGCTGATTAGGAATCTGAACTCAGATTTTGTAAATATGAAATGGCGGCCAAAAATTGAAATATTACTGAATTTTGCTGACAAATTAGTTCATAATCGATAAATAACAAATTAAATCAGAGCTGACGTAATGAACTACATATATGTTCTGCATTATTTTGTTAAATATAATATACTCACTATTTTAAAAATTAATAAATGTTAAGAATAATTTTTTTAAAAAACATTACAGAAAATTTAAATGAAAAAATAAATGTTTCATGATATTATTTAATAAAGATTATCCTCATTCATTATTATTAATATTTATCTCTAATAATGGGGGTTGGCGAGCGGAGCGAGCAGGGGGCGAAGCCCCCCAGTGTGTATATATATATATATATACACTTATCGGGGTTTATGTAGCCCAAGACTGTATATTAGTACCTACAGCCCAGAGCATGGCAAGTGACTAAAGAAATAATGGACCCTGGAGTTATAAACTCTAGGTCGGGCGATATAAACCCCTATATTTATAAATATTATGAAGCCCGGGCTGCATAATCAAAATCAGGATCGATAAACCCCTATATATAAAAAAACGGGCTTTATAAAACCGTTTCGAGAAATGTGTGTGAGTATGTGTGTGTGTGTGTGTGGTGTGTGTGAGTATGTGTGTGTGTGGTGTGTGTGTAGTGTGTGTGTATGTGTGTGTGTAATACTTTCATATACGAAAATATTTTTAGATTATTTTAGAACTACATTTGCCTCTCTCTCTCTCTCCCTCTCTCTGTTCCTCTGCTCGAGTGTTAGTGTATATCAAGGAGCGCGGTATATATATCTTCCTATATTATTGTATATAGATGCTAGCATTATTTATGAACATCAGCCTCCTCCTCTTCGCCACCCCTCAGCCACCCTCAAAATAACGTAAAAATCAGCGTATTTCTATGAGTTTTTTTATATTAAAATAGACTCCTCGCCCCCCTCAGCCACCCCTCTGCCCCTTCATGGCACCCCTCTTGTCCCCCCTCATGCTCACGCTTTTCATTAATCGTATTTATTATCTCGGTACACATGCGACAAACATATTTTTTTCTCACACCACCCGTAAAGTATTGTGTTTACACCCTGACAAATTCGAAAAAAGTTTAGGTATTTCTCAAAATCGGGATGCAGAGGTTTCTGAAGTCGCTGATCACGACTTTGCTGTTGGAGTTTCCAAATTCAAAATGGCGGATCCAATGTGGCAGTTAAAAGTTATAAATGTACTTAGAGTTGACTGAAAATTGGTATGCAGGTGGTTTGAAGGTTGCTGATCAAGTAGCTGATCAGGCCGAAACTTTTGCTTTCGATTACCAGTCGACAACTACCTTAAAGGACGTTTTGACAACTCAAATTTTGGCAGTAAAGGTTAACTAAACCCATAGCGTTAAAATGGAATTTGACGCCTACTGCATGAAAAGAGAAAATTAATTCAGTTTGCTTAATATAATCGGTTTGTCAAAAAAATAAAAGATTTATGTTTACAGGTGTCTCGCTTAATTCTGATAATCAACCATTTAATAGAGAATTCGAAAATTTAAATGATGTTATTAATCGTGAAAATGATCTACCGAATATGACAATAGGCACTTCTTCATCGTCCATCTATTCATTTGGAAGAAGTAATGGTAATAAATACATACCTAATATTTTACTATAGAACTTTTTTGCACGTTTGTGCATAAAGTTCATTATTTCTTTGTTTTTCTTGCTTTTTTTACTTTAAGTAAAAGAATCTTTACGCACGACCAAGTAAAAAATATAGCATTAAACACGTCCGTGACTTTTTTTTCAAAAAAGTGCACTTCACGCATTAGTTGCATAATATACTAATATTTCAATCATCTACTATTGATACAAATAAAATTAACATTTTTATTTTATTTTATTAACAAACAATGAAACTCGCCTTGATCTCCCAAGTCCTTGATCCTATGATAAGAATTATAGTATTTAGAATAATGATTTTCCAATGAAAAACGACGCTTCTTTATGTCACAACTCTGCAAGTATTTATTCTGAACAAATAATGTAACAATTATTCAGTTTGCTTCTCTACGTTTTTGTAAGATTACATACGGTTTGGTTAAAATTTAGATATTTCGTACGATTTCGTGGATAATCCGTGTAAAAAAAAGTTAAGAAAATGGAAAAAAAATATCAAAATAAGATCTATCTCAAATAGGGTACTATATTTTTGGTGATATAAAATACCTATACGAAATGGATGTATTTAAAAGATCCCTTCTTAAAAAAGTGATGATCGGAAGAAGTGAAGCCTCTATAGACTTGATCTGTGATTGGTCCTTGAATAAAAGGCGCGAGAATTCAAAATTAAATATGCATTTTTATTTGATAATTATTATTTACTGGAATGAAAATGATTAAAGTGAAAAGTATTAAACAAATAATAATCAAATTAATTTTGGTTGTAGCTTAAAAAAAATAAATAACATGTTTTAGTTATTTGGGAAAGTGATATTAAGAAGTAGTAAAGCATTTCAAAACACAATATGATTAACAGGTTCATCACTGACAATGTATGCGCTTTTTCTACCCCCTGATCCTATTCAGTAAACTTTTTAATGATGATATATACATCAATATAAATATAAAATAACACTTATTTGTAGTCTCTAAAACTGATATTTATTAAAATATGGGCATGAGTCATTTTTGGGTCATGTAGGACTGGATAGAAACTGTTTCTGTTCAATCCTGCATGACCCAAAAATGACTCATGCCCATATTTTAATAAATATTAGTTTTAGAGCCTACAAATAAGTATTATTTCAAATTTTTATATTGATGTACCTATATATTATTATTACAAAAAATCCATAAATGACTCATGCTAAGAATGAAGGTGTGAAATTATTGATTAAAAAAACACTATTAGGTTTTTCTTGCTTTTATTAGAAGCAATTATTTTACTCTTAAACATTTTATAAAATGTACAAAAAGTACAACGTTAAATAAATAGAATTTAATTTTTCTTGTTCAAATGTGTTTTGTTGAAACACTCTAAACATATATGCACATTACATTCTTTGCATATTGTTTTGATCGATTTTGTTCGAATCCCAGCATCTTTCGCAGATAAACCAATTTTCTTGTTTTTTTTATAACAATTTCTGCATCTACGAGGAAAATTTAATTTTTCTAGAGTGTGAAAGTACCGTCTCACACTGACAGTGTCTAAACACTCATCATCATTGATATTTAATAAGGCCCTTGCTAGTTGTTCCCGAAAATTTAACTAAGATATTGCATTTTGGGTGCTTCGTCTATACAAAATCCAGGCATTGACTATTGCAGTACCAGTGAGAATCTCGAAAGCTACTTTTCGGTACCATTTAACTCCTCTACTCAGGGTACTATAGTACCCAGACAGCTGATCTGATATGTCAACTCCTTTCTTAACTCTGTTATAATCCAGAACACAAAGAGGTTTCTGAATTACAACTCCTCTTCCTTTTTGAGTAGTGTCAGTCAAAAGGCATTCATGATTTTTGATCGTTGTTATCATTAAGACATCACGTTTGTCTTTCCACTTCATTATTTTAATACCTGTATCATTTTGTTTTCCGATGATGTTTCCCTTTTGTAATTTATGTTGCAGTAATTCAAGTGGAATTCCTTTCCTATTCTTTCTTAATGTTCCACAAAGAAACGTTTTTTATTCAACAAATGTTCGGCAAGAGGAATCCCGTTATAGAAATTATCAGCATACAGAATTTTTTCTTTATCCAAGTAGTTGTGCATCAACTCAAAGGTAGCTTTTTCAGCATGACCCAATGATGCGTCAGTATTCAAATCATCTGAATTTTTGCCACAATAAATTGTTACATGTAGGGTGTAACCATTTTGTGTACACAATTTAAATAGTTTAACACCGTATTTGTGGGCCTTGTTTTTTATGTATTGCTTAAAAGACAATCGACCTTGCCATGGTACCATGGTTTCATCAATAACCAGTTCAGTTCCTGGGTTGAGGAGCCTTTTCGAATTTGTATTAAACAAATTTACTAATTTTTCAATCTTGTACAATCTATTAGTCTTTGCATTTATATCATAATTATCGGCAAAATGAATATATTTCAGGAGCATGTAAAACCGATCCCTTGACATGGTTTGTTGTATGAGTGTTACCCCATAAAAATCTCCTTTTTGCCAATAATGTTATAATGCTGAGAGACGTACAATACCGATAAGTATTTTTTGAAACTCCGTGCGAGAAGTTCGATTTCTCGCACGCTGCGTTAAACGATGCGTGCAAAAATCTCACTTCTCGCACGTCGTGTCAAAAAATACGGTTCGACACTTGTGTGAGAAGTTGATTTTCTCCTCGTGTGACCTTTTCACTCTCGCTTCGCTCGGGTGCAAATAGTCACACGAGGGGAAAATCAAATCCTCGCACTAGTATCGAAATGTACTAATTATACCTAAAAACTCCTGGATTTCTTGTATATTTGTGTCTTTCCAGTATTTTCTTTTAGTCACTATATTCATACACTGATGAGCATATTTATTTGTTTCGATTACAATCATTTCAAAAATATCTTCAGAGATTAAATGATAATAAATGTCTTTCGGGGTACAATTTTCAAAATTAATATTTATCATGTCATTTATAAAACTATGCTCACCAGAATGTGAAATGTTACTCCAATGAGGAGGTGGTGTAGATGCATTGTTGTCATCTTCCTCTTCTTTTTCTTCTTCTTCATCATCATTGTCATCAGAGAAATCTCCTTCCCCAAATTCATCACCAGCATAATCGTGCTCTTCATCGGTTTCTGAATCATTATTACTCGATGGACAGTAATCGTCATCACTAGCTTCTGATAATTCTTCTTCTAATTCAATATAATCGTCATTTCTTAGATTTTTTGTTGATTCAACATGATTTTGCTTAAATCTTTTCGAGATTCCTCCTGATTGCATTAAACGAGGCAATGAAAAAGAAACCTTCACATTGGAAATTATTTTTGGTTTTTTACTCTTACTGATATTAAGGCCATGTGAAACCGTGAATTTCAATATTTTTTAAATCAACATTCAAGCGTTTATTCGGAAAACAAATTTTGTCAAGCGCTCCGTACACATAAACACTATATCCAGGAATTTTTTTCAGTGATTCTATTAGCATTTTCGTTAGATATGCTCGTTTGAAAAGTAGGTCAATTGCAGATTCCTACTTACCGACAGTACGGTTTTTATTTAATTAAATAAATTCTCATATTTTTTTTTAAAAAACACGTCTGTCAAGCGCTTCGTATATGTTAATAATATACTCAGATTTTTTTTTGTATGATTCTATTGGTATTTTCATGAGATGTACTCGTTTCAATATTATGTCGGTATTTAACATCACCTTAACTAAATCATTAACCAGTTTCTCATATATTTTAATATGATTTAAAAAACGTTTTTTTCCCTTGTCTGATAGTTTTTCGAAACCAAAAAAATCGTCATCAATATTTTTCTTTTTTTTATTATCTTTATTTGTAATTAATACAGCCTAAAGTACATACACATTATAGGATATTACTATGTATTTATTAAATTATAATTTCATGTTTATAACAAATCACTTACCTGATTCGATCGTTTTTTAACGGATAAGGTTTCGGAAAATGGCCTTTTAACGCCGCGCCCCATTATTAATTATATTATTTGTATTTTAAAGCTCTTAATAAGCTTCGCGTGGCTTTTTTACGCTATCTAATTTCGTAATAACTGACTAATTTTTAAAAGATTCATTTCACCATATATTTCGGTAGATGTGACCATCAAAATTTCAAATCCACAACTTCAAAGTGTGCCACTAGTAAAATCAATAAATGTCGTTAGCAAAAAAGATTATTGTCAACGTTCAAGCAGTTCTATTTTTTTAATTTCTTCATTCGCGCACTTTGTGCTTAAACGTTACATCACAGCGTGTCAGCGCCATCTAGATTCATTTTCCATAAGAAACATTATTCACAATTTAACCAGTCGGTAAATTATAGTATAATTATAGAATTCCGTCTTTACTGCTTGGACACGTTATTGTAGTTTGATTATATTTTCTAATCAAAACTCACGAAGAGACCGCCTTTTTGCTTATTCAATTTTGAATTTTGAAAAAAATCTCTTCGGCACGTCATAGTTCTTTATTGAATCTACAACACGTCAAAGCGATATATTATCAACATTGATAATTGAATGAGAAAAACGGGTACCTGCAGTTGACGGTAGCGGGTGGGTCTTAGATCACCTTAATTTTTTATATTTTCTAAAATTAGCTAAACAATTAATTTAAATTATTGGATGATCATCCTATTGAATATAATTGTTGTTACAATCATACAGAATGAGAAAATAGTGATAATAAATCATTTTACTAAAGTTCGAATAAGTTCAACGCATTAGAGTAGAAAAAGTCGCATGAGTCGTATATGACTCATGCCGGACGGGTGGGAAAAAATTCATGAGTCATTTTTGGATCATGTCGTAGCGAACCTGTTAATTATTGAATTTTCGGAAAAATTCAAAACAATAAGCAATATCATACAATAATTATGTTAATATTAGAATAAATTATGTCAAGATGCATAAAAATTAAAAGAAAAATTTCCGGCTCATGAGGAATACATTATTCTTAGCATATTTAATAAAAAGAAAGTACATGGAGCGCGCGCTGCGCGCATGGATTTCGCTAGTCTTATTAAGATTTTTAATTCGTTACATATTTAAGACGTACTCCAAGCTGATTTAGATAAAGTTAAATTATTGTTACTTAAATAAACCGTTGCGGTGAATGAAATAAACTATTACTATTCATTTGAAAATTCCCTTGAAAAACTATTCACTTGAAAATTTGTAAATTGAAATCGTATTGCCGATTGAGCACACGGAGAAGCAGAATGGGTCGAAGCTACATTATCTGATAAAATTATCTGTGCTTAGTTTTTTATACACAGACGAGCAGTTAAGGAGGATCTTTCTACATGGTCGAAGCTACATTATTAATGCGTGAAATACAGCGTCTTAAATTCCTTAAATTTTCTGAATTCATAGTGTACGCAAATTTCATATATTTTTTACCTACAAATTAATTAGTTCTTATTTAATTTTGACTTTAGATTACTTTACAAACAATAATAATAATATTGGAGATTAAAAATATTGGTGACCCATGAAAGCACCCTTTAAATACGCTTCTTAACGAAAGATCCTCCCTAACAGTATTCAAGTTCAATAACCATAATATGATCCTGCTTGTTACGCACTTACATATTTCAATTATTTATGTCATTACAGATTCCGCCAATGCAAATATTGAGGAATCAAACGATGAATATATAGACAATGAGTTTTATGTAAGTATGACTAAAAAATAATAATACCTATAAATAATTTATAAGAAGTGCATTAGTTTTTTCTGAAATTCATTTGTCGTACGAAGATTATAAGTAGTGTAAAAAGTATTTCATTTGCACACCTTCAAGTTTTATTAAAGTCTAGTAAATAATTATAAATAAATACTATAGAAATAAATAAAACATGTTCATATTTTTTGGTATTTTACAGCCTTTTTACAGCAATAATATTGACGACAATATTGCCGATAGTAGTGATGGCAATGATTCTGATGAAGGTCGAAGTAGTAAGGATGAAGAAGTTGATATTGACTTTATTAATGAAAGTGATCAAGATAATGCCCCGCAGTTGTCCAGTGAATTTGAAAAACTTTTAAATGCAGATGATGCCAATGTAACGATTCAAGCAAATTTCACTGTGAACAAAGTTGAAATATTATTTGCAATTTTGAAATATTGTACCGTGTATAATTTGCCTAATTCAGCAGTTGCTGATCTTTGCAAAATGTTGAATAGCTTTTTGGATGTTCCTATCATTAAAGATACTCGGTATCATTGAGACAAGTTATTTTATAATGGCAAAGGGATCTGTTATCATGCTGTGTGCCCGGAATGTGGAATTTACCTTGGTAAATTTAATAAACAGAAAAATCGTACAATTTTCTGCAATGTTTGCGAAGAAGACATTAATTTGAGAGATTCCTGGTATCGTGATTTTTTTGTTACGTTAGAGATAACACATGAAATCCAAAACTTAATTGAAAATAATAGTGATTATTATAACAGTATCGTTTCAGAAAGGAACCAAGCCATAATAAACAATAATTTCAGTGACATTAATGATGGGTTGAAGTATAAGAATTTTATATCATTATTACACGACGATAATAAACAATCGTATTTAACGTTAACATTTAACAGTGATGGATCACCAATTTTCAAAAGTTCTTCTTATTCAATCTGGCCGATTCAAGTAATACCAAATGAAGTACCTCTTCACGTCAGGTACCAAAAGCCCATAACTTACGGATTATGGTTTGGCAAAAATAAGCCGAATATGACTCATTTTTTATCTCCATTTGTTGAAAGCTTAAATAAATATTCAACTAATGGGATAGCTTGTATTATAAATGGAGAAACTAAGTATTTAAAATTGTACACTTTATGCTGTTGTGTTGATTCGGTGGCACGAGCACCTATGCAAGGATTTGTACAATTTAACGGATACTATAGATGCAACTGGTGTTTGCATCCAGGTAAATCAGTTATGCACGATAAAAGGGCAGTCGTTAAATATCCTTTATTATATGAAAATCCAGCAAGGAGAACGCAAGAAAGTACATTGCAACATGTGCGAGAAACCATTGTCTCTAATGTCTGCAGCGTTTTTGGTGTAAAAAAAGCTTCACCTTTGATAAATCTGTACAGTTTCGACATAATTGATGGTTTTGTGCCAGATTTTATGCACTATGTTGATTTAGGTGTGGCTAAACAATTTGCTGACTATTGGTTCAATTCAACTAACCAGCCATATTCTATTTCCAAGCCAAATTGAGCTCGTATCGACCGTCACATAAAATCATTTAAAGTGCCAAGTGAACTTGTTCGATTGTATCGTTCAATCGAAGATCGCAAATTTTGGAAATCAAAGGAGTGGGACAATTGGCTCTTACATTATAGCTTGCCTACATTAGCAGAAATACCGAATTTCGAAAATTATTTAAGCCATTGGACACTTTTAGTGGAGGCGCTTCATATATTATTGAAAAAATGTATTACCTTTCTTGAGTTGGAAAGAGCAGATCAGTTATTGAAAAGGTTTGTTATGTTAACACAATTTTATTACTCAGAAGATGCAATGACTTTCAATATCCACCAGCTCCTTCATTTACCACAAAGCGTAGCTGACTGGGGGCCGTTATGGTCGCACTGTGGCTACCCTTTTGAAAATGGCAACGGACAGATTATAAGGAAAGTACACGCAGCAAAAGGCGTGCTAAATCAAATCTGCAGAAATCTTTCTGTGAACAGAAGTCTAGTATTACTAGAAAAACATATCGATACAAAAGAAAATTCTACAGTTAAAGACTTCTATTACTATTTGGATAACAGATGCACAGATAAAACAGAACAATTCGGAAGCAACCGGTATTTCGGCAAGGAATTGAGACCTATTCACAGATTCGCACAGGAATTGAATATGTGTGTCGATCGTACACGAGCATATAAGAAACTCGTAAAATGCAACAATACATTCAAATCCTGCAATAAGGGCTGTTTACGGTCAGATAACTCATTTGCATGAACAAATGATGGCACATACATTCGAATCGTCCAATTTATTATTGATGAAGTAAATGAGAAAGAATATACTATATACAAAAAAGTAGAAGTTGAAAACACTTTTTCTGACGATTGTACAACCATAAATAAAGTTATCAATATTATTGAAGATTTAAATATTCTAGAAACAGAAAGTATCGAAGATCTTTGCGTTTATATGTATGTAAATAGAAAAAAATACATATCGGTTTTACCAAATATGTATTGGTTATAACAGAGCGTTTTGCTGCTGTTTCATGCACTTGATGATATATGATTGATTTTACTATTGTAAAAAATTTGTATATTTCTTATAAGTATAATAAATGTATAAAGAATGATTGCAAACTTTTTGGTTTCCCTTGTTAATAATTGTAAACTTAAGTTTTTAACGTAAATTATTTGAAAAATTGTTTTAAAAATGCATGTACATACGAAATTTGATTTGCTGATCCTTTATTATTGTTCTGTAATTATTGGACTTCTTAAAAAAAATTTTATTTTTAATTCCTCACAAAGATTTGTAGTAGAGTAAAAACAATGTTCAAGATGACATGATACTTCTGTGTGCGTGTTCGTTCACCACGCGCGCGATCATCCGTGTGTGGGTGCCTTTATTTCCATTGCTTTACAGTATTGGATAAAAAATAATATTACATAGTTTTGAGTTTCCTATTTATATTAATTTTTTTACGATTGTTGAATAATAAATTGTAAATTGTCATTTAACAGGTTCAGTACGGGTAATGTATATAAAAAAAAATACAATAATTTTACAGAGTAAAAAAGAATCAAAAAAATTTTTAGTTTTAGTTATTTCTAATGATGTGTATTATTATATCTGATATGAAAAGCGTTATGGACAAAAGTTTTAAAAGTCTTTTGTTTTACATCAATTTAAAGTATGGCGAATTTCATGAGTCATATTTGACTTATACCGTACTGAACTTGTTAAATAATATTATTGACGATATATTTATAAATTATTGGTAATTACTTTTTGAGATTTTTAAAATAAAAATAAGAATATTTTCTGTAGTGGGAGTGAAAAGTGGACGCTGCTTGCTCAATCAGATGGAATGCATGGTGCTTTAACTTTGAAACGCGACTGCAGGAGAAAACAATCTGCAGAGCCGATAAAAGCGGTATCCTATGACGGCACAGTTGCCGCCAAGTACAGAGGCCCTAAGGGATCACGACACAACATTTTCTTTCTCTCAAAGCATAGTTTATTTATTTTATTTTTTATGTAAAAGAAACCTTAAAAAACTCACTTAGCAATTCCAGAAGGATTCCCGAAAATTTACCAAGAAATTCCAGGTAGGTTACTGTAGTAAATACACTTGGAAATTCCTGGTAGATCCTTGGAAATCAACCCTGAGTTACCAGGCGGATTTTCCAAAACATCAACTTTGAATATCCAGGTAGATTTCCCAAAAAATCACCAAGACATTCCAGGTAGGTTACTGTAAGTTTACTTTGGAAATTTCTGGTAGATCGTTCGAAATAAGCCCTGAATTTCCAGGCGAATTTACCAAAAAATTATCGTTGAATATCCAAGTGCATTTCCTAAAAAAAATACCTAGGAATTCTGGGTGGGTTCGCAAAATTTCATCTGGAAATTCCGGGTGGATTTTCTGAAAGATCACCATTAAAATCCAGGGGGATTCCCGAAAATTCACGAAGAAATTCCAGGTAGGTTACTGTAAGTTCACTTGGAAATTCCTTGTAGATCTTCCAAAATCAACCTTGAATTTTCAGGTGGATTTCTCAAAAAATCACCTAAAAATTCAAAGTAGATTCTTCAAGAAATTAACCAGGAATTCTAGATGGATTTGCAAAAATTCACCTGGAAATTCCAGGCGGATTTTCCAAAAGATCACCATCAAAATCCAGTGTTACGCCCGAAAATTCACCTGGAAATTCCACCCCATTGCTCTTGGCCTCCGTCAAATCCAGCTGGAAATCTACCTAGAAATTCCAGTAAAATCCAGCTGGAATCAAGTCCAATCCACCTAGATATCTACTTGGATTTTCCAGATCAAAAATCCAGCTGGAAATCCAGCTGGATATTTTCAACAGGGTGGGATAGACTCAATTTCTAAGATCTGATCTGACAGTACTTAAAATAAAAACAGAACTACATCCTGATCTCTGCTTTCTACTGTCAATGTATATTAGAGATGCGTGAGGTTATGTCGATATTAGAGATGCGTGAGGTTATGTCGATACGATTACGGGTATATATATATAGCCCTGTAGAAAAATTTATATTATATAGCGCCACTCTCGGATACAAGTAGAACCACTGTCTAATAGTGCCTATACGTACGTATATATGGGTGAATGTACATAAGCGCCGCGCTGCGCTGCGCCGTTTTACGCCGCGTTGCGCCTACGCCGCGCTGCGCTGCGCGGTTCTCTGCTTGCGCTGGTCCATAGTTCCGTTTCTATATTCCATTGTTAATGGTACGATTCTATAGATCTATGTCGTACATCCATCATTTTCATGGTCATGATCATGATTGAAGCCAAAATAAAAAAATTAGAAAAATGTATAATTTTATTAAAGTTATTGAAATTGTTAAAAAAATTAAAAAAAAAGAAACAACAATCTTGCAGAAGGTGGTGGGTTCGACCACATTTAGCAATACCTCAAAGAAATATTCATAGTGCTTATAGCACTTTATTTAAATATTTTGCATTAAAGGATCATGAAGAGTTTCATAGATTTATTAACCTTTAGAGGGCAGGGATTTTGAGAGGGAAATTGACCTTAAAAAATTGGGACAAAAGGTATCTTATATCATTGATTGAACGTAGACAAAGTGTCGATAAGGGGGTGTGCCATTTTAGTGGTTTTGCGGCCCTCTAAAGGTTAACATGAGTTCTAATCAATTTCATCATTTATTTGAACTGGTTAAGGACGTTCTCCGAGTCGAAACAGGAATCTTAGTTTTTATATTTTTAAATAATGTTTTATTAATTTGATAATTCAAGAGTAAGTACATGTAACAAATATATACTTGAAAGAACATAAGACAATTTTTTTCAGACAAATTCAGGCAATAGTCACTATGCTATTGTTACAATTAAAGACAGAAACTTCAATAAGTTCTTTAAATTTTTTTATTTTTTATCCGATCTTAACGAAATAAAGCTTATTTTGTTCGTTAAGAAATTTCAGGGGGAGTGTCGACGGGAAAATTTATGATACGAGTTACCAGTATGGCGCAATATCAATTTGTTTAAGAAAGTTTTGATGAAAACTTGACTTGCTTTTCTTAAATAAATTAATATTGCGCCTTACTGGTAATTCGTATCATAAATTTTCCCATCGATACTCTCCCTGAAATTTCTTAACGAACAAAATAAGCTCTATTTCGTTAAGATTGGATAAAAAATAAAAAAATTTAAAGAACTTATTGAAGTTTTTGTCTTTAATTGTAACAATACCATAGTGACTATTGCCTGAATTTGTCTAAAAAAAATTGTCTTATGTTCTTTCAAGTATATATTTGTTACATGTACTTACTCTTGGATTATCAAATTAATAAAACATTATATAAAAATATAAAAACTAAAATTACTGTTTCGACCCGGAGAACGTCCTTAAAGGACATCCCATTATCGCCAATTCCATCTTATTCATCAATAGCTGCATTTTCCAATGTTCTAATCAATTTTATAATTCATAGTATATCATATCAATTGGGTCTTGTGTTTTCTTTCTCGGCTTAAATAGTATATTACGACACAAGACCAGGAAGTTGTATTCCCTGGCCGGCGCCATTTTGACGCCCGAGGCGAAGCCTCGGCCCAACATTCTGGCCAAGTGTCGTATACTATTTTTCTTCATCCCCGGCCGAAAGTACGCCTATATAGTTTTGATATTAATTAATAAAATATCGTTGTTGGCTGCTACTACGGCTCGTCCATATGTATAAAAGGCCTGCTTCAGCGCCACTTTACATATCGCGGAGCGTAAGGCTCGACTTTTGCAAAACCAAGGCGAAGCCGAGGTTTTGCTGGTTGAGGCGGGCATCAAAAACACTAGCAAAAGATGCTTAAAAAAGATGATGGACCAAAAATATGTACATACTTAATTGATACTCATTTCAACTACAGAACAACCTCTCAATGGTTCCTCTGTTTGTCTTTTTCTATCCCATAAGCGATACATTATAGAATGAGAGTCAAAAAACTTTCATATATAAGTATATAGCTTAATATATAACACCACGTTTTGAAACTCAAAATGTAAATATCATGTCTATATATATATAGAAGCTTTCTGACAGCGTGTATGCGATATAAGAACATATTGATTATCAGAGTTATAAATATATTGTTCAATATATTAATAATAACATAAAATTAATTTAATACGCCTATATCTTTTCAAATTTCCGATTTTACAAATGATTTTCTTGTCATCACATTTGGAAGGGTTAGCATAGTTTAGGTTACAACACGTGCGCTGTCGCGGACTTTACTACGCAACGATCAACAAAGAGCGGCCACAAAAGTCGCTCTTCCCGGCTCGATTTCGCGCCGGGAAGATCGTACTTTCGGCCAGGGGATGAAGAAAATACTTTTGTTCTTGACCTGTCCGTCATCTAAACTATCCCTTCATTTAATTAACTTTTCATTTTGGAGCATATACACATCGTCCGTGATTTATAAATATCATAGACATGCAACTGCTCGTTTTTTTGTAAGAATATAGGAATGGAACGGAACGGCAGAACTAAGCTTCAGCGCAGCGGCAGCACGGCGCAGCACGGCGCGGCGCAGCGCAGCGCGGCGCTTATGTACATTCACCTTATGGTATAGGATTAAAATACGACGACGACGCGAAGACGACGAAGAAAATGAAAAATGAGATGAAAATTGAGAGGGCAAATTTACTGTTAAAAGTATACGAAAACGAAAGAATCTTGAAACATGAAATTGCAGATATGGATAGTACATAAAAGATTCTATCTAATGGAATGCATTTAAGTATTCAAATAAAGAGTAAAAAAATGTTGTTATCAAGAATAGAAAAAAGTAAGGTTGGAGCGGACTATTTCAAAGAATAAAGGGTGCATCAACGCCCCGCTTGCTCGTTAGTCACTTCGTTCTTTTACTCGCCAAGCAGGACGCTGCCGCGCCCTTTGATGATACTTTGTGTGTATTTTTTTTCACAATTAATAGTAATCAATGCTGTCCTGGGCGATAAAAGATGCACGGAGGCAGAACTTTTTAACCTTTAGAGGGCCGGGATTTTGAGAGGGAAATTCACCTTAAAAAATTGGGACAAAAGGTATCTTATATCATTGATTGAACGTAGACAAAGTGTCGATAAGGGGGTGTACCATTTTAGTGGTTTTCCGGCCCTCTAAAGGTTAATAATTAATAAAGTAACCAAAATATTGAAAGACAACATAGTTTGTCAACCAATGGTTTGAAAAGCATTGGAAGTGTCCTTTACAAGAAAAAATAAGATAATTATTATAGTGAGTAGTGCAGCAGCTGAAGGGGGTCAGACAACTTTAAAATGACGAAAAATCAATTTTTTTATTACATATTTTACTAAAAAAACACTTGTAGAATATTATGTCCCGATTAGTTTTAAAGCATTACCTATTTTTGTTTTAAGAATATACACAAAACACTGACAAAAGCTTTTCATTTGTTTTTTGTTCAAATTACATTTTTCCCCTTGTATACATATTTATACAATCGTATATTGTTTCTACTAATTTTTTTTCATTTCCCTGTTCTTAATATATTTAAAATTCTTACTCTACATATCTATATATACTTTAAAAAATCCAAAAATAATATTTTGAAATTTAATATAAAGATAAAAAATAAATAATATAATTTATGGACGGTAGTTTTGACAAAAATAAAAATTTGAATTTAAAACTTATAGCAGTTAAGTTGGCACTGTAACATCCTCACTTATCGCCGATAGCCTCTCACAGTTCACTCCTTTATTGAAACAGAGATGATTTTAACCTATATAAAAGTCCGCAAGCAATGTAAAAATGCACAGCTGTCATTTCATATAAACACTGTGATATCAGCATCATCACCTTTTTTATACAAAGTATTGTTCTTAGTTTTCATTGTTTCCAACGGATTTAGGAGTAAATATTTAGTGTATTATAATACGTAAAGGTATTTTAAATGAGTTTTTAAAAGTGTTTGAATAATACGAGTGACAGTTGAATTAAAGTTTTAGAAATAGCTTTTTAGTACTTGAATTTTTATTGGAAACTTTATACTTAAAATAGCGAGGATTGATACTTAAGAAAAATTAAGTTCATACTGACTATTAAAAAAAACATTTAGTATACAGATTTACATCAACTTTTAAAGGAAACGAAAGATATGCTATTGTGCAGATAAACAAAAAACATTATAGAACCTTCGCTTCTGCCAGAAAGCTACCATTATCAACCATCGCCTGAATTTCACTATGATATAATTGACATTTTATTTTCTGAAGTCAAAACAGTTATGCACTGCAATAAATATGTCAGTGGTATTCTCTTTATTAAGTAATAATTTTATATGTGAGAAAGAATAATGAAGGAAAAGTAAAGAAGTTCACCCTATTGAACAATAAAAGAAGATCAAATATGTAGGAGTGTTGCTGCTATAAACATTTTTCTTAAGCATTTGGCTATGGCGATACTGGCTTCATAACATACATGAAGGATTTTGGATTTCTTAACACATTCTTTATTAACTTTTGTATATAATGATCTTTATTTACTTTAGTATATATGTGATAAAGATTATTAAAAATATACGGATTTAAAAGCACCAACGGATCTACATGTTAAACCATTTAACAAACTTGACTGACTGATGTGGATATGGCTTCATTGCTCTGCAATGAACGGGTCAGGGCTTATTTTCAATATCTTAGTTCAAAGTATCATTAAAAACAAAAATGAAAAAAATTGTCCTTGCTGCAATCTTGTTATTGCTTCCCAAAGCTATACTCGATACCCTACTGGAAAAGCTCAGCTGATTATCAGCTGATAATCAGGTGAAAATCAGGTGAAAATCACGCCAAAACATCATCTGATTATCAGCTGATTTTCACCTGTATATCATATTGATATTTGCATTTATTATTAATTATTATTATTTGTTAACATAAATTATTATCATCGTTCGTTTATTTTAATCTACGAGCAACTAATGTGTTTAAAAAATGTAGATGCTGGCTAAGAAGTTATGAATTATTTGTCATAATTTAGGAAAGGAAAATTAATTATAAAAAATTCAAAACCAACATTAATGAATGATAATAATAATTAATAATAAATGAAAATATCGACATGATTTTCAAGTGAAAATCAGCTGATAATCAGTTGAAAATCACCTGACAGTCATCTGATAGTCACCTGATTATAAGGTGATTCTCAGCTGATATGTACCTGAAAATCATGTTGATATTTGCATTTAGTATTATTTATTATTAAAATTTATTATTGTTAGTCTCAAATTTTTCTTTATTTATTTTTATATTCCTAAATTATGACAATTAATTCAAAATATCTTTACCTTATCATCAACATTTTTGGAGACACATTAATTAATTGTAGATTCAAGTTTATTTAGATGATAATAATTTATAATAATAAATAATAATAATTAATAATAAATGCAAATATCAACCCGATTTTCAGGTGAAAATCAGCTGATAATCGGATGACGTTTTGGCGTGATTTTCACCTAATTTTCACCTGATTATCAGCTGATAATCAGCTGAGCTTTTTAGGTAGGGTATTGACCAGACACTTGCATATTAAGATCTTAAATACAACAGCCAATATAAAAAGTTTCAAGTTTCTGAGATAAAAAATGTCAAATGTTGACATTTAACTAAAATTTATCAAAAATCACATTTTTAAAAAAAAATCTTATTACCTACTTTATGTGGGTGCGTGCGTGCGTGTGTGTGTGTGTCTGTGTGTGTGCGTGTGTGCGTGCGTGTGTGTGTGTGCGTGTGCGTGTGCGTGTGTGTGGCTTCATTTTGTACAGAGTTTATATTGATGTGATATGGTATTCCATTTGTATAACCATGTCACGTACACGTCGTGTAACGTTTTATGTGAAACTAATGCGGGAAGTTGGCAATCATGTACACAGGCTCCATGTCGGACTGAGCACTCGCTTCGCTTGTGCGACAACACACCCGAGTACGTAATTGCCAACTTTCCGCACTAGTTGCACAATGTACTAATGCATGGCCCTGAAATTCTCCCTGATACACAAAATTTAATAACTAAGGTACTTACTGACAACAACGTCGAAATATCGTTGCGCTTACGTCTCTCGTGACCTGGCTAGTCGTGGCCGAATGAACCTTCTAGATTTCGGAGTGAATTGCCGAGAGAAATTCGGAGCGAACTTTCTGGACACTTTAGCTCTCCACGTGGCGCGTACTTATCCCTCCTGCTGCTACTGCTGCATTGTTCGTTTGGCATTCCTCTTATCTCTCTTGCGATCGACGTCTCGCTGGACACCAGTCACACGGTCACGTATACGCGCCGTGCACAGTGTATGATATAGCCCTTCACCTGAAACGTCCCATATGTATAATCATGCGTGCACGTATACGTTGTGTAACGTTTCATTCATGGCCTCGAAATTCTCCCTTATACACAAAATTTAATAGGTAAGGTACCTACTGGCAACGTCGAATTCTCGTTGCGCCTACGTCTCTCGCGACCTCGCGAATCGTGGCCGAACGAACTTTCTAGATTTCCGAGCGAATTGCCGAGCGAAAGTCGGAGCGAACTTAATGGACTCTTTAGCTCTCCACGTGGCGCGTACTTATCCCTCCTGCTGCTACTGCTGTTGCTGCACTGCTCGCTTGGATTTTCTCTTATCTGTCTTGCGTTTGACGTCTCGCTGGATACCAGTCACACAGTCATGTATACAGCGTGTCCAAAAAGTCTGGAAACACCCAAATAATTTCTCAGCTGAATTACTATTGGAAAATGTTAAGGTCGCCTTTGTAGTAATTTTTTACGAGGAATCCAATGGTGACCTTGGATTCGACCTTGGACCTCATTTTTGAGGTTATTTCAAGGTCAACCCCATTTTTTTAAATGGTAACCCCTATTTTTTATAGCGGAATCTGAAAGAGCGGAAAATTTTACGTCCGGATATGTATTAAGGTATGAGGTTGAGGTTACCCCCAGAGGTCAAATTGAGGTCAAAGTATGATTTCTTAAAAATTTCGCGAGTTCAGTGGTAAAAAAAAACAAACAAAGGTAAGGTTTGGTAAGTTCGAACGAAGACTTGAAGGTGACCTCTGATTCGACCTTGAACCTCATTTTGAGCCTCATTTTTGAGGTTATTTCGAGGTCAACCTCATTTTTTTAAATGGTAACCCCTATTTTTTAGCGGAATCGGAAAGAGTGTGAAACTTTACGTCCAAACATGTACTCAGAACATAGTTCAAGAAGGACCTTGACGTTGATTTGAAGGTCATTTAAACTTAATGACGGTCTGATCTTGTGTAAACTTTTTATCACACTGAGCGAGGTTAATTCTTTAGTAGTTTTCAACGAGAAATCTAATGGTGACCTTGACATTGTCCTTAAAAGTCATGTCAAGTTCAATTTTTTTACATTTAGCGTTACCCAGGAACAACGACGTGGACGTAGTAAAATCTGTTCCCTTTGGGGTGCTTGATTTACGTGAGTCCCCTTGCCTCTCACGATGGGGTGCTTGATTTACGTGAGTCCCCTTGCCTCTCACGATGGGGTGCTTGATTTACGTGAGTCCCCTTGCCTCTCACGATGGGGCGCTTCATTTACGTGAGTCCCCTTGCCTCTCACATTTGATTTTTTTAAACAGTATAACATCTTATTTCAAGTGCTCGAACTGTTCTCCATTCATTTCTTGACAGTAACCTAATCGATGATAGAAAGCACCAACAGCATTTTCAATCATTTCAGTAGGAATGAGAGCTGATTCATCAATGATCCTTTCACGTAATTCATCTAAGTTTAAGGGTTTTGTTTTGAATACACGATCCTTCAGATAACCCCAATAGAAATAATCTAGAGGCGTTAAATCGGGGGACCTAGCTGGCCATTCAATTGCACCTCTTCGTCCTATCCATCGATTAATGAATACTGTATCTAAGTATGTGCGAACGTTTCGTGCATAATGAGCTGCTGCACCGTCCTGTTGATACCATGTGTTATTAAAGTCCTCTCCAGCTATTTCTCTTATAGCAGGAACAATTTGATTCCGCAACATAGTTTCATACTTTTCTGCATTTAAATTGCCATCAATAAAAAATGGTCCTATAATCCTATTATTTAATATTCCAGCCCAGACATTTAATTTTTGTGGATATTGTGACTTGGCTTCTCTTGCCCAATGAGGGTTTTCAACTGCCCAATATCTACAGTTATGCCTATTTACGCTTGAGTCAAGTTGAAATGTAGCTTCATCTGAGAAGACTATATTTGATGGAAAATTTGGATTTTGTACGATGCGTGCCATCATATCATCACAGAATTCAACGCGACGATCGAAATCATCTTCATTTAACTTGTGTATTAGCGTTACTTTAAATGGATGGAACTTCTCTCTTTTAGTATGTTATGAATAGATGATTTACTTATTTCGTGCACTTGAGCAGCTCTACGAACGGAAGTATGCGGATCTTCGGTGAATGTTAACACAACATCTAAAGATTTCTCTTCGTTACCTGCTGACATTGGTCTGCCTGATCGAGGTAAATCGCTGATAGTGCCGGTATTTTCAAACCTTCTAACAGTTTTTTGAACTGTTGAAAATGATAGTGGAGTTCCACCAACCCTAAATGAAGCATTAAAAATATCTCTTACGGCCCTATAAGATCGCTGCATGTGTCCCCAACCTCTCATCATGAGAATCGTTATTCTTCTCTATCAGTGAGTTTGTTCATTTTTATTACTCTTCGTAGTAGACCTTATCCAAAAATACTTTTTGAGTTGAAAATAAAAAGAACTTTTAATTTTCAAAAAATATGTTTGAAAGATGACCAACCCTTTTCTGTGGTGGTTATGGAATGAATAATAGTTTATTGTCACTCTAACCATACGAAAAAACAAGTAACAAGTAACAATGTTCAATATTTAAACGCTTCAAAAAATTTTACAATGAATCAGCTCTCATTCCTACTGAAATGATCAAAAATACTGTTGGTGTTTTCGATCATCGATTAGGTTACTATCAAAAAGTGGATGGAAAATAATTCGTGCACTTGAAATAAGATGTTAGACTGTTTAAAAAAATTAAAAAGTTTACACAAGATCAGACCGTCATTAAGTTTAAATGACCTTCAAATGAACGTCAAGGTCCTTCTTGAACTATGTTCTGAGTACATGTTTGGACGTAAAGTTTCACACTCTTTCCGATTCCGCTAAAAAAATAGGGGTTACCATTTTAAAAAATGAGGTTGACCTCGAAATAACCTCAAAAATGAGGCTCAAAATGAGGTTCAAGGTCGAATCAGAGGTCACCTTCAAGTCTTCGTTCGAACTTACCAAACCTTACCTTTGTTTGTTTTGTTTTACCACTGAACTCGCGAAATTTTTAAGAAATCATACTTTGACCTCAATTTGACCTCTGGGGGCAACCTCAACCTCATACCTTAATACATATCCGGACGTAAAATTTTCCGCTCTTTCAGATTCCGCTATAAAAAATAGGGGTTACCATTTAAAAAAATGAGGTTGACCTTGAAATAACCTCAAAAATGAGGTCCAAGGTCGAATCCAAGGTCACCATTGGATTCCTCGTAAAAAATTACTACAAAGGCGACCTTAACATTTTCCAATAGTAATTCAGCTGAGAAATTATTTGGGTGTTTCCAGACTTTTTGGACACGCTGTATGCGCCGTGCGTATATAGCATAGCACAAAGTCTGTTGATTGAAGTTAAGCAAATGAAAGAATCATCGTGATTAAGATTCTCTTAAATTAACAAAAATAATAAGATTAAAAAGAAGTATACATAAAATACAAAGAAGAACGTGATTGCTTACTTAAAATATACGTAAAATAAAATCTTTTTTCATCATAACATCTGGATAACGAGAATCAATTCATTTTGTAGGCGCTATGATTCCGTGAGCTCTTACAGAAAGTAGTGGATCTGATAAATCAGCTAAAGCTTTTTCGAACTCGTTGATTCTTGTATTATCGACTGATAAATTGTAATAATTTGAGTAAAGCTTTCCTTTTTTCTTAACGATAGTTTCAATTTCCTCAAAAATTAAAATAACACATAATTAATGCTCGTTAGTTCTGGAATTTTGATCAGATCAAACTGATTTCTTATTGAAGCTGTAAAATCGTGAAATATTTTCCAAGATTCTTTTACATCTCTATCTGTTGATATAATTTTAATTAACATCAAACTTATATATAAAATATCACTATCTTGCTCGTATGTTAATTTATCTTTTTCGTAATTAGAAATTATTTTCGAAAAGAAAACTAATGAAATCCAGCAGAGGCTCTGAATTTTGTATGCGTGCTTCTTGTACTAAATTTTAACTAGATAACTAAGTCAATAATTTGACAGCTGTAATTTGTTTTTTAATCCTTTCTTCTATATCTGCAGTACACTCCAATAATTTTTCTTATTGTGTATTCTGTCCGTCATTTAATGCAGGAGACGCTTTCAATACATAGGTAGACAAGCTAAATGATAGTTGCCTATCTTTATAACTAAATAATAAAGACAATCTGCAAGTTCATCAAACTCAACAGATACAGACTCCAATGCAATTTCAACACCTCCATTTACTCCAAATCTAAAGCATAATTTTTAACCAAACTCCTTATGATTATATAAATTATGACTCAAAAATCCCGAAAAAATTGATTCTCCTAGTTCTTCATCAGAGAGAATTTTTAAAAGCAATTCACGAACTTGATTACGAAGAATATATACTTTTGTAGGTTTTCGTATAAAGATAAAATAATGGTAATGTAACAAGTGTTAACAGTTTTAGAGGTAAATATTTAACTTCTGCATCTGTTGCAATATATAGGTTACATAAATTTTCTATGCATTGAGATACTTCATCTCCAGTTTTGATTAAATGAGAATCATTGTGTGCTCTAGACTTTACTAAACATGATTCCATAACAACATGAATAATTTTTTTGTCGGCATATATCCGGTTTATCATCGTAAAGAGCTTTTACACAATACTTTGCTGTAACTAATCCTTGCTTATTACTTTTGAACTCACTGATTCTTGTATTATCGACTGATAAGTATGCGTGCTTCTTGTACTAAATTTGAACTAGATAACAAAGTCAATAATTTAACAGCTGTAATTTGTTTTTGAGTCCCTTCTTCTATATCTGCAAGACGCTCCAATAATTTTTCTTTTTGTGCATTCTGTCCATCATTTAATGCAGGAGATGCTTTCAATAGATAGGTAAACAAGCTAAATGATGATTGTCCATCTTTATTAACTAATCTGGTTTGTAATCGTAAAGAGCTTTTATACAACACTTTGCTATAACTAATCCTTGCTTATTATTGTTTGACATCAGCATTTCTAAAAATCTAAAAAATATAAAATTATAATATATAAAATCAATATTTTTATTCATAATTGTATTTAATTTGATTATACTACCTGAGGGAGCAAACTGAATTGTAGTATTTTTCTTCATCTTATCCATGTGACGTTGCTACTAATCCAGCAGTAATATCTAATTTATTCCAAAATTTCCCAAAATCAGAAACTTCATCACAGATAGCAGCGACCAAGGCAGCAACACCATTTGACATCAACTGTGAACGAGTTCGAGGTGAACTAAATATTAATTAATAGAAGAAAAAAGTGGTCACGCATAAAGTGCCAGCCGGCAAGAAAAGGCGAATGGACTGCTACATGAACCGACTCTCCTCGCCCTGATACAATGTGTGCCGCATTGTCGTGCCGTGCCGGGAGGATTATTATATCGGCAGCCGCAGTCAGCCGGCAGAGTGATATACCGTACCTCAATATCTGCGACTATCCTCGCAGATCGCAACGGTGATCGATTGACAATTGAATGTCAACAAGGGGTACGCGATCCAAGAAAACGGGCAGCGCGGCGCAGCACTTATATAATATAGCACAGCGCGGTGCTGTCGTGCAGCGAACTATAGCACAGCGCAGCGCGGCGAGGCGAAGATTGGCAACATTGTATTACAGCGGATTCTTGTGGTGGCAAGCGAACCACATGCTAAGTCGCCGGTAGAAACAATTTTTTCTCACACTCTTAGTTGGGAGCTAGCTCAAGCCTTCGACGACCAGTGAGAGATGTGTGCACGTGCGTACGGGAGTCTCTTGCGCGTGCGTGTGCGCAACCGTGTATGACGTCCTTTCCACATGGAGTGCGTCGTGCGCCGTGCGTCGCGTCGTGCGCCGCGTTCCGATCGTTTGAATACAGTAACTCTAGGCTGATTGGTTAATTCTCTTTTACCATCTAGTTTCACCAAAGGAATTAACCAATCAGCATACAATTGCTGTTTTCAAGCGATCGGAACGCGGCGCACGACGCGACGCACGGCGCACGACGCACTCCATGTGGTGTAGCGGGCGCCGAGAGGAGGTAAGGGATTCGCGTATACTGCGTCGCGAGATCCAAATCTCGCGGGCTTGCACGTATTATGATCGACAGAGCGCCGCACGGAACAAGCCAGAAGCAGATGGAGAAGAAGGCGAAGCCGCCGCGCCGCTGCGAACGTGAGCGCAAGGCCATGTTGTTGACCGCCGTGACACGCAACAAGTCGTCGTTCGTGACCTCCGCGCATCGTGAGAGTATTTAATGTGTGAGCCGCGCCTCCACGACTGCAACCAAGGACCACCGCGCCGCCACCAGCGAGAGTGGTTGAGCGAGAGACAGCGAGAGGAAGAGAGAGAAAGAGACAGCGACAGCATAGGCCGGGGACAGTGAGGCACGCTCCATCCCCGCTCCGATAGCAGCGAGAGTGAGAGAAATAGCTGCAGATCGCGATAGGGTCTGCGATGGCTGGCCAGCCGAGAGTAAGTCGCGCTTGATGTATGCGTTTTTATTGTCGCGGAGTAATCTGTTGCTGTCGCGCATCGGCGGCCGCGAGCGTGCGTGCGAATTAGAGTCTCGGTCTGCGCGTTTGACTGTAGATGATTGGCCGGGTTCGCGCCCCTTTTACGCGATTAACCTAATTCGTAATAAACCCTTTTATTTTTATCTTAACAGTCGAGTCACGAGTGATTATTGAGCGCGCCTTGACCTATGCATGAATTCCCGAATACCGCCCTCTACCCTTTTCAGCAGCTGCAGCTAGTTGCAGGCAGTGCCTACTAGAGGAACATCGGTAGCCGGAGTAAGTATCTCATCAGCCGCTTGGAGGTTAACCGAGCGGCGTTGTGCGGGAAAGACCGGGTGCGCTGGTAACGCTAGGTCATAGCGAGAAGCCGGTAGTTCGCGGGCAGCAGTTGGTAGCAGCGGCAGAGCACAGCGCCGGTTCGAGGAGAAAGCGGCCTAGGCTTTTTACAATAGAAGCCGGGCTCGGATGTTCGGAACCTGTGCTGAGGCGCTTCTGCCGGACTACAGGTAATTCTACAACGGTGAGTCGCCCGGGCGTAGGATACACCCGCATATTTACTATTTATTACACTATTTATTAACATTTTTTATCAATAATAGGTTTTTTTTAGCGTCATCTCTTTGTTCGGCAACTCACGTGCACGCCGGGGCGTAAAGTAGCAGATTACGCACCTACTTCGCATTTTAAGGGCTATTAGCGGAAATTTACGCATTTTTGGAAAAATACGTGTGAGCGCGGACGTGGGGGACAGTCTAGAGGCGACGCGCAGTCATTTTGAGGCTGCGAATGCGCAGAAACCGGAAAAAAGTGGGAAATCACTATCGCGGAATCGTTAGCGCATCTCACAGGGAGCTGCGCGCATCCACTAATTTCGGGTTTGCGCATGCGTAAAGGGTCGAAAAATTAGATTTTTGTTTTTGGACGCGGAATCGGTTGCGCGTGCGCTGGTGGATCTGTCGCACCTAATGACTTTAGTGCCGCGCATGCGCAGTGCGCGGAAAACGCAAATTTCGATTTTTCGGCTCGAAATCGTTTGCTCGCGTGCCGAATAGATTTGCGCAGGACGTAGAAGCTATAAAAGTCAATTAGTCTATTTGCAACGCCCAATTAAAGACATATAACCCCGCGAAAACGCTTACGCATCCGCGAAATCGCGACTGCACCGATTTTATCGTTTGCGCATGCGCTGAATCGTTTGCGCATGCGATAAAAACGTTTGCAAATTACGCAAACAAGCGAATTAAGTTTGCGCAATACCCAGGAAGCGACATAACCTCCAAGCAAGCAGGTAAAAAGTGAATTACTTTGGTCTAGCGAATACAGACCAAACCAGCAGTTGGGAAAATTCGTATTTTCCTTAGTCAGTGGTAACCCAGTAGGTACCTTGTGAAGGATACCACTGACTGTGCAAAAGAACAGTAAAGCCCAAGGGATTGAAGAGCAATTCCCTTGCACACGCACGACTTGCAACTGTCGGCGTCATGGGTTACGATATCGAGGTGGTCGTGGAAGAGTGGTTACAGTCGATCTCCCGAAGTGAGATCGACTAATATCTGTCATGGCTCGAATTGAAGCGACAGGGCTCGGTATTCCGCCTTTCGGAGCTATTGCACAAGTGAGTGTTGGGGATCTACGTGCCGGAAGACTTTGAAGAGTCAGCGGGCACGGATGATGCTATAGCTCGGAGGATGCCACTTCGAGTGGAGCTCATCCGTAGAATCGCCACTGAACAAGATGGCATCTTCGTGGAAATGTCCACTTGGGACAAACACCCACTGGAGGTGATCATCAAGAACGAGGCAATCTTACAGATTGTCCTCAAGACAATGAGAGAGGCAGCAAGACTAGGCCAACACCCACAAAGACCGCAGGATACGGATGACGTCGGACGTAACCCCCAGACGCCCCGAACACGGACCAGTCATCGAGGAGAAGCGACAACGCGAACAACGCAGTAGATGAAGACCTCAACGATTGCAACGGCGAAGACGGATTTAGAGAGAGAGCTGATGATGGACCGGAATCACAGCCTGAAGAGATGCTGCGTCTCCGGTCCACAAATGGAATAGAATTCCAGGTGCCTAAAGACGTCGAGACATTATTAGTAGATCTAATAACAGAAGTTCAGTCGCTGCGGCAGAGACTAATAGATCAGCAGCGACAGGCGGCGTCTAGCACCAGAATACATGACGCGAGGCCAGGACAGAACGTCCACTTTGAGGAAATGTTTTATGCAGCGGATGAGCCAGGAGCATGGAACGAACGGCAATGTTCGCCCCCGTCAGCTCACCCCAGGGACCAGGCTGGTTTCCGAGACGGAAATACAGCCTGGGAGGGGGGTGACCGCCGGTATTCGGCGAGAAATACGAGCTGGCAACACCAAACCACACAGGGCACATCGGCAAATCTCTCGAGGTCGGGGTTTTACCACTCGAGAGATATAAAGAGCCAGAGCATCGAGGTGTTCCTGGCTAGAGTAGAAGACTACAGAGTCCTGGCCAACCTCACCGAAGAAGAGGTGCTCTCGTCGCTATCGGAGCTGTTCACAGACACGGCGACCACGTGGTACCGCAACGAGAAGGAGAAATGGGCCACGTGGCAAGACTTCGTATCAGCAGCGAGGCGCTGGTACGGAACTACAAAAGGATTCCAGCAGCGGCTAATAGCGGAGGCTAATAACTGTACCCAGGGGGAAGAGAAGGCCGTGAGGGACTACATCATGAGCCTTATAGCGATCAATCGCAAGATATCGCCTCCCCCTAAGATGGAGCAACAGCTGGATCAACTCCACCGGAACCTCCGACCACACCTGCAAGCCATGGTTCGGAGGACAGACTTTCAGACATTAGAGGGTCTGTTAGAGCTGGCGGTGGAGGCGGAGCAGACTCTGGAAAATTCCAGAACTTACAGGCCCCTTCCACAGCCAGCAACGACGCTACTGCCGGAGATAGCTTATAAGCCGCCCCCTAAAGCCGACCCGCAGAGGTCGCCGCGTGCGACCTTCGCCCGGCCTCCGAGGAGTCAGATGCTCACCCGTCTCCCGACCGAGGAGAAGCGTCCGTCGGCCGACCAACCAACGCAGAGACGCGCTGGTGGGTTCGAATTGAGGTGGGTGAGTTCAACCTCCGAGCGTTGCTGGATCCGGGAGCATCCACCATGGTGATGGGCACCGTCGGGTTCCAACTGGCCACGGCACTCGGGAAAGATTTTGTAGCGTCCGAGAAACAAGGCGTGAGGCTTGCGGATGGTAGTCGCAGCTCCTTGTTAGGCCACGTGTTTCTCCCACTCACCGTGGGGGGGGGGGGCTTACTCGCGAAATTAGAGTCGCCATTATGCCCCAGCTCGATGCAGACTGCTACTTAGGGGTCAACTTTGTACGTGCGTTCAGGGCTGTACTTGACCCGGATATGGATAGCCTCTTCTACAAGGACTCAGAAGCTTATGTCGAACTGGAAGTAGCCAGATTGACGACCGATGCAAGCGCAGTGTCTGGTATCGGGCTCGAGGACGCTACGGACCTTCAGCGGGCGGAGCTGAAGGTAATGGTAGACACCATCCTGGGCAAGCTTCCGCCAGGCTTAGGATGTCTAAAGGACGTGGAGCATGAGATCACTCTGCGGGGCACTCGACCAATCGAGCAGAAGCACTATTCAGTCTCGGATAAGGTGCAAGAAGAGATCAACTGCCAAGCAAAGGAGATGCTCGAAAAAGGCGTGATCGAGCCCTCTCAAAGCGGTTGCTCGAGCTCCATCGTGATGACCCGGAAGAGTGACGGAACACGGCGGTTCTGTGAAGACCTGCGCAAGGTAAACGCAGTCACGGAACCAGACGCCTACCCCCTAAGGAATATGCAGGATATTCTGCGGAAATTGAGGAAGGCGAAGTTCATCTCCACACTCGACCTTAAGAGTGGGTACCACCAGATACCCCTGGCGGCGGAAGCGCGACCTATAACAGCCTTTACGGTCCCCGGGATGGGGTTATACCAATTCCGGCGGATGCCGTATGGGCTTAGGAACGCGCCCGCCACCTTCCAGCGGCTCATAGACCAGGTGCTCGGACTCAAGCTAGAGCCGTACGTCTATGCCAACCTCGACGACATTATAATTGTCGCCGAGTTATTCGAGAAGCATAAGGAGTGCGGAGTAAGTATCTCATCAGCCGCTTGGAGGTTAACCGAGCGGCGTTGTGCGGGAAAGACCGGCTGCGCTGGTAACGCTAGGTCATAGCGAGCAGCCGGTAGTTCGCAGGCAGCAGTTGGCAGCAGCAGAGCGCAGCGCCGGTTCGAGGAGAAAGCGGCCTAGGCTTTCTACAATACATGCCGGGCTCGCATTTTCGGAACCTGTGCTGAGGTGCTTCTGCCGGACTACAGGTAATTCTACAACGGTGAGTCTCCCGGGCGTAGAATACACCCATATATTACCCCGCGAACCCCTGAGAGGGATTAATACCCTCTCCATAACTGCACCACGTTACTGTGGAAAGGACGTGAGAAAAAATTGTTTGAACTGACGAGTTAGCATGTGATTTGCTTGCCGCCACAAGAATCCGCTGTAATACAATGTTGCCAATCTTCGCCTTGCCGCGCTGCGCTCTGCTATAGTTCGCTACACAACAGCACCGCGCTGTGCTATATTATATAAGTGCTGCGTCACGCTGACCGTTTTCTTGGATCGCGCACTCCTTGTTGACATTCAATTGTCAACCGATCACCGTTGCGATCTGCGAGGATAATCGCAGATATTGAGGTATGGTATATCACTCTGCCGGCTGACTGCGGCTGTCGATAATAATAATCCTCCCGGCAGCGGCACGACAATGCGGCACACATTGTATCAAGGCGAGGAGAGTTGGTTCATATAGCTGTCCATTCGCCTTTTCTTACCGGCCGACACTCTATGTGCGGCAACTTTTTTCTTCTATTGGCGTGTATGATGTAAAATGTAACTAATCCGGGCTGAATGGGTGCGGCCAATTAATATTTAGTTCACCTCGAACTCGTTCACCGTTGATGTCAAATGGTGTTGCTGTCCTGGTCGCTGCTATCTGTGATGAAGTTTCTGATTTTGGAAAATGTTGGAATAAATTAGATATTACTGCTGGATTAGTAGCAACGTCACATGGATCAGATGAAGAAAAATACTATAATTCAGTTTGCTCCCTCACGTAATATTTTCAAATTAAATACAATTATGAATAAAAATATTGATTTTATATATTGTAATTTTAAATTTTTTAGATTTTTAGAAATGCTGATTTCAAAAAATAATAAGCAAGGATTAGTTATAGCAAAGTGTTGTATAAAAGCTCTTTACGATTACAAACTAGATTAATTAATAAAGATATACAATCATCATTTAGCTTGTTTACCTATCTATTGAAAGCATCACCTGTATTAAATGACTGAGAGAATGCACAAAATGGAAAATTATTGGAGGATATTGCAGATATAGAAGAAGGGACTCAAAAACAAATTACAGCTGTTGTTAAATTATTGACTTTGTTATCTAGTTCAAATTTAGTACAAGAAGCACGCATACTTATCAGTCGATAATACAAGAATCAGTGAGTTCAGAAGTAATAAGCAAGGATTAGTTATAGCAAAGTGTTGTGTAGAAGCTCTTTACGATTACAAACCGGATATGTGACGACAAAAAAATTATTCATGTTTGTACTCTAGGCATTCAAAGCGTAGAGTACACAATGATTCTCATTTAATCAAAACTGAAGATGAAGTATCTCAATGCATAGAAAATTTATATAACCTATTTATTGCCACGGATGCAAAAGTTAAATATTTACCTCTAAAACGGTTAATACTTATTACATTACCATTATTTTATCTTTATACGAAAACCTACAAAAGTATATATTCTTCGTAATCAAATTCGTTAATTGCTTTTAAAAATTCTCTCTGATGAAGAACTAGGAGAATCAATTTTTTCGGGATTTTTGAGTCATAATTTATATAATCGTAAGGAGTTTGGTTAAAAATTATGCTTTAGATTTGGAGTAAATGGAGGTGTTGAAATTGCATTGGAGTCTGTATCTGTTGAGTATGATGAACTTGCAGATTGTCTTTATTATTTAGTTATAAAGATAGGCAACTATCATTTAGCTTGTCTACCTATGTATTGAAAGCATCTTCTGCATTAAATGACGGACAGAATACACAATAAGGAAAATTATTGGAGTGTACTGCAGATATAGAAGAAGGGACTCAAAAACAAATTACAGCTGTTGTTAAATTATTGACTTTGTTATCTAGTTCAAATTTAGTACAAGAAGCACGCATACTTATCAGTCGATAATACAAGAATCAGTGAGTTCAAAAGTAATAAGCAAGGATTAGTTATAGCAAAGTGTTGTGTAGAAGCTCTTTACGATTACAAACCGGATATGTGACGACAAAAAAATTATTCATGTTTGTACTCTAGGCATTCAAAGCGTAGAGTACACAATGATTCTCATTTAATCAAAACTGAAGATGAAGTATCTCAATGCATAGAAAATTTATATAACCTATTTATTGCCACGGATGCAAAAGTTAAATATTTACCTCTAAAACGGTTAATACTTATTACATTACCATTATTTTATCTTTATACGAAAACCTACAAAAGTATATATTCTTCGTAATCAAATTCGTTAATTGCTTTTAAAAATTCTCCCTGAGGAAGAACTAGGAGAATCAATTTTTTCGGGATTTTTGAGTCATAATTTATATAATCATAAGGAGTTTGGTTAAAAATTATGCTTTAGATTTGGAGTAAATGGAGGTGTTGAAATTGCATTGGAGTCTGTATCTGTTGAGTATAATGAACTTGCAGATTGTCTTTATTATTTAGTTATAAAGATAGGCAACTATCATTTAGCTTGTCTACCTATATATTGAAAGCATCTCCTGCATTAAATGACGGACAGAATACACAATAAGGAAAATTATTGGAGTGTACTGCAGATATAGAAGAAAGGATTCAAAAACAAATTACAGCTGTCAAATTATTGACTTAGTTATCTAGTTAAAATTTAGTACAAGAAGCACGCATACAAAATTCAGAGCCTCTGCTGGATTTCATTAGTTTTCTTTTCGAAAATAATTTCTAATTACGAAAAAGATAAATTAACATACGAGCAAGATAGTGATATTTTATATATAAGTTTGATGTTAATTAAAATTATATCAACAGATAGAAATGTAAAAGAATCTTGGAAAATATTTCACGATTTTACAGCTTCAATAAGAAATCAGTTTGATCTGATCAAAATTCCAGAACTAACGAGCATTAATTATGTGTTATTTTAATTTTTGAGGAAATTGAAACTATCGTTAAGAAAAAAGGAAAGCTTTACTCAAATTATTACAATTTATCAGTCGATAATACAAGAATCAACGAGTTCGAAAAAGCTTTAGCTGATTTATCAGATCCACTACTTTCTGTAAGAGCTCACGGAATCATAGCGCCTACAAAATGAATTGATTCTCGTCATCCAGATGTTATGATGAAAAAAGATTTTATTTTACGTATATTTTAAGTAAGCAATCACGTTCTTCTTTGTATTTTATATATAGTTCTTTTTAATCTTATTATTTTTGTTAATTTAAGAGAATCTTAATCACGATGATTCTTTCATTTACTTAACTTCAATCAACAGACTTTGTGCTATGCTATATACGCACGGCGCGTATACATGACTGTGTGACTGGTGTCCAGCGAGATATCAAACGCAAGACAGATAAGAGAAAAGCTAAGCGAGCAGTGCAGCAACAGCAGTAGCAGCAGGAGGGATAAGTACGCGCCACGTGGAGAGCTAAAGAGTCCATAAAATTCGCTCCGAATTTCGCTCGGCAATTCGCTCCGAAATCTAGAAAGTTCGTTCGGCCACGATTCGCGAGGTCGCGAGATGTAGGCGCAACGAGAATTCGACGTTGCCAGTAAGTACCTTACCTATTAAATTTTGTGTATAAGGGAGAATTTCGAGGCCATGAATGAAACGTTACACAACGTATACGTGCACGCATGGTTATACATATGGGACGTTTCAGGTGAAGAGCTATATCATACAGTGCGCACGGCGCGTATACGTGACCGTGTGACTGGTGTCCAGCGAGACGTCGATCGCAAGAGAGATAAGAGGGAAGCCAAACGAACAGTGCAGCAGTAGCAGCAGGAGGGATAAGTACGCGCCACGTGGAGAGCTAAAGTGTCCAGAAAGTTCGCTCCGAATTTCTCTCGGCAATTCACTCCGAAATCTAGAAGTAGATTTGGAGTAAATGGAGGTGTTGAAATTGCATCGGTGTCCGTATCTGTTGAGTATGATGAACTTGCAGATTGTCTTTTTTCTTTAGTTATAAAGATAGACAACTATCATTTAGCTTGCCTATCTATGTATTGAAAGCGTCTCTTGCATTAAATGACGAGCAGAATACACAAAAAGGAAAATTATTGGAGTGTACTGCAGATATAGAAGAAAGGATTCAAAAAGAAATTACAGCTGTCAAATTATTGACTTAGTTATCTAGTTCAAATTTAGTACGAGAAGCACGCATACAAAATTCAGAGCCTCTGCTGGATTTCATTAGTTTTCTTTTCGAAAATAATTTCTAATTATGAAAAAGATAAATTAACATACGAGCAAGATAGTGATATTTTATATATAAGTTTGATGTTAATTAAAATTATATCAACAGATAGAGAGGTAAAAGAATCTTGGAAAATATTTCAAGATTTTACAGCTTCAATAAGAAATCATTTTGATCTGATCAATATTCCAGAACTAACGAACATTAATTGCGTGTCATTTTAATTTTTGAGTCAATTGAAACTATCGTTAAGAAGAAAGGAAAGCTTTACTCAAATTATTGCAATTTGCCGGTCAATAATACAAGAATCAACGAGTTCGAAAGAGCATTAGCTGATTTAGCAGATCCACTACTTTCTGTAAGAGCACACTGAATAATTGCGCTTACAAAATTAATTGAGTCTCGTCATCTTGATGTCATGATGAAAAAAGATTTTATTTTATGTATATTTCAAGTAAGTAATCACGTTCTTTTTGTATTTTATGCATACTTCTTTTTAATCTTGTTATTTCTGTTAATGTAGGAGGATCTTAATCACGATGACTCATTTGCTTAACTTCAATCAACAGACTTTGTGCTATGTCGTTCATACAAGAATTCATTGCTATGACTGAACAAACTGGGAACCACGACATGGCCCCTGGAACGCGAGCTAAGCATATTGAAATTCTTGTCAAAATTACAAGAGCTTTAGGTATTTTTCATATAGGTAATTGATATAAAATTTCTACAATAAATTATCATACTTTATTATGCTACTATTATAAATTTGTAGCTGAAATGAGTCATAAGTACAAAATGTTGCTGGTTAACGGATTTTTGTGTGGAACAAGAGATCCCAATCCTCTGGTACGAGAATCGAGTCTTTCCTGTTTATTCTGCGTACGATGATGGATTTCAGGCTGGAAAATCTTGTAATAGAGGTAAGTTCATCATTATATTTATTTATAATTCTAGACAACATATTTATAGCAGTGCGTCGGTAAAGTATAAACAATTTCCATTACAGATATATTGCATCAGGTGTATTCTAAACACGGATGAAAGATGTCGACGTGCCGCCATACTCGTTGCGAGTCTGCTGTTGCGAGGGCTGGGCAAGGATGCTCTAATACAATTAGGCGAGGTCTTCGTTCCTCTTTAGCGCAGCCTGAAACATTTTCGCGGCAAGGATAAGGATTCCATTTTGCAATTACATGCTCAGCTAGCTCTTGAGGAAATCGACGATATTGTACAACAGTTTCTGTTCGCCACACCGAAACGCGAGAAGTCGATTTTCCTGTTAGCTTAAACAATGTTTTACAACCTTGCGAATAATGATGATTGTTATTGATATATCAACCCTTAGCTACTAACGCAGTGTTCTACCAATATTCTATAGTAACATTTTGTTATGCATTTAAATATCTTTTGCTAGGAAGTATATAATTTATTATTATAAATGAAATTATCACGACAACACAAATTAATTTAACAACAGCGTATTGCTTGTAAAAAACCGGTATGGAAAATCATTGCAACATTTTTTAAAGGGAAATGTTTAATTATAAAAATCGTCAAGAATCGTCATCATATCTCTCGGTGCGTCTCATAATAACTGCATTCGATAACCAGCTAAATATATATTGAAAATATTTATATAAATTGCCACGGCGCGGCAGCACCTCGCGGCCTCCCGGCGGAACAGCCGGGACGCTACACTGATTAACAAGGTATATTCGCGCTATTTCGGTCTCTCTCGCGCTCTCACATGTAAATGTGAGAGGAATTAGTTTGATTCGCGAAGTGAATCGTCAAGACCAAGAAGAAGGAAGTGGATCAAGGCCTCGCTCTCTTTTTCATCAGCCGTGCCACAAGGAGCATCTCTCCGCTGCGCACCTGCAAAATCTCATCGGTTGTTCTCAAGTTTTTCACTGGCTCAACTCAACACTGGATCAACTCAAACAGGCTCTACTCAATCTCTCACTGAAAACTCACATCACTCCTCACTCACGCAATACTCAAGGTGCAACGACGATTAGTAAAATCGACTCTATTGCAAGGTAAAAACTCTCACCATACTAGAGGTTATGTTGCCAACCACGTGTTGGCACAGGCGGCAAGTGTAACAGTGAACATGTGTGAATTAGCAAAACTCAAGGCAGCAATTCAATTAGAATTGTTTGCCATTCCTCATTTTTGACAGCTTCATTGTGCGTGAGCCCAGGAGGAAATTTAAGGAAAAACTCAAGGAACTCTCAACGGACAATCTCATTACACTCGAAGACATACTCAAATATCACAGGTTAGTTGTCTCTAGTGAGAGACTACTACTCCATTATTGATAGCACTCATATTTTGGAATTGCTGACACACTACTCACCTACAACTTATTCAAATATATGTAATTTAAACTCCCTTTGTAATTTATGTTAATTATTGAACAGATTTTGAATTTATTAGTCGACGTTGAAATTTATTTATGAACCAAATTTGTAATTTATTTACGAAGTGACTTTTGTGAATATAATTTCTACTTTCAATTTACTTCTGTGTGTGAATTAAATTTATTTTAACACCCACAGCATGTTTACTCACATATAATTATGGCTTACTCAAACAATTTGGTCCTTCGAGCCGGATTTACATGCTGTGGTGTGACTCGAGCCAGTGAATAAACACTCATTATGGAAATTTATCACAGATTATCATCATGGCACACTCAAACCAGGATGACCTCAAGGAGTTGGAGCAAGCAGGCGCTGTCGCTGCTGAAAGGGAGGATGTCATCGAGAAGGAGAAGGAGGATGATGCGACTCCAGCCACCTCAGCTGCAACGAAGGGGGCAGTGAAGCGGACTGGAAGCCGCCCACTCACCATGCCTGGACTCACTGTGGTTGACACTCACATAAGGACTCGCTCAAAATCTCCAGGGTCAATTCCGGCTTCTTTTCTCTGCAAAGTGAACTCCCAGTACCTGCGGCTTGACTCACTGGAACGGATCATTGCTTACATCAGGATTAGGAAGGAAACTGCCACTCTTCCAGTGATAACGGCTTGGAAGCAGGATGCTGAGGAGCTCTACGCTTTATACAAAAAGGATCATGCGTTCATAGAGACAAGTTGTCCAGCAGCCTTCGCAGACAACGACTACTTCAAGGCAGACTTTCACAAGTCGATCCATGAATCGTACGATACAATTGTGTTCGAGGTTAGCAATTTGGAGGAAGACTGGAAGTCCAAGCATCGTGTCACTCAACCAAGCATCGGAGAAACTCAACACACTCATTTAAGCAAGCTGCCAGAAATAAAGCTGCCCACATTCAGCGGAGCATATACTGAGTCACACTCATACAAGGATTTTCACTCAGCGATGAGTCTCTAACACCTGTATGGACTACATTAGTGACAAGGTTTGAAAATAAACGGGTGCTATTAAATGATCAGCTTGATCATATATCTGAATTGACTGCTGTTACATCAAAAAATCCGGCCACACTCAACACATTGAGCAGCTAGGAGATTATATATTAGCTCATCGCCTGTCAAAGCTAATTGACAGGTCAACTCGAGAAGCATGGGAGACTTCTCGCGTTTCCAATACTGAGCTGCCAACGTTTGAGGAATTTGAGTCCTTCCTGATCGCGCGGGTGCGTGCGTTGGAAATCGCAGCAGACTCACCAACATCCACTCAAAAGCCGGCTAACACTCAAACCTCAAAGACATCAAGGAGTCTTCACGTCACTAGTCCAACTCAACCACGGCAAGACTCACATAAGGTGACACACTCACCTCGGATTGCTCAACATCCATGCACGTATTGTGGTGACTCGCATTTTATTGTGGCTTGTCAAAAGTTCAAACTGCTGACTGAACAACAACGGAGAAAATTTGTAATGGAGAAGCCGCTGTGCTATAACTGCCTCGGTCTGCACTCAGCCAAGAACTGCAAGTCACAATATGAGTGCAGGCATTGCAATGGAAATCATCACGCCATGATTCATGGGCCAAGAGACCCTGAAAGGAAAACTCAAACCAACTCAGCATCCGGATGAACTCAAAATTAACAACGGCGCAATCATCTTACATCACGGTCAAACTCAACATGATTACTCAACTCCTCAACTCACTTTACTTGCAACTGCATTGGCATGGTACGACTCACCGGTGACATCTCATAAATTAAGAATACTCATTGACTCAGGCTCGGAACTCTCATCCATCTCCAAGGATTCTGTAGATTTACTCAACATTAAGCGGCAACACTCAACTATACCAATCCTTGGAGTTGGCGGCACGCAATCAACAAAAACTCTCGGAAAGGCTCAACTCACCTTACGCACCATCTACAAAAATCTCACGTTTCGGATCACAGCTCATATTATACGCCAAGTCTCAACACTATTACCATCAGAAGAATGTGAGCAACGTCAGTGGCAACATACAGAGAACCTCAACTTGGCTGATCCGACATTCTGGAAACCTCAACCAGTAGATGTACTTATCGGAGCGGACTATTACGGCCAAATCATCAAACCGAACCTAATAAAGAGGAGTGCGATTGAACCTGTCGCACAATTGTCAATTTTCGGTTGGCTGCTAATAGGTCCATCAAACTCAGCTGTGCAATCCAAGGTAGTCCATCATACAACGGCCTCACTCAACACTGAAGATTTGCAGGAACTACTCACACGCTTTTGGGTTCAAGAAGAACCACCGCCAGCGTCTGCAGTCAAACTCAACAAGGAAGAAGCATTGTGTGAACAACACTTTGTTGACACTCACACGAGAGATACTCATGGACGTTACCAAGTCAGATTACCTCTCACAAAATCTGCAGACGTACTTGGAAACTCATTTGGAAAAGCTCAAGCGTGCCTCAGGAGAATACTCACAAAATGCAATCAAGAAAGCATCTACAAGGAAAGGTACTACGCTTTCATGGATGAATACTGCAAATTGGGCCACATGGTGCAGATCCCTCAACAGGAAATCTCCGCCAAACCATCCTACTATCTTCCTCACCATGGAGTATTACGAGAAGATAGTTTAACGACAAAACTCAGAGCAGTATTCAACGGTTCAGCACTCACAACAAATGGAAACTCACTCAACGACATCATGCATACTAGACCTAATCTCTCACCCAACATTGTGGATGTTCTCATCTGGATTCGAACTCACCCATTTGTCTTCTCAACTGACATTACAAAAATGTATCGTCAGATCAAGGTTCACCCTCAAGATTGGAATCTGCAACGCATTTTGTGGGTAGATGAAACGGGTCAACTCACTCACTTCCATTTGACTACAGTCACCTATGGAACACAAGCAGCTCCTTATTTAGCAATTCGGACACTTCTTCAGCTGGTAAAGGATGAAGGAGACAACTATCCACTTGCCATTGAATCGCTCCTATTCGGAAGGTATGTGGATGACATCTTCGGTGTAGCTGCATCAAAGGAACTTCTCATTGACAAGGCCAAGCAGTTAACCGCACTATGCAAGGCGGGCGGCTTTCCATTAGCAAAATGGAACTCAAACTCATCCGGCTTCCTCAAGGAATTTCTCAAAGAGACAACAGCTGAAGAAGCTGTGCTTTTAGATGATTGCGCGACAAATATACTCGGGATGAACTGGCTCCCAAACTCGGACAAACTCACATTCAGAACAACTCTGCCACCTCTTCAGGAAATGATAACAAAACGGATTATACTGTCAGAAGTATCTCAACTATACGATCCCATTGGAATAATCTCACCGGTCATAATCACATCAAAAATCCTCCTACAAGAACTGTGGCTACACAAGCTTTCTTGGGACGAAGCTTTGCCAAACTCAATCGTGAAGAAATGGCTGCACATCCGAGAAGATCTCACTCACCTGAAGACAATCGCCCTACCCAGGTGGTTAGGAATTCAGGAAAATTCAATTTTAGAACTTCATGGCTTCTCGGTTGCTTCACAACAAGCAATGGCTGCAGTTCTATACATTAAATCTACAACACCAAACTCTCACTCAACATCATCATTTCTAATCTCCAAAACAAATGTGGCACCACTCAAACGACTGTCAATCCCACGATTGGAATTGGGAGCGGCAGTACTACTCACTAAGCTGGCAAAACATGTTTTGGACTACTCACGATTGCCAATCTCACACATACATTTATGGACAGACGCAAAGGTAGCACTCACATGGATACGCTCACACCCCTCAAAATGGAAGGACTTTGTTGGAAATAGAGTTGCCTTAATTCAAGAACTCATTCCAACAGCACAATGGAGACATGTGCCTGGAGCAGACAATCCAGCGGATTGTGCCTCGCGCGGATTACTCACTTCACAACTCAGAGAGCATCACTTATGGTGGCATGGACCAAGTTGGCTCTGCCAGGAAGAATCAGCTTGGCCTTCTCAAGCAACCTTTATCCAAGAAACCAACCTTCCAGAAATGAGGGCTAAGGTCACACTCACCGCAGCCAAGCCAAACTCAAGCAAAATGTGGGACATCATCGATCATTACTCATCACTCACTCAACTCATAAGAATAACTGGATGGGTAATGCTCGCATGTGATCGATTTAAGGTTAAAGGAAAAACTCACCATGAATCGAAACTCACTACGGATTTACTCATCAAGGCAAAACTCTTTTGGTCAAGAAAATTCAGCAGGTTCATTTACACTCAGAAATTGCTATGCTGGAAAATTCTCAAGTCCCAAGACACCATGTCTTCAACCGATTGACTGCCTACATAGACTCAACAGGAATTGTTCGAGTAGGAGGGCGGCTTCAAAAAACTCAACTCGATCATCACTCAAAACACCCAGCAATTATACCACGGAGCAGTCAATTCACCACACTGATCATTCGGAACGCTCATCTCTCAACTCTGCACGGTGGCGCTCAACTCACTCTGGCACACACTCGGCAGGAATTTTGGATAATCGGAGGCAGAGCACCGGTCAAGTCACATATTTTAAAGTGTGTGACTTGTGCAAGGTATTGGGCTCAATGGGCTCAGCAACTCATGGGGCAATTACCCGTGGCCAGGGTCACCCCATCACCACGTTTCACTCACACTGGGATCGATTACGCCGCGCCAATCACCATTAACTCATGGAATGGACGTGGATCCAAAACATACAAATGCTGGATTTGTATCTTTGTGTGCTTCTCAACGTCAGCTGTTCACCTAGAACTGGTCAGTGACTACTCAACGGACGGTTTCTCAGTGGCATATAGACGGTTCACCTCAAGGAGAGGGATACCCTCCAAACTATACTCAGACTGTGGAACGAACTTCATCGGAGCAGCAAGGGAACTGAAGACTCTATTCTCTCAACACCAACATGAAAACTCAATCTTGTACAACTCACTAGCCAACGAGGGAACCCAATGGATATTCAACCCACCTGCTGCACCTCACATGGGAGGCAAGTGGGAAGCAGTAGTGAAATCAGTCAAATTTCACCTGCGACGGACCATTGGGGACACTCAACTCATCTTTGAAGCTTCAGCGACCTTGCTCACTCAAATAGAAGCATTACTCAACTCACCGCCGCTAGAACCACTCAGTAAAGACCCAGAAGACATAAATGCATTCACACCCGGACACTTTCTCATCGGCAAGGCATTGAACTCAGTGCCTGAACCAAGCTTACTCACCCTCAAGGAATCAAGGCTTTCCAGATGGCAACTCATTCAACGGATCACTCAGCAATTTTGGAAGCATTGGTCAACTCAATACCTTCAACGGCTTCAATCAATTTCAAAATGGCATCATCCCTCTCATGAGATAAAAGTGGATTCCATGGTACTACTCACGGATGAACACTCACCACCAAGCAAATGGCCACTCGCAAGAGTCACTCAACTTCATCCTGGAACTGACAATCTCACCAGAGTTGTAACAATAAAGACGGCCACCACTCAACTCACCCGCCCAATTGCAAAACTCACCATCTTGCCAGTGCCAATCGGAAATTAAATCAACCTGGCGGTTGATGGCGGGCAGAATGTTTGGGAATTCAATAATTTGAATTCCCGCGGTTACACTCAGCTCGGCAGGACTCACGGCGCTGCCACGGCGCGGCAGCACCTCGCGGCCTCCCAGCGGAACAGCCGGGACGCTACACTGATTAACAAGGTATATTCGCGCTATTTCGGTCTCTCCCGCGCTCTCACATGTAAATGTGAGAGGAATTAGTTTGATTCGCGAAGTGAATCGTCAAGACCAAGAAGAAGGAAGTGGATCAAGGCCTTGCTCTCTTTTTCATCAGCCGTGCCACGAGGAGCATCTCTCCGCTGCGCACCTGCAAAATCTCATCGGTTGTTCTCAAGTTTTTCACTGGCTCAACTCAACACTGGATCAACTCAAACAGGCTCTACTCAATCTCTCACTGAAAACTCACATCACTCCTCACTCACGCAATACTCAAGGTGCAACGACGATTAGTAAAATCGACTCTATTGCAAGGTAAAAACTCTCACCATACTAGAGGTTATGTTGCCAACCACGTGTTGGCACAGGCGGCAAGTGTAACAGTGAACATGTGTGAATTAGCAAAACTCAAGGCAGCAATTCAATTGCAATTGTTTGCCATTCCTCATTTTTGACAGCTTCATTGTGCGTGAGCCCAGGAGGGAATTTAAGGAAAAACTCAAGGAACTCTCAACGGACAATCTCATTACACTCGAAGACATACTCAAATATCACAGGTTAGTTGTCTCTAGTGAGAGACTACTACTCCATTATTGACAGCACTCATATTTTGGATTTGCTGACACACTACTCACCTACAACTTATTCAAATAAATGTAATTTAAACTCCCTTTGTAATTTATGTTAATTATTGAACAGATTTTGAATTTATTAGTCGACGTTGAAATGTATTTATGAACCAAATTTGTAATTTATTTAAGAAGTGACTTTTGTGAATATAATTTCTACTTTCAATTTACTTCTGTGTGTGAATTAAATTTATTTTAACACCCACAGCATGTTTACTCACATATAATTATGGCTTACTCAAACAATTATGAATGCATTATATTCTGCATTATTATAATTTATTTGTGAGTTATGAACTTTTTTAAAAAAACACGTTTTTGTTAATAACAAAAGAACAATGATAGCTATAAATTTTTTTTTCTTAAAAAATATGAATTATGAAATATAAAAAAAAAATGTTTTTGTTAATAACAAAACAACCGTGATAGCATTTGTTTTATTATAAAATATAGATAGTTTACTTCTATTTCAAATGATAACTTTATTTATCAGCTCAAAATTTATATAAATTTGATATAAATAAATAATAAATAAATAAATAAATTTAAAAATTAACAATTTTTAATATTCATAAATGAATTTAATTATAATTATGCAATAAATTTTTTAAAAAATTATAAATTTTGTTATTAAAAATTAATTAAAGGAATCAACAAATTACGGTTGAGGAAGCTACGGGCCAATGAATTGGCTGCGGTTTTTCAAATTTCGTTATTTTCCAATACATTTATCTAAAATTTGACCAGGAATTAGATAATAAGTTTGCCTTTGTGCGTCGACTCTCAGAATTCAAGGAAAAACTAATAACAATTAATATTTAATTTAAAACATTGTGATCGGTACGGCAGAGAACACTGCTGGTATAAGCCATACCCTTAAGAATTATCTTGATTCGTTTTCATGACCAAAAAAATTATTTTGTAATAAAATGTTTTCGTTTTTTTTTTCCAAGGTACTAGGTGAATCTTCCGAGGCCCCCGTCCTTGCTTACAGCATGGAGGGGGGCCCACTAAAACCATCACGAAGCGTTGGGCTCCGCGGTGTGAGGGATTTCTACCCCCTAAACACCCAAAACCTTTCCCGCGGCATTCACCGGAATCCGACCCAGAACTGTTATACACATTACTTCGGACCGGTCGGCGTTTCTATGCCTTACGGCAATCTTATATATCTTATCTGGTCTGTCTATTTTTCGTCTTCTGTATCAGTTTTCAAGGCAACCGTCAGTCTTTTTGCCTTGTAGTACGTGAGTCACGTAGCGTGCTATGTCGTCCCAGCTTTGTTTGCTTGACAGCATCAGTGTCACGACGTTATCCGGTGTGATGTCACCTGTCTTCGTCTGTAGTCTGTGTCTCGCGACTATCGAGCGGGGGCACACGAAAAATGTGTGCTCCGCGTCGTCTCTATTATGTCCGCAGTACCTGCAGGATGGGGTCGTTACCTTCCCCATCCGATGCAGATACTGGCGGAAGTATCTGTGTCCGGATAGGAACTGGGTCAGGTAAAAGTTCACCTCTCCAGCACCTCTCTTATGCCAGAGTCGCACGTCCGTTATGAGGCGTCTCATCCACTTGGCTTTGTCGCTGTCTCTCCATCGCGTTTGCCAGGATGTCAGCGTCGTCGTCCGTGCGTCTATGGAGGCCTTCGCTCTTCCCCTTTTTTCGCTGTACTCGTAGATTCTCTGCCGCTCGAGACCGAGAAGGTCTACTGTGAGAACCCCTGCGATCACAAGTACCGCCACCTCTGAGACGGTGCGTTACGCGCACGCGATTCGCAGCGCTCCCAGTCTTTGTACCGCCGCGATCTTTTTGCGGTACTTCTCTATTCGCGTCGCGTCCGCCCATATCTCGGCCCCATAAAGGAGCATCGAGTTGGTCACTGTCATAAGCAGTCGTCGTACGCTCGGTCTCGGTCCCTTCGTATTTGCCATGAGGCGGGCGAGGGCGGCGGTCTTTTACTCCGCTCTCTCGGCGACGCCACTTATGTGCGGCCAGAAGGTCATCCACGTATCCAGGGTCACCCCCAGATATTTGGCGGACCGTCCGAGATGCACAACGGACGTCCCCACCGTCATGGGTATCGTCGTGTCTATCCGTTTCCTAGTTAGGTATAGTAACTCCGTCTTTTGCATGGCCAGCTGTAGTCCCCGACTTTGCATCCATTCGTCCACCCGTCTCGTGGCTTGGGTCAGCCTCATCTGAGCCAGTCGTGTATCCTTCGTCGTGATGACGATGACCAGATCGTCGGCCTAGCCGACCAGATAGACCCCCGGCGGCATCGGAAGATCCAACACCTCATCGTAAACTACGTTCCAAATATCGGGGCCAAGGATCGAGCCCTGCGCTACTCCCGCCGTCATTTTTCTTTTCTTGACCCCAGTCTGCGTCCCGTACGTAATGTAACGGTCTCGTAGATAGTCCTTGAGGATTCGGAGAAGGTATGGGGGCAGCGGGAAAGCGTCGGAGAATGCCCGCACGATGTCCGTCCACCTCACCGAGTTGAAAGCATTTCGTACGTCGAGTGTTGCCATGAGCACTATTGGCCTGTTCTTGTGGGATCTAGTCTGTGCTCTGTCAAAGGAGTCGATCACTTTTTGGATCGCCCCTATCGTCGACCGTCCTTGTCTGAAACCGTACTGTCTGTCGCTCAGGCCGCCAGCGTCCCAAACCGCCTGTTGGATTCGCGGTCTCAGGAGCATTTCGAAGAGCTTGCCAAGTGTATTCAGCAAGCTCAGCGGTCTGTAGGATGACGGCGAGTCCGGGTCCCCACCCTTTCCTTTATCAATGAGGATCAGCCGAGCCGTCTTCCAATCTTTGCTGAACACGCCCTCCGCCAGGCATGTATTATATAGGTTCAGGAGTATCCCCGGGCATCGTTTTGCAACAATCCCGAGGATTTCCGCTGGGATGCCGTCCGGACCTGGTGCCTTTCCCGCCGAGAGCTGCGCAACAGCCAAGCTGAGCTCACCCCGGGTGAACTCCTGCACCTCGTCGCCGCCAGTATCGTCGCCCCCCCCCCCACACCCTTGTTCAAAGTGTGTAGGGAAGAGTCCGTCAATGATTCTGTCCATCGTTTCTTCGTCCCTGACTACCGTTGGATTGTTGCCTCCCAGGTTGCGGGTGACGATCTTGTTACCCGCTCCCCAAGGGTCTGAGTCCACCTCGTTAATCAGTTTGGTCCAACTTTCCTTTTTACTGTCATTGATAGCGCGCCTCAGTTCTTTGCGCGCTACCCGGCACTCCTCCGACTGGGCCATCGCGTCCGCTCTGTCGCGGGCGCGCTGGGCCCTCCGTCGGAGCCGTAGGCATTCGTGTCGGAGGCGCGCGATATCTTCGGTCCACCAGTGCACCGGTTCTTTGTCACGTCTCGTCCGTTTTCTTGGCATAGAGGCGTCATATCCAGCTGTGCCGTCAGTTTGTCAACGTCTAGTTTTTTCATGTTTCATCCCGCGGGAGTTGGGGCGGTCCCTGTTCTCTTCTGTGCTTTGTCGGTCACTCCCAAGATCATGTACTGGTGGTCGCTGGCCGTGTAGCCCTCGAACACCCGCCACCCCTCGACACTTCGGAGAAGTCCAGTCGTCACAAAGGTCACGTCTGGGATGGATGCGCCATAGCCGGGTCTCCTGTACGTCGTCCCCTGTCCTACGTTTGCTACTGTTAGGTCTAGCCTCGCGGCCATTTCCAACAGCAGCCGTCCACGTTTGTTCGTCGTCGTCATGCCCCACTCAATGGCCCTGGTGTTAACGTCCCCCGCGAAGATAACGGGGCCGGGGATGTCCCTAAGCGCGTCCTAGAGGGTCGCCACCTTCCGTTCGAACTCCGCGGCGCTACAGTTCGGAATGAGATACACGCTAACATACGTCACATCAGACACCCGAGCCCAGACGTAGTCCTCGCCCCTCCCTTGGCTTGTGATACGCGACCTGGCCCGCCCCCGGAACCACAGCGCCGCAGAACGGGAGGTATTAACGAGCCAAGTCGGGCTATCTCTGTCTCTGTACGGCTCGCTAATCATTATAACGTCCGCGTTCATCTCCTCGGCAAGCTGGGGCAGTAAGGCATGAGCCAGGCTACTGCCGTTCAAGTTGCCTTGGAGCACTGTCGTCGTCTTGTTAAGTGCGAACGGTCGCCTGTCTCGCTCTTGCCTCCGTCAGCGCTGTTTTGAATGCGGTGCAGAGCGCCGTGCTCGGAACGTGCGCTGCCCCTCCGCCTTCCTGTGATGGGCACAGGAAACAGAGGGGAGCACCCGTGCAGGCCCCAGCCCTGTGTCCATTTTTTCCACACTTCCAACAGCAGTCGCGTCTGTCCGGTCCTTTACAGTTTGTACGGTAATGGCCGTAGCCCAGACACTTGTAGCATCTCGGCACCATCAGTCGGATCCTCACTCGGCAGCTGACAAACCCTATCTTTATACGTCCCGTCTCGAGTAGCCGTGTCGCGTCTCGGTCTGCGAGCTCGCAGATAGCCATCTTCTGTCCTCGGCTGTTTGGCCCGAGGACCGAGACCCGTCTATCCACGCCCGGATTCAGTACTCCGTCTAGTGCGATTCGTACTTCGTCAGTATCTGTAAGGCAGTCCAGGTCCAGTATCTCCAGGGTCACCTTTCGGGTCATGTCCTTGATTGTCCCCTGTTCGCCTAGCATCTCCAGGAGACGTCCACTCAGGTTTCCGTGAGTGCTTCCATTTCCTTTGGTGCGTACTAGTGCGGCGCCGCCCTTCGTCTTTGTGACTCCTCTGATTTGGAGGTTGTTATAGAGGTGTAAACCGTACGTAGCGTCTGCACCACGTCCGCGAAGGTCTTGCCGTCTTTGGGCACGATTAGCACTACGCCGCCCCGTTGTTTAGAGGCCTTACAGTTTGGACGTAGTGGCGGTCTGGGGCCCTTCATTGCTTTTTTCTTCTTTTTCTTCTTTTTGTTTTCCATAGTTTTCCAGCCTTCTTGGGGATTTTCATCTGTGCCTACTTGGGTTTCAACCAGGTCCCCTCTGTCGTCTGATACCTGGATTTGGGGGCGTTGGATGTTGCTGGCAGTCTTCTTCTTCTTGGTTTTTTTGGTCTCAGGCTGTGATTCTGGACTGTCCCCTGCACCTCTACGCCGTTTGAGAAGCCTGATTGTACGGGCCGTCCTCTTGGCTTCTTCGCGTGCGGTTTGGAGTACCGCCAGCAGAGCCCTGAGCGTCTTCAGCCCCTCTTTAACATCTTTGGTGATGTTCTTCTGCTTCTCCGTTGCTCTCTCCATTATTTTGATCTCCGCCAGCATGCTGCTTAAGGTTTTGTCTACCTCCATCATTCTCCAAGTTGGAGGACCCTGTGACGTCATCAGACGACGTGCCAGAGATGCTAGCGTCGCTGATGACGCTATAAAAGCTCGACGTGCTGGCTGTTCTATGTCTGATCTCCTGAGTGTTGCCTGGTGTCAGGTACTCGGTGTTGGGCGGGACACCCGATGCAGTTTGCGCTCTAACTACGTTTTCTGTACTTTTGTCTTGCATTTTGTTTGTTATACTCTCCTGAAAACTAACTTCGTGTGGGTTGTGTTGTGTTGGTCAGAGTACCTTCGGCCTAGGATCAGGGGCATCCGCCGGCGTACTCCCGGGAAGTTCCGCCACCCCGGTAGGTCGCAGTGGCCTCGTCGGAGCCCCCCACACCTCGCAGCAGCGTCCCGCCCGGGAACCATCCGGCACTGATACGGGAGAGGGATTATACACCGTTATGCAGGGCAGCCTCCCTGCTGGTTAATGCAGGGTTCGGGCCCCTCATTACCGGCGGCCCAGGAGCGCTCCGGCCATTATCCGATGGCGGCCGGACTGAGTTTATCCCGTGTACCCTCTGCGGGCCGGGGTTGCGGGACTGCAAGCCAGCACAGCGAAGCCTGTGGCTCGTGGTCCAAAGGTTCTGCTGTGCAAGTGTCGTGCGTGTTCGTGTGTCAGTGCACTGCGTGTTAGAGGTGTTGTGTATTTATTTCTTTGTGATGAGTGGCTGTAGCAGAGTCAGGTACCACTATTCTTGACTCTTTTTCCCTTCTCGCTTAATGAAGCTCGGAGGTTCCCTTTTTAGGCTCCGTGCCCCGCACGGGAAGGGTGTAACCCGTGACCCAGAGCCTCCGTCAGCTGTTTCTGTTGTAGCGTTGCTGTTGGAAGCATTGACGCGACAGAAGACGTTTCCAGCTGTCACATACGTGGACGTGGAGGTTGAGGATTTACCTGTATCGGGTTATCCCTTTACAGACTATGACAGCCAAAATGTTTTCGTTGTTATACGCTAACAGAAGTAAACATGAATCAATCGTATCAAAATGTTTAAATCTTGAGTTTTGTCAAATAAATTGAAAAAATAGGAAGTTATAGCGATGCAGGCACTCAGGCAGCCGCCAAACCCAAAGTGATTTATTCTATCAGCATCATGATATTGCAGGTTATCGCGGTTAGCGAGGCAATTGTAATAGGGGTGGTCGTGGTTATTACACTACTAACATTACCGCTCCTACTATAATAAATATTAATCTTGATACTATAATAATACGAATATTGAAAATTATTTATGTAGACTTATAAAACTTAAAAATTATTAACTTGAAAATTATTTATGAAGACTTATTATTTATGTAAAATTAATAAAAAGTATTGTTTTTTCATAACAATTTTTTATTTAATTTATTTCCTCTCTTAAAAAACTGATAGCCGGAAGTAGTAACGATATTTTTTCTCTGTTGTTAATATATTCAAAATTCTCTCTATGGCCGAATCCATCTCAAATCAGACAGCCCGCGTATGCCTATTTCACCTATCATGTTGAAATAAAAATATTTATGTTCTACTCGAAAAAATATTTTACACGTGTTTTTTTATTTTTTTGTTTCATCAAAATTTCATGCGTTCAGCGATACCGAAAAATTCCGAGAAAATTCTTTCATTGAGAAAAAAAATTTTCAATGTGATTTTCAGACTGCTATTGTTTCAGCAGTTTTTCAAGCTTTTAAACGTGTAACACATAATTTCACTCAGTTTTGAGCCCTCTTTAACGGCCTTAATGTGATTTTCAAAAAAAATAAAAATCCACGAGCTATGCACTTTTTACTGAAAAATTCATTTTTTAGAGAAGTGCCTTTTTCTCGAAAACCCCATGTTTTTTTTGCACAATTTTTGTTGTCGTGATAGAGGACGGTAATGCCTAGCTAGACGTATTTGTGAGATTCGGTACTTTTTTCCTGGGATAGCGATCACTAATGAGATAACACACAAACAAATTTTTCACGCTTAACGCTTATATATAGTCAATGATATTAGAGTCAATGTAAAGGTATTTATCTTTGTGCGTATGTAATATACATGTACGTGCGCCTACTTATAGGAGTATATGTACTAGTACATTTGTCCGCTAGATGGATATGGTTTGACTTAACATTTACAAAGAAAAGTTCGGTTTCTGCTATATATCACACATCTCGTCTTATTTAAAACCATCATCTTTTGGAAAATTATTACATATTTACACCTTATCAACTCAACTACGATGTCTCAATATTACTCAACAGAGAGAATCAAATGTGCAGACTTTTTAGACAAACACAAACAAATTATTTACAAATCTAGTTCCGTACGTTTAAAACAACTTGAGAATCTTGCTCATCCATTGAAGCACCTCTATCCTCATTTACCTTTGACACCTTCTACATATCTGTGTCAACATTGTTACAATCGTGCTTTAGAATTGGTGAGTAGTACTGACAATGAATTTATAACGGATAATGAAGTTACCGATAACGTAGTTGATAGAGATGAAGATTTTTTACCAAGTACTCCAGAACGCATTGAAGAATTTAATAATGAAATAAGTACATCTTTCTTAGGTTCTGTATCGCCTCTTAAAAGAAAAAATCTTATACATGAAAAATCAATTGAAAATTACGTAACAAAGAAGAAAAAAAAATACTTTCAACATTGTCTAATACCCTTGATGTGAAGTTGAACAATGTTTATGACGTTTCTATAACAGCAAATGAATCAACTGTATGCCATTGTACAGAATGGATACAAAATCTTGGTCTAGCCTTGCAAAAGTGTTCTACGGTATCAGAAAAAATAAAAATTCTGACTTTGTTACCTTCATCCTTTACAAAACATGAAATTTTATCTTTATTTCCAGAAATAACAATGTATATGATCAACAAATCGAGAAATCTTGTTAAAGAAAAAGTAATTTATTCAGAACCAGATGCATATTCAGGCCATCCGATTGATGAAAACATGGAAAAAATTGTTATGGAATATTATTTAAATGATGATTTTAATTGTTCAAGACAAAGTCCTAATAAATGTGACGTTGTTACAATTAAAGTTAACAATAAAAAAGAGAAAAAAGTTAAGCGTTTTCTTACTCGAAGTTTAAAAGAGACGTATAAAGTATTTAAAAATGATTATCCAGAATTGAGAATTGGAAAATCGAAATTTTATAGTTTGCGACCAAAGTATGTCTTACTTAGCCCCATCAAAGAAGTTTGTCTCTGTATCTATTGCGCAAATTATGATTTATTTCTTACGAGCTTAATTAATTTTAGAGGGAGTAACGTCACAGAGTTGGATGAAAGTCGGTCACAAATAATAAATGCAACAATGTGTTCTGAGCCATCTGATTTATGTTATTTACAAGAATATAAACTATGTCCAGGGATTAAGGGAATTACGTTTCATGTTTTAAAACTGCAAGATGTAGAAGGCACAGAAGAAAGTACATATGCTTTGTGGGATAATGGAAACCTGATTAAAAAGACACTATCAATTTCTGCTTTTAAAGATGAACTTTCGGTTTGGACCATGAGGGTTAGTACTCGCATGTATGTAAAAAATATACAACGCAAAGCTATAAAAACAGAAAGAGAAAGTGCTAAAAAAGACTCACATCATTTAGTTCTTCAAATAGACTTCGCTGAAAACTGGGCTGTGATTCATAATAAAGCTGTTCAAGGAAATCATTGGGTTAATGATCAAATTTCTATTTTCACAGCAGTCTCTTATCAAGGGGATTCGACACAAAGTTTCGCAGTTATAAGTGATGACCGAAAACATGATTCAGCGTATGCTTTGCTAGCAGTACAAAAAATTATAAAATTCTTGAAAGAAAATTGTTGTGATTCAATTAAAAAATTACCATCGTATCAGACGGCGCTGCGAGTCACTTTAAAAATCGCTTTCAATTAGATGAACTAAAACGAGCACCGTGTGATATAAAATGGTTGTTCTCTGCTACTGGGCACGGCAAAGGAGCTGTAGATGGTGTGGGTGGACTTATAAAGCATTATGCTACTTCGCATAATCTTCGAGAGCCCCTTGAAGAAGCTATTCAAAATGCAAATGATTTTGCAATACATGTTCAAAAATATACTGATGCTATTAAAATAATACATTTACAAGATGCTGAAATAGAACAATTCAGAAAAGAAAAAAATATTGATTGGCTTACAACTCCAAAGTATCCTGGAATTCAAAAAACTCATATATGGGTTAAAAAACATGTGACGATAAAATACATTGTTTGACAGCAAAGACCGCTGATCGTCCGCTTACTGAATTAAGAACAATGAAGCAGAAAAACAAAGGTAGTAAAATAGGTATACAAATGAAAAAAAGGTATAAAAATAAAAAATCAAAAAGACGCAAATAACAAATAAATACATAGTTATGTGTACCTGTATATTACATACACACAAAGACAAATACCTTTACATTGACTCTAATATCATTGACTATATATAAGCATTAGGCGTGAAAAATTTGTTTGTGTGTTATCTCATTAGTGATCGCTATCCCAGGGAAAAAGTACCGAATCTCACAAATACGTCTAGCTAGGCATTACCGTCCTCTATCACGACAACAAAAATTGTGCAAAAAAACATGGGGTTTTCGAGAAAAAGGCACTTCCCTAAAAATGAATTTTTCAGTAAAAAGTGCATAGCTCGTGGATTTTTTATTTTTTTTGAAAATGACATTAAGGCCGTTAAAGAGGGCTCAAAACTGAGTGAAATTGTGTGTTACACGTTTAAAAGCTCGAAAAACTGCTGAAACAATAGCAGTCTAAAAATCACATTGAAAATTTTTTTTCTCAATGAAAGAATTTTCTCAGAATTTTTCGGCATCGCTGAACGCATGAAATTTTGATGAAACAAAAAAATAAAAAAACACGTGTAAAATATTTTTTCGAGTAGAACATAAATATTTTTATTTCAACATGATAGGTGAAATAGGCATACGCGGGCTGTCTGATTTGAGATGGATTCGGCCCTATAATAGATGTGGAAATACTTTATAGAAAGTCCATAAATAATTTTTGACCATTAAATATAAAGATAAAAAATTCAGAATTAATTTATACAAAAATAAAAATGAACTAAATCTAAATTTGAAATAGCCTTATAGCTATTAAATTGGTACCTCTTTTTACGCAAATTAAGCAATAAAGGGACTTATCGACAGCTATTTACTCTTTTTCAACATATACGAAAGTTGGCTATCATCAGTGCAAACACAGCAAACTATACCCCTACAGCACTAGAAGCTCAACCAGTAGCTCAGGTTTCTCGTTACTGGCTCAAATACAATTAAAAGTTAGAGTCCTCACTCGAGAAAAGAGAATTATTTTAAGGTTTGACACAGGCACTTGTGTCAGAGTTGTACTGGGCACATGAATAGTGCATTGAATCGGCAGAGGAGCGAGCTCGCGCATGTTCACCGCTGAAGGAAAAGAAGGCAATGACGATTCGCGTGGTCAGTTCCCAGAGTTCAGCGTATCATCAAAAAGATTGACGAGATCACGACACGATCTCGTCGGTATGATGTCCATTATGGTTTTGCTCTTTGGGCCGAATGCAACCCACTTAGCGCTCGAATACGATTTTCTGTTTTTAAGTTTTATCTTGAAAACAAAAACGAATGAAAAAAAATTTTCGAGAAAAAATTCGTCTCTTCATTCTTTACAAGGTATAGCATTTTTAAAAAATTAATTCGACAACTGCAAATTCGATTCCTTGGAAAAACTTTTACATGTTTTCGAGCGTTAAACGGGTCATTGCATCCGACCCTTCAATTAAGGTCATTTTTGGATTCAGCACAATAAAATACTTACAAGATTGACTAATGGAATCTCAGTACCAGATAAGATATATTTTATGTGCCTGCGCTTAATTTACACACTTTAGCAGAACAAATAATTTGTGTTACAAATGTTTTATTAGATATACGTGAAAGTTATAAATGTTCAAAATTTTCTATCATGTCTCCAGTTTTAATTTTTGCAATTAATTACAATGTGTTACGTGTGCATAGTATGCACAACGTGACGAGACGGATCGTGTTGCATATAGCAGCAACATGAGGACGACTCGAGGAAAGACGTACACCGGCAACGGTAGTTCAGTGGTCAGAGCACTCGTCGCGAAAACGGAAGGTTCGAGTCACGCCATGCCGAGTCACGCCATGCCGTTTTTTTATCGAGTCCTCCTCCATTTATTTATTGTATGCGAGTATTAAATCGTAACAAATATTTTATATCCTGCTTTGTACAAGTTTTTGGGTTGTCCCTAAAAATGTAGTATTATTTAATAATTTTTCAATAAGTAAACTTTTTACATTTTAAAGTTCAAGCAGCAATAAAAAGATTAAAATCATTAAAAGGTTAAGATTAAAATCTATCTTGACATATGGCAGGTTCATTAATGGCTCCAATTCAGAAATACAGCCGTAGGTCAACTTTTGGCCAAAAGTTATCGAAAAATCTCTGAAAGCCAATAATTCATTCAATTCTTGACAAGATCGAGCAACTGAAAAACAGAACGAAGTAACTAAGTTCAATAAATTTTGGATCGTCACTCGATTAACTTGATATTTATTGGTTACTTGAATTAATTTCCGCCCTCTTCGTATAGATGTCGTAAGTAGTATTATTTCAACATTATATACACAGTCGGTTATGCACATGAAAGTACTATCTATAACCTCGAAAATTTAGTAGGTATCATTAATCCAAGGTGTATACATCATTGTTTTTTATTGCATCGAAAATATCAAATTTTTTGCCTACAAAGCAACGCTTGCGGGGAGCGTTACTTTTTCACTTTAATTTGAAGAAATCTGCTGCTGAAAGTTATCATTTACTTGTAGAAGCTTACGGTGAACATGCTCTGTCTGAAACCACTTGTAAGAAATGGTTTAGACGATTTAAAAGTGGTGATTTTGATGTGAGAGACAAAGAACGCCTTGGCCAGCCCAAAAAGTTTGAAGACGAAGAGTTGAAAGTATTACTGGATCAAGATCCATCTTTAACGCTGAAAAACTTGGCACAATCATTAAGTGCTGACGAATCAACCGTTAGTAAACGGTTAAAGTCAATAGGATATATTCATAAGCAAGGAAATTGGATGCCACACTTATTGAAAGAAAAAGACGTGGAAAGCCGTTTAATGACCTGCGAAATGCTTCTTCAAAGACACAAAAGAAGAAAAGCATTTTTGCATCGAATTGTGACTGGTGACGAAAAGTGGATTTATTTTAACAATCCTAAACGCAAAAAAGTGTGGGCTAAACCTGGTGAACCATTACCATCAACGTCAACATCAACGCCAAAGCGTGACATCCATAGTTCAAAGGTTATGCTCTGCATTTGCTGGGATCAAAAAGGTGTCGTCTACTATGAACTTCTAAAACCGGGTGAAACAGTTACTGGCGAACAATATCGAGAATAATTGATGAGTTTGAGCCGAGCTTTGAAAGAAAAACGACCAGAATGGGCTAAAAGACATGATAAAGGGATTTTCCTGCATGACAATGCTCGGCCACATGTCGCTAAATCCGTTAAGGAAACATTGGAAGCACTTTACTGGGATGTCTTACCACACCCGCCGTTTTCACCAGATGTTGCGCCTTCAGATTATCACTTATTTAGATCGATCGCACATAGCCTTGCTGACGAGGGCTTTTTTCGTGATGGCATTCATGCTTTACTCAACAGATGGGGAATGGTGATAGCTAACGATGGACATTACTTTGAATGACATGTAATTAATTATTTAACAAAAAATAAATCTTCCTTTTCTACGCAAAAAAGACAGAAATTAATTCAAGTACCCATATCTACCACAATGAAAAAAGATTGTTGATTCCATAATTCATGTAGCATTAATGTTACATAGAATCTTCGTACTATTTTTATATCCACATTTTGAAAACTAATTTATTCGCTTATTTTTGTTTAAATAGGATTTTCAACAAAATGGTAAAAAATATACTTTTGGAGTAAATCCTGACGCAATTTATCAACAATAGCTTCATTGATTCCAAGTAATTATGCAAGTTGCGTTTGATGAACATAAAACAGAGTATTTTCATAATTATTAGGTATTCTTATTATTTTTAACGAATTAGTATAATTAAAACTTACATTATAATAAACTGCTCGTATTGGTTTTACTTGGCTAGCAACATCATAAGATATTATTAAATAAAGTAGATGAAGACTATCGACAAATACTAAATTAGCTTGTGATCTTTTTAAGTTCTCGTATAAAGTACGTGCAGTGTGCAAATCAATAGATCCTCTTAAAAATTAAATTGAGAATTTATTATTAATTAGTACAGTAGGTTTCAATTTCAATTTTATCAAGGTAATTTAGTTAAATTTACAAATAGTATTCTTTTAATAGTTCAGTGAGTAAATAATTAAATTAAAATATTTACATTTATAAATTATAATCCAAAATGTAATATGCAGCTTATACAGAGACAATGACTCTAAATCGACTGAAACTCGGAATAACATTTGTTGTAGATTATTATATTGTATTTTAAAATGTTAATTTTGATTAAGTATAAACAATCCCAATGTCTTAAAAGAGATTGTTCTTTGTTAAAATGTAGTATATGTAACGGATCCAATGGGGGCATATTATGAATAGTAGAAAAGTACTTACAAACAACTTGGCTCTCGATCAAGGAAATGATCATAGATCACACTGGGACTTGTTACAAGTGCAAATAATATCTCTTTTGTTAAACTTGCCAATTCTAAATATTAGACATTTATCTTCATTATGTCATTTTTAAATTACTAAAAAGTCCAATTCTTCTGATTGGAAGATTTATTAACAACATAAATACTACCATCTTTGGTAGTTAAAAACAGATTTGAATCAATAACGGGATATCCTAAAATAAATTGAATTTAAACTTTAGTATGCATTTTCAACGAGTGTTTCATTATGAATGTATACGAATCAATTATTTTACCTGTTACTAAAAATTCTGGACTAGTAGCAAATTTCATATCAATAATCTTACCGCGACTGTCCAATACTAAAATTCATAAATACATGCCCTTTACAATAGCAAGTTCAATCTGATTTTTAGATTGTTGTAAAATGAAAAAAAAATCAATGGAAATATTATCTTCATCAGAATAGCCCAGTGAATATGAACTAGATGAAATTCCACGTTTAAATTCCTGCAGACTGAGAGCACCGACTAGACCATTGTAAAATCTAATAATAAGTAAATAATTTTCGTTGCTTAAATCAACCCAAAGAAGATTACTTATTTTCAAATTTTTATTCTATAATTTCTTTTTGAACTTCAGCTCAACACTTGCCTCGGTATTCAGAGTCACAGAAGCACTTGCCATTCTATCAAATTTCCAGATCACAATTTCCTATATCCTACTATCAAGTAAGCAATAGCAAAAGCATTCTCTTTGTTATATAAACAACTCCAAGTAACAGTTGTAGCCAGCAAGCGCTGCAGCTGATCCTTCAGAGTGTCGCACTCCAATTTGGGATCTTCTCCCTGGACGATCTTCAATTCCTCTTCCATGACATCGCACCAGGTTGAGGTGAATTTGTGAATTGAGATCCAGGAGTAGTCTATTTGTATGGCAAAGTCTAAGGTACCTGCGAAAATCAGCACTGCTATCATGAACTTGTAGGGGTGCAGGATCTTCCAGAGCAACCAGAACTCGGATTATTGGGTATAAAAATTATGTCGGGCGTGAACTTTGTCGCCCTGGAGAAATTCGTCGTGAAGGCGTCGCGTTCACCAGGAACGAGTAGACGGGGCAGATGGTTGCTTGTGGTCATGCATATGATGCTTTGGGTATACGTCGCTGGCAGCCGTCGAAGAAGAAAAGCCAGAGTGGCTAAAGCGTAGCTGTACCTGCTTGATATTCTTTTTTTGTCATTGTTAGAGTCTCAAGACTGGCTACTGTTGCTTCTACCTGACAGCCTCTGTAGCATCATTTGCGAGGAAGATTTGATGTTCTGCCGCGAGTGATGGTGATTGACATGACTGTCTGTTAGGTTAGTCATGTTGTGTCTGCTGCACCTATATAGAGTATGGACGGTTGCTTCATTGCTTGTAGTGAATTCAGTGCGCCGAACTCGCGCTGAGATCGCGTCTGCGCAGGCGCGACCTGCTTCGATTGAGGGTGCGTTCCACCCACCTGCCGTTCGTAAATCACAGCGCATGCGCTGCACATGCGCTGTGATTTACGAATGGTAAGTGGAACATACCCTGACTCATGCTCGGAGCTCGGGACGCTCACGGGCCGGCTCGGGTTGCGCGCGAGTTTTTGAAAATGAGAGCAGTCGCGAACGCCTATAGGAGACATTACAGAAATACCATTAATTATACGTAAAATGGTTAAATTAATCTTTATCGATAAGAATTATATTAAATATAAGTAATAGGAATTATCCAAATAAAAAATTACCTTAAAAAACGAATATCTCAATTTTATCCCCAAAAGGGGGAGGGGCGATGTTCATAAACTATCTCGCGTTACTATTTTGATGTGAGAGCGCCAGCGGCGTGGATTAAGGCGCGCGGCTGCTCACGTTCTATCTTTTATATGCTTAGGGTTCAAATCACGATCAGATTTTTTTTTTTTTTTTTAATAAAAAAGTAATAAATCACTATCATACCAAAAGAAAATCATTATCAAAAATGGAAGAAATATTTTTTAATTGATACTATTGCTGTTACTTGTAACCATATTGTAGTCTAAACCGTCACTTTTTCTTCATAATAAAGATATTACAGTTAATTATTCTAAGTATTAATTTATTTAACGTAAATTCTGTTCATTTTTTTATTATACAAATAATAAAGGATTTATCATACAAATAACGTTCAAAAAATTAAAAAAAAAGAAATAAAAAGAAAATAAAACTATTTTCAAACTAAATACTCATTATTTAAACGAAAAAACAAAAAAAAATTCTGATCGGGATTTGAACCCTAAGCATAAAAAATTGAACGTGGCCAACATCGCACCTTAATCAGGGCTGCTACTGCTGTAACCGCGAGATCGTTTATGAACGTCGCCCCCCCCCCCTTCGGGGATAAGATTAAGATATTCGTTATTTATGGTAATTTTTTATTTGGATAATTCCTATTACTTATATTTAATATAATTATTATTATAATATAGTACGTTTTAGAAAGACTAATGATGTGATCGTTTTAGATACAGTACTACTAACTATCGTTTTTAATTAAATATTAATTGTTACAAGCTTTTTCTTGAATTCTGAGAGTACACGCACAAAGGCAAACTTATTATCTAATTCGCGGTCGAATTTCAGATAAATCTATTGAAAAATAATGACGAAATATTAAAAACCGCAAGTTGTCGTATTTCGGGGTTAATATATTATGCGACGTTGTATGGCGTAATAAGTTCGCCTTTGTGCGTCGACTCTTAAAATTCAAGAAAAAGCTTATAACAATTAATATTTTATTAAAAGCATTGTGGTCGGTACGGCAGAGAACTTTGTCGGTATAAGTCATCCCCTTATGCCTGCGTTCCAGTGCGATCTACTTAACTCAAAGCGTTACTGATCGGGCGGTACTAAAACGTACTCGGGCGTCCAAGCAAAAGTGGCACAACCAGCGGGAAAAATTAGAACTCCTCTAAGTTATACCTAAACAAACGTAAACAAAGGCACCTTAACCTCAATCCAAAATAGATTATATTAATTTTAATATAATTAATTAATATAATTATTTTAATATTATTTAAGTTAATTCAAATATTTCCACAATTGAACGAGACATTTTTGTTTACAATCATTTACAAAGTATTTGTATTTCATAAAAATAGAATTTTACATGTTCGAACCTGCCGGATATCGGGATATTACCTAAGAGCACCGCAGTTTTTCGCGTCTACGTGTAAGAACGTATCCAATGCATGATCTACGTGTTCGAGATGGCTGATGATGGAGTCTATAGGTAGTGCGCTCCGTAGGTTTGTGTGTCTAGGTGTCGGAACATATCCAATGCGTGGTCTCAGTGTTTGAGATCTCCGATGATGGAGTCTAAGTGGCGCGCTCCGTAGGTTTTTGTGTCCAGGTGGTAGAACATATACAATTCGTGGTCTGGGTGCTTGAGATCGCCAGTGATGGAGTCTAAGAGAGCGGTCCGTAGGTTTTTGCATCTGGATATCGAAACGCATTCAATGCGTTGTCTAGATGTTCGAGAATGACGATGGTGGAGTCTAGAAAGTGCGCTTCGTGGATTTCTGCAGTTAGGTGTCGAAATGTATCCATGCATGGTCCAGGTATTACAGATCGCCAATGATGGAGTCTAGGACGTCCGCTCCGTAGGTTTTTGCGTTTAAGTATCAGAATGTACACGTCCCGACACCTAGACTCAAAAACCTACGGAGCGCATTTTCTAGACGCCATCATCGACAACCACGAACACCTGAACCATGCATTGTATGCGTGCCGACACGTAGACGCAAAAAACTACGGAGCGCATCACCTAGACTCCATCATCGGCGACCTTAAACACCCAGACCACGCATTGAATACGTTTCGACACTTAAACGCAGAAACCTACCCAGCGCACTTCCTAGACTCCATCATCGGCGACCTCGAAGAACACCTAGATAACACAAGGAGTACGTTTCGACACCTAGAACAACGCATTGAGTACATTTTGACACCTAGAACTAAAAACCTACGAAGCGCACTTCCTAGACTCCATCACCGGCGACCTCGAAGAACAACTAGACAACGCATTGAGTACGTTTCGACACCTAGACGTGAGTTACATACATCCATCGTTTTCGGCTGTTTCATAGGTTAATTCTACCTACCCTCTGCGAAGCAAATATCTCATTTCACTGTCAAGAAAAACTGCTTGGGTCGATGAGCAGAAATTGCTTTACACCGCTTTCTTGAGTTAGCAAAGCAGGGAGGGTGGGGGTCCAAAGTTCAGACCATCCACTTTAGATTTTTTGCACTATCTGCAGTACCTTACGTCAAATAGAAAAAAATCTAGAGTTGACTTCAAATGTAAAGCGGATGGTCTGAACTTTGAGTCCCCCCCCCCCGCCCCCTTCGCAAAAACAATTTCGTTGGGGTCCCGAGCAGAAATAGACGTTTTTCTTCAGTGTACGATGCTTTGGGTAGGCGCTGCTGGTGGCTGTCGAAGAGGAAGGGCACTGTCCTGCAGCTTCCCTCATTCCATTCACTCGTCACGCTCTTTCTTCTCGAAATACTCTCGCTAATCAATATCAACTCAAAATCAAAATCATGAATTACGGCCAGGTCTTCCTCGCGCAATCGCGGCAGCGGCGCACAGTGGGCTAAAACCCGATTTTTTTTTTCAAAATAAAATAACTCCACACAGAAGCCACCGATTTGGATGATTTTTCTTTCTACTTATAGCAAATTAAATGTAGATTAGAGGAAAAATAAAGAAAATTGTTAAACAAATTTTTATAACCTCCAAATTCAACAAGAAACATAGCTATTTTTCTAAATTTTGTAGAAAACCGTATTTAAGTTTTAGAAAAATGATTCTTTTTGGAATAAATGTTACCCCCTCTGTACATCCATGCATAATATATAATCTTTATACCTGTGAACCATAACCTAACAACTTGAAGATGAATACTTCGCCGCAAAGTCAGGTTAATACGATAATCTGTAATGCACTATAACTTTGTAAAGTATTTATGACAAAATAAGTGATCTGTAACATTACAAACTTTTAATGACCATAACCTAAACCTTTTTAGAGATTAGCTTATTATTTTGATTTAGAAAAAAAGTAATTCTACACAGAAACCACCGATTCGGATGATTTTTGTTTGTACTTATAGCTAATTAAATGTAGATTAGGGGAAAAGTGAAGAGTATTGTCAAATCAATTATTATAACCTCCAAACTCTACAAGAAACATAGGTATTTTTCAAAATTTTGTAGGAAACCGTATTTAAGTTTCAGAAAAATGTTTCTTTTTGGGAAAAATGTTGCCTCCTGAGTTCATCCATGTATAATATATAACCCCTACACCTGTGAACCATAACATAAACACCTTGCAGATGAATACTTCGCCACAAAGTCAGGTTAATACGATAATCTGTAATGAACTATGACTTTGTAAGGTATTTATGACAAAATAAGTGATCTGTAACATTAAAAACTTATAATGACCATAACCTAAACCATTTTACAAATTAGCTTATTATTTTTATTTAGAAAAAAAGTAATTCCACACAGAAACCACCAATTCGGATGATTTTTGTTTGTACTTATAGCTAATTGAATGTAGATTAGGGGAAAAATAAAGAGTATTGTCAAATCAATTATTATAACCTCCAAACTCTACAAGAAACATAGGTATTTTTCAAAATTGTATAGGAAACCGTATTTAAGTTTTAGAAAAATGATTCTTTTTTGAAAAAATGTTGCCCCCTGAGTTCCTCCATGTATAATATATAACCCCTACACCTTTGTACCATAACCTAACAACTACGTTGAATACTTCGCCGCAAAGACATGTTAATATGATAATCTATAATGCACTATGACTTTGTAAGTTAGTTATGAAAAATTAAGTGATCTGTAATATTAAAAACTTTTAATGATCATATCCCAATACTTTTTACCGATTAGTTTATTAATTCGATTTAGAAAAAAGTTATTCCAGACAGGAACCACCGATTCGGATGATTTTTGTTTTTACTTACAGCTAATTGAATGTAGATTAGGGGAAAAATAAAGAGTATTGTCAAATCAATTATTATAACCTCCAAACTCTACAAGAAACATACGTATTTATCAAAATTTTGTAGGAAATCGTATTTAAGTTTTAGAAAAATGATTCATTTTGGGAATAATGTTGCCTCCTGCGTTCATCTATGTATAATATATAACCTCTACACCTAAGAAACATAACCTAACAGCTCTACGTGGAATACTTCGCCGCAAAGACATGTTATTATGATAATCTGTCATGCACTATGACTTTGTGAGGTAGTTATGAAAAATTAAGTGATCTGTAATATTAAAAACTTTTAATGATCATATCCTAATACTTTTTACCGATTAGCTTATTATTTCGATTTAGAAAAAAGTTATTCCAGAGAGTAACCACTGATTCGGATGATTTTTGTTTGTACTTACAGCTAATTGAATGTGGATTAGGGGAAAAATAAAGAGTATTGTCAAATTAATTATTATAACCTCCAAACTCTACAAGAAACATACGTATTTATTAAAATTTGTTAGGAAACCGTATTTAAGTTTTAGAAAAATGATTCTTTTTAGGAATAATGTTGCCTCCTGCGTTCATCTATGTATAATATATAATCTCTACACCTATGAAACATAACCTAACAACTTGAAGATGAATACTTCGCCGCAAAGTGAGGTTAATACGATAATCTGTAATGCACTATAACTTTCAATGTATATGTAGTGCGGGTCATTCCTTCAGGCTTCTTCTATACTTGCCTTCGGAGCGCGCCCGCGCTCCTTGATGTTCACAGGTCTAATGGTAATATATTACATATGGACGAACTCAGAAGTAAACATTTTTACCACTAAGAATCATTTTTCTAAAACATAAATACAGTTCTCAACCAAATTTAGAAAAATTTAGAAAAAATGTTTCTCGTACAGTTTGGAGGTTATAAAAATTGATTTGACAATACTCTTCATTTTTCCCCTAATCTACATTCAATTAGATGTAAGTACAAACAAAAATCATCCGAATCGGTGGTTTCTGTCTGGAGTAACTTTTTTTCTAAATCCAAATAATAAGCTAATCGGTAAAAAGTTTTAGGTTATGGTCATTAAAAGTTTTTAATGTTACAGATCACTTACTTTGTCATAAATACGAGGGTCATTTGATAAGTACCTAGCCTACAAATGAAAACACCAAAATTTTACAAAAAATAAAATTTATTTTTCAATGTAGTCTCCTTTTAGTTGAATACACTTGGTCCAGCGGTGTTCCAATTTTTTTAACCCCGTTGAAAAAAATGTTTTCTCTTGGTTTGCAAAATAGGCCTCCGTGGCGGCGATTATTTCGTTATTGGAGTGGAATCTCTTCCCGGCGAGCGAATTTTTTAGGTTCGGAAACAAAAGAAAGTCGCACGGAGCCGAATCTGGAGAATACGGTGGATGGGGCAGCAGTTCGTAGCGTAATTCGACCAATTTAGCCGTGGCGAGTGCAGAAGTGTGAGCCGGTGCATTATCGTGGTGGAAAAGCACTTTCTTTTTAGACAAATGGGGCCGTTTTTCTTCTAACACGGCGTCAAATCGGCTCAATAGTTCGGCATAGTACTGTCCTGTGACCGTTTTGCCCTTCTCCAGATAGTCAATAAAAATCACACCTTGAGAATCCCAGAAAACAGTGGCCATCACCTTTCCGGCCGTCGGGACCGTCTTCGCCTTCTTCGGAGCAGGTTCACCGGGTAAGGTCCACTGTTTTGACTGCTCCTTGGTCTCTGGAGTGTAGTAGTGAATCCATGTTTCGTCGACGGTCACGTAACGACGAAAAAACTCTTTTGGATTGCGATTAAACAGCTCCAAACACTGCTCTGAACTGGTGACACGGATGCGCTTGTTGTCTGCAGTCAGCAAACGCGGCACCCACCTTGCTGACAGCTTCCTCATGCCTAAAATCTCATGTAGGATATGCCACACGCATTCTTCTGAGATGCCTACTATCGCAGCTATCTCGTGCACCTTTAATCGGCGGTCTGACAAAACGATATCGTGTATTTTTGTCACGTTCTCCTCCGTAGTGGCTGTTTTCGGAGCACCTGGGCGTGGATCATCAAAAACCGACGTACGACCACGTTGAAACTCGTTATACCAAAATGTAACGGTCGCCATCGAAGGAGAAGCATCCCCGTATACTGCATCCAAGCGTTCTTTAATTTCACTGCGCGATTTCCCTTCCAAAAACAAGAATCGAATCACCGACCGATATTGTTCTTTCTCCATTTTTTCAAAAATCAACGGACACATTTGCTTTCACACGCTCTCAAAAATAAACTACAACTCCGATCCGGCTGAAATTTCGTCTGTAACCGTTTACAGGAAGATACTGCACTGTAGTGTATTTCTGGTGCGATAGTGGCACCATCTGGCGGAGAGGCTAGGTACTTGTCAAATGACCCTCGTATCTTACAAAGTCATAGTGCATTACAGATTATCGTATTAACCTGACTTTGCGGCGAAGTATTCCACGTAGAGTTGTTAGGTTATGTTTCTTAGGTGTAGAGGTTATATATTATACATAGATGAACGCAGGAGGCAACATTATTCCCAAAATGAATCATTTTTCTAAAACTTAAATACGGTTTCCAACAAAATTTTGATAAATACGTATGTTTCTTGTAGAGTTTGGAGGTTATAATAATTGATTTGACAATACTCTTTATTTTTCCCCTAATCTACATTCAATTAGCTGTAAGTAAAAATAAAAATCATCCGAATCGGTGGTTCCTGTCTGGAATAACTTTTTTCTAAATCGAATTAATAAGCTAATCGGTAAAAAGTATAATTGGGATATGATCATTAAAAGTTTTTAATATTACAGATCACTTAATTTTTCATTACTAACTTACAAAGTCATAGTGCATTATAGATTATCATATTAACATGTCTTTGCGGCGAAGTATTCAACGTAGTTATTAGGTTATGGTACAAAGGTGTAGGGGTTACATATTATACATGGACGAACTCAGGGGGCAACATTTTTTCAAAAAAGAATCATTTTTCTAAAACTTAAATACGGTCCTATAAAATTTTGAAAAATACCTATGTTTCTTGTAGAGTTTGGAGGTTATAATAATTGATTTGACAATACTCTTTATTTTTCCCCTAATCTAAATTCAATTAGCTATAAGTACAAACAAAAATCATCCGAATCGGTGGTTTCTGTGTGGAATTACTTTTTTTCTATATAAAAATAATAAGCTAATTTGTAAAATGGTTTTGGTTATGGTCATTATAAGTTTTTAATGTTACCGATCACTTATTTTGTCATAAATACCTTACAAAGCCATAGTTCATTACAGATTATCGTATTAACTTTGCGACTTTGCGGCGAAGTATTCATCTGCAAGGTGTTTAGGTTATGGTTCACAGGTGTAGGGGTTATATATTATACATGGATGAACTCAGGAGGTAACATATTTCCCAAAAAGAAACATTTTTCTGAAACTTAAATACGGTTTCCTACAAAATTTTGAAAAATACCTGTTTCTTGTTGAATTTGGAGGTTATAAAAATTTATTTAACAATTTTCTTTATTTTTCCTCTAAGCTACATTTAATTTGCTATAAGTAGAAACAAAAATCATCCAAATTGGTGGCTTCTGTGTGGAGTTATTTTATTTTGAAACAAAAATCGGGTTTTAGCCCACTGTGCGGCGTCGTAGAGTCACGCCTTGCACCCCATCAATCTAATACTATCGCCTCGTGGAGTAGTTGTTCAAGATTTTTCAAAAATTTACGTATTATTTAGGATTGTCAGGATATCATTTGAAAGATTCTTTAGTGTAATAGTGAGCGGGGATAGCTATTACTTTGCGCAAGAATTATCGATGTTTTTTATTTCAAGCGAAATTAGGTGATATGGGTAAACGTCGTCTGCTCCACGATTTCAATCGGCATAATCATCTCGTCAATAGTTCAAGGTTTTCATAATTTTTAGTACACTCAGTCGTTCCTTTAATGTATTTCTAGCGAAATGACCTCACTCGCTAACGCTCGCTCGGTTAAGGGTTCCGTTTTCAGGAACCTTTAATAAAGAAATCGTTACAAAAGTAGAAAATATTGATGACAAAGAATTTTTTTATTAAAATTTGTGTATTGGTAAATACACAAGTATGTGGACAAGTAAATTAGAGCATCCGTTACGAAACCGGAAGATCCATGGTTCAATTCTCCGCCGAATCACGCTGTACCGTTTCTTTATCGAGTCCTCTTCAATTTATATATTTATCTGCAAAATTGAATCGTAACAATTTATTTACTTGTTATTTTATTAAATTTTACCATTTCGGAATTTTTACCTTTCCAAAATTTTATCATTCGGAATTTTTCACCGTCAAAAATTTTTCCATTCGAGAAAAAATCTTTCTATTTTTAAACATTTCGGATATATATATTTTCCAAATTATATACTTTCTTTAAATTTCGAATATTTTCACTTTCGGAATTTTCTACTTTTGACGTAATAATTTTACAAAATATTCAATTCGATTTTTCTCTCTTTCGTAATATTGTATATTGTTTTCGGATTTTTTACCTTTTGATTAACTTCTCATTCCAATTAAATATTTTCTAATAAATGAAATTTCGGTTTTTTATTTTTCGTTTTTTTCCTCTATCGTTAATATAAATATCGGAATTTCATTTTTCGAATATAAAAACTTTACGACAAATTTACTTTTGTATTTTTCTTTTACGGAATATTTATTGTCTACATTTATGTCTTTCAAAATTTTTTTTCTAAATCCCCCCCCCCCCCCCCCCCCGAAGGACCATCCCTGCTATAGAGCGGCTCAAGACTTTTCTTCTCTTGTCCTCCCAGGATGCGTAATATTTTACTACAGAAAGTTCAAAATTGAGAAAGAATAAGGGAAAATAGGGATGGTAACTTTGTACCATTGTTTCGCAAAGGATCTACAATATGTTTACAAGAAAAAGGTTTTATGAAGATACATTGCGCTCGCACGACGACGAAAAATAATGTTCGTACAACGGGTGTAAGATTTTACACTCTTGTGTGATAAATAATTCTTGAAGCCAACCTTGCTAGCGCTCGAGCTTATTATCACAATGTGAACGTAAATAGTAGTTTTCGTCACTAGGGCGTAAAGTTGAACTTTACGCACCGAATGTTGGGCGATCACGAGGTCGTAAAGATTTCGCCCGCGTGGCGAACAATATTTTTTTTTATAGTATGAGTAAAGCACGTCGTCGCATCGTTTCAGTGTGTAAAGCTTCGCTTTACGTATACTATGCGTAAAATTCAACGTTACGCACTGAAAACGATGCGAATCGACGTACTTTACGCATACTATGCAAAAAATGTAATTTTACACCCGAGATACGAAAAGTTCTATTACGTCAGTAAAGTTAAATTACGGATACTTGACTACAATAAATTGATTTCAGTACTTTCTTGTGTTTAATTTGTATAGAAGAAGGAGCAAATTTAAATACATTTCTGAGAAAAGTCATTTTACAGTTATTTTGCGTAATTGTTTGCATTACTTGACTATCGATAATTGATATCACAACTTTTGATTGTTTATTAATTTGCAATGAACAATGTAATTGTACTTAAATACAATCATAAATATTATTATTATTTCATAGATTATACAGAAAAATGTCTATACTTGACTTATTGTATACTTTCGTAGAAAGCTTTATTACTTCTACTTTAATTTTTATTTCTACTTTAATTTAGACAAATTTATAAATTAAATATTTTCGAGAAAAAATATTAATGCTTTCTATTTAGAGAAAACATTTTTCGAAGATTCTGTAGATCTTTCAAAATAAAGTTTTTTAGTGTATTATTCTTGTACAGAATGTCTTGAGAGCTGTTTTGAAAAAATATTCAACGTTTTCAATAACAATAGTTTAGTTTTAAACATGTAGGTTTTGCATGAACTTTTGATTCTTATATTAATAAATTAAAGAATTTGCAAGGAATGATAATGTACACTTGCCTATCTATAAGTTCTGACTTTCATGAAATACTTGTAGATTTCACACCTTTTTAAGAGACTATATTAAGAATAGAAAAATTAAAAATAAAAAAGGGTAAAAATTTTTGCAACTTTTTGTAGAGTTATTTCTGCGAGGATTTTTTAAAAGATGTAGTGGTAGGCTATTTTTAGAGACATTGTGCAGAGAAAATAATAATATGACATATTTATTACAGAAACAATACTGTTATTGAAAGTACAACTTTAATTTTGATTTTTGTAAGAAAAGGAAATGAAAATATTTTCATAGCAACTTCAGTAGCACATATTGCGTAAAGAGATAAAAGAGACCCTATTGAAAATGAGAATGAGATACTATACTGATAGCAAAATTCATTTTTGTAAAAAATAGAAAATATTTTTATAGAGATCAAAGAAAATACTTTAAAAAATAGTTTTATAATTTTTTATCACAGCCTACCGTACCGACGTCGGTAATAAATCGGCAATAAATAAGTTCGTGGTAACGAACGTTAGATGGTGCCTCGATGCAGTATTGGAGCTGTACTGAGAGCATAACGAAGGTGCCGGCGGAGACGTGACCGGCATCAGTGTTGTTGTTATCGTTCGGACAAAGACGCACGCGATAGTGAGTTCGCGGTGATATCGCGTTTTCCGAGATAATTGTGAAGTGTTTGATAGTTGTAACCTCAGGAGTGCATACGTGATACACCCTGAGGCCACTATTGTGATCCGAGAAATGTGTTATACCGTACTTTCGACGGAAACACGAGGAGAACTCAGAGATAGTACGACAGGCTAGAACTACCTATCGTACTCCCGAACCAGCAATATGCAGTAAGCATGTTCGCCTGGCACGAAAGCAGCAGAGAGTATCACGAGAGGCGATACAATGAAGCCAGCCTAGCAGCGAGGATGCTTGCGAGAAACCTAGACCACAACGTATGAATCTAACCTACAATAGCGGTAAGCGTGCACGTATCAACCGCGTCGCGAGTAAGTACGCGTAACCGTTTTTCCAGGCTCGTCGCCACCTGGACAGTGGCCCCGAATAGGCTTTCTTGTGTGGAGAGAGCGAGCGTAGAGAGAGCACAGGCTCGGGTCATCAACCTTAGAAGGTCACCGACAATGATTTAGCTTGTCGGCAGTTTGTAACCGGCAAGTGCGCATAAGAAGTGCGCAGACGACATGCGTTAGTAGCCTGTTCTCTCTCAGGCTAAGTTAAGTGTATGTGTGTGTGTGTCGCGACACGCGAGCGCGACCGCTCTCTCACTCACGTAGACGATGAGTACGCTACGTATATTACTGTAGACGCGAGGCTTATGTTACCGCGCGTACACAGCGTAATTACCGCGAGCGTGACGTCAGCCCTCGAGACAGCTGACGTCTGAGATAACGTGCTGGCGCACCGTTAGGTAGGGAAATTAACCTATTTCAACGCGACACTTCCACTGTCTAAATTATTAATTATTCATTTAACTTCATCATCTTTTATTTAATAAACAATAGTCTTTTATTATTAACTTTAACTGCTCGAGTTATTATTTCGCGACCTTAGTCATTCCCCGCTCCCCGCCGCCTCCGCGGTCGTTACGTAAGAGAAAACGTATCGTTTCATCTGAACAGCCGGCACACGAACCAGTGAACGAGAGGAGAGTTCGAGTCACTGGTGAGAATCAAAGCGCAAGTCTTCGACTTGCGTGTTACACGGTAAGTAACCAGATTAGGTTTACATTACACGACGTTGTAGCGTCTGTTGCTAAATCTGGCTATTATATCTCCGGGAGTTGAACCGAGAGATATGGATTTGAACCGCTAAGGTACACAGGTGAAACGTGCCTTAGCCCGAAAATCCACCCCGTGACAACTGGCGCCCTAAACGTGTGTATGCTTGGGAATATCGCGAAATTTTGACTTCGAAGGAGCAAAGTTCGAATCCCAAAAATTTCTTTTTGCGTTTTTTCGATTTTTTTTTTTTAGATATTTAGTTAGAAAGTGACTAAAGTAGAACAACCAACCTACAGCAAACCCTCTGGGAGTAGAAGTTCGAAGATTTTTGAGAAAAATCAAGATAAATTGCTGTAGGTTACAAAGTTGCTATTTTTTTTTTATAGATTATCGTGACAAATAGTTAGATACGGTGCGCCTAGGCGAAATTAGTTTGCGAGCGAGATTTTTATTGTTTTTGTGATGCTAAGAAATTGTGAAGAGAAGCATCACGGGATTGAGCACTCGACAACATTTGTGACGAGCGTTCAATCGATACCAGTTGCTAGCCTAGTAATGGCTAGTAGATGCGATACCCTCAAAAGAATTGAACCGGTGGACAAAGAATCGAACTGAGGGGTAGATTCGATCCCGCGGTGACCTGGCCGGCATTTATTTTTTTTTTTTTTTTTTACAGAGTAAAAATTTTAAAATAGCTGAAAAACAGCGACAAATCAGTAATTCGTGCTAAATCGGGATCGAAGCACCAATTACTGGCAAATTAAGAGAAAAACCAGCCAGTGCGTTTTGAAGTCGAGCAACTGGTATCAGTCTGCGATTCGAGGTGCAATTCAGAGCGTGTAGGTTAGGTAGACAAAACCAATATTATAAATTATTTATATTTTAATATTTATTTATTTATGTAAAGAAGGTGCGCCTTAGGGAACGATCCCATTTCTTTAGAAATCGTACACACAAGCACGCTCTGAGTCACCAATGCGCGTGGAAAGAAAACGACAAGCGAGCAAGCAAGATAACTGGTACAAAACGCGGAAGAATTCGTACCAGAAGAAGAAGTACAAGCCCTTTATATGGAAAAAAAGAAGATTTAGGGGCAACCTTTATGAAAGGTATAGCTCTCTTCCCAGTGCCGCTGATAAGCAGGAGTCAACCGCTGCTTAAAAGCCACGGTAGAGCCTGGGAGGGGGGGGGGCTCACCAAGGCAAGTCAAAACCTTGGTGATGTGCGGCACCAGAAAGAGAGAAATGCCGCAAGCAACAGCGAAGAGGGCGATAAAGAAAAGAAAATGACATCGCAAGATGGAAAGTCACTGCTAAGCAAGGAACAAGTAACGAAGAGTGCTTAGCAGTGATGACGAAGAAAAGAGTGACGATGATTTTCGGAAGACAAAGAAAACGAACGAGGGCGCCACGTCTGAGAAGGGAAAACGGCGTGAGCATTGACAGTTCCAAGTACCATTAGCAGTCGAAGTGAAAGCTCCATGAAATTGTTTGAAGGAGAAACAAAGACCTCATTACGAGGGCAAGGAAGACCGTCGACAAGGTCAAGGACAGCTCTAAGGTCGAGTACCTTAAAGGGTAAGGACGACCGACGAGAAAGGTCAAGGATAGCCCTGAGGACTCATTGGAGGACCTTAAAGAGCAAGGACGACCGTCAACAAGGTCAAAGAAAACCCTCAGCACTCATTCGCTGCTATGGCTGTGGCGAGATAGGTTACTGAGAAGCCGAGAGAGCCACAGCCTGCCGTCGCTAAAGCAGACAGCAAGACACATCGTTTGATCAAAGAAGCTCACATGAAGTGACGAGCGGGACAGGTCAACGGTAGCTTTTAGCGTACGGCAGGTAACAAACTTCGATACCGAACCATCGTAGCGTTGTTAAAGTTCGATGGATGGTGGAAAAGGACAAGGGAAAATTCACCAAGCCGTCAACTTTCAGACGAAAAGAAGAGATATGAAGATCCTCGGAGGGATAGGACCCCTCGACCGGAAGCCGAATGCCTCTAGGCCAGATTAGGTGATCCTCTCACGTGGCATCGTTGGCCAACTAATTTTACCCAAAATTAAGCCGCGATGACAGGTCATTTCCCGGCCGATCACACCAGTGACTGATAAAAGTGACCAGAGGTTTCGCCAAGTGCCGTAAATGCGTCGAAGCTTAGCTCCGCATCCGCTTTTTGTCGCCAGGCATCCCGTTCCCGATTTGTTTGTCTAATCGACGGTAACGATGCCTGGTTTGGAGTGTGTTTAACTCCAGGTAACGTAAGCGATGACCTTAGAAGCGACCTAGCTAAGTCTAGCATACCCTAGGGGAAGGTCACCCCGCAATGCGCTGACTCACACCAGTCGAGCGTGATAAACGCAATGGGTAGCTCGATAGGTCGTTTCGCCTATCCAGCACTATGGCTACGGAATTTCGATTCCGAGTTTCGAGAATCCGAAGAATCTCCGAGGGTAGGAACTGATCTTAAGAAGAGAAGAAGAAAAAAGGAAGAAGAAGAGAGAGAACACGGCGATGAGCGACCCGCCGTTTGCGAGAACCCAGCCGCCAGCGGGCGCTGGGCCCGATAAGGTCGAGAGTAATAACCAGGATGCAAGGTGAAGACGAACTAGGGAAAGACTACATCACCTGCTTCCTGGTCATTATAACAAAAATTAGCGAAGACGACATAGCATTTAACATCGTCGCCTGGCTAGAACGAACCAGGTGCCGATTAGTTATTTGTATATGAAGTAGTTTACAATGAGAAGCCACGGATGTGAAGAGATAAACATTACTGTCTTGGTAGATAATCAAGGCAGCATAGCGAATCACATACCGCTAGTTTTACAGATAGATCAGCCTGTAGAGCTAGAGAAAGAGAAAGCTTTTACCGAAGCTAATTCTTCAGGTCCTGAAGAGTGAGAAAGAGTTCTTGCTGTATATAGGTGACAGAGACAGAGTTGTTCTAGAGTTGTCAGGAACAACCGACGTTGGATTGTTGTACAGAGTTGCCCATCTGGAGATAAGCGACGTCTGGGTGGGGGGTGTCACGGCCTGTCGTACCGACGTCGGTAATAAATCGGCAATAAATAAGTTCGTGGTAACGAACGTTAGATGGCGCCTCGATGCAGTATTGGAGCTGTATTGAGAGCATAACGAAGGTGCCGGCGGAGACGTCACCGGCATCAATGTTGTTGTTATCGTTCGGACACAGACGCGCGTGATAGTGAGTTCGCGGTGATATCGCGTTTTCCGAGATAATTGTGAAGTGTTTGATAGTTGTAACCTCAGGAGTGCATACGTGATACACCCTGAGGCCACTATTGTGATCCACGAAATGTGTTATACCGTACTTTCGACGGAAACACGAGGAGAGCTCAGAGATAGTACGACAGACTAGAACTACCTGTCGTACTCCCGAACCAGCAATATCCTAGTGCAGTAAGCATGTTCGCCTGGCACGAAAGCAGCAGAGAGTATCACGAGAGGCGATACAATGAAGCCAGCCTAGCAGCGAGGATGCTTACGAGAAACCTAGACCCCACCGTATGAATCTAACCTAAATAGCGGTAAGCGTGCACGTATCAATCGCGTCGCGAGTAAGTACGCGTAACCGTTTGTCCAGGCTCGTCGCTACCTGGACAGCGGCCCCGAATAGGCTTTCTTGTGTGGAGAGAGCGAGCGTAGAGAGAGCACAGGCTCGGGTCATCAACCTTAGAAGGTCACCGACAATGATTTAGCTTGTCGGCAGTTTGTAACCGGCAAGTGCGCATAAGAAGTGCGCAGACAACATGCGTTAGTAGCCTGTTCTCTCTCAGGCTAAGTTAAGTGTGTGTGTGTGTGTCGTGACACGCGAGCGCGACCGCTCTCTCACTCACGTAGACGATGAGTACGCTACGTATATTACTGTAGACGCGAGGCTTATGTTACCGCGCGTACACAGCGTAATTACCGCGAGCGTGACGTCAGCCCTCGAGACAGCTGATGTCTGAGATAACGTGCTGGCGCACCGTTAGGTAGGAAAATTAACCTATTTCAACGCGACATTCATTTAACTTCATCATCTTTTATTTAATAAACAATAGTCTTTTATTATTAACTTTAACTGCTCGAGTTATTATTTCGCGACCTTAGTCATTCCCCGCTCCCCGCCGCCTCTGCGGTCGTTACGTAAGAGAAAACGTATCGTTTCATCTGAACAGCCGGCACACGAACCAGTGAACGAGAGGAGAGTTCGAGTCACTGGTGAGAAACAAAGCGCAAGTCTTCGACTTGTGTGTTGCACGGTAAGTAACCAGATTAGGTTAACATTGCACGACGTTGTAGCGTCTGTTGCCAAATCTGGCTATTATATCTCCGGGAGTTGAACCGAGAGATATGGATTTGAACCGCTAAGGTACACAGGTGAAACGTGCCTTAGCCCGAAAATCCACCCCGTGACATATTATTGTTTCAGAAAACATTTAAGCTCTCAGTCGAGTTCTTTGTAGAGAGTGGGACAGATGTTAGATTACTATTATTATAAATTCGAGTTAAATAAAAACGATTGTAAATTGCAGTAAATATTTCAAATTTTTGGGCACCCATTTCAATGTAAATAAATATTTAATAGTTTATTATAAAGAATGTTACAAACAGTTGTAAACAATAATTAGTAACGTCCGTAATCCTACATTTTATAATTATATTTAACAGTTTAAACTCTTATTAACAGTTTTCAACTTTTCTAAACAAAAATTTTCTGCTAGGGAAAACATCAATAAAAATTACTATGATTTCGTTACTTTCACTACAAAAATACCAATTTTCACTATAAATTGTAGTCATTTTCATGAAAATTTGAATCTGTCCCACGGTTACTATCGAAAAATGTAATTTTTCCTTCACAGTTTTTCTCTGTGTATATACAAGGATAAATGTAGAATATGTTGAGCAATCCAAACTCCAGAATGTATGTTACCTAACCAGTAAAGCTGTAGCCAAATGTTTAATAATAATGTTTATAGCAGCAACACTTCACACGACTCATAAATTGATTGCAGTGTATAACTGTTTCAACTTCATAAAATAAAATGTCAATTGTATCATAGTGAATGCAGTCGATGTTTAATGCTACTATCGCTTTCCGGCATAAATAAAGGTTCTATTTTAATAATTCATCTTTTTATAAAACACACTTGTTCTAACACATCATACCAGTACATTATTTTATTTATACATTATTTTGTTACACAAAACACTGGAAATTATATTGTATGTTTATATATAAACGTCCCGTATCACTCAGCCCTTATGAAAAAATCCTGCAGAACTCTCTGCAAGAAGAAATATATACATATTATGCAGAATTTCTGGGCTAATATTTCTGCAGAACTTATGCAGAAATTCTCCATAATTTATGCAGAAGCTCTCCACAGTTTCTGCAAAAGCTCTCTACAATTTCTGTAGGATTTTTCCACAATTTCTGCAGAATCCATACCCTATTCCTGTAGAATCTTATGAATTTATGCAGAAACTCCTTACAACTTCTTCAAAATTACTTTAACACGGAAAAATTCCTCTTATGGGATTTTCAATGTTTCATTACAAAGATTTTTGGCCATCGGCCGCCAAGGAATTAACTTCTAAAAAAGCTCTCCATAGTTACTACAGAAACTACATAAGTTTAGCGGGGACATTTTAGGGAGAATGTATAAGCGCTGCGCTACCTACCCAGTCGATTGATTACTTGTAGACCGCAAAGCTAATTGGTTCATATTTAATATTAAGCAGAAGAGATCTACAAGTAATTAATATGACAGCATATATCCCTTACGAAAGAAACCTGTAGGAATTCCTATAGAGATTCCATAGGATTTCCTATAAGTTTGCGTAGGACTCCTATAGGATTTTTATAAGATTCCTATAAGAAAGCCGCTGCCAATTCATTGGCCCGTAGCTTCCTCAACCGTAATTTGTTGATTCCTTTAATTAATTTTTAATAACAAAATTTATAATTTTTTAAAAAATTTATTGCATAATTATAATTAAATTCATTTATGAATATTAAACATTGTTAATTTTTAAATTTATTTATTTATTTATTATTTATTTATATCAAATTTATATAAATTTTGAGCTGATAAATAAAGTTATCATTTGAAATAGAAGCAAAATATCTATATTTTATAATAAAACAAATACTATATACTTTTATAATATAATGATGACGCCAATACTATGTACTTTTATAATATAATGATGACGCCAATACTATATACTTTAATAATATAATGATGATAACGTCATTGGAGTTATGAGTTTAAAAAAAACACGTTTTTGTTTTTGATGATAACTAAAGAACCGTGATAGATAGAAAATTAATTTTTTTAGAAAATATAGGTATTTTAATTCTCTTTCGAATGCCACCCACCCCATTCAGATAAATAGAGCCGTTCTCGAGAAATTACGATTTAAAAAATGTCAAAAAATTTTTAACCTCAAATATCTCTGAAATTTATGGACCAATCATTTTGCCCAAGGAACTCGACCGAGAACTACAAAAAATCTACCTCTAAAAGGAATTTTGAAGCCATTAAGTCAATTTTGCTCTTGTAATCGTTGGACATACAAAACTGGTTTTTTTCATTTTTCAATTTTTTACTCAAAATCTGGCCTACAGAATGTATTAAAATTTTAACAGATTATAGCTTTTTATATTCTGTATTATCATGATTTTTCTCAAAAAAATTGACCGTTTAATTTAGCAGTTATAAGCTTCTAAAAAAAACACGTTTTTGTTACTAACAAAAGAACCGCGATAGCTAGAAACTTTTTTTTTTTAGAAAATATAGGTATTTTAATTCTCTTTCGAACCCTACCAATCAGATTCGAATAACTCGATCCTATCATTAAAAAAATCAAAAAACAGTTTTGAGAAAATCGAAAATTTGAAAAAAAAAACAAAAACGCATCGCCCCAATCAAAAAACTGAGTTTTTACCCGCCATCACGCAAGAAAAACAAAAAAAATGAGACCTGTCCGGTCAAAATCGACGGAGTAGAAGCTGAGATCCAGGCGTATACACACACACGCACACGCACACACACACACACACACACACACACACACACACACACACACACACACACACACACACACACACACACACACACACACACACATCCATACAGACATTTTTCAAAAACCATGTATTTTGATTCCTAAAACCTCGGAACACAATTATAACTTTGTTTTACAACAACTCAAAAATTTACTATCACAAAGCTTCCTCTAGGAGGGAGCAAAATATAGGTAACAATGCATGATTTTGTCTGTAAAATACTGTAGGAATTCCTATAGGATAAGTTATAGAAAATCCTATGCAGAGATTACAGAAACCGCATTCCAACCTGCGGAAATTCCTATAGGAAAATTATAGGAAAAAATCCCTGATTTTTATTACGAAGGTAACAACGGTCTAATAAATTAATCGGACCTCTAAATCTTACCTGGAGAACAGAGACAAGAAAGAACATCGTAATTTTTGGTAACTTGCAACCTGAAAAACAAATAGGCCGCATCAGCTAAACAGCATAAAGGTATGGAACGCCAGCGTATTACCTGAGATGTACTCGATGGCTAATAATGCGACGTCGTATCATCGGAGACAGAAAAGAAGAAGGCCACCGACGGAGAGGATGCCGACGCTCCTATGGTCGTTGCCGTATAACGCCGGTGCCCATGCGGTATTGACGCTCGTAGATCGTCCCGCTGCTTTTACACGCATAGAAAGAGGTCCTGCGTTATTAAAGTCAAATGAACAGCTGTGCGCGTCCGAGTTCGTCTGTTCCGTATGAGCGCGTCGAACAGTGAAGAGAGTCAGCAGTGCGAGGGGAGCAGAACTCGAGCTCGCACAGTTCTTATATCGGTATCTTTTGTACACATTGGTAGGCATACTACGACCATGCAGACAACAGATATACGGGTGACAGGTTAGGCTATAACTCTTGCTTGAATAAAAGTGTTTTGTCATTATGCTGCAATATGTTACGTAAAAACATATTGCAGTAATAACAGTAAGTAAAACATAATAGCTATCCTTTTAAAATTTTTTTCTTGATAGAAAATTGCTTTTGTATTTTAATTACTTTTACAATATGCCTGCGTATTGAGAAAAACGTTTTATTTTAATAAAAGTGATTTAGCTTGAGATTTTAGTAAAAAAAATTTTAGCTTGAGACCAGCCACGCGCTCTTAACCAAGTCAAATTATCAGTTTTCGTCAATTTTTGACTAAAGAGAGCAAACGTATAAAAATATAAATCAAATTGCTACTTGTGTATTTTAATTTGTTCCATTTTACTCCACCATTTATTTTGTTTATTGCTTTATTATTTTTTGATGAAAAAAGAATAATGTTAATAACACATTTAGTAACGATTTAATTAAGTAACTAAACTTTGGGTTAGGTTTTTGGATATAGAAATATCCCTAACGCTAAAAAAAAACTAAAGTTCTAGACATTTTTAGGTTTATTTTGGAAAAAGTCTTGAAAACACCCACTTTTTAAAACGGCAACTTTTTAACTTTAGAAAGTCTTAAATATTATTTCAAAAATAGAAAATAAAACTAGAGAAAACGAGCTTTCATTTACCTTTTCAAGAATTAAGAAATGTCGATTTCTTATAAAGTTATGAAAGTTTAAAATAAAGTATCGAAAATGCACTGTTTGATTCCAAAAATTCACTGTTCTACTGCCTGCATATTTTGGTCCACTTTCGATGCTCAAATTTAAACTTTCATAACTTTGGAAGGAATGGACATTTTTTACTTCTTAAGAAAGCAAATGAAAGCTCATTTTCTCTACTTTTATTTTCTATTTTTGAAATGATATTCAATGTTTCTAATGTTCAATAATTACTGTTTTAAGAAGAGGTATTTTTCAAGACTTTTTTCAAAATAAAGCAAAAAATTTCCAGAACGTTACTTCTTTTGAGCATTAGGGTCTAATATTGCAGCTTTCTTCTTATAGGTAAAAATTTAGTTAATTTTTCACTTGTAAATACACCTATAAATTTATTATTAAATGGAAATATAGGTAGATTGAAAGGTGAAAATATAGCTATATTTTTTAGCTACAAATAGAGCTATATTTTATTCTCGATTTGGCCATATTTTTTAGCTGTAAATCAATGTATTAATATGGATTGGATTGTTAATTTCATTTTATGCTAATAATAACAAAATTTACAGACCATATCTGTTTAACATAGGTATATTGAAAAAAATATATTTATATACATAATATTACTATTTAAAACTAAAAAGAACTTTTCTGCTTCAAATATATATTTGAGCCGTTATTTACATGGTTTAAATACTATTAGCGTACCCCAGATCACCCATATACACTATAAGTACACTAGCGTGTTGACATGAACGACGCCTGAGTTGAAATTATCCAAACTGTCCTTTTCATGATTTGATATGTATGGTTTGCAAGTGATATTAACAAGTGATACTTAATTATTATCACATACCATTCAATTAGGAAAAAATCCACACAGAGAAAAATTTATTTGTAAATATCAGTGTGTTTATAAGAAAATTTATTATTTTATAGCGCTGGAACACACTAGACATGTGCGATTTTTACTGTTTGAAACAGTAATATTTATGATTTTCGTAGCAAATTTTTCTTTTTAAATAATAATTTTTATTATTTTTGTAGCAAATTTTACTATTTAAAATAGTAATTTTTATTATTTTTCAGCAGTCATAAAAAGTACTATTTCAAATAGTAAAAATCTCATATGTCGAGTGTGTCCCAGCGCTATTATAAAAAATAATATTTTTCTCCATGTCTGTAATAAATATTATATTGTTTTAAATTTACTGCTAAGTTTCCTCCTTCAGTGTAAGTTATATAAAAATAACTTGTACTTGTACTCTAGTATGAAGGAACACTGACATTTCATAACGTTACACCTCTGCCAATGTAGAGAAAGGAGAAACGATGGTCAACGAGTCTCGTGCTCGCACTACTCGATGCCGACCCGCGATAGCAAAATCACACGAGGCTGGTGCCGAGCGCGCCCACGTGTACTCGATATTAGCAGCTATCAAGAACAGTCATGATAGTGACGGCGACAGCGCGAGGAGGCGACGTCTTGGCGATGATATCCCCGTTGACAGAACTCAGCTAAAATTTTACGTCAAGTCTCATATAACAAAATAAAGTAAAAAGTATCTTACAAAATTTGAGTCCTCACTAGTCTTGGTGAATTCACATATACTTATAAAAGCACTTTACATATGAAAGAGTATTTAAATGTGGATGGCTTTACTAGTTTATTAATTGTAATCGATTTTTAAATAAATTGTTTGTACATTCATTATTATTTATTATAATTGAAGTTTTTTCTCCACCACTCACTGTTGTACTGAGGTATATTTAAAATTTTTTTTAATATATTTATTAATTTTGTTATTTAGTAAATATTGTGTACTTATAGGTACACTCTTTAGGCTGTAATTATAGGCACATCTCCTTTGAGATCCACAATTTAGTTGCTCGTTGATAGATTCAAGACTTGGGTGGCCTTAGCGCAGGAAATGTTGTCGTTATATCAATTTTTATGCAACTATTTATCGAGCTGTATTGTAATACTTTGTGTTAAATATTGATTACGGTATATATATTTTTTTTAATTGTATTCATTTGGACTGTTAAAAATTGTTTCTTACAATCCGGTGTTGAAAGGTATTTCTTTATAGTTTAGCCGGAGCACCTAATTACTACTTTTTTTGAGTTAATTTAATGTAATTGTTACAATATATACTTTGTTAATCTCATTTTATTCGTTCATAATGCATAAACACTGTGGAAATAATTTTATCAATTCGAAATTATATAAAGTATCGCTATTGCGATAGACTAAACGAGACATAAATTGTATCGTGTTGTGTTTGCAAAACTGGACGTAGAGTGTACATTGCGCCTACTGTGACTAAAAATTTTCTTTAGGGTAAGTGAAGGTATTACTGCAGTGCAGGTGTTATTGCGATATTTTAATTTCTGTAAAAACTTAATAAACTTAAGTACGAATTTGATCCAAAAAATTCGTAATGTACATTTAACATTTTATTTTTATTATTATTAGCGTATAATTAAGAATATTGGCTTATTTGCTTATTTATGTGAATTTGAATTTCGAGATCTCCATTTGTTGCAAAAAACAATTAAATTGTTTTTTTTACAATGTAATTAAAACAAAAGAAATACTACAAACAATTTTTATACGTAAAATTACATTCATTTTTTAAAAACCAGCATGAAATTACTTTATTATAATATTTTATACATACAGCATTACCTACATTATTTTATGCGAATGTGTTGGAATTACTGCGATAGATTATGAGAAATACCTAATCTCCAAACTAGCGGTTAATGCGTGTTTTCTCGAACTGGGGTTTATATTAAATGATTATATGAATAAAACTAATTAACTGTATGTATATTTTTGTTATTTAGCCAACAGCTGCTTTCTATTTGAAATTTATTTATTCGTTGCGGCCCGCAATAATACCTTCGCAGTAATACCTTTGTTCGGAGTAATAGCTGCGTAGTACTAACTTCGATTCGCAATAAATACCAGCAATCATCACATCCGTATATTTTTTTATATTAAATTCCCTGGCAGAAAAAGGTTCTATGAAAATCTATGAAAAATCTAAGAAAATCTATGAAAATCTATGAAAATTTATAAAAATCTATTGAATTCTATAAAAATGTATACAAATTTAATAAAATTTATGAAAAAACTATGAAAATCTATGAAAAATTATGAAAACCTCCCAGAATTGGGACATTTTTCTTAGTTTTCATAGTTTTTCATAGTTTTTTCATAACTTTAAAAAGATTTTTATAAATATTCTTAGTTTTTTATTGATTTTCATAATTATTCATAAAATTTCATAATCATGTTTTTATATGGAATATAAAAATATATTATATTAAAATATGCTTTATAAATAATAATTGTTAAAGGAAAAAATAGTTTTTAAAAATATGGTAAGTACAAAATTATATTTTATTCATCTGGTAACATCACATATTGATTAAATCTTACATAATGATAGATGCAGTAAAACTTATGATATAAACTTATGACAGATACTAAAACTTCTTATCAATATAACAAAATAAAAATACTCATTTATATTCAAAGTTCGACTGTTTCCTCTTCATCTCCCTCTTCACCTTCTGAGTCATCTAGCGGTAAGTTATGTTTCTCAATCAATTTTTTATGTTTCTGAGCAGCCACTATAGCTCGATTTGCTAGTGTATGCACTGATCGAATGCACTGAGCTACAACAATGGGAGGATATTTCCATTGTTGTAGATAATTTCTAAAATGATATTTTACTACATTTATACGTTTTTTATCTAATGGTTTCTGGTTCGCTGGGGTTTTCTTCGTTTGTTTCACACAACCATCTGCTAATCTCTTGTAGCCGTATACAGCAGTCAGCAATGAACAAAAAAACTTGTGAGGTTTCTCTTGATCATATGCCTAATCAAGAGCAGATTTTTTTACCCTAATTCCACTCGACAGACTAATTTTCCTTATTGGGAAGGTCACACTGTCATTGTGTGATGGTTGAGAGTTCAATGGTTGAGAGTTCAAATTCTCTCGAGGCATCAATCCATCATAACTTCCATCGGGATTTTCACCTACTTGATTTTCACCTACTCCTTAAATATGTCATGTAATTTATACTGTAATTTATTATACAAAACTAAACTGATGAAATAAATGTCAACGTACTTGAAAATTTGTTATCATCATGTTTATTACATTTTGCTTTTAAAGCATTCGCCACTTGTGTTGCTTTAATTCGTAACTCTCTCTCTCGTGCTAAAGAATGTTTTAATTCTTCTATCTCATCAAGAGCTCTTTGTAATGTATCATCCTGTAAAAATGTTGAAATGATAAAAAATGAATAAATATTCACAATATTGAAAATTATTAAACACTACATGCAAGAAATAGAATAATTTACATTATTTGTTATTTCTTTGCGTGATTCAAGCTGTCTATCATCATCGTCATATCTATCATCATTGCCAAGTCTATCATCATCTTCACTCTTTAAGTCTGTTAAATCTGCATCATCTAAATAATGAGTTTTCAAACCATGAACTGGAGTGACACTTCTTGATCCCTTAAAGAAAAAATAATATGTTATTACTTACATTTACATTTTTAAAATTGTAATAAAAATCGTACTTACCTCAGGATCATTAGTTTTATGCATTGAATCAGCTAATTGCTTCATGCTACTTCTTGTTTGCGAAGTTGGCAACTTTTGAGACGCATGTGCTTTTATGATGCTTGCATTCGTTTCTTGAATTGCCTTCTTCGTTTTAATAAGTTTCCTATAATAAAGAATTATAAATTATATTTTTTTATTTAAGAAAAACAATGCTAGTCGTTTGCTAGGGTTGTTTGTTAAACCCTGCTAGAAATCTTGACCAAAAATCAGTTATTTTTTTGCTCACTTTATGGCTAAAACAAACATTGTTTATATTTCATAATTATGTACTGATCAGAAATAAATAAAGTAACAGTAAGACTTTTAGATGAAATATATTTCTTTTATGTATAACATGTTAATCATAACATACCGTTAATTTTCTAGGAGGGTAGGGACATGTTAAAAGTTGTTTATTATTATCATACCTTTTTTTTCGTTTAACTTGTAACATAATGTTTGTTGTATTCTGCTGTAACAGTGGTACTGTCAATCCAGAACGACGAATCTTTGGTATTGTTATTCTTTTTTTTTTTAATTGATTTAATTCGTCCATTGATTCTACAAGTAAAACAAATAATGTATTTAATTATATTCAGTGTGTATTGGTTATATTGAGGTTAATAAACAAGTTAATAAACAAGTAAATAACTATTATAAACTAACCTCTAATACGAGGGTCATTTGACAAGTACCTAGCCTTACCGCCAGATGGTGCCACTATCGCACCAGAAATACACTACAGTGCAGTATCTTCCTGTAAACGGTTACAGACGAAATTTCAGCCGGATCGGAGTTGTAGTTTATTTTTGAGAGCGTGTGAAAGCAAATGTGTCCGTTGATTTTTGAAAAAATGGAGAAAGAACAATATCGGTCGGTGATTCGATTCTTGTTTTTGGAAGGGAAATCGCGCAGTGAAATTAAAGAACGCTTGGATGCAGTGTATCGGGATGCTTCTCCTTCGATGGCGACCGTTAAATTTTGGCATAACGAGTTTCAACGTGGTCGTACGTCGGTTTTTGATGATCCACGCCCAGGTGCTCCGAAAACAGCCACTACGGAGGAGAACGTGACAAAAATACACGATATCGTTTTGTCAGACCGCCGATTAAAGGTGCACGAGATAGCTGCGATAGTAGGCATCTCAGAAGAACGCGTGTGGCATATCCTACATGAGATTTTAGGCATGAGGAAGCTGTCAGCAAGGTGGATGCCGCGTTTGCTGACTGCAGACAACAAGCGCATCCGTGTGACCAGTTCAGAGCAGTGTTTGGAGCTGTTTAATCGCAATCGAAAAGAGTTTTTGCGTCGTTACGTGACCGTCGACGAAACATGGATTCACTCTACACTCCAGAGACCAAGTAGCAGTCAAAACAGTGGACCTTACCCGGTGAACCTGCTCCGAAGAAGGCGAAGACGGTCCCGTCGGCCGGAAAGGTGATGGCCACTGTTTTCTGGGATTCTCAAGGTGTGATTTTTATTGACTATCTGGAGAAGGGCAAAACGGTCATAGGACAGTACTACGCCGAACTATTGAGCCGATTTGACGCCGTGTTAAAAGAAAAACGGCCCCATTTGTCTAAAAAGAAAGTGCTTTTCCACCACGATAGTGCACCGGCTCACACTTCTGCACTCGCCACGGCTAAATTGGTCGAATTACGCTACGAACTGCTGCCCCATCCACCGTATTCTCCAGATTTGGCTCCGTGCGACTTTTTTTTGTTTCCGAACCTAAAAAATTCGCTCGGCGGGAAGAGATTCCACTCCAATAACGAAATAATCGCCGCCACGGAGGCCTATTTTGCAAACCAAGAGAAAACATTTTTTTCAACGGGGTTAAAAAAATTGGAACACCGCTGGACCAAGTGTATTCAACTAAAAGGAGACTACATTGAAAAATAAATTTTATTTTTTGTAAAATTTTGGTGTTTTCATTTGTAGGCTAGGTACTTATCAAATGACCCTCGTAAATAACATGTATAAACATGCAAAATTAGATAAGATGTATGTATAATGCATACCTGCTACTATCAGAATTTGTCCAACTTCTGATTTTTTTGTGTCTACATCAAAATACTGAAAACCAATTTTGCGAAAATCATAAGACTGCACGCCTAGCGTTCCAAACTCAAAATTGGTTATTTTGCTGTCAAGTACAACTTTGTACTTCTTTTCATTTGCTTTGTAGATGTAAACGAAATACATTTTTGAATTTCAGTTGAATTTCAGTGTTTTGAATTTTCAAATCGATCACCACGATGAAAGCTCCAGTTGTACCAGGTTGTACCAACAGGCGATAAACACCATGTTCAACTCTAGATTTGTATAGAACTAGTAGTTTAAGGGCGCTCTCTACATAAGGGAGATAGTACAATAGGTTCCCTGCTCTGCTCCGAGCTATGCTCCGTGCTCTGTTCCGTCTCTTGTCGTCTGCGCGTGCCGCTCTACACGGTTTATGTTGCATTCCGAAAATCTAAAAACCTTTTGAAAGTTTAGGGTGGTGTATCTTATCTATAATACTTTGCAATTTGTGTCAAAATTAATAAACATATGCTTCGAAACCTATAATTTCATAGATAATAAAGTGTTAAAGATGAGGTATCCTAAATTTTTAATAGGTATTTGGATTTTCGGAATGTAACAGGAACAGTAGCGGAACCGCGAAGAGCGGCACCCGCAGACAACAAAGAGATGGAACAGAGCACGGAGCATAGCACGGAGCAGAGCACGGAATCTATTGTACTATCTCCCTAATGCATTGTCGTATGACACACGTGTTATACTACACCAATACACGTATTATACACGTATTATACAGGTATGTATATAATTGAGAAAAATTAACGTATTTACCCATCATTCACATCAGTATCACTGCTGCTTCTTATGCTATTGTTTATACTGTATAGATACTGTATAGATTAGTGTATAAATGTGTACAAACATCTACATACAAATATTTTTACCGCAGATATAAATCTGTATATTATTTTAATTATTCGCCAATTTATATTTAATAATAATTTATATTTAAAAATGAAAAGAGGGCCGTACAAAGCATTTTTAGACCCAACTTCGTCTTCACCAATTCCACGTTCTACAAAACATAATTTAAAAAAATTAAGAACAAGTTTATCAGATAACGTACTATATCATGTAAGTAAAAAATATTGTTTTATATTTATAAATAAGTTAAAATTAACATATCAAATAATAATACGTTTTATATCAAAAATTATATACAATTTTTTATTATTCGTTAATATTATTTTTATTTTGAATGTAATTATTTGTTTGAAAATTAATTGTTGTAAATTTTTTATGTTTAAAAGGAAAGAAAGAAAATAAGCGAGAGCCAATTGCTTTTAGAAAAAGAGTATGTTTCCAATGTTAATAATGATGAACAGCTATCATTTAATAATCTTCAAACATCTTCTGTCGCATCTGACGACACAAAGATTTATGACGAATATTTAAACAATGGATGTGAAAATGAATCTTGGAACTGGATGGATGTGAGTTATTTTATATTATTACTTCCTTAGATAAATGGATTTAGCCTTACGGCATTTGAATTATTAGCTTTTCCCTATACGTTGTACTTACAGATTACAGTCACACATTGACATTAATACACAATATTCAATTTTTAGGTTCTATTAGGAAAAGATAATAGTTACTCTAGTTATGATTCTGACATACATCAAGACATTGAAAACGAAATACAAAGAGACGATGAGAAGGTGAAAAAGTTAATATAGATATACTAAATAAATATTATTATAACTTATGATAATAAATATAATGAATTAAATAAAATTTTTTAGCTACAAGAAATTCTAAATGAGAAAAATCAGCGTAATTCTGATTTATATAAAAAATTACATAGTGGTTCTAGTGTAACTCTAGGTGATACTCTTTTGATGTTAGTTTTATTGGGACTACGTCACTCCTTTACTTGGACTGCAATGTTAGATGTAATCAATTTTTTAAACAAAACTTTTGATGAAGATATTATTAACATAAGCAAGTACAAATTATTTAAATATTTTCCAACCAAAGATCATTGGTTTAACTACCATATTTATTGCAAAAAATGTAAAAAATACATTGGTAAGCGAAATGATCTTGAATCAATCAGACGCTTGACTTGTATTTCTTGTTTTGAGGTAATAGATGATGTGAAAAATTGTCCATATTTCATAAGATTAAATGTTAGACAGCAATTGAAAGAATTATTTGAGAATCCTTCTGTACAACCACATCTAACCTATAGATTTGACCGTAAAAAGTTACAAGATTCTAACATAGAAGATATATATGATGGCGCTTTTATAAATATTTAGCTTCACCAAATAATATTTTAAATAATCCATGGAACTTTTCTTATATTTTCAATACAGATGGTTGTAAGCATGCTAATTCTAGTTCAACAAGTGTCTGGCCTGTTTATATGAAAATAAATGAATTACCACCGCATCTAAGAAAAAAACATTTAATTTTAGTAGGATTATGGGTTAATGAAGAAAAGCCAAATATGAACATATTTTTACAGCCTGTTGTAGATGAAATGAACTTTCTATCATCGGAAGGAGTACAATGGAATAAAAATGGAGATATAATCACTAGTCAAGTCATTCCTCTATGCTGTTGTGTAGATGCTCCTGCACGATGTTCAGTTTTAAACATGAAACAGTATAATGGTCACTTTGGTTGTACATTTTGCTTACACCCGACAGAAAATGTTGATGGAAGAAGAAAATATCCTATAGCTACTACGGTATATGCAATGAGAACTCATGAAAATACCATTAAGGATATGATCACTGTTGGACGATCAAATATTCAAATCAATGGTGTAAAAGGTCCACCAGTACTAATAAATTTAAATTATTTTAATTTAATTGATGGTATTACAACGGAAAGTAGGCATTCGATTTTCATGGGCGTAGTTAAACAGCATATGAATATTATAACTTCTGAACCATCTGCTCCTTATTATATTGGATATCCAGATAAATTAGCAGTCATTGATGAACGGCTTCTTTCTATTAAGATTTCAAGTGTTATTACAAGAGCGCCAAGATCGTTTAGTCAAAGAAATGAATGGAAAGTATCAGAATGGAGATCGTGGTTATTATTTTATTCATTAATATGTATGAAAGGAGTACTTCCAGAAAAATATTTTAAGCACTTTTCAATTTTAGTAGTAGGCATTCAAACATTACTTAAAAAGTCTATTTCAGAAGAGGAATTGCAACGTTCTCATAATTTATTAATTACATATTCAGTGTATTTTCAAGATTACTTTGGGAAAGAGCAAATGATGTACAATGTTCACTTACTACAACATGTAGTTAAATGTGTGACAGATTTGGGTACCTTATGGGCTCACGATGCATTTTCTTTTGAAAATCAGAATCGGTTTTTATTAAATATGAGAAAAAGTCCTACTGAAATAGCTACGCAGATGGCGAAGAGGTACATATTTTATAAATCAGTACCTCAATTTAGTAAACTATTTACAATAAATAAAAGAGTATTTGATTTTACAGAACATTTTGAAAATAGAGTGAAAAATTTTACAAATCTCAATAATTGTGTATTAATAGGTTCTGGAAAAAACTACAATCTTAGAGAGCAAGAACAACAATATTTGAATTGCACTGGACCGTGCTTGAGTTTCGATAAAATAATAATTAGAGGACATCGGTACACTACCAGTAAGTACGCAGATGGTCTAAAAATTAATGACTCTTTAGTCAGACTAAGATTGGAACAGTATGCCATCATTAAAAATATTTATAGCTTTCCGGATGGTAATCAAAATAAAATATTGATACTTCTTAACATGATAAGTATTATAAGTGAAATGAAAATATCAGAGGACTTGACAGTTTCGCATATCAAAGAATGTTTTATTAATAATGACGACGTACATGTGTGTACTCCAGAAGATATAGAAGATCATGTAATTATTATTACTTTTAACGGAATAAATTACTTATGTGATATTCCAGAGGGTTGTCTTGGAGACTGATAATATTTTTATTTTATATGATACTTTGTAATAATGTTTAATTTTAATTGTAATAATTGTAATATCAATAAAGTAGCTTCAATAATGGATAAACAAACTTTTTATAATTATTTCTTAAATATAAGTTCAGTTTTTCTAGAAATTTTGTAAGCACTAAAAAAAAAATTATTTATCAAGGTGATCTCTGACAAACTGAAAAGTTATATGAAACGCGTTTTGATTTAGATGTACTATTTTTTATGATTATTTACATACTTTCATCAAAATTTTTCTGTTAAAATAAAAAAAATTTATAGAACTATGAAATTTTATGAAACACTATGAAGATTTCAGAATATTAACGAAAATTTATGAAAAACTATGAAAAACTATGATAATTAAATAAAATGTCCCAATTCTGGGAGTTTTTCATAGATTTCCATAAATTTTTATAGATTTTCATAGATTTTCATCGATTTTCATAGATTTTCTTAATTTTTTCATAGTTTTTCATAGAACATTTTTCTGCCAGGGTTTATATACACTTTTGTTAAGACTCGCGATTTTTTTTTATTAGATCTTTAATACATTTTAAACAATTTGAAAAAGAAAGATTTTGGTTTAATCGTATTAAAGTTATTTTATTCTTTAGTTAAAGTACATCTTTCTCGAAAAATCGCAGTTATACCTTCACTTACCCTATTCTATACCAACATTATTTTTAGAGGAAAGATAGAAACTTTTCTCTCCCTCTCTCTCTCTCTCTCTTCCCATTCTCTGTTCCCCATGAGAATATAAATTTAGCTTGTGATTATGTATTTATTTTCTTGATAACACTGATTTTATAACGTTACAAGCGATATTCAAACGCGCTTCGCGCGTACTTTTCTGTTTTTGCGGTTATGTATGCTCTCTTCACTACGTTTAACTTTTAACTTATTTAAGTATTTTTTCAAAGTCAGAACTTAATCTTTTTTATACTACTCTAAATGTAAAAATTCCATTAAAAAATTCAAACATTAAATTCCAAACAGTAAATTTCTTGCGCCTTCTTCTTATCGACCAATCAAAATCAAGCCTTTAGATGCTTCAACACGGCCGCTCATCACCTTTTTAAGAAGGGATCATATACATAATTTATTTTCCTGCAATGTTAATTAAGATTAGCCAAATGAAACGCTACAGCATATCTCATCTGCTTTTCTTGCTCGTGTGCTTTCCTGACAATCCTTTTATATATCATTGTGGCAATCATAAAGAAACTGCTTGAATGAAAAGGGGTGCAGTGACAGATAGAAATTATTATTGGTCAGTGAAAATAAACTTTTCGAGTATTTATACTGTATTTCATTGTAGTGATCGTACAGTGGGTACTTTTTTTCCCATCTAAGTGATTTTTAAGATTGATTTGTCTAAATCGCAAATAAAAGTGTAGAGGTTACTTATTTAACCTACATATCTTGGGGGGGGGGGGGTTAAGAATCACAATGGTCAGAAATTTCGATAGCGAAAATCCCGATAGGTCATTTAACCGATAGCTAAATCATCCGAATAAGGTTTTAATCGAATAGGAAAAATTCCTACAACAAAATTACAAATGGTCAAAAGTTCCGAAAATAATATTGACAATGGTCAAAAGTTTCGAAAATAATTTTGGCAATGGTTCATAGTAACGAAAATCAAATGTCGGAAAGGTTGAATAGTCGAAATAAAAACTAACAATGGTTACATCACAGATGGGTACAAATTCCGAAAGTCGGTGGTTAAACATGCCGAAATTCCGAAAACTAATAAAACACTTCTTAAAATGTATATTATAAAGATATACGTTTGCGCTAGATGCGTTAGTACAATTGATTAATCAAAGTATAAGTTGATTAACTCAATAATCTGAGTACCAATAAGCTATAAAAAATATACATAAAGCATTGGTGAGCCAAATAAATAAAATCTAAAAAACAAATTACGCATTGGGTTGTATTCAAATCGAAGCCACGATATACATTTATAGTTTGTGAGATATTTTAGGGAAAAGTACAGTTGAAAATGAGCGAATAATCTTTTTTATTCCACATTCGACCGATATGGCCACTTTTTGTCCCTGAAAATCGAGGCGAAAGTAGCATATATTTCCCGTCAACCTCATTTTTGACAAAATTTTATGTCTCGCATGGGGTGGGGGTAGTAAGAATTATCGAGGCGAAAGTAAAATTGGCATTTTTTTCTTGTTTTACAATTTTTTTTCCCTTAAGATATCTCATAAACTACGAATGTACATAGCGGCTTCGATTTGAATACAACCCAATGCGTAATTTGTTTTTTAGATTTTATTTATTTGGCTCACCAATGCTTTATGTATATTTTTTATAGCTTATTGGTACTCAGATTATTGAGTTAATCAACTTATACTTTGATTAATCAATTGTACTAACGCATCTAGCTCAAACGTATATCTTTATAATATACGTTTTAAGAAGTGTTTTATTAGTTTTCAGAATTTCGGCCTGTTTAACCACCGACTTTCGAAATTTGTACCCATCTGTGATATAACCGTTGATAGTTTTTATTTCTACTATTCAACCTTTCCGACATTTGATTTTCGTTACTATGAACCATTGTCAAGATTATTTTCGAAACTTTTGACCATTGTCAATATTGTTTTCCGAACTTTTGTCCATTTTTAATTTTCTTGTAGGAATTTTTCCTATTCGATTAAAACCTTATTCCGATGATTTAGCTATCGGATAAATGACCTATCGGGATTTTCGCTATAGGAATTTCTGACCCTTGGGATTTTTAATCCCCTCCCTGTGGGATTATAAATGTAACTTGTCTTTATAAATTTACCTTTTAATATGTGCATTAATTTTATAACAATAATATTTACATACTTTATACTCCTGTAACGTCACCATTGAATTTTTTTTATGAAATAAAGTAGAAGAGTAGTGATAAAAATTCTCATCCAGTCAAGACAGTACATATCTTTAACAATTTCATCTAATAATATGTTAAAAATATTTCTTAATATTTTGTTAATAAACTAACTCTATTGTGATACTAGCTATATTCAACGCGCTTCGCGAGTATTATTTTTTTTTTATTTTATTTACGGGATATTTCACGTGAATTCAACAGCTCAGAATTTTAACATCGCTCATACTTTGCGAATCTACAGTTTTTGGTGAAGAAAACATGCCTAAATTTTTCGATCAATATTTTAATAATTACAAAAGTTTTTTTACATGAAAAATTGTTATTTTTTGTAAGTTTTGGTGAAAACACAACTCTTGTCATTTTTTTCCTCAAAATCTCTAAACATTTCTGTAGCACATTGATTGAAAAAAATTTGTATTTTACTTACAGAATGTGGTAACATTTATATTATGAGTCTTCATCTAAAAAAATACATTTCATACACTCTATTCACATTCTTTATATCTACTTAAAATTAAATTTGATAAGAACTATATTATAATGTGTATAATAGAGTACTTGGAGTTTAGCAATTATAATATTATACTCAATCATTTTTAAAGAAAATAAGGTTTTCTTATTGAGACTGCGTTTTATAAAATTTCATATACTATGGAATCTTATAAATCAATAACATGCAGAATTCAATTATTTAATTTTAAACTTACACTGAAACTAATAATTGAATTCTGGATGTTATTGATTTATAAGATTTTATAGTAAATGAAATTGTATGAAGCTGAGTCTTAATGAGAAAACCATATTTTATTTAAGGTAGTTCTCTAACGCGTTATAGTTTGTGCGCTCAGCCAAAGCATAAACTATACCATACGCATGCCATACGCGTCGTTCTGTCTCTCACGCTCTCATGAATGTCGTCTGCTATTTGTGTTTATGATCATTCATATCTTTTTAAAAAGGTCGACTTGACACATATTTGATAAACTTAAAAGAAAGAGCTGAATTTCATCTTTCTTAAGCTATGTTTTTCTTTTTCAAAACCCACTTTTTTATCAAGTAATACTATGCAACGGGCACACGATGTGAAGCCCTCACATATAGCTACGCGTATACAAACATGTGTAATTTTAAGGATGAATAGTTAATCTATTCTTGACGGGAATTCTGATTATTAACTTCCCCTACCTTATATGTATATGAGTGTAACATTTATCCATGTTCAAGTGGCATAAGATAAGTGTTATCCTATATGTTTATGTAATATCATTAACAAACCTCGGGGTTTATTAATTAGAGGTCACGCCGCGAGAGTTTGACTTTCGCGCGCCGAGAGTGCGAATACACTGTATTCCCGCATTCTTGAGTATATTTTGACTACCGTATGGTAACCCCCCTTTTTACCTATAGCCATCGGGGCAACTACGTGTTGACCGATGAAGTAAAACAAGGACAGGTACGATCGCGTTTTATGTGAGTGCGAGTGAGACGAAATATGCATTATGAATATTTAATTCTCCTCGTTAAGTTTCCACCCTATAAAATAAACAAAAATCATGTTCTTATCAATTTCATTATCGCGCACCCAACTATCAATATATCTCAGCCGATAATCAAATATTTAATTAACCGCAGATGGAATCAAACTCTCCCTCTAATTAATATCCTAACGTTTATTTCAGGAAGATAACTAACGAGCATGATGGGTGACAGTCCTAAGTGATTACGTCAATGCATGTCTAATCAAATTATGAGTCATGAACCATTATTCAACAAAACAAACCATGATATTAATCAAATTCATTTTGTTAACCATTTTCGATTATTGCGGGAATTTAACCAAGAAGCATGTCATATATATGTATTAAATATAATAGGATGTTGATAAAATCCCCACGTAAAAAAACTGATTTATCACATCTAACATTAATTAAAGACTTTATTCGGTTTTTTTACACAGAATTACAGAATAGAATTTTTAGCTTCCTAGATAAATAAATAATGGAGCATGTTATGTGATTGTCCCGTGTTCACTGTTCGATCATTAAATAAACAATTTAGGACTCGAAAAGGGGAGGAAGAATTCCAAGGTGAACGAGGCGAGGAGAATACGGCGGACCCGCATGGTAGGAGCAGAAGAGGAGCGAAACAAGCTAGGGAGTGCGCACTAATTACTCGGAGTACAATACAAATTGGTTCGTGCACAACCCCCCAAAAAAACAGGTACCCCTCGCGGCCACGGGTTGCGAGCAAGAGGACGAGCGCCGCGGGGAGCAGTCTTCGTCCGCTCGCGGCCTGTGCTCGTCATCTCCCCTTTCTCGCAGGATAATCAAGCCAGCACGTGAGTTACGCAAGCAATACTGAGGGAGGACACGCAAGTCACCGATCAACTCAGCAAGTCGGAGCCTGTCTTTCAAGCGAGAGTTCCAGTGAATCAGTAAGTTAGGGATAAAAGGCCTAGGATTAATCCTTCGGGACAAACTAGGCCAAGTCGAGTTGGTTCGCCCAACTCGGCGACCTTGTAGTGTAGGGACTCGGACGTCGGGCGTAAAATAAAAGGGACGGCATAGCCTCTCTCCCGGTCCACGGTTAAGTTGACTGCAAAGTCAGAATTACCAAAGGGCGACGTGGTTGCTCCTCGATCCGAGGGTCATCCGTAGTTTAGATAATTTAGTGTGCGGGACGCGCGTGATCGCGACTATTTTCTTATTCGTTTTTTTATTTGCCCTTAGTCATTCGTGTGAGATAAGTGAGTGCGTGTTTTTCTTTTTTTTTTGTTTTTTTTTATAAACTCACGGGGTCTCGTAGAGGGCTCGCTTCTTTTTTCTTGGTAAATACTTTCGCTTGATTGAAGCTCGAGCGCGTACATTTAGGGTTTTCCAGTAAGCGTTCCAGATATACATATGCGCGTATGTGTGCATATGAGCGTGTAGCGACGACATATAGTGTTTTATATTTGAGTATATTATTTCCCCATATTTTCAACATTGTTACCGCGCCACGATTTAAAGAAATATTTGGACCATTAAAAGCGTGATATATGACAATTTATTTTTGTAATTCATATTTTATTTTCTTGACCCAAGTAAGGGTAACAATAAATTACAATTTAACTCATGCGACTCTTATTATTATTATGACCTGGGCGTTTTCCACCACCGTTTCCTATCTCCTGACACATATTTTCATTTGCGAATACAATATCTATTATTATTATTATTAATAACTTCTTTGAACTTTTTTTATGATTTTGAATATATTAATTAACTATTTCCTGCGTATTAAATAATTTTCGTAATAGTTCATTCAATACTAAATAATTTTATATAACAAATATTGCTATTTTTATAACAATTCGTTCAATATTAAATAAATTTTATGTAACTAATATTGCTATTTTTATAATAATTCAATCAAAATTAAATAAGTTTTATACAATAAATGTTGTTGCCTTTATGATAGTCCGTTCAATATTAAATACATTATTTGAGAAAACTACTTAACTATAATCATTTATCCAACAACCGAGGACACCAGCAGCAGAGTGAGCAGCACCGATATTCTCAACATCCGATCATCGTACACGCACAGTAAGTCACCATTGCACTTAAGGTGATTCCTAACCTAGCCTTCCCTCCCCTATCCATAGCACCTACTATTAAAACCTTACAACTATTTCTTCCTGTTATGCGTTATATGGCGTCATTTACTCTCAATGAAAAGTAACCATTTTCAATAACTTTTTTCTTGAATAATAGATCGGCAACCTATATTTTAAAAAATAAAGAAAAATTATTTAGATTTTAAAGAACACGCTAGAATTTTATTACTTTCGAAACCCACTCTTTGATATATTAGATAACTACCTTAAAAATGATTGAGTATAATATTATAATTGCTAAATTGTCTGTCATCTACTTTGATTTTAACACCTTTATCGTAATTTACCTTTTATACATCACATAGTAATAGAGTACTTATCAAATTTAATTTTGAGTAGATATAAAGAATGCGAATAGTGTATGAGCAGTATAAGCGGTTCCCATTGAAAATTTAGCAAAGTAAATATAAATGTTATTGTAAGCTAGCCTGTTAAAAATAATGTTGAAAATAAATGTTCAATGTATTTTTCATGCTTGAACAAAATTCAAGATCCATGACATGAGATGTATAAATAATATTAAGTTATAGAATTTATTGGTTTCTATTGATATTTGAAAAAAATAACTTTTCAAGGGGATTTTCCAATCTTGATCCAGGGCTCGTTTTAAAGAGTTTTCAATAAAGTTTATATACCACTACTTGTTAAATACTTTGTAATCAGAGCAATTATGCCCGTTAAGTAATACAATATATTAATAAAATAAAATAAATAAAATCAGAGACTTTGAAAAAGCGTCATAATAGAAACGTTGCCACATTCTACAAGTAAAGTGCAAAGTTATTCCCAATCAATGTGCTATACAAAAAGTTTGAGGATTTTGAGTAAAAAAATGGCAGTTTTGTTTTCACCAAAAATGCAAGAAATTCTACCAAAAACTGTAGACTCTTAAAGCATAATCGATTTTAAAATTTTGATGTACTGACTTCGTTTGAAATATCCCTTATTTATTTATGTTTTATTTATTTAAGGTTATGAACACGATCAAGTTAGTTTCAATTTAAAATTTTGTTTAATCAGTTTATATTCAATGATAATACCATAAATTACATAAATAAAATAACTAAAGTAATTAAATTTTTCGTATACTATTTTACTTATTCATCAGTTTTGAATACTCAAACTCAAGAACTCAATCTTAACCCTTTCGTACCGAGACTCCTTTCCCGGGGAAAAAGTGACTTTCTTTTGTATATTATAAGTGGAGGCTTCAACTAAGATCAATTTACAGTTTTTTTTTTCAAAAGTGTCGATAAGTCCTATTTTCCAAGTGGATCCTAGATGACCCATACAGTTTTAATGAAATTCTTTTTTTTAAATCAGAAAATATTTATATTTATACACATTATTTATTTACATAGTTATATGTATAGATAGCATAGCAAATATAACAAATTATATATATACATAGTAATGTATACAGAATTATATATTTTAAACATTAATTTATACACAAGTCCCAAAAAGCATAATTAAATCCTACTCTAAACCGCACTTTTACAATAACTTTATATATGTTTATATGAAGGTTATATACATAGGTTATACATACATAGATCTGTGTGTGCGTGCATGTGTATATGTATATGTGTATGTGTATATTGCATATTACACGTAAATCACAGGGCTGTTATATTTTATTTGTCGGTAAGACCGACTACAGGACCTGTTGGAGTAGGTGAAATAAGTAGGAAGGTGTAGGCGGTTTAATGATTTAAATCGAGCACAGCTCTTTATTTGGCAAAGCGAAATAGTAGTGTTGAGATTGTTCTGACATACTCTACGAATATGCACATTAGTTTTGTATTCCGCGGCTAAATATTAAGAAGGATTAGGTTAGGTAATCTGCGGTCTAGAGCGAGCATTCTGTTTCGTTGACCCGTGCGTGTTCAAAGCAAGAAGTCAGTTAGCCACGAGCTCTCGTTACATGAGCCTCGTGAGTGCAAAGTCTGTCAATTCTCTGCTCTCTACAAATCACTATCAAAACCGTGTATCTAATATCAGATCATCATCTACAATAAAGCTAATTTTATTGAACCCTTGTCTTTTATTTCTTCGGTTACAAACTCAGATCCAACAAGTAGCGTGAACAGCTTGAGCAGCGAAGCGGGAGAAGCAGGCGTGCGTCCGTGCAGCTCGGCAGTTGACAAGAGAAAGAGCGCCGCGAGAGCGGCAGAGACGACGGCGTCGGCACGCACGGTGTCGGTAGGGAAGAGCACAGCGGCAAGTCCGCTGCGCTACTCTGCTATAGAGAGAGGCGCCATCTATACTTCGTGTTACTTAAACGGGAGTGTGGACTCGAAGTCCTTTCTATCTCGACACTCCCTCCCTTCGAGGGCACGCTCTACCTAACTATATTTACTTATCTAAAAATTAAATAAATTCTAAGTATAAGTATGGATAAGAAATTGTATTATTACAAACAAAAGAAACAATAATTACATCAAAAGAAAAATTACATCAAGGAAAAGCTTTACATCTAAATAAACATAAAAAATTATTACAATCTTTTCAAATATTCTAATCCCCACCGGGGACTTGTGGAGTTGTTTCTGAAAAATAAAAAATTGAATCTTGTTAATATCTAAATTTACATCAAAATAGTATATTGTGTGTTTTGTGTGTTTTATGTATGGTGTCGTTTTCCTAAATTTTTCTTTCAATCTAAATTTAAGGTTTTATTACGCAAATATTTATGTGTATCAAAAGGAATCGGTTTTGTCATAATGTCGGCTTCATTTTCTTTAGTGGAAACCCATCTAACTATAACTTTTCCTGCAACTACGCATGATTTTATGTAATCACCATGGGTCATAGCCATGTGGCTTTTGCTTCCAGTCTTTTCTCTGGTTTCTAAGTTATTTTTGATTGCTTCTAAAGTATCATCGAAGTTCTTAAGTTTATGACTACCGACCTTCTGAGTGCAGTCTCTGGCAGATTTATTATCACACCATATGGTTACTGGGTACATCGTTTTCCCTGTGATATCTCTAATGGCCTTATCTAGAGAAACAAGTTCTTGGCAAGCTTCGCTCATAGCGAGGTATTCTGCTTGACATGTGGATAGAGTGACATATGTTTGTTTGTGGCTTCGCCACATTATTGGGTCACCAAATAATTTTAAAATATAGCCACTTGTAGAAGATGAATCAGACCAATCTCGAAAACTTGCGTCTGTCATAGCTTCTAAAGTTTCATCTTTGTCTTTATATGTCAGTCCAAGATCTGAGGTTCCTCTGAGGTATCTAAATATTCGCTTTACCTCTTTCCAATCATCTTCGGTTGCGTTTAATGACGTCTAGATAGATAATTCACTGCAAAGGCTATATCAGGTCTCGTAGCACCTGCTAAGTACAGCAAACTCCCAATAGCTTCTCTATAAGGTACTTTGGTTTTGTGCAGTGCATCATCTAGTTTGTCTGAGTTTTCCTTATTTCTTAATTCTCTATTTTTGACTTGTCTAGTTACCATTGGAGTTCTTTGAGCCTTGCAGTTTTTCATATTAAAACGTTCTAGGATTCTCTCAATATATTCTGTTTGTTTTAACGTCAAGATTTTGTTTTCTCTATCTCTGATGATTTTCATACCGAGAAAATTCTCTGGCTCACCTAAGTCCTTCATTTTAAATGCGAGACTTAGTTTCATTTTGACTTCATCTAGTTTTTGTCGATCATTACCAGCCAGGAGTATATCATCTACATACACAATTAGCAGAACTAATTTTCTTCTTGCCTCCGTGTGAATAGGCATGGTTCATTGATGTCTTTTTCAAGTCCTAGTTTTAACACTTCTTCCGAGAATCTGACATTCCATCTTTTCGGACTTATCCTTAGGCCATATAGAGATTTTCTCAAAACACATACTTTAGTCTTTTTAATTTCTGGGTCATATTCTAGGCCATCGGATATTTTCATGTAAATTTCTTCTTCTAGTACCCCGTTTAGAAAGGCTGTTTTTACGTCCATTTGGTGTATTTCTAGATCATATTTGTTAATAATCGCGAGCGTTGTTCTGGTTACTGCTAGTCTGGAAACAGGTGCATAAGTTTCTCTTAACTCATATTCTTTTCTATCTTTAAATCCTCTAATTACAAGTCCGCCTTTATACACTGTTTCTCCATGTTCTCCATATTTCTTTTTAAATACCCACTTGGAGTCTATGGTATGTATCTTTTTGCCATCTATAGTTTTAGTGGGTCTGTCAACAATTTCCCATACTTATTTTTCCTGCATCGAGTTAAGTTCCTCATTGATAGCACCAAGCCATTTCATTTTGTCTGTGGATTCCATAGCCTCTCGATACGAGATGGGATCATTATTGATTGATGCTAATAATACATGTCCTAATTCGTCGTCTAAATTATTTTTGTTGCTTCTTGTTTCGGAGTCTTCACTGATAATAGTGCGACTTGTATCTTCTATTACTTTTTCTTTTTGTGTTCTTCTAGTGGTTATGTATTTTTCTCTATTTTCCAGAGTTTTAGCATTTCTCCCTGGTACGTTTCTTTTCTTAACTTCTAAATTGTTAGCATTTTTATTCTCAGCTTTCCTTTTCTTTGGCATCGCTTCTGTTTGTTTTTCCTGTTCTTGCTGTTTTTCCTCTGAATTTTTTATCTGGATATTTTCTTCTATATATTCTTTTTCCTCTAGATTTGAATGTGATTTTTCTATTTCTGTTTCTTCTAAATTTTCTGTTTCATCCAATTTATTGCACATTTCTGATTTGTCTTGTTGTGTGTTTTTGTAAACTAATTTTTCGTTGCATCTAACATGTCTCGAATGGAGAAATTTTCCAGTTGGTGGATGCCAAAGTATATAGTCTGATGTCGAGTATCCTACCATAATGGCTTTGATCGCTCTTTCTGAGAATTTTCTTTCGTTTATTGGAATCTTGGCATAGGCTATGAATCCAAATCTTCTTAATTTATCTAAATGATGTTTGGTCTTTGGAGTCAGCGTTTGCATTGGCATATCATGGTTTAATGATTTATGCGGAGTTCTGTTATAAAGATGGACCGCAGCTTCTAATGCCAATATCCACATTCTCTCCGGTAGGCCAGAATCAATCATCAAAGATCCGAGTTGGTTCTGTATTATCTTGTTAAACCTCTCAGCTGTTCCATTGAGTTCGGGTGTGTGACGAGGTGTTACATTGAATTCTATCTTTTCTCTATTCATTACTTCTAGAAATTTTCCTCCAGTGAACTCTGTTCCATTATCAGCTCTGATATAACAGACTTTTTCATTCTTTCCTAGTAAATTTCTGGTGGTCATTAGGAATCTTTCTAGACATTCGCCTGCCTCATTTTTGTGTTTGACTGCGTAAGCTTTAGCAAATCTTGTATGGTCATCTAGAAACACAACTATAAATCTATTTCCACACAGAAATAAGGCTGGCTTTATAGGTCTCATTCTGTCGGTGTGTATCATCTCTAAAGGCCTAGATGCTCTGGTTCTATTTTCAGAGAAAGGCATTTTCTCCATCTTTGCCATGATGCACACCTCACAATCCATAATAGATTTTTCAAACTTAACTCCTTTTAATTTTTCTTCTGCTTTCTGCAGTTGTTTAAGATATCCTAGGGATGCGTGGCCTAATTTGATATGCCACAGCATGCCCTGGTCTAACTTGTCTATTTTGTCGTCTTTTGTTTTTAAATTGTACTTTGCTATTTCTAGAGATTCTTTAATATTCATACTATCTAAATTATGAATTTTTCTGTTTAGTTTATTTTCATTTAAATCAAAATCGACATTGTTTTGGGAGTTGTTAATGTGTTGAGTTGTTTGAACTAGTTTTTCCAAATTCTCCCTCCCAATCTCAGACGTGTTATTATTAATTTGTTCTAAATTCTTTCTTGTATTTTTATGTAACTCTAAGTTCAAAACCTCCGTCTGAGATTGTCGTAAAAACTCGTCCAAAGTAACTAATCTAGCCATGCATGAATATTTTTCGCGTTCTAAATTCTCAACTGCAAGGCTACTTTGTTTCTCGGCATCTAGAGTTATTAAACAGTTAGGCTTCTCATATTTCCCTGTTAAATATTCTACTCCTGTATTTTTAACAAAAATTTTTAATGTTTCATCATCTAAATAAATGCCTAATCCTACATCTGCAAAACGCCTAAGGCAAATTAAGTTTTCTGATATATCTTCGGCTGATATTACGTTCTTTAAAATGATTTTATTATCGCTATTTATGTTCGATCTAAGAATTAAATTTCCTTTACCGTCTATTACAATATTAGCCGAGTCATTTTTGTTAGCGCTTCTAATTACTTCTCCCGTGCTTTGTTTAAATTCGCTTAAAATAATGCTTTTATTTACAATGTGATCGGTAGCGCCTGAGTTCGCGATAAAAGTGATTTGTGTTTGTGTGGGTGTATTTAATTTGCTAATATCCATACCTGCGATATAAGCTCTTGCTCCTTGTGCAATGGCGGTCTGCGATCCGCCTCGTGCGCCCCGATTCGCACTCCTTTCAAACACCTCCTACCTCTAAAAATGCCTTTACCACTCCCTCTACTTGTAATTCCACCACCTCTGATAGTATTCCCTCTTCCTCTAGAATTTCTATTCCCTCTAAATTGTTATAGAATTTGTAGCTAATGGCCGTACTACCAAGGTGTTTTTTATAAGTAAAACAATTATTTACAACGTTTCGGACATTTTATTACGTCCCTCTTCAGGTTATTTAAAACGTATTGTCAGATTCTTTTACGGAAAGTAATCCGTTCGTCACTGAGTTCGTCGTTCGTCAATGAGTGACGAACGGATTACTTTCCGTAAAAGAATCTGACAATACGTTTTAAATAACCTGAAGAGGGACGTAATAAAATGTCCGAAACGTTGTAAATAATTGTTTTACTTATAAAAAACACCTTGGTAGTACGGCCATTAGCTACAAATTCTATAACTTATACCAAAACCTACCATTGGCTACATTTAACCAACCCTCTAAATTGTGTAGTGTTTTTATGTGTAGTGTTATTATGTGCAGTGTTATTTTTGTGTTGATCATTATTAACGAACCTGTTCTGAGTTGCGGCTGCCCCTTTGTTGAGACAGTCCGTTCCTTTATGCCTCTGTTCTCCCTGGCAGACGTAGCAGAACCATAGCCCAAACTCCGCTAGGGGACATGCGAAGGACACATGTCCATATCTATTACATCTATAGCATCAATTGTTCCCCTCCGTTCGCCCCTCTGTCAGCCTCCGGACTATGTTTGCTTTTGGTGTCTTCTTTTCTTCTTCTAAATTCTTACTTTCTGCTTCTAACTGTAACAGGAATGATTTGATTTCATCCAGTGTCATGTCTTTGTTTTCAGCTTGTCTACGAATTAGAGAAGCTGACCTTAGTTGTTGTTAGAGACCGCATGGTAAAAGGCTGACCTCTTTTCTTCCTCTGCACTGAGAGAAATTTGGGAGCGCTACAGTACGTGCGCGTACCACTGCGCCATCTTTCGCGAGGTGAGAGGCGGTCTCGCTGTTTGGGCTGGCGGTAGTGTTGGAGGCGGCCGACAGCACTCTCGGTGTGAGAACGTCACAGTGCCAAACTGAAACTGTTGGCACGCCATGAGGCGAGTAGCACAGCGCTTTCACGAGTTTAGCGTTGTGGCGCTCTCGTTTTGGGATCGCCACGATGCCAAAATGAGAATGCGACAACGCTAAATCATGAGAGCCTGTGCGAGTAGTGGTAGTACTAACGCCCTCCCAAATTTCTCTCAGTGTGTCAGTGGCACGCCCGTTTCACAGCTTTCATATTCTCGAATGATAGTTTCAAACCTATCAGTGAATTCATTTACTTTCTCTCTGTTATGCATTTTGATGTAATACAGCCGTGCTCTGACCGAGGAAGCTATTACATTTGATTCTACTTTTCTAAATTCTTTAATTTTTCCTATTATTTCTCTAGGATCTTTTACATTCAATATCTTTTTATGGTAATACTCGTCTAAATGATTAATTATTATATCCCTGACTAAGGATTTTCTCTTTTCTAAATCATGCATTTCTAGGTTAGGTGGGTGTGGTGTTTTATCATCTATCATGACTAGCAGGTCGTTAGATCTTAGTTCAGAATTCAAGTAATCCATCCAAACGTTTAAGGCTTTTAATCTTTAATTTCTTATTATTACTTTTTGCGTCTAAAGATTGTTTCAAGTTTCTAAATGTTTGATTTAATTCACCTAGTATGTTTGGTTGAATTACTGAATTATTTAAATCACTATCTAAATTTGTGTTATCTTCTATATTGGCATTTGTGTAATTATGTAGGGGTGGGTTTACCTCTAGGCGTCTAACTGTGTTCCTCTCGATCTCGAGGAACGTTTCGGCTAGCTCCTGCTGGCCCTCGAGCAGCGTCTTCATGTCTTCTATGATTTTTCATTGGTTGGTTGCGTTTTGTCTCAGAATGACCAACCACTCCTCCAACTCAGTTCTTGCCCGTTCTTCCGGTCTTATAAAAAAGAAAGGTCCGGTAGATCTGATGGGTGGAGGACCCCGTGGCGTGTGTGGGCTGTTGGTGGCTGAATTTGTGTTATCATCTAAATATTGTAAACAATTAGTCTAGTAAATGTTTAGTCTTTTTATTTCATCTATCTATCTAAATGCATGCCGAGAAAAAAAAATTATCGCATGCTAAAAAATAAAAAATTGACAGTTCTGTATTCTATTTTTCTCTTAATTAATTGTTTACATTCTATTTCTAGTTTTATTTATGTAAACATGTATATATATGTAATACTGAATGACTTTTATTTTTATTAAGACAATTATGTACTTGTTTATAAATGTGTATATATATATATATATATATTAAGGAAAATTACTTGGCTCGTCGACAGCTCCAGCATTCCTTTCGGGAGTTTTTTCTCCACTCGACATCCTCAATGTTTCTTCTAAGCTTCTAATTTCTGCAATAGCCAAACATTTATTCTACGTAATTTAAATTTTGTATATATATAATAAAATAATATTGCTTATCGCCAAGCTAGACCGCAAAGCATGTCCAGTTGGTTCTAAGCTAGTCTCTATTCCCATAACGCACCGGGCCCCCGCTCGTGCTCCCTCCGAACGTGACGTCACGCACAGCAATGGCGTCAAAAATGTCGGAGAGCCGGCCGTACACTAACGCAAGTCACGACACGCACTAAGAATTAGAAACTAACATGAGGTCGAGAGTCCTCTGCACGGCAGTACCATCTCTGCCTCATGTTGTCATTCCAGTGTTTATTTACTTTGATTCTTTTGCTTTGAATTGCGTGTATACGTGTATGCGCGCGACAGATTGAGAGAGAGATTCTATTTCGTCTAGCTTCTTTTAAGTAATTTACCTTTCTTCTATGTATCGCAGATGCTTTTAAACATCCGAAAAAAACTATCTATATTTTATGTGTTTTCCCTTTACGAACAACCGTTGAACTTACTAGCTTCTCTTAAGCTCCTCAGAAACAACGCGTTTCTGAGAAATGTCGCGCGTGCACTTATTTCACGATTCACGCCAGCCCCACGCCATTATTCATTTTGAGAAAAAAAATTCGCCACCTTATTTGTACTTCTTAATAGCACCGTCTGATCTAATGTGCAAAAATTTTACCGAGTTCAATCTAAATCTAAAACTAATATCGCGTCTATTACTAGATTCCCGTACAAACTACTTCAAAATGGCCGCGCGTCTCAAGTTAACCGATCGGACTCAGGTACTTACCGAAAAATGCAGTTCTAAAACCTTCCTGGCGTTGCCGGGCCGATAACCTGTTGGAGTAGGTGAAATAAGTAGGAAGGCGTAGGCGGTTTAATGATTTAAATCTAGCACAGCTCTTTATTTGGCAAAGCGAAATAGTAGCGTGAACAGCGTGAGCAGCGAAGCGGGAGAAGCAGGCGTGCGTCCGTGCAGCTCGGCAGTTGACAAGAGAACGCCGCGAGAGCGGCATAGACGACGGCGTCGGCAGGCACGGCGTCGGTAGGGGAGAACACAGCGGCAAGTCCGCTGCGCTACTCTGCTATAGAGAGAGGCGCCATCTATACTTCGTGTTACTGAAAATAAACGGGAGCGTGGACTCGAAGTCCTTTCTATCTCGACAGGACCCACTACATTTACGTAAGATACCCCGCCAACCGAATTATGTTATTGAACTCGGAAAGTGATAAATTTTTAGTACGTTGTCTCATTAATAAGATCCGCCACTCAGATTAACAAAATATCCCCATTAACCCTTTTTTTATTCGAAAATAAACCATTCAAGATCCGAATTTTCGTGAAATCCCAATTTTCATCGCCAAGCCCTTTTTTAATGTACTAAACGGAAGGGAAAAAAAATAAAACATTTTAATTTTAATGGCCAGACGGCTTCTTCTTGAATAAAAGAACACGACTAAATAGGTAGATTTAAGAAATTATTTAATTTCAGTTTTCTACAGCATGTTCAACAAAGTAGATCCTACAGGACCCCTACGGTACGAAAGGGTTAAAAATTCAAACATATTAGGTTTTGGCGCCTACACTGAGAAAAAAAAGCAGAAACAGCTTGAATCTCTAGCCAAAATAGCAGGAATCGTCTGGTAGGACAAGAAAAGTTAGAATTGCCCGAGCGCTCAGGTAAAAACACCCTGAGTGACGGGCACACGCACAAGCGTCAAAAGTCACGTGACCTTTTCTTAAGTTCGTTCTGCCCGATTCTCAAGCAGGAACTGCTTGGCTCTCCGGCAGATACTGCCGGACTCTCCAGCGGTTTTAGCTTAACGTACTTTGGCTATGCCCCCATGTCTGACTTAAGCTAACCTAGCTTGTTTTTTTGCTCAGTGTATTCTATATAGACCAATCAAATGAGTCTACAACAACTGATCAAAATAGTCTTATTGTGATGGCAGAATTCATCCATCACTTTTTAAAGAGAGGACAATAAATTTAACATATCAAGTTATATCATTTTTGAACTTGCAGCTATATTTATTGAGGTGATTATGTGTGTATACATAAGACCTCGAATACAAGATATTTATTATTTTGTACCAGCATTATTTTGCGAGGAAAGGAAAGCTAAAGTTTATCTCTCTGTCTATTTTGTTGTTTCTTGGGGTTATGAATTTAGCTATCTTGTTATTGTCATTTGTTACATTCCATCGAATTTTATGCGTTTGATTGGCATTTAAATTACTAAAATATTTTAAATTTAATACGTTTTTAGTATAAATTACATCAAAGTTATTCGGAATTTCGATATTTTGTAAAACATCAACTTTTATGCATATTTGCAATTTTATTTTACCGTATAAAATATTGAAATACTTTGTGCCGTTTCATTTGTTGTAAATTTTATTTATCAACCCCTTTGGTGCCTGAAAGTGTGAGCTTAGTAAAAGCGGAGGAAAGTCGAAAGTCTTCGCGTCGCGTTCTGTGCTGTGCAATTTTTCAAATGTATTTTTTCAATTCGGTATTGAAAATATTTGTTAGTAAATTATTAGATAATCATAGCTTTAAGGAGGTTCGTGCGTGACGCCCTGATCAATGCAGTGCTGGAGGAGTATAACTTAGCAAGCTTTTTTCATAAATGATTTTTGACGAGTTGGAAGGTCTCATTTTGTATCTTAAGTAATTTTATCGGGACTCATCTTACGACAAATTCGAAAATATTTGTCCCGATGAAGTTACTTCAGGATTAAAACGAGACCTTTTTAAACGTAAAATTCGTTGAAAAATGAAAAAGTTTTCATTGTTTTATCAATAATTGTTTATGCTGACAATACCTGTTTTTAAAATATTGTGGTCCAGTCGAATTAAAGAAGAAAAGATGATTCGTTTTAGCTATGATTTATTTGTATAATCCGTTTTCGATTAGGAATTTTTTGTTTCCGTTTATACCTTTTCGCGTTAAAAGCTGAAAAACTGTTTTATAGCATTGTGTGACCTAAGCCCGCACTTTAGTCACGCCTATCCGTGACTAAAGTAGTCCTTTATTGCACCGTGTTCATCACACTCGCTACGCTCGTGCACTAACCTCACGGTGCCAAAAAGGACTACTTTGGGCACGGATAGGTGTGACAGCGGGCTTAGGGCAGGCAGTGCTATCAAACTCTATATGATACTCATGACTTACAAGGAAACCGATCGAGGTGTCCGCCTCCGATTTTCCTGAATTTTTGATATGTTGTAGAGGACCGAAAAATAAGAGACTCGCAATTTTTTTTATCGGCCCAATCCCTTATTAGAGGGGTGAAAACCGCCCTTAAAGTTTACCGCCGAAAACGGTTTTTTTTAATATCTTAAGTTCTAATCGATATTTTGAAATGAAACAAAATGGAAAATATTTCTCCTTGAATTATGTAACCATCAAGTATAGTTTGGTCCTCGAGGGTGGCAACCCTTACTTTTTATTTTAGAAAAACCTTATTTTTTAAACTATTTCTGCATATAATATTTGCAATAAAATTAATTAATTATTATAAAAATCATTTTTGACTTAAAATAAAAAATAAAGTTTACGTGTTTCAGGGTTTTTGCAAATAAACACGTCATCAGGGGTAAACAACCCTTTAGGCACAAAATACTTTCAAACTATTAAAATTAATGTTTTAAGTTATATATAATGCATAATTTATTTTTATCTGGGCTATTTTTTCTATGGGCGCAATTTCCTATTAAAGGGGTAAAACGCACCCCTAAAAATCACCCCTAAAATAGGTTTTATCTGAATATCCCAAGTTCAGATTCAAATTTAAAATGAAACAAAATGAAAAATATTTCTCTTTGAAATGCCAAATTAGCTACCCTTATATTTTATTTCGGAAAATTTTTTTTTTTTAATTTTTTTTGTATACAATATTTGCAATAAAATTAAATAATTATTATTAAAATTCAAAATCAAAGTTGACTTGTTTTAGGATTTTTTCTAATAAAAGCATTATCGGGGTTTAGCAGCCCCTTGGACAAGTATACTTACAATTGAACCATTGAAATAAATATTTTGAGGTGTATAATGCAGATTTAGTTTATTTTTGTGTCAGTTTTTTTTATCGAGATAGCGTAATTAATGAAGTCACTTATAAACTCTTATACTTATTGTGCAATTTATATTCGAATATTTTGTTCGTATTTATAGGTAAATAAAAAGGATGGAACTGGGAAAAGAATAGGTGAGTTAAATGATTGACTAATCTAACGAATAGAAAAATATAAATAAAAATAAAAAAATTAAAATATAAATAGAAAAATATAATATAAAATATTAATTGTTATTATGTAATTAATTTTTATTAAAAGTAAAATATAGGTATATTTTCACAAATATTCAAAAAATATTCAAAGAAACTCTATATAAATGAGCTTATGATTTAGTTCTTATCGCAATTAATTTTGTTTAAGGATTATAGGTTGAACAATAATGAAAATTTTCAAAAAAATGTTTTAAGCAGAGTGATTTCTGACACCATGAACATTTTATAATAGCAGTATTTTTACATCCTGGTACCTCACAATGAGCTTGGGATCCACCAAAGCTAAAGTCCACCGGATTTAAAAATTCATTTGGTTTATTATCGATATAACCGCTTTTATACCAAGAGTATTTAAAAAGATTTACGTATCGAGGAGAAGATAACTGATTGTGCACCAGAGAGTGGTTATATCCTTATCCCACAAAATTACACTATCGGAAAAGTGTCTCACAAAATTTTTCCATATACGAAAACCAAACACATCCAGCGGTTGTATTTTTCCAGTTGCACCTTTAGGAATTTTGAAAAGTTTGATGTTTTTATCATCAAGTTTTTCTCTTTCGACTGCTTCTGTGCAATATCCACTCCAAGAATCTAGCAATAATATACTATTTTTTCCAACATTTGGAAAAAATACATCCCTTAACCATTTCCGAAAATGATCTAAAAATAAATTGTAAACAAATAAATTTTGCAGGTCATTATAGTAAACTATTGCTATTTGTATTATATATATATATATATATATATATATATATATATATATATATATATATATATATATACCGGGTGTTCCATTTTAAAACCACCAGGCAAATATCTCGAAAACTCAGGGAGATGGAAAAAAACTTTTAATATAAAAGTTGTAGGGTTCAGAGGGGCCCAACTGATCGTGACCTTGGATATGACCTTGAGGTCAACGATCAAGTTCATTTGAAGGTCAAATCGATTTTTCAAATGGGAACCCCCACTTTTGACGTCGTAAATGGAAAGAGCGGAAAATTTTACGTTCAGATATGTCCTTGAGTCCAAGGTCATGCTCATGGTCATGGTCATGTTTAAAATCAAAATCAATAAACGCATCAAAACATTCCCATAATTAGGTATACGAGACAAATTGTTAAATACAAAAGATGTAGGGTTCAGAGGGGCCCAACTGATCGTAACCTTGGTTATGACCTTGAGGTCAATGATCAAGGTCATTTGAAGGTCAAATCGATTTTTTCAAATGGGAACCCCCACTTTTGACCTCGTAAATGGAAAGAGCGGAAAATTTTACGTTTAGATATGTCCTTGAGTCAAGGCCATCGTCATGGTCACGGTCATGTTTAAAATCAAAATCAATCAACGCATCCAAACATTTCCATAATTACGCATACGAGTGTTGAATACAGAAGTTGTAGTGTTTGGAGGGGTCCAACTGATCGTGACCTTGACCATGAACTTGAGGTCAAGGATGATGTCGTTTGAAGGTTAAATCAATTTTTTTTAACGGCAACCCTCAATTTTGACCTCGTAAATAGAAAAACCGAAAAATTCTGATATGACCTTGGGTCAAGGTCATGGTCAAAGTTATGGTCAGTTTCCGTGCAGTTAAGAGCAAAGTCGGAGATGACCCGGTCACCTAAGGCAAGGTCGGAGATTACCCGGTCAGTTAAGGCAAGGTCGGAGATGACCCGGCCAGTTAAGGCAAGGTCGGGGATGATCAGGCCAGTTAAGGCAAGGTCGGAGATGACCCGGCCAGTTAAGGCAAGGTCGGAGATGACCCGGTCAGTTAAGGCAAGGTCGGAGATGACCCGGCCAGTTAAGGCAAGGTCGGGGATGATCAGGCCAGCTAAAAATTCATGTGTATTTAATCATAGGATCCAAGTGTTTCGGTCACCATTTACTGAAGAAGATGCTCAGAAGTTGCACCATTTACTTGTTGACAACATTCTATTCTCCTTTTAAAGTTTCTAACAGTATTGAATAATACTTGACGTGGAATACTTAAGCAGATTTGTGTAATCCTTTGAATCATGTCATCTCTTGTAGTTGGCCTCTTGCGGTAGACTGTATTTTTTAGGAAGCCCCATAAATAAAAATCTGGAGATGTCAGATCTGGAGATCTTGGTGGCCATGCTACGGGAACTCCTCTACCAATCCATCGACCGTTAAACCTTTCATTAAGAAAATCTCTGACAATTCTGGCATAATGTGGAGGAGCACCATCTTGTTGTGGCCACATTCTGGCCCGTGTATGGAGATCAACGTTTTCTAGAAAGAGTGGCAGCTCGTCTCTCAGCAACTGTAAATAAGTATGTTGAGTTACGTGACCTTCAAAAAAATAAGGTCCAATCAGACATCCGTTAATAACACCACACCATACCGTTACATTCCAGCGATGTTGATGATCAACTTCTCGCATCCAATGAGGATTAACAGGAGACCAGTAGTGGCAATTATGGCGATTCAACATACCCGTACTCTGAAATGTAGCCTCGTCGCTAAAAAGAACATTGTTAAAGAAATTTTCATCATCAGTAATTTGTTGTGTTGCCCATTGGCAAAATGTTATTCTCCGTCGATAATCTTCCACAGTTAAAGCTTGATTTAGAGTAATGTGGTAAGGATGGTAACGCGCATAACGTAAATATCTACTGGCCGTAGATCTTGGAATACCCATTGTTAACTCGATTTCGCGTAAACTGACATGAACATTTAAATGTACCATGGCTAGAACAGCAAGAAAGCGAGGATTATTTTCATAATCGTGTTCATCCCGTGTCCTCCTTCTTCGAACGAAGTTTCCTTGTCGACCGCGCAGTTCAATGTCACGTATAACCGTATGATCAGGATGTTGTCGTTGAGGGAACCGAGCACGATACAATCTGCTTGCCTCTCGATAGTTTCGTCGACATTCTCTTAAAATAAGAAGAATGTCAACTATTTCATTAGCAGAATAGTCAGGCATTCTTTTTTAGTTGTAAATGCAATTATTTATCAAAACACACCACAAAAGAAATAATATGTTATTATACTATACAATATTTTAAAACGAAAAAGTTTAATTTTTTGTGCCAATATAAGTGTGCTCAATTTGAAAACAATTTGATGTAGACAGTAATAATTATTGACTATTACCGATCAATGCTGAATACTACCGGTCACTATTGGATACAGGTGGTCCACACTTATTAACTTTTGTTATTATTTGATATAAGTGGTTAACCCTGGTAAATATTGATAATAGTAAAAATAGTAAAATTTTCCGCTCTTTCCATTTACGAGGTCAAAAATAGGGGTTCCCATTTGAAAAAATCGATTTGACCATCAAATGACCTTGATCATTGACCTCAAGGTCATAACCAAGGTCACGATCAGTTGGGCCGCTCCAAACCCTACAACTTCTGTATTTAACACTCGTATGCCTAATTATGGGAATGTTTTGATGCGTTGATTGATTTTGATTTTAAACACGACCATGACCATGACCATGACCTTGACTCAAGGACATATCTGAACGTAAAATTTTCCGCTCTTTCCATTTACGAGGTCAAAAGTGGGGGTTCCCATTTGAAAAAATCGATTTGACCTTCAAATGACCTTGATCATTGACCTCAAGGTCATAACCAAGGTCACGATCAGTTGGGTCCCTTTGAACTCTACAACTTTTGTATTAAAGTTTTTTTCCATCTCCCTTAGTTTTCGAGATATTTGCCTGGTGGTTTTAAAATGGGACACCCGGTATATATATATATATATATATATATATATATATATATATCGATTTATTACATGAAATCAAATTAACAAAAATAAATAATGAAATTCATTGATAATTTACAAGAACTTTTTTCTAATTTTCGGAGTTTACGTTAAAATACCTTATTTTAAAAATAATTTACTAATTATTGTAAATCTTTTTTAATATGAGTCTACTGAAATTAAAAGTTTATAAGTAAAATCTTTAAAATAGATATAAGCTACAAGTTTACGAATACAAGTACACTTTATTTAATTTCAGTCACATGATGTCATTTTGCCAGATTTAGATGCCATCAAACATACGTTATCTGGCTGAAATAAATTTTTTTGTATTATTGGTCCAAATTCATCTTTAGTCTCTTTTAAAACTATAAATAATGGAGAGAGCAATTTTCCAGCAGCATTAATTGTAGGTAATATTGTATAACTATGTGTTGTTGATGAAACAGATTGCACAACACATTCAACAGTCTTTGTTCCTTCTTCTGCTAATGTACGACCAGTATGTAATTCTAATTGAAATCCATTTTGATCAGCATTGTAGGTATTTTCAGTTCCAACTTGTGAAATCAGTAGTTTGATGTCGGCTACAAATTTACTGGCTTCTTGATTTACAGTTTCTTTGTCCTCAAGAGTTTTTTTTATTATAAATTTGTTGATTTTTCTACTGACAATTCTGTGAGCTTTCTTAAATTTTCGCAGCCAGAAATCACTTGCTTTGAATCTAACATCATTAAATTCTAAATTATTTTTAGCTTCTAAGGCCCACCTACGTATATCAATATCGTGAATAATATGGCCAGCTTCGAGAGATTCTTTGAGATTTTTTAAAACAAATTCAGAAATTTGATATAATTTTTCTTTGTAAGTTCCACCTTTGTTGATTTGACTAGCCCATCGACGCAGTTGCCGTTCTGAATTAACTAATTTAAATCGATGTTTAACACTTTCTATACTGCGATTTTTTTTAGTTTTACCTGATCTCCAATATTCGACTGCTCTTTTTTTATAATCGAAGTTCAATTCTTCATCATCGTATGAACATATATCATAATCTTTTTTTTCATTGAAAATTGCGTCATCTTCAATGGCTTGTACTTCATAATTTTTAAATTGCTCTTGAAAATCTAATGTTTCTTCTTCCATTGTTTCAATCGCATTAAAATTATTCATACTATCATATAAAATATTTTCCAATTTTTCAGCTAAATCCATTTCAACAAGATTAACAGGACTTTCTGGTATCTGAAGCCCTGAGAATGCTGCCAATAATAAATTTATGACGTTGATAGGATTTACCTTCATTTTTTCTATTCTTTGATTTTTATGAAATAATAAATTCTATTAACTGATAAGAATTTTTCCATCGGTCTTACAGTCTTACAAATTAAATTAAAATAATTAATATTTATGGCAGTCAGATTGCCCTTGTTTATAATCACCCCCGCAGAATCTGAAATAAAAACTTAATTAAAATCTGGAAAAAACTTTGTTAGCAAAGGACGATCTGACTGCCCACCACCACCACATTGTCCGACGTTTCGAGCCTGCTCCGGCTCCTCCTCAGGGACTGAAATAAAACCCGCGATACACCTCCTTATATACCATGCACCCATACCCCTTCTTTTCTCTTACCCCACCACCCTCCACATTCCCCTCTCCAACTTGCCATTCTCACTTAAATTAATAAAGAATGATAAATGTTATCTAATTTACTTGACTCTATCATTAAATTTACATTATTCCGATTTCTTAGAATGTGAATACTTTCAAGGCTTTCCCTCTTATATTTATTCTTAATCCCCTGTTCCAAAATATCCACACTCCCAAAATCGAAAGAATGCAAACTATTTAAACAATGTTCTTTCAAACCCGATGTACAACTTGAGCTGCGTAAACTATATTGATGTTCATATATTCTCTTTTTCAAATATCTACCCGTTTGACCAATATAACACCCATTACAATCCCTACAATTAATTTTATAAACAACTCCCGATTTCAAACATTTATCATCCTTGTCTTTACAATTACTAAATAACCTTTCTAAATTATTATCATTTCTAAAGAAAACTTGAATATTATGTTTACTAAAAACCCTTCTAATCCTTTCCGACAAACCTCTAACATATGGTAAACTAAAATATGCATTCTTTCCATTTCTATTCCTTGTTTGATTGTCTACCCGCTGCTTCAATCCACCATTATAAATTTCCCACACTCTCTCATCGATCATTTTATCAATAAATTTTACGGGATAACTATTTTTAATAAATGTTTCTCTAACTAAATTTAAATTCTTTTTCCTAAAATCTTTATGTGACAATTTAATCGCTCTGTCAATGACACCTTTGATCGCACCTGTCTTGTTTCCGAATTGGTGGTGAGAATCAAAATTTAAAAATCTACCTGACCATGTAGGTTTTCTATACCAATCTAATTTCACTCTATTATTATTACCTCTAATGACTCTAATATCTAAAAACTCAATTGTTAATCTTTCTCAACTTCTTTTGTGAATTTAATTCTATCATGGATAGAATTAAACACATCCACCATTTCATCCACAAAACATTCTGGTACAACTGCAAAAATGTCATCAACATATCTTTTAAAAATAATTGGCTGAAAAACCAACTTAGACAAAGCAATACTTTCCAATTTTTCCATTACTAAATTGGCTATAACAGGTGACAAAGGTGATCCCATTGGACAACCATATCTTTGTTCATATAGACTATTATCAAAAGAAAAAATTGTGTTTTTAAAAACCAAATTAAGTGCCTTTATAAATTCATCTTTTGTTAAACTAGTATGTACTTTAATTTCAGACCATTTATCTTGTATAATATCATTCAACAACTCTAAAGGTATATTTGTAAACAAAGATACTACATCCAATGAAACCATCCTATGATCATTCGGAATAATAATATCTTTCATTATACCATAAAAACTCCAACTATCTTTAATATATGAATTTGTTTTACCCACTATCTTGAACAATATATTAGACAAAAATCTAGCAAGTCTATACGTCGGAAAATTTATCGATGATATTATTATTCTATATGTCAACTGTTCTTTGTGAATCTTAGGAAGCCCATAACATTCAAGTAAATCTCTTCCGATCAAGAATATCATCGCTGAGGTAGAAAGTAGTATGAGTAGTTTTAATCTGGAGTTTAAAAAAGAATGTAGGCGTTCTTTAGTTAAAGTGGTTGATAATTTTAAAAGAGAACATAGATTTGATAATTATTTGAACAGTAATTTATTCCATGAATTAAAAATAACGAAGAAATTCTTGAGAGAGAATCCGAATATGATCTTCCAAAAAGCAGATAAAGGAAATGTAACTGTAGTTTCAGATAAAAGGGATTATATTAATAAAATTCAACTTATGTTGGAGGATGATACCACTTATGTGAAAATTAGGAATCCACATATCAATAGACTACAAGATAAATTGAAAGAATTATTGATGCATTGGAAAACAAAAGCTTATATTAAAGATAGTATGTTTAAATATTTAAAATGTGAAAATGGCACTGTAGCTAAATGTTATGGGCTTCCTAAGATTCACAAAGAACAGTTGACATATAGAATAATAATATCATCGATAAATTTTCCGACGTATAGACTTGCTAGATTTTTGTCTAATATATTGTTCAAGATAGTGGGTAAAACAAATTCATATATTAAAGATAGTTGGAGTTTTTATGGTATAATGAAAGATATTATTATTCCGAATGATCATAGGATGGTTTCATTGGATGTAGTATCTTTGTTTACAAATATACCTTTAGAGTTGTTGAATGATATTATACAAGATAAATGGTCTGAAATTAAAGTACATACTAGTTTAACAAAAGATGAATTTATAAAGGCACTTAATTTGGTTTTTAAAAACACAATTTTTTCTTTTGATAATAGTCTATATGAACAAAGATATGGTTGTCCAATGGGATCACCTTTGTCACCTGTTATAGCCAATTTAGTAATGGAAAAATTGGAAAGTATTGCTTTGTCTAAGTTGGTTTTTCAGCCAATTATTTTTAAAAGATATGTTGATGACATTTTTGCAGTTGTACCAGAATGTTTTGTGGATGAAATGGTGGATGTGTTTAATTCTATCCATGATAGAATTAAATTCACAAAAGAAGTTGAGAAAGATTATCAATTGAGTTTTTTAGATATTAGAGTCATTAGAGGTAATAATAATAGAGTGAAATTAGATTGGTATAGAAAACCTACATGGTCAGGTAGATTTTTAAATTTTGATTCTCACCACCAATTCGGAAACAAGACAGGTGCGATCAAAGGTGTCATTGACAGAGCGATTAAATTGTCACATAAAGATTTTAGGAAAAAGAATTTAAATTTAGTTAGAGAAACATTTATTAAAAATAGTTATCCCGTAAAATTTATTGATAAAATGATCGATGAGAGAGTGTGGGAAATTTATAATGGTGGATTGAAGCAGCGGGTAGATAATCAAACAAGGAATAGAAATGGAAAGAATGCATATTTTAGTTTACCATATGTTAGAGGTTTGTCGGAAAGGATTAGAAGGGTTTTTAGTAAACATAATATTCAAGTTTTCTTTAGAAATGATAATAATTTAGAAAGGTTATTTAGTAATTGTAAAGACAAGGATGATAAATGTTTGAAATCGGGAGTTGTTTATAAAATTAATTGTAGGGATTGTAATGGGTGTTATATTGGTCAAACGGGTAGATATTTGAAAAAGAGAATATATGAACATCAATATAGTTTACGCAGCTCAAGTTGTACATCGGGTTTGAAAGAACATTGTTTAAATAGTTTGCATTCTTTCGATTTTGGGAGTGTGGATATTTTGGAACAGGGGATTAAGAATAAATATAAGAGGGAAAGCCTTGAAAGTATTCACATTCTAAGAAATCGGAATAATGTAAATTTAATGATAGAGTCAAGTAAATTAGATAACATTTATCATTCTTTATTAATTTAAGTGAGAATGGCAAGTTGGAGAGGGGAATGTGGAGGGTGGTGGGGTAAGAGAAAAGAAGGGGTATGGGTGCATGGTATATAAGGAGGTGTATCGCGGGTTTTATTTCAGTCCCTGAGGAGGAGCCGGAACAGGCTCGAAACGTCGGACAATGTGGTGGTGGTGGGCAGTCAGATCGTCCTTTGCTAACAAAGTTTTTTCCAGATTTTAATTAAGTTTTTATTTCAGATTCTGCGGGGGTGATTATAAACAAGGGCAATCTGACTGCCATAAATATTAATTATGTTAATTTAATTTGTAAGACTGTAAGACCGATGGAAAAATTCTTATCAGTTGATATTAAATTGCAGTCGACATAAGTAATATTTTTAATAATAAATTCTATTGTAGGAAAAAAACAAATAGCGGACTCTCGAAAATTTGTACCTCGCAACAGAACCGATAAAAATATACTGACTAACTAATCCGTTTTTAGGCAACCGTGGACTCCAAGCTCACTTGCGTCATCTTTGCTTATGCATGTTTACAAGATGGGCTTACAAAAAATCGCTTATTCATATATATAAATAGAAATCAGGAAAATATTTACTTAAAAATAAGTATTTATGAAAAAGTACAAATGAAATATAATGTGATATGCCTAAATACGCAAACATAAATATTCTAAAATTATAAGTAAACTATAATTATCAAGCAGTGATATATAAAAAAAACTAATTGCAAAATATACCATGAAAATAATTTTAATCCTGGCTCAGCTTTTTAAAGCTTTTCTGCATACAAATATTTATGCAGAAATAATAAAAATATAGTCACGTAATTACTTATTCCTCTATTTATCTTATGCTATTATATTTTGAACATTAAAATAACGAAATTGTCAAATTCTTTGTCAGTGATTTTTATTCATTAAATAGAAAATTGAGCCTATAGACAAATCAATCTGCAATAAATAAAATATCCATGATTATTTATTCTGATTATACGCACCATACACCTCAAAATATTTATTTCAAAGATACTAATTGTAAGTATACGTGCCCAAGGGGCTCCTAAACCCCAATAATGTTGTTATTAGAAAAAATCCTAAAACAAGTCAACTTTGATTTTGAATTTTAATAATAATTATTTAATTTTATTGCAAATATTGTATACAAAAAAAATTTTTTTTAAAAATTTTTTCCGAAATAAAATATAAGGGTAGCTAATTTGGCATTTCAAAGAGAAATATTTTTCATTTTGTTTAGAACTTAAGATATTAAAAAGCCCGTTTTCGGGGGTAAACTTTAAGGGCGGTTTTCACCCCTTTAATAAGGCATTGGGCCGATAAAAAAATTGCGAGTCTCTTATTTTTCGGTCCTCTGCAACATATCAAAAATTCAGGAAAATCGGAGGCGGACACCTCAATCGGTTTCCTTGTTAGTGGCTCTTTATTGCACGGCACACTACCTAGTCTCCATCATCGCCCACCCCGAACACCTAGACATCTCATTGCATACGTTTCGACACCTCACTAAAACTCTTATGAATTTGAATTTCGCGCCTCTAGCGCTTCATTACGCGTCAATTCGAGACAACAATGACTGTCAGGGGAATACTCAAGTCGCAATTTTTTCTGTATATTTGTTGAAAATATATATATTATATTGTACAGTGCTCAGGTTCCATGCGAAAGGAACCTGAGAGTTCAAGTTCCCATAAGGGAACGTGAGCTACAGACAGCACGCGACACACGTATGTACACATGTGTGTCTCCCCACCCCATAACGTGTGAGAGCCGACGGGCGGGCGCGACGCTCCTGCAAACTTGTCGTCAGACCGAGAATGGCCCGCGCCGAGTGTAGTCATACTGTATCTTAGATTAAGTTCATTAAATAAACTCTTTTATGCTATCCAATTTGTGTGTCCTTTATTCAACATGGTAGCAGAGCGTGCTTCTTTATCAGCTCTCTATCTTAACCTTCGGGAAAAGATAGAGTGCTTATATCAAGACGCCTGACAAAAGGGAAGAAAAAGACTCCGAGCACGAAGGAACACTCAAGTCGAAGGAAGAAGCCAGAACACCGAAGGTCAAGCAAGAAGAAGAAGATTCCGAACACGAAGGAACGTTCGAGATAATCAAGAAGACGAAATGGATAAAAAGGACGTTTCAATACCAGTATTCGACGGCGGAAACTGCAGTATGTGGAAAAGGAGGATCCAAATGTACATGAAGCTCAAAAAATATAAAATTGTGATAGAAAGAGAAAAGAGTGAAACAGACAAAGTAGAAGAATGGAAACAGAATGATTTGAGAGCAATAAATATAATTTATAGTGCGATATCAGATAAACAATTAGAATTTGTTTGTGAAGAAGAAACAGCATACACAATTATGAAGAAGCTAGACAGTATGTTTTTAAAAGAATCAACGGCGTTACAAATAGTCTGCAGGAATAGACTGGAGAAATTAAGATTAAGAAACTATAGTGATTCTGAGGCATTTGTCAGTGATTTTGAAAAAGCGGTAAATGAGTTAAAAGGCGCGGGTGCTAAAATAAGCGAAAAAGCAAAATTGCATTATATGCTCAACACGTTACCAGAATCATACAGTTATATAGGTGATTTGGTTGATAGATTGAAAGAAGAAGAACAAACGGCTGATTACATAAGAAACAAAATTAAGCTAGCTGAAATGAAGAATCGTAAAGAGCATAACGAGAGAAGTACGAATGTATTTACTGCAAGAAAAGGAAACTGCTATAAGTGTGGAAAACGTGGTCATTTCGCACGAGATTGCCAAGATGGAGGACAAGCAGGTAGCAACGGCAGCTCGTGGAGAGGATCGACACGTGGTCGCAGCCGAGGCAGAGCCGGAAGGGGACATTACGGCAGAGGACGCGGAAAATTCCATGGACAACAAGGAACCAGCACGAGCGAACAGAGCGGCGAAGGTGCGAACGCGTGGATAGCGACGACACACGTTGGGTACACAAACGAAACAAACAGGTCAGGTATGAGCGAGATAGAGTGGATACTCGATAGCGGATGTTCTGATCATATTATAAATAACGAAAATTATTTTGAAAAATGTATTAGTTTAAAAGAACCAGTAAATATTTATCTCGGTGATAATAGAGCTATAAAAGCTACAAAGATAGGAACTCTATCTCTTTATTTTGTCACCTTCAGGAAGAAAAATAAAGTTAATATTAATAATGTTTATTTTGCTAAGGAAATGAATGCTAATTTAATAAGTGTTGGAAAATTAACGAATAATAAGAATACGGTAATTTTGAAACGAAAAGTTGCAAAAATTATAGATAGTGATAATAAATTAACTGCAATAGCATTTAAATTTAATGATACATATAAGATGAAAAGTAAATTGGTAAGAAATATAAGTTGTGTAAATAGTGCCGAACAGAATAATAACATGAGTCAAAAGGAAAGATGGCATAGAGTGTTAGATCACGTAAAGTTTAGATATTTGGATACGATATGTAAACAGCAGATTAACGGGCGTTCCCAATGAATTTGAATCTGAATTTATGAAATGTAAAACTTGTATTGAAAGTAAGATGCATAACTTGCCATTTACTAATAATGGAACAGAGGCGAAAGATATATTAGAAATTATACTTACGGATGTATGCGGTCCCTTTAAAACTACTGGGTTTAACGGAGAAAAATATTTCGTTTCTTTTATTGATGATTATAGTCAAATAGCTAAAGTTTATTGCATAAAGACTAAAGAGGAAGTTTTTGATTGTTTATTTCAATTTGTAAATGAAACTGAAAATTTAACCGGAAAAAGAATAAAAATATTGAGATGTGATAACGGGAAAGAATACTTAAATAATCGGTTTTATAAATTTGCCAAAGAAAAGGGTATTATTATTAATAATTGTCCGACGTATGTACACGAATTAAACGGCACAGCTGAATGATTTAATAGAACGATAATGGATAAAGCGCGATGCTTACTATCAGAGGCAAAAGTACACAAATGTTACTGGTCAGAAATAATATGTGCCGCGACGTATTTGAAAAATCATACGTTAGCAAATACGATTGAAAGAAAAACACCTTATGAAATATTTTTTAGAAAGAGACCAAATGTCGAACATTTACGTTTGTACGGGAGTAAAGTTTTTGTAAGAAAACCGGAACAAAAAAGATTGTCTAAATGGGACCAAAAAGCTGAAATGGGAATATTGTTAGGATATAGTGATGTAGGCTATAGAGTACTTATAAATAATAAAATAATTGTTGCAAGGCATGTGGATATTATAGAAAGAGATGTTAAATGCATTGGTATTGATTATAAAGATAATATTGATAACGATGATAGTACAGAAAGTAATGCAAGTACAAACGATGATTTATCGGATAATGTCTTTGAAAACGCGAATGAATCAGAAGAGCAACAAGGTAAAGTAAAAGAAAAGAATAATTTATCGTTACATCAACCTTCGGGGAAATGTAAAGATACAGAAAACGCAACATTGAAAGTTCCGCGAAAATCTACGCGTGATAGGAAAAGTCCTGTAAGATACCCAGAAAAGGAAAGTTATAATATTTATGTAAGATACTGTAGAGTAGATACGCCTTGTACATTTGAGGAGGCGATGAATAGTAAAGAGAGTAAAAATTGGCAAGAAGCCATGAATAAAGAAATCGAATGCATAAATAAAAATAAAACTTGGGAATTAGTCGATAGAGTACAAAATAAAAAAGTTAAAGATGTGAAATGGGTTTACGCTAAGAAATCAGACAATAGATATAAGGCTAGACTAGTTGTAAGAGGCTTTCAGCAAACTGATGTAATTGATGACATATACGCTCCAGTAGCTAAGAGTCAAACATTAAAACTACTTCTTTCATACTGTTGTCAAAATAGATTAATAATAGAGCAAATGGATGTTGAAACTGCATTTCTAAATGGCAAAGTGGCTACAGAGGTATATGTTAATCAACCTAAAGGTTATGAAGATGGCACGAAAAGAGTGTTAAAATTATATAAAGCTTTGTATGGATTAAGAGAAAGCCCAAGACATTGGTATGAATGCTTTGACGAGTATGTAACAAAAATAGGTTTCAAGAAAAATAATGTAGAATTGTGTTTATATGTTCCCGATGAAGGAGACAATATTATTTACCTACTAATCTATGTAGATGATCTGTTAATTTGCGGAAAAGATAAGTTGAAAATTCAAAAGATTAAAAAATTATTGTCAGATTTAAAATGAAAGATTTAGGCGAAATAAAAGAATATCTTGGAATTCAAGTAGATTATGATTATAATAAAAATGAAATGAAATTATATCAGACAAAATATATAGAAGAACTGTCGGAGAAATATAATATAACAAATAGTAAATTGTATAATACTCCTATGGAGACGAACTTAAAGCATGAGAAGGCTGAAGAATGTAAATTGGATATAAAATACAGAAATTTAATTGGCGCAATATTATACATAAGTTCTGGTACGCGACCAGACATAAGTTTTAGCGTGAATTACTTAAGCAGGTACCAAAATTGTTACAATGAGACGCATTATAAATATGCTCTACGTGTATTAAAATATCTATATCAAACTAAAGAATTAAAATTGTGTTATAAAAGAAATGAAAACATAAACCTAATGGAATGTTATGTAGATGCAGATTGGGCAGGTGATTGTACTGATAGAAAATCAACTACAGGCTATGCGATTATCATGTATGGAAATGTGATTGACTGGAAATCGCGGAAACAAAAATGTGTCACAAAAGCGTCAACGTATGCAGAGTATATTGCACTATCCGAAGTAGTGAGTGAACTGAAGTACATCAAAGAATTATTAAAAGCGTTTAATATAAAGTTAAATGAACAAGTGAATATATATGAAGACAATGCAAGCACGATAAGTATAGCGAAATTCGGTAATTTTGCGAAAAATTCAAAACACATTGAGATTCATTACCATAATGTACACGACAACGTTAAAAATAAAGATATTGAAATTGTAAAAATCGATTCAGATAATAATATAGCCGATGTATTAACGAAAGCATTATGTAAAGATAAGTTTGCTAAATTTAGAGGATTACTGAATGTAAAATAAAAACGACGAGAATGTACAATATAAATGTAAGTAGGAGTGTTCAAAATATACATATTATATTGTACAGTGCTCAGGTTCCATGCGAAAGGAACCTGAGAGTTCAAGTTCCCATAAGGGAACGTGAGCTACAGACAGCGCGCGACACACGTATGTACACATGTGTGTCTCCCCACCCCATAACGTGTGAGAGCCGACGGGCGAGCGCGACGCTCCTGCAAACTTGTCGTTAGACCGAAAATGGCCCGCGCCGACTGTAGTCATACTGTATCTTAGCTTAAGTTTATTAAAAAAACTCTTTTATTCTATCCAATTTGGGTTTTTCAACAATATTATTGTCGATTTTTCTATTGATTTTCGAAATATCGTTTGATTCAATCAGGCCCCTAGGGGCTTCCAGGGTGGAGATCCTCGATAGGTCACGAGGCCTGCGGAACAAGTCGTGTGGGAGGATCTCCCATTGGTCTCGAAAGTGCAAGGTGCCGGGTGACGGTAGGTTGGTGCTAGACCTGGGCCCGAGCTTGAATGACTGAACGCGAACAGGTGATCGCGGCGTTTTCATGCAACGAAATATCTCTTTTACCTCTCCCAGTGCTGCCTTGTCCGTCAGAGCGGGAGAAAAAATGAGGTATCAACGTGAGTTAAATGGTCGACGTCTACTCGACTAGACGTCACCGATCGTACCTGACGACGGCAGTACTGATAAAATTTCTTGTATCGGAGTATCTCCTGAGTTTCGTAATAACTGAATAAAAGGTACGTTACTTTAATTCGACATTTCAACTTTATTTGAGCGATTTCTGATCTATCCTTCACAAATATCGAAATTTCGTTAAAAAAGTTTATTTATGTTAGTGATGTTAAATAAATTTTTATAATACATTTTTAGGCAAGACCATTTTTTCTCAGGTCAGAGCCTTATATTTTTGACAGGTCGAAAATTGCAACACTTCAAATTCTGAAAATTTACAATATGAAAACTATTTTCCACCCAGGATGAGTCCATTTTTAGCATTTTCAGAGATGTACGTATGTCTGTACGTATGTATGTGATCAAGTAACCCGATTATCTGAGCGAAATTTTGATAGATCCAAACGGAAAAGAGGCAGGTGGCTCAGCTTGATTAAGAAGCGAAAAGGCTGTGACGAGTTCGGAGGTTGGCTGTTTGATGCAACGCCAATATAAAACGGCGAGCGGAGAAAGGGAGCAACAGGTTTGGACCTGCAGAGCAGCGTTATGTTGTTGTCGCGAGCCGGGCGAAATGGAAGTTCCAAGAATCGGGCGGCGATCGTGTGAGAGTTGCCGAAGGGAGCCTGCCGGCGCATGCGCGGCGTGCGAGTCTGAGGTCGGGCTGGCAGCCGAATGCTTTTTGGATTCGACAGGCTCGGTTCATCGTTGCATGTAGTTTGGGTGGTGACGTATTTTTTTTTTTCGTGAGACACGGATTAGGGCGTATTCGAGGGTGAAAATCCTTAAAGTCGGGACTCGGGGTGTGTGATGCTGCATAGTTATGTCTCTTTCTCGCGGGTGCGTGTGTGCGGTGCGGGGGCTTCTTGACGAGCACTTGCACCTTGCATTCGGGTAAGTCGCGGTATCTCTCGCGCGCGCAGTAACTCCTTGAGTTGATGCGTAGCGCAGCACTCGACGATCGCCGTTCTGCGAACAAGCAGATAGCTTTGCGCTCGCACTAAACGGAAGGAGTTTTGACGAATTCTCTGAATACTTCCCGGGCCGGTTCGTATTTTGTGAACTGCCCTTGGTTCCTTGCAGGCTGTGTTTACCTCTCGCGTAGTTAAAAAAAGCGGGTTCACATTTGCTACAGTGCTGTAAAGTTTAATTCATATTCCGAGTAAAGAGTTAGGAGTGAGTTAATGTGTGGTTGATAAAATTTTCTCATTTCGTAGCAATTAAATTTAAGAGTTTGTGTATCTGAGTATATGCAGAAAATACGAATTTTTCAGATTTCAGAATCGTGAAGTTTTCAGAGAAATATTTTTTAAATTTAAATAAAAAAAAGGGGGATAAAGAGTGAATTGAAATTCAGAGGTGGTGATATGAGAGAGGTACTCAGTCAAATTTAAATATGAATAAATGCTCCTAGTGAATTAAGTTTTATATCTACTGCTATAAGTGTATTGGAAAATTTTCTCATAGTTTGGTGATTCTCTCTGACTTGCCTTGCGGTTAGATTCAGATTACTGGCTTTTGGGGGAGTTTTTGTTTACTGCAAACATTATATTTGAGGAAATTTTTTCGAGCATATTCATAAAGTTCTGGGGTCAATGTTCAGATGAAAATTTGTGTCAGATATGTAGTTTGTTCATTGACTAGAGAGATTAGCAGTATCGAAGCCGTGACCCATACATGTGCCTGTGCAACCCAAAACCGACTGACTTACGTGGTAACACTCGGGGTCAAACATCGGCGAGTGGTGTGTATGTGTGGTCTGCGCGGTTAGAGAACCTGATTTCTCGTTTCGGATTAATATAGTTGCAGTGCGCCTGTATTGGTTCTGAAGCATGAAACATTATTCTTTCAGTAAAATTAAGTAATACCTGGTAATAGCTCAAGAGGAAGAGTTAATCAGAAAAATATTTAGAGTAAAATAAAAATCGTGAATTAAATTGTAATCATACTGATTGGGAATGTTTTACAATCCTGGAACAGATGACGAAGAATGCTAATGGCTTGAGATCGAGTCAAGAGAATAACAATCTGAGTCAAGATTATGTAGAGTATATGAGGTTAAGGACTGAATTTGAAGAGATTTATTCTGGTCAAAACAACAAACGTATGTGGGAGCGTCCAGCAGAAACGGGCCACCGAGCACGCGCGGTGCTTTTTTTCGCGTAAAAGGCGCTCTGTTTAACTCGTTCATAATCGTATGCTGCGTCTTTGAAAAAAAAAACCAAGCACCTATATCGATAGATTTTTTCCTGCTCTTTACAATGGTGCCATTGTTTTTATTGCGAAACGCTTTCTTCCGGACGAAAACTCGAGTTGAATATTGAAAGCCATTTTTCTCAAAGTATATCATGTTTTTTTTCAAAATAAACTACACCATTGGAAAGTACAACTCTTAAGCTTCAAAACCCTATCTTGCAGAAGTTGGAGAAATAAAGGGTTTAAAAGTAACAACATGAAAAAGACAGCGCCGAAGGTCCGCGCGAGCCCCTCGCGCCCTTGCGTACGGCACGTTTAAGTGCACGCTCTATTCAATTCGCTAATAATCGTGTACCAAGTCTCTGAAAAAAGCCTGCTCTTTCCAATGGTGCTATTATTTTTATTCCGAAATGCTTCTGTTCGGAATTAGTACCCGAAGTGCCCGCTAGATGGCAAGCACCAAGCGCGCTACCTTCAATGAAAAACATCACCCCGCGGGCTTAAATAGAGGCCTGCGTCGCCCACTAGCCAGGTGCTTTATGCACATGCCTTATTACTTTGCCCCTGCGTCTTATTGCCTTAATAAGAAAAAGCTTAATAAAATGTCTAACATTTTAAATCGTTACCGTAATCCATTTGATGAAATAAAGCATTCATCGAAACTTAGTTTTGTTTCCGATAAACTTAGAGCTTGTTATCCGCATTTAACTGATATTGACAAAAATATTGAGTGCTTTTTTTCATCAAAAGACGATTACTTAAAGGCTACAGAAAAGCTACAAAACAGGCTAGCCTCAGCTAAGACAATACCTGGAACTCAATTGTTTCATTGTATTAAATTATTAAATGATGCCAAAAAGTTAGAACTTAAAAGATTTTCAGCGTCAGAAGATTCTCAATTATATCCACCGATCAAAAAAGAAAAAGTACTTAAAACTCAAACAAAGAAAGAAGCAGATGTCGCAAAAAGGACAATTCTTATAAAATCAAAAAAATGTAAAAAAATTAGAATTTAAAGGAAAAGGTAATATTGTTATGCCAGATTAAACAATCTATAAGGTTATTTTAAATTTCTGTTTCACTGCTTTCAGTGCGTTCATGGATATTTTTATGTTTAATATATTATGTTTTTCAAATTTTGTTATATAAATGAACAAAGTTCATTGTAATATTATACTAACTGTTACAACTAAATCCACAAAATTATGTCCACGCATTGGCATTGTAAGTTACAAAATATTTTATATTTACAAAAAAGAAAGGGCGAAATAGCACATCGCGTGCATTAATCCGCCCTTGAGCATAGCGTAAAAAGTTCGGGCAGCCGCTGTCTTTTTGATCTTACTATTTTTGAACTTTTCATGTCTCAACTTAAAAATATAATATTTTATAGTTTAAGACTTGTACTTTTGAAGAATATAATTCATTTTGAAGAAAAGACTGATATTTTATTGAAAAAATAAAGTTTAAACATTCAAATGGAATTTTCAACTAGAAGGAAGCATTTCGGAATAAAAATAATAGCACCATTGGAAAGAGCAGGAAAAAATCTATCGATATATGTCCTTAGTTCTTTTTTCAGAGACTTGGTACACGATTATTAGCGAATTGAATAGAGCGTGCACTTAAACGTGCCATACGCACGGGCGCGAGGGGCTCGCGCGGACCCTCGGTGCTGTCTTTTTCATGTTGTTACTTTTAAACCCTTTATTTCTCCAACTTCTCCAAGATAGGGTTTCGAAGCTTTAGAGTTGTACTTTCCAATGGTGTAGTTTATTTTGAAAAAAAACATGATATACTTTGAGAAAAATGGCTTTAAATATTCAACTCGAGTTTTCGTCCGGAAGAACGCATTTCGCAATAAAAACAATGGCGTAATTGGAAAGAGCAGAAAAAAATCTATCGATATAGATCCTTGGTTTTTTTTTCAAAGACGCAGCATACGATTATGAGCGAGTTAAACAGAGCGCCTTTTATGCGAAAAAAGGCACCGCGCGCGCTCGGTGGCCCGTTTCTGCTGGACGCTCCCATGTATATATATATAATCTTTTATAACATTTTAGTCGTCTATGTTTGACTGAGAATTCAGAGTGCTGTGATAAATGTGAGGTTAAAAAGTTTGAACTCTGTTAAAAATTAAGAGAAAACTTTTTATACTTAAGCGTGAGTGGTCAGATCTGATAATCTTAAATTTAAATCCAGGTAATAATTGAGTATGTTATTTCACAGCAACAATCACAATACAAAAAGTTTCTGAGCATACGACTGGGACAACAGAGATATATTCGGAGATGAGTTCAGAAGTTAAGGGAGTGCAAAATAATTCTTCCCCCTCCAGCTCAAGCTCACATAATGACATTCAGAAAACCTTAAGTAACCTGTCTAAAAATGCTTCTGGGTCTGAAAAGGATGCTGAAGGACTACAGATTTTAATGTTACGGGCTCAAGAATTAGCTAAAAGTTTGGCATCAAATGTGTCAATAGACCAAGCTACTCGAGGTCTAGTGAAAGAAGCAGTAAACAAATTAGCACTGGCACATAAGAAAGTGCTTGAATCTGAAAAGTCTAAATTGAAGTCTATGCAGTTTTGAGAGCATAAACCATATGACAACCAGGAAGTGTACATAGAGTCGAGTACAAGTAACATAAAAATGAGACCAGAAATTCAGAGAAATTATAAACTAACCTCAAAAACGAGTTTTGAAGTTTGGTTGGACTGTTTAAAAACAGATTTCACTAGCTGGATGTTACTCTATATAACTGATCCAAAAATACCGGAACCGACTGGACTTTCAGAGATTGAGGTTAATCATTAGTCATATAGATGAGGGTTATCATAAGAAGATTTTGGGACTGACATAGACCATGGAAATTCTGCCGAAATTGAGAGATAGAAGAAAAGGTGCCCCTGCTGAAAATTATCGCGCAAGAAATCGTTTCAGTTTATCGAACAGAGAATCGCGCGAAAAATCGCGTGATTAATAAAAAACTGGGGTGAAAAATTTTGTCTTCACACCGAGGTGAAAGGACCACGTTCCCGCCCGGCACAAAAATGGGAATAAGGCATTTTCGACCTCGGTATGAGGAAAAATAGTATGCATTTATGTGTGTGCGTGTGCGCGTGTATGTGTGTAGAACAGGGGAAGAAGAAAAATTATTTTCTAGTTAATTATTAAAGTCTCTCTTTATTAAATGGAATTATTAAAGTATACTATAGAAAAAAAATTTCATAACAAAATATATCAAAATATTAAAATTTAAAGGCTATTATAGCGCAATCGACTGCGTGGATTGGGAGTATTGCTATTATTATCAGCACGCTTTTCTAGTGCTCTGAGATCTCTTATCTTGTGTCTTAATACATATATGGATGTAACCAAATATTCCACTCGCTGAACACCTGCGTAATTGTTCCGCTTCAAGTAATCATCATATAAACCTACACGGAAAGAAATTTGGTCCTAAGTGAACTCGACGGAAAAAAATGGTCCTCACTGACTTCAAGTTTTCGTAATGTAAGCGTTCAAAAAGTATTCGAATTACAAGATTGCGAATATGTACGTAATGCAGTCTGATTTTAATATAGCTATAGCTCAATAAAGCGTCGAACTGTGGCAAGTCAATGTTGGGACTCTGAGAGGACACCTTCGACGTGCCTTAACTCGACTTTGGGCATCTGAGACGCCGATCGTTGGGATTGCAGCAGTTCAATGTTTTGTTAAATTGTAGCACTACTAATTTCTACATCATTGATTTTGCTTGTTGCATTGCATTATGTAAAAAGTTTTCGAACTTCTGTAGGACCAAATTTTTTCCGTGTACGAAAATTCAATAAATTAAAAAAAATATATATATATATATATATATGTGAGTGAGTGAGTGAGTGAGTGAGTAGGTGGGTGGGTATGTGTGTGTGTGTGCGTGTGTGTGTGTGCGCGCGCGTGTGTGTGTGTGTGTGTGCGTGTGTGTGTGAATATCAGTGTTGCTATGTGTAAAACAGGTTCCTTACTTAGTGCAAGACGTAATAGATTTCCTTCTATTAATTTTACTGGGGATCTTCCAGATATACTTTCAACTGGGCGGGTTAAGTCGAATGCTCTGTTATATAAATGAACCTCTTTCCATAAATTTGTTGCAAGTTCTGTGAGAAAACTAGGTGGCCTGTGTAGTTGCAACATGTCCCAACTCCGGATAGGTATAGATATGCCTTCACCAAGATAAACCTGTCAAATATTTATCACATTTAACCAAATATATAGAATATAGAGTATACGCATATGTGTATGGATACAAACACGCTTAACACACAAAAACACACACACAGACACACAGCGACACAAGCACACACGCACACTTACACACTGATACACACAAACACACACAAACACACACAGACACACACACACGCACACACAGACACACACACGCACACACACGCACACACATTTACCTGGTTTTCCTCAGTATACTTATAACGTTTCTGTTTCTCTTGTTTTCCGTGTTCCGTATGTTCGTAATAGTCTATACAGTTTAATATATACTCGGTTTTCTTTATAGTCTTTCGTCGTCTTTCTGCAATAAATAAACAAATTATGCGAATCAGCATAAGTTGATAAGCTAGGCTGGTTCTGGACCACTTAAAGTCATGACCTGGTGGTCCAGAATCGGCATAGGGTTTTTGGGACCCCCGTAATTGCGCGACGAGCTGTTAACCCATGTCAAGTCGTGACCTGCTCGGTCTAAAATCGGCATAGGGCTTTGAGTCATATATGCAGTAGGACTAAATAATGCATATCGGCGCGGTGGGCGACATGATTGCAGTCCGCGGCGAGCAAAGCCGGCTGCGCAGCGATAGAAGTCGGCCGGGAGCGGCGGGCAACCTGCTGCTTGTCAGTCTGCAGCACTCTGTCAGCGGTTCTTATCTATTAGTAAATATTTAGAACTTTTTATAACCCTTTTGCTCAGGCAAAGAATGTGTGTTTGTGGAAATTTTTTCCGAACATTTTTTCCACTGCAACTTTTTTTGTCTCGTTTTGTACCAGTAGTTGCTACTCAGGGGCAACGGTCGAGCTGTTTTGACCCATTGTTAGGGAATGAAAGCTTCTAACTACCGCAACACGCTTACATAACCGAAGCCTTGACTAACTCTGCTTGCGAGAGCTATCTAGCGGTCAGAATTTGAAGGAGGATAAGAGCCCCACCTCGCTCCTATCCTGTGAGGTTCTACCTGTCTATCAACCTCTCGATTCGCCTTCAAATATTTTTATATTCGTCATTCTCTTCCATGTTGTACAGAGCACAATCAGTTTTATACACTCCATTATGGTTAGTACCATTGCGAATATTTAAAAGTTTTTATGAAAAAAAAATCGCCGGAGGGTGGATTCGAACTCACGATCTCTAGATTACTGAGCAACCACCTTACCATCTGCTATCGAGACGTATGTATACGCATAGCTTAATTTATATTCTTATAGCGCGATGCCTTCACGTTAGTGCCGTCGGTAAGGTAGAACACTGTAGGTAAATTAATATACTCTACCGATAAAAATTAACATTTTAATATAAAAAGTTTTCATGAAAAAACGCCGAAGGGTGGATTCGAACCTACAATCTTCAGATTACTGAGCAGCAACATTACCACTCGGCTATCGAGACGTATGCATACTCATAACTGAATTTGTATCTAATAGCACGCGCAAGGCCTCAATGTTCACGGTGGTAAGGAAGAATACTGTATTAATATACTTTACCGATAAATATTAATATTTAATATAAAAAATTTTTAAGAAAAAAAAAATAGCCGGAGGTTGGATTTGAACTGAGGATCTGTAGATTACTGAGCAGCCACCTTACCATTAGGCTATCGAGTCATATATATACTCATAGCTGAATTATGAGGACGCTGCGCGCGCAAAATATTTTGCACAGTTTTGAGGTTATGAAAATTTTGCATATAGCATATGGATCTATATAAAAAAAGTGATAGCCCCCCTATTGGAATACACCCCCCAAAACTTCATCCGTTTTTCGATCCGAGCGCTCCTTCTTGAGATATAAGCGAGAAACCAAATTTCTACCCCCACCACCGATTATTGGAAATTCTGTCAACGTTGTCGAATAGTATATTAAAAGTATGCCCCCCCCCTATTGTTGCACCCCCAAAATTTCGTCCGTTTTTCGATCCCAGCGCTCCTTTTCGAGATATAAGCGAAAAACCAAAATTTCTACTCCCGCCACCGATTTTTGGAAATTCCGTCAACGTTATTAGATAGTATATTAAAAGTATGTCCCCCCTATTGTTGCACTCTCAAAAATTCGTCCGTTTTTCGATTCGAGCGCTCCTTCTTGAGATATAAGCAAAAAACCAAAATTTCTACCCCCACCACCGATTTTTGGAAATTCTGTCAACGTTGTCGGATAGTATATTAAAAGTATGTTCCTCCTATTGTTACACCCCCAAAATTTCGTCCGTTTTTCGATCCAAGTGCTCCTTTTCGAGATATAAGCAAAAAATCAAAATTTCTATCCCCACCACCGGTTTTCAAAAATTCTTTCAATGAATAGTATGTGAAAATGTGAGATCACGCGCATGTACCCCTCAGAGGTAGATAAAATACCCCGGCCCTATCAGGATGCGTACGGCAGGCCTTGAACAGGTTGCCTTAAAATTTTGATGCTTGTTCAATTCTTATCTAAACCTAGGCGTATGCCCTACTTTTCGAAGTATCATCCAAATAACGGTTCCGAATTTGACAGTCCCATATACAGACAGTGTAAATATTCATCGGAAAATTATAAAAGAAATGGGCTGGCAACCGCCTGGCAACATGTTATGAACAGGCCGCATGACTCAACTGATGTTGTTAGGCGCGAAAATTTAAAATATTTAACTCATAAAATAGAAAATAGTTTGAGACCTTTGTATTATAAAAATAGTACTGTTATTCTTTTACGATTAATCCAACATTTTTGCATTACAGAAGTTTAAATTAATACTTTTTTAATATTTAGAAAAGAAATGTAATGTATTATAATATATATAGTATGCGCTTGATTTCAGCTAGTTTTCTCTTTTGAAAATAATACCTATGTTTGAATGCAAACTATTCGGATCACATATGATTTATTTATAGTAACCATCCCAAAGTGAAATAAAAACTGCAACAAATAGTTTATTTATTTGATTTCACAAACAATATATTACTAACATATTACACAAGTAAAAAAAAAAATACGTAGGTCATCCCTTTAGTGGGATAGGATTTTTTTAGCAAAAGTGTGATAAACAGCCGGTAGTAGGATAATTTGAGTTTCTGCTAGTCAATATTAGATTTTAGTAAGTTTTCAACACTCTAAAAACACTAAAAATAATGTTCTTTTTTTTGCCCGCAAATAATTATTGCAAAATTATAGTAAAAAAAACATTATTGCACCTCTATTTAGAATATAAAAAAATGTATTTAGCGACTCATTTATATTATCCTATCATAAATAGTTTATACGTGTAATAAGTCTTAATGGTAATGCTATCCGTAAAATAAATAAATAAATATTACTCAATTATAGACACCATACATACTTAAAATTTAGTGAGGCATTCAATTTTCGTATCTTGAATAATAGGTGAATGTTTATAAATGAACTGAAAGTATAAACATTATTCAAAGAAAGAAAGATACATAGTTTTTCAGATGACTTCGACCGTTTTAAAATTGAAATGAATGAGGTGGCTGAAAAGGAAATTTTTACTTTTATGATTTTATTTATTGGATAATCAATTTAATACTGTCCCGGACACCCACCTTTTTACAGATTAGGGCTTAACATGTATAACTCGGAAAACTCATGTACGCAAAACGTGAACTGCTACGAAGTTGAAAATCTGAGTTCGTGATCAAAGCTCGGTAGTCACTGCAGTTTTTCCGCGACTCTGAATCCTTTATATCATTCACCTTAAATAATCGGTCATTTCAGGCTCTTCATTTGTCAACAGAGCATGGCGGGAAATAGAAAAAAAATGACAGGGTATTTATAACTTGAAAATATTTGTGTACCAAAATAATTTTATTGAAAATTAACATGTGGCTTAGCCAATATCTGAATTTTACGATAATCTAGTACAATATAACTTTGAAAGATTAATTTATGATACTAGGATTGCAAAGTTCACTAAGAATAAAACGGATTTCACCATAGGTAGTTCTTATTCCCATGTTTTGCTCAGCAACGAGTACTTGTAAGCGATCAACTAATTTGTCAGGATCATCCCAGACGTCGAGTTCGTATACAGTTGTAACATCTACTCGCGAGATTTTGGGAGCAACTTCTTCCTCTTCATCATCAGTAGTCCACTGCCTCTTTTTACTTTCACGTTGATATCTCCAATTAATAAAGTTATAATACTTACGAATTCTTCTAGGTAAATATTCATTGGTTGAGAAATCTGATGCATCTTCACTAGAATGATCAGCTTCATAATAATTATCTGTCTCGTTAGAAGTTGGAAGATGCGAGTTAACTCGTGTATAAACAGTTATCTTTTTCGCTACCACTGGATTAGTTTGCTCAACCCTTTGACATTTTTCTCTTGCGTTTTCTACTTCGTTAACATTATCTTCTCGATATAATGGTGAGATACTTTTTACAGACGACTTTTCGAACATTGGAGCAATAAAATTATAAAATTTGTTATTCTTTAGTTTTCGAATCGACTCATTCATGCAATAGTGCTTTTTGTGAGCGCTCGTAACTTCTGAATTGATAAGACTTTCATCCGGAAGTTTTCTGAATAGTAATTGCAGTAATCCTACGGACAAACGATAGTTTCGTTCGTTTATCTGGACAAAGTCGCCTTCAAACTTTATTGGAGAATTTCCGATCATAATTAAATTTCCTCGCTTGTAAACACCATTAATATTATCGAGATATCTCCTAGAATTTCCGTTTAATTTCGTTACATACTTCTTGACTACTTTTGCAAATTTACGGCTATTGGAGCTAGCTATTTTATTATGGTCAGGGCTCATATTAGATAGTTTGATTTCAAAAGTTTCTATATCATCAGCTGTACCCAGAGATTCAGCACTTTTTGTCAAACCTAATAAAGACTGTGATTTTTGTACTACTGCATCCTGAAATTTTCTAATAACATCCAGTATGTTTGCCATGTTTATGCCTCAATAGTTTAGCATGAACTGAATAAGTATACCGCCAACATCCTTTTTATACTTTTATGCTATTATAGAGTAACACCTTCTATGTCATACAATCAAAACTTTTTAAACTTTGTGTCATAGAGTAGCAACTTCTATGTCGTAGAGTACCACCTTTTTTATGTCATAGAGGAACACCTCTCTTATGTCATAGAGTAACGCCTTTTTTATATCGCAGAGTGACATGTTCTTTATGTCATAGAGTAACATCTTTTTAATGCCATAGAGTAACACCGCTTTTATGTCATAGAGTAATGCCTTTTTTATATCACAGAGTGTCATGTTTTTTATGTCATAGGGTTGCACCTTCTTTATGTCATAGAGTAACATTTCCTTTATATCATTGAGTGATCTTTTTTATGTTATAGTGTAACACCTTTTTTATATTATAGAGTAACACCTTTTTTATCTCATAGCGTATCACCTTTTTTATATTATAGAGTAACACCTTTTTTATCTCATAGCGTATCACCTTTTTTATATTCTAGAGTAACACCTACTTTACGTCATAGAATCACAATTATTTCATGTGATGGAGTAGCACCTACTATGTCATAAAGTTAAAACTTTTCAAACTTGGTTTCATAATGTAACACCTTTTTTATACCATAGAGTGACACCTTTTTTATGTCATAGAGTACACCTTTTTTATGTTATAGAGTTACACCTTTTTTATGATATAGAGTAACACGTTTTTCATATTATAGGGTAACACCTTTTTTATGACATAAAAAAAAGGGTTACTCTATAACATATAAAGGTGTCACTCTATTACATAAAAAAGGTGTCACTCTAAAACACAAAAGTTCGAAAAGGTTCCACTCTATGCCTTAAAAAGGCATTACTTCATAATATAAAAGTTCGAAAACGTGTCACTCTATGACATGAAAAAATGTGTCACTCTAATTTCTCGAGCATCATGCGGCCCGCGGCCAGCGGCGTTTCCCGAGCAGCTGCGGCTCTCGGCCAGCGGCTGTATTTTATAAGTGAACAAATTACAAATTAAAGTTAATAGAGATATTGTAAGAGAGGAGGGATGTAGGTCCCAACCGTCGCCCACATCTGTGAAGTACTCCACATAATTAATACCTCTCCATAAAATATCCCCTCTTACAATATCTACTGAAAACGAACAGTCTTTGAAATTTCTTCCCAATCCATCAGAGTAGTACAGCTTCATTAATTTTACATTATGAAGAGCACATACAGCCTTATTTTTCCATTGTGATTGGTGCATATGGCCACTTACTTGTCTTGCTAAATCCTTAGCTGGATAACCACACTCTTCTAAATTAACAATTTGTTGGAAACTCCACCGCTTTTGCATCCACTGTTGTATTATTTGATTTCGCATGATGCCCGAGAAATTGGAGTGACACCTTTTTTCATGTCATAGAGTAACACCTTTTCGAACTTTTATATTATGAAGTAATGCCTCTTTTTAAGGCAAGAGTGGCACCTTTTCGAATTTCTGTGTCATAGAGTGACACCTTTTTTATGTTATAGAGTTACACCTTTTTTATGTCATAGAGTAATACCTTTTAATGTCATAGTGTTACATCTTTTTCATGTCATAGTGTAACACATTTTTTATGTCATAGAGTAACACCTTTTTAATGTCACACAGTTACACCTTCTTTATGTCATAGAGTGAAACCTTCTTTATATCATAGAGTGATCTTTTTTATGATATAGAGTAACACGTTTTTTATATTTAGGGTAACACCTTTTTTATGTCATAGAGTATCACCTTTTTTATATTATAGAGTGACACCTTCTTTATGCCATAGAGTCATAACTATTTCATGTTATGGAGTAACACATTTTTTATGTCATAGAGTGGCATGTTTTTTATGTCATAGAGTAACACCTTTTTCGACTTTATGTCATAGAGTAACACCTTTTTGAACTTTTATGCTGTAGAGTAAAATCTTTTTGAACTTTTATGCTACAGAGTAACACCTTCTTTATGCCATAGAGTGACACCTTCTTTATGTCATAGAGTGGCACCTTTTTTATGTTATAGAGTAACACCTTTTTTATGTCATATAGTGAAACCTTGTTATGTCATAGAGTTACACCTTTTTCATGTTATAGTCACAACTTTTTTATTTTCTAGAGTGACACCTTTTATGATGACGTCTCTCTATCCATAAGCTTTTCCTATACTAGCTAACGATGGTGGTGGTGATGGCGTCACCCTACCCTTGAGCTTTTCCTATACAATAAGTGCTGAAGATGGCGGTGATGGTGGTAGTGGTGATGGTGAGATCTCCTGTGAGGATGCGACGGGGATCGAAGCCAATCCTCTAAGCGAACGCTTGTCTTAGTAGGTGCTCTACCCAACTTGGCTTCAAACCTGTTACCGTATAAGTCAAAAATATGTTACTCTATAGCATAAAAGTTTAAAAGGTTTTACTCTCTGATATAACTCTACGACATAAAAGTTCAAAAAAGTTTTGCTCTATGACATAAAAGAACTATAACATAAAAAATGTCACACTATTACATGAATGGTGTAACTCTATCACATAAAAAAGGTGTTACACTATAACATAATAAATATATTACGCTATAACACAAAAAATGTGTTACGCTATCACATAAAAAACAAAGATGTTTACTATACCACAAAAATGTGTTACTCCATAATGTGAAATAGTTTTGACTCTATGACATAAAAAGATGTTACTCTATAGCATAAAAATATGAAAATATGACACTCTTTGTTTCAAGGTGATACTCAATGACATAGTAGGTGCTAGTCTGACATAAAAAGGTGCTAATCTATGATATAAAAAAGGGGTTACTCTATAACATATAAAGGTGTCACTCTATAACATAAAAAAGGTGTCACTCTAAAACACAAAAGTTCGAAAAGGTTCCACTCTATACCTTAAGAAGGCATTACTTCATAATATAAAAGTTCGAAAAGGTGTCACTCTATGACATGAAAAAATGTGTCACTCTAATTTCTCGAGCATTATGCCGCCCGCGGCCAGCGGCGTTTCCCAAGCAGCTGCGGCTCTCGACCAGCGGCTGTATTTTATAAGTGAACATATTACAAATTAAAGTTAATAGAGATATTGTAAGAGAGGAGAGATGTAAGCCCCAACCATCGCCCACATCTGTGAGGTACTCCACATAATTAATACTTCTCCATAAAATATCCCCTCTTACAATATCTACTGAAAACGAACAGTCTTTGCAACTTCTTCCCAATCCATCAGAGTAGTACAGCGTCATTAATTTTACATTATGTAGAGCACATACAGCCTTATTTTTCCATGGTGATTGGTGCATATGGTACTTACTTGTCTTGGTAAATCCTTAGCTGGATAACCACACACTTCTAAATTAACAAGTTGTTGGAAACTCTACCGCTTTTGCATTCACTGTTGTATTATTTGATTTAAGATGATGCTCGAGAGAATGGAAGTGTTACCTTTTTTCATGTCATAGAGTGACACCTTTTCGAACTTTTATATTATGAAGTAATGCCTTTTTAAAGCATAGAGTGGCACCGTTTCGAACTTCTGTGTTATAGAGTGACACCTTTTTTATGTTATAGAGTTACACATTTCATGTTATAGTGTGACATTTTTTATCTTATAGTTCTCTTATGTTATAAAACTTTTTTTGAACTTTTATGTCGTAGTATTATAGCTTTTATATCAGAGAGTAAAACCTTTTGAACTTTTATGCTATAGAGTAACATATTTTTGACATTTTGTTATTGACAAACACATATTTGAACTTTTATGATATAGAGTAATACATTTTTTTTACTTTCTTGTTATAGAGTAACACCTTTCTATCCTATACAGTAACACCTTTGAAGCCAAATTGGGCAGAGCACCTACTAAGACAAGCATTCGCTTAGAGGATTGGCCTCGAACCCCGTCGTATCGTCACAGGAGATCTCACCATCACCACTACCACCATCACCGCCATCGTCAGCACTTATTGTATAGGAAAAGCTCAAGGGTAGGGTGACGCCATCACCACCACCATCGTCAGCTAGTATAGGAAAAGCTTATGGATAGAGAGATGTTATCCTAAAAGGTGTCACTCTAGGAAATACAAAAGTTGTTACTCTATAACATGGAAAAGGTGTAACTCTACGACATAAAAAGGTTTAACTATATGACATAAAAAAGGTGTTACTCTATAACATAAAAAAGGTGTCACTCTATGACATAAAGTAGGTATCGCTCTATGGCATACTGAAGGTGTTACTCTGTAGCATAAAAATTCAAAAAGATGTTACTCTAAAGCATAAAAGTTCAAAAAGGTGTTACTCTATGACATAAAGTCGAAAAAGTGTTACTCTATGACATAAAAAACATGCTACTCTATGACATAAAAAATGTGTTACTCCATAACATGAAATAGTTGTGACTCTATGGCATAAAGACGGTGTTACTCTATAATATAAAAAAAGGTGATACTCCATGACATAAAAAAGATGTTACTCTATAATATAAAAAACGTATTACTCTATATCATAAAAAAGATCGCCCTATGATATACAGAAGGTTTCACTCTATGACATAAAGAAGGTGTAACGCTATGACATTAAAAAGGTGTTAATCTATGACATAAAGCAGGTGTTACTCTATGACATTAAAAAGGTGTAACACTATGACATTAAAAGGTGTTACTCTATGACATAGAAAAGGTGTAACTCTCTAACATAAAAAAGGTGTTACTCTATGACATAAAGAAGGAGTCACTCTATGACATAAAGAAGGTCTCACTCTATGATATAAAAAAGGTGTTACTCTATGAAACCAAGTTTAGAAAGTTTTAACTGTATGACATAGCAGGTGTTACTCCATCACATGAAATAATTGTGATTCTATGACGTAGAGAAGGTGTCACTCTGTGATATAAAAAATGCGTTACTCTATGACATAAGAAAGGTGTTCCTCTATGACATAAAGAAGGTGGTACTCTACGACATAAAAAGGTGTTACTCTATGACACAAAGTTGAAAAAGTTTTGATTGTATGACATAGAAGGTGTTACTCTATAATAGCATAAAAGTATAAAAACGAAGTTGGTGGTATATTTATTCTGTTGATGCTAAACTATTGAAGCATAAAAATGGCAAACACACCTGATGTTATTAGCAAATTTCAGGATGTAGAAGTACAAAAATCACAGTCTTTATTAGGTTTGACAAAAAGTGCTGAACCTCTGGATACAGCTGATGATATAGAAACTTATGAAATCAAACTATCTAATATGAACTCTGACCATAATAAAATAACTAGCTACAATAATCGTAAATTTGCAAAACCAGTCAAGAAATATGTAACGAAATTAAACGGAAATTCTAGGAGATATCTCGATAATATTTATGGTGTTTACAAGCGAGAAAATTTACTTATGATCGGAAATTCTCCAATAAAGTTTGAAGGCGACTTTTTCCAGATAAACTAACGAAACTATCGTTTGTCCGTAGGATTACTGGAATTACTATTCAGAAAACTTCCGGATGAAAGTCTTATCAATTCAGATGATTTGGACAATATTCGTATGATTATTAAAGTTACGAGAGCTCACATAAAGCACTATTGCATGAATGAGTAGATTCGAAAACTAAAGAGTAAGAAATTTTATAATTTTATTGCTCCAATGTTCGAAAAGCCGTCTGTAAAAATTATCTCACCATTACATCGAGAAGATAATGTTAACGAAGTAGAAAACGCAAGAAAAAAAAGTGAAAGGGTTGAGCAAACTAATCCAGTGGTAGCGAAAAAGATAACTGTTGATACACGAGTTAACTCGCATCTTCCAACTTCTAACGAGACCGATAATTATTATGAAGCTGGTCCTTCTAGTGAAGATTCATCAGATTTCTCAACCAATGAATATTTACCTAGAAGAATTCGTAAGTATTATAACTTTATTAATAGGAGATATCAACGTGAAAGTAAAAAGAGACAGTGGACTACTGATGATGAAGAGGAAGAAGTTGTTCCCAAAATCTCGCGAGTAGATGTTACAGCTGCATACGAACTTGACGTCTGGGATGATCCTAACAAATTAGTTAATCGCTCACAAGTACTCGTTGCTGAGCAAAACATGGGAATAAGAACTAACTATGGTGAAATCCGTTTTATTCTTAGTGAACTTCGCAATGCTAGTATCATAAATTAATCTTTCAAAGTTATATTGTACTAGATTATCATAAAATTGAGATATTGGCTAAGCCACATGTTAATTTTCAATAAAATTATTTTGGTAAACAAATATTTTCAAGTTATAAATACTCTGTCATTTTTTTTCTATTTCCCGCCATGCTCTGTTGACAAATGAAGAGCCTGAAATGACCGATTATTTAAGGTGAATGATATAAAGGATTCAGAGTCGCGGAAAAACTGCAGTGACTACCGAGCTTTGATCGCGAACTCAGATTTTCAACTTCGTAGCAGTTCACGTTTTGCGTACATGAGTTTTCCGAGTTATACATGTTAAGCCCTAATCTGTAAAAAGGTGGGTGTCCGGGACAGTATTAAATTGATTATCCAATAAATAAAATCATAAAGTAAAAATTTCCTTTTCAACCACCTCATTCATTTCAATTTTAAAACGATAAAAGTCATCTGAAAAACTATGTATCTTTCTTTCTTTGAATAATGTTTATAATTTCAGTTCGTTTATAAACATTCAACTATTATTCAAGATACTAAAATTGAATGCCTCGCTAAATTGTAAGTATGTATGGTGTCTATAATTGAGTAATATTTATTTATTTATTTTACGGATGGCATTGCCATTTTCTACAATAAATTTGAGCATTTATTATTTTATAAGACTTATTACACGTATAAACTATTTATGATAGGATAATATAAATGAGTCGCTAAATACATTTTTTTTATATTCTGAATAGAGGTGGTTCAATAATGTTTTTTTTACTATAATTTTGCAATAATTATTTGCGGGCAAAAAAAAACATTATTTTTAGTGTTTTTAGAGTGTTGAAACTGACTAAAATCTAATATTGACTAGCAGAAACTCAAATTATCCTACTACCGGCTGTTTGTCACACTTTTGCTAAAAAAAATCCTATCCCACAAAGGGATTATTACGTCTGTGACGTATCTCTAAATTCAATTTAACAATGCATATTTATCGCCAGTAATTTTCTAACATACAACATACAAATGTCGTATATGCGAATTTTAACAACGTCGCATTCCAATGCAAGCGGCATCGCGATGGAGCAAGACGAATTATAAACTGATATGTCTGTGACGTTATTAAATCCCAATATTCATTTTCTTTGACCCACAAAACGATGCGAGTGCGAATTTTAACAGTACAGCAATTTCGGCTACGCAACAGCCAGCGTGACGTAGCGAGCCACTGACCTTGTGAAACAACCGCTCATCGCAACTTTGTTTAGAATCAGCACTTTTAAATGTGAATTCGAAATGATGATATTTAAATGCTTACTAAATTTGTTTAAAAAGATGATTTTGACTCAGCGTCAAACTCATCTTTAACCCAAATTAACCGCTTAATAAATACGGCGACTCTCAACACTCAAATCAGTAATCGTGCAAAAGTCGCGAGCTCCGTACCACTCCAGCCGACAAGAGGAGAAACGATTATTATATAGGCAACGATTATTATATATTCGAGCCTATAACAGACTACGAGAAAATACTTATATCTATAAAATCAAAAATCTATCGGTATTAATTATCCGCGCAAGCAACGCATATATTACACATATTAATCGAACAGATCGAATATAATTATTTTGTGACTCTATATCAATTTATTGTTAATTTTATAAACGAATAAATAGTGCAATTATTGAACCATCAATCTATTCATTTCGAGAACCTACACCAACAGGAAAAAAAGGTAAATAAGCTGTTACGTTACGCCTAATGTAAACTTTTTTCGTTGTCATTTTTAATTTGTTTTTATTAAATGTTTAATTTCACAATATAAACTCACACGACATAAAATAAAAGATATCGTGAACGCAAAGAAAAGAATGCTAGCTGGCCAAACTTCAACTTCAAGGCCATACATACAAGCATTCTTTTCTTTAAGCTAGCGACGAAATACAACACCCTCTCCAAACATCCGATGGGGGAGGTAAATGCGCGACGGATTTTGAAGAGCTGACCACGCGGCAACTGCGGCCGGAGCTCATGCGCTGAGAGTCGAAGTGCGAAGCGGCCGCCGGCCACCACGGGCAGCACCGTCCGGACTCGTTACCTACGAGCTCAGTTACCGGCCCCATCTAAACATATGAGTGCGAGTGAGCGAGAATGAGTAAGGAGTGGGAATGAAGTTCGCGCGTGCCTGCTCAATTAAGCGTGCCCCGAGTTTAGTCTAGAAAAAGCTCCTGAAAGAATAGGACAAATAATAATTACGGAAATCATTAAACAGTATATAGGCCACGTGGCCCCATTTTATATTTATACTTTTATTTAACATTCATTTATAAAGAGTGAGAGCGTGATTTATAGCATAGATTCAACTACAAGTATACAGAGGAAGGATTATAAATTACAATTATATAAATAAGAACTTAGTCGGAGGCCCTTTTACGAGAATACAATTTACCAGGAATTCCATTACCCATACTCGCATCGATACAAACAACGATCAGAACCATCAATGAGGCCGATTATCTGAATTTATTTGTCGAAAACTGAAGTTGGACTTAATTCTCCACCCTAAGCCATCCCTTGACTTTGAAATTTCCCACAACACCTAAAAGTACGTATCTTTCTTTAATCCAATATGTAATTAGAAAAAAAAGAATTCATAAGAGTTGGTTTTAAATAAATATAAGAGCCACATTCAATTCCGTGGAACATTAGAGGGATATATATATATATATATATATATATATATATATAGATATATAGATATATATATATATATATATATATATATATATATATATATATATATATATATATATATATATATATATATATATAAAAGGGAGAGTCAGATTAAGGTTTAATATCCTTATCTGACATCAAAGCAAAATCTTTCTGGGTTCCATTGAAGTTGAATTGGCTATTATACCATAGTCACCATATGTGTACATTGGCGGATCCTTGGAGCAGGCACGCGTAACCCCTGGTATAGCTCTCGGGTCGATTCCGGATACCTTTGACAGCAAAAAGAAAAATCAATATTCAATACCATATACAAAAAGAAAATTTAAGTATCATTCACACCTTTTTTTTCACTAACTTGTCACATTATATTAGTTAAAAGCGAATAGAAGGCCTTGGTGCGACTGTTCTCCCTCTTGATTCGGAAACGATATAAGAAAACATAAGAAACACTATAATCGCTCCGAGTCGAAGGTAGAACCACCTGTCAAGTATCGCACTTGGCCTCTTCCATGTTTGATCTCAATACATTATCACACTCTACATGTATTAATTTACTTAAACCTTTCAAGTATCTATAGATATACGACCTTTTTCTATAAAATGCCTATTATCGGCATTTAATTTGAACTTATACTAATTCAGCACTATTAAAAGATATTTAGATAAGAATAACATACAGAAGTATATAAAACTACGGTTCCTAATAGCTTCTAGGTGTGAATAATAAAAGTTAATATTGCAGCTAATTTCAGTCAATCCATAATTCAACCTTATAATATGGTTAATGAGTCTAATTTCTTAGTTGCATTGATAGTTGTGTTATGTGTGTGTGTAATTGCATGCTCCTCTATAATCACTCATACTCATGGTGAATTTAGTAAAAAATAATCGAAATGACGTTTTAAACATTAAATTACATACATAATAGCAGTGCTGAACTAGCCAGGTTTATCAAATGCGTTAACAGGCCTCTCTCCATTGTTACCCTTTCCTTATAAGTGTATGTGTGCCTTGGAATAAGAAGGAAAGCAGAGAATTTCCTTAACACAAACATACTACAGCCCTTGTAGGACAGTGGCCAATATCCATCTCTTCGTGTCAAACAGAAGAAAGAAAGTCCACTTGTCATTTCCTTTGGAGTCAGAGCAGTCATCTAGATAAAGCCGCCAAGAACAGACCATTACAAACAGACGTGGCCCAAATCAAAGAGGAAGCTGAGCACGTAGGCCTACTTAGTCCACGCTCCATCTGCACATAAATCTGAAAGAAAAAGGAAAGAAGACACGGCCACAAAGCATCAACGAAGCCTTTTGAAAGAAATATGCAAAAATAAAACCCCAAAAGGGTTATACTTATTTGACAAAGATTAATCTCCTCATTTTCCCCAACTATCCAGTTCGGCGCGTACCCACGATACTATCAACGAATATAGACGCATATAGAAGCGTACTTCAGATAGGGGGCGAGGACGAAAAAAAATTAGTTCCGCCTTGACCGAGTGGTGGCGCTAGCATTGACTTTGTGTGCTTTTGTTCTGCGAATCGCGGCTGGCTCGGAGGCTCGCGCGCGCGCGCCGTCCGCGGCTCGCTGGCACGCGCCGTTCACGGTGATCCGAGCGCAGGGACCGTAAAGCATGACTGCATGATGATTTGCAACTTAAAATGTTATAAAACTTTTTTATAAATAACAATTTGATAATGATGAAATAAAATTTAATATATACAAATCAATTATATCAAATATTATTAAAAGTTAATAAAGTCTTACAATTATTTGATTAAAAAAATAATAATTGAAAGAAATAAAAAAGATATAAATTGTTATACAAGCAAATAAATAGTAATAATTAGTTATGTAGTCATATTATATGTATAGTTATTTAACTTGATATATTATATCACTTTTCGACTGTATGCAACCATTGTATTAATTATCGTATTCACTGTTAATTAATATATTGTGTATCAAGGGTGTAACGTTGGATTTAGCAGACCGAGTATTTATAAGTACAAGTCGAACGCAAGTTAGCACGAGCCTATAAGGTAAGTGCGTTTCGCAAGCCGCACACAAATCCTGCAAACTCGCGATATAAAAAAGCCCACTAGCCCTTGGGTGAACATGATATTATGTTTTCTGACAGTTTATAATCTTCGAGATTTTCGTTCTTAAAAATTAACGGTTTTTCAACACAGATCACTAGGGCCTATTGCCCCTATATAGGTACTCAATTTATTTATCATAATCAATGTATAAATAAAGGTTCGAGAAGAAAGGCGAGCGGGTATTATATCAGACAACTAAATTGTCAGATGGGTGATTTTAAAGAAATATTAATAAAAAATTAGAATACTTTATCATAAGCATGGTTAATTTTCCGAATGTCGAAATAGTACATTTCGATACGAGTGCATCAGGTGATTATTTAGCTCAAATAACGCGTTTTTCGCACGAGCGAAGCGAGTGAAAAAAGTCACATGAGCTACAAGTCTTATTACGCAGTAGTTTCGAACCGTATTTTATACCACGAGAGCCGAATAATTATATTAAAGTTATGATTTTGAGTCTCCAGTGGTATAAAATGTTTAAAGCTTAGTATAAAAATTTAAAAAAAATTGGCAAGAAGACCATAATATTCTCATTAAATTATTTTAATATTATATATGATATCAATATTTCCAATACCATTTCCACCTAACGATTAAACTGTATAGAAAATGTAGTGATAAAGGGAAGCCATAACGTCGACTAATGATCTAAAAATCTTATGAGAATACATGTTTTACATTTTTCGGAATAGTTAAAAGTCTGTAAGTTTATGCAATTTGTTTTTAATTTTTATAGACGCGAATTTTTCTAATATTTCTTTTCGAAAATAATTCCTGTCGTGTTCTGAATAGCTCCCGTTTCTAATTGACAGTATCAGATTTGGAAAATTTTTAAACGACATTATATTTAAGATATTCTTTGAAGGAAATGGTCATATTATATTTAATAAAATACCTATATAACATTTCACCATTCTGATAAAATACCTCCCCTGTGGATAAAAAGATGCTGCAGCAATCGCAAAGTAATGGATCAGGCATAAAAAACTAGTATTGATTTAAAAAATTTAAAAACACAAAAACCGACCCTGCGTTACGAAAAAGATTGTTTATTCTACTTAAATTCATGGAATGTTCATTAATATGTTCTGCTCTCAGTTAATACGTGTTTGCATAGGTATTTGTTATATATTACACGTTGTTTCAGTTATTCAATTTTATTAATTATTTTAAACAATATAGATAATATGCAAACGCGATATTATTCGACGGAAACCAAGCGGGAAGGTGGCAGATATCTTCCATCAGGATAGGATAGGAAACACAGGAGCATTAGGTTAAGGAAGGAAGGGTAATAAATATTTACAAATATTACAAACATGTACTAAAAATTAAAATCTTTTATCTTTAATCTGATTGTTTAATTTAAATGAACTACAAAAACATATACAAATAGTGACCGCGCAAAATCGTGAACTACAATTTACAACAAAAGATAAAACAAAATTATGAACTACAGTATTGTCTTCATGCATGTTACTACAACTAATCGTTATTAATTTGAATTTTAAATATATAGTCGTAAATTATACTAGTAAGTCAACTACTTTCAAATTATCCGAACAAAGTATTATAATCTAAATTATTTATGAAACGTAAAATATGGCTTATAATGAATGAAAAACGATAATGATGCGTATGATGATAGCGTTCGTGGGGACGAACTACAGTATTTTTTGCAGGGTGACTTCACCAATATCCGAACAGACACCAGTTAAGGAACATTTTCTTTAAATATATGAAAATATCAATCTTTCTATGTATTGTTTATCTAATATGACGATAATTTTCGAATCTTTTAAAATTTTGATTTCATTTTACATAAAGATACTTCATAAAAGAAATTGTTAAGAATAAAATCATAAAAAATCGCCACTATTGAGTGTTTATTCACTGGCGAAGTATTCATTCACTGGCGAAACGTATTTAGATACTAAGATCGCGTGTTCATTTACTGATTTTTAGGAGATATTTACAGATTTCTTATAAACAAAATTTCTACTTTTATTCTTTATCTAAAATTTTGTCACTGACGTAAAGTTTGAAGTTTTAAAAATACTAATTAAAAAAGATTTTTGCTTTTAATCGATTTTTAATTCTCTTAACTAAATAACAAAAATAGAAATTTCCTTATTCGTTCATTCACTGGTGAAGTCACGCTATAAACGTCTCCTTGGAATTTAATACAATAAACTCCGGCTCAATAAATAAATAAATAAATAAAATATAAAACATAAATATTGAAAGAAAATTCTAAATACATAAAAAGTGATATTATATTTTTGATAATTCTACTTAAATAATTTTACGGAATAAATATTGTAATTATGAAGTGGAAATTACAATTATCGAATTGGCAATTAAAATTTTTATACTGTTAAATATAGTCATATCAAATACACAAACTTTTCTTATATGAAGATCTAGGATTTATAAATAATTGATGATGCAGGAATGAAAGAAGTGGAAAATTTCTATGAAGCAAAATGAAATTGAAAGTGAATAACTAGTATTTTACTTTAATTGAAAATAATCATAAAAATTATAATTAGAAATCATGCTTTGCATTATAAATAGTCAATAAATATCACCTTTTATGGTATCACATAAATTAATATTCTGCAACAAAATATACATATATTTATTTCTTAGCAACAGACAACACAATAAGCGTAACATCTTGCTGAAATTTGATCATGAAACAAAGATTTATATTTCCTTTTTGTAAAAAAAAATAGTGTGTTTTGCTTTATCGGCAAGTAATAAAAATATTATTTTAATTTAGCAAGTTCTTTTTATTCATGACTCAATTTCTGCAATTTAGCATTAGTTTTGTTACTAGCAAAATGTCTTTTCCTTGAAATTTTAGCGTCCCGCAAATCATGATTGATCCATTTTACTTTATTAAAAATATGAACTCTAACGAAAAACGCTATTGCAGCCTCACGATGCGATTTACAAGGTTCGTCAGTAATCCAAAACTCTGCATGGTATTCGAGAACTTTAGATGTGATTTTATCAATTAAAACTTTACTAATTTCTATGTTATAACTTACTTCAGAAAATAATGCATCAAAAGTTTCAATAGCTGTTATAATGATTCTGTAAAAATCGTCAGAAGGAACACAAAGATTTCCAAGTTCATTATTTACATTAAATACTTTATACGCTTTAAAAAAAATTAATAGATCATCATTAGTTTGAATATTACAGTTAACTCTAGTGAAAAAGCTTTACAGTCAGAACAATTAAATTTTGAGATACATTTCATCGCTACGTATCCAGCAACATACTTCATTGCTCCCCGTAAAGGAGTAGACGAATCTTGTAGATTATATGAATTTGACAATACACTATCCATTTTATCATAACTTTCTAATAAAAAGCTTCTAGTTGTATTACTCAAATTCTCACTCCTTTCATTTAATGAATCAGATACTTCTTGAAATTCATCATCATCATCACCTACAACTGTGTCTGAATCAGACATATTTTCCACATAAGTATCTTCATTTTCATCGAAATGAAGAGATTAATTTACTCCATCGAACGAAATTTCACTGCAAGCGTCTTCAATATCATCGTTAGCTAATTCATTATTTTGACTACTTGCATTTACTTCGATGATACTATTGTCTTTTGCAAGGAAATTACTATTAATACAATCCGCATTAATATTTTCATCAAACGCGTGCACAGAATTGGTTCCGTTTTCTAACGATTCTTGTAATTCAACATTTTTACTTTTCATACAAATTGCTAGTAACGCTACTGTTCCATCAGGTTCGCAATTTGTTAATTTGGATGAAGACGTTAAATTTGCAGTAATGCTATACAGCAAATTATGCCTTACTTGCATTGCGGTTGGATTTTGATTGTGACCAGAACGACTTCTTAAAACAGAGAATAAATTTTCTAATGGATCTTGATTTAAACGCGTCGTTAACAAATACACTCCATCATTTGCTGCCATATCTTCCCATTGTAAAAGTATACTATTAACCGTCAAATAAAAACCGTCAAAGCATGGGGGATTACCGTTTTTATCAACGCATTTCCACTTTTCGATCCAAATCAAGGACTCTTTCAAATACTGTACTACTTGAGGATTTAATTTTGATAAAGGACGACGCAAAGGATTACCATCTCGAGAACTTCTACTATTTAAACAATCAAAAAGGTCGTTTACTTTTTTAATAAAATTTGCTGTTTCTATACAATCTGGATGAGTCAAAGGTTGCTCTGGTGCGACCGCACCTGCTAGTAACGCTGAGGAAACACTTTTACTAAAAATTTGAGCTGCAAGACTAACGTTCATTAGTTGAAAAGAATTTGGATCTAGATGTCTGTCTGTTAGTTTAGGGGCAGATTTAGTTGGTAGATCTTTTTCACGATTTCTTAATTCCCGAATCGCGTCCCATGAAACAGATTTCTCATTTATTTCAAATTGACGTTTACGAAAAGTGTTACGCAGGCATTTAAGTAAATGGGGAGCATCGAAGTTAAAGAAAATTTTACGATTATGTCGTTCAATAAATGGCTCGTTTTTTGTTATACCCAATTTTTTTCTGGCCGATTGATTTGGCGATCTTTGATCACATACCATTGATTTTAATATAAAACCGGCGTCTTCAACGTAATCTATAACATCTAAAATGATTTTATGCAATAATTTTCCATTTACACTGTTATGGGGAACATAATAGCAAATAGGCTGTCTCCAATCATTCTGCCTACCTCGTAACATAAAAACTAAAACATGATTACCATGATTTTTATTACGACCATGCTTTCCCATATCAGTGTAACCTTCAATCAAATCTTTTTTTGGGTTGTAATCTAACCACGATTTTATACTCATTTCATCCCACATTAATACACACTCGCGTTCTTTTTGAGTCATTGTACTTGATTTTATTTTCAATAATTCTAATAACTTAGTGTTATTTCCGGGACTCAAATCAAGTTCGTTAATCCATCGCCTTATTAAACTAATACAGGGCAAAGCAAACTTCTTTTGGTCACGCAAATAACAATAAGCTTTTGGAGACTTATAAAATAAATTCATAGTAAACTCTTTTTCCTCATTGGACCACTTTCTCCGTTTATTATGATTCATTTGCATTTAAAAAAAATTTAATACATTAGCATTAAGCTTTAAGTACTCATCATAAAAAGAAACTGCTTCCTTAGATCTTTCAATTTTACGCTCAAGATTCATAATTTTTTTATTTCTATTTCGAATGTTTTTAGAAAGTTGTTTATTTCTATTTTGAATGTTTTTAGCTTTTTGTTCATACGTTACATTTTTTGCTTTTACTTGTTTAATCACATGTTGTGCTTTTTTACATTGCTTATCTTTTTGGTTTAACTGTCGTTGTAAATTCTTAATTTCATCTTGCAATTTTTGAAGTGAAGTTTCATAAGTTTTAATTTTATCAACAGCATTTGTGGATTTTTCGGTAGAGTCACAATCAAAATTCAATTGGCTTTGCATTCCTGAACAAGATGGCTCTTCTGTATCAAAGCTTTGTGGCATGTTAAAACTAGTTTCTATTAAAAAGGAGTTTCTAAATCAATAGCTGATCTCTCTTGACATGTAATAGGAGGAAGATCAATTTCGGAGCCATCATGTTCCTCAACTTCGTCGGAATCATTCAAATCAGTAGCTGAAGCCTTTTGAATAGGTATAGCAATATCTTTTAATCTCTTCATACCAGAACCGATTACAAAATCGTCAGCAGTAAAATGGTCACTACAAAGTCGCTTGTTTTCCATTTGGTTGGAATCCAAATCAATAAGTGTGTAATTGCCTGAGTGAAGAATCCAATCTAGTTGTCTATGTAAATAAAATATATAATTGATAGAACGAAAGTGCAAATCATAGTCATAACTTTAAGAAAATTTTGAATATTATAGTTGGGAAGCAGAGCGTCCAAGTCGGACGGCAGTTTCGAGTCTGCGCAGTAGAGACTGTCGCGGATTGGGCGCTCGCGCTGCGCGCCGTAGCGCGCGCGTTCAAATGACGGGTGAATTTAAGCTAGAGTCGGGTGTTACGTAGACGTGTAATACAAGGCAAAACAATTATTTAAATAATTCTTAACACCAAGTAGGCGAGGGATGCGAGTTCTACGCGTATACTGGTATAAGGCAGACGTGTATACACGGCAAAATAATTATGTAAATAATTCTTAACCCCAAGTAGGCGGGGGATGCGAGTTCCACGCATATACGTGAGAGCGTAAGACGTGCATACAAGGCAAAATACTTATGTAAATAATTCTTAACCCCAAGTAATCGGGGGATGCGAGTTCCACGCGTATACGGGAGCGCGTTAGACGTGCATGCAAGGCAAAATAATTATGTAAATAACTCTTCACCCCAAGTAGGCGGGGGATGCGAGTTCCACGCGTATACGCGTCAGACGTGCATACCAGGCAAAATAATTATGTAAATAATTCTTAACCCCAAGTAGGCGGGGGATGCGAGTTCCACACGTATACTGGTATAAGGCAGACGTGTATTATACATGGCAAAAGAATTATTTAAATAATTCTTAACCCGAAGTAGAGGGGGGGGGGGTGCGAGTTCCACATGTATACGGGAGCGCGACAGCGTGCATACAAGGCAAAATACTTATGTAAATAATTCTTAACCCCAAGTAATCGGGGGATGCGAGTTCCACGCGTATACGGGAGCGCGTTAGACGTGCAAAATAATTATGTAAATAATTCTTAACCCCAAGTAGGCGGAAGGTGCAAGTTCCACGCGAATATGGGAGCATCCCCCACCTACTAGGGGCTGAGGATTATTTAAATAATTATTTTGCCTTGTATGCACGTCTGACGCGCTCCCGTATACGTAGAACTCGCATTCCCTGCCTACTTGAGGTTAAAAATTATTTACATAATTATTTTGCCATGTATACACGACTGCCTTATTCCAGTATACGCGAGGAACTCGTATCCCCCGCCTACTTGGGGTTAAGAGTTATTTACATAAGTATTTTGCCTTGTATGCACGTCTTACGCTCTCACGTATACGCGTGGAACTCGCATCCCCCGCCTACTTGGGGTTAAGAATTATTTACATAATTATTTTTCCATGTATACACGACTGCCTTATTCCAGTATACGCGAGGAACTCGCATCCCCCGCCTACTTGGGGTTTATAATTGTTTAAATAATTGCCTTTCTTATTGTTGCACATCTATGTAATTCCCTTATATGCGTGGACCTCATATCCCCACCCTACTTGGGTTTAAAATTTTTTTTAATAATTGTTTTGCTTATTGATGCACGTCTACGTAATTTCCTAATATGCGCGAACCTTGCGTCCCCCGGCTACTTGGGTTTAAAATTGTTTAAATAGTAACTGTCTTGCTTATTGTTGCACGTCACGTGATTCCTTAATATATGTGGACCTCGCGTCCCCCGGTTTCTTGGGTTTATAATTGTTTAAATAATTGTCTTTCTTATTGTTGCACATCTGTGTAATTCCTTAATATTTGTGGACCTCATATCCCCCGCCTACTTGTGTTTAAAATTTGTTTAAATAATTGTCTTGCTTATTGTTGCACGTCAACGTAATTCCCTAATATGCATGGACCTCGCGTCACCCGGCTTCTTGGGTTTAAAATTGTTTAAATAACTGTCTTGCTTATTGTTGCACGTCAACGTGATTCCCTAATATACGTGGACCTCGCGCCCCCGGTTTCTTGGGTTTATAATTGTTTAAATAATTGTCTTTCTTATTGTTGCACATCTATGTAATTCCCTTATATGGACCTCATATCCCCAGCCTACTTGGGTTTAAAATTTGTTTAAATAATTGTCTTGCTTATTGTTATACGTCAACGTAATTCCTAATATGCATGGACCTCTCGTTACCCGGCTTCTTGACTTTAAAATTGTTTAAATAACTGTCTTGCTTATTGTTGCACGTCAACGTGATTCCCTAATATACGTGAACCTCGCGTCCCCCGGCTTCTTGGGTTTATAATTGTTTGAATAATTGTCTTGCTTATTGTTGCACGTCTACGTAATTTATACTTTTCGTTACAGTAAAGTATCGATGCATTGTTTGTAGGGCCAGCAAGAAAATACTTTGTTGGAGGAGCGGAAAATAACGTACATTTGCGAACGTTATTACTCTTTAAGGACGTTCTTTTGGTCGAAATAGCAGTTTTCGAATTTTTAACTTTTAAATAATGTTTAATTAATTTAATAATCCAAAAGTAAGTACATATAACAAATATACACTAGAAGGAACATAAAAAAATTTTTTAAACGAATTCAGGCAATAGTTACCATGATATTGTTAAAATTAAAGACAAAAACTTCAATAAGTTACCTAATTTTTTTTGTTTCTTATCCAATCTTAACGAAATAAAGCTTATTTTTTTCGTTAAGAAATTTCAGAGGGAGTATCGATGGGAAAATTTATGATACGAGTTACCAATACGACGTAATATCAATTTGTTTATTAAAACTTGACTTACTTTTCTTAAACAAATTGATATTACGCCGTACTGGTAACTCGTATCATAAATTTTCCCATCGATACTCCCTCTGAAATTTCTTGACGAACAAAATAAGCTTTATTTCTTTAAGATTGGATAAGAAAGAAAAAAATTAGGTAACTTATTGAAGTTTTTGGCTTTAATTTTAACAATATCGTAGTAACTATTGTCTGAATTCGTTTGAAAAAAATTGTTTTATGTTCCCTCTAATGTATATTTGTTATATGTACTTACTACTGGATTATTAAATTAATTAAACATTATTTGAAAGTTAAAAATTCGAAAACTGCTGTTTCAACCAAGAGGACGCCCTTAAAAGTTTAAGGTACATTAGTCAAAAATAACGTAGAAAAACCCTAGTTCTGACGTAAGAAATATGAATAATAAATATTATATTATAACAACAAATAACAATAATAATATTATAAATAATATTAATACATCATTTTTCAGAAAATCCGTATGTAATAATTCACTTTTTAAAAGTTAAAAAGTTAAAGTTACTGAGAAAATATTTAACTAATTGTAAGTTTAGTTAAAAGTTAATAGATTTAAAACTAACTAAGTTATGTTAAAAGTTATTAAGTTTTTAACTTTCTAACTTAACTTTTAACTTTTTAACTAGTTGCCAACCCTGCTAATTTCAGTCCATAGTTACCGTGCGATAATAAATATCACTTTTTAAATACCAAACTTTTAAATATCGAATATCTCAAGAAGTCATTATATGATCTAATTGATAGCATTTTGCACACGTATTCCCTACATTATACAAGTGTGCATAATGTTTAATTTTTACTGTCGTTCTATAGCCATTTATTTACATTTTAACAAACGAAATTATTTTATTTCCTACGTTTATTAATTATATATATAAATAAATATAGTTTAACATTTTAAAGATCAATACAAAAATATTTAATATATAATACTTAAATCGTTTAATCTTTATCAAAACGAAAATAAAATAAATTTAATAATTTAATAACTATAATTATTACTGTAAGCTCAGAAATGTAACATATAAAAATAATTTCATTTATTCTCCAGATTCCGCCACAAAAAATGTCTAACGGATATGAATATCAATATTTAATCATGATAATTTCAATTTATTTTATATGAAACTATTCTTTATAAATAAACTTAACCAAAACAATCTAACCGTGCTTCATCCTTTGGAAATCGATGAAAAATCAAGGTGGGTTTCTTCTCTTTGGTGTTTGTGCATCCTTCATAAGCACAACGTGCTCGTGATGGTGCCATGATTTATTTACCTCAAAGGCTCAAAAAACCAGTACCTAACTACTTTCAAATAAAACAAAACCCTTGAACTGAACGGCGCCGTTAGAACTGCAACACTCCTATCATCTGTCAGAAAGCTCCTCTCGCAGATATTCCCGCTTTTTTACACTACGTTTCCCGCGCGATAGTCGGATCAAGACAGAAACATTATATTATCTATTTTCACATAATCGACTAGTATTTTATATGAAAAACTTTTGATATAAATAAAAACAATAATTCTTTGTAAAATAATATCTTTATTGTGCTTAATTAACAGTTATTTATTATTCACATCTTATACACGTGTGTATATCTATATATATTCGGCGGCCGTCAGCGCCGCCTCGCGGTTGGATAACAGAACTAATCGGCGTGTTACCCAAACGCTCTGTCCAAAAGTTTATTAAGGAGTACGCTTCTATATGCGTCTATATTCGTTGATACTATCTTTCTGCTCCTCGTCTCCAAGGCTGTTGACACTCGCCTCATGTAGGGTTAGGTTCAATCCGCACGACTAGTACACAGGTAAGACCGCGTCTATCAGTGCAGTAATCCACGTTGTGGACTACACGCATAAGGGTCTGCGTGTATTGCTCGCGCGCGCCAGCAACCTTAAGAGCCAACTACGCGCGTACATCACACGGCCCGTGAACTGACGCGTTCCGCGCCAGGTTAGCGTTGGGTTACACGCGATAGTTGGGGTCTCTTTCAACGATCATACTATTACATTGAATGAGAAATTAGATGAGCAGTTAATTGAACACACGCCCATACACAATTATAATATAAATATATATATGTATATTTAAATGAATATATATTATATATTTACATGCATAAATAATTATATATAAGCGTATAGATAAATACACACACGCACATACGTACATTTATACACAAGGAATCTAAACGCGATCACACGCTTGTATGGGAATCAGGGACATAATAAATATTAAAGAACTAAATAGTTCGTGTTACGCATTTTCTTTAACCTCTCTCTCGTTCCCCTTTTTATATTCAGACAGAATCCTCATATAGCTTAATATGTATGGGAATATTGAGCCGAAGCAATAGCACAGGTGAGGTCCCATATGGAACCTTTCTGGAAGCTTCCATTCTCAAACTGACATAAATCGATTCTGAAGTCTTGTAGGAAGTATTTTTTAAAGCTTTCTGTAATCTTTCGGGGAAGACTACTGGAAGATTCCCACAACCTACATGAAGCTTCCAGGAACTTTTTGAAAGCTTACTGAAAAGTTGCTAGAAAGTTTCCGAAAGTTTCGTGAAAAGTGTCTGAAACAGTTCCTGCAATCTTCCGAGGAAGCTTTTTGTCATGAATTTGACCCAGATATTAGGTACTTTCAGGAAGCTTTCGTGGAAGCTTTCCTGAAGCATACGAAACTTTCATGAAAGCTTCCAGGAAGTTTCTAGTAAGCTTTCATGCTATGTGGGTATAGACGAAAAAATAATGTGGTGCACGATATGTGCGGATGAAGGTCACGAAACCGCGGATTGCGAGAGCGTAAAAGTTTTAATTATGCAAAAAAGACAGCAAAACTTTCAGAATAGAGAAATTTGTCAATTGTGCGACACGTCAAGATATTCAGAAAAAACTTGTAGGAAAAGGAGTAATAATCAACAAATTACATTGCAGAGTAACAACTACAACCCTTCAAATAAAGCCTATGAACATCGAGATAAAAATAGAAACAGATTTTTCCTAACAAATCATCAAAATGGTCATCATTTCTCAAATAATTCATATAGTAACTATCGGGAAAACTTTAATACACAAAGTATAAAATGCGAATATTGTAAATTCACCGGGCATACGTTGAAAGATTGTAGGAAATTAAAAAGTTTGACGGCACAAATTAAATGCTCTTATTGCAATAAAAATGGACATCAAATATTCAAATGCCATGAAATCAAGATGCTCCAAAATAAATCAGATAAATTTTGTAAAATGTGTAAAAGCACGAATCATACAAATGAAGAATGTGAGATACTCAAACAATATCCAAGTATTAATACTGTTGAATCATACCATAATTCCACAAAAGAAATAATTAACGAATCAGAAATTCAGGAAAACAAAATTAATGCAACGAATATTGAAAGGTACAATGGTAATGAACTAATTACAGAAAATAAAGTAAATAAATATAAACAGGAAACTAATATCATAGAGGAATCTACAATAATTAATGATGATAAAGAAATCAATTTAATTATCGTACCTTTTATAAAAATACATGAAATCACTGATGAACCAAAGGATAATAATATAATTATAAAAAATCATGAAAATACTAATGAAGTTAATTTTATAGACTTTAACGAAATTCGCCAAAATAATCATGAATTTGAAAAAATTATGGAAACAAATTTAAATGATTTTATTGAATCTACTGTAAAAAATTATGAAACTAATGATGAAATAAATTTCAATGAATCTAATATAAAAGCTCACGAGGATTGTGATGAAATTAATTTAATGAAATTAATTTAACCAAAAGAATGAAGTTTCGAATGAAAATAATAAAGAAGGCAATAATTCGTTAGAACCAGTAACTTTTTATGATGATGTTAAAGTCATTTTAGACATAACTTTTGCTTTAGCTGAACAATTTGAATCTGAAGATGATCAAATGGAAACTAAATTCCAACAAAACTCGCTTGAAAATTCGTTAAAAGACAATATAGGATCAATACATTCTGAAGAGTCTTTATTAAATGATACAAAAAATCTAAAGAACTTACTAAATAATAGTAAAGTAATTTTCAAAAATGAAAATCAATCAAAAGAAAGGTTTGATAATCAAGAATATAAAAAACATTTAGAGAATAAAAGTCATCTAAAAATATTTGATAATCAAGAACACCAAGAACAGCTTGAGAATAAAAAGTCAACTAAAAGAGACCTTTGATAATCAAGATCATAACGTAATAATAAATCTAAATACAAATCCTAATAAAGTACACTAATTGCAGTTAGTTTTAACCAAAGTAACATTTAATAAAAACGTCAAAAAACTAAAATGGATATCTAATTATAAAAAACATTTTAAAGAATTTGTAAAAAATATAAGATTAAAATTAAAATCTAAAGATTGCTACAATAAATTTACTATCAGAAAAAAGTTTAAAAAGGGAGACAAAACATGGCCTATTAAAGAATCAAATATGAATAAAGGACCCCATACACAATGTATGGGAAAAAATCATTCGGTCAAATTGAACGAAATTGAAAAAAGATAGATTTCTTCAGGACCTCAAGATCTATTTTTTTCCAAAGTTTCGTTCAATTTGACCGGATGATTTTTTCCCATACATTGTGTGCGGGTCCTTTCAAAAGGATCAGCATAATAAGAATTTTCAACCCTATTAAAATGAACAAAATAATATTTTATCCAATTATGGGAAACAAGCAAAGACAATATTATAACAAATAATAACATAACAAATATAATATTATAATAAATAATAACATAACATTTTTGTTTTAGGATATGGACAACATACTCAATATTAACATCTATCATAATCTCTTCATAATTTTCCAAATTTAATACAGCAATAGAGAATTATCATTGCAGCTGAACTTTTCCATTTGAAGCAAAACCATCCTACTTCTTGGTAAACTAACCCTAAGGTGATCCAGATTTTACCAAATGTACAATTTAAAATGATAACCACTTAACCGTTTGTCTACAATTGTTCGTATCAACTTGTCAGAATTTTGTGAAAAGCAACTATATTTCCTAAGAAAGTTAATAATTTTATAAAAATGCGATCGGAATAATATAAGTTTCAATAATGAAATTCTAAGAAATTTTTTACGAAGACAGCAAAAAGATTCACACATGAAAGATTTTAGAAGTAATGCTACGACTAACAATAACATCGTTAACAATTAAAAAAAAAATATCTACATTGTTCTTTTCTTTTTTAACAACAACAAATAAAATATTGCGATTACATATTAAAATACCTCAGTGAAACAAGCAAGTTTATTTGTAAAAATTATGTGTTATTAAATAATAGAAATATTTAATTAATTATTTAGTCACAAAGTAGAAAACATTTCAGGGATCAATTTAATAACTTATTATTGTATCTATAGCTTTGAATAAGAAATTATAGAACTAATCCAAAGGAAAAAGAAAATAAAACTATTCCTAAACCTTGCAACCCTAACAAACATAGATAAAAATAATTTGACTGTAATTTTATGCAAAATCAGATTGTATTTGCCTACAAAAATTGTTCGCATTCATAAAAGAAATTTTATGAATAGTTCAAGAACAAAAGAAAGAAAGAATTTAGGTAGCTGTACTCACATTGCTAAGATTAAATCGAATATAATATATTGGAAGTGATCAGTTTCATCATATACTGACATGATCATCCTACAAGATACACTATTCGGCACTGTATTGAGTAAAGCAATTTTCTACTCTAACGAACTGCATACTCTCTAATGCAAATATGTAAATGCTACTCATGCCACAAAAAATCTTGAGTTTTAAAATGTACTTTTAAAACAGCTGAGATTTCCAAAGAAAGGTAATACAATGATGCATACGAGCAATAATAAGTCAAAATCTACCAAAATCACTCCAACCTATTAAATTAAATTTTTCTTTTGGAAATAATTCAATTTTTTCTTAGTATATAGTTATTCAAATGTTTTTATGATGGTACTATCAACATTCCTTCAATGTTATTCTACTCAAATAAAGAGAAAAAAGTAATATACCTTTTGCCAAATATCTCAGCAGGGAGGGAAGTGAATGATCACTTGAATCATTCCCTATATATATTTCTCCTCACATTTTATTTTCTACAAAATTATTTAATGCGCACATTATTTCTAAACTTAATCAATGATTCTATTTTTTTTTGTATATACAGCAAAACAACAAAATTATTACACATTAACGATAATAAAATAATTTAATTAATATCAAGATATATGTTCCTATATAAATTCTAATGCATAACGTATGCTATATTTATTACGTAACGTTTTATTAATTCATGTTATTTTTACACCGAAGGTTTTTGTAATTTATTTATAATTTAATTAAGAATTTATTGTAAAAGTGTTTTCTTAAAAGTGAATGATATTAAATCACAGATTTAGTGTAAGCTTGATAAAAATACATTATGTGCTGGATTATATCAGCAAAACTCCTAATTTAAGATACTCCTTAAGTACAAAGAATCACATAACGAAGTAAGAATACCCGTTTATTCTATAGTAATCCGCATCGCCATTTGAACACTAGGAAAAATCGGCATTCAACATGCAATACAAAGTAAAACCGTAGGATTTACTTTATAGAAATTTATAAACGATACGAAATTTTGTTTAAATTTATTGAATTTTTATTATTGTTTTTATTATTTGAATTATTAGTATTATTGAACCTTTTGTAACAAAAAATTACTGATGGTTCAACTATTCCTATAATTGTTGAATCTCTACGATATTCAACAGTCTAAGGGGGGAGGTGTTACGTCCGTGACGTATCCCTATAAATTACATTTGATATTCATATTTTCATCAGTAATTCTTGATCCACAAAATTATGTGATTGCAAATTTATTGACACCCACGTATCAACTAGAATAGAGGAAAAAATTGCAACACAGGGAAATTGTAAACATTCTTGTACGAAATGAACCACAATTTTAAACGAACCATGTTGAAATTATTTAAAAATTTCTTAAAATATTTTATGAAAGAAGTTGTTGTATTTATAGTTAACTTTCCATCTTATAATTGTAATTTGAAATTATTGTAACAGAAAATTACTGATGGCTAACTATTATTATACTCGTTGAATCTCTACGATATTCAACAATCTAAGGGGGGAAGTGTTACGTCTGTGACGTATCCCTAAATTCAATTTAACAATGCATATTTATCGCCAGTAATTTTCTGACATACAAATGTCGTATATGCGAATTTTAACAACGTTGCATTCCAATGCAAGCGGCATTGCGATGGAGCAAGACAAATTATAAACTGATATGTCTGTGACGTTATTAAATCCCAATATTCATTTTCTTTGACCCACAAAACGATGCGAGTGCGAATTTTAACAATACAGCAATTTCGACTACGCAACAGCCAGCGTGACGTCGCGAGCCACTGACCTTGTGAAACCAACCGCTCATCGCAACTTTGTTTAGAATCAGCACTTTTAAATGTGAATTCGAAATGATGATATTTAAATGTTTACTAAATTTGTTTAAAAAGATGATTTTGACTCAGCGTCAAACTCATCTTTAACCCAAATTAACCGCTTAATAAATACGGCGACTCTCAACACTCAAATCAGTAATCGTGCAAAACCGCGAGCTCCGTACCACTCCAGCCGACAAGAGGAGAAACGATTATTATACAGGCAAATTCGACCCTATAACAGACTACGAGAAAATACTTATATCTATAAAATCAATAATCTATAGGTATTAATTATCCGCGCAAGCAACGCATATATTACTGTTAATTTAGGATGTGGAAGGCAGGGTTCTTCAAATAACCCACTCTGGTTAACAGCAACAACGTTTTATTCAATTACAGTACAGCTCTCTCTCTCTGATTACAACTGCTCTCGGCAGAGGACGGCGAACGAGTGAGTGCCCGCTTCGGCCATTCGCTCTCGCTAGCTCTCCAGCTATGCTCGCGTGATGGCGCGATGCATGCGCTCTCTATTTCGCACGCTGACATAAATGTACACGTATTCTAACACGCCTCCTTACATTTATGTTTCTCGCAATTACAATATTCTTTAAATCAAATTCAATAAACTTCTCAAGTTTTCAAACCTTACTCGTCCAAGAGCCTTTGTCAAAATATCTGCAACATTTTTCTCTGTACTGACCTTAACAATATCAATTAATCCATTAACATAATTCTCATTTACAAAATGATAATGTACTTCTATGTACTTTGATTTCTTTGTAAAATTACCAAATTTCGCAATGCTCACAGCGCCAGAATTGTCTTCATAAATATTTACAGATTACTTAATTTCTACTTTAAAGTCACTTAACAAGTCTTTTAGTAATGTTACTTCACTTACTGCTTCAGACAGTGCGACATATTCAGCAGCTGTCGAAGACTTAGTTACACTTCCTTGTTTCCTCGATTTCCAATATATTACATTTCCATACAACTTAACAATATATCCAGTTGTCGACTTTCTGTCTACACAGTCTCCTGCCCAATCGGCATCTACATGACATTCAAGAATATGTACATTATTGTTTTTCTTAAATTTTAATTTTAAACTTTTAGTTAAATATAAATATTTTAAAATTCTTAAAGCATATTTATAATGTGTCTCATCATAACAATTCTGAAATCTACTCAAATAATTTACGCTATAACTTATATCTAGTCTTGTTCCTGAGCTAATATACAAAAGTGCTCCTATCAAATTTCTATACTTTATTTTCTCATCTATCTCTTCAGCGGGTTCTAACTTTAAATTTTGTTCCATTGGAGTCTCATACAATTTTGCTTGTTCAATCTGATATTTTCTAGCTAACGATTCAATATACTTTTCCTGATCTAAGGACATCTCATTTTTGTTTTCATCATATTCAATATTAATACCTAAATACATACTCACTTTATCTAAATCTTTCATCTGAAATCTTTCTTCTAACATTCCTTTTATGTAATTCAAATTTTGTCTTTTCTTACAACATATTAACAAATCATCCACAAATATAATTAAATATATAATCTCATCTCTTTCTCTTAAAGTATACAAACAATAATCATGTTCGCTTCTTACAAATCCTAAAGAACTTAAATAATTATCAAGACACTCATACCAAGCTCTTGGGCTTTCTCGCAAACCATACAACGCTTTATTTAATTTACAAACCCTTTCTGTTCCATCCTCATAACCTTCAGGCTGTTTAACAAATACTTTTGATTTAACTTTACCATTTAAAAACGCTGTTTCTACATCCATTTGCTCAATTAACAATCCGTTTTGGCAGCAATACGATAACAATACTTTCAAAGTTTGTGTTTTCGCAACAGGTGAATAAATGTCATCCAATACATCTGTTTGTTGGTAACCTCTTACCACTATTCTCGCTTTATATATATTTTCACCTTTTTTTAGTATAAATCCATTTTAAATCTAATATCTTTTCATTCTTTGGTTTTTCAACTAATACCCATGTTTTATTTTTCTCTAAACTATTCATTTCTTTGTTCATAGCTTCTACCCAAAAACTAGACTCATTAATATCTATTTAAGCCAATACATATTACATCTTCCTCAACGACATCAACGTGTCTTGCAACAATGACTCTATTGTTTATCAAAACTCTATACCCTGTTACATCATAACCTATCAACGTTCCTAACTCAGCCTTCCTATCCCATTTCGAATTTCTTTTGTTTTCCGGTACTCTAACAAATACTTTACTTCCGTATAATTTTAAATGCTTCGTGTCTGGTTTTTCATTTAAAAATATCTCATAAGGAGATTTATTTCTAACTAAGGTGTTAGCAATAGTTCTATTTTTTAAATAGGCTGCGGCGCAGACTACTTCTGGCCAAAATCTTCTTTCGATCTTAGACTCAGCTAACAAACACCTTGTACTATCCATAACCGTCCTATTGTACCTTTCTGCTGTACCGTTAAGCTCATGTACATAAGGTGGACATGTTTCTATTTCAATTCCCTTTTCTCTACATAATTTATACATGTCTTTATTCAAATATTCAGTACCATTATCACACCTTAATTTCTTAATTTTCTTTCCAGTCTTATTTTCAACTAAATTTATATATTCAATAAATTTATCATGTACTTCGTCTTTAGACTTAATTGCATAAATTTTTGTTAATTTACTAAAATCATCAATAAAAGTTATGAAATACTTTTCTCCTTTATAACCTACTGTATTGTGTGGTCCATTCAAATCTGTATGTACTATTTCTAATATATCTTTCGCTCTTTTCCTATTATTCTCAAACGGGATATTGTGCATTTTGTTTTCAATACACGTAGCATATTTATAGTAATCTGATTCTATTTCGTTAGGCAAACCTTTCAAAACATGATTTTTACACATTGTTTTCAAATAGTTAAAATTAACGTGCCCTAGAGTTCTATGCCATTTTTCCTTTAAAGTCATTTTCTCATTTTTAACTGTCAAATTTGATTCTCTTGTTCTTTTTTCAATAAAACTAGTCATTTTATACATTCTATCTTTTTTCCAAGCTATCGCAATTAATTTATTATTTTTATTATAAATTTTACCACTATCACCGATACACACCACTTTACATTTATCAGTTACTTTAGCAAAACTCATTAAATTTCTGTCCATATCTTTTACGTAAAATACATTTTCTAATTCTATATCTATCTCTTCATTAAACGTTTTGAATTTACTTTTTACATGACCTACTTTTGTTGCTTTCAAAATTCTACCGTCTCCTACTTTTACATTAATCGGTTCTTTCAATACAATTGCATCATTAAAATAATTTTCGTTATTTATCACGTGGTCTGTACAACCGCTATCTAAAATTCAATCTATCTTATTTTCGTTTACTTTACCGTTACTTATATTCGCAGACATTATTTCTACTGAAGTGCTCAACACTTCGCTCTTCTCGGTATTTTGATGACCGCTGCCGTTGTTGTCACTGCCTCTCGCGCCTCGGCCATGCTGTCGGTATCCGCTCCTTCCACGCCGGTTGGAACTCGTTCCTCGCTGCTGTGTGTAGCCTCTGCCGTTGCCCCCACCTCTCTGTGGCGCACGGCTTCCTCTGCCGCCTCCTTGCTGTGGCACGCGATTCCCGGAATTGTTTTTCGTCGGGCAATCGTATTGTATGTGTCCTACACCACCACATACATAACATGTCCTTTTATCCTCTCTTCTTTTCTCAAACGTAAACGCGTTTGATCTCGAATTCTCACTTTCACCATGTTTTTTCTTAAATTCGAATTCCAATTTTGACTTCACAAATTCCACTGTTTTGTCCTTTTCAGCTAATGCGTCCACAATATCAACCATGTGTGACATACTTTCTGGTAGCGTTAATAAGAAGTAATTCAATTTATCTTCTTTCGTCACATTTTCTCCAGCATTTTTTAATTCGTTCACTAATTTTTCAAAGTTATTATAAAAGTCTGTCGGGTTCTCACTTTCTCCCATTTTCAAATCGAGCAGTCTTCTTTTACACAATAATTTCACAGCACTACTTTTAACTAAGTAATTTTCATCCAACTTAGCAACCATTTTCTTTGCTGTTTCTTCTGAAATAATTAATTCTAGTTGTGTATTTGTCATGCTGTTCACTATATAGTTTTTAGCTTTTATCTCTTTCTTTTTCCACTCAACTTCTGTTATTGCTTCCGGTCTTTCATCATTTTCGATAACTTCACTGCACTCTTTAAATTCCAAGAATAATTTTAACTTGTACTTCCATTTATCATAGTGTGTCCCATCAAATACTTGTAACGTGAATCCTTTGTTCTCCGATGCCATCTCGCTTTCAACAGGAATTTCCTTTTTAACTTCCTTATTTTCAATATTGTAAAATTTTTCTTCACTTTCAGTTTCACTTGACTTTTCAATTTTTACTTTTGGTTCTTCTTTTACACTCATGTGTTTTCCTTTGTTCTTGCGCTTACCATGCGCTAAACTTAAAATCACTTTTCCTTTTCGTGGAATTTAAAGTGTGTTACTGCTCTCGTAAAGAGAAACAGTACCGCACTAAAAATAAACCAGGCACACTGCTACCATGTTAATTTAGGATGTGGAAGGCAGGGTTCTTCAAATAACCCACTCTGGTTAACAGCAACAACGTTTTATTCAATTACAGTACAGCTCTCTCTCTCTGACTACAACTGCTCTCGGCAGAGGACGGCGAACGAGTGAGTGCCCGCTTCGGCCGCTCGCTCTCGCTAGCTCTCCAGCTATGCTCGCGTGATGGCGCCACGCATGCGCTCTCTATTTCACACGCTGACATAAATGTACACGTATTCTAACAATTACACATATTAATCGAACAGATCGAATATAATTATTTTGTGACTCTATATCAATTTATTGTTAAGGGGGTGTCAAACTCAATTCTGCGATTTGACCGACCCATAGGTCGGTAAGGTAGGAAGTACATACTATTGATGAAATATGACACAAGCGCCATCTCTGGAAAATCGTAATCGATTTTAACATAGATGGCGCTACATATTTAAAAAATATTAAAGATACGCGTTTTTTTATTACAAACAATTGTACGTATTTCGCGTATACGTATTTCTTTTTATAATTAGTTATGCGTATTTTGCGTATACGCATTTTTATTGTTAATAATAGTGCGTATTTCACATATATATGCATATTTATTACAAATAATTCTGCGCATTTCGCCTATACGCATTTTATAATAAATAATTTGGTGTATTTTGCCTATACACATATTTTATTCTAAATAATTATGCATATTTCGCTTATACCCTACTGAAAAAAACCACATGGGATCCTATGTGGGATCCCATGTGGAATCCCACACGTGATCCCACGTGTGAATTTGATATGGGATCCCATGTGACATCCCACGTTTGAACTCGCAGCATGAATTCCCACATGAGATCCCACAAAAGATCCCACATGGGATCTCATGTGGGATATCATGCGTTTAACTTGAGTACGGGATCTCATGCAGATATGGTGTAAAACTTAGAGCCCCCCATTGTAAGTAACGGGGTTATCAAAAACAAGGCAAGCCTTATAATTAGGACGATTTGTAAAGAGTCATTTGAACGGTTGACTTACACGGCTTTATACTCTTGGCTATCCAACGTATCCCATGTGGGATCTCTTGTGGGATCTCATGTGGGAATTCATGCTTCGAGTTCAAACGTGATATGCCACATGGGATCCCATATCAAATTCACACGTGGGATCTCGTGTGGGATTCCACATGGGATCCTATATGGGATCCCATGTGGGTTTTTTCAGTAGGGTACGCACTTTTCAGTGTTATTAATTGTGCGCATTTCGCCTATACGCATTTTATAATAAATAATTTGGTGTATTTCGCCTATACACATGTTTTATTATAAATAATTATGCGTATTTCGCTTATACGCTCTTTCCAGTGTTAGTAATCGTGTGCATTTTGCCTACACGCATTTTATAAGAAATAATTTTGTGTATTTCGACTATACACATGTTATATTATAAACAAATGTCCGCATTTCGCCTATACACATTTCTTATAATAATGAGATGCAGATTCGTCACTTTATTATATAGTTTCAGTTATTATTGACATTTCAAAATTCAGGACGTCGCCTCGCATAATTGCAACTGCTTTCTTAAAAATTGTAGTGCGCTTCGTAGGTTTTTGTGTCCCGGTGAAGGGCCAGATCGGATGCGAGGTCTAGGTGTTTAGATGGCCGATGATGGAGTCCGAGTTATGCGCTCCATAGGTTTTTGTACCCAGGTGTCGAGACAGCTCGATTACGAGGTCTAGCTGTTCCAGGTGGCCGGTGATACAGTGTAAGTGATGCGCTCCGAAGATTTTTGTATCCAGATGTCGGGACAGATCGTATGCGAGGTCTGAGCGTTCCAGGTGGAGGATGATGGAGTTTACGTGATGCGCTCCGTAGGTTTTTGTGTCCAGAAGCCAAGACAAATCGAATGCGAGGTCTAGGTGTTTCAGATGGCCGATGATGGAGTCCGGGTAGTGCGCTTCGTAGATTTTTGAGTCCAGGTGTCGGAACAGCTCGAATGCGAGGTCTAGCTGTTCCAGGCGGCTGATGATACGCTTCGTAGACTTTTTTGTCCAGGTGTTTTGACCGATCGAGTGCGAGGTCTAGGTGTCCAGACGGCCGATGATGGAGTTCGGGTAGTGCGCTCCGTAGGTTTTTGTGTCGAGGTGAAGGGACAGGTCGGATGCGAGGTCTAGGTGTTGCAGATGGCCGATGATGTAATCCGGGTGATGTGCTCTGAAGATTTTTGTGTCCAGGTGTCGGGACAGATCGAATGCGGGGTTTAGGCGTTTCAGGTAACCGATGATGGAGTTTACGTGACGCGCTCCGTAGGTTTTTGTGTCCAGAGGCCAGGACAACTCGAATGCGAAGTCTAGGTGTTCCAGATGGTCGATGAGTCCGGGTAGTGCACTCCGTAGGTTTATGTCCAGGTGAAGGGACAGATCGGATGCGAGGTCTAGGTGTTTAGATGACCGATGATGGAGTCCAATTTAATATTATGATTTTCAAAATATTACCTGCATCTGAAATTTTGTGGCACGGTACTGCACTTTTTTGTACATATTCTGGATGTAGTTTACAAAATTTCTACCAAGAGATAGTTTAGATTTGGTTTTTATTTTTTTGGTTGAGGGTTTAATTGTTTATTGAAATTTAAAAAAATTTCAATGTTTTTATTTTTTTATTCAATCTAACCATAAAAAAAATATAAATATGAAATCAAGTTATCTTTTGATAGATTTTAAGTATTTGCTGCTAAAAATATATGGGATATAATGGGACGGCAGCTCAAAATTTTAAAATCGCTCAAAACTCGTTTTCTTTTAGTTTTTTATGAACAAAAAATGTTCCTCAAATTTTAGATCGATATTTGCAAAAATAGAAAAGCTATGCAACATTGAAAAATCAATTTTTTTGCAATTTTTGGTTAAAATCCAAGTTTATTCATTTTTCAACTGAAAATCTTGAAACTTTTTGTATAGTACATTGATTGGCAAAAGGTTTGCATTTTTTCTGTAGAATGTGCCAGTATTTATTTTATGACCCTTTTTGAAAGTCTCTGATTGGCTGGTTCTTAGTATACCTTAATCGAAGGATATTGAGGCTGCGGCCAAATATTCTTTATTCGACAAATATTTTTTGTATTCTTCTTCGAAAACCCTTCAAAATGCTTTTTTTGATCAATACTGGCCGAGCAAAGGGAAAAAAATTACAATTTTTTAAAATATCAAGAAAAATCCATAATTTCAATTTTTTATAACATGATTAATGAAACTGAACATTATTCATACATCTTATGGCATGGACCGTACCACTGAATTTTGTTAGAGCATCAAATAGAACATTATAAATATCTATTTTCAATAATATTAGGCTTACACAATAAGCGATACCTAATTATGAATTAATAATAAATTAAGCTATAGAGGTTAATTACTATAAAGCTGTCAAAATGAAATCAGACAACAGACTGATAATTTCATTCATAATTAGGTATCGCTTATTGTGTAAGCCTAATATTATTGAAAATAGATATTTATAATGTTCCATTTGATGCTCTAACAAAATTCAGTGGTACGGTCCATGCCATAAGATGTATGAATAATATTCAGTTTCATTAATCATGTTATCAAAAATTGAAATTATGGATTTTTCTTGATATTTCAAAAAATTGTAACTTTTTTCCCTATGTTCGGCCAGTATTGATCAAAAAAGCATTTTGAAGGGTTTTCGAAGAAGAATACAAAAAAAAAAATTTGTCGAATAAAGAATATTTGGCCGCAGCCTCCATATCCTTTGATGAAGGTATACTAAGAAGCAGCCAATCAGAAACTTTCAAAAAGGGTCATAAAATAAATACTGGCACATTCTACAGAAAAAATGCAAACGTTTTGCCAATTAATGTACTATGCAAGAAGTTTCAAGATTTTGAGTTAAAAAATGAATAAACTTGGATTTTAACCAAAAATTGCAAAAAAATTGAATTTTCAATGTTGCATAGCTTTTATATTTTTGCAAATATCGACCTAAAATTTGAGGAACATTTTCTGTTCATAAAAACTAAAAGAAAACGAGTTTTGAGCGATTTTGAAATTTTGAGCTGCTGACTTAACGTGAAATATCCCATATAACTGAAACAACAGGAAGGTATAACAAAATTTGAGACCAAGGGTTGAACTTCAAATGAACCTACTGAGTATGGTATTTAAGTTGATCGACATTTAAAAATATACACCTTCCATCATATAAACGCATAACTGCAAATTGGACATTTTAACAAAATTTGTATTTTTAGAAGTATTGTCATTAATAATTATTTTGCATTATACTTGTCATGCTACTGAATGATTGGCAAAAGTAGAGCTACTATAATTTCATTGAGCTAGGCTCATAAGTTTCTTTAGCTTCTTTTCAAATTTTATGAGTTTTGTTGAAAGAAAAAACGGAAAAGAATTAATTTTGTGTCAAGACATCTAGTTTCTTACAAATAGCTAACTAAATAAACTCATGTAATTGTAATTCTTTTCTGTTATAATTAAATATGTTCACCCATACACCTTTCCTTATAACTAATAATTGTGCGTATTTCGTCTACACGCATTTTTGCATTATAAACAACTGTACGTATTTCGCTTATACAAATTTTTGATATTGTCAATAATTGTGCGTATTTCGCTTGTACGCATTTTTTATTATAAATAATTGTGCGTATTTCGCCTATACGCATTTTTGTATGATAAATAATTGTGCGCATTTCGCATATACGCATTATTTATTATGAATAATTGTGCGTATTTCGCCTATATGAATTTTTTTATTTACTATTTTCTTTTATTACAAACACATGTCAATTTGAACGTAATTACGTTCGAGTATTTATTTATAATCACGATTTTTACTTATAATATAAAATTACGTGATTAGTAATACTTTAAGTTTTGACATCTCCAACACCTATTAGCCAAAAACTACGGAGTGCACCACCTAAATATCGTCATCGGCTTCCCCGAAGACCTGGACCATGTATTAGATGCGCCCTGATATCCAAACGCAAAAGACTACGAAGCGCACCACCTAGACCTCGTCATCGGCTACGCTGAACACCTGCACTGCGTATTAGATGCGCCCTGACATTTTAATGCAAAAAACTACGGAGCGAACCACCTAGAATCCATCATTGACCACCCCAAAGACCTAGACGACGCATTCGATGCTTTCAATTATCGATAAGTAACACTTCCTTATAATAGTTGTGATTTCCGTATTAGCAGGTAACAACCGTTACCGCTATAGTATTTCTCCCTTACAATTGAAGGTGGAAGCAATGTATACTAAAATCGTGTGACACTGTTACGTCGGTATGCTGCTGATCCAACGATCGTATAATTGTGTAACTGTTGTAGTATGAAAAGCAACATACTTTAAAAGTAAGTGACCCATACCATAAAAGTATGGGTCCCTTACCAAGATTGCTAAAACCACCTTACTTATATAGTAAAGGAACTCCTATACTCCACGAGTAAGCCGTTTTAACTGTAGCAGTAGGAGTTTTCTTTCCGTGTGCACCCGCAGAAAACTGTTCTTTTTTGGGGAGGTATAATTCGTACCTAAAAATCAGGTGTGCCCTAAATACTAACATTAGTCTAGGCGCCAGGGGGGTTTCCGTGGCCGATGGATGTTCACGCCTCCACCAAAGCTTTTCTTACGTAGTTTTGTCTGCCCATTCTGAATTTCGAAGGTGGACAATGGCCAGACTGTTAGTTTTTTTGTTATTAACAATATAATTGTTTAAATTGCTGCCAAATCACGAATTCGCGAGTTATTGCACTAAATTTGCAATAATTCGGGTTCTAATCAAAATTTTTCAAGTCTAAAAAAATGAGCATATTTCTAGATCAATTTACTACAGTTTTAGGCAGTTGGAATTCAGTTATAATTAATCATATTGATTTGGCAGCAATTTAAACAATTAAATTGTTAATAACAAAAAACTAACAGACTGGCGACTGTCCACCTTCGAAATTCAGAATCAGCAGACAAAAATACGTAAGAAAAGCTTTGGTGGAAGTGTGGACATCCATCGGCCACGGAAACCCCCCTGGCACCTAGACTACATCTCGAGTCTGTCGTGGGAGCGCAAACTACATTCAACTACACCTTCGCCCTCCCTTCTCCGTTGTGTTCGCCTAGGTGATGTCCTCGGGAAGTGGTAGTTGCGTTGGCTGCCCTCGAGAAGAGTAGAATTATATGAAGACGTGTTGTCTTTTACAGGAGCTCTTCACCTAGGGCAATACAAAATATATTAATAATGTGTTAAGCAGTAGTGATGAGGATAGTAGTATCGAACTGTCAGAAACAGAGGAGTAGTCCGATGGAATATTGGAGACTAGGTTCGGCTGTACTACAAGATAAAATCCATATCCGAAGTGAAGTACTTACTCGAGTCTGGCACAGATCAAACTATATTTATATACACCTTCGCTCTCACTTCTACGATATGTTTGTCTAGCTGATGTCTTCAGGACTTGGTAGTTGCGTTGGCTGCCCTGGAGAAGAGTAGAATTATATAAAGACGTGTTGTCTTCTGCAGGAGTGCTTCGCCTAGGGCCAAACAAAATATATTAATAAAGTGTTAAGCAGTATAGGAATGAGGATTGCAGTATCGACCTGCCAGGAACAGAGGAGTAGACACATGGAAAGTTGGAGGCTAGGTTCGGCTATACTACAGGATAAAGTCCAAACCCGAACTGAAGTACTTATTCGAGTTTGTCCCGGGAGCGCAAACTACATTAAACTATACACCTCCGCCCTTACTTCTCTCTTGTGTTGTCCTATTTGATGTCCTCGGGAAGTGGTAGTTGCGTTGGCTGCCATCGAGGAGAGAAGAATGATATGAAGACGTATTGTCTCCTGCAGGAGCTTTTCGCCTAGAGCAAAACAAAATATATTAATAATGTTTTAGGCAGTGGGGATGAGGAGAGCAGTATCAAACTGCCAGGAGCAGAGGAGTAGACAGATGGAACGTTGGAGGCTAGGTTCGGCTATACTACAGGATACAGTCCAAATCCGAAGTGAAGTACTTACTCGAGTCTGTCACGGGAGCGCAAACTACATTCAACTACACCTTCGCCCTCCCTTCTCCGTTGTGTTCGCCTAGGTGATGTCCTCGGGAAGTGGTAGTTGCGTTGGCTGCCCTCGAGAAGAGTAGAATTATATGAAGACGTGTTGTCTTCTACAGGAGCTCTTCACCTAGGGCAATACAAAATATATTAATAATGTGTTAAGCAGTAGTGATGAGGATAGTAGTATCGAACTGTCAGAAACAGAGGAGTAGACCGATGAAATATTGGAGACTAGGTTCGGCTGTACCACAAGATAAAATCCATATCCGAAGTGAAGTACTTACTCGAGTCTGGCACAGATCAAACTATATTTATATACACCTTCGCTCTCACTTCTACGATATGTTTGTCTAGCTGATGTCTTCAGGACTTGGTAGTTGCGTTGGCTGCCCTAGAGGACAGTAGAATTATATGAAGACGTGTTATCTTCCGCAGGAGCTCTTCGCCTAGGGCAAAACAAAATATATTAATAAAGTGTTAAGCAGTATAGGAATGAGGATAGCAGTATCGACCTGCCAGGAACAGAGGGAGTAGATAGATGTAAAGTTAAGATATTTGTATAGAATGATCTTTGGAATCAATCGTCGAAAAAGCGCATGTGCATTTCCAACTAAGACCTCCCGACCCTCGCTTAAAGTTTACCAGAATGTCCACACACAACGCTGCACATACAGAGGGATTGTATATCGAATTTCAGATATACTCAATTAGCCAGTATGGAGAAAATAACTTTTTTTCTTGAAAACTCCTTGAAAAACACACAAAAAATGCAGTATCACCACTCTTGCTGATTATTTAGAACTAAAACCTGGTATATAATCCCTCGGTATGTACAACATAGTGCGTGTAAAGTTTAACATATTTGTAGAGAATGGAAAGGGATCTTTGGAATGACAAGTAGAAAAAGCGCATGTGCATTTCCAACTAAGACCTCCTCCTATGAGTTTGAAGTTCTGAACGTTCACCGTGAACGAAATATCGAAAATCTCCAAATTCGGTTTTTTTGATATTATCTCTTAAAGATATCCATAAAATATGTACAAATTGCAAGTAAGTTATTTCCAAAGTGATTATCCCCCCAAATCATCCCTAAAACCACCGCGACTAGACAATAAATGACAAAAAAAATTAGTAGCATGAGAGTTTATTAATTTAAGACAAATTTTATGGCTGATATTTCCTCTAGATACTGCCCAAGCATTGAAAAAAAATTGTCGCTCTGAAATCCGAACAGGATCCTTTAGCTTGGGGGGTACAAAGGGACCAAAATATCGGAAAATACACGAAAAATACCAAGAAAAAATCATGTTTCGTGAGTTTATGAATTTAAGACAAATTTTATTGCTGATATTTTTTCGTGATGCTGCCCCAGCTTTGTAAAAAAATTGGCGATATGAAATTCGAACCGGATCCTTTCGCTCGGGGGGTGCAAAGGGGCTAAAATAGCGGAAAATCTACGAAAAATAGCGAGAAAAAATCATGTCCCGTGAGTTTATTAATATAAGACAAATTTTTTGGCTGATATTTCTTCGAGATACTGCTCTAGCATGGTAAAAAATTGGCGATATGAAATTGGATCCGGAACCTTTCGCTTGGGGGGTGCAAATGGGCTAAAATAGAGAAAAATACACAAAAAATACCGAAAAAAATCATGTCTCGTGAGTTTATTAATTATGACAAATTTTATAGCTAATATTTCTTCCAGATACTGCCCCAGCATTGAAAAAAAAATTGGCGATATGAAAATCGAACCGGATCCTTTCGCTTAGGGGGTGCAAAAGGGCTAAAATAGCGGAAAATCTACGAAAAATAGCGAGAAAAAATCATGTCTCGTGAGTTTATTAATTTAAGACAAATTTAATGGCTGCTATTTCTTCCAGATACTGCCCTAGTATTGTAAAAAAATTGGCGATATGAAATTCGAACCGGATCCTTTCGCTTAGGGGGTGCAAATGGCCTAAAATAGCGGAAAATACACGTAAAATACCGAGAAAAAATCGTGTCTCGTGAGTTCATTAATTTAAGACAAATATTATCGCTGATATTTCTTCCAGATACTGCCCTAACATTGAATAAAAATTGGCGATATGAAATTCGAACCGGATCCTTAGCTTAGGGGGTGCAAAGGGGCTAAAATAGCGGAAAATACACGAAAAATACGGCAAAAAGAATCATATCTCGTGAGTTTATTAATTTAAAACAAATTTAATGGCTGATATTTCTTCCAGATACTGCCCCAGCATTGTAAAAAAATTGGCGATATGAAATTCTAACCGGATCCTTTCGCGTAGGGGGTGCAAATGTGCTAAAATAGCGGAAAATACACGTAAAATACCGAGAAAAAATCGTGTCTCGTGAGTTTATTAATTTAAGACAAATTTCATCGCTGATATTTCTTCCAGATACTGCCCTAGCATTGAATAAAAATTGGCGATATGAAATTCGAACCGGATCCTTTCGCTTAGGGGGTGCAAATGGGCTAAAATAGCGGAAAGTACATGTAAAATACCGAGGAAAAATCATGTCTCGTGAGTTTATTAATTTAAGACAAATATTATCGCTGATATTTCTTCCAGATACTGCCCTAGCATTCTAAAATAATTCGCGATATGAAATTCGAACCGGATCCTTAGCTTAGGGATGCAAAGGGGCTAAAATATCGGAAAATACACGAGAAATACGGCAAAAAGAATCATATCTCGTGAGTTTATTAATTTAAGACAAATTTAATGGCTGATATTTCTTCCAGATACTGCCCCAGCATTGTAAAAAAATTGGCGATATGAAATTCTAACCGGATCCTTTCGCTTAGGGGGTGCAAATGTGCTAAAATAGCGGAAAATACACGTAAAATACCGAGAAAAAATCGTGTCTCGTGAGTTTATTAATTTAAGACAAATTTTTTGGCTGATATTTCTTCGAGATACTGCTCTAGCATGGTAAAAAATTGGCGATATGAAATTGGATCCGGAATCTTTCGCTTGGGGGGTGCAAATGGGCTAAAATAGAGAAAAATACACAAAAATGCCGAAAAAAATCATGTCTCGTGAGTTTATTAATTTCGACAAATTTTATAGCTGATATTTCTTCCAGATACTGCCCCAGTATTGAAAAAAAATTCGCGATATGAAATTCGAACCGGATCCTTTCGCTTAGGGGGTGCAAAGGGGCTAAAATATCGGAAAATACACGAAAAATACGGCAAAAAAATGATATCTCGTGAGTTTATTAATTTAAGACAAATTTAATGGCTGATATTTCTTCCAAATACTGCCCTAGCATTGTAAAAAAATTGGCGATATGAAATTCTAACCGGATCCTTTCGCTTAGGGGGTGCAAATGTGCTAAAATAGCGGAAAATACACGTAAAATACCGAGAAAAAATCGTGTCTCGTGAGTTTATTAATTTAAGACAAATTTTTTGGCTGATATTTCTTCGAGATACTGCTCTAGCATGGTAAAAAATTGGCGATACGAAATTGGATCCGGAACCTTTCGCTTGGGGGGTGCAAATGGGCTAAAATAGAGAAAAATACACAAAAATGCCGAAAAAAATCATGTCTCGTGAGTTTATTAATTTCGACAAATTTTATAGCTGATATTTCTTCCAGATACTGCCCCAGTATTGAAAAAAAATTCGCGATATGAAATTCGAACCGGATCCTTTCGCTTAGGGGGTGCAAAGGGGCTAAAATATCGGAAAATACACGAAAAATACGGCAAAAAAATGATATCTCGTGAGTTTATTAATTTAAGACAAATTTAATGGCTGATATTTCTTCCAAATACTGCCCTAGCATTGTGAAAAAATTGACGATATAAAATTCTAACCGGATCCTTTCGCTCAGGGGGTGCAAATGGGCTAAAATAGCGGGAAATACACGTAAAATACCGAGAAAAAATCGTGTCTCGTGAGTTTATTAATTTAAGACAAATTTCATCGCTGATATTTCTTCCAGATACTGCCCTAGCATTGAATAAAAATTGGCGATATGAAATTCGAACCGGATCCTTTCGCTTAGGGGGTGCAAATGTGCTAAAATAGCGGAAAATACACGTAAAATACCGAGAAAAAATCGTGTCTCGTGAGTTTATTAATTTAAGACAAATTTCATCGCTGATATTTCTTCCAGATACTGCCCTAGCATGGAATAAAAATTGGCGATATGAAATTCGAACCGGATCCTTTCGCTTAGGGGGTGCAAATGGGCTAAAATAGCGGAAAGTACATGTATAATACCGAGGAAAAATCATGTCTCGTGAGTTTATTAATTTAAGACAAATATTATCGCTGATATTTCTTCCAGATACTGCCCTAGCATTCTAAAATAATTCGCGATATGAAATTCGAACCGGATCCTTAGCTTAGGGATGCAAAGGGGCTAAAATATCGGAAAATACACGAGAAATACGGCAAAAAGAATCATATCTCGTGAGTTTATTAATTTAAGACAAATTTAATGGCTGATATTTCTTCCAGATACTGCCCCAGCATTGTAAAAAAATTGGCGATATGAAATTCTAACCGGATCCTTTCGCTTAGGGGGTGCAAATGTGCTAAAATAGCGGAAAATACACGTAAAATACCGAGAAAAAATCGTGTCTCGTGAGTTTATTAATTTAAGATAAATTTTTTGGCTGATATTTCTTCGAGATACTGCTCTAGCATGGTAAAAAATTGGCGATATGAAATTGGATCCGGAACCTTTCGCTTGGGGGGTGCAAATGGGCTAAAATAGAGAAAAATACACAAAAATGCCGAAAAAAATCATGTCTCGTGAGTTTATTAATTTCGACAAATTTTATAGCTGATATTTCTTCCAGATACTGCCCCAGTATTGAAAAAAAATTCGCAATATGAAATTCGAACCGGATCCTTTCGCTTAGGGGTTGCAAAGGGGCTAAAATATCGGAAAATACACGAAAAATACGGCAAAAAAATGATATCTCGTGAGTTTATTAATTTAAGACAAATTTAATGGCTGATATTTCTTCCAAATACTGCCCTAGCATTGTGAAAAAATTGACGATATAAAATTCTAACCGGATCCTTTCGCTTAGGGGGTGCAAATGGGCTAAAATAGCGGAAAATACACGTAAAATACCGAGAAAGAAACGTGTCTCTTGAGTTTATTAATTTAAGATAAATTTTATCGCTGATATTTCTTCCAGATACTGCCCCAGCATTGTAAAAAAATTGGCGATATGAAATTCTAACCGGATCCTTTCGCTTAGGGGGTGCAAATGTGCTAAAATAGCGGAAAATACACGTAAAATACCGAGAAAAAATCGTGTCTCGTGAGTTTATTAATTTAAGACAAATTTTTTGGCTGATATTTCTTCGAGATACTGCTCTAGCATGGTAAAAAATTGGCGATATGAAATTGGATCCGGAACCTTTCGCTTGGGGGGTGCAAATGGGCTAAAATAGAGAAAAATACACAAAAATGCCGAAAAAAATCATGTCTCGTGAGTTTATTAATTTCGACAAATTTTATAGCTGATATTTCTTCCAGATACTGCCCCAGTATTGAAAAAAAATTCGCGATATGAAATTCGAACCGGATCCTTTCGCTTAGGGGGTGCAAAGGGGCTAAAATATCGGAAAATACACGAAAAATACGGCAGAAAAATGATATCTCGTGAGTTTATTAATTTAAGACAAATTTAATGGCTGATATTTCTTCCAAATACTGCCCTAGCATTGTGAAAAAATTGACGATATGAAATTCTAACCGGATCCTTTCGCTTAGGCGGTGCAAATGGGCTAAAATAGCGGAAAATACACGTAAAATACCGAGAAAGAAACGTGTCTCTTGAGTTTATTAATTTAAGATAAATTTTATCGCTGATATTTCTTCCAGATACTGCCCTAGCATTGAATAAAAATTGGCGATATGAAATTCGAACCGGATCCTTTCGCTTAGGGGGTGCAAAGGGGCTAAAATAGCGGAAAATCTACGAAAAATAGCGAGAAAAAATCATGTCTCGTGAGTTTATTAATTTAAGACAAATTTTTGGCTGACATTTCTTCGAGATACTACTCTAGCATGGTAAAAAATTGGCGATATGAAATTGGATCCGGAACCTTTCGCTTGGGGGGTGCAAATGGGCTAAAATAGAGAAAAATACACAAAAGATACCGAAAAGAATCAGTTCTAGAGAGTTTATTAACTCGACACAAATTTTTTGGATGAAAATAATTCATTATGTTGCTATAAAAATTGTACTATTACAATGCTTGCTCTAGGAGGAAGCAATTGGTTTGTTAGAAATTTAACTGGAATCAGAACAGTATTCATAGTCCTTCATTGTTAACTACAGATAACTTTTAATAGTTTGTCATACAAAACCACATTTCAAATGATTAATACGATTTATACTTATATTTTTTATTTAAATATTTCATTATTCCAAACTTTGCGGGTTTTATTCAGCCCAATCAGTCAAGACCGTAAGCGAAAAACTGAAGTCACCGTCGACCAATCGGGCGCTCCTTTTAAACTGACTTGGCCAATCGGAATGGTTTTATTTCGGCTTCACATTTCCTTCATCATTCTTTTAAGAGAGGAATATATTCGTAATACTAGACTAATGTAAAATGTATGTGAGAAAAATGATTTTTTCTCTAGTATGCCAAAACTTATTCCATCGCCATAATACTTTATTTGTAAGAAATTAATTGAAAAACAAAAATTGTTTTGGTTTTTGTATTTTTTCATACCTCCATTACGTCCTCGAAAATGTTCTTCAGAAAACTAAGGCAAATTCGTTTTTGATATACGTGTCCATAATATACCTGATTTTCTACGTTTGGAAACGAGTCCATAAAATCGAATGACGGATAAGCACATCCAAATAGCATATTGTGCAACAAGGAGAGAAAATTAGCTGAAAACTCCTCACCTGAGTCTGAAATACCTCTACTTTTCGTGATGAGTACACACCTTTTTTTTAACGAATCCATGAGAGGTCCTTTTTGTAGTGTAGGCATAGGGGATCGCGCATTTCGAGTCATGTACTATACAGTTACAAAACATTGCATTTTCTGTTTTTATTTGCATAGCTTATTATAAATATCTGCGTCTTTCTTATATTTATTTTAAATCGAAATGTAATTTTTTTCAATTGTTTGTATAAGTGGTAATAACTCTTGTTATTTTACGATTGAAACTTTAAAAATTATCTTATATCATCTAAACAAGCCAAAAAAGTATATAATATATAAATTTGACACTAAGAGAACAATTTTACAAAATTACGTTGAAGTTAGCGGGGAAAGAATTTTTTTTCCCGCTAAACCTTGAAAAAACGCTCGGAATGCGCTATTTCCTATGCGACTTTTAGTCGTGAAAAAATGCATGTTTCAAGCAACTGTTAAAAAAAAAAACTTTTTTGACGCGAACAAGTATAAGACCATGGTACCATGTAAAGTAACACCAATCCTTCTGTTAGGGGCGCCCAATGTAATTTTTTTTCTCATTTAATTAAAGTTTATAAAATATAGTTTCTTCTTATACTTAATAGTATATTTCGATACAAGTGGGAAAGTATTGATTCTAGCACACGAGTGTAGAACAAACTTTCGCACGTGTATCGAACGATATATCTATACAAGGGGAAGTAAAAGCGATTTTAAAAGTTTATGTATATGTCAAATCGCATTTTAGGCATGCTAAATCGAAAAAATATGATTATGCATGTACTGATTACATCCATTAGATTTATGGCCTACGAGATACATTTCGCATACGTTACGGAATTTAGCGTACGTTACTCAAGCAGAGAAAATCATTTACATCGGCGAAAAATTTTCCTGTTAGTTTTTCTAAAAAAGAAAAAATTCTCGTGCATAAAGATCGGAATTTCGTGTCAATGACTGGAGGTTTTTGGAAAAATACAATATTATAGAAACGAAAAATTACAATTGAAAATCAGATTTGACAATATAACGGTGTTATTCTTAATAATGTATGCAACAGCAGAAACAATAAGTTCTGTCTGATTCAAATTTCTTTGAAATCCTGAAATCTACTCATCACATACTAATGATTTTACAGTCGCTTTTATTTTAAATAATATGAAAACTCAATTGTTGCCGAATCTTAATGCGATTGTACACACGTATATCGTATATATAATATCACCACGGAAAATTGTGATTTGAAAAAAACAATGGAACAATTCACATCTGAAATATCTTTAGGATTTATGAACCAATCTTTGCAGCGAACAAACTAGTGCGATAAATGTGTAAACTCTCCCACTTAACAAAATTGATATTACATTTGAATCTCATTTACTCCACCTATCTATAGAAAAAGAAATTCGACTATTTTTACAAATGGATTTTCTCTCTGAGAAAAAAAAGATCAACAGTATTTAACAAATTATAAATCTTTTCATAATATACATCAAAAATATTTCAATACCATATATCTCTTTCTATTTTTTAGATTAATCTATTACATAACATCACGTTTTAGTCTATACTAGAATATAACTATTAACGCCGCTTTTCTCACACTATGAAGAATTTCACTTGGCTATAAGTACGTTAATTATTTAACGTATAACTAACATTAGTTTTAATGTACAAAAAAAGAAATAAACAAAATTTGAAAAATTAATCTTAAACGAAAAAACAAATTTTTACCATTAATTATAATTTCTTTTATTGAAAAGTTGATTTTAGCGTTTTGTTTACTCATCTATTAAATTACGAGCTATAAGTGCGCCAAATTGGAGCGAAGTGGGAAATTCGGGAAGAGATGGCCTGTGCCCGGCTGGCGTCGGCTCGCGCGACTCTCCCACGCCCGAACACATAATATAGATATCCATTCATATACACACGATCAGTGCGACTTGAGTCGAGACGGAGTGGGGGAAGCGGTAGAAGGTGGTTCGGCTGACGCAGCTCACGAGAGTCGGCGGCGCTCGAACAAAACTGTATACAGCGCGCGATCAGTTCCTGGAATCGCTGCGGAGCGGGGGAAATCGGAGAGGGTCGGTACTAGAGATGCAAAATGACCGTCTTTTTCTTCATTGGTCAAATGACAAAAAAAAGAAGACCGTCCTTGGACAAAAAAGACCGTCATAAAGTAATTTCCAAATTTTTCGTTGTAAAAAGACGGTCATTTTTTCAAACAGTAAAAAGACAAGACGGTCATTAAAAAAAAAGGTCAAATATACCCCCTTCAACTATATAGTTGCAAAATGACCGTCTGTTTTTGATTTGGTCATGAATTTTGTCACAAATTTTTTATAATTTATTTAATAGTAATATATTTCATTATAAATAAGGATATAAGTAGCTAAATTAATTCTACAAAACAATACTATCTTATTTAAAGCATTTAAAGTTATATAAGTTTATTTAATATTATATTTATAATTACAAATTATATTCATTTTTAATTATCACATCTTCGATTTTGGTTTGAATTGAATAAAATGACAGATTTAATCTTTAGTCTATTCGGTTTATAGAATTTGTTACGTCGTATAAATTCTATAAATCGAACGCACCCGTTCTTAATTTAACCATTGAAATTTGTGACAATTTCCGTCATTTTTCTAGTGGTCCGGCGACAGTCAATAGACGGTCAATAGACCGTCCGAAAATTTATGACATTGTCACATTGCATCTCTAGTCGGTACGGTCGTACGGCCGCCGCTGGCTCGCGTGAGTCCGCTACGCTCGAACCTCGAACATGTGAGAGCGTCCGCCGCATGAGAAGCGGGCCAGCAGGCGCACGCGGTGCATTTTTGGGTGTAAAATACACGTTGTTTAACTCGCTTATAATCGCATGCGGAGTCTCTAAAAGAAAAACAAAAGACATATATCGATAGACTTTTTCCTGCTCTTTCCAATGGTGCTATGTTTGTTACTCCAAAACACTTTCTTCTGGTCGGAAATTCAAGTTGAAAGTTCGAAGTCATTTTTCTCACAGTAAATCATGTTCTTTTTTCAAAATGCATTTTACCATTGGAAAGTACAACTCTTAAGCTTCAAGACCCTAATTTTTCGAGTTGGACAAATGAAGGATTCAAAAGTAATAAGATTGAAAAAGAGGCGAGCGGCCGCGGGTGCTCTTCGCGCTGCGCCCCAGCGGGCTCTCAAACATCATTTTTATTAATATAGGTTATATATTTCACTTTTTTATAATTTTTAATTTCTCTTGGATTTTCAGAAAACTATGCTTTCATTGGATAATATGTGGCGCAATAATTTTACTATAATAATAATAATCAATGTAGTTTGACGACAATAGTCATTTACCATAAAAGATCGGATTCTAAAATTGAACACAAAAGAATGATAATTTTTTCAGACAATTTAATTCACGATGCCGTAGTACTTTACCTAATCCAAGAAATAATAATTAATTACATTAAAAAATCTTTTGATTTCGTTAAAGAAGTAAATGTTTAAAAAATATACACAACTTCTATAATCTTCTTCATCACTATGAAGATTTTTCTGTTAAAGTGGTATTGTCATCGGACTGCTCACGGAGAAAATGGATGTGATAGAAATGGTGCTTTCGCAAAAAGTAATGCTAGGCGGGTAAGTTTGTGGGAAGTATCCGATAATTATATACCAACGCCACAAGATCTTTACGAGAGGGTAACAATATTTTGAAAATATTGTTTGCTTTTTTTCATCTAAAGATGAATATTTAAAAACTATACATAAACTAAAACAACGGTTAGATTCAGCAAAAACAGTGCCTGAAACTCCATCGTTTCACTATGTCAAATTATTAGTAGATACTGGAAAGTTGGATTTAAAACGATTTTCAGTATCGGGAACTTCCCAATTGTATCATACCTATGAGGCATTTCACGTCAACTGCCCCAGCGCGGTTTTTGAGATATAAGATGTTTTGTAGTTTTTGAAGGTGAAAATGGAAAATTTCGAAAAAACTGCCTATATCATTGGAAAGCTGAGGAAAAAATACGTTGAAAATGCTTATCAAACAATTTTTTTTAAGTACATATTAGTATCATAAACATGAGTTGGAAATAGCACGATTTGGAACTCGCGCGCCGATCTGGGGCAGTTGACGTGAAACGCCTCCTATTCGAATAAAAATAAAAGAAAATTAGAAATTAACAGGATTGAAAGTTAAATTTGTGACCTACTAATAAAAATGATGTTTGAGGCTTTATTGTTTAATGATATTTTTCAGTATGAAAAACCGAAATGGTTCACTACATTTATTAGTATAGAGCTCGCTCGGGCGCAGCATGAAGAGCGCGTGCGGCCGCTCGTCGCTGTCTTTGTTACTGTTGAACCCTTCATTTCTGGAACTTAAAAAATGAAGGTTTTGTAGCTTAAGAATTGTACTTTCGAATGGTAAAATGCATTTTCAAACAAAAACATGATATACTTTGAGAAAAATGACTCTGAACTGACAACTTAAATTTTCGGCCAGAAGGAAGTATTGTTTCGGAGTAAAAGCGATGGGAACATTGGAAAGAGTAGGAAAAAATCTATCGATAAATGTCTTTCGCTTTTTTTCTTAGAGACTTAGCATACGATTATATGCGAATATTATACGCTAAATATGCGCTTCCCATTATAGGTAATATATGATCGCGATTAGTATGACGTTTGACACTGCCTCTGGCTGGTGAAGGCTGGGGGAAACGTCAGCTTGGCAAGTGTTCTATTTGCATAGCATTTATATCGTTTCTATTTGCCGAGCGTCGCTAAGTACATGACGCGCGTGATTCCTATTTATTTATTTTCTTTAACAGACTGATTACATTATCGATATTTACGGATTTAATTACCTATTCCTTGATGTGAGAGTTTAATTTTCAAACAAGTTATTTACGTTTTGTCATTTTTTTCATTTACGTAAACAATGAACATTCGTTGTACAATATTATAGTCAAATTATAAATTTGTATACCCTGTAACAGACCAAATTTTAAATTGAAAACATGTGTTGCTACTGCCAACAAAGAAAATATGGAAATATTATATTATAGACGCTTTAAAATATAATCATAATTTTAAATAGTTTTATTTAAACATCAATTTAAATCTTAAGGTAGTTCTGTAATGTATCAAAAAGTGGGTTTCGAAAGTAACAAAATTCTAGGGAGTTTTTTTTTATTTCTTAAAATATATGTAGTCAACCTATTTTTTGAGATAAAAATTATTGAAATTAGTCATTTTTACACTACAGTTAATATGAATCATATCAATTGTGATGAAAAGTAATAAAGTTTGTTACTTTAAAAGTTGGTTTTAAAAAATAAAAAAGTATGTTATTAAACAAGAAATTTTGCACTTTCTTATAAGTACAATAAAATGTATTACGACGACCTTTTTAAAACGGTATTTATTGTTGAGAATAAAAAATCTATGTTTTCCTAACCTATTTTGTGTTAGTACGGGAATCACGTGTTTGTGCAATTAGAAATTATTTATTTTCTACTCTATGCTTAAATTATCCCTTAACTTAAAAAATCATATAAGTTCATAAATAATTTTTTCTCACATGATTTGACTAATTAAAATGTTAAATAATACTTATTGTTTCATGATCGCTGCATTGGCTCACGAGTCCTTACAGTACTACCTTACCTATAAACTAAAAATGCCTCCATTTGATTAACATGCTAACCAAGAGAGTTGTTCTATTCAAAATAGTTTAATTTTATTAAAATATCTCTTTATGTTTTTCAAACATGAACTATGGACAGCAAATCACTTATTAATCAATAATCGCTATGGACATATTATAGCTATCAAAATTGTTTTGTTTTTTTATTAAATAGTGAAAAACATAATACTACTAGAAAGTTCATTAATAATACATAAATAATATGAGCTTTAATAGTATATGAAATGGAAAAATAATGTATTAAAAATCGAAAAGTCGATGTTTGTGATACAAACTATTTACGGAAAAAATGATTTCAGTAATAACTGAAAATTAACTAAGAAAGGAAGCAGTACTGGGACAAAGACAATTTTCGGACCAGTAGTAGGACAGCAATAAAAAATCTACAATATACACTTAAGACGATAATGTCATTAATTTATTAGCATTATTTATGGTGTTTACTATGTAATCACTTCGTTATTTTGTTGATTTCGCAGATGAAAATAGTGCATAACATGGTACCAACTTTTCGAGGCTAATTTTCCGAATGCATATAGCAAAATCCTTGTCTCACGTAAGGTACCTCTTGATTTCCATATCACAGCAGTGGGACAGTCCGAAACACGTTAAAAAGTATAGTCCCATTATTGCATCCGGACGGACGTCCTACTACAGCTCCCAAGTAAATTAGTGCGACCAACTCATCAGACAATAGTTAATTTCTTTGAATGCGATTATTTCAAAACACCAGCAACGAAAAAAACTTGTTTTTTTAAATAAATCTCCAAGCACGAGCTATCTGCTGAGGTGATGACTTTTCATGTATTATGCTTCGATATGGTACTACAAAAGATTAGAAAAAAATATGCTCGAAACTGTCCTACATCTGCATACTTTACCTTATATCAATAAGCCATATTTTCAAAATCTTATTTGGCTTTTATAACATTAATAAAACCGAAGCAATATTGCCATTAAAAAAAAAAAGATAAAAATATAATAACAAAAATCGAAAAATTAATGAGGTGCAATATACAATATCTCCTATGAATTATAAAGTTTCACATAAAACCGTTCTTGAGTAACTGCAGATTGAAAAAACTATGAAAAAATGTACATTTCAAATATCTTTGCACTCATCTCCCCTCCAGAAAATATAATGACTAAAAAAACAAAAATTTTCTAATTAATAAACTCCCGAGAGCTGATTTTTTTTCAGTCGTAATGGATTATTTTTCGCTATTTTAGACCCTTCCCCCCCCTCCCCCACCCACCGCCAAGCAACAAGCGAAAGGTTCCGGATCGATTTTCGTAAAGACAATTTTTTCAAAAAGCTATCGCAATATCTTGAAGTAATTTCAGCCATAAACTTTGTCTTAAATTAATAAACTAACGAGACATGATTTTTTCGCCGTATATATTTTTCGTGTATTTTCCGCTATTTTAGCTCCTTTGCACCCCCCAAGCGAAAAGATCCGGTTCGAATTTCAAATCGCAAATTTTTTTCAATGCTAGGGCAATATCTGAAAGAAATATCAGTCATAAAATTTGTCTTAAATTAATAAACTCACGAGACATGATTTTTTCTCGGTACGTTTCGTGTATTTTCCGCTATTTTAGCCCCTTTGCACCCCCCAAGCGAAAGGATCCGGTTCGAATTTCATATCGCCAATTATTTAGCAATGTTAGGGCAGCATCTCGAAGAAATATCAGCCATAAAATTTGTCTTAAATGAATAAACTCACGAGACATGATTTTTTTATCCGTATTTTTCGTGTGTTTTCCGCTATTTTAGCCCCTTTGCACCCCCCAAGCGAAAGGATCCGGTTCGAATTTCATATCGCCAATTATTTAGCAATGTTAGGGCAGCATCTCGAAGAAATATCAGCCATAAAATTTGTCTTAAATGAATAAACTCACGAGACATGATTTTTTTATCCGTATTTTTCGTGTGTTTTCCGATATTTTAGCTCCTTTGCACCCCCCAAGCGAAAAGATCCGGTTCGAATTTCAAATCGCAAATTTTTTTCAATACGAGGACAGTATCTACAAGAAATATCAGCCATAAAATTTGACTTAAATTCATAAACTCACGAGACATGATTATTTCTCGGTATTTTTCGTGTATTTTCCGATATTTTAGCCCCTTTGCACCCCCCGAGCGAAAGGATCCGGTTCGAATTTCATATCGCCAATTTTTTTACAAAGCTAGGGCAGCATCTCGAAAAAATATCAGCAATAAAATTTGTCTTAAATTCATAAACTCACGAGACATGATTTTTTCTCGGTATTTTTCGTGTATTTTACGCTATTTTAGCCCCTTTGCACCCCCAAGCGAAAGGATCCGGTTCGAATTTCATATCGCCAATTTTTTTACATTGCTAGGGCAGCATCTCGAAGAAATATCAGCCATAAAATTTGTCTTCAATTAATAAACTCACGAGACATGATTTTTTCTCGGTATTTTTCGTGTATTTTACGCTATTTTAGCCCATTTGCACCCCCAAGCGAAAGGATCCGGTTCGAATTTCATATCGCCAATTTTTTTACAATGCTAGGGAAGCATCTCGAAAAAATAGCAGTCATAAATTTGTCTTAAATTAATAAACTCTCATGGTACCAATTTTTTTTGTCATTTATTGTCTAGTGGGGGTGGTTTTAGGGATGATTTGGGGGATAATCACTTTGGAAATAACTTATTTTGTAGTTTGTAGATGTTTCATGCATATCTCTAAGAGATAATATCAAAAAGAACCGAATTTGGAAATTTTCGATATTTCGTTCACCTTGAACGTTCAGAACTTCAAACACATTTATTTGTACAGTCATGAAAAAAGTTATTAACATTTTTAAAGAGGGCTTATTGAATAGATGATTATCTACTCAATCTCCCAGTATGGAGGAAATACCTATTGTCTTGAAAATTTCTTGAAAAACACACAGAAAATGCAGTATGTCCACACTTACTGATTAATTAGATCTGAAATCTGATATATAATCCCTCAGCATGTATTGCATGGTGTGTGTAAAGTTTGAAATATGTTTAGAGAATCGAAACGCATCTTTTTGACTCAATAGTCGGAAAGGCGCATATGAATTTCCAACTAAGATCACCTGACCCTTGCTCAAAGTTTACCAAAATGTCCTCACACAATGCAATACATGCTGAGGGATTGTATATCCAATTTCAGACGTTTTCAATCAGCCAGTGTTGGGGAAATAAGTTTTTTACTTAAAAATTTCCTGAAAAACACACAAAAAAGGCAATAACTCAACACTTGCTGAATATTTAGATCTCAAATTCGATATACAATCCCTTAGCATGTATTGCATGGTGTACGTAATGTTAGAAATATGTTGAAAGAATCGCAATGTATCTTTTAGAGTCAAAAGTCGAAAAGGCACATGTGCATTTCCAACTAAAACCACCAGACCCTTGCTCAAAATTTACCCAAATATCCTCACACAATTCAATACATGCTGAGGGATTGTATATCCAATTTCAGACCTTTTCGATCAGCTAGTTTTGGGAAATAACTTTTTTTCTTGAAAATTTCCTAAAAAACACACAAAAAAGGCAATAACTCAACACTTGCTGTATATTTAGATCTCAAATTCGATATACGATCCCTCAGCATGTATTGCATGGTGTGTGTAATGTTAGAAATATGTTCAGAGAATGGCAATGTATCTTTTGGGCTCAAAAGTCGAAAAGGCGCATGTGCATTTCCAACTAAAACCACCAGACCCTTGCTCAAAGTTTACCAAAATGTCCTCACACAATGCAATACATGCTGAGGGATTGTATATCCAATTTCAAACCTTTTCGATCAGCCAGTTTTGGGAAATAACTTTTTTTCTTGAAAATTTCCTAAAAAATACACAAAAAAGGCCTTAACTCAACACTTGCTGAATATTTAGATCTCAAATTCGATATACAATCCCTCAGCATGTATTGCATGGTGTGTGTAAAGTTAGAAATATGTTGAGAGAATGGCAATGTATCTTTTGGACTCAAAAGTCGAAAAGACGCATGTGCATTTCCAACTAAAACCACCAGACCCTTGCTCAAAGTTTACCAAAATGTCCTCACACAATGCAATACATGCTGAGGGATTGTATATCCAATTTAAGACCTTTTCAATCAGCCAGTGTAGGGGAAATAACTTTTTTTCTTGAAAATTTCCTGAAAAACACACGAAAAAGGCAATAACTCAAGACTTGCTGATCGATAGTGACTTTGAGGTCATGTTACCGTACTTAATTCATAAGAGTATAAGAATGATAGAAATGCGTTCCAGTAATGCATCTCAGACATCTCATGTATATCTGAGTTGACTTTATCTTTCTGAGAGTAGTAGTCTATGTTTTTATTAAACATAATTAAATAAGAAAATGAAAATATGTAACTTTTCAGTTTGACAGTTCTAAAAAATAAACAAGCAGTGCCTTATTACTAAATCTGAAAAATTGCATAACTTCATTCCTTTTTTTATTAAATTATACCTACTTACAAAACGATAAAATCAACTTAAAAATGATGCCATGCAATGCATTAAGAAGCAGATTTCTATCATTCTTATTCTCTTTTAAATTAAGTTTGAAAACACGTAACCTCAAAGTAAATATCAAATATGTTAAAGGAGACCACAAAGTGGTCATAGAGTATTAAAATACTTACAGACTAGATCTGGTTCCATGGATAATCTGGAAGATGAAGCTGTCAGATGCATGTATCAGGAAGCCCTTCACTTAAGGTTGCCCACTGTAATGCCACTGTGTAGTTTTTTCAAAGATGCAGTTCCCAATTTGGTGCTATTTTCTTAAAAGTCTCCTGCCTTATGATGGTCATATTAATAGTCATATCGAGAGTCCATTATAACTTCCAATCGATGCTAAAGAACTGTACTGGGAAAAAAATTTGGTTTAGTAAATAACGATTGTTATTTTAGATTTGAATACCCTGACACGTGTAGAAAAGAAAAGGGAAAACAAAAATAGAAATTTTTTGGATTCAATATGAAAAATAATTACATTACAGAAAAAAAACTAAAGAAATGGATTATCAATAATATCTTTTACAAAATTCTACTTAGAATAAATTATCACACTGTTACCTATGGGTGGGAAATCTAGCACTATTTCTACAAAATATTTAAATGTTAAGATAGGTTGCAAATGTTTGTAGTATCGGACTATGTACAGGTACCATAACCATAAATTACAATACATACACTTAACTGACTGCTAGCAGCAATATAAACACAGCTGTCAACACATAGCAAGTACTGGTGATTTCAAACTTCTTTATATGGTGTATCCTTCCTTCTTGAGCCCGCTGCTGCTGCTGCTGCAGGTTCACTACCTCTTCTCAGCAGTTATCTCACTTCACTTGCACACAATCACAAGCGTATCTCGTGCGTACCCGCTCGCTCGCAGCCGAGAGTCCGAGACACCTTCACCTAACACATGCATGAATGCGTCTCGCGATAACGGAGCTGCGACCCATCAAAATGAGGTTATGGCTGTACAGTACGCGGCGTTCGCCTCGTGGGTGTGCTCTGCACGTGGTGGTCGTGGTCGGTGATCAGCTCGCATTGTTGTCACTTCAGCGGGGGCTGCGGGGGTGCGTCGCGGCTCGACACCCGGCAGTGCTCAGCGTCATGCTGTCATGCGCGATAAACATCACACGTATCTAATACATCATATACGAACAATATGACTATGACCATTGCGCGGTAACATGTCCGTGTTATGAACTGCGTTCACGCGAACGAGTATCGTTGCATTTAGTGTCACCCTACAATAATTCCGGAACATTCCCACAAATAAATAATAAGATAATTTAAATAAATACCAAAGATTAATCTATACATTGTTTAGTTAATTAACCCAGTTATAAACAAGTAATTAACGATAACTCGAATAGAAATTGATGATAAACAAGCGATAATGAATTTATTAACTAATTACCTTTAACAAATAGTGATTGCGCCCGTATAATTAAACTATTAATAGCAAGGTCAACGCGCTAACGGACATATTCAGATTAGCAATAAAACTAAATTAACGGTAGTAATCTGCGATTAAATTAATAACTATTTGGACAATAAACATTAATTACATTATAATAATTAGCGATAACAGCAGGCATAATAATAATTCATTAGGGAAGCTCGCTCGGGTAGGAAAAGCTCTGTTACAGGAGTCACCCCAAGGACGAGCAGCAGACGACAACACGAGTGACCCTCAAAGACAAGCGACGGACGAAAACACGAGTGACCCTCAAAGACAAGCGACAGACGACAGCACGAGTGACCCTCAAAGACAAGCGACGGACGACAACACGAGTGACCCCTAAGGCAAGCGACGCAGGACAACACGAGTGACCCCTACGGCAAGCGACGGACGACAACAAGGTCAATCCAACGGACGGAGACCAGTAAACACTTCCGAGAGACGGAAAGCGTAAACACTTCCAAGAAGTGTTTATCCGACAGGCACCCCCAGAGACAGTTGACAGTCAACAATAAGGGTCACCTCAAGGACGAGTCAACGGTTCAGCAGCGACAAACAATTCCTGGAGCCGGCGCACAGTGGCGCGGAACGACCCAATGGCCCGAGCCGTCATCAACGGCCAATCACGGATCAGCAGCATCCTACGCCACTGACGGGGGCGGCTCTCCACCCGCTGCCTAAGCGCTCTCGACCCTATTTTCCAGTCAGGGGGCCTTCCATCGTCACGCCCTCGACTCTAGAGTGGGGGAGGCTTCCGAGGCAACCTGACGCCCTATAGCCTCTACATCATACTGTCTCCCACCACCAACCTAAAGCTTCCAACCAATAGCGTTCCTACAAGAATCATCGTCAACGGCCGAAGGTCCGCGTCCAAAAAAAAAGAAGAGCCCCGGGCCGCCAGAGTCGGTCGCTACCAAGCACATGATAAGCTTCGCAGTCTGTTCAATTGCACTAGTGCACGCACCCTGACCACGTCATAGTGTCGGTCAATATTGAATTGTATAGAGTCACGGTTCTAAAGTTCATTGTTTGTCAAGATTAACAAAGTTCTTAATTAATTCAATAAAAAATCAAGTTAAAGTTCATTCTCTCGAGTTCAAGTCTTTATTTGAATCTCCCGCAACTCTGTGCGCTTCAGCGCTTAATTGAGCAACGTTCCCGAATTCCTGTTGGTCAACGCGGCGACCATTGCAGAAGCGCCCTTCTGCTTCCAGAACCCGACTCGGATCGTAATATTTTGGTGACAGCGGTGGGATTGCTCAAAGAGTTGCAAGGAAGAAAGGACATTTTCGGAGAAGTGCGCGAATCGTGTTCCGTCCAAGGTTTTCAGTCGTGGTTTCCCTTGGAACCTGGGCGAATGCCGGAACACCCGATTGGGCAACGGGGTCCACGACAGCAACAAAGAGAACATCCCCAGCCAATCGACGGTCACAGAGCTCCTCCAAACTCTCGAGAAGGTAGTCCTGATTCGGGTTACAGGAGCGACATCGACGAAGAAATCCCAAGGCCTATTAACAGACTCAAAGTAATTACACCAGGACGTCGGCATTATCAATAACGTTCAGGGCGTCATTTACGCTCTCTCCACTGCCTGTCCATGCCTCCGCACTGCAAACATTGTCAAGGCCATTGATATTTTTCCACGAGCCAACAACGTCAGATACGGATCTTCAGCACCTATCACGAGTCATCAGCACCAGCCCCAGATCACCAGCGTCAGTTACGAGTCGTCAGCCCCAGCAGCAAGGACACCTGTGAATTTTAAAGCTAAGTAATCCGAGCGAGCGAGCGAGCAATTATTTAGGAAAATGTCGATAAATAGCGAGCAAGCGTCCGGCTCATGGTCAGTTTCGGAAAATTCCAGTCTAACGGAGAAAAGTAGTCTACCTGAAGGTATTGTAGCGCTAGATTTAACGATAAATAATCGTGATGAACCAAGTATACCGCCAATTAGGCCGCCATTTAATCCTGCGCCGAATTTCCGGAATATGAGAGACGATTTAATTTCGCGTAATGATTCTGATAATAATTCGATAAATAATAAATCCGTTAGATCAGATTCTTTATCTAGCTATAAAAAGATCAATGAGATAGTGCGTATACTACCCGAATTTAATGGGAAGAATATTTCTGTAAACCGGTTCATAAGGGAGTGTAGGGAGGCCGAGAGTTTTGTAAACCCGAGTGACCAGAGTTTCTTTTTAAAATTAGTGAAATCACGAGTTACTGGCGACGCTAACGATTATTTACAGTTTAAAGATTTTAGTAATTTAGATCAGCTTCTATTGGAATTAAAAAGGGTTTTCGCACCAACTCAAAATTTACCTCAAATTCAAACAAATTTAGCACGAGTAAGGCAGAAGCCACAGGAAAAGGTTTCTGAATACGGGTTAAGAGTCACTCGGATTCTGCAAAAGGCTCGGGAATTGATAGACGAAAATTTTAATCCTGTCGTGGCTCGTGGTATGATCGAAGGAACAACGAACACGGCCATCGAATGTTTTACTTTAGGTCTAGAATCAAATATAGCGACGTGAATGATAGGAAAACAATTTTCCACCCCCGAAGTAGCAATTAGCACCGCCATCACTTGCGAAAGGTATGTACAGCAGCGAAAGGAATTGCACGGGGAAATCTCGGGTGAAAATAGGAAACGGCCTTACTGTCACGCGGAACCAGAAACCAGGGATGAACCGGAAAGAAAGAAACCTAAATGTTATAGGTGCGGTAAGGTAGGCCATGTCTCGCGAAATTGTCAGCAGAGGGCTGATAAAGGTCTTTACTGTACCGATTGTCAAGTCGAGGGTCATACCGATGACTTATGTAGAACGCGGCGACGAAGTAATGTTTCATCAAATATTAGCCAAGGCTATCCTCCCAACAGGAATTATTTACCTATTACTAACTATCCTCAACATCAGGGGCCCGTTAATAATACTCATCCTTTAAACTCGAATGCGGTTCGTCACATGGGCGCGACGACGAACCCTCGAAATTCAAATCATCAAGCGTCCCCACCCGCGCTGTTATCATTGCCACCGGTTCCACTAAGGAGGTAAATTCACCCCTTGTCGTGATCGAAAGTAATGATCTAGCTATAAATAGGCCGCGCTTTCTTATTGATACGGGGTCAGAACTTAATATTATTAAGTGTGGTTTGCTGAAAGACAAAATGCCCATTTATAAAGACAACTTATACCGATTGGCTGGAATAAGCGAAGGTTTGGTTCTGACAGAGGGATACGTTAAGGTAAAGCTCGATGGGATCCCTTGTAGACTTAATATTGTACCGGATGATTTTCCCATAAGAGCTGATGGAATTCTTGGGGTGGAATTCTTAAAGGAGCAAAAAGCGATTTTATCTTTTGATGATGATGTACTCCTTTACGGAGATGCACACGGTTCAGTTCCTTTTATTAATCATAACACTCACTACCTACCTGCTAGAACTAAATCTTTAATTCAGATCTCCGTTCAGAATTTCAGCCGATCTACGAGTTACATACCTAAGATAAATGCGGGGCCCAGGGTTTTCATTGGAGAATGCCTGGTCACTAATAAAAACGGAAAAGTCAATGTATTCGCGATCAATACTACCACAGAAGACATGAATATTATCATACCGCCCATTGAACTAGAAGGTTATGATTGTACTTTAAAACCCGTACGCGTCATTAGAACAACGAATAAAAGTAAAACCGAGGCAGAGCTACAGCTCAGAATAGATAAGATTTTGCAATTACTCGATTTAAAAGATTTCGATCGGGAAGAAAGAGATAGTATAGTTAAACTCGTGTCAGAATTTCCCTGCCAGTTTCATTTGCCCAAGGATAAGTTAAGTAAAACTACTATAGTTACCCACAAAATTCCTACTACCAATGATATTCCTATTAATGCAAAGCAATACCGTACCCGCCTCACTTAAGGGAAATAGTTCAGAAGCAGGTTCAGGAATTAATCGATAACGACATAGTAGAAGAATCCGAATCACCTTACAATTCTCCATTGTGGATTGTTCCCAAAAAACCTGATTCGCAGGGAAATAAAAGATGGCGTTTAGTTATAGATTTTCGAGCTCTAAACGAGAAAACCATCGCTTCCGCTTATCCCCTTTCCAATATAACGGAAATTCTCGATCAATTAGGAAGAAGTAAATATTTTTCAACTCTTGATCTAGCTTCGGGATTTCATCAAGTGCCAATTGATCCCTCAGACGCTCCTAAGACCGCGTTTTCAACCCCATTTAATCATTTGCAATATAAAAGAATGCCTATGGGATTGAAGGGTTCCCCATCCACGTTCCAGGCTCTCATGGATAAGGTCCTGAGCGGGTTGCAGGGTATTGAATTATTCGTGTACATGGACGATATTGTAATATACGCCGAATCCTTAGAGGATCATATTCGGAAGACAAAGAAATTGTTTGGGAGACTAAGAACTGCCGGTCTCACCCTGCAGCCCGATAAGTGCTTTTTCCTCCGGAAAGAAGTCGTTTACTTAAGGCACATCATATCCGAACAGGGGGTGAAACCCGATCCTCGTAAGATTCAGGCCGTCTCGGAATTCCCGCACCCGAAGAATGCTAAAAATATCAAACAATTTTTAGGTTTAGCTGGGTATTACCGTAGGTTCATTCCTGACTTTGCTAAAATTGCTAGGCCCCTCCATTCACTTTTGCAAAAGGATAAACGTTTCTTATGGGAAAACGCGCAAGAGAATGCTTTCATCACCCTGAAACAAACACTCTGTTCTGAATTTATCACGGATATTTGCAAAAAATCAAAATTATTGAAAAATGTTATTGAATATGAACATATAACTGAAATATTCTGTCCTAATTGTAAAAAACTTAAACAAGAAAAGACCAATAATATTATAATTAAATTAACCATACCTCCAAAACAAAAAATTTTTTATTTACAGGAAATTATCAATGATAATATAGATAATTACAAAAATTTAGATATAAATTGTAATAATTGTCAGGTCAAATTACAAAACAAAACAAAAGTAATTATTGCAAGACATAAAATCGTTATTTTACAATTAATGTTATTTTATATCGATAAATCAATAAACATAACAAAACTGACACAATGTAAAATAGAAAATATTACTAGATCCAATATTTACATAGATAACAAAATTTACAAAGTCACTAACACAATATTTCATCATGGCCCTAACATTGATTCAGGACATTACACAACTATGATAAAGCAGAATAATACATGGTTTAAAGTAGACGATTCAAACATAAATAAAAGCAACTGGCCTAAATATAGTAAAGATATGTATATAATATTTTTAGAAGATATACAATAACTAAAATAAATAATATCAAATATTCATAATTTAAATTTAAATTATTTCTTTACCTTTGTAAGAAGCAATGGGACTAACTATAATAAAATAAAACACCAAAAATAATATCTCAATTCCATAATTTTAAAATTCATAAATAAGTAGAAACACATTTCCAAACTAAATATATGTGTATAATAATTTCATAAATAATTCATTAACTACATTACGATAACATTAAATATGTAAATAGTAAAACCGAAATCATTTTGTTAACTTTGTGATAGGCAAGGGGACTCACAATAATAAAGCACCCCGATATTATAAATTAAGTAATTAATATTTAAAAAATTCGAATAAGTTAAAGCAAATTGCAAAACTGTTTTAAATATCTGTAGAGAATATTTTTATAAATCATCTTTAACTAAATTCAAATGATATAAAATATGTATATAAAATAAATATAAAATATGTATATAAAATAAATATAAAATATGTATATAAAATAAATATAAAATATGTATATAAAATAAATATAAAATATGTATATAAAATAAATATAAAATATGTATATAAAATAAATATAAAATATGTATATAAAATAAAATTTAAGCATTCGTTATATTTGTGAGAGGCAAGGGGACTCACAATAATAAAGCCACCCGATGTAATAAATTAAATACCTAATATTTTAAAATTCGTAAATAACTTAAAGCTAATTTCCAAACGGTATTGAATATATGTATATAATCTCAGTGAGAGGCAAGGGGACTCACAATAATAAGTCACCCCGATATAATAAATTCAAAACTAATTAAATTATATATACCCTAGCAAAAAAAAATAGTGAAGACAATTGAATAAAACTGAAGAAAACAGTTATTCACTGCAGATAACTGCAGAAAAAGGTCGGAATTGAGACAAAGACAACAGCTATCTGTAGTGTTCATCAGTTATTTTCAGTTATTAACTGTTATGTTCAAATTCCAATCGCAAAAAAATTTTTAAAAAATTGTTTTGTTCATTTTTCTTCACTTTTCTTCAAAATTGTCTTCACTTTTCTTCAAAATTTTCTTCACTTTTAAACAGTTTAAAACTGTTTTCTTCGTTTATTAATAGTTATTATCAGTTTTCTTCAATTATTAACTGTTATGTTCAAGTATCGAATTAAATTGTATATAGCAAAATTTTCCAATATTTTTATTACATTTATAAACAGTTTTCATCCGTGTATAACTGTTGTCTTCAGTTTTATTCAGAATAAAACAGTTATTTTCAGTTTTTTACTGATTTCTTCACTTCTTAAAGTCGCTTGCTTTTCCTAAAACAGAACGTAACTGTTGATAACTGAAGAAAACTGTTTATAATTGCAAATAACTGTAGATAACTGTTGAAAACTGATACAAACTGAAGAAAACTGATAAAAACTGAAGATTACTGTTGTCTTTGTCTCAATTCCGACATTTTTCTGCAGTTAATTTCTGTTTTCTTCCATTTTCTTCAGTTTTTTTCTGATAGCTGCAGATATCAACTGTTATGAGCATTAAATTTTTTTCACTAGGGTAATATCAAATATTTATATTTTAAATTTAAATTATTTCTTTACCTTCGTAAGAAGCAATGGGACTAACTATAATAAATGTGTATAATATTTTTATAAAAAATTCATTAACTACATTACAATGACTTTAAATATGTAAATAGTAAAACCGGAATCATTTTTGTTAACTTTGTGAGAGGCAAGGGGACTCACAATAATAAAACACCCCGATATTATAAATTAAGTAAATTAATATTTAAAAAAATTCGAAAATACCTTAAAACGATTATTCCAAAATGTATTGAATATACGAATAGCATATTTTCAAAAAATGTCACCAACTAAAGGAAATTATATCAAATATGTATATATTATAAATTTAAAGTATTTCGTTATCTTTATGAGAGGTAACGGGACACACAATAATAAAACACCCAAATAATTAGATTTATGCATACATTAAATCACTAATATTTTCAAAATTCGAATAAGTTAAAGGAAATTGCAAAACCATTTTAAATATCTGTATATAATATTTTTAGAAATATTCTTTAACTAAATTTAAATGATATAAAATATGTATATATAATAAAATTTAAGTATTTCATTATATTTGTCAGAGACAAAGGTACTCACAATAATAAGTCACCCTGATATAATAAATTCAAAACTAATTAAATTATTCTGTAACTAAAACAATTGTGAACTTAAGAAATTGTATATTTATATTCTATTATTCTTTAATATTGATTATAAAATTGTCGTTATGTTAATTTCCATTTTCCAAACACAAGGTAATTGTTAAAAAATTAGTGTTTACATTGTTGGTAATCTAAATTCTCGGTTGTTTCTAAATTCTTCATATAAATAAGAAGCTTTTTATTATAAAGTATTAATATACAATATATAATTTAATAATAATCATAATAATTTATACCGCGAGTATGTAGTATGATTAGATGACATGATTTTATCATATGTAATAATTGCGTGATAATTATTATGATTATTACTATATGCTCATTCAATTGAATAAATTGTAATACATATCTGTTAACTTTTACTTTATATAAATGTAGATATTATAACGATTATTCTATTGCATGAATACTTAACTGACGGAGGAAGGAAATAGGTTCGGAGTTGTCTTTGCAGAGAGTATTTATTTTTAAATACTTTCTGTAATGGTTGAGGAAAGGAGGAACAACTCCCGTGGTTTAGTAGGGCTACAGGCGACGGACTCCACGGATTCATCTCTCTAAAGTGCATATGTTATTATTCAACTAATTCAATAATTTTATCATGTCATAGAATTCTGAACTAGTAAAAGAAATATTTTCATGTATTTCATGAGAATGAATTAAAAAAAATCCAACACGCTAATAGCAATACCTCAATGGTAGCGTGGAAAATGCTAATAAATTAAATACCTATAAAAATCCATATTTATATGTACAATTTTCATGTTAATTTTCAGTATGCAGTCACACAAAAATTTCCGATGCTTTCGTACATACAAGCGCTCCAATCATATTGACTTGTCTCTACATCACGTTTCCGAATCATCTGATGATTTTCACAAAAAAAAAGTAGCAGAATTATTTTTTATGGTGCACCTTCAACTTTGGGTAATATTTTAAATCCATAATATTTTGAAAACGTTAAAATAAATTCAAATATCATGTTTCCGAATCATCTGATGATTTTCACAAAAAAAAGTAGCAGAATTACTTTTTATGGTGCACCTTCAACTTCGGGTAATATTTTAAATCCATAATATTTTGAAAACGTTAAAATAAATTCAAACAAATTACCAAACTTTGCATTACATATATTCGTATATGACACATATTAATGTTTATTATAAAGTCACCAATCAAGTCAATCAGTCAAGAGACTTTCAAATAACATTCTATTCCATGAATACTTAACTGTCGGAGGAAGGAAATAGGTTCGGAGTTGTCTTTGCAGAGAGCATTTATTTTTAAATACTTTCTGTAATGGTTGAGGAAAGGAGGAACAACTCCTGTGGTTTAGTAGGGCTACAGGTGACGGACTCCACGGATTCATCTCTCTAAAGTGCATATTTTATTATTCAACTAATTCAATAATTTTATCATGTCATAGAATTCTGAACTAGTAAAAGAAATATTTTCATGTATTTCATGAGAATGAATTAAAAAAAATCCAACGCGATAATAGCAATACCTCAATGGTAGCGTGGAAAATGCTAATAAATTAAATACCTATAAAAATCCATATTTATATGTACAATTTTCATGTTAATTTTCAGTATGCAGTCACACAAAAATTTCCGATGCTTTCGTACATACAAGCGCTCCAATCATATTGACTTGTCTCTACATCACGTTTCCGAATCATCTGATGATTTTCACAAAAAAAAGTAGCAGAATTATTTTTTATGGTGCACCTTCAACTTTGGGTAATATTTTAAATCGATAATATTTTTGTAAGAAGCACGTGGGCTTTGACTGCTTTGAGTCCACGCAACGCTCTACAGCGGAACATCACGGTATGCGCCGCTGTCCACAGCGCCGAGATGGCGCCAGCCTACACAGCAGATGAGTGCAGTGGGTGTACTGCGGTCTCCCCTCTACACGACAACGCCTGCTTCGTGTTCGCGCCTACGACGGCGCGACTCTCTCTCTCCTGTGCCGAACGCCGACCGATACGGACGCATCACCTTCGCTACACCCTGTGTGCCACTAACCTACTCAGAGTCTCAATAAAGAGTTTTATTGTTTTATATAGTGTTTTGGCCTCCTCATTTATATACCCAATCCAACAGGTTATGGGCCCAGCACGCTTCCACTGCGCTTTGGAGGCAGGCACTTAGAAGAAGATCGGTGAGTACCTGAATTTTTTTGCGAGGCTAACCGAGAAATGCGGCCATGTTGAGGTTTTGACCGTGTGGCAAGAGTTTTCAGACGTAAGTTTGTTTAGAATAGCAAAGAGCTAATTAGAAATACGCGATAAATAGCTCTCATTTATAAGATTGAATAATACTGCAAATTATAAGAATTATTTAAGATTAACTTCAGAAAATAATCAGAAGCATTCAGAAGAAAATCTATTAAGACGCTAAATCAGACGAGAATTTGACGGGGCGTGCGAGGAGAAATATCGAAGAATTGTGGTGCGGGCGCAAGACGCAACTAAGCAGTGTTTCTTTTTCATAAGTAATACACGCAGAATAAGACGGAGTAAGAAAGCAGTTGAAAAGCACGCGCAGCGTGCATGCACGGACGTGCACACGCGGACGAGGCGTGAAGAGAAAATTAGATGCAATTTTTTTCACATTAACGTGTTCTATCCGTTAGGCACATACATACAGAAACACGCACACACACAGACGAAACGTGGAGAAAGCGTCAGGCACAATTTCTTTCATATAAGTGTTTTCTCGCAGAATAGATTCAAAACAGAATTCTTCGTGAGGGAAATTCAGAGATTCGGAAGGAGTGAGTCAAATTGCTGGTGCGCGCGCGGCGTACACGGATAGACATGCACACGCGGACGACGCGCCAAGAAAGATTCAGACGCCATTTTGTTTCACAAAAGTATTTTCTCGTCGTTAAGCGCGCGCTGCACGCACACATACACAATTCTCAGAATTACATTCAGACGCGATATACACACTGTAATGACGACATGAGGCGTAGATGATACTGCCGTGCAGAGAATTCTTGCCTTCATGTAAAGTCGTTACAACCGTGTGAATCATTGGGACTGCGTAAGTGCACGGCCAACCCACTGACACTATTGGCGTCATTGCTGTGCGTGACGTCACGATCGGAGGGAGCACGAGCGTGGGACTGGTGCACATGGGAGTAACAACTGACTTCGAACTTACTAGACTTGCTGTGCGGTCTAGCAAAGGGAGAAGCAACAATATCAATAAACAAATATTGAAAATAATATAATTCAGAATAAATGTTTGGCGTTAGAGTATTCAGAAGTCAGAAGAAATAAGAAGAGAAGAGAGATTTAGAATGTCTAACAGAGACGATCAGACGCCAGAGAAACAAAAATAATTTGTTTTTAAACTTTATATATTAATATATAAATAATTTTCTCTCTATCTCAATTTAAATAAAGTCATTTACACAGTGTAATAAAAATTATATTAATATAAAATTATATTACGATTGTTATAAAGATAATATAACAAAATTGATTCAGAGCAGAATGTAAATAATTTAAGAGAATCAGAATACAGATCTGTAAAAGTTTATTAAATTCAGATTATTCAGAAAGACCAAATATTTATCAGAATAATTATTTACGTATAATCAGACGAGATCTCAACATCAGAATCTCCGTACACGCCGCCCGGTTTATCACATTTTTGCTCGATAAAACCATCAGAGAAAGTGACGCAGATGATAGAAACAGAGAATAATAAAATCATAATATTAAAAGTAACACAACCATTCCTCAAATCCACCACTGTAAACCCAGATGATAATATAAATTCAGAATCAGTAATAAACAATACACAATCACACCAAAACAGAATAATGGGCGATTTTAATGAGTCTTTTAATAAATAAAATAAAATAGTTCAAAATTAAATATTAAAAGAGACTATAAATTGTCACAAAAAGTAGTTTTAAATGTGTGGTTAGATTACCTTCATTCAGAGTTAAGATCTAATGATTTATTAGACATAATAGATGATAAAGCGCAAGCCCCATTAAACTTAACCGAAAAAGAAGTAGAAAAGAGAAATTCATTAGTCAAAGATATTATCATAAATCACTTGGACGAATACTATCATAAGAAAATTTTGTTCTTAAAAGATCCCAAAGAAATTTTAATTAAAATCAGAGAATTCAGAAGAGTAGAAGCAAACGTGACAGCTTCCTCAGTTAGGGCTCAATTGTATCGCTTAAAATTAAATAAGAAAGAAAAGATAAATGCATTTTGTGACAGATTCGATACGATTATAAGAGAGTATGAGAGTTGCGATACAATTGTGCCACTATCTGAGGAGGAGAAAAGATCAGCTTTTTACCAGGCGGTTTCATGCGATAACTCTGAACTTCGTTCAGCCTACCTAATCAGAAGACAAACTGACAATAAAGAAATGAATTTAGAAGAAATAAAATCATTTCTTTTACAGTTAGAAGCAGAGAAAAAGAGCTCAGAGGAAACCAGAGGACCCAGGGCGAATTTGATTCAGAATGAACCAGAGTGGCAGTCGGGGCTACACGCTAAGTGTTTCAGATGCAATAAGCAGGGGCACATGGCACCGAACTGCCCACTCATAAAGCAAAACCTGTGTTTCTGCTATTTCTGCAATTCAGAGGTTGAACACAGAGGCACAGACTGTCCTAAAAAGGGGACAGTACAGGCACTCAGAGAAGGTTTGATAATAATTATATTAAAGAATACACAACACTAAACAACACAAATGATTACACACAGTTCAGAGGAAACAAACATATTAGAGAGAGAGGTAATAACAGAGGCAGAAGTATTGTTATAAGAGGTGGTGGAAGTGGAAATTTCAGAGGTAAGGTTTTTAAAAGAGGTGGAAATCGAGGCGCGAGAGGCGCATCACAATACACCTTAAAGCAAGGAGCAACAACGTATATTGCAGGTACGATTAAAAATCAATCAAATCCGCATACGAACATTAAATTTATCGCAGACTCAGGTGCTACTGATCATATCGTAAATAAGGGTATAATATTGAGCGATTTTAAAGAATGCACGGGAGAGGTAATCAGAAGCGCGAATAAAAATGATTCGGCAAATATAGAAATAGACGGAAAAGGAAATTTAATTGTAAGATCAAATATTAATACAGATGAAATAATTATTTTGAAAAATGTAATATCAGCAGAAAACATATCAGAGAATTTAATCTCGCTCAGACGCTTTGCAGACGTAGGTTTAGGAATTTACTTAGATGATGAAATTTTGAAAGTCTTCGATGAAAATACAGGTGCTGAATATATTACAGGAAAATATGAGAAACCAAATTGGATTATAAATTTAGATGTAGAAAAACAAAGAAATATAAATAATCAAAATTCAGATTACGAAAAATATTCATGCATGGCTAGGTTAGTTACGTTGGACGAGTTTTTGCAACAATCTCAGACGGATGTCATGAATTTAGAATTAAACAAATTATCAGAAGAGAATACAGAAAAAATTGATACGAACACGTCTGAGATTGGGAGGGAGAATCGAGAAAAACTCGTTCAAACAAAACCAAATATCAGATGCCCTCAAACTAGCGACTTCGATTTAGATGAAAGAATTTTAAACAGAAAAATACATAACCTAGATAGCATGAGCATAAATGAGTCAATGGAAATTTTGGACTATAATGAAAAATCAGAGGATAACAAAAAGAGCAAATTGAATGAAGGCATGCTATGGCATATCAGATTAGGTCATGCTTCTTTAGGTTATCTCAAACAGATGCAAAAATCAGATGAAAAATTAAAAGGAGTTAAATTCGACAAAGACATAATGGATTGCGAAGTGCGTATCATGGCAAAGATGGAAAAGTTACCGTTTTCAGAGAATAGAATCAGAGGATCCAGACCGTTAGAAATGATACACACGGACACAATGGGACCCATAAAGCCAGCTTCATTCCCTGGTGGTAACAGGTTTATAATTGTATTTGTAGATGATTACACGAGATTTGCTAAAGCATACTCTGTGAAACATAAAAATGAGGCTGGTGATTGTCTTGAAAAATTCCTAATAACAATGAGAAATCTATTAGGAAAAGATGAAAAAGTCTGTTATATCAGAGCTGATAACGGAACAGAATTCATCGGAGGAAAGTTCTCAGAAGTAATGAAACTAGAAAAGATAGAGTATAATGTAGCACCTCCACACACACCAGAACTAAATGGAACTGCAGAAAGATTTAATAAGACGTTGAAAAATAAGATCAGAGCTTTAATGATTGATTCCGGCTTACCAGAAACAATGTGGATATTGGGAGTAGAAGCCGCAGTTCACATATACAATAGAACACCACATAAGTCGTTAAACTCAGAAACTCCAATAAATATGCTAACTCCAAAAATCAATAACCACTTAGAGAAAATCAGAAAATTTGGATGTGTAGCATATGCTAAAATTCCTATAACGGAAAGGAAGTTCTCAGAAAGAGCAATTAAAGCTATAATGGTTGGGTACTCGCCAACAGGCTACATCCTTTGGCATCCTTCAACTGGAAAATTCCTTCAGTCCAGATATGTCAGATGTAATGAAAAACTGGTTTACAAAGATATTTACAGAGATAAGTCAGAGAACAAACCAGAAGAGACAGAAGTATCAAAGGATCCGGAAATAGGAAAAGTACCATCAAACTCAGAGGAAAAAGAAAAATCAGAGGAAAAACAATCAGAAAATAAACAAAAACACAAACAAAGAAAAGGAAAGGTGAAAATAAAGAGACAAATAAAAAACAACAGAAAAAAGAAAAAATACATGTCTATCAGAAGAATCCAAGTGACAAGGCAATTAGAGGATACAAGCCTAAAATTAATAGACCAAGAACCAACACATAATTCAAAAAGAAGGTGTGATAAAGAAAATTCAGAAGATGAAATCAGACACGCATTTATAGCAACAATTAATAAAGACCCAATAACATACTCAGAAGCCATGGCATCAGACGATAAAGTAAAGTGGTCAGAAGCCATAAACGAGGAAATTAAATCAATGGAAGAAAACAGCGTTTGGCAATTTGTTGATAGACCCTCCAAAACGAAAGATGACAAAAAGGTTCACATAATAGACTCGAAATGGGTCTTCAAAAAGAAAACAGGAGAAAAAGGAGAAAATGTGTATAAAGGAAAGTTAGTAATCAGAGGTTTTAAAGACAGAAATGAATATGAATTGAAAGAGACATACGTACCAGTATCTAGATTAGCGATAATCAGAGCGGCATTAGCCATAATAAATAAATACGACCTAGAGGTATTTCAGATGGATGTCAAAACCGCTTTTCTGAATGGAACACTGGAAGAGGAGATATACATGGAGATTCCAGATGGTATAAACTGTGATGCAGAAATCAGAAGAACAAAAGTATGCAAACTACAGAAAGCTCTATATGGTCTGAGAATCAGCCCAAAAAGATGGAATGTAAGGTTTTCAGAAGAAGCACTAAAACTAGGACTGGAAAAAGACATAAATGAACTATGCCTGTTTACTTGGAGAAAAGATGGAAAAGTAATTACGTTAATTCTATACGTAGATGACATACTACTAGGAGGTAATGACAAACAAAAATTAGAAGAAATCAGAGAGAAACTAAGTCTTGTATTTAAAATGAAAGACTTAGAAGAACCAGAGAACTTCTTAGGAATGAGAATTATCAGAGACAGACAAAATAAAATCTTGGCATTAAAACAGACAGAATACACAGAGAAAATCTTAGAAAAATTTAACATGACAGAATGCAAAACTCAGAGAACACCTATGGTGACAAGACAAGTTAGAAACAGAGAACTCAGAAGTGAAGAAAACTCGAACAAATCAGAAGAACCAAAATTAAAAACCAAAGCACCAAACAGAGAAGCCATTGGAAGTTTGTTATATCTGGCAGGAGCTACGAGACCAGATATCGCATTTGCAGTCAACTATTTATCCAGACGACAAGTAAATCCAACAGAAGAGGACTGGAAAGAAGTAAAAAGAATTTTCAGATATCTCAAAGGAACTTCTGAACTTGGGTTGACATATAGAGCAAAAGACGAAAATCTAACAGCTATGACAGACGCAAGCTTTAGAGATTATTCAGACTCATCTTCCACAGGTGGTTTTATAATAAAATTATTTGGTGATTCAATAATGTGGAGAAGTCATAAACAGACGTATGTGACACTGTCAACTTGCCAAGCAGAGTACCTTGCCATGAGCAAAGCATGTCAAGAACTTGTATTACTCGATAAAGCAATCAGAGACATAACAGGCAAAACCATGTATCCAGTAACAATTTGGTGCCATAATAAGTCAGCTGGTGATTGCACTCAGATGGATGGCAGCCATAAACTTAAAAATTTCGATGACAATCTAGAATCAATCAGAAGGAATTTATAAAACAGAGAAATGACAGGAAGTAAAAGTCATATGGCAGTCACTCACGGTGACTATATAAAATCATGTGTCCTAGAAGGAAAAGTAACAGTCAGATGGGTCTCGACTAAAGAAAATGAAGCAGATATTATGACTAAACCACTTCCCTTTGATACGCATAAATATTTAAGAGATAAAATCATGAATTCAGAATAGTATAAAAATCAGAGAAATATCACTATAAATGAATATAAAATCAGATGGTTATATATATATAAATGTGTATTACTTTAATTCAGAGATTTACCCAGAGTAACTAATTTATTTATTTAGAATGAATTTAATAACTATAAATATACACATATACAAGACCCGGAGGATAAACCGATAAGATCATCAGAAGACACATATACGAGAACCAGAAGTTGCGTACCCTCAAAGGGAGGGAGTGTAAGAAGCACGTGGGCTTTGACTGCTTTGAGTCCACGCAACGCTCTACAGCGGAACATCACGGTATGCGCCGCAGTCCACAGCGCCAAGATGGCGCCAGCCTACACAGCAGAGGAGTGCAGTGGATGTACTGCGGTCTCCCCTCTACACGACAACGCCTGCTCCGTGTTCGCGCCTACGACGGCGCGACTCTCTCTCACTCCTGTGCCGAACGCCGACCGATACGGACGCGCATCACCTTCGCTACACCCTGTGCCACTAACCTACTCAGAGTCTCAATAAAGAGTTTTATTGTTTTATATAGTGTTTTGGCCTCCTCATTTATATACCCAATCCAACAATTTTGAAAACTTAAAAATAAATTCGAACAAATTACCAAACTCTGTATTACATATATTCATTTATTACACGTATGAATGTTTATTATAAAGTCACCAATCAAGTCAATCAATCAAGAGACTTTCCAAAAAGGTTACAAAAATACTGGCATATTGTGCAAGTAAAATGCAAACTTTTTCCCAATCAATGTTCTATACAAAAAATTTTGATATTTTGAGTAAAATAAAGATAATCTTTTGAAATTTCAACCAAATATATTCATCAATGAGTATAATAAGTGGTTAAAACTTGATCGCACTGTAAATTACCCTCAATAAAAAACAAAAGCAAGTGAAAAACATATACGCATAGCACGTGTTTTTCCATTTTCTAGTATAGATATATCCAAAAAATTACGATTTGAAAAGAAGGCTAAATCAGTTTTAACCTCGAATATCTCTGAAATTCATAAACGAATTCTTTTACTCTAAAACTGCATATATTAAATAATATACACTCTACATCTCCGCCAAATTAAAAAAAATTAAAACAAGTTTTCTCTAGTTATCAGGCGACAAATAAAATAATTTTGTAAAATAGGAAAATTTTAAATGTCAAAAAGTAATCGTACGATCTTCATGAAAATTCACATACATAATATCTATATCCCATACAAAATTGTCTAGAAATCTGTAACTGATTCATAGAACCGTTCTCGAGAAATTACGATTTAAATAAAAGTTTAAAAAATTTTAACCTCAAATATCTCTGAAATTTATGGACCAATTATTTTGCCCAAAGAACTCGACCAAGAGCTGTCCAAAATCACGACAATTACGACAATTTTCCCTCTGGAATCGTTGAACATACAAAACTCATTTTTTTCATTTTTCATTCTTTACGTTTATGTTAATAACCAAAGAACTGTGATAGCTAGAAATTTTTTTTTTTAGAAAATATAGGTATTTTAATTCTCTTTTAAATGCTACCTATCCCATTCTGATACATACAGCCGTTCTCGAGAAATTACGATTCGAAAAAGAGGTTACAAAAATTTTAACCTCAAAAATCTCTGAAATTTATGAACCAATCATCTATCCCAAAGAAAGGTGCAGGTGGCAACCAAAAATCTACCTCTACAAGGAATTTTGAAGCGATTAACACAATTTTACTCCCGTAAATTGTCGCCACCTAAAACACGTTTTTTTTCATTTTTTAATTTTTTTCTCAAAAACTAACCAACATAATGGATTCAATTTTATACAGATTATAGCTATTCATAATCTCCATTATCATGATTTTTCTCAAAAAAATTGACCATTTAGTTTAGGAGTTATAAGCATTTAAAAAAAACACGTTTTTGTTAATAACAAAATAACCGTGAAAGCTAGAGAAATTTTTTTTTTTAAATATAGGTTTTTTTATGCTCTTTCGAACGCTATCCATCCGATTATAAAATTTAAATCCAATCATTAAAAAAAATCAAAAATAATTTTTCGAAAATGAAAAATTCGACATAAAACACAAACGAATCAGTTAGTCGTACAAAATTATTTTTTTCCCGAATTCGGAATCAAAAAACAAAAAAAATGAGACCCGTCCGGTTAAAATCGACCGCGTAGATGCGAAAATAAAGCGGTATACATACATACACACGCACACACACACACATCCATACAGACATTTTCTAAAATCATGTGACACAAACTTCTAACACCTTTATTCACGTTTCTAGAGCAATTTAAAGAAAATTAAAATTTTACAAAGCTCCTCTATGAGGAAGCAAAAAGGTAAATAAGCCAAAATATAACTAACAATCAATTATAAGAGTAGATTCCTCGACATTCAAGACCTAATAGGATCACCTAAGTATTTTTTTTTTACTTGTGCAATATGTTAGTAATATATTGTTTGTGAAATCAAATAAATAAACTATTTGCTGGAATTTTTATTTCACTTTGGGAAGTTTACTATAAATAAATCATATGAATATGAATACCACCGTGAACATTGAGGCCTTGCGCGTGCTATTAGATACAAATTCAGCTGTGAGTATGCATACGTCTCGATAGCCGAGTGGTAATGTTGCTGCTCAGTAATCTGAAGATCGTAGGTTCGAATCCACCCTTCGGCGTTTTCTTCATGAAAACTTTTTATATTAAAATATTAATGTTTATCGGTAGAGCATATTAATTTACCTACAGTGTTCTACCTTACCGACGGCACTACCGTGAAGGCATCGCGCTATAATAATATAAATTAAACTATGAGTATACATATGTCTCGATAGCGGAGTGGTAAGGTGGTTGCTCAGTAATCTAGAGATCGTGATTTCGAATCCACCCTCCGGCGATATTTTTTTCATAAAAACTTTTAAATATTCGCAATGGTACTAACCATAATGGAGTGTATAAAACTGATTGTGCTCTGTACAACATGGAAGAGAATGACGAATAAAAAAATATTTGAAGGATAATGAAGGAGTTAGTCAAGGCTTCGGTTATGTAAGCGTGTTGCGGTCATTAGAAGCTTTCATTCCCTAATAATGGGTCAAAGCAGTTCGACCGTTGCTCCTGAGCAGCAACAACTGATACAAAACGACACAAAAAAAGTTGCAGTGGAAAAAATGTTCGGAAAAAATTTCCACAAACACATATTCTTTGTTGAGCAAAAGGGTAAAGAAAGTTCTAAATATTTACTAATAGATAAGAACCGCTGACCGAGTGCTGCAGACTGACAAGCAGCAGGTCGACCGCCGCTCCCGGCCGACTGCTACCACTGTGCAGCCGACTTTGCTCGCCGCGGACTGCTGTCATGTTGTCCACCGCACCGATATGCATTATTTACTCCTACTGCATATATGACTCAAAACCCTATGCCGATTCTAGACCAAGCAGGTCATCCGACCTGATATGGGTTAACAGCTCGTCGGGCAATTACGGGGGACCCAAAAATCCTATGCCGATTCTGGACCAACAGGTCACGACATGAATTTGGTTAACTGCTCGTCGTGCAATTACGGCGGACCCAAAAATCCTATGCCGATTCTGGACCAACAGGTCACGACCTGTTATGGGTTAATGGTGCCCCGTTCAATTACGGGGGTGGGGGGGGGGGGGAGTGGCCCAAAAACCCTAGGCTGGTTCTAGACCACCAACGGGGATGGGGGGGGGCAAAACCCTAGGCTGGTTCTGGACCAGAACCAGCCTAGCTTATCTACTAACATATAAAATAAATGTCAAAATTAGGTGTAATAAATTATCAACTAATTGTAAAAAGGAAAGTTGAGTTTTTCTAGCGAGTATAATGATTGAGCACCAGTGGTTAACTCAAGCGTTTTGGTCGCCCGGTACATGGAGTGGTCATTATCATCATACGCGTCTGAAAATTCAATTTCTCTTTGTTGCACATAGTACTTTTTTAATAAGAGCAGCATTACGACTTTTATTGCATAAAAGGTGTATTAAGCATTTCGAGTCTTCATAACGGGAGACTAACTTCTCTTCCTCCTATCGTAGCAGGAGGAATAATTAAGTTATCATTTTTAAAGGGTAAGATCAGGTAGACTACCTATTATTGTAATATTGCAGAAATATTCGTACAAGATTAATTAATACTAGACGAATATATAATTAAGTTTCACCAATTTTTCCTCGATTAAGCAGTATTGCAGCAATATTCGTACAAGATTCATCGACACGAGAGGAGCATTCAATATATTCCCCTATAACACTTAATATTGGAGCAATATTGTTTCAATGTTGCTGCGACATATTCGCTAATATTCCCTTAATGTATACAGGTAACGTTAGTATTTAAGTTGTTTATTTCACATAGATAAGGCGTAAAATTTTGAGTCCTCATCCCCCATTGCAAACGGGATATAAAAAACAAGGTAAGCCTTGTAAATCGGACTCTTCGTAAAGAGTCATTTGATCGGTTGAATTTCACGGCTTATATACTCTCGGCCATTCAGTGTATCTACAGAAAGCGCTATCAGCGCTCCGCATAACGGTGATAAAGGGAAACTTGTGATGGGCGGCTTTCGATATGCAAGCTTCGGCTATTTATCCGCCATGCGGCGTACCGGTAGCACTTTCTGTGGTTACACTGGATGGCCGAGAGTATATAAGCCGTATAATTCAACCGTTCAAATGACTCTTTACGAAGAGTCCGAATTACAAGGCTTGCCTTGTTTTTGATATCCCGTTTGCAATGGGGGATGAGGACTCAAAATTTTACGCCTTATCTATGTGAAATAAACAACTTAAATACTAACGTTACCTGTATACGTTAAGGGAATATTAGCGAATATGGCGAAAATGTCGCAGCAACATTGAAGCAATATAGCTCCAATATTAAGTGTTATAGGGGAATATATTGAATGCTCCTCTCGTGTCGATGAATCTTGTACGAATATTGCTGCAATACTGCTTAGTCGAGGAAAAATTGGTGAAACTTAATTATATATTCGTCTAGTATTAATTAATCTTGTACTAATATTCCTGCAATATTACAATAATAGGTAGTCTACCTGATCATTTTAGAAAAGGAATGGAAAAACGGTCATCAAGGTTTGCAGGAATATTCCCTAGGGGTTTCTTTCATGTTCATTAACGTTGAGGGAATATTAGTGAAAATTGCGAAAATGGCAAATGAATATTGAGGGAATATTCCTCAAATATTCAGTGCTATAGGGGAATAGGTGACGTTCCGCGTAACGATGACTCTGACAGGATCCTCTGAGAAACCCGTTTCTGTCGCGACGCTCTTTCATGCCAGCGTAACTCTGTCTGCTGCCCAAGCCGCTTTTGTAACGGCGATCTTTGATTAAGACGACTTTCCTGCGATCTCTCGCATGACGGTGACTTCGATGTCATCCCACATGACAATGCCTCTGACCGCAATTTTTGACTAGTTATAGACGTATCACGACTGACGGCAAATTTTGACTAGTTATAGACGTTTCATGAAACGGTGACTTTGACGGTGACAATGACTCTGACGGCAAACTTTGACTAGTTATATTCATTTTATGTAACCGTGACCTTGAGGGTGACAATGACTCTGACGGCAAACGTTGACTAGTTATATTCGTTTTACGTAACCGTAACCTCGACGGTGACAGTGACTGACGGCGAATTTTTACTAGTTGTACACGCTTTACGGAACCGTAACCTTGACGGTGACATTAGCCGCGACCTCGAAAATGACCTTATCGGTAACCTTGGAGGGATTTTTGACCGTGCTATTGATGGTGTGTTTGACAGTGGACTTAACCCTGATCCTGACCTTGACAGAGTTCGTGACGATGACCTCGACGGTGCTATTGACGGTGGGTTTGAGCATGACCTTGACGATGACCATTGATGATTTTCCTGCAATGAGCTTTCAGGTATGAATGACCTTCGATTTTCATGAGTTTTACCCAAGACGGTTTTACGAGACAGCAACTCTGACTGTGTCCCCATACTAGGAATATGACATACAGGCAATGGCGTTTCCTGTCGCAGTTGCTGTACCGTCGATCTTTGACGCAGACAATTTTCTTTCGACCTCTTGCGTGACGGCGATGGTGACTTTGATAGTTGCATCATGCATGATGATGAAGTTGACGGACGTCTTTGAGATAGACGATTTTGTCGTGATGATGTTTCACGCAAGGGTAACTCTGATGTCGAACGTTAACCAGAAAAATGATCTCGTAACAATAGTTCATGTTTCGATAACCGTGGCAGCCTGCTTGGACTGGTACCTGTTTTACAGTTTTTACTTAACGGTGACCTTAACGGTGACCTTGACGGTGACCATTGACTATGATTATTATCCTGCGACATTTCTGCTATTAAAGACCCTTGACTTTGATGAGTTTCACCCAAAACTGGTTTACGAAACTGTGACTGAGGAGGTATCTTCCGACTAAGACTTCCTCGCGACAACGTTTCACGTAACGGAGATTGTACGCTACAAGAATGTGATTGATTGTATGTTTTATTCTGTGACTGTAATCTTGAATGCATTAGATGTGATAGCTTCTGTGTATTTAATAATGATGATGGATCTGAACTTCGAAATGTACCGTGAAGCTCATAAACTTTAACTAGGCTAACAGACACATTTTTCAATAAATTATTTTCTCGAGTATGCGTTTCGGCTTCAGTTTTTGAATCCTCAGTATCCATAAATTTTTTAGGTCTGTGAGTACTACTTAATTTTTTTAAAACTGTTTGTGCTCTTTTTGAGATGCGATGTTTTTTCTTGCTTTAATTTCTTTTTTCACCTAAATATATATATATATATATATATATATATATATATATATATATACACACTGCACACACACACACACACACATACACACACACACACACACACACACACACACACACACACATAATTTTTTTTATAATACATTAAAAAAAATAAAAAGATGGAAATGTAATAAAATTATTATTTTAATCGTTATTAGACATGATAAAATAACAACAATTTTATGACATTTAACTTATATAAAGTAACTCAGGCGGAAATAAAACTTTGCAAATAATTATTAATAACAATATATAATTTTTTATAATTAAAAAAAAAAAGTTCATAACTGTTTATGAAAATAGGATTTGAGACTATAGTAATAGTTTATAAAAGTTATTAACAGTTTTTCTCTTATGAATAGCTAAAAAAGTTTATAACAGTTATAAACTTTTATATACTTTTTTGGGCCGCGGCACATAACCATAAAATCAATCTGTAAAAAGTTATTATCAGTTATAATTTTTTTTATTTCATAATAATAGTTATTAATAGTTTTAAATATAGTTTTGAATGAATTTAAACTTTAAAATCATTCTGAAATCCTTATTATATGAAATCATTATTAATTATAACTTTAAAATCATTATTTTCAATTATTAAAAATTGATAATAGTTATTAATAGTTATTTCCTTTTTTTTACTGCTCAAATATTCAAATTTTTCGACGATCCTAAAAACTTATATGAAAGTAAATAACTATTTATAACTATTTATAATAGTTTTAGACTTTTATAAAAGTTTCAAATCCTGACTTTTTAATCTGCCAATATCAGTTATAAACTTATCTAACTTTTATTATTGATAATATTTGAGGTATGGGGATGGAACACAGGGCTTCTTCAATAAGCACACACCGGCTAACAAGAACAATAACTTAGTTTATTAACACCCGACTTCTCTTTGGTACAGCTCTCTCTCTCTCTACAACCGCTCTCTGCGGAGGATGACGGACGAGTGAGCACTCCCGCTCGCTCTCGCTAGCTCGCTTGCTCTTAACCGCGTGATGGCGCTGCGCGTGCACCTTCCATCTCACTTATATAAATGTACTCATATTCTAACACGCCTCCTTACATTTATATTTCTCGCAATTACAATATTCTTTACATTAAATTCAATGGTTCTCGCAAATTTTCGAATCTTACTCTTACAATGTCTTATTAATTTTAAATTTTTCTATTGATATACTTTTCATAAAATTCAAGTTTTCTCTCCTTTTACAACAAATCAAAATGTCGTCTACAAATATAATTAAGTAAATAATCTCATTTCTTACTCTAAGCGTATACAAACAATTATCATGTTCACTTCTTTCAAATCCTAATAGAACTTAAATAATTATCAAGACACTCATACCAATCTCTTGGACTCTCGCGTAAACCATACAATGCTTTATTTAACATACACATTTTCAGCTTTCTTAGTATAAATCCACTTTAAATCTAATACTTTTTCATTCTTTGGCTTTTCAACTAATTGCCAAGTTTTATTTTTCTTTAAACTCTTCATCCTTTTATTCCTATCATCTTCCCAAACACTAGACTCATCACATTTAATAGCCTTATCAAAATTTTCAAAACTATCTGCACTGCAATAACTTACATAAATACAACCGTGATATACATAATTATCATCAAATCTACTAGGCTTTTTAATCGTTCTTTGTGACCTTCTTAAATCAGGTACTTCTTTAACTTCATTTTCAACATTTTCTAAATTTTCATTAAACCCTTGATTACAGTTTTCATTTTCATTTTCATTTATAGCTTGTGTTTCCGAATTAGTTTTACTTCCCCTACTTGACTCGAGAGTCGAAGTAGGCGGAAGGATTAAGTCAATTTTGTTTTCAATTCCTTCATCAATATCATCAAATCCAATGCATTTTACATTTTCTTCTATAATATCAACGTGTCTAGCTACAATAACTCTATTTCCTATCAAAACTCTATACCCCGTTACATCATAACCTATCAACGTTCCTAAATCCGCTTTTCTATCCCATTTCGAATTTCTTTTGCTTTCAGGTACTCTGACAAATACTTTACTACCATATAATTTTAAATATTTTGCATCTGGCTTTTCGTTAAAAAATATCTCATAAGGAGATTTATTCCTTTCTAACGTGTTTGCTATTGTCCTGTTCTTTAAGTATGCTGCAGCGCATACTACTTCTGGCCAGTACCTTTTCTCTAACTTTGACTCAGCTAATAAACACCTAGCACTATCCATAATTGTCCTATTGTACCTTTCAGCGGTACCGTTTAACTCATGTACATACGGTGGACATGCTTCTACCTCAATTCCTTTATTTCTAAATAGTCTATACATAACTTTATTCAAATACTCAGTTCCATTATCACATCTTAGTTTCTTAATTTTCTTTCCTGTCTTATTCTCAACTAAATTTATATACTCCTCAAATTTATCATATACCTCACTTTTTGACTTTATCGGATAAACTTTAGCTAGTTTACTAAATTCGTCAATAAACGTAAGAAAATATTTTTCCCCTTTATAACCTTCTGAATGTGGCCCATTTAGATCTGTATGCACTATTTCTAAAATTTTCTTGGCTCTTTTCCTATTATTATCAAAAGGAATATTATGCATTTTATTCTTAATACATGTAGCACACTTAAAATAGTCAGATTCTATTTCACTAGGTAAACCTTCCAATACATGATTTCTACACATAGTATTCAAATAATTAAAATTAACATGCCCGAGAGTTCTATGCCATCTTTCTTTCATAGTCATTTTTTCATTTCTTATTGACATATTCGTTTCACTACTTTGATCTATATAACCTGTCATTTTATAAACTCTATTACTTTTCCAAGCTATTCCAACTAAGTTATTTCCATTATAAATCTTTGAACTATTTCCAATTGAAACAATTTTATTTTTATCAGTTACTCTTGCAAAACTCATTAAATTTCTATCCATCTCTTTTACATAGAAAACATTTTCAATATTAAAGTCAATTAAATCATTAAATACTTTAAAATTCCCTTTAACTCGTCCTATTTTAGTCGCCTTTAAAATCCTACCATCTCCTACTTTAACATCTACTGGCTCTTTTAATACAATCGAATCATAATAATACCTGTCATTATTAATAACGTGGTCAGTACAGCCACTGTCCAAAATCCACTCTATTTTACCATCATTCACATTACCGTATACTGTATTCGCGGACCTAACCTCTACTGACGCGCTAAATGCATCGCTCTTCTCCGCGCCTTGCTCGGCTTGGCTGCCGTTGTCGCCGGTTCTCGCGCCTCGGCCGCGTTGTCGGTAGCCGCTTCTTCCACGCCGGTTGGAACTCGTTCCTCGCTGCTGGCTGGCTCCTCGGCCGCTCGCGCCTCCTCGCTGTTGCGAGTAGCCTCTGCCGGTTCCCCCACCGCTCCGTGGCGCGCGGCTTCCTCTGCCGCCTCCTTGCTGTGGCGTGCGATTCCCGGAATTGTTTTTCGTCGGGCAATCGTATTGTATGTGTCCTACACCACCACATACACAACATGTCCTTTTGTCCTGGTGTTTGTTCTTTTCAAACGTGAACGCGTTTGATCTTGAATTTTCACTTTCACCATGTTTCTTCTTAAATTCAAATTCTAGTTTTGACTTCACAAATTCCACTGTTTTGTCCTTTTCCGGTAATGCGTCCACAATATCAACCATGTGCGACATATTTTCTGGTAGCGTTAATAAGAAGTAATTCAATTTATCTTCTTTTGTCACGTTTTCTCCTGCATTTTTTAACTCGTTCACTAATTTTTCAAAGTTATTATAGAAGTCTGTCGGGTTCTCACTTTCATTCATTTTCAAATCAAGTAACTTTCTTTTACACAGCAGTTTCACAGCACTGCTTTTCACCAAATAATGTTCATCCAATTTAGCAACCATTTCCTTTGCAGTTTCTTCTGAAATAATTAATTCTAATTGTGTATTCGTCATACTGTTCACTATATAATTTTTTGCTTTTATCTCTTTTTTCTTCCACTCGATTTCTGTTATTTCTGCTGGTCTTTCATTATGCTCGATAACTTCACTGCAATCTTTAAATTCCAAGAATAATTTCAATTTGTACTTCCATTTATCATAATGTGTCCCATCAAATACTTGTAACGTAAATCCTTTGTTTTCCGATGCCATCTCGCTTTCAACAGGAACTTCCTTTTTCTCTTCTTTAATTTCTGTATCGTAAAACTCTTCTTCACTTTCAGTTTCACTTGACTTTTCACTTTTTACTTCCCGAGGCTCTGTCTTTACGCTCATGTGTTTTTCTTTGTTCTTGCGGCAAGCTGCCACAATACTCACCGAGGTTTGTATTGAGTCAGGATCAAAGAACCACGAACACTGCTACCATGATAATATTTGAGGTATGGGGATGGGACACAGGGCTTCTTCAATAAGCACACACCGGCTAACAAGAACAATAACTTAGTTTATTAACTCCCGACTTCTCTTTGGTACAGCTCTCTCTCTCTAGAACCGCTCTCTGCGGAAGATGACGGACGAGTGAGCGCTCCCGCTCGCTCTCGCTAGCTCGCTTGCTCTTAACCGCGTGATGGCGCTGCGCGTGCATCTTCCATCTCACTTATATAAATGTACTCATATTCTAACAATTATAGAAGATCATTTCCGCCTGAGAAATAGTAGATTTTCATATAAAAACTAATATGAATTATTTACATTTAAAAATTGTCAGTTGTCATGAATTTTATTAGTATTTAAATTTTTGAGCCTCATATAACTAAAAACTAATTCTCTCTATGGGTTATGTGTTAAAATACAAATGTTTGAATAACTTGATATGCAATGTAAAACATTAATTTAAAATCAAATTTGCAAAACTGATGGAACTGAAATTTTTATTGCTAGAACGCAACAGTAAAACAAAGTAGTTTTTAACAATCAAATAAAACAACTATAAATATATACACACTGAAAAAAAGTTAATGAGGCACCGCGATACAACAAGTTACTGCAAGCATATCATATGGGTACTAGACCTGTCAGCGTTTCCTTAGCTACCAGACATTTCAGGATACAATATTTTTCACAGTGTTTAAGCTTTTAAACGATAAATATTGCACATAAAGTCCGACGTTTTCATAAATATCTTTTATCTTTATTGTAGTCAAATCGAATTGAAATCTTTTTAAAGCTTAATAAATTTATTCTGATGAATTGTAAATTTGGTTAGTTAATTTAGGTTATAATTATACGAAAGTTAACAGACATTTCGTATGGCTCTGAGACTTTTTCATTCGGGAGCTGCTGCACTGCTACGAATTGCTGCAGTGACCTTATCCTGCACCCGAATTTTGTATGGCCGTGCCCCCATGATATTTTTTTCAGTGCAACTATAAAGTTAAATTAAAAAATATACTAAAATCAAGTTATATTCAATTTCTTGTGTTATTTATATATTAAAGCTGTGAAATATATAGATAATACAAGTATTGCAAAAAATTGAATATATATAATACTGTTAAGATATGAAGTACATTTATATAAGAGAAATACAATTATTTTGTACAGTGAAAACAGTAGAGGTTGTGATTCTGCAGTGCGGTTCATTGTGTAGTATTTCTTACAATCTCTGCGATTCATTTATTTTCTACCGGGTAACTGAGCTGCTTCTTTTTCGAAACTGTTTTTAGATATTTTTTCATTGCATGTCAGTGACATAAACTTCAAGTCTATCAAAAATATCCCTAGTGGAAAAGGAAAATGTATATAAATGTAAATAAGTGTATATTTCTTTAAAAAAACATATAAATGTAAATGAGTATAAATAAATGTTGTAATTGGAACACGCATTTAGGTTTATTTAAATTTATATACGTTTTTTTTTACAAAAATTTATACTTATTTAAACCTCACAATTTTTAAAATGTGTATATATATTTTTACATTTATATACACTTCCATAAAACTTTTTAAAAAAGTCTTGTATAGCGAAAAATGTATATAAATGTATATAAATGTATGTATCTGAAAGTAACCGTAAATAAGTGTATTTACAGAAATAAAAATTTTCAATACAACCATTAAAAAATGTAAGAAAAAATATATAAATGTAAATAACTGTAAATATATGTAAAGAAATGTATATAAACATATATAAATGTAAAAAATGTTCCAATTACAACTTTTACATACACTTATTTACACTTTTATATACACTTTTTTATTTATATACACTTTTTTATATTTATATACATTTTCTATTTCCATCGGGGATATTATTTTTAAAAATAAATGATGATATAAGTATTACAGGCAAGAGGTTATGAAAATATATAACATCATATCTGAACATTATCATTATATTTTAGAATATTTATATGCTTGATGCTTGATTTTGTCTTAAAAAAATAATTGAAATGTTTGATAATATTACAGAGAATAATTTTAATATAAAACAGTTAAATAATTTTAGCCACGGTCTTTCAAATATTATATTTGTAATCGTCACTTTTCTTACTGTCTGAAAATGATTTTAAAAATAATATTGAAATAAAATTGATTTTTTTATTTTTATAAAATGGTTAATTGATCCTCAACGAGCAAATTCTCTACCAGTTAGTCGTAATACCTTTCCCAAATCGAAATAGTGTGCTACATTATAGCCCGCACTATTTGATAGAAAATTTTAGCAAACGGCGGTACTCGTAAGAGAAGTATAGAAAAGACTTTAATAAAAATTACAAATTTACAATGTCAAGGGAACTAAAATGCGTTTCGTCCTTAGTCGTACCGTTGATTTTTTTATTTTGTGTAAGATTTTAAAAAAAGTTGGACATTTTTATTAATTACGTTCTTTTGATGTAATACAGTTAAACATTGTCATTAAACAATAGTATCAATTAGTTTTTAGGGATTCCGTTATGTACAAAATAAATTTTTGAAAATACCAGTAAACAAATTTAACTTATGTATATGATCAATAATCTATAGATGGCCATATATTTTGCTCGTCTTCATTTTATAAATAGATTACCACATTACAATCTCTATATTGCCAATCATAACAATGTGTCACAGTGATAAATTATGCTTTTAGAAACATATTCATTTATGCATGCAAAGTTGGATCGCGGTATTTCTGGTTTGTTTTTTTATTTTACTAATATCAAAAGCATTGTGAAGTTAACCACATAAAAATTTAATAAATTTCATGTAATTTATACTGTGATGATGAATGACAGCATGTATGTAACGACGATTAATAAAAGTTAATGACAAAAGTTATGTATCTTATTTATTTTGAAAATTAAAAGATAGAAATAAGGAAATTTTTACGTCCCTTAATTGCTAATGAGATTAGCATTTGACTTACCATTGAAAATTTTTCAACCATATTTTCTTCAAAACTTGACTCTGAATCCGTTTGCCACTTGGGTATTTCTTTCTATCCTTGTTTATTTTATTTTCAATTTCTTCCTCAGTATCTGTAAAAATTAAATATATTTAGAAATATATAATACATGTATGTTATAATTTTGAAATTATTTTTATTAATTTATGTACTTACCACCTACATATAAAATATGTATTTTCGACCATTTTTTTTCATTATTTTGTTGACAAAAATACCAGTTATCTTTGTTCAAACTATCATCATTCAAATTTATCGGTTTAGCGACCGAGATGCCATGTTCAATTAATTTTTCTCTGATATCGCCAATTTTTTTTAAATACTCTTCTTTTGTAGAATAAAATCTTACCCATGCCAATTTCATGGTGCAGCAAATAAAATAATTGTTTTTTCATCAAAGGATTAAAATGATTCAACCAGCTATCAAGTCAAGGGTGAAATAAATATACTTATTTTATATGTATTTTGCATGAAGTATAATTATATATGTTATATATATATATATATATATATATATATATATATATATACCTATATTATATAGATGTTAGTGTTGTTTTTGAACATCAGCCCCCCCTCCCCCCTCCCCCCTCCCTGTCAAAATAACGTAAAAATCAGCGCATTTCTATGAGTTTTTTATATTAAAATAGCCTTTGAGCCCCCTCATCACCCCTCGACCCCCCTCATCGCCCCTCAACCCCCTCAGCCACCCCCTCTTACCGCCCCTCATATTCATTTTTTTCTTTAATCGTATTTATCATCTCGGTACATATGCGACAAAGATCTTTTTTTCTCACACCACGCGTAAAGTATTCTGTTTTCACATTGACGTCAGGGAGTCTCGCTTCGCTCGGACCGTAAATAATTATAAACGGCACTAGCCATCGGAAAAAAATAGACATACGAGCATAGGCTTCGCAGTTTCTAGGAATGAGATTATGTGACGTTCTCGACCCTGAAATTAAAGATTAAGCACAAATAACTTTCTGTAAAGTATATGGGAAAATTATATATTCTCTCCAAACAATGAGGACCATTGACATATTTTTAACACAAATAAGTCTATTTTTCCACGCCACCCAAGAGGTAGATAGATAGGCGCGCTTTTTTTTATAGAGGTTTTCCTTATTTACTATCTTTGAATTCATTTTCCATTACATATTTCATTATTTTTTCATAATAAAAAGTTAGTAAAAAATGGCCTATTCCTCTGTTAAAAAAAATGTAAAATTTTCAAGTATTACTTTTGCTCTATTAAATAAACATATGTTATATTTTTAAACATTTTTATAGTTATTTAATTAACATAAATTTTAAGATTGAAAGTCATTCAAAGCTTTTGAACTTCATATTCATTTCAACGGTCGCTCAAAATATGACGCTAAAAATATTAATTATGAAGGTCGCTGAAAGCAGACCAAAACTTAAATCGAAACCGTTGTTGAACTCTGAAAGTAGATCGATTTTGAAGGTTAAGCAAAAGATCAGTTTGTTAATTTTATAAAGGTTGTTGAAAGTTAATCAATTTTGGAGGTCTGATAGCAGACCGATTTTGAAGGTCGTTGATAGCAGACCGATTTTGAAGGTCGCTGATAGCAGACCAATTTTTGAATGTTAATCAATTTTAGAGGTCTAATAGCAGACCGATTTTGAAGGTCGTTGATAGTAGAACAAAATGTTCAGCAGTATTTTGGAAAGAAGAAAAATATAAGTCTAATTGTTGTAATAATGGTACAATAATACTTTCACCTTTAAGTGATTATGATAAAACATTGAAAGAAATGTTATTACATGATCAAACATTCAGATATTTAATACGATATTATAATAATTTATTTTATTTTGCAACCTTTAATACTAACGTCGCACATAAAAAGAAAAAAGGAATTTATAATTTAAAAATTCAAGGACAAATTTGTCACATTACGCCAATCACTTTATTACCTATCGGTAAAGATGAACCTTGTTGTGGGCAATTATATATTTATGATAATGTAACAGCACTTGAACGAAGGTTAAAAGAAATCAAGACTTAAGTGATGAACATATACGAATATTAATTGAAATATTAAACCGTAATCCATACGCAAAAAATTATAAACATTAATATCAAATATCAAATTTAAAAAATTACCCAAATTATAAATTGTATTTCGTCCATAAAAATAATAATCAAAAGCATAGATATAATGCTCCTGTAACATCTGAATGTGAACCAATAATAGTATCGAAAAATGAAATTCCAGAAAATGACGATGTATGTGTATATCCTAAAAACATTCCTGATAATGAACAAAAAAATACATATATTAATAAATTATCGCATCATATTGATCCTATGGTGTTCCCGATATTATTTCCTTTAGGAGATTTAGGTTGGAATGTTGGTTACACTAAAAGAACAAGCGCTCCAGAAAAGGAACATCTTACTATCCTACAATATTATTCATATAGATTAGCTTATCAACCAAATAGTAAATTTAGTCCATTATTATATTGTGGAAGATTAAAACAACAATTTTTTTTACATGCATACGTTATAATGGAAAGTAATAGAATGAATTTGTTTCGAAATAATCAAAAAAAATTAAGAGTCGAATGTTATCAAGGTTTATTAGGTCATGTAATGAATAATGCTTCTAATATTTCTAATAACTTTGAAAATAAAGAAAGATTAGGAAATATTTTTATACTACTAGCCACTTACATTGGTAGTCCGAGATACATGCAACAGCATTATCAAGATGCAATGCTATTATGAGAAATACTGGGAGACTTGACTTATTTATAACAGTAACATGTAATCCTAAGTGGCAAGAACTAAAAGAAGTTTTGCAAACATTTTCTGTAAGGACTACACCAAATGATATTCCAAATATAGCAGTTAGATTATTTCATACAAAATTAATGTCATTATTAGATGACATAAAAGAAAATAAAATATTTGGAGATATTATATCATATATTTATACAATAAATATAATAATATTTATACAATAAATATAATAATATTTATACAATAAATATAATAATATTTATACAATAAATATAATAATATTTATACAATAAATATAATAATATTTATACAATAAATATAATAATATTTATACAATAAATATAATAATATTTATACAATAAATATAATAATATTTATACGATAAATATATATCTGCAGAAATACCAGACAAAAATGAAGATGAAAACTTACAAAAATTAGTAATTAAACGCATGCTCCATGGACCGCATACACATAGTTCTCCTTGTTATATAAAAGATAAAAGTATATGTAAAAAAAATTTCCTAAATCATTTACAAATTATACAAAATTTAAAAAGAATGGTTATCCAGAATATAATCGAAGAAATAATACTTCAGAAAATTTTACGTATAAAGCAAAAAATAACAGTCAATTAATCTCAGTAGATAATTCTATGGTAGTACCTTATAATAGTTTTTTATTAAAAAAATATAAGTGTCACATTAATGTAGAATATTGCGCTAATATTCAAAGTATAAAATATATATTTGATTACATACATAAAGGTGGAGATAGAGCATTATGTAAATTAAAAAAAGTTAATGATACCAATGATGGTAATATATATGACGAAATTACTCAATTTGTTGATGGAAGTTTTTCAAGTCCAATGGAAGCAGCTTGGCGATTGGAAAAATTTCCTTTATGTGGTAGAAAACATACAGTAATAAGTCTATCAGTTCATACAGAAAATCAACAAAAAATTATTTTTGAAGAAAATAACGAGACTGAAGCTTTAGAAAATTATAAAACAACATTAACAGCATGGTTTGATTTAAATAAAAAAGATAATTATGCAAGGAATATAAAATATGTCAATATACCTAAATATTAGAACTTTAAAAATAAATGTTGGATCAAACGAAAACGAAATTAAGAAAATTATATAATAGGTCGTTTAAATAATATTGTTTCTCCAATTAATTTTAAATCGTGTTAAAGGTGCAATTTCGTTTCAAGATTTACGAACGTATGAAAAAATTACATATAACACATACAGAGAAACTGCAATAAAAATGGGTTTAGTTGATGATGACTTACAAATAAAAAATATTTTTAAAGAAGCTTGTGACGTTATGTTAGGATATCAAATACGTCAATTTTTTGCTTGGTATTTACTATCTGAGAATATTAATGGTAATAATATTTGGAAGGAATTTAATAACTTTTTCATAGAAGATTTTAAAGATGATGAATTAAACAATGCCCTCATACAAATAAATGAAATATTATCATTAAACGAAAAATCATGTATAGATTTTGGATTGTCTGAACCAAATAAAATCTTAAAAGTTGAATGTAATGGAGTTAATAAGACTGAAATTTTATTCTGTGAAGAAATGTTTAGTAACATGTAGTTAATATCTATCTCTGAGGACTTTACTCTATGTAATTTTGTTCTGGTTTAATAAATAAATAAATAAATAAATAAATGTATACTCAACAAAATTTAGAACAAAAGTATATTTTTGAGAAATTATTAAATAATGAACATAAGATCCATTTTATAGACGGTCCTGGTGGTTCAGGTAAAACATTTTTATACAAAAGATTAATTTTTTACTTTTTGTCTAAAGAAAAAAAAATGTTATCAATGGCTTGGACTGGTCTTGCGTCAATACTATTACCAAAAGGAATGACAAGTTATAAAACATTTAAATTACCTTTAGATTTAGAAAGTATAGAATGTGCATTTTTAAAATTAGACTCTGACAAGAAAAAATTTCGGGAAGTAGATGCAATAATTTGGGACGAAGCATCAATGATACCAAAAAAAGCTTTAGATATTGTAGATAAAACATTAGAGATGTTTGTAATAATAATTTACCATTTGGGGGGAAATTAATTGTATTAGGAGGAGATTTTCGGCAAATTCTTCCAGTTATTAAAAACGGTTGTAGAAACACAATTATACAAGAAACAATAAAATATTCAGATATTTGGCCACTTCTCAATATAATGAAGTTAAAAAAAATATTCGTTCTAACAATGAAGAATTCGCTTCATTTTTATTAGATATTGGAGAGGGAACAATTAATCCATTCAAAGTACCAAACAGTTGGAAAACTGACGATGTTTGTTTGAAAATATATAAAGATATAAATTATAATTTATCTATGAATAGTGTCATTTTAACGTCTCATAATGAAGATTCAACTATTCTGAATAATAAAATATTAAAATTGATCGATAGTGATGAAAAGACTTATTATAGTATAGATACTGCTACATATAAAGGTGTTGATCTATCAGATGATAATATTTACATAAATTTTCCTATTGAATATTTGCATAATATTCGTGAAGGTTTACCTCCACATAAATTAAATCTGAAAATGAGTGCGATAGTAATGTTAATAAGAAACTTAAGTATAAACGATGATTTATGCAATGGAACGCGATTAAAAATAATTAGACTATTTAAATACAATGTAGAAGCTGAAATAATAACAGGTGAAAAATCAGGAAATAAAGTTTTTATACCGAGAATAACATTAACTACTGCAGAATCGTCTTCATTACCATTTATAGTTAATAGAAAACACTTTCTTATCTTCTTAGCTTTTTGTATGACAATAAATAAATCACAAGGACAATGTTTTGATGTTATAGGTATTTATATTAGAAAACCATTGTTTTGACATGAACAATTATATGTTGCACTATCTAGATGTAGGAATCCTAATAATATACTTATTCAAAATGATTCGGAAAATACAGAGGAAATTATCAATATTGTGTGGAAAGAAATTTTTGATGAACAATTATAATTATTCTTATATTTATTATGTAATAAAATTACAAATTATTTTTTATAATATTTATATTAATTCAATGTATTATAAATTAAAAAACATGGCAGACCAAGGTGATGTAAAACCAATACCATTACGTTGGGATCCAAAAGAAAACAAATTTATAGAAGTTCACACCATTGAACAAGCTCAAATTTTAGCCGATTTAAATAAACAGTTGTTAGCCCTACTGAAAAATCTCAGGCGAGATCTCAGGTGATTTCTCAGGTGAGATCTCATGCAAAATCTCACGCCAAAATCTCACCTGAGATTCTGCTCCAGATGCTGTAGAAAACTTACGTTAATTAAAAATCAGCTTCTTCAGTATTGGGAATGGCCTTTTAGGATGTTTTACCCCCCAGATGAGCTCAAAAATACATGTTTAAAAGCATTTTACACAATTTTTCAATTTTTCAAAATTGATAGATGATATCTCACCTGAGATCTCACATGATATATCACCTGAGAAATCACCTGAGATCTCATGTATCAAATTTTAAAAATTGAAAAATTGTGTAAAATGCTTTTAAACATGTATTTTTGAGCTCATCTGGGGGGTAAAACATCCTAAAAGGCGATTCCCAATGCTGAAGAAGCTGATTTTCAATTAACGTAAGTTTTCTGCAGCATCTGGAGCAGAATCTCAGGTGAGATTTTGGCGTGAGATTTTACATGAGATCTCACCTGAGAAATCACCTGAGATCTCACCTGAGATTTTTCAATAGGGAGAACATGACCACGAGGACAATAATTATATTAACAATTTAACAGACGAATACAATAATCATTTAAACCAAAATAAAACAGAATTTCCATTATTATGGGATCCAGAAAAAAAAATATGTAGACGAGTATACATTGGAAGAAGAAAATCGACTGTCCGAATTAAATACAAAAATAGAAGAAAATATAAAAGAAACAAATAAGTATAATGAATATTTAGAGGAGTGATTGAAAGAATATAATTTAAATTATATAAAAAATCTAATTGAATGTCTTTTAGTAGATAATTGGTCTGCTTTCAGCGACCTTCAAAATTGGTCTACTTTTATTGACTTTTAAATTAATAAAAAAATGTATTAAAAAATGTCTTATTTAGTCTGCTATCAACAACATTATCAAAAAATTTTTTTTAAATCGGTCTGCTATCAACGACCTTTAAAATTAGTCTCCTATCAACGATCTTCAAAATCGGTCTGCTATCAGACCTCCAAAATTGATTAACTTCCAAAAATCGGTCTGCTATCAGCGACCTTCGAAATAGGTATGACATATATATGTCAGTATTCAGACCTCCAAAATAGATTAGCTTTCAACAACCTTTAAAATTAATATATTTTCAATGACTTACAAACTGATCTTTTGCTTAACCTTCAAAATCGATCTACTTTTAGAATTCAACAATGGTTTCGATTTAAGTTTCGGTCTGCTTTCAGCGACCTTCATAATTAATATTTTCAGCGTCATACTTTGAGCGACCTTTGAAATCAATATGAAGTTCAAAAGCTTTGAATGACTTTCAAGTTTAAAATTTATGTTATTTAAATAACTATAAAAATTTTTAAAAATATAACATATGTTTATTTAATAGAATAAAAGTAATACTTGAAAATTATACAGTTTTTTGACAGAGGAATAGGCCTTTTTTACTAACTTTTTATTACAAAAACAAAAAATGACATATTTAATGGAAAATGAATTCAAAGATAGTAAAAAAGTGGAAACCTCTATAAAAAAAGGCGCCTACCTATCTACCTCTTGGGTGGCGTGGAAAAGATAGACTTTTTATATTTCTTATATATTATATAGAGTCTCTGTCACTTTCAGCCCATATATTACCTTTACCTAGAGATATAAAATTACCTCATATGTCGTACAGAAAATTATTTGTGCTTATCCATATTTTCAGGATCAAGCGAAGCGAAGGCACAACTCGCGTGCGTTCGTGGTCTTCATTGCTACCGAAGGCAATATACAATTTTTCCACATACCGTACAGAAAGTTACTTGTACTTAATCTTTGACTTCAGGGTCGAAAACGTCACATAACCTCACTCCTAGAAGCTGTGATGCCTATGCTCGTGCGTTAAATATTTTTTAGATAAAGACTTATGATCCTTACTTTTTTGTAATAATATCTATATAATAATCTCTACTATTTTTTTTAAATTTTAGAATAAAAATTGATAAATAAAAAGTCCACTTACTAATGGGGGGTTGGCGAGCGGAGCGAGCAGGGGGGTACCTCTCCTAGTATATATATATATATATATTCACATCTGGGACGCATTTTGAGGATTATATAAGTCATATATACCGAATTTTGAGGATTTTGTAGGCATTTTGAGGAGTCTCCTCAAAAGTCCAAGCACTCGAGAGGCATTTTGAGGATTTTTCAGCGGTTTCCACAATAGTGTGTTAATACATCGATTTCGGAAATTCCGTGATATTATTCCGTAAAAGCGGGCGCCGCAGGCGTCGTGGTGTTAGTCAATAACCTTAGGGTCATTATTTCTTTAGTCACGCGCTTGTTTATTGGTTGTTTATAACAATGTTTATATTTGTGTCACCACTATTGTACAAATTCTTTATGAAATCCCCAAAATACCGTATAATGATATATATATATATATATATATATATATATATATATATATATATATATATATATATATATATATATATATATATATATATAGATATATCACAGTTGTTCATCTTTATTAAATAAATAAAGCTTTCATTTTTTCGCCATCTTTTTGATTTTCCCCTCGACTAAGTACTTGCTCACTCTTTTTGTTTAAACTTCAGGAGGTATTTGACAATTCTTTATATATTTTTCACTTGTTTATAGGTTACAGGTCTAGCAAGAAGAGTATAGGTAAATATGAGAGTATATACCTATCTATCTTATTGTTGTGGTTTGTGGTCGCGGTCGGAATAATCCGAACGAGGCTTAAGGGTTAAGAGTGTGTGTCATTAAACTCATTACGATTTTACAAGGAAGAAATCCTGTCCCTCATATATATAGACCCATGTTTTATTGTTTATTGTACCTATCTGTTCGGTGTTCCCTGTTCTTTTTGCTTACGTAACCGCTCTAGCTATACTGATATACATATATATATATATATATATATATATATATATATATATATATATATATATATATATATATATATATATATATATATATATATATATATATATATATATATATATATATATATATATATATATATATATATATATATATATATATATACAGCGTGTCCAAAAAGTCTGGAAACACCCAAATAATTTCTCAGCTGAATTACTATTGGAAAATGTTAAGGTCGCCTTTGTAGTAATTTTTTACGAGGAATCCAATGGTGACCTTGGATTCGACCTTGGACCTCATTTTTGAGGTTATTTTAAGGTCAACCTCATTTTTTTAAATGGTAACCCCTATTTTTTATAGCGGAATCTGAAAGAGCGGAAAATTTTACGTCCGGATATGTATTAAGGTATAAGGTTGAGGTTACCCCCAGAGGTCAAATTGAGGTCAAAGTATGATTTCTTAAAAATTTCGCGAGTTCAGTGGTAAAACAAAACAAACAAAGGTAAGGTTTGGTAAGTTCGAACGAAGACTTGAAGGTGACCTCTGATTCGACCTTGAACCTCATTTTGAGCCTCATTTTTGAGGTTATTTCGAGGTCAACCTCATTTTTTTAAATGGTAACCCCTATTTTTTAGCGGAATCGGAAAGAGTGTGAAACTTTACGTCCAAACATGTACTCAGAACATAGTTCAAGAAGGACCTTGACGTTCATTTGAAGGTCATTTAAACTTAATGTCGGTCTGATCTTGTGTAAACTTTTTATCACACTGAGCGAGGTTAATTCTTTAGTAGTTTTCAACGAGAAATCTAATGGTGACCTTGACATTGTCCTTAAAAGTCATGTCAAGTTCAATTTTTTTACATTTAGCGTTACCCAGGAACAACGACGTGGACGTAGTAAAATCTGTTCCCTTTGGGGTGCTTGATTTACGTGAGTCCCCTTGCCTCTCACGATGGGGTGCTTGATTTACGTGAGTCCCCTTGCCTCTCACGATGGGGCGCTTGATTTACGTGAGTCCCCTTGCCTCTCACGATGGGGTGCTTGATTTACGTGAGTCCCCTTGCCTCTCACGATGGGGCGCTTGATTTACGTGAGTCCCCTTGCCTCTCACATTTGATTTTTTAAACAGTATAACATCTTATTTCAAGTGCTCGAACTGTTCTCCATTCATTTCTTGACAGTAACCTAATCGATGATAGAAAGCACCAACAGCATTTTCAATCATTTCAGTAGGAATGAGAGCTGATTCATCAATGATCCTTTCACGTAATTCATCTAAGTTTAAGGGTTTTGTTTTGAATACACGATCCTTCAGATAACCCCAATAGAAATAATCTAGAGGCGTTAAATCGGGGGACCTAGCTGGCCATTCAATTGCACCTCTTCGTCCTATCCATCGATTAATGAATACTGTATCTAAGTATGTGCGAACGTTTCGTGCATAATGAGCTGCTGCACCGTCCTGTTGATACCATGTGTTATTAAAGTCCTCTCCAGCTATTTCTCTTATAGCAGGAACAATTTGATTCCGCAACATAGTTTCATACTTTTCTGCATTTAAATTGCCATCAATAAAAAATGGTCCTATAATCCTATTATTTAATATTCCAGCCCAGACATTTAATTTTTGTGGATATTATGACTTGGCTTCTCTTGCCCAATGAGGGTTTTCAACTGCCCAATATCTACAGTTATGCCTATTTACGCTTGAGTCAAGTTGAAATGTAGCTTCATCTGAGAAGACTATATTTGATGGAAAATTTGGATTTTGTACGATGCGTGCCATCATATCATCACAGAATTCAACGCGACGATCGAAATCATCTTCATTTAACTTGTGTATTAGCGTTACTTTAAATGGATGGAACTTCTCTCTCTTTAGTATGTTATGACTAGATGATTTACTTATTTCGTGCACTTGAGCAGCTCTACGAACGGAAGTATGCGGATCTTCGGTGAATGTTAACACAACATCTAAAGATTTCTCTTCGTTACCTGCTGACATTGGTCTGCCTGATCGAGGTAAATCGCTGATAGTGCCGGTATTTTCAAACCTTCTAACAGTTTTTTGAACTGTTGAAAATGATAGTGGAGTTCCACCAACCCTAAATGAAGCATTAAAAATATCTCTTACGGCCCTATAAGATCGCTGCATGTGTCCCCAACCTCTCATCATGAGAATCGTTATTCTTTCTCTATCAGTGAGTTTGTTCATTTTTATTACTCTTCGTAGTAGACCTTATCCAAAAATACTTTTTGAGTTGAAAATAAAAAGAACTTTTAATTTTCAAAAAATATGTTTGAAAGATGACCAACCCTTTTCTGTGGTGGTTATGGAATGAATAATAGTTTATTGTCACTCTAACCATACGAAAAATAACAAGTAACAATGTTCAATATTTAAACGCTTCAAAAAATTTTACAATGAATCAGCTCTCATTCCTACTGAAATGATCAAAAATACTGTTGGTGTTTTCGATCATCGATTAGGTTACTATCAAAAAGTGGATGGAAAATAATTCGAGCACTTGAAATAAGATGTTAGACTGTTTAAAAAAATTAAAAAGTTTACACAAGATCAGACCGTCATTAAGTTTAAATGACCTTCAAATGAACGTCAAGGTCCTTCTTGAACTATGTTCTGAGTACATGTTTGGACGTAAAGTTTCAAACTCTTTCCGATTCCGCTAAAAAAATAGAGGTTACCATTTAAAAAAATGAGGTTGACCTCGAAATAACCTCAAAAATGAGGCTCAAAATGAGATTCAAGGTCGAATCAGAGGTCACCTTCAAGTCTTCGTTCGAACTTACCAAACCTTACCTTTGTTTGTTTTGTTTTACCACTGAACTCGCGAAATTTTTAAGAAATCATACTTTGACCTCAATTTGACCTCTGGGGGCAACCTCAACCTCATACCTTAATACATATCCGGACGTAAAATTTTCCGCTCTTTCAGATTCCGCTATAAAAAATAGGGGTTACCATTTAAAAAAATGAGGTTGACCTTGAAATAACCACAAAAATGAGGTCCAAGGTCGAATCCAAGGTCACCATTGGATTCCTCGTAAAAAATTACTACAAAGGCGACCTTAACATTTTCCAATAGTAATTCAGCTGAGAAATTATTTGGGTGTTTCCAGACTTTTTGGACACGCTGTATATATGTGTGTGTGTGTGTGTGTGTGTGTGTGTGTGTGTAAGAGTGTGTGTCATTAAACTCATTACGATTTTACAAGGAAGAAATCCTGTCCCTCATATATATAGATATAGTGACCCATGTTATTATTAATACAATAATAACATGGGCCACTATATCTATATATATGAGGGACAGGATTTCTTACTTGTAAAATCGTAATGAGTTTAATGACACACTCTTAACCCTTAAGCCTCGTTCGGATTATTCCGACCGCGACCACAACCACAACAATAAGAGTATGGCCCGTTACACGCAAAAAGCAACAGGGAACAGATACAGGAACAGGAACAGATATAAGGAACAGCTCCGCTGTTCCTATGGTGACAAAGAAATAACCTAGAACTCGTCATATTTGTTTATAGTGTGCCGTTTGCATCTGTATCGTAATTAAAGTTTAAAAAATAAGACGGAAAATTAAAAAAAGTTGGAAAATTGTCTTAATTTTTTCTGACAACACAAAAATAAATTCGTAAAAATTTGAAAACTCCATTGTTTTTCTTTCAAAGTTTAAACATTTGTCTTGGAGCTTTCGAAGGTACTCTCTTTGTAAAGTAAGGTAGTTTCTTTCAAAAATATTTATTTGAATAAATTTCTTTCAATCTTATGTTATTAAACGTAATGGGTATGAATAGTTATAGAGAGAAGATGGACAACGAAGAAGCAATGACTTATCTTAAAATGATTTTGCTGATTCAAGTTAATGCGCTGGCTTTATATTTATTATTTGATCTGGAGAAAAGTAAATGTTGGTTGAATAGACGGTGGCTGGTTCGACAAATTAATTCTAGAAGAATGTATAGAGGACATTTTCATACACTTTTTCAAGAATTAAAAGAAGACCAAGATATGTTTTTCAAAGTTACCCGAATGGATATTGATACCTTTGAGTATTTAAATGAGTGCTTATTCATTTATTTATTAAAGCCTCGCAGTAATATTTCTCCTGCTGAACGCTTGGCTATCACACTAAGGTAATATTTAGTTTTTGTTTAATGTAATAAAACATTAGGAATGGAATGTTTACACATAATATTCGTTTGCAGGTTTCTATCAACTGGTGACAGTATAAATTCTATTGCCCTAGATTATCGCGTAGGCATATCAACATGCTACAACATCATTAAAGATACATGTATTGTTATTTTTGAAAAACTATCGCCAATCTACTTACGCATTCCCAGTGAAGAAGAATGGAAAAATATTAGTTATGGATTTTTAAATAATTGGAATTTACCAAACTGCTGTGGAGCAATAGACGGAAAGCATATACAGATGAAATGTCCACCTAATTCTGGATCAGTTTTTTTTAATTATAAAAAGAACTTTAGTTTGATATTACTAGCTGTCAGCAATCATCAATACGAGTTTGTTCTAATCGACGTTGGAGCTGTTGGTGGGGAAAGTGATGGTGGTGTGTTAGCCAGGTCAGAATTGGGCAAAGCTATGCGACAAAAAAAATTAAATTTACCTTTAGATGATTGTATGCTACCAGGTAGTAATAACAAAGTTCCTTATTATTTTGTTGGCGATGCAGCTTTTGAAATGAGGCCAAATTTAATGAAACCCTTTCCTGGTTTAAATCTGGATGAAAGAAGAAGAATATTCAACTATAGGTTGTCAAGAGCTCGACGAATAATAGAAAATGTTTTTGGAATTTTGGTCTCAAGATGGCAATTTCTTCTTAAACCAATTGGTTTTCATCCTGATGTAGTCATCAAATGTGTCCTAGCTTCCATCACGTTACACAATTTTTTAATGAGCTCAACAAACGTAAGAAGAAATTTATATTGCCCACCAAAATAATTGGATCAAGAAGATAATTTAGGATTAGTAAAAAATGGACTCTGGCGAAGAGAATACAATGTTGTTAACCGACCCCAAGACATTGATAATATACCCTTACATGGGAATGCTTTAAATGCAAATAATATACGTAATACGCTTGCAGATTACTTTTTGACACCGGAAGGAGAGGTACCATGGCAATATGACTACATACGAAGAGGATCATATAATGACTATCATGAGTTAAATATTTAATGCAATGTGATGTGACATTCACATAAAGAATTGTATAAATAATTATTGTATAAATTGTAAATATAAAGGATTTTATAATTTTGTATTTGAAAATAAAAACATTAAAACTCGTAAATTTTTCTTAAATAATTTCTACCCATTTAATATAATTTTTATTTAAATTTTGTTAAACTTACATAATATAAAAATTTACTTTTTATAATGTAAAGTATATTATAAATAAACTGTTTGAAACAACACTTTTAATATCAATATTTTTTATAAAACAGATAACAAATTTAAAGTAATTAAAAAGAGCTAAAGTAAAGTACTTCAATTGGAGTCAGAATCTAATTCTGAGAGAAACCTCATTAAAAGTTTTCTTTTTTTTTTTGCTGTCTTTTGATCCATTCCATTAAGCTCAGTCTCAATAAGCATTCCGAATAATTCATCAGGATTATCAACTGGTTTATGTTGCTTATTTGGTTCATCGTGCAATTTCTTTTCAATTTTGCTTATTGTTGCATTGCAATTATTAAAAACTGATTGAATTACATCAATATGTTTATTGTTGAACTTTTTATTCTGCTTGTTATCCGTAAAACATTTCTGTGGATATTGCGTTTTTGCTGGAGTAGATGCCACATTGGTAAATGAGCTACAATAAAAGAAAATATTTTTAGTTGTATTATAACTATTATATAGTCAATAAAAAAATGTTACTTCGGAATACAATGTTTACAATCATACTTGCTAAATTTATGTGTATTTTTTTGCAATAAAGATTGTATCCGCTGAAAGAATGGCCATGACCGTCTGTTTGAAGCAGCAGCACCACTTCTAGTTTCTTTATCTTTTAACAACTTCTCTCTTGAGTAATGATCTATTAGTTTTTGCCAACGTGTCTTACAATTTTCAACTGTATACATACAATATTGAATTTATAGCACTTACAATTGATAATAGTTCATTTAAACCAACTCACCTGTATCATTCATTATAATACTGATGTCTTTCCAAGCATTGTAAGTCATGATTTGATCACTGTATCCTTTGGTGGCTTTGTCATATAACCATGGGCGTTCTCCTACTAGATCAATTAATAAATCATCACCTTCATTGACTGGCATTTCAATGTTTTCACTCCTATCATCCATAGAGTCATAATTGCTAATAAAAGCCATTATTGCGAGAATAGCTGATAATTAAAAGAGAAAACAATATACTTTTTGTTGTTAAATAAAAAATATGAGTGATTTAAGCTATTTTTTATTGCAGCTTGGATAAACTTGATCAACTAATTAATTGTTATCACTGACATTTTTTTAGGTTAAAAAATTGTAATCAATAAATAATAATGTTCTTTATAATACCTTTTATAAATATGACAAAAAAAAAATTTTTTCTTTTATCAAATGATCAAGTTTTGATACAATGTCTTGAAACTTATTTTGAACTAATGACTGTAGTTGAGAGTCTAGTTTTGGTATATTCGAAGGAGTTCCAGTAGGAAGTAGCTGTCCACTTGAAATGGTACTGAATTTTGACTAGAATAGATAATGAATTTACATATAAAAAATGATATTTGAATTGAAATAGAATTTATAGATTTCTAACATATTGTTTACTTACAGAATATGTATCATGAACTTTTTGTACGACTGTTAGTGGTTGATCATCTACATCTCCAGAACTATTGTCTCTTCCATCATCATTATGAAATGGTTCTGTATCCATTTTCACTTCTTCAGTAATATTGTCAGATGTAGACTGCCTTATTGCAACCTCATTGCTTCCCTGACTTGTGTTTAAGTCTAATGTACATTGATTTTGTACGTCTTGCTCTTCTAATGTACATAAATTTTCTACAACATTTTGTTCTTCACCAAGCGAACATTCCTTCTGATCTCCATTAGTACTCGTTTCAGCTGCACATGTCTTATTGCTAAGTACTCCACTCGATTTTTGTTTTTTACGCACAGTTCTGAAAGCATAAAGATTATTTAAAAATTATATTACAGCAGTTATAAAAAAATTTTAATGTTGTTATAATTACTTTCTTCTGTAAATGTATGCATCCATGAAAAACATCTTCTCATAAAGTTTAAACTTTGTTTTAGGAGTAGTACCCAACTCTCGAGTCAAATCTCTTTTTTGCCGCTCTTTACAAAAATATTGTTTTAAACGTTTCCAGCGTGTTTGACACCTATCAACTAAAATAAAAGGCAATACTTAACATTTTTAATAAGTATTTTTTTTAATTAAGTATTTGATGACAATACTTTTAATTATGTACATACCGCATGTATCCAAGGCTTCGCCAACATCACTCCAAGCTTTAGTAACTACCAATGAATCTGAATTTTTTTTATATAAACACGGCCTAGATTTCACTTCAACAATTAATTTTTCATCAAAATCATCATCAACATCGTCGTAGTCTAAATTGTTGCTATCAAAATTTTCTGCATCCTCATCGACGCGTAATTTTTTTGAGTAGTGATGAAAATCCATGTTGAACAGAAAATCAAACCAGAACTTTTTCAATAACTATTACTTTTTCAATATGTATTACTTTCAATAACACAATCTATTATAATACCACAATGTTGTCTGTTTTGTTGTTTTTGTTCAGAGTACTCAAACTCTCAAACCTCATACAGTGTTGTATCGTAAAATGTATAGGTTATTTCTTTGCCACCATAGGAACAGAGGAGCTGTTCCTTATATCTGTTCCTGTTCCTGTATCTGTTCCCTGTTGCTTTTTGCGTGTAACGGGCCTATAGGTAAATATGAGAGTATATACCTATCTATCTTATTGTTGTGGTTTGTGGTCGCGGTCGGAATAATCCGAACGAGGCTTAAGGGTTAAGAGTGTGTCATTAAACTCATTACGATTTTACAAGTAAGAAATCCTGTCCCTCATATATATAGATATAGTGGCCCATGTTATTATTGTATTAATAATAACATGGGTCACTATATCTATATATATGAGGGACAGGATTTCTTCCTTGTAAAATCGTAATGAGTTTAATGACACACACTCTTACACACACACACACACACATATATATATATATATATATATATATATATAAGTATATCAGTATAGCTAGAGCGGTTACGTAAGCAAAAAGAACAGGGAACACCGAACAGATAGGTACAATAATAACATGGGTCACTATATCTATATATATGAGGGACAGGATTTCTTCCTTGTAAAATCGTAATGAGTTTAATGACACACACTCTTAACCCTTAAGCCTCGTTCGGATTATTCCGACCGCGACCACAAACCACAACAATAAGATAGAGAGGTATATACTCTCATATTTACCTATACTCTTCTTGCTAGACCTGTAACCTATAAACAAGTGAAAAATATATAAAGAATTGTCAAATACCTCCTGAAGTTTAAAGAAAAAGAGTGAGCAAGTACTTAGTCGAGGGGAAAATCAAAAAGATGGCGAAAAAATGAAAGCTTTATTTATTTACGGTGTGGCTATTCGCACTAAATCCACGTAAAATACGTGGATATAAGAGTACATACGTGGATATAAGCCCGAATTTTCCGGAAGTGTTAGAGAAACGTAAATACGTAAAATCTTAAATCCACGTAAAAAGCAAGTGCGACTGGCTTAGAGTCACGTAAAATATTAAATCCACGTAAAAAGCAAGTGCGACTGGCTTACGGACACGCAATCGGCTTAGAGTCACGTAAAATATTAAATCCACGTAAACAGCAAGTACGACTGGCTTAGAGTCACGTAAAATATTAAATCCACGTAAAAAGCAAGTGCGACTGGCTTAGAGTCACGTAAAATATTAAATCCACGTAAAAAGCAAGTGCGACTGGCTTACGGACACGCAATCGGCTTAGAGACACGTAAAATCTTAAATCCACGTAAAAAGCAAGTACGACTGGTTTAGAGTCACGTAAAATATTAAATCCACGTAAAAAGCAAGTGCAACTGGCTTAGAGTCACGTAAAATATTAAATCCAGGTAAAAAGCAAGTGCGACTGGCTTACGGACACGCAATCGGCTTAGAGTCACGTAAAGTCTTAAATCCACGTAAAAAGCAGGTGCGACTAGCTTAGAGTCACGTAAAATCTTAAATCCACGTAAAAAGCAAGTGCGACTGGCTTAGAGTCACGTAAAATATTAAATCCACGTAAAAAGCAAGTGCGACTGGCTTAGAGTCACGTAAAATATTAAATCCACGTAAAAAGCAAGTGCGACTGGCTTAGAGTCACGTAAAATATTAAATCCACGTAAAAAGCAAGTGCGACTGGCTTACGGACACGCAATCGGCTTAGAGACACGTAAAATCTTAAATCCACGTAAAAAGCAAGTACGACTGGCTTAGAGTCACGTAAAATATTAAATCCACGTAAAAAGCAAGTGCGACTGGCTTAGAGTCACGTAAAATATTAAATCCAGGTAAAAAGCAAGTGCGACTGGCGACGGAGACGCAATCGGCTTAGAGTCACGTAAAGTCTTAAATCCACGTAAAAAGCAGGTGCGACTGGCTTAGAGTCACGTAAAATATTAAATCCACGTAAAAAGCAAGTGCGAGTGGCTTAGAGTCACGTAAAATATTAAATCCACGTAAACAGCAAGTACGACTGGCTTAGAGTCACGTAAAATATTAAATCCACGTAAAAAGCAAGTGCGACTGGCTTACACGGAAAATATTAAATCACGTAAAAAGCAAGTGCGACTGGCTTAGAGTCACGTAAAATATTAAATCCACGTAAAAAGCAAGTGCGACTGGCTTAGGTCACGTAAAATATTAAATCCACGTAAAGCAAGTCACGTAAAATATAAATCCACGTAAAAAAGTGCAAGTCACGGACACGCAATGGCTTAGAGTCACGTAAAATATTAAATCCACGTAAAAAGTCACGTAAAATATTAAATCAAGTGCGACTGGCTTAGAGTCACGTAAAATATTAAATCCACGTAAAAAGCAAGTGCGACTGGCTTAGAGTCACGTAAAATATTAAATCCACGTAAAAAGCAAGTGCGACTGGCTTAGAGTCACGTAAAATATTAAATCCACGTAAAAAGCAAGTGCGACTGGCTTACGGACACGCAATCGGCTTAGAGACACGTAAAATCTTAAATCCACGTAAAAAGCAAGTACGACTGGTTTAGAGTCACGTAAATTATTAAATCCACGTAAAAAGCAAGTGCAACTGGCTTAGAGTCACGTAAAATATTAAATCCACGTAAAAAGCAAGTGCGACTGGCTTAGAGTCACGTAAAATATTAAATCCACGTAAAAAGCAAGTGCGACTGGCTTACGGACACGCAATCGGCTTAGAGACACGTAAAATCTTAAATCCACGTAAAAAGCAAGTACGACTGGTTTAGAGTCACAATCCACGTAAAAAGCAAGTGCGACTGGCTTAGAGTCACGTAAAATATTAAATCCACGTAAAAAGCAAGTGCGACTGGCTTAGAGTCACGTAAAATATTAAATCCACGTAAAAAGCAAGTGCGACTGGCTTAGAGTCACGTAAAATATTAAATCCACGTAAAAAGCAAGTGCGACTGGCTTACGGACACGCAATCGGCTTAGAGCAATCACGTAAAAAAATCTTAAATCCACGTAAAAAGCAAGTGCGACTGGCTAAAATAGAGTCACGTAAAATATTAAATCCACGTAAAAAGCAAGTAGAGTCACGTAAAATATTAAATCCACGTAAAAAGCAAGTGCGACTGGCTTAGAGTCACGTAAAATATTAAATCCACGTAAAAAGCAAGTGCGACTGGCTTAGAGTCACGTAAAATATTAAATCCACGTAAAAAGCAAGTGCGACTGGCTTACGGACACGCAATCGGCTTAGAGACACGTAAAATCTTAAATCCACGTAAAAGCAAGTGCAAGTAAAGAGTCACGTAAAATATTAAATCCACGTAAAAAGCAAGTGCGACTGGCTTAGAGTCACGTAAAATATTAAATCCACGTAAAAAGCAAGTGCGACTGGCTTAGAGTCACGTAAAATATTAAATCCACGTAAAAAGCAAGTGCGACTGGCTTAGAGTCACGTAAAATATTAAATCCACGTAAAAAGCAAGTGCGACTGGCTTACGGACACGCAATCGGCTTAGAGACACGTAAAATCTTAAATCCACGTAAAAAGCAAGTACGACTGGCTATGAGTCACGTAACGTAAAAAGCAATATTAAGTCACGTAAAATATTAAATCAACGTAAAAAGCAAGTGCGACTGGCTTAGAGTCACGTAAAATATTAAATCCACGTAAAAAGCAAGTGCGACTGGCTTACGGACACGCAATCGGCTTAGAGACACGTAAAATCTTAAATCCACGTAAAAAGCAAGTCCACGTAAAAAGCAAGTGCGACTGGCTTAGAGTCACGTAAAATATTAAATCCACGTAAAAGCAAGTGCGACGCAACACGCAATCGGCTTAGAGACACGTAAAATCTTAAATCCACGTAAAAAGCAAAGTGCGACTGGCTTAGAGTCACGTAAAATATTAAATCCACGTAAAAAGCAAGTGCGACTGGCTTAGAGTCACGTAAAATATTAAATCCACGTAAAAAGCAAGTGCGACTGGCTTACGTACACGCAATCGGCTTTAGAGATAAAATCCCACGTAAAAAGCAAGTGCGACTGGCTTACGGACACGCAATCGGCTTAGAGACACGTAAAATCTTAAATCCACGTAAAAGCAAGTGCGACTGGCTTAGAGTCACGTAGAACGTAAAATCTTAAATCCACGTAAAAAGCAAGTGCGACTGGCTTAGAGTCACGTAAAATATTAAATCCACGTAAAAAGCAAGTGCGACTGGCTTAGAGTCACGTAAAATATTAAATCCACGTAAAAAGCAAGTGCGACTGGCTTACGGACACGCAATCGGCTTAGAGACACGTAAAATCTTAAATCCACGTAAAAAGCAAGTGCGACTGGCTTACGGACACGCAATCGACTGGCTTACGGACACGCAATCGGCTTAGAGTCACGTAAAATATTAAATCCACGTAAAAAGCAAGTGCGACTGGCTTAGAGTCACGTAAAATACTAAATCCACGTAAAAAGCAAGTGCGACTGGCTTAGAGTCACGTAAAATACTAAATCCACGTAAAAAGCAAGTGCGACTGGCTTAGAGTCACGTAAAATGTTAAATCCACGTAAAAAGCAGGTGGGACTGGCTTACGGACACGCAATCGGCTTGGAGACACGTAAAATCTAAAATCCACGTAAAAAGCAAGTGCGAGTGGCTTAGAGTCACGTAAAATATTAAATCCACGTAAAAAGCAAGTGCGACTGGCTTAGAGTCACGTAAAATATTAAATCCACGTAAAAAGCAAGTGCGAGTGGCTTAGAGTCACGTAAAATATTAAATCCACGTAAAAAGCAAGTGCGACTGGCTTAGAGTCACGTAAAATATTAAATCCACGTAAAAAGCAAGTGCGACTGGCTTAGAGTCACGTAAAATATTAAATCCACGTAAAAAGCAAGTGCGACTGGGTTAGAGTCACGTAAAATCTTAAATCCACGTAAAAAGCAAGTACGACTGGCTTAGAGTCACGTAAAATATTAAATCCACGTAAAAAGCAAGTGCGACTGGCTTAGAGTCACGTAAAATATTAAATCCACGTAAAAAGCAAGTGCGACTGGCTTAGAGTCACGTAAAATATTAATCGGCAAGTTGGCTTAGAGTCACGTAAAATATTAAATCCACGTAAAAAGCAAGTGCGACTGGCTTAGAGTCACGTAAAATATTAAATCCACGTAAAAAGCAAGTGCGACTGGCTTACGGACACGCAATCGGCTTAGAGACACGTAAAATCTTAAATCCACGTAAAAAGCAAGTGCGACTGGCTTACGGACACGCAATCGGCTTAGAGACACGTAAAATCTTAAATCCACGTAAGAAGCAAGTGCGACTGGCTTAGAGTCACGTAAAATACTAAATCCACGTAAAAAGCAAGTGCGACTGGCTTAGAGTCACGTAAAATGTTAAATCCACGTAAAAAGCAGGTGCGACTGGCTTACGGACACGCAATCGGCTTGGAGACACGTAAAATCTTAAATCCACGTAAAAAGCAAGTGCGACTGGCTTACGGACACGCAATCGGCTTAGAGACACGTAAAATCTTAAATCCACGTAAAAAGCAAGTGCGACTGGCTTAGAGTCACGTAGAATACTAAATCCACGTAAAAAGCAAGTGCGACTGGCTTAGAGTCACGTAAAATGTTAAATCCACGTAAAAAGCAGGTGGGACTGGCTTACGGACACGCAATCGGCTTGGAGACACGTAAAATCTAAAATCCACGTAAAAAGCAAGTACGACTGGCTTAGAGTCACGTAAAATATTAAATCCACGTAAAAAGCAAGTACGACTGGCTTAGAGTCACGTAAAAGTCACGTAAAATAAAATCCACGTAAAAAGCAAGTGCGACTGGCTTAGGCTTAGAGTCACGTAAAATATTAAATCCACGTAAAAAGCAAGTGCGACTGGCTTAGAGTCACGTAAAATATTAAATCCACGTAAAAAGCAAGTGCGACTGGCTTAGAGTCCAGTAAAATATTAAATCCACGTAAAAAGTAAAATATTAAATCCACGTAAAAAGCAAGTGCGACTGGCTTACGGACACGCAATCGGCTTAGAGTCACGTAAAATATTAAATCCACGTAAAAAGCAAGTACGACTGGCTTAGAGTCACGTAAAATATTAAATCCACGTAAAAAGCAAGTGCGACTGGCTTAGAGTCACGTAAAATAAATCCACGTAAAAAGCAAGTGCGACTGGCTTACACACGTAAAATAGCCACGTAAAAAGCAAGTGCGACTGGCTTAGAGTCGGCTTAGAGACACGTAAAATCTTAAATCCACGTAAAAAGCAAGTGCGACTGGCTTACGGACACGTAAAAAGCAAGTGCAACTGGCTTAGAGTTACGTAAAATATTAAATCCACGTAAAAAGCAAGTGCGACTGGCTTAGAGTCTCGTAAAATATTAAATCCACGTAAAAAGCAAGTACGAGTGGCTTAGAGTCACGTAAAATATTAAATCCACGTAAACAGCAAGTGCTGGCTTACGGACACGCAATCGGCTTAGAGACGTAAAATAAAATTAAATCCACGTAAAAAGCAAGTGCGACTGGCTTAGAGTCACGTAAAATATTAAATCCACGTAAAAAGCAAGTGCGACTGGCTTAGAGTCACGTAAAATATTAAATCCACGTAAAAAGCAAGTGCGACTGGCTTAGAGTCACGTAAAATATTAAATCCACGTAAAAAGCAAGTGCGACTGGCTTAGAGTCACGTAAAATATTAAATCCACGTAAAAAGCAAGTGCGACTGGCTTACGGACACGCAATCGGCTTAGAGTCACGTAAAATATTAAATCCACGTAAAAAGCAAGTACGACTGGCTTAGAGTCACGTAAAATATTAAATCCACGTAAAAAGCAAGTGCGACTGGCTTACGGACAAAGCAAGTGCGACGGCTTAGAGTCACGTAAAATCTTAAATCCACGTAAAAAGCAAGTGCGACTGGCTTAGAGTCACGTAAAATATTAAATCCACGTAAAAAGCAAGTGCGACTGGCACGTAAAAAGCAGAGGCTTAGAGTAAAATATTAAATCCAGGTAAAAAGCAAGTGCGACTGGCGACGGAGACGCAATCGGCTTAGAGTCACGTAAAGTCTTAAATCCACGTAAAAAGCAGGTGCGACTGGCTTAGAGTCACGTAAAATATTAAATCCACGTAAAAAGCAAGTGCAACTGGCTTAGAGTCACGTAAAATATTAAATCCACGTAAAAAGCAAGTGCGACTGGCTTACGGACACGCAATCGGCTTAGAGACACGTAAAATCTTAAATCCACGTAAAAAGCAAGTGCGACTGGCTTACGGACACGCAATCGGCTTAGAGACACGTAAAATCTTAAATCCACGTAAAAAGCAAGTGCGGCTGGCTTAGAGTTACGTAAAATATTAAATCCACGTAAAAAGCAAGTGCGACTGGCTTAGAGTCACGTAAAATATTAAATCCACGTAAAAAGCAGTGTGGCTTACGACTGGCAAGTGCGACTTACGGACACGCAATCGGCTTAGAGACACGTAAAATCTTAAATCCACGTAAAAAGCAAGTGCGACTGGCTTACGGACCGCAATCGGCTTAGAGGCGCGTAAAATCTTAAATTCACGTAAAAAGTAAGTGCGACTGGCTTAAAGTCACGTAAAATATTAAATCCCCGTAAAAAGCAAGTGCGACTGGGTTAGTGTCACCTAATATCTTAAATCCACATAAAGTGCGACTACGTAAATCCACGTAAAAAGCAAGTGCGACTGGCTTAGAGTCACGTAAAATATTAAATCCAGGTAAAAAGCAAGTGCGACTGGCTTACGGACACGCAATCGGCTTAGAGACACGTAAAATCTTAAATCCACGTAAAAAGCAGGTGCGACTGGCTTAGAGTCACGTAAAATATTAAATCCACGTAAAAAGCAAGTGCGACTGGCTTAGAGTCACGTAAAATATTAAATCCACGTAAAAAGCAAGTGCGACTGGCTTAGAGTCACGTAAAATATAAAATCCACGTAAAAAGCAAGTGCGAGTGGCTTAGAGTCACGTAAAATAAAATTAAATCAAGTGCGACGGCTAAAAAATATTAAATCCACGTAAAAGTACGACTGGCTTAGAGTCACGTAAAATATTAAATCCACGTAAAAAGCAAGTGCGACTGGCTTAGAGTCACGTAAAATATTAAATCCACGTAAAAAGCAAGTGCGACTGGCTTACGGACACGCAATCGGCTTAGAGACACGTAAAATCTTAAATCCACGTAAAAAGCAAGTGCGACTGGCTTACGGACACGCAATCGGCTTAGAGACACGTAAAATCTTAAATCCACGTAAAAAGCAAGTGCGACTGGCTTAGAGTCACGTAAAATATTAAATCCACGTAAAAAGCAAGTGCGACTGGCTTAGAGTCACGTAAAATATTAAATCCACGTAAAAAGCAAGTGCGACTGGCTTAGAGTCACGTAAAATATTAAATCCACGTAAAAAGCAAGTGCGACTGGCTTACGGACACGCAATCGGCTTAGAGACACGTAAAATCTTAAATCCACGTAAAAAGCAAGTGCGACTGGCTTACGGACACGCAATCGGCTTAGAGACACGTAAAATCTTAAATCCACGTAAAAAGCAAGTGCGACTGGCTTAGAGTCACGTAAAATATTAAATCCACGTAAAAAGCAAGTGCGACTGGCTTAGAGTCACGTAAAATATTAAATCCACGTAAAAAGCAAGTGCGACTGGCTTACGGACACGCAATCGGCTTAGAGACACGTAAAATCTTAAATCCACGTAAAAAGCAAGTGCGACTGGCTTAGAGTCACGTAAAATATTAAATCCACGTAAAAAGCAAGTGCGACTGGCTTAGAGTCACGTAAAATATTAAATCCACGTAAAAAGCAAGTGCGACTGGCTTAGAGTCACGTAAAATATTAAATCCACGTAAAAAGCAAGTGCGACTGGCTTAGAGTCACGTAAAATATTAAATCCACGTAAAAAGCAAGTGCGACTGGCTTAGAGTCACGTAAAATCTTAAATCCACGTAAAAGCCACGTAAAATATTAAATCCACGTAAAAAGCAAGTGCAACCGGCTTAGAGTCACGTAAAATATTAAATCCACGTAAAAAGCAAGTGCGACTGGCTTACGGACACGCAATCGGCTTAGAGTCACGTAAAATACTAAATCCACGTAAAAAGCAAGTGCGACTGGCTTAGAGTCACGTAAAATGTTAAATCCACGTAAAAAGCAAGTGGGACTGGCTTAGAGTCACGTAAAATATTAAATCCACGTAAAAAGCAAGTGCGACTGGCTTACGGACACGCAATCACGTAAAACGTAAAATCTAAATCCACGTAAAAAGCAAGTGCGACTGGCTTAAAACGTAAAATATTAAATCCACGTAAAAAGCAAGTGCGACTGGCTTAGACAATCGGCTTAGAGTCACGTAAAATATTAAATCCACGTAAAAAGCAAGTGCGACTGGCTTAGAGTCACGACTGGCTTAGAGTCACGTAAAATATTAAATCCACGTAAAAAGCAAGTGCGACTGGCTTACTGGCTTAGAGTCACGTAAAAATATTAAATCCACGTAAAAAGCAAGTGCGACTGGCTTACGGACACGCAATCGGCTTAGAGACACGTAAAATCTTAAATCCACGTAAAAAGCAAGTGCGACTGGCTTACGGACACGCAATCGGCTTAGAGACACGTAAAATCTTAAATCCACGTAAAAAGCAAGTACGACTGGCTTAGAGTCACGTAAAATCTTAAATCCACGTAAAAAGCAAGTGCGACTGGCTTAGAGTCACGTAAAATATTAAATCCACGTAAAAAGCAAGTGCGACTGGCTTACGGACACGCAATCGGCTTAGAGACACGTAAAATCTTAAATCCACGTAAAAAGCAAGTGCGACTGGCTTACGGACACGCAATCGGCTTAGAGACACGTAAAATCTTAAATCCACGTAAGAAGCAAGTGCGACTGGCTTAGAGTCACGTAAAATACTAAATCCACGTAAAAAGCAAGTGCGACTGGCTTAGAGTCACGTAAAATGTTAAATCCACGTAAAAAGCAGGTGGGACTGGCTTACGGACTGGCTTAGAGACACGGAAAATCTTAAATCCACGTAAAAAGCAAGTGCGACAACGGCTTAGAGAGTCACGTAAAATATTAAATCCACGTAAAAAGCAAGTGCGAGTGGCTTAGAGTCACGTAAAATATTAAATCCACGTAAACAGCAAGTACGACTGGCTTAGAGTCACGTAAAATATTAAATCCACGTAAAAAGCAAGTGCGACTGGCTTAGAGTCACGTAAAATATTAAATCCACGTAAAAAGCAAGTGCAACTGGCTTAGAGTCACGTAAAATATTAAATCCACGTAAAAAGCAAGTGCGACTGGCTTAGAGTCACGACCACGTAAAAAGCAAGTGCGACTGGCTTAGAGTCACGTAAAATATTAAATCCACGTAAAAAGCAAGTGCGACGGCTTAAAATCGGCTTAGAGTCACGTAAAATCTGCAAGTGCGACTGGCTTAGAGTCACGTAAAATATTAAATCCACGTAAAAAGCAAGTGCGACTGGCTTAGAGTCACGTAAAACGTAAAATTTAAATCCACGTAAAAAGCAAGTGCGACTGGCTTACGGACACGCAATCGGCTTAGAGTCACGTAAAATCTTAAATCCACGTAAAAAGCAAGTGCGACTGGCTTAGAGTCACGTAAAAGACACGTAAAATCCCACGTAAAAAGCAAGTGCGACTGGCTTAGGACACGTAAAATATTAAATCAACGTAAAAAGGAAATGCAACTGGCTTAGAGTCACGTAAAATATTAAATCCACGTAAAAAGCAAGTGCGACTGGCTTACGGACACGCAATCGGCTTAGAGACACGTAAAATCTTAAATCCACGTAAAAAGCAAGTGCAACCGGCTTAGAGTCACGTAAAATATTAAATCCACGTAAAAAGCAAGTGCGACTGGCTTAGAGTCACGTAAAATATTAAATCCACGTAAGAAGCAAGTGCGACTGGCTTAGAGTCACGTAAAATACTAAATCCACGTAAAAAGCAAGTGCGACTGGCTTAGAGTCACGTAAAATGTTAAATCCACGTAAAAAGCAAGTGCGACTGGCTTACGGACACGCAATCGGCTTAGAGACACGTAAAATCTTAAATCCACGTAAAAAGCAAGTGCGACTGGCTTACGGACACGCAATCGGCTTAGAGACACGTAAAATCTTAAATCCACGTAAGAAGCAAGTGCGACTGGCTTAGAGTCACGTAAAATACTAAATCCACGTAAAAAGCAAGTGCGACTGGCTTAGAGTCACGTAAAATGTTAAATCCACGTAAAAAGCAGGTGGGACTGGCTTACGGACACGCAATCGGCTTGGAGACACGTAAAATCTAAAATCCACGTAAAAAGCAAGTACGACTGGCTTAGAGTCACGTAAAATATTAAATCCACGTAAAAAGCAAGTGCGACTGGCTTAGAGTCACGTAAAATATTAAATCCACGTAAAAAGCAAGTGCGACTGGCTTAGAGTCACGTAAAATATTAAATCCACGTAAAAAGCAAGTGCGACTGGCTTAGAGTCACGTAAAATATTAAATCCACGTAAAAAGCAAGTGCGAGTGGCTTAGAGTCACGTAAAATATTAAATCCACGTAAAAAGCAAGTGCGACTGGCTTACGGACACGCAATCGGCTTAGAGTCACGTAAAATATTAAATCCACGTAAAAAGCAAGTACGACTGGCTTAGAGTCACGTAAAATATTAAATCCACGTAAAAAGCAAGTGCGACTGGCTTAGAGTCACGTAAAATATTAAATCCACGTAAAAAGCAAGTGCGACTGGCTTACGGACACGCAATCGGCTTAGAGACACGTAAAATCTTAAATCCACGTAAAAAGCAAGTGCGACTGGCTTAGAGTCACGTACCACGTAAAAAGCAAGTGCGACTGGCTTAGAGTCACGTAAAATATTAAATCCACGTAAAAAGCAAGTGCGACTGGCTTAGAGTCACGTAAAATATTAAATCCACGTAAAAAGCAAGTGCGACTGGCTGGCTTAGAGTCACGTAAAAAGTAAAAAGCAAGTGCGACTGGCTTAGAGTCACGTAAAATATTAAATCCACGTAAAAAAGCAAGTGCGACTGGCTTAGAGTCACGTAAAATATTAAATCCACGTAAAAAGCAAGTGCGACTGGCTTAGAGTCAAAAATATTAAATCCACGTAAAAAGCAAGTGCGACTGGCTTAGGACACGCACGGCTAGAGTCACGTAAAATATTAAATCCACGTAAAAAGCAAGTGCGACTGGCTTAGAGTCACGTAAAATAAATCCACGTAAAAAGCAAGTGCGACTGGCTTACGGACAACTGGCACGGAAAATCCACGTAAAAAGCAAGTGCGACTGGCTTAGAGTCACGTAAAATATTAAATCACGTAAAAAGTAAAAGAGTCACGTAAAATATTAAATCCACGCAAGTACGACTGGCTTAGAGTCACGTAAAATATTAAATCCACGTAAAAAGCAAGTGCGACTGGCTTAGAGTCACGTAAAATATTAAATCCACGTAAAAAGCAAGTGCGACTGGCTTACGGACACGCAATCGGCTTAGAGACACGTAAAATCTTAAATCCACGTAAAAAGCAAGTACGACTGGCTTATGGACACGCAATCGGCTTAGAGACACGTAAAATCTTAAATCCACGTAAAAAGCAAGTGCGACTGGCTTAGAGTCACGTAAAATATTAAATCCACGTAAAAAAAAAGCAAGTGCGACTGGCTTAGAGACGTGCGACTGGCTTAACACGCAATCGGCTTAGAGACACGTAAAATATTAAATCCACGTAAAAAGCAAGTGCGACTGGCTTAGAGTCACGTAAAATATTAAATCCACGTAAAAAGCAAGTGCGACTGGCTTACGGACACGCAATCGGCTTAGAGACACGTAAAATCTTAAATCCACGTAAAAAGCAAGTACGACTGGCTTATGGACACGCAATCGGCTTAGAGACACGTAAAATCTTAAATCCACGTAAAAAGCAAGTGCGACTGGCTTAGAGTCACGTAAAATATTAAATCCACGTAAAAAGCAAGTGCGACTGGCTTAGAGTCACGTAAAATATTAAATCCACGTAAAAAGCAAGTGCGACTGGCTTAGAGTCACGTAAAATATTAAATCCACGTAAAAAGCAAGTGCGTAAAATATTAAATCCACGTAAAAAGCAAGTGGCTTACGGACTTTAGAGAAAAATCTTAAATCCACGTAAAAAGCAAGTACGACTGGCTTATGGACACGCAATCGGCTTAGAGACACGTAAAATCTTAAATCCACGTAAAAAGCAAGTGCGACTGGCTTAGAGTCACGTAAAATATTAAATCCACGTAAAAAGCAAGTGCGACTGGCTTAGAGTCACGTAAAATCTTAAATCCACGTAAAAAGCAAGTACGACTGGCTTAGAGTCACGTAAAATATTAAATCCACGTAAAAAGCAAGTGCAACTGGCTTAGAGTCACGTAAAATATTAAATCCACGTAAAAAGCAAGTGCGACTGGCTTACGGACACGCAATCGGCTTAGAGACACGTAAAATCTTAAATCCACGTAAAAAGCAAGTGCGACTGGCTTACGGACACGCAATCGGCTTAGAGACACGTAAAATCTTAAATCCACGTAAGAAGCAAGTGCGACTGGCTTAGAGTCACGTAAAATACTAAATCCACGTAAAAAGCAAGTGCGACTGGCTTAGAGTCACGTAAAATGTTAAATCCACGTAAAAAGCAGGTGCGACTGGCTTACGGACACGCAATCGGCTTGGAGACACGTAAAATCTTAAATCCACGTAAAAAGCAAGTGCGACTGGCTTACGGACACGCAATCGGCTTAGAGACACGTAAAATCTTAAATCCACGTAAAAAGCAAGTGCGACTGGCTTAGAGTCACGTAGAATACTAAATCCACGTAAAAAGCAAGTGCGACTGGCTTAGAGTCACGTAAAATGTTAAATCCACGTAAAAAGCAGGTGGGACTGGCTTACGGACACGCAATCGGCTTGGAGACACGTAAAATCTTAAATCCACGTAAAAAGCAAGTGCGACTGGCTTAGAGTCACGTAAAATATTAAATCCACGTAAAAAAGCGAAGTTTAGAGTCACGTAAAATATTAAATCCACGTAAAAAGCAAGTGCGACTGGCTTAGAGTCACGTAAAATATTAAATCCACGTAAAAAGCAAGTGCGACTGGCTTAGAGTCACGTAAAATATTAAATCCACGTAAAAAGCAAGTGCGACTGGCTTAGAGTCACGTAAAATATTAAATCCACGTAAAAAGCAAGTGCGACTGGCTTACGGACACGCAATCGGCTTAGAGACACGTAAAATCTTAAATCCACGTAAAAAGCAAGTACGACTGGCTTAGAGTCACGTAAAATATTAAATCCACGTAAAAAGCAAGTGCGACTGGCTTAGAGTCACGTAAAATATTAAATCCACGTAAAAAGCAAGTGCGACTGGCTTACGGACACGCAATCGGCTTAGAGACACGTAAAATCTTAAATCCACGTAAAAAGCAAGTACGACTGGCTTAGAGTCACGTAAAATATTAAATCCACGTAATAGCAAGTGCAACTAGCTTAGAGTCACGTAAAATATTAAATCCACGTAAAAAGCAAGTGCGACTGGCTTAGAGTCACGTAAAATATTAAATCCACGTAAAAAGCAAGTGCGACTGGCTTACGGACACGCAATCGGCTTAGAGACACGTAAAATCTTAAATCCACGTAAAAAGCAAGTACGACTGGCTTAGAGTCACGTAAAATATTAAATCCACGCAAGTGCGACTGGCTTAGGACACGTAAAATCGGCTTAAACACGTAAAATCAAGTGCGACTGGCTTAGGACACGCAATCGGCTCACGTAAAATCTTAAATCCACGTAAAAAGCAAGTGCGACGGCTTAGGAAACAAGTGCGACTGGCTTAGAGTCACGTAAAATATTAAATCCACGTAAAAAGCAAGTACGACTGGCTTAGAGTCACGTAAAATATTAAATCCACGTAAAAAGCAAGTACGACTGGCTTAGAGTCACGTAAAATCTTAAATCCACGTAAAAAGCAAGTGCGACTGGCTTAGAGTCACGTAAGACACGTAAAATATTAAATCCACGTAAAAAGCAAGTGCGACTGGCTTACGGACACGCAATCGGCTTAGAGACGTAAAATCTTAAATCCACGTAAAAAGCAAGTGCGACTGGCTTACTGGCTTAGAGACACGTAAAATCTTAAATCCACGTAAAAAGCAAGTGCGACTGGCTTAAGTCACGTAAAATACTAAATCCACGTAAAAAGCAAGTGCGACTGGCTTAGAGTCACGTAAAATATTAAATCCACGTAAAAAGCAAGTGCGACTGGCTTACGGAAAATATTAAATCCACGTAAAAAGCAAGTGCGACTGGCTTAGAGAGACACGTAAAAAGCAAATATCTTAAATCCACGTAAAAAGCAAGTGCGACTGGCTTAGAGTCACGTAAAATATTAAATCCACGTAAAAAGCAAGTGCGACTGGCTTAGAGTCACGTAAAATATTAAATCAAGTAAAAAGCAAGTGCGACTGGCTTAGAGTCACGTAAAATAACTGGCTTAGAGTCACGTAAATCCACGTAAAAAGCAAGTGCGACTGGCTTAGAGTCACGTAAAATATTAAATCCACGTAAAAAGCAAGTGCGACTGGCTTAGAGTCACGTAAAATAAATCCACGTAAAAAGCAAGTAAATCCACACGTAAAATATTAAATCCACGTAAAAAGCAAGTGCGACTGGCTTAGAGACACGTAAAAGCAATGCGACTGGCTTAGAGTCACGTAAAATCTTAAATCCACGTAAAAAGCAAGTGCGACTGGCTTAGAGTCACGTAAAATAAAATATTAAATCCACGTAAAAAGCAAGTGCGACTGGCTTAAAGCAAGTCGGCTTAAAACGTAAAATTAAATCCACGTAAAAAGCAAGTGCGACTGGCTTACGGACACGCAATCGACTTAGAGACGCGTAAAATCTTAAATCCACGTAAAAAGCAAGTGCGACTGGCTTAGAGTCACGTAAAATATTAAATCCACGTAAAAAGCAAGTGCGACTGGCTTAGAGTCACGTAAAATATTAAATCCACGTAAAATGCAAGTGCGACTGGCTTACGGAAATCCACGTAAAAAGCAAGTGCGACTGGCTTAGAGACACGTAAAAAAATATTAAATCCACGTAAAAAGCAAGTGCGACTGGCTTACGGACACGCAATCGGCTTAGAGACACGTAAAATCTTAAATCCACGTAAAAAGCAAGTGCGACTGGCTTAGAGTCACGTAAAATATTAAATCCACGTAAAAAGCAAGTGCGACTGGCTTAGAGTCACGTAAAATATTAAATCCACGTAAAAAGCAAGTACGACTGGCTTAGAGTCACGTAAAATATTAAATCCACGTAAAAAGCAAGTGCGACTGGCTTAGAGTCACGTAAAATATTAAATCCACGTAAAAAGCAAGTGCGACTGGCTTACGGCTTAGAGACACGTAAAATCTTAAATCCACGCAAGTCGACTGCTTAGAGTCACGTAAAATATTAAATCCACGTAAAAAGCAAGTGCGACTGGCTTAGAGTCACGTAAAATATTAAATCCACGTAAAAAGCAAGTGCGACTGCGACTGGCTTAGAGTCACGTAAAATATTAAATCCACGTAAAAAGCAAGTGCGACTGGCTTACGGACACGCAATCGGGTTAGAGACACGTAAAATCTTAAATCCACGTAAAAAGCAAGTGCGACTGGCTTACGGACGTAAAATATTAAATCGGTAAAAAGCAAGTTAGAGACACGTAAAATCTTAAATCACGTAAAAAGCAAGTGCGACTGGCTTAGAGACACGTAAAATCTTAAATCCACGTAAAAAGCAAGTGCGACTGGCTTAGAGTCACGTAAAGTCTTAAATCCACGTAAAAAGCAGGTGCGACTAGCTTAGAGTCACGTAAAATCTTAAATCCACGTAAAAAGCAAGTGCGACTGGCTTACGGACACGCAATCGGCTTAGAGACACGTAAAATCTTAAATCCACGTAAAAAGCAAGTGCGTCCGGCTTACGGACACGCAATCGGCTTAGAGACACGTAAAATCTTAAATCCACGTAAGAAGCAAGTGCGACTGGCTTAAGTCACGTAAAATAAAAAATCCACGTAAAAAGCAAGTGCGAGTGGCTTAGAGTCACGTAAAATATTAAATCCACGTAAAAAGCAAGTGCGACTGGCTTACGAGTCACGTAAAATAAAATCCACGGCTTAGAGGCTTAGAGTCACGTAAAATCTTAAATCCACGTAAAAAGCAAGTGCGACTGGCTTACACGACACGCAATCGGCTTAGAGACACGTAAAATCTTAAATCCACGTAAAAAGCAAGTGCGACTGGCTTAGAGTCACGTAGAATACTAAATCCACGTAAAAAGCAAGTGCGACTGGCTTAGAGTCACGTAAAATGTTAAATCCACGTAAAAAGCAGGTGGGACTGGCTTACGGACACGCAATCGGCTTGGAGACACGTAAAATCTTAAATCCACGTAAAAAGCAAGTGCGACTGGCTTAGAGTCACGTAAAATATTAAATCCACGTAAAAAGCAAGTACGACTGGCTTAGAGTCACGTAAAATATTAAATCCACGTAAAAAGCAAGTGCGACTGGCTTAGAGTCACGTAAAATATTAAATCCACGTAAAAAGCAAGTGCGACTGGCTTAGAGTCACGTAAAATATTAAATCCACGTAAAAAGCAAGTGCGACTGGCTTACGGACACGCAATCGGCTTAGAGTCACGTAAAATATTAAATCCACGTAAAAAGCAAGTACGACTGGCTTACGACTGGCTTAGAGTCACGTAAAATATTAAATCCACGTAAAAAGCAAGTACGACTGGCTTAGAGTCACGTAAAATATTAAATCCACGTAAAAAGCAAGTGCGACTGGCTTAGAGTCACGTAAAATATTAAATCCAGGTAAAAAGCAAGTGCGACTGGCGACGGAGACGCAATCGGCTTAGAGTCACGTAAAGTCTTAAATCCACGTAAAAAGCAGGTGCGACTGGCTTAGAGTCACGTAAAATATTAAATCCACGTAAAAAGCAAGTGCGACTGGCTTACGGACACGCAATCGGCTTAGAGACACGTAAAATCTTAAATCCACGTAAAAAGCAAGTGCGACCGGCTTACGGACACGCAATCGGCTTAGAGACACGTAAAATCTTAAATCCACGTAAGAAGCAAGTGCGACTGGCTTAGAGTCACGTAAAATACTAAATCCACGTAAAAAGCAAGTGCGACTGGCTTAGAGTCACGTAAAATGTTAAATCCACGTAAAAAGCAGGTGGGACTGGCTTACGGACACGCAATCGGCTTGGAGACACGTAAAATCTTAAATCCACGTAAAAAGCAAGTGCGACTGGCTTACGGACACGCAATCGGCTTAGAGACACGTAAAATCTTAAATCCACGTAAAAAGCAAGTGCGACTGGCTTAGAGTCACGTAGAATACTAAATCCACGTAAAAAGCAAGTGCGACTGGCTTAGAGTCACGTAAAATGTTAAATCCACGTAAAAAGCAGGTGGGACTGGCTTACGGACACGCAATCGGCTTGGAGACACGTAAAATCTAAAATCCACGTAAAAAGCAAGTACGACTGGCTTAGAGTCACGTAAAATATTAAATCCACGTAAAAAGCAAGTACGACTGGCTTAGAGTCACGTAAAATATTAAATCCACGTAAAAAGCAAGTGCGACTGGCTTAGAGTCACGTAAAATATTAAATCCACGTAAAAAGCAAGTGCGAGTGGCTTAGAGTCACGTAAAATATTAAATCCACGTAAAAAGCAAGTGCGACTGGCTTACGGACACGCAATCGGCTTAGAGTCACGTAAAATATTAAATCCACGTAAAAAGCAAGTGCGACTGGCTTAGAGTCACGTAAAATATTAAATCCACGTAAAAAGCAAGTGCGACTGGCTTAGAGTCACGTAAAATATTAAATCCACGTAAAAAGCAAGTGCGACTGGCTTACGGACACGCAATCGGCTTAGAGACACGTAAAATCAAGTCGGCTAAAGTCACACGTAAAATGCGACTGGCTAAATCCGTACAAGTGCGACTAAAAATCGCAAAAATCTTAAATCCACGTCGGCTTAGAGTCACGTAAAATATTAAATCCACGTAATAGCAAGTGCAACTAGCTTAGAGTCACGTAAAATATTAAATCCACGTAAAAAGCAAGTGCGACTGGCTTACGGACACGCAATCGGCTTAGAGACACGTAAAATCTTAAATCCACGTAAAAAGCAAGTGCGACTGGCTTACGGACACGCAATCGGCTTAGAGACACGTAAAATCTTAAATCCACGTAAAAAGCAAGTGCGACTGGCTTAGAGTCACGTAAAATATTAAATCCACGTAAAAAGCAAGTGCGACTGGCTTAGAGTCACGTAAAATATTAAATCCACGTAAAAAGCAAGTGCGACTGGCTTACGGACACGCAATCGGCTTAGAGACACGTAAAATCTTAAATCCACGTAAAAAGCAGGTGCGACTGGCTTAGAGTCACGTAAAATATTAAATCCACGTAAAAAGCAAGTGCGACTGGCTTACGGACACGCAATCGGCTTAGAGACACGTAAAATCTTAAATCCACGTAAAAAGCAAGTGCGACCGGCTTACGGACACGCAATCACGTAAAATCTTAAATCCACGTAAAAAGCAAGTGCGACTGGCTTACGGATCTAAATCCACGCAAAAAGCAAGTGCAATCGGCTTAGAGACACGTAAAATCTTAAATCCACGTAAAAAGCAAGTACGACTGGCTTATGGACACGCAATCGGCTTAGAGACACGTAAAATCTTAAATCCACGTAAAAAGCAAGTGCGACTGGCTTAGAGTCACGTAAAATATTAAATCCACGTAAAAAGCAAGTGCGACTGGCTTAGAGTCACGTAAAATATTAAATCCACGTAAAAAGCAAGTGCGACCGGCTTAGAGTCACGTAAAATATTAAATCCACGTAAAAAGCAGGTGGGGCTGGCTTACGGACACGCAATCGACTTAGAGACACGTGAAATCTTAAATCCACGTATAAAGCAAGTGCGACTGGCTTAGAGTCACGTAAAATATTAAATCCACGTAAAAAGCAAGTGGGGCCTGCAGACGGGTGCGTTATGAGCTTAGTGACACGTATGGAAAGGAGGAGCGCGAAATTCTACTTCTAATCTCTTAGATGAAAAAGTGAACAACAGTAGGAGGTTTTTACTACCTTGATTGGGAAGATTTTATTACAATAGCTTTCGAGTATAAGGTCTCCTTCAATGGGAGGAAATGATGTCTATCTTTGGAGTTTTACCTTTCCGTTTTCAGATAGAATGACGCCAATAACTTGTAGAAACATATTGAATCTATTTTTTTCCGTGTGGGTCGTAAATGAATTCTTCAATTACTATGTTTGTACATATTTTCCACTGAGATTAGCTCAGACGATAGAACATGTATTCAAGTCTCATTGCAATGGAGACAGGTAAGAACGAACGAAGAAGTGGTCCAACGAACAAGTTGTCGGCTGAAAATGTCGTTACCATATTCGAATCGTGTAGTCCAAGATATATTTTGGGTCAATTTAATTTTCTATATTCATAATTAATTTTTTATTTATATTACATTACAAAAACTATTCTTCTACAAGTCGTCATCGTTATCGTCATGGTCATCGGATGAAGATGAGAACTGCCTGATCTTAGGAGGATTTATTCAGGGATCAATGTAGTCCTGGTAGGGAACTTTCACGTATTCAGGGACTATTACTCGTAAAGTCTCTGCCCTCGCAAAAAGTATAGCCAAATTCGTAAAGGCAACTGCTGTAATAGCTTCTTCTGCTGAAGTGGACTTGTAACCTGTATATAACAGAAAAAAGGAATATACGTTTTATCTGATACAATACCATTTGCACATCGACAGATCAAGAGAAACCTCTATCCATGCATATGCATACATGCAACCAACTGTAATAGCGAAAGAGAGAGAGTAGAGAGAGGAGGGAGTGAATGAGAGGGGGGAGAACGAGAGAGAGATAGAAGGAGGGAGAGAAAGAGATAGCATACGTGTGTGTGGGTGTGTGTGTGTGTGTGTGTGTGTGTGTGTGTGTGTGTATGTGTGTGTGTGTGTGTGTGTATATATATATATCACATGCTATCAATGTTCCCCGCTAGGTGGCGTATCGACAAATCTAGGGAATCTGGTAATCTCGCAAGTGGCTGGAGTTCTCTACGATTAGTATATAAGAGCCGAGTTCACCATTAACTTGTGCATCGGTAGATGCCTCTCTCTCTCTCTCTCTCTCTCTCTCTCTCTCTCTCTCTCTCGCTCTCTCTGTTACTCAATATATGTTGCTTGCTTGCATAAGTGCTCTTCTTTCTCTTCTTGGTCTGCCGATGTGAAATTGGTATCTCAATGTATCAGGTAAAGCTCATATTTCTTTCTTTCTGTCATTAAGGTGGTACTTCCATGGCACGTTACTTGGCGTTCTTGGAGATGTTTGAGGCACAGGAAGTGGCCTTTGAATTAATCGCCGATGATCTGGATCCCGTTTCTGAGCCCTCCTCACCTTCTTCATCCGAGCCCTCCTCATCTTCCTTATCCGAGCTTTCTTCCTCTTCGGTATCTTCTGTATCCGACAACGACGATCCCAACGATCCCAATCATTGGAGTAGTGGATTTGGCAGCGAAGAAACAGCTGAGTAAAAAATTGTAATGTAATAAATAAAAAAAATGATTCAATTAAAAAATGTTACTGACTTACCAAATTTACCTCACGCCATTGAACATGGTAACACAATTTTTTGTCTCTTAAGCTCATACTTATGTTTTTCTTTGATCATTTCTCTTTTAGCTTTTAATAATTTATGAAGTTCGTTGTAATTGCATGTACTTATATGTATACAAAGTCAAAAAATACTTTATGGAATTTTTACTATTTGTTCAATGAAAAAGGAATCACCATATCGACGCTTCCAACGAAGACTAGCACAACTCGCGTTTCCTTATGGATATTAACACAGAGAAAACTGAGTTGTGCTAGTCTTCGTTGCAGGCGTCGATATATTATATTGTCGTACAACAATGCGATCGATGTTAAGAAGGCCGTTATTTTTTTAGTCTGTGTTACATAATCATATTTCATTATTGTGGGTATGTCCACTTGTAACCTAACAGAACCTCTTGCTGTGTCCCTAATTGTTATCACTCGATGAAATCGCAGATTCTCGTTGTTAACCTGTTAATGCCGAAGCGACCATCCTGGAAGACTTGAGAAATAAGCATGTTTTCGGCTGCCTAGAGCGAAGATAATAATACAGTATAGGTAATAAATTCTCTGATCTATCTAATGCCGGTGTTATTTTTTAGCTATATATAACCCCTCCCAATGAATGAAAATAATGAAATATGATTGTGTAACACAGCCTAAAAAAATAACGGCCCTGTTAACATCGATCGCATCGTTGTATTGGCAATATAATATATGGTGATTCCTTTTTCATTGGAGAAGTAGTAAAAAAGGCCGTAAAGTATTTTTGGACTTTGTATACATATAAGTATGTGCAATTACAACGAACTACATCAATTATTAAAAGCTAAAAGAGAAATGATCGACGAAAGACATAAGTATGAGCGTAAGAGACAAAAAATTGTGTTACCATATTCCAATGGCGTCAGGTAAATTTGATAAGTCAGTAACATTTTTTATTTGAATCATTTTCTTTATTTATTACATTACAATTTTTTATTCAGCTGTTTCTTCGCTGCCAAATCCACTACTCCAATGGTTGGGATCGTTGGGATCGTCGTTGTCGGATACAGACGATACGGAAGAGGAAGAAAGCTCGGATGAGGAAGATGAAGAGGGCGCGGATGAAGAAGGTGAGGAGGGCTCGGATGAAGGAGAGGAGGGCTCAGAAACGGGATCCAGATCATCGGCGATTAATTCAAAGGCCACTTCCTGTGCCTCAAGCATCTCCAAAGACGCCAGGTAACGTGCCGGAGTCCCATCTGCTTCAAGCGTGAAAGTACCACCTTAATGACAGAAAGAAAGAGATATGAGCTTTACCTGATACATTGAGATACCATTTTCACATCGGCAGACCAAGAAGAGCAAGAAGAGCACACATGCAAGCAAGCAACATATATTGAGTAACAGAGAGAGCGAGAGAGAGAGAGAGAGAGAGAGAGGGAGAGAGAGAGAGAGAGAGGCATCTACCGATGCACAAGTTAATGGTGAACTCGGCTCTTATATACTAATCGTAGAGAACTCCAGCCACTTGCGAGATTACCAGATCCCCTAGATTTGTCGATACGCCACCTAGCGGGGAACATTGATAGCATGTGACATATATACATATGCTATCTCTTTCTCTCCCTCCTTCTCTCTCTCTCTTTCTCCCCCCGCTCACATTCTCTCCATCCTCTCTCTCCTCTCTCTCTGTCTCTCTCTCTCTCTCTCTCTCTCCTCTCTCTCTCTCTCTCTCTCTCTCTCTCTCTCTCTCTCTTTCACTATTTCAGTTATTTGCATGTATGCAAATGCACGAATAGCGGTTCCTCTTGATCTGTAGATGTGCAAATGGTATTTTTTCAGATAAAACTTATATCCCTTTTTTCTGTTATATACAGGTTACAAGTCCATTTCAGCAGAAGAAGCTATTGCAGCAGTTGCCTTTACGAATTTGGCTATCCTTTTTGCGAGGGCAGAGACTTTACGAGTAATAGCCCCTGAATACGTGAGGGTTCCCCATCAGGGCTACATTGGACCCAGAATAAACCCTCCCGAGATCGGGCAGTTCTCATCTTCATCCGATGACGATGACGATGACTTGTAGAAGAATAGTATTCTGTAATGTTAAATAAATAGAAAAAAAATAATTAATAATGCAGAAAATTAAATTGATCCAAAATTTACTTTGGACCACGCGATTCCAATATGGTAACAATTTTCAGCTGACAACTTGTTCCTTCGTTCGTTTCTTCCTTCGTTCTCAGCTCTTTGTCTGTCGCAATGGGACTTGTATATATGTTCTATCGTCTGAACTAGTCCCAGTGGAAAATATGTACAAACATAGTAATTGAAGAATTCATTTACAACCCACACGGAAAAAAAAGATTCGAGATGTTCCCTCGAGTTACTGGAGTCGTTCTATCTGAAATCAGAAAAGTAAAGCTCCAACGATAGACGTACTTTTCTCCCATTGAAGAAGACTTTCTACTTGAAAGATATTGGAATAAAATCTTCCCAATCAAGGTAGTAAAAACCTCCATCTGTTTTTCACTTTTTCTTCTAAGAGACTAGAAGTAGAATCTCGCGCTCCTTCCAGGAATGGCAGTGCCCTAGACTTGGAAAGGAATCTCCCATTTATGAGAAGGATCAGCTCCACGCATTTTGCAAACGGCAACTCACTACGCTCCGTAGAGAAACACTTCTAAAAATAAAAGCGATTTCAACTCACAATTCAAAAACATCACGTATCCCAAATAATAGTATTATTATCTCCCAAACAAAGAAATTACTTACAACTGGATAAATGGGAGTAATACGCTCTGAATTTTGGGGAACTATTACTCTTATTAATAAGATATTATTGCTCCTACTCCTTTATATGTTTATTGCTCCAAAAATAGGAATATTTCCAACTAAGTTTTTATGCCGATCTCACTACAAATTTGAGACATATGAGATCTCATATAAGATGTTATATGTCTGAAATTCGTATATAGATCTCATACGAGATTGTTGACGTTAAAACTATGGTACTTTTCCACGCAGCCTTGTGGGCTTGGAGCGTTGCCTATCCTCCACATCTTTATTAATCGATACCTTTTTACAAATTCCAACCTTTTGCCTTAAATCTAAAACCCTATCTATTGCAATCCCGCATTCGCCCAGGATTATACCTTTGGGCCGGGGAAAACATATAGGCAAATCACGTGGGATAAATCCTTATTAGGAAAACCCGCCCATGGATGGTCGATGTATTGGCATAACTCTCAGTTTCTACTTGTAGGTTGAATTCCGTTGGCTTCGACACCGAAACTGTAATATTTCACACCTCCCGCCCCGTTTGTGAGAAGACAATCAATACTTAACCGATCACACGAAATTTTTTCACCCCCCATCCAGCTAGTCTTCGTACCCAACGCTGCTTAACTTCGGTGATCGCCCTAGGAGGCAACTACACCTACCGTCAAACCGTCGGTCGTTGACTCATATTATTTTCACGTGGGAAGTAAATTATTTAGAACAAAAAACCAAAGCTTCGTTGATAAAAGTACTGGATAGTGGTAACATTACTTTAACAAAACTAAAAATGACGTATCTCTGCAGAAAATGTCAAAAAAATGTGACGGAATCAACCGATTACGTCGAGCGTTGCGTTTGCCTTCAGTGGACTCACACGAAATTTTTGTTTCCTCAAAAACATTGAAATTTATCACAATCTTTGATTTGAAAATTTTCACCGTTACAAAGCTTGCACTTTGAAAAAGGAAAATGCTAACTGCACCGTTTTTGAGATTCCCAATAATGTTATAGCCGGAATACGAATTCTAGGATATAATATATTCACAAAAAAAATGGCAACTCCAAAAGCACCGCGGAACACCCCCTATCTTCACTTTCGCATCGCAAAAGAAAATGATAACTTCGCCATTTTTGAGATCGTCAACAATTTTATTGCCGGAATACGAATTAGAGGATACGAGATATCTAGAAAAAAATTTGCTACTCCCAAAGCACAGCGGAACACTCAAAAACTAACCCCTTTCATAATAAAATTCGTCAAAAAAATTCTATCTCCGCCGTTTTTGGGATGGCGTATTCAAGGAATAATTATTGGCCCTCTCGAAAACAGGGACGAACAAATTTTTTTAACGATTTTTCAGTGTGATAGGGGTAGTTTGAGAGTGCTCGTAGGTGCCTTGGACGTAGCCAATATTTTTGTAGATATCATCTATCGTAGAATTCATATTCCGACAATAAAATTGTTGGCTATCTATAAACGGCGGCGATAACATTTTTTTTGCAATTATTCGTACGAAAGGGGTAGTTTGGAGGTGTTCCGAGGTGCTTTGGGAGTTGCCAATTTTTATGTAGATATCTTGTATCCCCGAACTTGTATTTCGGCTATAAAATTGTTAGCAATCTCAAAAACATCGGAGGTAGTACGTTTTTAAGGATCTTTTTGTGATAGGGGTAGTTTGAGAGTGGTCGGCCGTACTTGTAGGGTGGCCAATTATTTTGTAGCTAGTGTGCACGTTTGAAATTGTATTCAGCCAATAGAATTATTGGTAATCACAAAAACAGCGAAATGAGAATTTTTCCCTTTCGTTGCCATGACAAAATGGGGTGTTCGGGAATGAGTTTTTGTTGTTTTCTACTTTTTTGCACATTTTTACCTGTTGTTCACATAATTTTGACCGATTTAGAATGGATCCCAAGCGGAAATCGTAGTTTTTGCAAGTTTGGACTTCCGGTGGTGTCGCAACATTGCAAAATTCAGTCACATATCACATTTCATGATTATAAGACGTATAAAAGAACGTGTCTCTTACCACAAGGCGTGCCCGTAAACTTGCCTGACCTGCTTCTTACGTGGATTGTAGGTTTTACGTGTCTAAACGCGTGGCCGTAACCCAGACACACCTGCTGCTTACGTGGAGTTTCGAATTTACGTGTTTCTACGCCCATAGCGTGCCTGTAAGCCACCCGCACCTGCTTCTTACGTGTATTTCATATTGTACGTGTTTCTAAGCCCATAGAGTACCCGTAAGCCAGCCGCACCTACTTCTTACGTGGATTTTAGATTTTACGTATCTCTAAGCCCATCGCGTGCCTCATAGCCAATCTCCCCCTCCTTTTCATGTGTATTTTAGATTATACGTGACTCTAAGCCCATCGCTTGGCCGATAGCCAGTCGCCCCCTTCTTTTCACGTGTATTTTAGATTTTACGTGTCTCCAAGCCCATCGCGTTCTCGATAGCCAATCTCGCCCTCATTTTCATGTGTATTTTAGATTATACGTGTCTTTAAGCCCATCGCGTGCTCGTAAGCCAGCTCACATGCTTCTTACGTGTATTTAAGATTTTACGTGTCTCGAAGCCCATCGCGTGCCCCAAAGCCAATCTCCACCTCCTTTTCATGCGTATTTTAGATTATACGTGACTCTAAGCCCATCACTTGGCCGATAGCGAGTCTCCCCCGTCTTTTCACGTGTATTTTAGATTTTATGTGTCTCTAAGCCCAGGGCGTGTCCGTAAGCCAGACTCACCTGCCGCTTACGTCTATTTAAGATTTTACGTGTATGTAAGCCCATGGCGTGCCCGTAAGCCAGTCTCACCTGCCGCTTACGTGTATTTAAGATATTACGTGTCTATAAGGCTACGGCGTGCCCATAAGCTAGTGGCATCTACTTCTTACGTGGATTTAAGATTTTACGTGTCTCTAAGCCGATTGCGTGTCCGTAAGCCAGTCCCACCTGCTTTTTACGTGGATTTAACATTTTACGTGACTCTAAGCCAGTCGCACTTGCTTTTTACGTGGATTTAGTATTTTACGTGACTCTAAGCCAGTCGCACTTGCTTCTTACGTGGATTTAAGATTTTACGTGTCTCTAAGCCGATTGCGTGTCCGTAAGCCAGTCGCACTTGCTTTTTACGTGGATTTAATATTTTACGTGACTCTAAGCCAGTTGCACTTGCTTTTTACGTGGATTTAATATTTTACGTGACTCATAGCCAGTCGTACTTGCTTTTTACGTGGATTTAAGATTTTACGTGTCTCTAAGCCGATTGCGTGTCCGTAAGCCAGTCGCACTTGCTTTTTACGTGGATTTAATATTTTACGTGACTCTAAGCCAGTCGCACTTGCTTTTTACGTGGATTTAATATTTTACGTGACTCTAAGCCAGTCGTACTTGCTTTTTACGTGAATTTAAGATTTTACGTGTCTCTAAGCCGATTGCGTGTCCATAAGCCAGTCGCACTTGCTTTTTACCTGGATTTAATATTTTACGTGACTCTAAGCCAGTCGCACTTGCTTTTGACGTGGATTTAATATTTTACGTGACTCTAAGCCAGTCGCACTTGCTTTTTACGTGGATTTAATATTTTACGTGACTCTAAGCCAGTCGCACTTGCTTTTTACGTGGATTTAATATTTTACGTGAATCTAAGCCCGTCGTACTTGCTTTTTACGTGGATTTAATATTTTACGTGACTCTAAGCCAGTCGTACTTGCTTTTTACGTGGATTTAAGATTTTACGTGTGTCTAAGCCGATTGCGTGTCCGTAAGCTAGTCCCACCTGCTTTTTACGTGGATTTAACATTTTACGTGATTCTAAGCCAGTCGCACTTGCTTTTTACGTGGATTTAAGATTTTACGTGTCTCTAAGCCGATTGCGTGTCCGTAAGCCAGTCGCACTTGCTTTTTACGTGGATTTAAGATTTTACGTGTCTCTAAGCCGATTGCGTGTCCGTAAGCCAGTCGCACTTGCTTTTTACGTGGATTTAATATTTTACGTGACTCTAAGCCAGTTGCACTTGCTTTTTACGTGGATTTAATATTTTACGTGACTCTAAACCAGTCGTACTTGCTTTTTACGTGGATTTAAGATTTTACGTGTCTCTAAGCCGATTGCGTGTCCGTAAGCCAGTCGCACTTGCTTTTTACGTGGATTTAATATTTTACGTGACTCTAAGCCAGTCGCACTTGCTTTTTACGTGGATTTAATATTTTACGTAACTTTAAGCCAGTCGTACTTGCTTTTTACGTGGATTTAAGATTTTACGTGTCTCTAAGACGATTGCGTGTCCGTAAGCCAGTCGCACTTGCTTTTTACCTGGATTTAATATTTTACGTGACTCTAAGCCAGTCGCACTTGCTTTTTACGTGGATTTAATATTTTACGTGACTCTAAGCCAGTCGCACTTGCTTTTTACGATGATTTAATATTTTACGTGACTCTAAGCCGATTGCGTGTCCGTAAGCCAGTCGCACTTGCTTTTTACCTGGATTTAATATTTTACGTGACTCTAAGCCAGTCGCACTTGCTTTTTACGTGGATTTAATATTTTACGTGACTCTAAGCCAGTCGCACTTGCTTTTTACGTGGATTTAATATTTTACGTGACTCTAAGCCAGTCGCACTTGCTTTTTACGTGGATTTAATATTTTACGTGACTCTAAGCCAGTCGTACTTGCTTTTTACGTGGATTTAAGATTTTACGTGTCTCCAAGCCGATTGCGTGTCCGTAAGCCAGTCCCACCTGCTTTTTACGTGGATTTAACATTTTACGTGACTCTAAGCCAGTCGCACTTGCTTTTTACGTGGATATAGTATTTTACGTGACTCTAAGCCAGTCGCACTTGCTTTTTACGTGGATTTAAGATTTTACGTGTCTCTAAGCCGATTGCGTTTCCGTAAGCCAGTCGCACTAGCTTTTTACGTGGATTTAATATTTTACGTGACTCTAAGCCGATTGCGTGTCCGTAAGCCAGTCGCACTTGCTTTTTACGTGGATTTAATATTTTACGTGACTCTAAGCCAGTCGCATTGCTTTTTACGTGGATTTAATATTTTACGTGACTCTAAGCCAGTCGCACTTGCTTTTTACGTGGATTTAATATTTTACGTGACTCTAAGCCAGTCGTACTTGCTTTTTACGCGGATTTAATATTTTACGTGACTCTAAGCCAGTCGTACTTGCTTTTTACGTGGATTTAAGATTTTACGTGTCTCCAAGCCGATTGCGTGTCCGTAAGCCAGTCCCACCTGCTTTTTACGTGGATTTAACATTTTACGTGACTCTAAGCCAGTCGCACTTGCTTTTTACGTGGATTTAATATTTTACGTGACTCTAAGCCAGTCGCACTTGCTTTTTACGTGGATTTAATATTTTACGTGACTCTAAGCCAGTCGTACTTGCTTTTTACGTGGATTTAATATTTTACGTGACTCTAAGCCAGTCGTATTTGCTTTTTACGTGGATTTAATATTTTACGTGACTCTAAGCCGATTGCGTGTCCGTAAGCCAGTCGCACTTGCTATTTACGTGGATTTAATATTTTACGTGACTCTAAGCCAGTCGCTCTTGCTATTTACGTGGATTTAAAACTTTACGTGTCTCTAAGTTTCAGCCAGTAACTACTCAGTGTGTACGTGGATTTAAGCTTTTACGTTTTTTTAAGCGATGCCAGTACTAGTGTGTACGTGGATTTAAGCTTTTACGTTTCCGTAAGCCATGCCAGTACTAATGTGTACGGCTCTTTAAGATTTTGCGTTACTGTAGGTTATACGTGGATTTAAAATTATTTTCACGATTTTATAAGCGTTTACGTGGATATAAGAGTACTTGAAAGTACTCGGAAAATTTACGTTTCTCTAACACTTCCGGAAAATTCGGGCTTATATCCACGTATGTACTCTTATATCCACGTATTTTACGTGGATTTAGTGCGAATAGCCACACCGATTTATTTAATAAAGATGAACAACTTACAAAATATGCCATCAGACAAATGAAAATATCACTTGAAATTCAAGAGGTATGTATATAAATACAAAAAATTTCGTTAAACATTTTATATAAAAAAATAAAATATTTGTTCAAATTGCAGATGAATAAAAAGGAAGGCCCTTCCACTGCTGATAATATATCAGATAAAATTCAAAATTTGATCAGCTACAAGTTGATGTAATGCATGATCCTTTTGAAACATCGTTCAATAATATGTCCGCACTGTTAAATGCAAGTTCATTTTAGTATTCTGGTTACTGATTATGAAATGAATTCATGAAACTATTATTTTACTATTCCTAAAAAAGGATCTATTAAATCTTTTTTAATCCGATTTGAATAGGATTTGAAGTTAAATGAAGTTTTTTCGTCCAGGGATGACATTGTTTTTACATATTTTAATGTTAATTAAAATTTTTTATTTTTTAAAAACAATAAATTTATCAGGTTTTATGTGAAATAATATAAAAAATCATTATGAATTAAGGGTATCAGGTATAACAAATATATCATTTAAAAATAAAATAGCATTAAAAGTGAAAAGACTTAAACAACAGAATAAAGTTTTTCAATTAATATATTTGTCTGAATTTTTTTGTACACAGATAATACTAATCTTAATAATAATAAAACTAGTTTTTTTAGTAAAAAAAAAATAACATTACACATTGGCATAGTTTCATATTAAGGAGGTTCTACCGGTACATCACAAAATGAGCGAACTCTTTATTTACAATTCATTCGCAAGGTATATTGCATTAAAGAAGCTACGTAGATAGAACTTACACAAAATATCGATTATTAATTTAAATTATACATTTTTTTTGCCTTATTATCAATTAAGAGTTTTATACAGACATTAATTTAACTCATTTTTTGAGGTTAAATATACGTTTCTTTTTATTCAACATAATTTCCAAGTTTAATTTTCCACATTAATATCTTAATTTCTATCTTACTTAGTGTTTGGGAATTCAGTAATTTGAATTCCCGCGGTTATGCTCAGCTCGGTACGACTCACGGCGCTGCCACGGCGCGGCAGCACCTCGCGGCCTCTCGGCGGAACAGCCGAGACACTACACTGATTCACAAGGTGAATTCGCGCTGTTTCGGTCTCTCTCGCTCTCTCACATACAAATGTGAGAGAGATTGTGATTTGATTCGCGAAGTGAATCGTGAAGGCCAAGAAGACGGAAGCGTTCAAGGCCTCGCTCTCTCTCTCATCAGCCGTGCCACGAGGAACATCTCGCCATCTTGATCTCCTCAATTAGCAACGGTTTTCTCACGGATTTCACTGGTTCAACTCAACGAGGAATTTCGACACAGGCTACACTCAACTCTCATCAAGGGCTCATCACTCAAGCAACACTCAAGGCGCTTATACTGCGATTAGTATAATCAACGCTACAGCCAGGTAATCACTCACATACTTGAGGTTAAGTTGCCACCCACGTGGTGATACAGGTGGCATGTGCGCAGTGCAAAGTGAATCAAAGCTACAGCAAGGCAACTGATTCAATAATAATCAGTTGCACTTATTCATAAACAGCAAGCAAGCAAGCTTCAGTGTGCGGGAGCCAAGCAGGGAGTTATCTGGGTAAACTCTACCACCAACAACGGACAACCTCAACTCAGTGGAATTTCTTCAATCACTCAACAGGTTAGTAATCCCTTAGAAGGGATTTCTATACACAAGCACCGTTATTATAGCTATCTACGAGGGGACGAAAACTCAACCAGTGCTCCTGTAAATTCATCGTGTAATTTAAACTCCCTTTTCAATTTATGTGAAATTAAAAAACAAAATTTGTAATTTACTTAATAAGTGACTTTTGTGAATATAATTTCTACTTTCAATTTACTTCTGTGTGTGACTTCAATTTATTTTAACACCCGCAGCATGTTTACGCATATATAATTAAGGCTTACTCAAACACTTAGCGTTCTTACAATTTATGCGTGTTTTTAAAATATTTACAAACATGTTTACAAAATTTGACATGTATCTCAATTTTAATTCTATTAACGATAAAACCTTCTTAATCACTATATCACGTCACTCGAATAGTTAAACTTGAAACAAGTATTGTCAATAAGTATATAATTATTAAAAATAAAATTATTCTGCAGACTAATTAATTTATATATGAGTACTAACCTCAGAGTTAATACCTATAGTCTGGATTACTGATTGTCTACCAGTAGTCGATTTTTTAATGTCCCTGCTCCTCTACGACCCATTTTCATTTTCTGTTTGCTTGGCAAGTGTCATAAGTGCAGGTAATAATAATCTTTTTGCAACATGCATAAGACACTCTTCTTTATAGGAACGCCGAAGTCAATGTATTTGAAAAATAACCAAATCTTCTTATGTACGCGAGTCGAAATGTACTATTAAAGGAATATCATTAAAAATATTACTTATGTCGACTGCAATTTAATATCAACTAATAAGAATTTTTATTGTTAAATTGTTGTTATATGTCCTTCATGTACACAGTACATTGTTTAAATAGTTTGCATTCTTTCGATTTTGGGAGTGTGGATATTTTGGAACAGGGGATTAAGAATAAATATAAGAGGGAAAGCCTTGAAAGTATTCACACTCTAAGAAATCGGAATAATGTAAATTTAATGATAGAGTCAAGTAAATTAGATAACATTTATCATTCTTTATTAATTTAAGTGAGAATGGCAAGTTGGAGAGGGGAATGTGGAGGGTGGTGGGGTAAGAGAAAAGAAGGGGGTATGGGTGCATGGTATATAAGGAGGTGTATTGCGGGTTTTATTTCAGTCCCTGAGGAGGAGCCGGAGCAGGCTCGAAACGTCGGACAATGTGGTGGTGGTGGGCAGTCAGATCGTCCTTTGCTAACAAAGTTTTTTCCAGGTTTTAATTAAGTTTTTATTTCAGATTCTGCGGGGGTGATTATAAACAAGGGCAATCTGACTGCCATAAATATTAATTATTTTAATATTATTTTAATTTAATTTGTAAGATTGTAAGACCGATGGAAAAATTCTTATTAGTTGATATTAAAGGAATAACCTAGTGGAAATCGTTTCTGTGAATAACTGAAAATAACTGCAAATAACTAAAAATAACTGCAAATAACTGTAAATAACTGTAAATACCTGTAAATAACTGCAAATAACTGTAAATAATAAATATTTTGACAAATCAGCTGATTTTTTTTTATAGGGCGTAATTTCATTGCGCAATTTAATCACATAATTCAATCATGTGATCTTTTCATCAGGGTAGCGTATAAGTCCATTCACATTTCAAGATAATAAATATCAAAAGCAAATAATTATATATTTATTTATAGGAAAAAGATCTAGTTGACTATGAAAGAGATGAAGAATGGTACAGCACTGATGACGAAATTACAGAACTTCTTAAAAATAATATGAAATCATCAAATAGTATAACAAATTTGATAAATGATGAAAACTTTTTAAATCCAATGTCCTTAAATACCAATATTAGCTCGGCAGAAATGATAATGATGATTCTGAAGTATTCTCTACGAAATATATAACCAATAACAGGCATCTCTGACTTATTAAAACTTGTTAATTGTATTTTCGGTAAAATAGTTGTATTAGAATCACGCTACAAAATAGATCAACTATGCAAACCTGTTAATGATATCACACATCATGGTATATGTCCTTCATGTACACAGTACATTGGTACGTTTAGTAATTTCAATAAGTATATGTTGCACAAATTGTAACACAGAAGTTGATACTACGAATCCGTCAAACCTCTGCTTCTTTTCCATGATTGATCCGTCAGATACAATACGGGAATATTTACAAATTCATGAAAATTATTATTGTTACGCAGTAAATGAAAGACAATATAAAACAGACTGTATTGAAGATATTTACGATGGAAAATTATATAGGGAATTCGTTAAAAATCTGAGTAATAATGATCGACATGCTTATGCAACAGTTATTTTTAATACTGATCGCGCACCGGTTTTCAAATCGTCAGATTGTTCTATATGACCTATATACATAACAATCAATGAAATACCTATTCAGGAACGGTTTCACAGCACTATAACTGTTGGCTTATGGTCTGGAAAAAATAAACCAGAAATGACAGTTTTTTCAGATGTTTTTATAGAATTAATGAATAGCCTCTCTACAAAAGGTATTTTGTGTAAAATAAAGGACGTAGAATACCGTGTAAAAATTTATGCACTTTTATCTTGTGTAGACACAATGGCTCGTGCACCAATGAACGGTACATCTCAGTTCAATGCATATTACGGATGCGATTGGTGTCTACATAAAGGGGAATTCTTCGCAGGAAGCATGAGATATCCACTTATCTTTCCATTTCCGAAAGACAGGACTCATGCTGAAACGATTCTTCATGCTGCTCAAGCAAGTGAGAAAAATAAATCTGTCTTTGGATTAAAAACAGCTTCGCCGCTTTTGAATTTATCTCATTTTGATATTATTGAAGGACAAACACCAGATTACATGCACTGCTACATTTTAGGTGTAGTTGAGCAATTTATCGAGATTACTCTAAGATATTTAACAAAAATAGATATTGATTATATTAATGAATTATTGTTAAAAATTAGGTCACCTACTCAGATAGTTCATCTATCAAGATCTCTTTCTCAGAGAAAATATTGGAAAGCCAGAGAATACGAAAATTGGACTTTGTATTACTGTTTACATATATTATCTACCGTTTTGAAAAATAACGTAATTTTAAGGAACTGGTCACGATTATTCGCAGCCTTGCATATTTGCTTACAAACAACTATTACAGTTACTGAGTTAAATAATGCAAATAAATTATTGTATGCATTTGTATCAGAGATGGAAGAAATTGATACTTTAAGTGAACTTACATACAACGTTCATCATTTAATTAAAAGCATATATAATTGGGGTCCCTTGTATGCTCACTCATCATATATATCCATTTGAGTCGGAGAATCATCGATTACTGCAGGCTATCCATTGTGCAAAAGGAGTTATTACACGAATTAAAAGACAAAAATATTCAACGCACAGTCAAAATTTTAGAAAGCAAAATCTATCCTAATTGTTCCGGAAAAGTATTAGAATACTGCGAAAGTATTACTAAGAGATCAACTAAGAAGTCTTTTAAAATATCATCTATTCAATATTTTGGAAAAGCAAAAAGTTTAAGTAGTCACCTAATCAATAAATATCATCATATATCGAATGTTGCAAAACATTATTACAAAATTGTTTCTAATGGATGTTTATTTATGACTTGTCATAAAAAAAAATAAGAGGTCATGCAATTATTAAGCACAACTTTTCAATGCCAAATTCGTGAAACTTGTATATTTTATTGTAGATGAAAATAGCAGAGAAGAATTGGCTATTCGTGAAGTTATAAAAACAAAAGCTCACAAAAATACAAATATTATCAAAGAATTCGTCGAAGTAGATGAGGAAATTTGTATCAGTACAAAAGAAATATTGAAAAATTGTGTCTGCATTGAAATAGAAAATAAGATATTTTTGACGCCTATTCCTAATATGTTACATTACTAATTAATCATCAATAATAACATGTTATTCGTGTAAATATAATGTATATAAGATGTAAAATAAAGTACACTTTCTTTAAATATATTATTTAGCGAAATATGGTCAGGTAAAACTCAATTTTGTCATATCTTATTTCATTATTAATTTTACCATGTTTCTTAAATACTTTTCTTATGTATATTATTTAAAAATTTGTTAATTAGAAAATACTTATATAAACATGATTTTTGAAATTATAGTTCTTATAAATACTAAATTTAGAAAAGGTTGATATTTTATTTATTTAGTTGCTAAATAAAAATAGTATATTACGCATCTAAGGAGGAAAAAGCTTGGACAGTCTACAGCTCGTGCAAATTGCCACCCGAGCCGAAGGCGAGAGTGGCAAATATGCGATGTGGGCTAGCCAATTTTCCTCCCGTGAAGCGCATACTATTTTTCCTCACACTGAGGCCGAAAATGCCTCATTCCCATTTTTGTGCTGGGCGGGAATGTGGTAACTTTCGCCCCGGTGTGAGGAAAAAATTTTTCACCCCAGTTTTGTATTTATTGTACGATTAATCGCGCGATTCTAAGTTCGATAAACTGAAACGATTTTTCGTACGATTTTTCGCGCGATCAATCGCGCGATAAGTCGCGGGATAATCGCACGATAATTTTCAGCTGGGTGAAGTTAGCTCTACACCAACTTCAATAAGAACAAAACTATATAACCTCAGGATGAACAAAGGAGAAAGAGTTCACGACTTCTGTGAGCGATTCGATCAAATCATAAGGGAACATGAGCTGAGCGATGATCCTCAGAAGCTAACCGAGCAAGAGAAGCGCTCTACTTTCTATCAAACGATCATTGCAGTTATGCCTGAAATACGTCGTACAGATTCTGCTGTTATTACAACTACCGGCAAAGAAATGAATATGGATGCTCTGAGGAAAGCCATGACTCGCACACAAGAAGATGACGATGATAATTCAAAAACCTCCGAGTCCAGAGAACCAAAAGTATCTAGAGCAAGCTCACAAAAAATCAGAAGGAATAAAAGCAAGTGCTTAAGATGTAACAGAGTTTGACATTGGCAACGAGTGTCCACTAATAAGCTCAAATCGCTGGTTCTGTTACATATGTAATCGGGAAACAGAACATAAAGGAGACGATTGCCCGAACAAGTTCAATCGTTCAACTCAAGGTCAAAATAAGAGACCTGTTGACAGAGATGGTGAAGCGTACGGACCTCCTGCCAAAATTAACAAACCTAAGAGTCAAGAGATGGAGGTGGGGCCAACTTCAGAGGGAGCCGAGGTCAAGGCCAAGGCCATCCCAGAGGCAGAGGCAATTATCGAGGTTCCAGAGGCGGCCTAACTGCCAGACGATCTGAATATGATGTCGATAGGGGCGGATATGGAAATGATGAGCATGAGCAACAAGAAGGTAAGATTGAATATATTAATAATAATCTCAATAATAATGAAAGGCATATAGAGTTTATAGCAGATTCGGGAGCAACCGAACACATCGTTAATAAAAGTTTCATTCTGAGTGATTTTAAAATATCTGAAAAAGGAGTTATTAAGAGTACTAATAAAAATGATTTTGCCGATATTGTAATTGATGGTAGAGGAAATATTTTTCTTAAAAATAATATTTTTAATAAAAATCCTATTAAATTAACAAACCTAATTGCAGCAAAAGATATTTCAGAGAATTTATTATTATTGCGAAAACTAGTAGATGCTGGGTTTAGGATAAATTTAGATGATAGAATATTCCGAGAATACAACAAAGAAAATGATAAAACTATATTTGACGGTACATACGAAAAGCCTAATTTGGTAGTTAGGTTTGAAGTTAAAAAAGTAATGAATAAAAATGATACTATAGTAAATGAGTATGATAATTATAGTTGCGTAGCGTGTCTTGCGATAAACAATGAGTTTTCAAAACAATCACAGACAAGTTCTACGGTTAAACGACCGTCAGATTCGGAGGGAGATAATTCAGAGTATAATACAGAGTTATCAAAAGAAATACAGTCTGTGATTGGGAGGGAGAATTCTGAAGAACTCATTGAATCGAATGCTTAAACTGTAAATTCAGAGGAAACAACCGTAGAGTACGATGCTAGTCTGACATCATATAAAACAATCAAAGTAGATGCCGTAAATACTATCGAGAATTTACAAGAGATAATTGAAAATCCATCCGATGTATCAAATTCAGATGTAAAACAAAATGAGGCAATGCTATGGCACGTCATACTAGATCATGCATCTTTGCACTATTTCAAAAAATTACAAGAGAAAGAAAAGAGTTTGAAGCATGTAAAATTTGAAGAGTCAATAAGAGATTGAGAAGTATGTATACTATCAAAAATGGAAAAACTTCCGTTCAAACAAAACAGAAGTAGAGCAGAAAGGCTATTACAGATAATACATTCAGATTTAATGGGTCCAATCAAACCCACTTCATGGCCGAGGCAATGGAAGTACATTATGACATTTGTAGACGATTATTCTCGATACGCAAAAATATATTGTTTAAAATCGAAAGATGAAGCAGGCCAAGCTTTTGAAAGTTATCTTGTCTCTGCTAGAAATCTATTAGGTACAGATGCAAAAGTTTGCTATGTTAGGTCAGACAGAGGTACTGAATACACTGGGGGAAAATTTGCTGAGGTTATGAGAAAAGAAAAGATCGAACCAGATAGAGATCCATCATATACTCCAGAACATAATGGAGTAGCGGGAAGATTCAATAAGACGATTCAGAGAACGATCAGAGCAAATATGTGTGATTCAGGTCTACCAGAAAGTATGTGGGAACTGGCAGCAGAAATGACCGTCCATACTTATAATATTACTCCCCATAAATCAATTAATTATGAAGTTCCATTATTGAAATTCTCACCAAAAGCCAAATGTCATTTACAACAGATTAGGAGATTTGGTTGCATTGCTTATATCAAGCTACCTACAATTAAATCTAAATTTAGCAAGGTAGCCATAAAAGCAGTTTTTATTGGGCATACATACACCTACAGGATACTTTCTATGGCATCCAGGCTCAAGAAAGTTCTTGGAATCAAGACATGTGAGATTTATTAAGAAAGTAGTTTATAAAGATGTGTATAAAAAAGAACAAAATGAAAATAAAGAGAGAATAAAACAATATGATAAAAATACATCCGATATTCTGATTGAATTTAGAGGCAATAAATTAATAAAAGAACTACACAGTTCGTCTGAAATCAATCCAGAACTTTATTCAGAGAATTCAGAGCTAAACAAAACTAAACAAGGAAAAAGGTGTAGACCAAAGAAAATCAGCTCGAAAAAGGACGAACAAAATTCTGAGAGAAATAAAATGATGTTGATTGATCAAATCAATCAAAATACTGGTCCTGTTACAAGAAGTAAAGCTAAGAAAATAAATGATATCAGTTTTGCTCGTTATACAGAAGTTTCAGAGGTTGAAGAATTAAAGAAGATGAGCTAGGACATATTCTCCTAGCATCAATTCAAAAAGATCCCATTTCATTTGAAGAGACAATGAATTCAGAGGATAAAGATCTGTGGAAAAAAGCTATAAAAGAAGAGTTAGACTCCATGAAAGAGAATGGAGTATGGGAAGTAGTTGACAGACCAAAGGAGAAATTAAATGGTAAAAGGCCCAACATAATTGACTCAAAGTGGGTATTTAAAAAGAAAGTCAACAGTGATGGCACGATTAAATATAAAGCACGACTAGTAACGAGAGGTTTCAAAGACAAAAATGTATATGATTTGAAAGAAACATATGCACCATTTTCAAGACTGTCACTTATAAGAGCAACCATCTCAATAATTAATAAAGAGGATCTGGAAATGTGTCAAATGGACGTAAAGACAGCTTTCTTAAATGGAGAACTCGAAGAGGAGGTATTCATGGAAATACCAGATGGAGTAAAGAATCCAGAGGGCATCAGATTAATCAAAGTTTGTAAATTAATGAAACCTTTATATGGCTTAAAAGTAAGTCCAAAGAAATGGAATAAGAAATTTTCAGAGGAAGCACGGAAACTTGATCTTGAGAATGACCTACACGATCCAGGTCTGTTCACTTGGAGACAGAAAGGAAAACTAGCAATGATTGTATTATATGTAGATGATATATTAATTTCTAGCAATGGTGCAGAAAAGCTTAAACAAATTAAGAGTCATCTGAGTAGTATCTTTCAAATGAAAGATCTAGGTCAACCAAGAAACTTTCTTGGAATGACAATTCAGAGGAATAGAAAAGAAAGAAAAACTGTTATACATCAGGATGCTTACACAGAGAAAGTCTTAGAAAAATTTAACATGAAAGAGTGCAACCCTCAAAGCACACCTATGGTTACTCGACAAGTCAAAAACAGAAATAGTAATGTCAAACTAAATACAGAAAATCCAGAGTCAATTAATGAAATCAAAAAGGTACCTTATAGAGAAGCTATTGTAAGCTTGATGTATCTAGCAAATGGTACACGGCCAGATATAGCCTTTGCAGTAAATTATCTAGCAAGAAAACAATTAGAACCTACTGAGGATGACTGGAATGATGTGAAAAGAATATTCAGATATTTAAGAGGAACAACTGATCTAGGTATAAGATTTACGTCTACTTCTAAGCATCTAGAAGCATTGACTGACCCGAGTTTCAGAGATTGTAAAAACCCAACATCTACTGGCGGATACATCATAAAATTATTTGGTGATGTTATTGCCTGGAGAAGCCATAAGCAATCATGTACAACACTGTCCACGTGCCAGGCAGAATACTTAGCTATGAGTGATGCATGTCAAGAGTTGATATCGCTGGACAAATCAGACAGGTATATAATTGGTCAAACTCTGTTCCCTGTAACCATATGGTGCGACAACAGGTCTGCGAGAGACTGCCCTGAAATGGACGGGAGCCATAAACTCAAAACATTTGACCAGAGCTTGGAAAGTATCCAGAGGGATCAAACATTCAGAGAAGAAACTGGAACTAGAAAACCTGTGGCAGAATCTCATGGTGATTTTATAAAACAATGTGTCGATGAGAAAAAGGTTAAAGTCCTGTGAATAGCTACTAAAGATAATCTAGCTAATATTATGACGAAGCCTTTGGCTGAAAAAGAGTTTATTTATCTAAGAGATCAAATCACTAATATGAGTAAAAATGTCATGAGTTCAAATCATTCAGAGTTGAACTTAAAATTTGCACATGAGACTAATAATTTTTATGATTTTATGTTTACAGAATAACGATGAAAATAGTTTTTGCCAGGAGAAGGAAATCAACACAATCAAGTCAAGAACTATTAATAGATTTCTCATTTAACTAAATTCTAGATTCACTTGTGTGCTTAGTATTTAAATTCTTCTCTTTGCTAATGTAATTTAGTTCTATATAAAATTATTAAATTATAATGTCCAGAAGAAATGGCAGAATAGTCAAAATCGACAAAGGGAGGGAGTGTAAGAACGGCGCTTCGAGCGAGCGACCTGTTCCCCCTCTCCGACAAAGTCCCGAGCTGCGCTCAGTCTATCTGCGACAGTAGGCGCGAACGGATAGCTTTCCGAGTCTATGCGTATATTAAGTCTTTAGAGTGTATTAGTACAAATAAAGAGATTCAGAGTGTACAAGCATAATCGTGTGTCAGTGTAAGATTTATTGATCCACCTGTATCCTATATAGACATAAACCTCTGAAATAGTAGTAATAAAGGAGGATGCTCGCTGGAAGCAGCATCACTCCTACAAGTTCAAGTCAAAAACAACAAATGCATCTGCTAAAACTAATTAAAACACGTTTTTTTACATTGAACATTTTTTTCTACAAACAATATTTGGTAAATACAATAGCGAAAAAACTGCTAAAAACACAAAAAATAGTCGTTTTTTTGCTATTACTTTACAGGATTTGACTTTACATAAAAATGTTAAAAGTAAAAGTTATAAATAATATTAAAACAAAACTTTTCTCTTGGACATTTATTTGTACGATCAACTCCTGACCAGTTAAATAAAAAAAAAGATTTTGAACGCCTAAATATACCTAAAATGGTCGATTTTCGGTTATGACTTAGTCCGATTTGATTTTAGACTAAATGTTAAATGCAAAAGTTATAGATAATATTGAAACAAAACTTCCTTCCATTTAACATTTTATGTACAATCAGTTTCTGACAAAATAAACTTATAAAAACGATTTTTAATGCCTAAATATACCTGAAGTAGTCGATTTTCGTTTATTATTCACCAGTATTTGACTTTACACGGAAATACTAGATATAAAAGTTTTAGATAACAATGAAAAAACTTTTTTCATTCAACATTTCCGTGTATAATCAATTCCTGGCGGTTTAAACCTATAAAAACGATTTTAGTAAAGCGTAAATACATTTTAAATAGTCGATTTTGGCTTATCATTTAATAGGATTTGATTTAACACATTTTCACGTAAAAAATTTCTAGTAAGTTAAACATAAAAGATCGATGAAAACGCTTAAATACAATCAAAATAATTGATTGTTGGCCACTATAGAAAACAAATAATTGTTCATGAATACGTTACAGTTTTCATTAAAATATAATATATTAGTATTTAAGATGTAACAGTTCTTGCAATGTCGAAGATATAAGGTTCTCCTGAATAGCAGTGATCATGCCTTATGTAAAAACGAAGTTTTTATATAGACAGCGGGAGGTTGGCGCGCGATAGCGCGCAGGAGGGCGCGACCCCCCTAGTTATAATACATTTTTATAATGCATTTTTATAATGCATTTTTATAATGCATTTTTATAATGCATTTTTATAATGCATTTTTATAATGCATTTTTATAATACATGTTTATAATACATTTTTATACTACATTTTTATAATACATTTTTATACTACATTTTTATAATACATTTTTATAATTCATTTTTATAATACATTGACTCATCTCTATATCGTTTTAAATAAATTAATCACATTAGAATTCAATTTTTTGAATTTTAAATAGCCTCCTCACTCAACACTTCACACCTTCAATTATTTAGTGAAATCTTTGAAGGGGCAACTTTAACGTCGGATATTTCGATAAAGTTCTCTTGACATTTTGTACTGTTTATTCTAGTAATTTGCACTTTACTAAATATTTCTTTATTTTTTCGATGTGGCTATTCGCACCAATATCCACGTAAACCTACGTAATTACATGTCTTTACGCCTCTTCAACTTAAGATTGTCCTGTAGCGAAAGACGAATGTAGGGAATTAGATAACAATTGTTATACAAATTCATTTTAGTGTTTTACACCATCCTATAAAATATAAAAAACATCTTGGCGCTAGCAATCGACCAATAATTTTCAAAAATTTATATGCTTTTTTTGCTAAATAAAAATACCTAAATGCTTGCAAACCGCAATCGCTTTTTTAAATAATATAGAATACGTATGAAAAATAAATAAATATCCATAAGAATTTTGATCGCATGCAGTGGGTAACTGATTTGAAATATCACGTTCAAGGATAGGTTCAGTATCGCCACAATCGAAAAACTAAATCTTGCTACAGGACAACCTTAATATTAAAATACGTGGATGCACGTAAATCTACATAATCACTTGTCTTGACGTATCTCTAAATCATATTGAAATAAGTAAATTCATTGTTATCCTTGTTATCCTTTTTTCGCAGCGATGCCTACGGAGTCCACTTTTAGTATAAAAAGTGTGGCTTAAATGACTTGAGAAATAATCCAACTTTATTGTGAAAAGCTTCCTTTTCGCATAAAAATTAGGCACCGCTGGCGTCACGGCGGAAGCCGGAAAACAAGAGGGATGTTTTATTTGCGGATAAGGCCAGCGCGTAGCGCGGGCCCTACTTTCTTATACTGTTTGTCTTTCAACTCAAGAAAATCAAATTTCTGTCTGTAGAAGCACTAAGAAATACTCCCTCTTAATTGAAAATTATAATAAATCCATACGTGAAGGAGTCGATTTACGTATTTCGATGGTGAGTTAGAGACACGTAAGGACACGTAGACAAATAATTTCGTGGATTTTGGTGCGACTAGTAACACACCGTCATTCTTTTTTGATTAAAAATGGTATCAGAAGGTAGTTATTAACGCATTATAATTGAATTTATTGTTTCAATTATTGTCACATTACGACGTGTCGGTCTGTTTTTTATCTATCATAAGTAGAGAAATGATTTCATATTGATAGTTTTTGTTTTACGTTAAGAATTATATGACTGTTTTACAATTTTTTTTTAACTTGGAACAGAATAGTTTCCACGATTTGTTACAAATACTTAATTTTGAATAACAAATTACAATAGTTATTGTTATTGTATAGGCTATTACGTTCATCCAATAATACTTTTGATTTTTAAAGTTATTGCAATGTTCAAGTCAATAAGAAGTGAACGAGAAAACCCCGTCAAAATCCGTTTCGAACTCCCCTTGAAATTATTTTTTATACATCAATATTTCAACAGTTACATCGTTTCCATGAAATTTCATATCTACAAACGTTTTAGAAAAGATACACAAGTGCAAACTTGCATGTGTATAAAAGTAAAATGTAAATAAGCTTATTATTTTGATTCCAAGAAGTCCAGTCGAGGCTTGGTATTTCGTACCTCCTTCCCTCTCTCCCTCTTACCATCTTCCTTGGCGATCGCTCGCGAGGCCCACGCCCCACGCTCGCACGCCCGAGGCGGCCCGCGCTCTCGTGTCTCGAGTCATTTGCTTGCGTCACGAGCTGGCCTGCGAACGTGCATTACCTTATCCTACCTACACGTTACCAAGTCGAGTGACACGGCGAAAAACATCGACAGGGGACGGCGCAGCAGTACGTTCAAATCTGTGTCCCTGATTATTTCCTTCTAATAGTACATTACGATACGTGTGACCTAAGTAGTACTTTTTTGCCCGGCGGGAAGTTAGGGCCCGAACGTAGCGAGTAAAAAGTGCTACTTAGGTGACAAGAATTTTATAGCACTGCCTGCCTTAAGCCCGCTGTCACGCCTATCCGTGTCCTAAGTAGTCCTTTTATTCAGCGTGAGGTTAGCATACGAGCGTAGCGAGCAGGGTTGCAAACTTGAACGAATTATTTACAATGTTCCGTTTCCTGAACGGAGCAAAATTTTTAGAACGTATAATGATTATAGAGTAAAATATTAATATTAATATTATCGATTACTCCTCTCTAAACTGAACAATGCGCCAGAAAAGCTACGATACTCCGCTCAAATTCACATTCCTTCTACATTTAAAGCAGACCGTTCTGATGTGACTTAAATTTTTCCGACCATGTAACGATAAAAATCATTACATTATTATAAATTGGGTTGTTGGTTACTTCCAAACGACCAAGTGATTTAAGAAATAAATAAAAACCTACATTGATAACCAAATTGTCTTTCATATTTAGCATACGATCATTCTTAACCAAAAATTATATGGCATGAGCCGGACACGCTCATTTTTGAGTAACACTTTGCTTAACGATGTACAGGTGGTGCGCACCATAGCTTTTTGCGTTTATATATCCAAACACATCGAAGGCGTCGTCTAGGGGTTTAAGGTAGTCGATGACGATGTCCAGGTGGTGCGTACCATAGCTTTCCACGTCTATATATCAAAACACATCGAAGGCATCGTCTAGGTGTTTAAGGTGGCCGATGACGATGTCCAGGTGGTGGGCACCTTAGCTTTTCGGCTCTATACCTCAAAACTGCTCGAGTACGGCGGCTAGGTGTTTAAAGTGGCCGATGACGATGTCCATGTGCTGCGTACCAGAGCTTTTCACGTCTATGTATCAAAACACATCGAAGGGGTCGTCTACGGTTTTAAGGTGGCCGATCACGATGTTCAGGTGGTGCGCTCCATAGCTTTTCACGTCTATGTATCAAAACACATCGAAGGGGTTTAAGGTGGCCGATCACGATGTTCAGGTGGTGCGCTCCATAGCTTTTCACGTCTATATATCAAAACACATCGAAGGCGTCGTCTAGGTTTTTAAGGTGGCCGATGACGATGTCCAGGTAGTGCGCACCATAGCTTTTTGCGTCTTTATGTCAAAACATATTGAAGGCGTCGTCTAGGTGTTTAAGGTGGCCGAAGACGATGTCCAGGTGGTGCGCACCAGAGCTTTTCGGCTCTATATGTCAAAACTGCTCAAGTGCGGCGGCTAGGTGTTTAAACTGGCCGATGACGATGTTGAGGTGGTGCGCTGCATAGCTTTTCACGTCTATATATCAAAACACATTAAAGGCGTCGTCTAGGTGTTTAAGGTGGCCGATGACGATGTCCAGGTAGTGCGCACCATAGCTTTTTGCGTCATTATGTCGAAACATATTGAAGGCGTCGTCTAGGTGTTTAAGGTGGCCGATGACGATGTCCAGGTCGTGCGCACCATAGCTTTTCGCGTCTTTATGTCAAAAAATATCGAAGGCGTCGTTTAGGTGTTTAAGGTGGCCGAAGACGATGTCCAGGTGGTGGGCACCATAGCTTTTCGGCTCTATACCTCAAAACTGCTCGAGTACGGCGGCTAGGTGTTTAAAGTGCTCGCTTCGCTCGTGCAAAATGTCACACGAACAAAATAGTCGACTTCCCCACCTGTGTCGAAATGTACTATTTAACTGAATATTAATATGTTGCTAATATACGATTATTTTCAAGCATAAAAGACTTAATATCACTGTTATTTGAGTAATTATAAGCCAAAGTAGTTTTAGCATACTTTTCTTATAAGAAAAATGTATTTTTAAGCTCATATTTAAAAGCAAAAAGAAAAACAAAGATCAAATTTAGTCTTAATATTCAAAGTCTTTTAATAAAGTTCTGTAATGATGTACTTCAAAATAGTTCCTTTAAAGTTAAAATAACAAAGAACTTTGAATATTAAATTAAGTTTATTTACATTTTAATTCAATATTTGGTTTTTGTGGAATCGAAGAATACTGTAAATTGAAAATTACTTAGCAGCGCACCGCAATTTTAAATTAAAACTAACATATTACAAAAGTTTAAACTGAGGCAAGTACCTATTAGTCTCCCTCCCACCCTATCTCTCCCTCCCTCTCTTTCCGACCTCTCTCTCTCTCGCTCTCTCTCTCTCCGGCTCTCTCTCTCTCTCTATCTCTTCCTCTCTCTCAACATCCGGCAAACTGAGTACCAAAAACTTTAATGAGTGCTTAAATATTTTTTTAGAAGAATCAACACGTTCTTTAAAAGCTAATTTTTTAATAAAACTTTCTACGAAAGTATAAAATAAGGCAATTATAGACGTTTTTTCTGGATAATCTATAAAAAACAACACAATTTATCTAGTTCTTTTATTTCTTCGAATCTCATCTATTCAATAAACACTCTCTACAAATGGTAATAATTTTTTTCATGACTGTACAAATAATCTATAAAATAATAATATTTATGATTTTGTAAAAGAAATCAAATAAATACGAATGAAAAAGTCTTTTAATTCTTTGATTCATTGTATGCTGAACAAATTATATGTAAGTACATTCAAAAAATTGTTCACTGCAAACCAAACAAACGAAAGTTGTGAAATCAATTATCGATAGTCAAGTAATGCAAATAACTCTCGGAAACTACTGTATGACTGTTCTCAGAAATATATTCAAATTTGTTCATCTTTCTGAGCTATAGAAATTAAACACAAGAAAGTACTGAAATCAATTTATTGTAGTCAAGTACCGGCCATAAGTTAATTTGACTGACATAATAGAACTTTTCGTATCTAGCGTGTAAAATTACATTTTACGCCCACATTGTAACTTCAAAATTATTCAGCCAGTGGGCATAAAATGCTACTTAGCGCCCAAGAGACCCAATAGCTCACATACTCTTACAAAACTTTATAGAACCTACGCACTTTACGCCCGTGTGGGCGAAAATTATTTTAATTATATAACTATAATGCCTTCTCTTTATTTCTAAAATTCATAAGAATTTTTTTAGATATTTACGAAAAGTCAAAGCCTATATAAAAAAATTACATAGTTACCAACACATCACTATTTTTCATAATGCTTTCTCAATTTTGAACTTTCTATAATATTACGCACCTTGGGAGGAAAAGAGAAGTCTAGAGCTGCTCTAGCAGGGTGGTCTTCCGATCTTCCATACATACTTGGGGGGCCCGACGATTTACAGTTCAAGGTGTAAGACATGGTCATTTTCATATAACTATTCATATGTTTAAAGATCAGATAAAATGTATAAATGGGTTGCTTCTAGATATTAACTACTGATCCGTGAATCTATCACTCTGTTTTTAAATAGAAAGTGCAAACCCGCCTGAAAGTATCATATGAGATCTCATATGTAATCCCATAATATATAAAATTACAGATGACATCGCATATGAGATCTGATACGAGATATGCGATGCCTGAAATTCTCATATGAGATCTTATATGATATTTACACGCGGGAAAAGGATACACAATAGGTTGCTTATAAAACGGTTAGTAAAATGTAAAGCACTTTTAAATAGACTATAAATTTATATGAATTTTTTATTTTATTCTCGTTTAAAAAGGACGGACACAATGAAAAATATTGTGGGTAATAAAAGTAAATCATGATTCTGCACATATAGGGATGTTGTACTTAACGGTACCAATTAAAAATTAAAGTCAATGTAATTATTTATAGTAGACTTATAGGTATAAATATTGTTAATGAATTTATGCAAAAATTTTGTATTCTATATTTAAGTAGCCCACCGGTAAACTGCAAATCGTCGGGCCCGCCAAGTATGTATGGGAGATCGGAAGACCACCCCTGCTAGAGCAGCTCTAGACTTCTCTTTTCCTCCTAAGGTGCGTAATATTATAGAAAGTTCAAAATTGAGAAAGCATTATGAAAAATAGTGATGTGTTGGTAACTATGTAATTTTTTTATATAGGCTTTGACTTTTCGTAAATATCTAAAAAAATTCTTATGAATTTTAGAAATAAAGAGAAGGCATTATAGTTATATAATTAAAATAATTTTCGCCCACACGGGCGTAAAGTGCGTAGGTTCTATAAAGTTTTGTAAGAGTATGTGAGCTATTGGGTCTCTTGGGCGCTAAGTAGCATTTTATGCCCACTGGCTGAATAATTTTGAAGTTACAATGTGGGCGTAAAATGTAATTTTACACGCTAGATACGAAAAGTTCTATTATGTCAGTCAAATTAACTTATGGCCGGTACTTGACTACAATAAATTGATTTCAGTACTTTCTTGTGTTTAATTTCTATAGCTCAGAAAGATGAACAAATTTGAATATATTTCTGAGACCAGTCATACAGTAGTTTCCGAGAGTTATTTGCATTACTTGACTATCGATAATTGATTTCACAACTTTCGTTTGTTTGGTTTGCAGTGAACAATTTTTTGAATGTACTTACATATAATTTGTTCAGCATACAATGAATCAAAGAATTAAAAGACTTTTTCATTCGTATTTATTTGATTTCTTTTACAAAATCATAAATATTATTATTTTATAGATTATTTGTACAGTCATGAAAAAAATTATTACCATTTGTAGAGAGTGTTTATTGAATAGATGAGATTCGAAGAAATAAAAGAACTAGATAAATTGTGTTGTTTTTTATAGATTATCCAGAAAAAACGTCTATAATTGCCTTATTTTATACTTTCGTAGAAAGTTTTATTAAAAAATTAGCTTTTAAAGAACGTGTTGATTCTTCTAAAAAAATATTTAAGCACTCATTAAAGTTTTTGGTACTCAGTTTGCCGGATGTTGAGAGAGAGGAAGAGATAGAGAGAGAGAGAGAGCCGGAGAAAGAGAGAGCGAGAGAGAGGGAGGTCGGAAAGAGAGGGAGGGAGAGATAGGGTGGGAGGGAGACTAATAGGTACTTGCCTCAGTTTAAACTTTTGTAATATGTTTTTTTAGATAGATTTCACAACTTTTTAAGAGAAAATAATAATTACATAATGTGATAACGTTATGAGAGTTTATTATAGTATATTTTTAATATCATTATTAAATGGCTGTATTGTTATTCATAAAAGTTTTAAATTTGAAGAAACAGTCAAATTTTTCTTCAAGGAGCTCTATAAAATGATTATATTAGTTAAATTTTTTGAAATAATTTAATCGAACATGTATTTTCTTAGGTATGATGATAAATTAACAATATTATTAATTGTAAAATCATATGAAAAAAAACATAATTCTTTTTATTTTTATAGAAAGTTTTTATTTGTACAGTCATGAAAAAAATTATTACCATTTCTATAAATGTGCTTATCAAATAGATGAGATTAGAAGAAATTAAAGGACTAGATAAATTGTGTTGTTAAAACGTAAATAAAATTTTTTTTTTTTTAAAACGTGTTGATTATTTAAAAAAAAAAATTTTAAACTCTTATTAAAGTTTTTGGTACAGAGTTTGATGGATGTTGAGAGAGAAAGAAAGAGGGAAGAGGGCGGGAAAAATACAGTGCCAGAGAGAGAGGACAAGAAACGGAGGGAGAGTAGATTATACAGAAAAAATGTCTGTACTTGCCTTATTTTATAACTTCGCAGAAAGTTTTATATCAACAATATTATTATTTGTACAGTTAATAATTACATAATGTGATAACGTTATGACAGTTTATTACAGTATATTTTTAATATCATTATTAAATAGTAGTATTGGTATTACCAAAAGTTTTAAATTCGAATGTTCTTTTAAGCTGCTTTTTCTATAGAATGTCTTGTGGGTTCTTTAAATTTGACAGACGTGTAATTTATGTATTTGTTAACAGTTCTACTTATAAACTGTTCAATCAAGATCTTCTTATCCATATGATTCATAAGTTCTGATACTCTGTAAAAATAAAAACAAAATTTCACAAAGTAACAATACTTATTATTATATTAATAACAGTTTTCTACTATATAAAAGTTTGCTACTTATCTGAATATTTATATTTTCATTTCAAAGTACAAATATACTTCTGATCTTGCATGTAATAACCACTGTCGAAGAAAATGAACCTACTATGGAACGCACCACCTAGACCTCGTCAAAGGCTACCTCGAACACCTGGACCTACTATTACATGCGCCCTGACATCTAAATGCAAAAAACTACGGAGCGCAACACCTAGACATCGTCATCGGCTACCTCGAACACCTGGACCTCCTATTACATTCGCTCTGACATCTAAATGCAAAAAACTACGGAGCGCACCACCTAGACATCGTCATAGGCTACCTGGAACACCTGGACTTCCTGTAAAATACGTCCTGACATATAAATGCAAAAAGCTACGGTGCGCACCTCATCGACTACCCCGAACACCTGGACCATGTATTAGATGCACCCTGAGATCTAATCGCAAAAAATTACGGAGCGCACAACCTAGACTCCATTATCGGCCACCCCAAAGACCTAGACCACGCATTCGATGCGTTCCAATACCTAGAGGTAAAAAACTACGAAGCGCACCACCTAGACATCGTCATCGGCTATCTCGAACACCTAGAATTCCTGTACAATGCGCACTGACATATAAATGCAAAAAACTACGGTGCGCACCACCTAGACATCATCCTCGGCTACGCCGAACACCTGGGCTTCCTGTAAAATGCGCGCTGACATATAAATGCAAAAAACTACGGTGCGCACCACCTAGACATCATCCTCGGCTACCCCGAACACCTGGACCTCCTATTAGATGCGCCGTGACATCTAAATGCAAAAAACTACGGAGCGCACCACCTAGACATCGTCATCGGCTACCTCGAACACCTGGACTTCCTATAAAATGCATCCTGACATATAAATGCAAAAAGCTACGGTGCGCACCACCTAGACATCATCCTCGGCTACTCCGAACACTTGGACTTCCTGTAAAATGCGCGCTGACATATAAATGCAAAAAACTACGGTGCGCACCACCTAGACATCATCCTCGGCTACCCCGAACACCTGGACCTCCTATTAGATGCGCCGTGACATCTAAATGTAAAAAACTACGGAGCGCACCACCTAGACATCGTCATCGGCTACCCCGAACACCTGGACCACGTATTAGATGCACCCTGAGATCTAATCGCAAAACCTACGGAGCGCACAACTTAGACTCCATCATCGGCTACCCCAAAGACCTAGACCACGGATTCGATGCGTTCCAATACCTAGAGGTAAAAAACTACGAAGCGCACCACCTAGACATCGTCATCGGCTACCTCGAACACCTAGACTTCCTGTAAAATGCGCGCTGACATATAAATGCAAAAAACTACGGTGCTCACCACGTAGACATCATCCTCGGCTACCCCGAACACCTGGACCTCCTATTAGATGCGCCGTGAGATCTAAATGCAAAAAACGACGGAGCGTACCACCTGACATCGTCATGGGCTACCTCGAATACCTGGACCTCCTATTACATTCGCCCTGACATCTAAATGCAAGAAACTACGGAGCGCACCACCTAGACATCGCCATCGGCTACCTCGAACACCTGGACTTCCTGTAAAATGCGCGCTGACATATAAATGCAAAAAACTACGGTGCGCACCACCTAGACATCATCCTCGGCTACCCCGAACACCTGGACCTCCTATTAGATGCGCCGTGACATCTAAATGCAAAAACATACGGAGCGCACCACCTAGACATCATCATCGGCTACTCCGAACACCTGGACCACGTATTAGATGCACCCTGAGATCTAATCGCAAAAACCTACGGAGCGCACAACTTAGACTCCATCATCGGGCACCTCAAAGACCTAGACCACGCATTCGATGCGTTCCAATACCTAGAGGTAAAACGCTACGGAGCGCACCACCTAGACATCATCTTCAGCTACCCCGAAGGCTTTACCTCGAGTTCCTCGGGTACAGTTCGGATGAGCCTCGAATTCGCCTGAAGCTAACCGCGGGTGTGCCTCGGATTAGCCTCGGCAGCACCTCGGCTGTACCTCGGCTCGAGCCGCGGCAAATCCGGGGCTGGAGCCGAGGTCCGAGCCGAGGTCCCAACCGAGGTAAAGCCGAGGTCCAAGCCGAGGTAAAGCCGAGATCCGAGCCGAGTTCTAGCCGAGGCTCGACCGAGGTCCAACCGAGGCGCGACCGAGGTCCGAGCCGAGTACTCTACACCTTTGTAAAAGTCTACATTGTTATGACTCATCTCGCGCAATTCTTACATGTGAAGTGTCATGACAGAAATTTTAAAATGTCGATTTCTCGAAAACACGTACAAGTGGGTTAGGTCGTTATTCCGGGAAGCCACAGATATTATGTTCATAATATATGTAAATACATATATAGAGATATATACATAGAGAGAGGTTATGTACTAATAAACATATATACTGTATATAATAAAAAATATACATATGTTTATGTCTCTTCTTCTCTTCCTCTCTCTCTATCTATATTTTTATCTTTCTCTTTCTTTTGTCTTTCTTTATTATTATACGGCCATTATCACTGCTTAACTCTTCATGGCCATTAATTCCTGGTGATTGTATGTGTGTATATATATATACATAACATATATGACGTCACAGGAAGTCGGGAAAAACCGGATGCGAGGCTGAATACCATGGAGAAAGTTAAGAAATCGGAAAGCCGACAAAAAAAAATTCAGTCCCTTATATCTTTTGAATGAGATAATCTTCTTAAATAAAATCTTTTGATTTGAGTAGAGCAATGAAATGGCTTTCGATTAAGAGGGATATGTTATATAGTTAAAACTAGCGCAATAGGTGTATAAGCTCATAGAATTTCTCGTACATCCATTTCAATGTATATCATCACGCGGTCGTCCTAAGGCTCTTCTATACTTGCCTTCGGAACGCTCCCGCGTTCCTTGATATAATATTAAATAAAAATGACTAGTGAATAAGATGATAAATTTTTTTGCGTTATACTTATACCGTATAAAACTTTATTTTGAGATCTCTACTCATTATTTTCCTTTCTATTTTTTCTTGTTTTTTCACAAGATTAACAAGAAAAATATTTGATATAAAAAATATTATCAAATTTTGTCTGATTCCATATTAATTAGTTTTATATAATTGTTTGTAGCAAATATTGAAATCTTTATATTTACCATTATTACTTACCTAACTATTTTTAAGTTTTTAGAAATAGTACATTATGATATTAAATCAATCCGTGAAAAAAATAATTTTGACAAGGGCCAAGGTCGTTCTATCAAGTTGCGGGCAATACCCATCGAGGCATTGTCATTGCCTCGAATATATAACCAATGCATTTCATGTATTATTACATCTAGACGCGCAAAGCCAAGGTGTTGCGAAGTATTTTTCGCAAAAAGCTACGTAGCATACGATCTGGTCTTTGTCTTTGGCAGCAGTGGACACCCAGACGACGTATTTGATATGTTCCGAAGTGTAGACCCGAAAAACCACACAGCGCATCCCCTATAGACAACACATTCGCTGTGTTGGGCAGGTAGGCGCAAAACCTGCGAAGCTTACCACCTGGATATCATCTTCGGCCACCTCCAAAACCTAAAAACGTATTTGATGCATTTGACTTTTGGCGTAGATACACGAAAAGCTACGGAGTGCAGTACCTCGACATTGTCATCGGTCACCTCGAGCACCTAGATTCCACACTGAACGTGTCTTAACGTATACATGGAAAACAAAAATACAAAGTGGACGTCGTCTTCGGCCACCTTAAACATCTAAACGAAGCCTCAGAATTATTTCAAAGTGCGCCACACACAATGAGTTTTGACGTATAGACGCTAAAAGCTATGGTGCGCACCACCTGGACATCGTCTTCGGCCACCTTAAACACCTAAACGACGCCTTCAACATATTTTGACATAAAGACGCGAAAAGCTATGGTGCGCACCACCTGGACATTATCATCGGCCACTTTAAAAGCCTAGCCGCCACACTTCGAACACCTTGATGACGCAGTAACCATGTAGAAAACGTTTTGACTTGGTTTAATTAATTCATGTTCCGTTCTGTCAGGAGCATTTCTTGAACACTAAATAACAGTTTTGTTGAACGAAATACAATACCCTTTTATTTAAAAACGGTTTGATTTAGACTAAACAATTTTTAATAAAAGAATGGTTTAGAATGCATTATTTTTGTTAAGTTATTTAACGGTGTAGTATAGAGTAGAACATTTTGATTATAATTTAAAGTTTCTTTGGTTTAGAACATATACTTTTCAATCCTTTAGTTCAGAAGTGAACATTTTTTTTACAATTCGAAGTCGGTTTTGTTCAAAAAGGAACGTTTTTATTAAAATTATAAACGGTTGAATTGCAAGAAAACCAAAGTATGAGCGTTTAAAAGAGCGAAATTCCGTTCAAGTTTGCAACCCTGGTAGCGAGTGCAATAAAAGGTCACGGATAGGCGTGACATAAGTGTGGGCTTAGGTCACACAGTGCTATAAAGGTAATTTTCAATACATAAGTTATAAGTTATAAATTATAAGTTATGGTAGAGTGACTTCACCAGTGAAGGAACGAATAAGGAAATTGTAACTTTTGTTATTCAATTAAGTGGTTTAAAAATGGATTAAAAGTAAAACACTTTTGAAATTTATATTCTAAAATGTTCAAACTTTACGTCGGTGAGCAAATTTTGAGTAAAGAATCAAAGTAAACATTTTATTTAATGAAAAACTGTAAATGTATCCTAAAAACCAGTAAAGGGACACTCAATCTTAGTATCTAAATACGATTCACCAGTGAAGGAATACATCGCCAGTGAAGAAACACTTAATAGCGGCGATTTTATGATTTTATTCTTAATAAGATAATTTCTTTTATGCAGAATCTTTATAAAATGAAATAAAAATTTTCAAGGATTCGAAAATTATCGTCATGTTAGATAAACAATACATAGAAAGCCTGATATTTTCATATATATAAAGAAAATGTTCGTTAATTGGTAACTGTTCCAATACTGGTGTAGTCACCCTATATGTTAAATTTAATGTCCCCAAAGATATTTTGATGATTTTGCTTGTCCGATCGTAAGAATTTCTTACCGCGAAGGATTTTTAACTTGTATATGGGAGCGTCTAGCAGAAACGGGCCACCGAGCGCGCGCGGTGCCTTTTTTCGCGTAAAAGGCGCTCTGTTTAACTCGCTCATAATCGTATGCTGCGTCTTTGAAAAAAAAACCAAGGACCTATATCAATAGATTTTTTCTGCTCTTTCCAATTGCGCCATTGTTTTTATTGCGAAACGCGTTCTTCCGGACGAAAACTCGAGTTGAATATTGAAAGCCATTTTTCTCAAAGTATATCATGTTTTTTTCTAAATAAACTACACCATTGGAAAGTACAACTCTTAAGCTTCAAAACCCTATCTTGGAGAAGTTGGAGAAATAAAGGGTTTAAAAGTAACAACATGAAAAAGACAGCGCCGAGGGCCTGCGCGAGCCCCTCGCACCCGTGCGTACGGTACGTTTAAGTGCACGCTCTATTCAATTCGCTAATAATCGTGTACCAAGTCTCTGAAAAAAGAACTAAGGACATATATCGATAGATTTTTCCCTGCTCTTTCCAATGATGCTATTATTTTTATTCTGAAATGCTTCCTTCTAGTTGAAAATTCCATTTGAATGTTTAAACTATTTTTTCAATAAAATATCAGTCTTTTCTTCAAAATGAATTATATTCTTCAAAAGTACAAGTCTTAAACTATAAAATATTATATTTTTAAGTTGAAACATGAAAAGTTCAAAAATAGTAAGATCAAAAAGACAGCGGCTGCCCGAACTTTTTACGCTATGCTCAAGGGCGAATTAATACACGCGATGTGCTATTTCGCCCTTTCTTTTTTGTAAATATAAAATGTTTTGTAACTTACAATGCCAATGCGTGGACATAATTTTGTGGATTTAGTTGTAACAGTTAGTATAATATTACAATGAACTTTGTTCATTTATATAACAAAATTTGAAAAACATAATATATTAAACATAAAAATATACATGAACGCACTGAAAGCAGTGAAACAGAAATTTAAAATAACCTTATAGATTGTTTAATCTGGCATAACAATATTACCTTTTCCTTTAAATTCTAATTTTTTTACATTTTTTTGATTTTATAAGAATTGTCCTTTTTGCGACATCCGCTTCTTTCTTTGTTTGAGTTTTAAGTACTTTTTCTTTTTTCATCGGTGGATATAATTGAGAATCTTTTGACGCTGAAAATCTTTTAAGTTCTAACTTTTTGGCATCATTTAATAATTTAATACAATGAAACAATTGAGTTCCAGGTATTGTCTTAGCTGAGGCTAGCCTGTTTTGTAGCTTTTCTGTAGCCTCTAAGTAATCGTCTTTTGATGAAAAAAAGCACTCAATATTTTTGAATTACTCAGTTGCCCATTTGTATAAATCTTGGGGCGTCAATATATAATTGTCGGATACTTTCCGTAACCTTTCTCGTCTGGCATTGCTTTTCACAGAAGCACCTATTCCATCACATGCATTTTTTCCGTGGACTGTTGCATGAAAATGCCACTCAGCATCAATAGCAAAATGACTTGGTACACGATTATTAGCGAATTGAATAGAGCGTGCACTTAAACGTGCCGTACGCACGGGCGCGAGGTGCTCGCGCGGATCCTCGGCGCTGTCTTTTTCATGTTGTTACTTTTAAACCCTTTATTTCTCCAACTTCTCCAAGATAGAGTTTTGAAGCTTAAGAGTTGTGCTTTCCAATGGTGTAGTTTATTTTGAAAAAAAACATGATATACTTTGAGAAAAATGGCTTTCAATATTCAACTCGAGTTTTCGTCCGGAAGAAAGCGTTTCGCAATAAAAACAATCACACCATTGGAAAGAGCAGGAAAAAATCTATCGATATAGGTCCTTGGTTTTTTTTTCAAAGACGCAGCATACGATTATGAACGAGTTAAACAGAGCGCTTTTTACGCGAAAAAAGGCACCGGGCGTGCTCGGTGGCCCGTTTCTGCTGGACGCTCCCATATACAACTTTATTGTCCGTTTTATCTGAAATTTGGATTATGCGATTTTTCAACTCTTTATATTATGTAATGTTCTTTACGACTTTGATGACGTTCGAATTGTGATTCTTGATGACACGAATACCTCCTTGTACAGCATACAGTGCAAAGTAATTTCTTGTAACTGCTTCAGTATTTTATTTTAAACCCGGTATTAAAAAATAGTTATTGACGTGTTATAATTAAATTATTGTTTTAATTATTCCTATATTACGACGCGTCATTCTATTTTTATTTATCATTGCTAGCAAAATTTCTTATTGATAGTTTCTGCTTTAGGGATTACACGACCGTTTTTCAAATTTTTTTTTTTAACTTGCAACATAATAGTTTATACGATTTGTTACAAATATTTATTTTTTTAAGCAGACTGCAATATTTATCGTCATTATATAGGTTATTATTTTAATCCATGAATACTTACTGATTTTTAAAGTTATTGCAAAAACATAACAAGTACGTCTGCGATTAGACGGCGTCACGTGACAATGACGCAACTGACCCTGATGCTTTCAACCCTTTCAGCTCCTGTAAGTTTCAGTGCTGGAAATGCGGAGAAAAGCAAAATCCTGAGACTTCCCGCGCCGCGTCTTCGCGCTTGCTCGATGTCGGCAACCCCGTTTCCCTATCGGGCTATTTACTCATCTTGCTTAGCGAACCTACCTGAAGCTTTACATCAATTGATTTGTAACGATGCATCTGTTCAATAGGCGTATCGATACTAAAAACCGAATGCGAAACACTTTCTCTGTCGGATAACGCGTGCGCTAGAGAGAGAAAGCCGACGGATCTGTCAATGGCATGGGAGAGCGAGCGTCCGAATGTGTACATCCATGTACACACTGATATACACACGTACCGAAGCTCGTACAGCGAGGAGAGAGAGAGAGAGAGAGCAGGCAACTGAGTAGCTGACTTTCCTCTACACCGAGCTCCGCGACCACGCGTCCCGCAGGACGCGCAAGCTACAGTACGCCCCACCGCGCCGACTATACAGCACATGGCGAGCGAGTATAAATGCCGCCTCACGCGCCGTGGAAAAGTATTCTCTCAGCCCAGGGCCGTACTCGCTAAGCCCTCGAGCCCACCGACGGAGCGGAGTATACAAGCGCACTCGTTACTCTGCACCCGAAGCACCGCTGAGACGATTCCCCCGGGTATATGAGCGCACTCGTTACCCGGGTGTTGTCCACGAGTAGTGGGACCGCACTCGCCTGCTCGTGGAGAACTGCGCTCGCGACCACCGTATTCTAGTTGTTCGTAGACTTGTATCTAATGTTCGCGCTCCGCTGTTTTATATGTTACAGATCTCCGCCAAACGCGACCCGTAGTCAGCTATGATTAATGTACAACTTTCATCGCGCCCGAACAGGGACTAGTTTTTCAATTCACGCGGAATAACGACAGAAAATCATTCAACTAACATCTAATATTGAAATAAATTATACAAAGCAAAATAAAAAACCGGTTAATACTAGCAATTATGGGGAAAGTTGGATGGGTTTATAAGCTCCGAAAGGAGGAACTCATAGACGAACTCGCGAAACTAAAGATCGATAACACAGGAAATGTAGCGGAATTACGACAACGCCTACTAGCGATAGCGAAAATAAGTCCGGAACATTTTAAAAATCAACCGGAAGACGCGGAAGCTTACGATGAGGGATTAGACAGGACCCGCGATTTGGAGGAACAGACAAATAACACATCGACACTATAGAACACGCAATCACCATTTGTAATACCGAACCAGGATACAGCCGCGGCACACATAAATTATATATCAGTGGAAAACACAATCGCGAAAACTCTAGACCAGATGCGAAAATGGAATGGTCATTCCACGGTTTCAATGGCTTCGATGGCCGCGACGTGTATGGGTGTCTAGAGAGAGTTGAGGAGTTACGGAAGCCATACGGCTTCACCGATGCGGATCTTCTCATAGGGTTTCCGGAATTATTACGGGGGAAGCCCAATTTCGAATCAATTTCAAATCAGGTGGACCGCGTATGCCTATGTCACCGATCATTTTGGAATTAAAGTATTCATGTTCTTCTCCAAAAATTATTTGACCTGTATATTTTTATTTTTTTGTTGCATCAAAATTTCATGCGTTCAGCAATGGCAAAAAATTCCGAGAAAAACCTTACTTAGAAAAAAATTTTTTCAATGTAATTTTCAAACCGCTACTGCTTCACCAGTTTTTTAAGCTTTTTAGCGTGTAACACATAATTTCACTAAGGTTTGAGCCCTCTTTCACGTTCTTTATGTTATTTAAAAAAAAATAAAAAATGCACGAGTTATGTACTTTTTACTGAAAAATGCACTTTTTAGAAAAGTGCATTTTTCTCAAAAACGCTATTTTTTTTGCTCAATTTTTTTTTGTCCTGATAGAGGACCTAAATACCTATCTAGACGTCTTTGTGAAATTCCCGACCCGTGCCCAGGAATAGCGATCATTAATGAGATAATACACAAACAAATTTTTCACGCTTAACCCTTACATATATTCAATGGTATAACAGTCAATATAAAGGTTTTTATCTTTGTGCGTAAGCAATATACAAGTACACATAGTATCTGTTGTATTTTTTATTTTTGTCTTTTAGATTTTTTATTTTTATATCTACCTTTCTTTTTCTGCTTCATTGTTCTTACTTCAGTAAGGGGACAATCAGCGGTCTTTGCTGTTAAACAATGTACTTTATCATTGCACGTTTCTTTAATCCATAAATGAGTTTTTTGAATTCCAGGATACTTAGGAGTAGCAAGCCAATTAACATTTTTTACTTTTCTAAACTCTTCTACGTCAACGTCTTGTAAATGTATTATTTTAATTGCATCTGTATATTTTTGAACGTGCTCTACAAAATCATTAGCATTTTGAATGTATTTTTCATGGGGACTTCGAAGATTATGCGAAGTAGCATAATGCTTTATAAGTCCACCCACACCATCTACAGCTCCTTTGCCGTGCCCAGTAGCAGAGAACAACCATTTTATATCAAATGGTGCTCGTTTTAATTCATATAATTGAAAGTGATTTTTAAAGTGGCTAGCGGTGCTATCTGATACAATGGTAATTTTTTTTATTGAATCACGACAATTGTCTTTCAAGTAGATTATAATGTTTTCTATTGTTAGCAAAGCATACGCTGAATCATGTTTTCGGTCATCACTTATGAGTGCGAAACTTTGTGTCGAATCCCCTTGATAAGATACTGCTGTGAAAATAGAAATTTGATCATTAACCCAATGATTTCCTTGAACAGCTTTATTATGAATTACAGCCCAGTTTTCAGCGAAGTCTATTTGAAGAACTAAATGATGTGGGTCTTTCTTAGCATTTTCTCTTTCTGCTTTTATAGCTTTGCGTTGTATATTTTTTACATACATGTGAGTACTAATCTTCATGGTCCAAACCGAAAGTTCCTCTTTAAAAGCAGAAATTGGCACGGTTTTTTGAATCAAGTTACCATTTTCCCACAAAGCATACGTAATTTCTTCTGTGCTTTCTACATCTTGCAGTTTTAGAACATAAAACGTAATTCCGTTACTGCCTGGACAAATTTTACATTCCTGCAAATAACATAAATCAAATGGCTCAGAACACTTTGTTGCGTTTATTATTTCTGACCGAAGTTCATCCAACTCTGTAATGTTACTCCCTCTGAAATTAATCAAGCTCGTAAGAAATAAATCATAATTTGCGCAATAGATACAGAGACAAACTTCTTTGATGGGGCTAAGTAAAACATATTTTGGTCGCAAACTATAAAACTTCGATTTACCAATTTTTAATTCCGGATAATCATTTTTGAATGCTTTATACGTTGTGACGATGTATTTTCGCCCCAATGCCTCTTCTTCTCGCTGGACTCGCGGCGCACCGATTCAGATGGCCGAATGGTAATTGAATAATTCGAAAGCTAACGGGAGGGAATATTCTTTATTTGTTCCCGGATTTTGACAACTGGCGAGACCATGAGAGATGACAACGATAGCGGAATGCTGCATGGTGCGGAAGAAGGTAAGTGGAGAGAGACAGAGAGAGAGAGAGAGAGAGAGAGAGACAGTGTAGAGAGGTAGAGTGGAGCATGAGGCGAGTTTGCATCTCGCGCACGCGTGAGCGGTGCAGCGGCGAGGTGCGAGATGGCAGCACCTCGCGGGCGGGAGTGGCGTAGTCGCCATCAGGCCCCTCGTGCCGGGCTGATGCAACCCGCTGTTCTGCTGCGCGTGCGCGGAGGGAGGCTGTACGGCGCGAGCGGAGAAGATTGGCAGTACCAAGAGAGCGGTGACCACGAGCGCGTGTAAGGAAGAAGTTCCGCGGTTTTTCGAGTGGAGAGTTCGAGAGAGTGAGCGTGGGGGACGGCAACGACGAACAGCAGGATCGAGGGAGAGAGGAGAGAGAGAGAGAGACAGAGAGAGAGAGAGAGAGAGAGAGAGAGAGAGAGAGAGAGAGAGAGAGAGAGAGAGAGAGAGAGAAGAGAGTTGGTGCGAGAAGACGGGGGAGCCGCGGCGACTGGAGGGAGAGAGTGCATCGTAGCAGCGCGAGATTGAGCAGCCGGGAAATCGGCGGTCCAGCCCCACCAGAAGGTCAAGGCTTCGCTGCGACGGAAGGTACGTGGGCAGCGGGCCCGAGAGCGGATAGTGGACCGTGGCGAGAGTGGAGAGAGAGAGAGAGAGAGAGAGAGGTTCGCGGACGCGGCGATTCTCAGAATTGCGCCGCGAGAATTTTCGATTTCGCGTGGAGAAAAAGAGAGAGAGAGAGAGAGAAAGAGAGTCGCGGTTAACAATCGAGCATCGCACGGTGATGCTTTCTGAGGGTGCGCGTGTCTAACGCGTTTGGAGAGAGAGCGAGCGAGCGAGCGAGCGAGCGAGAGAGAGAGAGAGAGAGAGAGAGAGAGAGAGAGAGAGAGAGAGAGAGAGAGAGAGAGAGAGAGAGATAGTCGTGTGTAATAGTCGAACATCGCGCGGCGATGCCTTTAGTTCAGGCGGGCGTCTAACATCGGTGGAGAGAGAGATAGCGTGAGTCGGTTGGGGGCTCGCCTCGCCGCGATCCGGGCGAGTGTGCGTGTAGAAAATTCGTGGAGAGAGCAGGAGAGAAAGAAAATTCGCGAGTGGCGTTTTCGGGAATCGCACTGCGGCGATCCCTTAAGTTCGTGTACACGATTTTTGCGGCGATTTAGAGCGTGGAGAGTGGAGAGAGAGAGAGAGATTCGGGTGCGCAGCGATTCTCCGAATCGCGTCGCGGCAGGTTTCAGTTTATCAGCGAGTTTCCGAGCGGTGTCGACGAGTTTCACGAGAGTGAGAAGAGTGAGTGTGTGCGTGAGAGTGGAATTAGCTACTTGTAGTAGGGATTTTCGATTTGAATAAAATAAGAGTTTACTTGAAGTTGGTGTTTGGAATATTTATTTAGCGCAGTACCCTTCCCAACCTTTTTTTAGCATCGTAGCTCGCCCAGGCGTACGACATCTCAGCGGAATCTCCTTTTGGACGGTAAGTGTCGCGAGAAAGCGAGAGGAAGAGGGAGGAGGTTAACAATTATTTTTATTTGCGGGTGTTCGGGCTCGGCGATTCTTCGCTTAAGTACACCATCGTAAATTGGCATCCCTTGTGCGGAGATCTGCTGTGATAAAGGTTGGGAAGTGCGTGTAGTGTAGAGAAATAGAGTGAGAGTAAGTGTGAGTGTTGCGGCAGAGTCGTGGCGAGTTTGCGGTAATTGCGGCGTAGCGATAGTAAAGCGTGCGAATAATAAATATATATATATATATATATATATTGAATATTTAAATTATTTGTTCTCCCTGATATTATATATAATACTTGATTTTGAATATTTATTGTGGAGAGTTGGCGGCGTAATTGCTAGTCGCACAGGCGGAAGCCGTGCATTCAGAGGTAATTTGTGGAGTCAGAGATAGTGTAGACGGAATAAAGAGTGAGAGTTGGACTACTCGGCTTTCGTAATCGAGTAATAGTCGTGGAGAAGCGGACGCGAGCCATGGGCGAGCACGCTGCGAGAATGAAGGAGCTGGTGCAATCTCGTGCGGCCAGGCGCTGGACCCGAACTGTGGCCCAGTTGCAGCCGGCAGAATTGGTTGCGGAACTTGAGGAACGGAGGGCGTATAGCCGCGGTAACTTGGAGAGTTAGCGAGATCGCTTATTGCGTGCGATCTTGCGCGACGAAGTGCCTGGGGTTGAGGTCCCCTGGTACACCTGCGACGAGTCTGAAGCCATTGAAGAGATTATTGGGATGGATGTAGAGAGAGACGGGGAGAAAGGTGAGAAAATTCAACGGATGAAGACTTTGAAGAAGAAAGAAGCGGCCCGGTCTCGGGCTAGAACGAGTAGTGAAGGCTCGCTGCGGGCGAGCGACGAGGATGTGGGGAGAGGAAGAGAGCAGCTGGTGGAGGTGATGGTGCACCAGCAGGAGGAGCCTACGCCAGTGACGGTGACTGTCACTAGCTCATCGAGAGCCACTAGGAGTAACGCGGGTTCGGTCCTGCGGACGACAGGGGCACAACCGGCCGTGACTACTTCGCTCTCAGTTCTGAGTGCGCCCAGGGTGACAGCCACGTTTGATAGTAGCCGATTCGTACCTCCCGTGGCATCGACGTGGGAATACTATTCAGCTCGATTATATCGGAGGCTACCGCCTACTGAACCGTTGTCGCTGCCTTCAGCCCTGCCGGCTCGGACACCGCTTAGAGCACTGCCAGCTCTCGTTCAAAGGGAGACTCCAGCGAGGAAGAAGGGGTTGCCCCAAAGGGAGTGGTACACTCCAGGCCAGAATTGGGATGAGATACAACGGATGTATGACGGGGAGGCGAGTAGTGGAGAGGAGAGTGACGTAAAGGAATGGATAGAGTTGAAGAAGGAGAAGGAGCGAAGCCTTCGCTCATCATACTCGGAGAGAGGAGGCAGCGGCACAACTTACCGGCCTGTGAAGAATTCTCAGCTGACCTGTACTTCGGACCATGAGGGAAGCAAGCCACTACTGAGAAGGAAGACATCAGGGCGTCCTCGTCGGAGACCTATCGATCCTTCCCTCATGGAGCGGTTAAGCGATGAGGAAGAAATAGAAAATCGCCAGGAAAACATATCGAAGAGGCCTGATCACCCAATAAGGGAGTGCGAGAACCGAAGCGGACTGGGAGATTCGCAAGAGAAAGGAAGTCGGCGGTACGCAGCATCACGATATCAAGCAGTAGTGAGAGTTGAGGAAACTCAGAGAGGAGCAGCCTGGCCCACCGTAGACGTCGAGACCTCAGCGAGGCGGAGGATGACGGTGAAGTGGAGCCGAGAAGACGGTGGAGAGCGACACCTACAGCGGAGCAAAAGGCTCGCGCAGTCAAGCTATTGAAGAGTTGGGGCATCAAATTCAGTGGAGACGAGAAGGAGGACCCCGAGGAGTTTTTAGAGCAGTTAGAAGACTGCCGCGAGGGAGCAGGGTTACGTGATCGAGAGCTGCTCGGTGCCTTGCCCTGTATCTTAACTAAGAGAGCTGGCAGGTGGTTCAGAACTATCAAGGTGGATACGCCCTCTTGGTTGGGATTTCGCAAGGCTTTCGAACATCAGTTCGTCACAGAATACGACCGTGAAGATCTGTTGGATGATTTGAGACGAAGGACGCAGTCTGGGGGCGAGAAGATTGCCACGTACCTCTCCAATTTCAATTACATCGTCTCTCGGTTTAAACGGCCGCCGTCGGAGAGGCAGCTGGTGGAAACAGCCTACCGGAATATCCTCCCCGAGTACAGGAAAGCGATGTCTGACAAAATTGTGGAGACAATGGAAGATTTGGAGAAGTACGGACGTCGTTGAGAGAGGCAGAAGGAATTAGATAGTCGCTATCTCCCGCCGCCTCCTGCTGACAAGATGAGGGTGCTCGGAGCAGCGTTTACGGGTACTACTGGTCGCCAGAAAGCCGTGGCAGCCGTGGAGAAGGGAGTGGAGAGTGAGAACGTGTCGCCAAAGCCCACCAAGCCGAGCGAAACGAAAGCGGCGAAGAAGGCGGCCAAAACCAACGTTCAGCCCTCCGCCAAGGCGAGTGACGGAGAGCCGAAGCCGGAGACTGCGCCGCCGAAGATGTCTAATGCGCAGATAATGGAGAAGGAGGAGGCAAAGACGTACGCGGCAGTGGTGCAGGGGGAACCTGGTGTTCAAGGGGGTTAGGGAAACCCCAGGCCCCCCTACGGAGCAGGACGCGGCTATGGAGGTGACCCGTGGAGAGGAGCTACGGCGCGGAATTCGGGTTCAGGAGAGTCGCGAGCCGATCCTCCGAGTGGCGGATTTGGACGTCCTGTGGGACTAGGCCAACCCCCGATTCCCGGAGGGCCAGGAGAGACCTTTCCTGGGAGTATGCAACCTCTGTCAGGCCGTGGATCACAAAGCCTCCGTGTGCTCGGAGGTAGTCTGTTTCTGGTGTAAGCAGAAGGGACATGCGGTACGAAACTGCACCACCCGTAATCAGTTAGTGACGATGAATGGCTAGAGGAGATAATGGACGATTTGGTCGGTAAAAAGGTCGAAGAGGATGAAACACCCGTGGAGGTGATACCATCGAAGGAGCCCAGGAAGATTGATGTGGAGAGGGAAGAGGAAAAGAAAGTGGAGAAAGGAAAGGAAGAAGAGAGACTAGATATTAGTGGAGAGAAGGAGTCCGAGGAAGATCCCGATGCAGTCGCAGGATTGTGCGGGGAGAATCGTCATTTCGTCATGGTGAAGCTTGGGGGGCACTCCTACAAAGCCTTATTCGACCCGGGGGCGATGCTATCACTGGTAGGCCCCGGCGTGGCCGAACGATTCCAAGAGAGGTTGCAGGAAAGCGCCACGGCGGTGCGGAACGTCACCGGAGGAATTACCAAAGTCATGGGAGTGTTGAACGTGATGCTTGAAATCGATCATCACTCGGCGCCTCTTCCCATGAAGGCTTTACATAACCTCGACCAGGAGATTATACTGGGCATGGATTTCTGCAAGTTATTTAATGTGGATGCGCAACTAGGTAAAGGAGTGTGGAGAGTGAGAGAGGGGCGTTGGAGACCTTTCGCCAAGACGGACGAGGAGAAAAATGCCGTCATTCACGGAGAGTGCGCGGGGATCTCCGAGTTAGAGGAGGAGGAACGAGAAAAGGTGGAGAGATTGGTAGATCGCTTGTTGATCTACCCCGAAGGTGGGAAGCGAAAGGGGGTAACGACGTTGACGGAACATACGATAGATGTGCAAGGGACGAAACCCTTTAAGCACCATCCCCGCCGGACGTCACTGAAGATGCAACAAGTGGCGATAGAGGAAGTGGAGCGGATGTTTAATGAGGGGATCATCGAGAGGTCAGCCAGTGATTACAGCAGCGCCCCGGTGATGATCAAGAAATCCAATGGTACTTATCGGTTTTGTGTCGATTACCGGGACTTGAATAAGGTGACGCGTCGAGATGCGTATCCTATTCCCAATATGGATACAATCCTGGACAATTTGAGACAGGCGAAGTACCTAACGAAGATCGACCTCAGACAAGCGTACTACCAGATCCCCTTGGAGAAGGCGAGTAGGAAATATACTGCCTTCTCGGTGCCGGGATCAGGATTGTGACAGTTCACCCGGATGCCTTTCGGGTTGATGAACGCGCTGAGTACGTTTCAGTGGCTTATTCATTCGCTGTTCGGTCCCGAGATGCAACCGAATGTCTTCGGCTATCTCGACGACATAATCATAGCCACTGAATCGTTTGAGGATCATCTCTACTGGGTTGAAGTGGTGCTGAAGGAGTTAGTGGGAGCCGAGTTAGAGATTAACCGGGAGAAGTGTGAGTTTTGTTGCTCGCAAGTCACCTACTTGGGTTTTCTGCTCGACCGAGAGGGTTTGAGACCGGATCCCGAAGATGTGGCATCGGTGGCTGACTACCCTGCCCCCAAGAACGTCAGGCAATTGCGCCGGTTTTTGGGGATGCTGGGGTGGTATTCTCGCTTTATCAAGGATGAATCGGGGTTAAAAATACCGCTGGTGAAGTTGTTGAGAAAGGGGAGAGAGTGGAGTTGGGGAGATGAGCAAGAAGAAGCGTTTGAGCGACTGAAGAGAGCGCTTGCGTCAGCTCCGGTCTTGGCGCGACCAGATTTCAGTAAACCTTTCAAGGTGCAGTGTGATGCCAGTTGTTACGTATTAGGGGCTGTTCTAACCCAGAAAAGTGAAGACGGAGAGCATTCCATCGTCTACGTTAGTCGCGTACTGACCCCGGCCGAGAAGAATTATACCACGACCGAGAAGGAGTGCCTGGCCATGGTGTGGGCAATTAAGAAGCTGAGACGATATCTGGAGGGCTACAAGTTTACCGTGGTGACGGACCATAGTGCATTGAAGTGGCTGTGTAACCTCAAAGAGCCGACAGGAAGGTTGGCACGCTGGGCATTGCAGCTGCAACAATGGGATTTTGACATAGTTCACCGCAAGGGTACGCTTCACCAGGTGCCAGATGCTCTATCACGAGCGCAAGAGCCAGATGAGGCGGAGATAGCAGGGTTCGATGTGATTAAAGACCCCTGGTATCTCAAGATGATGGAAGAAGTGGAGACATTTCCGGCCAAATATCAGCAGTGGAGAGTGGAGAACGGGTGTTTGTTTAGATTTAGGACGGATCCATTACTGGATCCCGTGGAGTTCCGAGAAGAGAGATGGAGATTGATTGTGCCGGTGGAGCACCGAGCAAGAGTGATGGAAGATGTTCATTGCGCCCCATCCTCGGGCCATCTTGGCGTTGAAAAGACGTATGATCGGGTGGCCCGGGAATATTACTGGAAAGGAGTCTATCATGACGTGCGGACCTTCGTCAGGGAATGCGAGTCCTGTCAGAAGTTCAAGGGTCTCCAAACGGGACCTCAAGGTCTAATGGGCACGCGAATCGTGGAGAAACCGTGGGCGGTGGTCGTGGTGGACACAATGGAGTTTCCGCCGAGCAAGAGCCAACATCGTTATCTTTTGGTTTTCCAGGACTTGTTCATTCGCTGGATCGAGGTGAAACCTCTCCGCAAGGCGGACGGAAGGTCTGTAGCAAGAGCCACCGAGGAGCTGATCCTGTTCCGCTGGGAAACTCCCGATTACTTGCTGAGTGACAATGGCAAAGAGTTGGACAATAAGTTCTTTAAGGGGATGCTGGAGGAGTATGGGGTAAAGCATGTGACCACGCCCCCGTACCACCCTCAGGCGAACCCTGTGGAGCGTAGCAACCGAACCCTTAAAGCCATGATCTCAGCATTCGTGGGAGCGGACCACCGGAACTGGGACCAGCACATCCATGAGTTCAGGCACGCGGTAAATACGGCGGTGCAGTCGAGCCCCAAGGTGTCGCCCGCGTTCCTGAACTTCGGACGACACTCGCGCCCGGTTAAGAGTCTGCGACGAGAGGTGGAGAGTGGGAGATTAGTGGAGAGAATCGACCCGGGAGTAAGGGAGGATAGAATGAAGCATTTGGATGCGTTGAGAGATTTAGTAGGCCGCCACATCGATAGCGCTAGAGAAGTACAGGAGAAACATTATAATAAGGGAAGGAAAGAGGTGCAGTTCGTTGTCGGAGATAGGGTGTTGAGGAAGGCGCATCATTTATCTGACGCGGCGAAGAAATTCCACGCGAAGCTAACGCCGAAATATGAAGGCCCGTTTGAAGTGGTCGAGATACTTTCTCCTATCGTTTATGTGTTAGGACAAGGGGAAGCAGCGAACCGTCGGATCGCGAAAGTGCATGTTTCCGAACTAAAGCGTTATGTTCCGAGACGAACTCCTGGGATCCCGGCGCGACTGAAAGACTAATCCCTTGGTGTTGTTTCAGATGAGAGCCAGGAGGGGGTGGCCGAAGAGGGGTGGGTTGGGAGCGCTGCGCTCCCCGTACCCGGAATTCTACGAGCTCCCGGAGACGACACGAGCGACGCCCACCGGGGAGATCGTGGACATGGAGACGGGTCGAGTGCAGTCTTTTGTACCGCCCCGGCTTTTGCCCCGCTTGGACTGAGCTGAGCAAGTGGAGAGAGAGGAAGTGGAGAGAGAGAAAGTGGAGAGGGAATTAGCGGAGAGAGAGAGAGAGAGCGAGAGTGGAGAGCGAGAGGAGAGAGAATGAAAGGAGAGAGAATGAGAGGAAGGAGAGAGAAAGAGTTGAGAGGGAGGAGCGGGAGGAGAGAAAGGAGAATGAGAGCAGGGAGAGAGAAAGGATTGAGGATGAAAGACGAGAGAGTGAGCGAGCTGAAAGTGAGAGGAGGAAGAGGGAAGGAGATGAAAGAATGCGGTTGGAGGCAGAGCGGGTGGAGAGAGTCAGAGTGGAGAAAGAGGGGAGAGAGAAAGAGAGAATAGCGAGAGAGAAAGAGGAAGAGTTAAAAAGAATGGAATGGGAAGAGCAGGAAAGAGAGAGAATGAAAAGGATGAGAGTGGAGAGAACGTCACTAGAGAGAGAGAGAGTGGAGAGAAGAGTAAGGGAGGCGGTGGGGACGGAGAGAGAAGAAGAGGAGGAGATGGCCGTCGGGGTGAGCGACGAGCTGGAGGCGTGTCGCCTCCGGGGGGCCATTCCCCGGCGGCTACTCGCCTCCCGTGGCGCTGAACGAGGCTCCCCTCTGTCGCCGACTAGAGCCGACTCGGTAGAGCCGGCGGTCGAGGGGAGCCCCGAGGAGCAACTCAGCCGCGCGGCTGAGCTGGAGCTCGCTGCTTACCTGGCGGCCGATCGGGGCGCTGCACCCGGCGATGACGGGCGAAGGGACGGGGCCTCCACTCGTCAGTCCCCTCCAGGGCGCCCGGGGAGGCCGGGGCCGGATGGCCAGGAGCCGGAGTCGGAGTATAGGGAACCTGGCGTTCCCGCTGAGTATCTACTCCGATTCCTGCCAGTGCCGACCCTCACGGCCTCTCCGGGGCCCATGGAATGGGATCGGGAGGAGATTCCGTCTACCTCCGTGGGGGCAAGCGTCGCCGAGGAGCCGTCGGCGGAAAGAGGAGAGCGAGGGCTAGGAGAGAGAAGAAGGAGAAGAAGAAAGAAGAAGACGAGGCCGTATAACCCGCGGCGGCACCTGGAGATAGGCGACTATGTCTCGGGGGTGCCAACGCCATCAAGGTCACTGTCGCCTCCTCCGGGTCCTCCGCGGCGGCGTCCCTCTTCGTCGCGAGTGGAGAGAGAGAGGCCGAGAAGTGGGTCAAGGGCGAGCGCTGGATCGGGGGGGAAGCCGGAGACGAGCGCTACCCGTGAAAACCCCGGGGATCATGTTCGGGGAGCTCCTCCCTATCCCCACTGACCCGGCGCTCGACCCGCCTCCCAAGCCCTGCTATAATTGTTGGCGGGTGGGCCATTCATGTATCCAGTGCCCGCATCCCCCGAGTGTGTATTGCCACAATTGCGGTCGGCGGGGCGTGGACCTGACGGTGTGTCCCCGTTGCTGGGTGGCCCATCGCGCTTATATTAAAGAGCGGTACGGGCGGGAGGGCCCATGACTCTCGGCCTCCCACCGGCAGGGAACCCGGGCTACAGCGGCAGCCGCCGTTCCATCCCCCGGGTCTGTGGAGAGGCTCCGGAGGAGGAGCGCTTCCCCTCCACGTCGGCAGCCCGCGGGGGTGGAGCCACGGGTCCCGTCGGTGGCGTCAGTGAAAGTGCCACGACCACCGAGTCCGAGGGAGACGGGACCGGGGGACCGACGCCCCAAGGAGCGGCGCCCCGAGAGTTCGGGGGAGCGAGCGGAGGCGGTCCAGCCGGCGAACCACCCAGTACCACAGGCGCTGCAGCTGGTGGATCGCCTGCGCGTCCTTCCCCTAGAGGTCCGGAGCGCCGTACTCCTGGGAGTTTTTGGCCGGGGCCCTGTCCCGGAGCCCGAGGACAAAAGGGGGGTAGTAGGGGAGTAGAGAGAGAGAGGGAGGGTGGAGAGTAGGGAGTGAGGAGAGTGGAGAGTAGAGAGAGAGTGGAGAGAGAGTGGAGAGTGGAGAGAGAGCCGGGGCTGGCACTGAGGGAAGGGTAGGGGCGGCCATGCCACCAGAGGAGGAGAGGCGTGAGAGAGCTACACCAGGCCGACCCGGCAGAGCCCAAGGTGGAGATCAAGCGAGGGGTGCAGTCCCCCCGGTAAGTCAAAAACTCCATAGGCGAAGCTGTTTGGACCGGAGCGCTGCGAGAGGAGCGAGACAGACGAGATTAAGGAAACGGAATCTCGGGGAGTATTCCGCCTTAGGGAGGGGGAGTTTGTGACGATGTATTTTCGCCCCAATGCCTCTTCTTCTCGCTGGACTCGCGGCGCACCGATTCAGACGGCCGAATGGTAATTGAATAATTCGAAAGCTAACGGGGGGAATATTCTTTATTTCTTCCCGGGTTTTGACAACTGGCGAGACCATGAGAGATGACAACGATAGCGGAATGCTCCGTGGTGCAGAAGAAGGTAAGTGGAGAGAGAGGGAGAGAGAGAGAGAGAGAGAGAGAGAGACAGAGAGAGAGAGACACAGAGACAGAGAGAGAGAGAGAGAGAGAGAGAGAGAGAGAGAGAGAGTCGTGTGTAATAGTCGAACATCGCGCGGCGATGCCTTTTGTTCAGACGGGCGTCGAACATCGGTGGAGAGAGAGAGAGATAGTGTGAGTCGGTTGGGGGCTCGCCTCGCGGCGATCCGGGCGAGTGTGCGTGTAGAAAATTCGTGGAGAGAGCAGGAGAGAAAGAAAATTCGCGAGTGGCGTTTCCGGGAATCGCACTGGGGCGATCCCTTAAGTTCGTGTACACGATTTTCGCGGCGATTTAGAGCGCGGAGAGTGGAGAGAGAGAGGGAGAGAGAGATTCGGGTGCGCAGCGATTCTCCGAATCGCGTCGCGGCAGGTTTCAGTTTATCAGCTAGTTTCCGAGCGGTGTCGACGAGTTTCACGAGAGTGAGAAGAGTGATTGTGTGCGTGAGAGTGGAATTAGCTACTTGTAGTAGGGATTTTCGATTTGAATAAAATAAGAGTTTACTTGAAGTTGGTGTTTGAAATATTTATTTAGCGCAGTACCCTTCCCAACCTTTTTTCAGCATCGTAGCTCGACCAGGCGTATGGCATCACAGCGGAATCTCCTTTTGGACGGTAAGTGTCGCGAGAAAGCGGGAGGAAGAGGGAGGAGGTTAACAATTATTTTTATTTGCGGGTGTTCGGGCTCGGCGATTCGTCGCTTAAGTACACCATCGCAACGTTGTTTTCAGACTTTGAGTAAGAAAACGTTTAACTTTCTTCCTTTTTTATCATTTATTTTAACGGTAATAACGTCACTCTTATTAGGGCTCTGTCTTGAACAATTAAAATCGTCATTTATATAATATTCCATAACAATTTGTTCGGTCCTTTCGTCAATTGGATGGCCTGTATACGCTTCTGGTTCTGAATAAACTCCCTTTTCTTGTGCAAGACTTTTCGCTCTTTCGATCATGTACAATGTTATGTCTGGAAATAAAGATAAAATTTCATTTTTCGTTAAGGATGAGGGTAGCAAAGTCAGAATTTTTACTTTTTCTGATACCGTAGAACACTTTTGCAAGGCTAAACCAACATTTTGTACCTATTCTGTACAACGGCATGCAGTTGATTCGTTTGCTTTTATGGAAACGTTATAAACATTATTCAACTTCACATCGATGGCATTAGACAATGTTGAAAGTATATTTTTCGTTTTCTTTTTTACGTAATTTTCAATTGATTTTTCACGTATAAGATTTTTCCTCTTAAGAGGCGATACACATCCTGAGTAAAATGTACTTATTTTATTATTAAATTCTTCCACGCGTTCTGGAGTACTTGGCAAAAAATCTTCATCTCTATCGATTCCGTTGTCGATAAAATTATCATCCGTTGAAAATTCATTGTCAGTGCTAGTCACCAATTCTAAAGCATGCTCGTAACAACGTCTACACAGATATATAGAGGGGGTCAAAGGTAAATCTGGATAGAGAAGCTTCAATGGATGAGCAAGATTCTCAAATTGTTTAAAACGCACGGAATGAGGTTCGTAAAAAATTTTTTTGTGCTTATTTAAAAAATCTACACATTTGATTCTCTTCGTTGAATAATTGTGAGACATCGTAGTTAAGTTAATCAGGTGAAATATATAATAATTTTCAAAAATATGATAGTTTTAAAAAATACTGGAGGTGTACTTATAGCAGAAACCGAACTTTTCTTGGTACATAAAAGATCTAACGATAGCCATCTAGCGGACCAATGTATAAGTACATAAACTCATACGTGTACATATATGTATTACTTACGCTCATGTACATATATGTATTACTTAACTACTAAAAACAAAGGTAGTTATAAAAATAAAAAATCTAAAAGACAAAAATAAAAAATACAACAGATAAGGATTAGGCGTGAAAAATTTGTTTGTGTATTATCTCATTAATGATTGCTATTCCTGGGCACGGGTCGGGAATTTCACAAATACGTCTAGATAGGTATTTAGGTCCTCTATCAGGACAAACAAAAATTGAGCAAAAAAAAAATGGCGTTTTTGAGAAAAATGCACTTTTCTAAAAAGTGCATTTTTCAGTAAAAAGTACATAACTCGTGCATTTTTTATTTTTTTTTTTTAATAACATAAAGAACGTGAAAGAGGGCTCAAACCTTAGTGAAAATATGTGTTATACGCTAAAAAGCTTAAAAAACTGGTGAAGCAGTAGCGGTTTGAAAATTACATTGAAAAAATTTTTTTCTAAGTAAGGTTTTTCTCGGAATTTTTTGCCATTGCTGAACGCATGAAATTTTGATGCAACAAAAAAATTAAAATATACGGGTAAAATAATTTTTAGAGAAGAACATGAATACTTTAATTCCAAAATGATCGGTGACATAGGCATAGGCGGTCCACCTGATTTGAAATGGATTCGGCCATTTATCAATTATAATTTATAATTATTTATAAATAATTATACGGAACTTAAAGAATCGTTGCGCGGTTTCTATATACCACCGAGAGAGCGACGGAATCTTGATCGACAAATAAGCGAACGTAGGCAGTTAAATGGCGAAGTATTTAGAAGTTACGCAACGTCACTTAGTACACTAATGCGCCGTCGAGGAGACATAAATCGCGAGACACAACTCGATAACATTTATGATAACATGCTCGCCGAATTACGATTGCACATTCGACGGGCGGATTTTAACAACGTCAATGAACTCATCCAACGCGTAAAAGAAATAGAAGAAGTATTGGCACAAACGGTTAAAGAAATAAGAGGAGAAAGATCGAGGAATAATGCTGGGAATATTATGGAAATTACGACCACATACGACCGGAACACGTGCTGCTGGAGATGCAAAGAACGCAGACATAGAAGAATGAAATGCCGAAATAACCAGAGGAAATTTTGTTCATATGGTGGAACAGATGGTATATTAAAACGCGATTGCCGGTGTCACAGTGATATAGACGCGCCGGGAAACGAAAAGAGGGTCGGACCCACACCGGGACAGGACCGACCCGCGCAAACAAGACCGCCGATGTCCACAGCCGCTATTTCGTTCGAATCAACGCCGGTCGAGACAAATTTCGAGGCCTAATAGATCCCGGATCAATAGGCGCATACATAAACCCGCGCGCAGCGAATAAATGCCTCACGCAAGGGTAGATCAATCAAGCGGAACGAAAGGCAGCGCGGATGACCGATGGTACGCCTGCCACTCTTGAAAGCAGTATGTCTGGAGAGTGCAGGGTACAAGGCAAAAAATTACGACACCGTTTCTTGATTATGGAAGGGTTAACAACCGATTTTTTACTCGGAATGGACATACTCGTTAAACTGGGGCTACAACTAACGTTGAACGGGAGAAAGATCACAGCATGAGAAACAGACGGTAAGGAAGGGCTATGTTACGTCGGAGAACCAGTAGGTTTAGCTCAGTTAACGGTAACCGAGGAGAAACAACTAGAGAAGTTCATAGAACAAAGAATGGCCGAGTTTGAAAATATTAAAGGTGTTACTCCATTAATCCAACATAAAATTAGGGTTATCGATCAGACACCCATTAAACAGAGATACCGACCCAGAAATCCGGCAATGCAAGAAATAATTAACCAAGAAGTCGAGAAAATGTTAGAAGAGGGGGTAATTCAACCATCAGAAAGCCCGTGGAGCTCCCCAGTCGTAATTACGAAAAAGAAAAACGGAAAACGCAGATTTTGTATCGATTTCCAAAAGATAAATGAAATTTCAGAGAAGGATGCTTACCCGCTTCCGCATATCAACGCAATCCTAGATAAACTCAGAGGAGCAAAATATCTATCCTCGATCGATTTAAAAAATGGCTACTGGCAGGTAGCCTTAACGCCAGAAAGTCGCGCGATAACCTCATTTACGGTACCGGGGAAAGGCTTGTTCGAGTTTAACGTCATGCCCTTCGGACTTCACGCGGCCCCAGCAAAGTTTCATCGTCTGCTAGATCAAGTAATTACACCCGAAATGGCACCAAATGCCTTTGCATACTTAGATGACATCATCGTAGTAACAGATACGTTTGAGAAACACATAGAAAAATTAACTGAAGTATTTCAACGGCTTCGGAAAGCGCGACTTAAACCAAATCCAGCGAAATGCCATTTTGCCCGGAACAGATTGACATATCTAGGACATGTAGAAGACCGGGAGGGCTTGCGCACCGACCCCGAAAAAGTAGCAGCTATTACTAATTTACCGCCCCCGGCAAACACGAAAGAATTAAAAAAATTCATGGGTCTTTTATCATGGTATCGCCGTTTCATCAAAAACGTGTCACAGATAGCTTCACCGCTGAATAAATTACTCAAAAAGAAAATTAAATGATATTGGAACGACGCTCAACAAGAAGCTTCCGAGGAATTAAAACGTAGACTAACGGAAGCCCTCGTACTAGCTTGTCCGGACTGGACCAAACCATTTATTCTACAGACTGACGCAAGTCTGCAAGGACTAGGGGCAATGCTTGCACAAAGCGACGGCACAAAGGAGTATGTGATTGCATACGCGAGCCGATCGCTGAATAAAGCAGAGAAAAATTATTCCGTAACGGAACTAGAGTGTTTAGCCGTGAAATGGGGTATTTGAAAAATGCGCCATTACTTGGAAGGACAGATCCCGATTATTATTGTACGCTCCTCCCCAAACTATTATACCGTAGTTTACTATACTATGGAAAAAAGCATAATAGATCATTCCTAGTGTCTCTGTTGGCATTGATTTGGCAATTTTATAAAAAACATATACTAAATATTTTGTTTTATTTATTAAGTATTCTATGTGTTTATCCCACTTCAAGTTGCAATCAAAGAATATTCCCAAATATTTGTAATTTTCTACTCTCGCTATATTTTTATCTTGGATCTTTACATTTATTTGAGTTGGAATACGATCAGCGTAGTTGCCATACGTCATACAAACAGTTTTTCCGACGTTTAAAGATATCTCATTTACCGTTAAGCACTTATGGATTACTAATAAAAATTTATTCATATTTTCTTCTGCGTTACTCCAATTTTCGCCTGTGGCTATTATAGCAGTGTCATCAGCATATGACAATATTGATTCAATGGGAATCTCAAGATATCATTGATATACAGTATAAGAAGCAGTGGTCCAAGGATCGTGCCTTGAGGAATACCTGTATTTATTAATAAATCATCACTTTCAATACCATCTATTTTGACTGCTTGATATCTCTTACCAAGATAACTTGTAAGTAAAACCAGAGCCTGACCTCTAATTCCAATACAATGTAGTTTATCGATTAAGATTTTATGATCCACTGTATCAAAAGCCTTTGCTAAATCCAGAAAAGTTACAATCGTTGGTTTACTCTTATCCAAATTATTATACAATATGTTCGTTATATGATTCAAAGCATTCTTTGTACCTATTCCCTTCATGAAACCAAACTGGTGTTCTGATATCACATAATTTTTTTTAACAAAATCAAAAATTCTGTTATAAACTATCCTCTCAAGTATTTTCGCAACATTTGATATTAGTGAAATAGGCCTATAATTAGAAACGTTATGTTTTTCACCCGATTTATATATCGGCATATTGTTTTTTATTTTTATTTTTTTCTCGTTAGGCTATATAACTCGTACGGTTAGAGTAAAGTCCGTAGGCTTTACTCTCCTTAGCGGGGGGAAATGTAACGACGCACCTGTTCAATAGGCGTATCGATACTAAAAACCGAATGCGAAACACTTTCTCTCTCGGATAACGCGTGCGCTAAAGAGAGAAAGCCGACGTATCTGTCAATGGCGTGGGAGAGCGAGTGTACGAATGTGTACATCCATGTACACACCGATATACACACGTACCGGAGCTCGTACAGCGAGGAGAGAGAGAGAGCAGGCAACTGAGTAGCTGACTTCCCTCTCCACCGAGCGCCGCGACCACGCGTCGCATAGGACGCGCAAGGTACAGCGCGCCCCACCGCGCCGACTATACAGCACACGGCGAGCGAGTATAAATGCCACCTCGCGTGCCGTGGAAAAGCATTCTCTCAGCCCAGGGCCGTACTCGCTAAGCCCTGGAGCCCACCGACGGAGCGGAGTATACGAGCGCACTCGTTATTCTGCACCCGAAGCGCCGCTGAGACGATTCCCCCGGGTATACGAGCGCACTCGTTACTCGGGTGTTGTCCACGAGTAGTGGGAGCGCACTCGCCTACTCGTGGAGAACCGCGCCCGCGACCACCGTATTCTAGTTGTTCGTAAACTTGTATCTAATGTTCGCGCTCCGCTGTTTTATATGTTACAGATTTCCGCCAAACGCGACCCGTAATCAGCTATGATTAATGCACAACTCTTATTATTAGCATTAAGTTGAATAAATTGTTATTTTTTCCTACTTATCTGGCTTTGTAAATTTATTTTAATCGCTCTCTCCATTCGAATCCTGCTCGATTAGCTATCCTCATGAGAGAGCAATCCTTTCGCATGAATACTACCGTTTCAGATTCTTTTAGATATTTTTACATGTATTGATCAGTAAAGTTTATGATATACTTTGATTGCTATTAATTGTTCTTTCCAAAATAACTTCGACTTGTGGTACATTTTTCAATTTACGGCTATATCAACTTTTATGCAACTATTTTATCGAGTCATATAAAAATACTTGATGTCAAATATTGATTAACTATTCTTACTATTTCCGTTGCTTATACTTTTTTTTAAACGTTTATTCATTTGGAGTGTTTAAATTTTGTCCTTCAATTCGGTGTTGAATGGCCTTTCTTTATAGGGTAGGTATATTGTTTTATATTCATTACTTTGATTTTTTTTATGCTTTAGATGTCCGTTCAATTATCTAGTAAAATCTAGAAAAGTTTGACATCTATTTCGAATAATTAGAAATTCCTTTTACACCCAACCTTATACTCTATATTACAGTTCTATGCAATAAGCTGAATATTAATTTATTTTTTCTTTACTAACGAATTCGTATGATCCGTGAAATGTCACTCGCTTGCATGAGAAGCTCTACTGCAGAGTCCTGCTACGAGAGAGGACGAGAAACACAGGCCTGAGACGGCTCATCTATGTGGTTAAATCTTAACATTCTCGACCGAGTATAAACCTAATTACTACGTTCTTTGTGAAAAAATTTCATGTGAAAGTTCCAATATTTTATTTGGAAACCGGCTCGGAAAGATATTTATCATTATAAATATATCTATTGCTTAAATTATTGCTGTATGACGAAGTCTTCATTATCTTTAATCCATATAGCTAGCAAAATATTTACAAATTAACAATATATGGCATTTTCGAAATACAAATATTGTGTAAAATATCATCGCAACTAATTTTTACAATTTCATTTCATTTCTTTTTAGATATGAAAATATTTAATACCGTTTTATAGATTAATCTACTTAACTTACTTTACTTTGTTAATCTCATTTTTTTCGTACACTAGGAAAAAATCCAAACGCGCTGCGCGCGTACTATTTTGTTTTTGAAGTTGTAAATATTCATTTTAATCGGTTAAAATGATAGAATAATCAGATAATTTTTCAAAGCATGACAAAATTAATCTTTTTATTCTAATTTAATTTAATTATTTAGTTTTAATTAGTTTTAAATAGTTAAGAATAAAAGTTGAATTAAAAAAATTCAAATGTAGCGGAAGTAACGAGTTTTCGCGCTTATTCTTTACAGAACAATCAAGATTAATCTTTAAGTGCTTCACAACATCCGGCCATCATTTTTCTAAAGGGGTTATCGTGATTTTAATATGGATTTAGAATTTAATTTTTATGTAATAAATTATTAAAATACAATAATGTAAGTACACACGGATATGAAAGGCGAATACTTTCTCAAGCGAAAAAACCTATTGCGATAAAAAAAATTATTAATCGAGTACGGAGATATTGTTCAATAAGTATAAAAATTACTTTCGCAATTTGCCAACTTTTTATTTTTCATTCGATTTTAATGTTTAACGTCTTATTTTACTCCTTAAATATTTATCGACGACCCATCCAGGCTTAAATTATGGAATAATTAATATATACAAAGCAACATGTAATTGTTTACAGTTGAAGCACAATAAACGTCAAGTTTATACTGTATTGTATTATAAACAATTACATGTTGCTTCGTATATATTAATTATTACATAATATAAGCTTGGATGGGTCGTCGAAAAATGTTTAACTAGTAAAATAAGACGTTAAACATTAAAATCAAATGAAAAGTAAAAGGTTGGCAAATTGCGAAAGTAACTTTTTTACTAAATAAACAATATCTACGTATTCAATTAATAGTTTTTTATGACAATAGTTTTTTTCGGTTGGAAAAGTATTCGCCTTTCATATCCGTGTGTACTTACATTATTGTATTTTAATAATTTATTACATAAAAATTAAATTCTGAACCCATTTTAATATCACGATAACCCCCTTAAGAGAGCATAATGTTGTATAAAAATAGTGAAACATATACTTAATCATCTTATGCCATTTTTTAATTTACCGGTATATTCATCAAGATGATTCTATGGGGATCTATAGAGGCCTTGAATATATAATATTCATTATTCTGTACCAGCATTATTTTTGGAGGAGCAATCTCTCTCTCTCTCTCTCTCTCTCTCTCTCTCTCTCTCTCCCTCTCTCTCTCTCTCTCTCTCTCTCTCTCTCTCTCTCTCTCCCTCTCTCTCTCTCTCTCTCTCCGCCGCATGCTCTGTCTCTCTCGGTTTTGCCATGAGATTATAAATTTAGCTTGTGATTATGAATTTACGTTTTCATTTAAGTTAATTTTATAACATTATTCTATACGTTTATTTTCATGTAATGTTAATTGTGATTAGCCGAGTAAAACACTGCATAGTATTTCATCGGTTTTTCTCGCTTGCGTACGTTACTGACAATCCCCTTATATACCAATGTGGTATTTACAAAAGAAAACTCCTCCAAAGAAGAGTGATTTAGTGACACACAAGAATTATTGGTGCTTGTAATTTAAAGTATGTTTACTGTAATTTCATTGTAGTGTCAGTAAAATGGATGTATTTACTTCTTTTCTGCTCGAATAATTTTTCAAGAATGATTTTCTTGAGCAGCTAATAAGAAGTGTAGAGAAAATATATTCACTCCTTCTTCACTCCTTTGGCTATTGCTAGCGAGGCCCGTTGTCATCGAGTGCCTTTACGTGGTCTCGTTATAGAATTCGAAACATTGAGGAAGAGAAACGTGTGCGTCTGCGATTAACCGGCGTCACCTGACAAAGCTACTACCGACCCTGACGTTATTGACCCTTTCGGAGTTTGAATGCCGTGAAAGCGAAGGAAAGCAAATTCTGAGACTCTTTCCGCGCTGCGTCTTCACGCCTATCGAACTATTTACACATCTTGTTTAGCGAACCCACCTGAATTGTTATATCAATTTTTGTATTCCTTTAGATATTTTTATATTTATTGATCATTAAAGTTTATAATATACTTTAAAAACTATTCATATGTTCTCTCCAAAATAATTTCGATGTGCATTTTATATTTTGTTTTTATATCAACTTTTATGCAACTGTTTTATCGAGTCAAATCAAAATACTTACAAGGTGAGTTTATACACGGAAAGAACTCGGCACCTCCATAGCTGTGCATTTCGACTGCCTCGGTAGAATGCAATTTGCACCGCCACGATATTATAAAAATATAGACCATATTATGAACAGAAGGTCCTTTGGACTATCGTAAAAAATCTATATTAAGAAGAGTTATGATTTTTTCAAATTTTTTCAAATTTTACAATGCAGAAATTTTTTCATTTCTACTCGCTACTATTTGCTTCCTATTGATTCTTTTGCTTTGAAATTTTAATGGAACATTCTTGAAAGCTATCCACGGCTGATAGGCCTAATAAAAAATCTTAAAAAATTTGTAAAACCGATGGAAGATTTTTTAAATAACAAAACCCCAGAAATACGATCGATTATCTTCTACGACGAACGTTGTGTTACGAATTTTCGATTTTGCATAATCCAACTACATACTATTAAAGTTTAGTAGTTATAGAGGCTCTAGATCTGAGAGATGCTGGATGGTTGCGTTTTTCGCAATCGTAGCAAACAGCGTACGCGCCAGTCCGACGTGCACTGTCCGACGCGCTCACAGATTCAACAGCAATCGCTGTTATTCAGCAATTATTACTGCTAGAGATCTAAAACTTTATAGAGCTTCTATAACTATACTAAACATTAATATTATATACTTTGATTATGCAAAATCGGAAATTCGTAATACAACTTTTGTTTCAATTATCTAGCAAAATCTTGAAAAGCGTGACTCCAGATTGAAAAATTAGATAACTATCTTATACCCTATGTATATTATTATTGCAGTTCTATACATTTAGCTATATATTTTTTTCCTTGTTAAAAAATGTTTGTGATTAGCCAGCAGCCTGTCGCTTGTATTACGGGCTCTGGGACGACGAGAAGTACCGTCTCATGTACGGTCAAATCCGTGTCCTCGACCGGTTATAAACCTAATAGCTACGTTTTTTGTGAGTCACTCTTTCCGCTTTGCCCTCTGAGCTATTTAGGCATCTAACTTAGCGAAGCTACTTTAATTGATACATCAAATGCTTGATATTTCTAATAATGCTTTCATCTATTGACCATTAAACTTTATGATATATTTTAATTATTTATACGTCTTGTGTCAGAAATTGTTTTTTGTACCACAAGCATGATTTTCGCGTTTTTTGGACCTATTAATAGAGCCGAAAGCGATTGCTTGCTGACCAGCGGGCGGGAAAAATTTTTTTTTTCGAAAAAAAAATTGAAAAGCGCCCGCTGCTCGCCGTAGCGAGCGGTAAAAATCGAAAAGTGCCCGCTGCTCGCCGTAGCGGGCGGTAAAAACTGAATAACGCCCGCTATCGTTTTTGAATGGAGTTTTCAAGATTGTTTAAGAAAATCATCGATATTTTGAAAAAATAGCAAATATTAAATCTAAAAATATTTAATACAATCTTGGTTCTTGATTTAAAAGCAATTCACGTTAGCCACACTTTAGTAAATTCAAAAAACTCAAAAATCTATACTTGCGATACAAAAAATTTGGTGTGTACCAAGGGCTAAGTGGGTTTTTTGATCTCCTGTGGTTGTAGTACTCATCTTCGGTTTGCAAACGTACTCGCCTTCGGCTCGTGCTAGCTCACCTTCGACTCGAACTTCAACCCCACACTCGCTGTAAAGAAACCCACTTTATGCCCTTGGCACACAATATACTATTAATCTTAGCTTCACTTTTTATGTTATCATTTAGTCGACTTCTATGTAGCTACTTTTCTAGACACTTTGAAAATTTAAAATTCTCCAATATTTTCTGTAAATTAGATTCGGGCACTTACGAAATAATAAAAAGTCAAATATACTTCTAAGATTAGGTATCGCTTTATCGCTCTGATTAGAAAAAATTTAACTTATTTCAAACTGAGCTGAGGAACTTGTGTAATAGAAACAACTTAATTTTTTCTCTTCAATTGAGGTATTCCTACAAATTTTTATTTTTATCTGATATTTTATTTATTTTGTTTATACAATTTACTATTAAAATTTATTTTTCATTTTATTTTTTTTAATTGCTTGTACTAACATAAAGATTTATTAGGACTCCAACATGAATCAAGAGAACAGACAGAGATTTACTCTGCCTTTGCACCTACGCATACATCGACACCGGATTTATGTGATCAGTCGACAAACTGAACATGGTTTGATGTAAGAATATTTTAATATTCATTATTATGTCAGCATAAATTGTTAATTTTAAAGAATCAATCAATGTTCAATAAAAAAAATTGGATTCGCGTACTTGTTATTCGATTATTGAATCGAATTTCAATACATTGTTTTAAAAATATTTTTCTTTCAGTTATCTACGATGTAAAATAATGGAGTCTGCTCCGGAACCGCAAGGGCATATTAAAATAATTTAGACGTAATAATTCCCTGTCATGAACACGCTGATTCGTGCGAACTATATGATAATGCTGAAACTATCATCCGGTTCCGAAATGCTTTAAGAGAGGCAGTAAGCCACCATTGGTATCAGTTACGCGACTTATATGACAGCCTTTCTCTAATGTAAATTAAATCAAAATTTAATTTTTATAAGTACACTGAATAAAATTTAGTACAGGAGCTACCATTGACAGTATAATCTCTATACCAAAAGGCGGAACTGTGCGATCGCATGACTTGACATGGCTCCTGGCCCGTAGCGGGGCTCTCAACAGCGGTAAGGTTAGGTCAATCCGTCACAACAACCGTGACGAAATTAGGAGCTGTCCCGGGCCAAACAGAGGGAGCGCTCCCATACTATGAGAGAGGCAGCTGATGTGCCAAATTTTTTTCAGTGTATGATTCAGTGTATAAAAATGTATGAATCTCTCTCTCTCTCTCTCTGTGTGCGTGCGTATGCGTGCGTGCGTGCGCGCCTGTGTGTGTGTGTGTGTGTGCGTGTGTGCGCGCGCGCGCATCGTTATCTCAGCTCCAATGTAGATCTTACCAAAAAAACCGCTGCCAATTCATTGGCACGTAGCTTCCTTAAACTTAATTTATTGATCCCTTTAATTAATTTTTACTTCTAATATTTAAAATTTAATACTTTAACTTGTACGGTTACACTAACTAGGAGTCATGGGTCCGGATTCAGCTTAAACTGTGCGTTATATCTTTTTTCGTAATGGACCGATTTTTTTGGGCAACGAACTCGATCTGAAGGTATATAAAAGCTACATCTGTGCCAAATTTCAAGATGATTGGATAATGTTTGCTCTAGTTATCGTGCGACAACGAAAACGCAAATTTTTTCTAAAATAATTTTTTTCTAAAAAAAAATGAAGTTAATCTCTTGAAATTTTAACCACATATAGTCTTCAATTAGAGTAATAACTGGTTAAAATTTCAAGTCGATAAATAAAATATTTTTCGAGAAATTAATTTATGAAATATAAAAAAGTTTTCCTTAATAACAAATGACAGAGTGAAGATATTGTAAATTTTAAAAAAGGAAAATATAGGTAATTTAAATACTTTTCAAGAAAAGTTTATTATATTATTATATTATGTAATAATGGCTATAAGGTATGAAAAAATAAAAAATAAAAATTCAGAATTCGTTTTTTGGTTATAAAACAAAAGGAAATCAATGAAAACTCAAATCCATCAGGGTACCTTTTTTCCCGCGAGACGAAGAGAATAAGCTTTACCCGACCAAAATCGGTCTAGTCGTTTCGTAGATATGAGGAGTTCAAATACACACACACACATACACGCACACACACACGCACGCACACCCACCCACACACACACACACACGCGCACACACACACACATCTACGAAAACAAAAATGATCAAAATTAACTAATATACACATATATCGCCTTATAACATCTTTTTGAACATTTTTTTTTTCGAAAATTTTTTTCACCGTTACAAAGCTTCCTCTATGAGGAAGCAATACATTTCGTTTATTCGTTTTTGTTTTATGTCGATTTTTCAGTATTTGTAATCCAGTTTTTCGTTTTAGCTTCCTCCTAGAGGAATCTTTGTGATAGTAATTTTTTGAGTAGTTGTAAAAACATGTTATAATTGTGTTTCGTGTGTGTGTGTGCGTGCGTGTGCGGATCGAAAATTCTTGTTTTGATTCGCCGATGCGTTTTTGTTTTATTTCGAATTTTTGATTTTCTCAAAATTAATTTTTGCTTTTTTTAATGATAAGATCGAGGTATTTCAATCAAATGGATAGCATTCGAAAGAATATTAAAATACCTATATTTTATAAACAAAAAAAATTTCTCTAGCTATCACGGTTCTTTTATTATTAACAAGAACGTGTTTTTTTTTAAAAAAAGCTTATAACTCCTAAACTAAACGGTGAATTTTTTTTAAAAAATCATGATAATGCAGAATATAAATAACTATAATGTGTAAAAATTTGAATCCATTTTCTCCACTAGTTTTTGAGACAAAAATTAAAATATGAAAAAACTGAGTTTTGTATGTCCAACGATTACGGGAGTAAAATTGACTTAATTGCCTTAAAATTCCTTGTAGAGGTAGATTTTGGATAGCTGTCGGTCAAGTTCTTTGGGCAACATGATTAGTTCAGAAATTTCAGAAATATTTGAGGTTAAAATTTTCTTAACATTTTCTTCAAATCGTAATTTCTCAAGAACGGCTCCATGTATCAGCTCCAAATTTATAGAAAATTTTGTATGTGATAGATACTATGTGTGCAAATTTTCATCAAGACCGTACGATTAATTTTTGAGATATTTGATTTTGAAAATTTTTGTATTTTACAAAGTGATTTTCTTTGTCGCACCACCACTACAGAAAACATGAATTGGTTTAATCATGTTGAAATTTTATGGAGATGTAGAGTTTATACATTATCATATAAATCCTTTCGGTAAAAGAATTGTCTCATGATTTTTAAATATATTTAAGGTTAAAATTTTTTTACGGTTTTTTCAAAATCGTAATTTCTCAATGACGACTTCATGTATCAGCTTGAAATTTACAGACTATTTTGTATGCGTTATAGGCAATACCTGTGTAAAATTTCATCCAGATTATAAATTTTATGGAGAGTATTTTAATAATTTATTACATAAAAATTAAATTCTGAACCCATTTTAATATCACGATAACCCCCTTAAGAGAGCATAATGTTGTATAAAAATAGTGAAACATATACTTAATCATCTTATGCCATTTTTTAATTTACCGGTATATTCATCAAGATGATTCTATGGGGATCTATAGAGGCCTTGAATATATAATATTCATTATTCTGTACCAGCATTATTTTTGGAGGAGCAATCTCTCTCTCTCTCTCTCTCTCTCTCTCTCTCTCTCTCTCTCTCTCTCTCTCTCTCTCTCTCTCTCTCTCTCTCTCTCTCTCTCTCTCTCTCTCGCATGCTCTGTCTCTCTCGGTTTTGCCATGAGATTATAAATTTAGCTTGTGATTATGAATTTACGTTTTCATTTAAGTTAATTTTATAACATTATTCTATACGTTTATTTTCATGTAATGTTAATTGTGATTAGCCGAGTAAAACACTGCATAGTATTTCATCGGTTTTTCTCGCTTGCGTACGTTACTGACAATCCCCTTATATACCAATGTGGTATTTACAAAAGAAAACTCCTCCAAAGAAGAGTGATTTAGTGACACACAAGAATTATTGGTGCTTGTAATTTAAAGTATGTTTACTGTAATTTCATTGTAGTGTCAGTAAAATGGATGTATTTACTTCTTTTCTGCTCGAATAATTTTTCAAGAATGATTTTCTTGAGCAGCTAATAAGAAGTGTAGAGAAAATATATTCACTCCTTCTTCACTCCTTTGGCTATTGCTAGCGAGGCCCGTTGTCATCGAGTGCCTTTACGTGGTCTCGTTATAGAATTCGAAACATTGAGGAAGAGAAACGTGTGCGTCTGCGATTAACCGGCGTCACCTGACAAAGCTACTACCGACCCTGACGTTATTGACCCTTTCGGAGTTTGAATGCCGTGAAAGCGAAGGAAAGCAAATTCTGAGACTCTTTCCGCGCTGCGTCTTCACGCCTATCGAACTATTTACACATCTTGTTTAGCGAACCCACCTGAATTGTTATATCAATTTTTGTATTCCTTTAGATATTTTTATATTTATTGATCATTAAAGTTTATAATATACTTTAAAAACTATTCATATGTTCTCTCCAAAATAATTTCGATGTGCATTTTATATTTTGTTTTTATATCAACTTTTATGCAACTGTTTTATCGAGTCAAATCAAAATACTTACAAGGTGAGTTTATACACGGAAAGAACTCGGCACCTCCATAGCTGTGCATTTCGACTGCCTCGGTAGAATGCAATTTGCACCGCCACGATATTATAAAAATATAGACCATATTATGAACAGAAGGTCCTTTGGACTATCGTAAAAAATCTATATTAAGAAGAGTTATGATTTTTTCAAATTTTTTCAAATTTTACAATGCAGAAATTTTTTCATTTCTACTCGCTACTATTTGCTTCCTATTGATTCTTTTGCTTTGAAATTTTAATGGAACATTCTTGAAAGCTATCCACGGCTGATAGGCCTAATAAAAAATCTTAAAAAATTTGTAAAACCGATGGAAGATTTTTTAAATAACAAAACCCCAGAAATACGATCGATTATCTTCTACGACGAACGTTGTGTTACGAATTTTCGATTTTGCATAATCCAACTACATACTATTAAAGTTTAGTAGTTATAGAGGCTCTAGATCTGAGAGATGCTGGATGGTTGCGTTTTTCGCAATCGTAGCAAACAGCGTACGCGCCAGTCCGACGTGCACTGTCCGACGCGCTCACAGATTCAACAGCAATCGCTGTTATTCAGCAATTATTACTGCTAGAGATCTAAAACTTTATAGAGCTTCTATAACTATACTAAACATTAATATTATATACTTTGATTATGCAAAATCGGAAATTCGTAATACAACTTTTGTTTCAATTATCTAGCAAAATCTTGAAAAGCGTGACTCCAGATTGAAAAATTAGATAACTATCTTATACCCTATGTATATTATTATTGCAGTTCTATACATTTAGCTATATATTTTTTTCCTTGTTAAAAAATGTTTGTGATTAGCCAGCAGCCTGTCGCTTGTATTACGGGCTCTGGGACGACGAGAAGTACCGTCTCATGTACGGTCAAATCCGTGTCCTCGACCGGTTATAAACCTAATAGCTACGTTTTTTGTGAGTCACTCTTTCCGCTTTGCCCTCTGAGCTATTTAGGCATCTAACTTAGCGAAGCTACTTTAATTGATACATCAAATGCTTGATATTTCTAATAATGCTTTCATCTATTGACCATTAAACTTTATGATATATTTTAATTATTTATACGTCTTGTGTCAGAAATTGTTTTTTGTACCACAAGCATGATTTTCCCGTTTTTGGACCTATTAATAGAGCCGAAAGCGATTGCTTGCTGACCAGCGGGCGGGAAAAATTTTTTTTTTCGAAAAAAAAATTGAAAAGCGCCCGCTGCTCGCCGTAGCGAGCGGTAAAAATCGAAAAGTGCCCGCTGCTCGCCGTAGCGGGCGGTAAAAACTGAATAACGCCCGCTATCGTTTTTGAATGGAGTTTTCAAGATTGTTTAAGAAAATCATCGATATTTTGAAAAAATAGCAAATATTAAATCTAAAAATATTTAATACAATCTTGGTTCTTGATTTAAAAGCAATTCACGTTAGCCACACTTTAGTAAATTCAAAAACTCAAAAATCTATACTTGCGATACAAAAAATTTGGTGTGTACCAAGGGCTAAGTGGGTTTTTTGATCTCCTGTGGTTGTAGTACTCATCTTCGGTTTGCAAACGTACTCGCCTTCGGCTCGTGCTAGCTCACCTTCGACTCGAACTTCAACCCCACACTCGCTGTAAAGAAACCCACTTTATGCCCTTGGCACACAATATACTATTAATCTTAGCTTCACTTTTTATGTTATCATTTAGTCGACTTCTATGTAGCTACTTTTCTAGACACTTTGAAAATTTAAAATTCTCCAATATTTTCTGTAAATTAGATTCGGGCACTTACGAAATAATAAAAAGTCAAATATACTTCTAAGATTAGGTATCGCTTTATCGCTCTGATTAGAAAAAATTTAACTTATTTCAAACTGAGCTGAGGAACTTGTGTAATAGAAACAACTTAATTTTTTCTCTTCAATTGAGGTATTCCTACAAATTTTTATTTTTATCTGATATTTTATTTATTTTGTTTATACAATTTACTATTAAAATTTATTTTTCATTTTATTTTTTTTAATTGCTTGTACTAACATAAAGATTTATTAGGACTCCAACATGAATCAAGAGAACAGACAGAGATTTACTCTGCCTTTGCACCTACGCATACATCGACACCGGATTTATGTGATCAGTCGACAAACTGAACATGGTTTGATGTAAGAATATTTTAATATTCATTATTATGTCAGCATAAATTGTTAATTTTAAAGAATCAATCAATGTTCAATAAAAAAAATTGGATTCGCGTACTTGTTATTCGATTATTGAATCGAATTTCAATACATTGTTTTAAAAATATTTTTCTTTCAGTTATCTACGATGTAAAATAATGGAGTCTGCTCCGGAACCGCAAGGGCATATTAAAATAATTTAGACGTAATAATTCCCTGTCATGAACACGCTGATTCGTGCGAACTATATGATAATGCTGAAACTATCATCCGGTTCCGAAATGCTTTAAGAGAGGCAGTAAGCCACCATTGGTATCAGTTACGCGACTTATATGACAGCCTTTCTCTAATGTAAATTAAATCAAAATTTAATTTTTATAAGTACACTGAATAAAATTTAGTACAGGAGCTACCATTGACAGTATAATCTCTATACCAAAAGGCGGAACTGTGCGATCGCATGACTTGACATGGCTCCTGGCCCGTAGCGGGGCTCTCAACAGCGGTAAGGTTAGGTCAATCCGTCACAACAACCGTGACGAAATTAGGAGCTGTCCCGGGCCAAACAGAGGGAGCGCTCCCATACTATGAGAGAGGCAGCTGATGTGCCAAATTTTTTTCAGTGTATGATTCAGTGTATAAAAATGTATGAATCTCTCTCTCTCTCTCTCTGTGTGCGTGCGTATGCGTGCGTGCGTGCGCGCCTGTGTGTGTGTGTGTGTGTGCGTGTGTGCGCGCGCGCGCATCGTTATCTCAGCTCCAATGTAGATCTTACCAAAAAAACCGCTGCCAATTCATTGGCACGTAGCTTCCTTAAACTTAATTTATTGATCCCTTTAATTAATTTTTACTTCTAATATTTAAAATTTAATACTTTAACTTGTACGGTTACACTAACTAGGAGTCATGGGTCCGGATTCAGCTTAAACTGTGCGTTATATCTTTTTCGTAATGGACCGATTTTTTGGGCAACGAACTCGATCTGAAGGTATATAAAAGCTACATCTGTGCCAAATTTCAAGATGATTGGATAATGTTTGCTCTAGTTATCGTGCGACAACGAAAACGCAAATTTTTTCTAAAATAATTTTTTTCTAAAAAAAAATGAAGTTAATCTCTTGAAATTTTAACCACATATAGTCTTCAATTAGAGTAATAACTGGTTAAAATTTCAAGTCGATAAATAAAATATTTTTCGAGAAATTAATTTATGAAATATAAAAAAGTTTTCCTTAATAACAAATGACAGAGTGAAGATATTGTAAATTTTAAAAAAGGAAAATATAGGTAATTTAAATACTTTTCAAGAAAAGTTTATTATATTATTATATTATGTAATAATGGCTATAAGGTATGAAAAAATAAAAAATAAAAATTCAGAATTCGTTTTTTGGTTATAAAACAAAAGGAAATCAATGAAAACTCAAATCCATCAGGGTACCTTTCTTTTCCCGCGAGACGAAGAGAATAAGCTTTACCCGACCAAAATCGGTCTAGTCGTTTCGTAGATATGAGGAGTTCAAATACACACACACACATACACGCACACACACACGCACGCACACCCACCCACACACACACACACACGCGCACACACACACACATCTACGAAAACAAAAATGATCAAAATTAACTAATATACACATATATCGCCTTATAACATCTTTTTGAACATTTTTTTTTTCGAAAATTTTTTTCACCGTTACAAAGCTTCCTCTATGAGGAAGCAATACATTTCGTTTATTCGTTTTTGTTTTATGTCGATTTTTCAGTATTTGTAATCCAGTTTTTCGTTTTAGCTTCCTCCTAGAGGAATCTTTGTGATAGTAATTTTTTGAGTAGTTGTAAAAACATGTTATAATTGTGTTTCGTGTGTGTGTGTGCGTGCGTGTGCGGATCGAAAATTCTTGTTTTGATTCGCCGATGCGTTTTTGTTTTATTTCGAATTTTTGATTTTCTCAAAATTAATTTTTGCTTTTTTTAATGATAAGATCGAGGTATTTCAATCAAATGGATAGCATTCGAAAGAATATTAAAATACCTATATTTTATAAACAAAAAAAATTTCTCTAGCTATCACGGTTCTTTTATTATTAACAAGAACGTGTTTTTTTTTAAAAAAAGCTTATAACTCCTAAACTAAACGGTGAATTTTTTTTAAAAAATCATGATAATGCAGAATATAAATAACTATAATGTGTAAAAATTTGAATCCATTTTCTCCACTAGTTTTTGAGACAAAAATTAAAATATGAAAAAACTGAGTTTTGTATGTCCAACGATTACGGGAGTAAAATTGACTTAATTGCCTTAAAATTCCTTGTAGAGGTAGATTTTGGATAGCTGTCGGTCAAGTTCTTTGGGCAACATGATTAGTTCAGAAATTTCAGAAATATTTGAGGTTAAAATTTTCTTAACATTTTCTTCAAATCGTAATTTCTCAAGAACGGCTCCATGTATCAGCTCCAAATTTATAGAAAATTTTGTATGTGATAGATACTATGTGTGCAAATTTTCATCAAGACCGTACGATTAATTTTTGAGATATTTGATTTTGAAAATTTTTGTATTTTACAAAGTGATTTTCTTTGTCGCACCACCACTACAGAAAACATGAATTGGTTTAATCATGTTGAAATTTTATGGAGATGTAGAGTTTATACATTATCATATAAATCCTTTCGGTAAAAGAATTGTCTCATGATTTTTAAATATATTTAAGGTTAAAATTTTTTTACGGTTTTTTCAAAATCGTAATTTCTCAATGACGACTTCATGTATCAGCTTGAAATTTACAGACTATTTTGTATGCGTTATAGGCAATACCTGTGTAAAATTTCATCCAGATTATAAATTTTATGGAGAGTTTATATATTATCGTATAAGTCCTTTAGATAAAAGAATTGTCTCATGATTTTTAGAGATATTTAAGGTTAAAATTTTTTTACGGTTTTTTTCAAAATCGTAATTTCTCAATGACGACTTCATCTATCAGCTTGGAATTTACAGACTATTTTGTATATGCGATATAGGCAATACCTGTGTAAAATTTCATCCAGATTATATGGTTATTTTTTTAGATGTTTGATATTTAAAATTTTAGTATTTTTGAAAATGACTTTTTTGTTGTCGTACAATATAACTTTTTTTAAAAATTGTTTTTATTCCCATCTCAACAGATATGGCCACTTTTTTCCCTAAACAGCGGGACAAAAGTTAGATTTGTTTCCCTCTTTTAACAAATTTAACGTTCGCGTAAAATATGACGATATTTCCCACAAAAGAGGGAAATATGGCCATATTTCCCGGTTTAAAAAAAATAAGTAAATTCCATATAAACAACCAAATATCAATAAATAATTAAAACACTTAAATATTAAAGATAACGTTTATTAAAGTATTTCTTATTGAATACATTAATATTGCAGTATTAAGAATAAAAAAAGTGGCCACATTTGAGATGGGAATAAAGTATTATATGTAATTCGGGAGAAAAGTCGATGATTCTCTCGGGTGATCACTGCCCTCGCTTCGCTTCGCTCGCTCGGACAGTGAACCCACCCGCGGGAATCAAGAGCGACTTTTCTCCTTTGCTACATAATGTACTATAATTTCTTTAAAATTTGGTGGAGATGTAGAGTTTGTATATTATTTATTAGAAGAGTTCTTAGGGTAAAAGAATTCGTTTATGAATTTCAGAGATATTTGAAGATAAAACTATTTTAGCCCTCTTTTATAATCGTGGTTATTCGGGAACGCATTTATGTATACTAGAAAATGGAAATGACATGCGCTATGCGCGCGTGTTGTGTACCTGCCTTTGTTTTGTAATAGCCATTTATTATTTTTAAGGTTAGAACCTGTTTCTTACATCGAAAATTCCAGAAAGAACACACAATTACGGACGGGCATACTACTAGAGACAAGTACCCTATGTGTGAAATTTCACAAAGAAAATATAATTTGAAGTAAAGGTTATTTATGAATTTTAAAAGGTTTTGACGATAATATTACAATCAATTATTTTATTTATTTTTCACACATAATTTAAAAACAAAAGTCATACCTATTATTTTATTCATATTTTATACATAATTTAAAGATTAATACTTTTTAATCTTCATAAATGAATTTAATTATAATTATGTCATAAATTGTTGCAAAAATTATAAACTTTGTTATTGAAAATTAATTAAAGGAATAAACAAATTAAGTTTGAGGAAACCACGGGCCAATGAATTGGCAGCGTTTTTTTTTTATGATTGAGTTCATGATATTAATTCATTAAAATTGAGTTAAAATTTTTTTTTTATTCACCTAAAAAATATAAGTTTTCATCGTAATAATATTTTATAGGTATATTATACAAATATAGTTTATTTTTTATTAAATGACCCCTACCAGGAGTTTATAAACTCATTTGATCCAAAGATATCGAGGTTTTAAAATTTGTATCCTGCCATAAACTACAGGCTGAACGATTTAATAGTTTTTAATGGGATACGGGCCAACATTTTTGATTTTTATATCTCCTTTGACTGAAGCTATTCGCATCACTCAATTTTTCCAATTAATATTTTTCAAGTCAAAAATTTTATTTAAAATGCACCATTCGGAAGGAATTTTTAAAAAATGGGTTACTCAGTTCAATAACATTGAAACTTTTTGAAAAAAATATTGATAATGTATAATTATAAAAACTAAGTACCACAAAATTTTTAGTTAATCATTTGCATTACGCCTCTAATAAAAAAAGAAAATACTAAGAAAATGTTTTCTTCGCGTATGATAACTGAAAAAAATAACCTAAGCGCTATCAAATTTTACCAAAAGTAAGTTTTTATATATCTGTTGAATGCGGTCATTGGGCAGAAAGCCAGGTTAATAATTTCCTAAGATATTTGTGGCTGATTTTCTTTGAATTTTTTCTTGTTTTAAAATCATGTATAATTTCCCGAGAACGGCTGAATATATTCACTTAAAATTTCCAGAAAACTTAGTATATATTATAAGCAATATTTGTGTGAAATTGTATTGAAATTCAGCGACTAATTAAGCTATCTCGAACAAGATTTGGTATATATTATATGTAAGCAATAAAAGCGTAAAATTGTATTAACACTCGGCTATTAATTTTTGATTTATTTAAAATAAACTAAAAAAAATAATTTTCATTTGGAACATGATAATTGGATGAAAGTTACCTAATCGTTTCAATATTTTACAAAGGTGTAATGAAATAATTCTCGACAATAACAATTAATATAAGGATTAGAAGATTAAGTTGAAGAAAGTCATGTGCCAATGAATTTGCAACGAGTTTTTATATAATAAATATCAAACTTCAAAAATGTTAGTTACTCTGGAACTTTGGGGCTTCAGTCACTTACTCTCTTTCTCTCTTCGTACATCATTAATTTAAGGGCATGTCGAATAAATTTCATTATTTAATAAATTACTTTCTAAACTCTATTTGGAAAAATGTGAAAGTCAAGCCTTCCGTATTCATGAATACTATATTTAGAAATTTTTAAAGGCCATTTCATTAGTATTTTCCATTAGCATCTTCTTAACGTACGCTTTGTAATTTCATATTTATCGAGAAGCAGCTGCTTTGGTCTCTTTCAATAGCATTCGAACAAGTATGCTCAGATAAAGGGCGATCTCACTCCCACCATCCCCGACGTCAATGGCCACATTCGGAGACTCATCGATTCAAATACACGACGGGGGTGTTCTTGATTATGCCCATCGCAGGTTAAGAAGCAGAAAATTAACTGACGCGAATGGCGACGTACACGTAATTTTTTAGGATGAGGAATTTTTACGAGCCGAATTTTCAAACGTTGAGAAAATTATGGTGAATGCTACGTTCAAGGCAACACCTAACATCGACAATTGCTACCAGTTACTCACTGTTCTTGGCATCAAATATAATCATGTCAGATAATTCATTAAAAATGTTACTTATGTCGACTGCAACTTACTATCAACTGATGAGAATTTTTCCATCGGTCTTACAGTCTTATAAATTAAATTAAAATAATTCATATTTATGGCAGTCAGATTGCCCTTGTTTATAATCACCCCTGCGGAATCTGAAATAAAAGCTTAATTAAAACCTGGAAAGAAAACCTTTATTAGCAAAGGACTATCTGCCTGCCTCCCACCACCAAATTGCCCAATTGCCCAACGTTTCGAGCCCGCTCCAGCTCCTCCTCAGGGACTGAATTGAAACCCGCGATAGATCTCCATATATACCCATATCCACTTATTTCCTCTTACCCCCACCACCATCCACCTTTCCCTCTCCAACTTTCCATTCTCACTTAAATTAATAAAGAATGTTAAATTTTATCTAATTTACTTGACTCTATCATTAAATTTACATTATTCTGATTCATTAGAATGGGAATACTTTTAAGGCTTTCCCTCTTATATTTATTCTTAATCCCTTGTTCCAAAGTATCCACACTCCCAAAATCGAAAGAATGCAAACTATTGTTCTTTCAAACCCGATGTAAAATTTGTACTACGTAAACTATATTGATGTTCATATATTCTCTTCTTCAAATATCAACATCCTTGTCTTTACCATTACTAAATAACCTTTCTAAATTATTATCGTTTCTAAAAAGACTTGAATATTATGTTTACTAAAAACCCTTCTAATCCTTTCCGACAAACCTCTAACAGATAGTAAACTAAAATATGCGTTCTTTCCATTTCTATTCCTTGTTTGATTGTCTGCCCGCTTCTTCAATCCACCATTATAAATTTCCCACACTCTCTCATCAATCAGTTTATCAATAAATTTTACCGGATAACTATTCTTAATAAATGTTTCTCTAACTAAATTTAAAGTCTTATTCCTAAAATTTGTATGTGATAATTTAATCATTCTGTCAATGACACCTTTGATCGCACCTATCTTGTTTCCGAATTGTTAGCGAGAATCAAGATAAGTGCAATCAAAGGTGTCACTGACAGAGCGATTAAATTGTCACATAAAGATTTTAGGAAAAAGACTTTAAATTTAGTTAGAGAAACATTTATTAAGAATAGTTATCCGGTAAAATTTATTGATAAAATGATAGATGAGAGAGTGTGGGAAATTTATATTGGTGGATTGAAGAAGCGGACAGACAATCAAACAAGGAATAGAAATGGAAAGAATGCATATTTTAGTTTACCATATGTTAGAGGTTTGTCGGAAAGGATTAGAAGGATTTTTAGTAAACACTAGAATGTTGGGCGCGCTACGCGCACCTACAATCTCGCTGAGTTCTCTTGAGTCGACTACAATAATTGTGTAATGTGACTCATTACGTAAATATATTTGTTAATGTATACTGTTAATTATTCGATTAAAATGTTAATTATAGATACGTGGTGTAAGGAATTTCATTGTCACGTAGAAACAAAAAAAAATAGACCTCGAATACGGCCGATAGAAGAAAGCATGAGTAGTAAGAAGCCCCATATGGAGAGACACCGGTCCCCCACACCCCCCTTTTTCCCGGTGGTGTCTCTCCATATGGGGATAGCGTAAGTTGGGGGTCCGTATAGCGCACCCCCCACCGGTCGTCTATGCTGAAGGGGCCGGTCGATATTGATTTACCCCCTCTCCCTTCCCCTCGTGCTCCGAGTAAGACAGGTGCGGGTCATTTTCGTTCCTTATTGCCACTTGCCTATGGTTTTTTATGGAAGAGAGAGGAGTGTGGATGGGATGGCGTTTATAGGATGTTTTGAATAATAAATATAATTTTTGCATATTACAATTTATTTAGCAAAACTTACAGAATATTTATACATAGTAAATAAATTATTAGTAACTGATGTAAGTATGAACTAGAATTTCTTGTATCCATGGCGTTCTGGTGCAGAGTGTGTATTCGTGGAGAATTTTTCTTTTATTTCTGTCCAGTGTTAAGCGACGGATTTTTTTCCACCTGGAGGAGAGGTGTACGATCTGAGTTTTTGCTGTAGGTCTTCTCCATCGTGAAGGAATTGAACGAATGATGAGATGAGTAGGGTTGCAATGATATTTATCGTAATCATTTGCCTGCCCTTTTGAAAGACAGAGAGAGAGAGAGAGAGAGAGAGAGAGAGAGAGAGAGAGAGAGAGAGAGAGAGAGAGAGAGAGAGAGAGAGAGAGAGAGAGAGAGAGAGAGAGAGAGAGAGAGAGAGAGAGAGAGAGAGAGAGAGAGAGAGAGAGAGAGAGAGAGAGAGAGAGAGAGAGAGAGAGAGAGAGAGAGAGAGAGAGAGAGAGAGAGAGAGAGAGAGAGAGAGAGAGAGAGAGAGAGAGAGAGAGAGAGAGAGAGAGAGAGAGAGAGAGAGAGAGAGAGAGAGAGAGAGAGAGAGACAGAGAGAGAGAGAGAGAGCGGTAAAGATAAGAAAGTAGTGTATATACCTTACAGAAGACGAGTTTGGATGGGTGTGATGTTTATAGGGTGTCTTAAAAAAAAATGTTTTAAATATAAAGTGTAATGTATGCGAAAAATTTATGCAATATTCATTTAGACAATAAATATTCGCGTATGTCTTTAGCAACCATAGGCAGATCGAAAGCGTCAATTTCGGCGAGAACAATCTTTAAATCTTCACTCTTATACTTATCGTTGTCGCCGTCGTCGACCATGTTTTCAGAAATGAACGTTTCTATGTCGAGTTTGTGACTGGTGTAGTATTGTTTGAACGCTTTAAAGTCTTTGAGAATGATCTGCATGTTGTCTACGGTTTCTTCTTGGAGTTTATTTTTCAGGTATGCGAGTATGTAGTCAAGGGTGCGGTTGACTTTACCAACTCGTTGCTTGAGCATGGCTCGGCGACGGTTGATTAAATTACCCTGTTTTCGAAGACCTTCGAAAGTAGTTTCTTGCATCACGATACCTGGTGGGTTATTGAAATATTTTCTCTTTTTCTTGCACGATGGCTCTTCGTCTACGTCTTGGGTTGAATGTGGCCGCTCATCGATTGTGATGGATTTGTTACCGTATGTCGATGTAAAGTTTAAATCGTGGTTATCCAAAAAAATTTTAGTTGGTCCTCCAAAGTCTTGATAAAACGTGTAAGTGTCACCAAAATTAGCTGTTATTGTATCGAATCGATCTTGCAAATCATTCCAGCTATTTTCGTTGAGCGTCACGTTTCTGTACGAAGGACCAGATGTGATAAACTTTATAACTGACCGATAGTATCCGCCGGTGTGTTCTAGGCCTACACAGACTCTTTTCGTGTTGAATTTATTAAGAGCGTACGTGGTGGCTAGCAGAATATTGGGCACTTCTGCGAGAGCTCTTTGCTTTCCGTGACAGTTTTCCATTTTTTAATACTGATTTTAATCGTAAGCAATTCTTTCATCAAGTGTTCAGGAGCAAGTGTCGACTGCGACTGGTAAGCGTTGGGTACTCGACTATTCTTTTAGTCAACCCCCCACCCACGTTTTCTGAGTATTATTGGAGGGGAGAAAAAAAAACAAAAAACCGTTATTTTAGAATAGAGCATCTTATCAAGTCTCGGGTAAGCGCGGTAAATTTCCTATCGGTCACCCACGTATATACGTGGGGAGCGAATGTAACGCACTTACATGCGACGATGACAACAATCTAAGTCGAGTGGACGGATTAGTCAAATGTAAAATATTACCTCCACGTGACTTATACCTACCAGTACTGCCCGTGAAAATGCATGGTCGACTCTTGTTTGCTCTCTGCAGGTCTTGCTGCGAGGAAGCGCGCGAAAACGACTGTAATCATGAGAAAATAGCTGATCGCGAATTTACGGGTACTTGGGTTGCGGACGAACTGCGTAAAGCTGTTGACCTTGGCTACCGTGTGACGAGTATGTACATTATTTGGCAATACGAGACAACGGGATTCGATGGTAACAGTGGGGGTCTCTTTGCCGAGTACGTAGATACATTTTTGAAAATTAAACAGGAGGCGAGCGGTTGGCCGGAATGGTGCACGGATGAAGAGTCAAAAAGTCGTTATTTAGACGAGTACAAGCAAAACGAGGGAATCACGTTGGAAAGAGATAAAGTCATTAAAAACAGTGGGTTACGAGCTGTGGCCAAACTCTGTTTAAATTCATTCTGGGGTAAATTCGGTCAACGGTCAAACTTGAAACAAACAGAGTTTGTAAAAACCCGTGAGATGTTATTGAGGCTCCTAACGTGCCCGGATAAAGAAGTGTTGAGCATTTTACCTGTGAATGATGAAAACCTGTATGTCACCTGGCAATTTCGCGGGGAAGCCGTGACGTCAGACCCACATACAAACGTTGTCATAGCCACCTATACAACGGCTCAAGCGCGATTAAAGCTATACAGTCATATGGAGAAGCTAGGCACGCGTCTGTTGTACTGCGATACAGACTCGTGTATTTTTGTGAAAGATGAAAACAAAACCTCCGAGGAATACGAGCCACCGTTGGATAATTTGTTTGGTGAGATGTCGGACGAACTCGAGAGTTACGGAGAGGGTACTTACATCGACACAATGGTCTCCGCGGCGCCAAAATTTTATGCTTATCGCGCGATCACACCCTCTGGTACAATCGTAGAATGCTGTAACGTTAAGGGAATAAGTTTAAATTTTAAAAATTCTTTAAAAATAAATTTTGACTCTATAAATGCCCTGGTCGTGGACAATTTTGACAACAAAGAACAAGACCCTGGCGATAAAGTCACGATTAGAATTAATTTTAAGTCTATCAAACGCACTTGTACACACGATGTTGTAACGCACGACGAAGTCAAAACATGTGCCACGGTCTTGAAAAAAAGGCGCTATATATCTTCCGGTCAGTCCTTACCGTTTGGCTACAAATGTAATTGATTTTTAAAATTTGGTTGAAAATAAAAAATCTACAAAAATTCAAAAACACTACAACTCTTTCTCTCACCACTCCTACCCCCTCCAGTTTTAAGTGTCGTAAAGAAATAGACTCTCAACAAAAGCAAATATCGGTGAGCACAACATTGTAACGTTATACACTTTTATTTATCGTACCATTATTATGTAATACACAACTATTTAAGAAAAAGTTATTTGCCACTAAATTCGACACTTGAACCACCTTTGTAAATCATACATAGTTCATACATATTCGCAGCGTCCTGAAGGCTGGTGAAAAAATTTTCATCTTGAACAAGTGCTTCCGAAACTCTTTTTGCCATGAATACGTCAAATTCACTCTCTAATTCAGCCACAACTTTTACTCCGAATTTGGTATTCACAGACTTCAAGCTTGTTATCTTATAAAGATGGCCCTCGTTCAGATCGACCATCCTTTTCGTTGGGAGAAATCCTTCATGGACGATCGCGTTTAACTTTGAAAGATCCATCTGAAACAAAATGTTTGCTGATGATTAATATTAAATTAAGAAAAAAGAATAAAGATTGAAATATCTTTTTTAATAATAATATACTTACCTTAGAAATTTTAAATTTTTTATTTTCTCGATTCGTTGATAGAGTGAGGATTGCGAGGTTTTTTTTCAATCCTTTTGCGAGGAGCTGCCAGAATTCGACTGTCGGGTGCTGGAAGTGGGACGTTGGAAGTCAGATGTTGGAAGTCGGATGTTGGAAGTGGGACGTTGGAAGTCGGATGCTGAAAGTCGGCTGTTGACTGTAGAGGTGATAAGTTGGACTAACGCAGCGATCAGGCTTATCCACGGAAGTCTAGCTTAATACTGAGTGATTAGTGCGCCGCCACCGCTTCCGCATGATTGGTGCGCGCGCTTCGCATCACGCCGCCGCCGCTGCCGCTACCGCAAACCACGTCTAGAAGGTGGTGGGGGAGTAGACTTCTGAATTAGTAACGGTCATAGACACGCGGTGGAAACATCCTTTCACCTGTATCTGCGCCGGCCCTACAATGGCCGGAAAGTCGGTTTTTGTCAAGAGGTTTCTCACACACCTGTCCAAAATGTGTAACGTACGTTTTGACCGAATTCTCTTTTACTACGGAGAGTGGCAAGAAACATATCGGGCTGACTACAGGCCAGGAGGAGGACAGAGAATCGAGTTTCGAGAAGGTGTGCCACAGCCCAACGACTATTCTCGCGATAGCGATAAGAAAAAATTGATCGTTCTCGACGATTTGATGCGCGAGTCTTGCACCAATGTCATTACAAGAATATAAGTGTAATTTTTATAACGCAAAACATTTTTCACAAAGATCAGAATCAGCGCGACTTGTCACTCAACTCCAATTACATTGTACTTTTCAAAAATCCGCGAGATCGTGCTCAAATTCAGTATCTGGCGCGGCAAGTTTACCCTGAAGACCCAAAATTTTTTCAAGAGGCTTACACCGATGCGTGTACACAGCCGTACAGTTACTTGTTGCTAGATATGAAACAGGATACTCTGGATGAATATCGTTTTCGTACCAACATCTTTCCTGACGACGCGACACAGTACGCGTACGTCCCTAAATATTCGTCAAAGTAAAAATTAATAAAAGTGAGTATGGAAGTGTGCAGCAGTCATTTTCATCGTAGCGATGGCCGGGATAACATCGCCACCAGGTAAAAAGTTCTCAAAGAAACGCGTGGCTCTCTTGAACGCTCTCTGTCACGCTGACAGTCGGCAACGTAGAGCGCTGCTCCGAACGGCTGATAAAGATTTGGTAAAGTGTATCTGCGAGTGCGCGTTGAACGTACTACAAGGGGTTGTAAAGCTGAAAAATACGGAAAAGAAACGTCTAAAGAAACATAGAAGTATCTTGCGCAGGTTGACAGGCGAAACTGGCCATATCGGCTGGAGAAGCAAGAAACGCACAATACTTCAAAACGGTAGTTCGTTTTTACCTATTCTTCTGACACCTCTAATAAGTACGGTATTTTCAAAGATTTTAGGTAACTAGGAGATGGATCGGGCACGTAAAATGATTCTCGTTCCGGCGAATCCATCGCCTATCGAGTCAACCTCATCCAATGTTACCAAATCGCCTGTTAAAGACAGTGCTGACAACACAGTACAAACTTCGGGTGACCATTTATCGCGTTTGGACTCGGATATGTTTGAGATTTTAAACTCGAAAAAATTTTCGGACGAGCGTGAAAAGTGTAAAAATTACTTGCAAGTGCTCAGACGTTACTTATTCTTCAAAGAGAACGAACGTTTAGACCAGAAATTGACGAAATCCAAACCACGCTAGCACCACCCACAGAGGAGGTTATTCTAGAGAGTGTTCCTAAAATTTACTCTAAAAGGGCTCGTATGCTATTGAGACACTGGCGCACATTTGACTCCGAGCGTTTAAAGTGGAATAGCGCAGGAAACGTCACCATCGATGGAAAACTTGTCCCGCAGTCAAATATAGCAGAATTGTTGAACTACGTTGTAAAGAATAAGAAGAAAAAACAAGACGAAGAGGAGGAACCAGCGGGTAAATTTCAATTCGCCAAATTCATCGGCAGTACCGACACACCGAATAATCTTGTCGGTAATGCAAGTATTTTAAAAATTGCCAACAGATTGATAGACCCTTCGAAGACAGCGAAACGCCGAATACAAGCGCCAATAGCCTCTCCACCGTTGACCAGACGCGCAGCCAAGAAAAAGTGGTTAAAACTATCCATCTGATGTCATACGAAAATGAATATTACGAGCCGCCGCACGAGGCCGGTTACGCAGGTGGACACCATCTCGTACGCGTCAATACACGAGGTAAGTCCATCTCGAAGAGAGAGAAGGAACGCATACACAAATGGTTGAGTAATCAAAATGCCTACACACTTCATCGGCCAATACGCAGAAAATTTCCAAGAATACGATACAACGTTACAAACATTGACGATGTTTGGGAGGCTGATTTATGTCAATTCTCATCGCTCAAAAATGAAAACGACGGTTATACCTATCTACTGGTTGCTGTAGATGTACTCAGTAAGTTTGCTTGGGTGGAACCGTTACGCGACAAGTCGGCACGGACCGTTGCAACGGCTTTTGAAAATATTTTTAAACGTACCAACGGTCGTCTTCCTGTTTACTTACAAACTGATAAGGGTAAGGAATTCGTAGGCACAGCTGTACAAAACGTTTTGAAATGCCGTGGTATAGCTTTCGAGTAGCAAGAAATCCTGACGTCAAAGCAGCTGTCGTCGTTTTCAAAGAACGCCTTTGGAGAGATTTCACACATAGAAATACACATCGATACATCGACGTGATACAAAAAATTGTCGGTGCTTACAACAACACTGTACACTCGGCCATAGGCATGAAACTAGCGCACGTAGACTTGTACAACGCTGCGCAGGCCCGCACCAATCTGCAAAGACGGCGCACCAAACAAAGACCAGCGAAATACCCTAAATACAAGGTCGGAGATTACGTTCGAATCAGTAGCTCAAAGGGAACCTTCAAGAAAGGATTCGAAAAAAATTACTCCGAAGAGATATTCAAAGTTTGTCGTGTCTCACAGAGGCAACACATTTACCTGTACGAGATATAGGATCTGAACAGTGAAAATATCGACGGTTTCTTCTACACCGAAGAATTGACAGGTGTAGATTCTAGCCGATTAACAGCTGAACAAGAATTTAAAGTCGACCGCATCATTCAATCCAAAGGACAGGGGAAAAAGAAGCAGCTGCTGGTAAAGTGGGTAGGATATTCAGAAAAGTTCAACTCTTGGATAAAAGCTACAGATCTCACATCCGTTTAGCAAGATGAGCAATAGTGAAGAATTTTATCTGGTATTACCCAGCAACAGTAGTATGACGTATTTTCCGGAAAATACTACCACCTGTTTTACAACGCATCTGGCCCGTGAAATCAGATTAACAGGAGACTGGCAAGTCGGACTAGCAGAAATTCGCGTCTCCTGCACAATCATGCATATTCAAAAATCCGAATCTTTCTACACATTTAAACTAGGCTCGGCTAAACTGAAACATTTGGAAAATAACGTAGTTTGTAATTTTCCGTACGGGGTGCACGATACTGCTACTCAACAACTCATCCCAACGGATTTTCAGAAAGGCTACTACGCTTTGAGACGAACCTGTGATGCGCAGAACCACATTATACAAAGTTTAACGAAAAAATACGTCGTATCTTTGGTTTTGAGGATACTATTCACAGACAGACGGGCACATTTATTACCTCCAAAACAGGGAAAGATAGAAACGTGGGTACCAGACCTGTATGTCTGGCGCGTGCTATCCTCGGTCCACTGTGCGTCTACACAGACATTTGCAAGCCTTATACCGTCGGCGATACTCAAACAGCACTGCTTCGCATAGTTTCCTTGGAGGATTCAAGATATAAATTTGGCAGCAACGTCGTAAGGAATTTTGCCCCTATACATTACATTTCGCTCTTACAACATACTTTTCACAACATTGTCATCGATATAACAGACCAACACGGCCGACGCATACCATTCGAGTATGGAACGTTGACCATAACGCTTCATTTTAAGCGTAATCGGTAAAATTGGCCTTTCACAAAATGAGCCATTATATCACGTACTACGATCAAACACGTTTACGCTGGCTCAACCTATCAACGTGGCTCTGGAATTGGAAGTTTGATCGGTGCGATATTTAGAAAAATTGTCCCATATCTGAGTAGTGGTACTAAAGCTGTGGGCAAAGAAGCCGTTCGCGCAGGTTTGAACGTGCTCGATGACATAGCCAATGACGGTGTGAGTTTCAAAGATTCGGTCAACACTCGTCTTCGAGAATCTGGAAAAAATTTAAAAAGGAAAGCCGAAAAGAAGGTCTCGGAAATGATGAAAGGGCATGGATATAAATCAACGACAGTTAGACGGAAGCGGCAGTCGACGAGCAGTCGTGTGAGAGCACGCAACGCATCGCGAAGGAAAACAGTGAAGCGGTTAAAAAAAGCCAAAATTGGTAAGAAGACGAAGGCCAAAAGGAGGAGGAAGAACAAGAAAACCGTTAGAAGTGTCACAGATATTTCTGGACCTGCGTAAATATGGCATACTTACACGCGTGCAGTGGAGAAGGAATGAAGAGTGAGCTAGATCTCTTTACTCTCCCTGTCACTCAAACATCTATAGAAAACAGTGCTTTTCTCCACTACAAGCCCGTGTCATCGCTCAGCAATGACAGTGATTCACCGCTCGAATTTCTGGTGCCCAGTTCTACCAAACACTACATTGATCTCGCGCATACCATGCTACACGTTACCGTGCAGATTTTACCAGCTGACACGGAGCAAGAAAATGCAAAAGCTGGACCAGTCAATAATTTTATTCACTCGTTGTTTGATCAAGTGGATATATTTTTCAGCCAAAAATTACTCTCACCACCAAACAACGCTTGCCCATATAGAGCATACATAGAAACTTTATTGAACTACGCCCCGCCAGCTTTACAGTCTCATTTAACGGCTGCTCTGTGGTACGCTGATACAGCAGGTAATATGGATGCGGTCTCGACCGTTGCACGCGGTTCGCACACGGCCAACACTGGTCTCCTTAACCGTCAATACTTTACGCTTGGAGGTAAATCCATCGATCTAATCGGGCATTTGCACTGTGACGTGTTCAATCACCTCAAATTTCTCATGAATTGCGTAGAAATGAGAGTGAGACTAGTGCGCAGCAAGGACGCCTTCTGTCTCATGGATTCATCGGAAAATGGGCAATTTTCCGTAAACATAAAAGAAGCGACGTTTATCGTGCGTCGAGCTAAAATTAGTCCAGGTGTATTACTCGCTCATGCCAATGCTCTAGCTAAGACTATGGCGAAATACCCTATCACCAGGGTCGAGGTTAAGGCTTTCACTATGCACAGTGGTGTCATGGGAGAAACGCTTGATAACGTTATTCTAGGACAGTGACCCAAAAGAATCATCGTTGGTTTCGTGAAAAACAAAGCATTTAACGGTAATCGTCAACTGAATCCCTTTAATTTTCAACACTTTAACGTAAATTTCTTATCGCTCTACGTGGACGGTGTACAGATACCGAGCAAACCACTTCAGCCATGCTTCACAGGCGCTAATTAATTGTACGTTGATTCTTTCCACACTCTCTTCACAGGCACCGGTATCCACTATCTCAATGTGGGAATCGACGTTAGTCGCATTTCTTACCCGGCAGGCTATTGTCTGTTTGCATTCGTTCTGACACCTGACTTATCCGCCCATTTTTCCTCTCACTGGAACCTCGTACGATCGGGGTCTCTACGGATCGAAGTTCGTTTCGAGGAGGCAATAACCGAAACGGTCAACTGCATTATTTACGCTGAATTCGACAACGTACTGGAAGTAGATTCCAACCGCCAAATCATCACAGACTTTAACGCGTAAGAGGGGGAAGTGTTCAGTAGTGGGGAGAAGCGAATATAAGTCATTGCATCCCATCGCTGGCAGTGCAGTCAGCCATTCACTTTGAGACGAACACATCGACATTTTTCACCATGGATTACGTAATAGAAATTCAGGGTTTGAGAGACAGGGATAATAAATTTTTACCCAAGGAGGTTGCCATTGTCTCTTTACAAGGGAACGTCTCGGGACATTGGATAATAAGTCCACCTCATACATACGACGAGCTGCCTAAGGAGGCTAGAGCGACGCATACCATTCCAACGATTATCTTTCTTCGAAAATACTTGGAATACATTGGTTCGATGGCGATATCGGCTTACGTAAACTACAACACCATTTTTACAATATTGCCAGAAACGCTGCTAAAATCTATGTGAGAGGCAGCGATACGAGTCGATTCGTTTAATCCATGATGACACGCAGTATAGCCGACATCGAAGATGACACCAGCGAAGGTTTCACCGATATGCAGAGAAGATTCAAAATTGAACAAGCATGTATCGCTCACGGATGTATGGATAATCCGTATAAAAAGTCATACTGCGCTCTCAAACGCGCACATGTAGTCAGAAAGTGGCTTTACTCGCTACTACCCGAAGAGAACCGTAAAAAATTACCTGAAAGAAGCAGCGACCTGTTCTTTGACGCGATAGAAAATCTCATCTGGAATAGAAGAAGCCGCATCAGATTCGGAATCGGTGGCAGAGACGAAGTCGACGGCGCAAACGAGACAGAATACGAAAGAGCCGAAGAAGCACGCGAAGACATGAACACAAATCAGATAGCGAGAGCATTGGAGGGTCTGAAAGCGAAAACGATCGGAGTGTACGCGGCTGACCGGATTCCAAACGTGATGATGACACCAGCCGCTATTGTATGCAATGCGGATGATCACACGAGATCAGGATCACACTGGGTAGCCATCTACATAGACAAAAACCGATTTGAAATGTACTTTGACAGTTACGGCTCCCCACCTGTCTCAAGACACCATCTCCAACGACTTAGAAGAAACTGCAAAAATTTCCGTTGGAACATCAAGGCGCTTCAAAGTATTGATTCAATATGCTGCGGACAATATACTATCATGTTTTTGTATCACATGTGTCGTGGCATCGAGTTCAATACCTTTTGTCGACTCTTTACGCGTGACACAAGAAAGAACGACGTATTAGTTATTAATTATTATAAAAAAATATTTCATAGAAATAAGTATAGAAAATGTAAGAAAGCACTCGCTTTTTCAAGCGGACGCTCTCATGGCAAAGGCATATGTAATCAATCATGTACTCCTAGATTAAGGTGTGTCTAATAAACAGTATTTAACCGTCAAAAGAGTTTCCGTTTTTTTTTTCAAACCTTCTCCTTTTCCAATGGCCTTTTCCCCACCGAGACTTGATAAGATGCTCTATTCTAAAATAATGGTTTTTTGTTTTTTTTCTCTCTCTCCTCGAATAATACTCAGAAAGCGTAGGAAACCTTTTCCTTTCCAACGGCTTTTCGTCACCGAGACTTGATACGGTGCTCTATTCTAAAATGACGGTTTTTTGTCTTTTTCTCTCCCCTCCAATAATACTCAGAAAACGTAGGTGGGGGTTGACTAAAAGAATAGTCGAGCACCCAACGCTTACTAGTCGCAGTCGGCACTTGCTCCTGAACACTTGGTAAAAGAATTGCTCGCGATTAAAATCAGTATTAAAAAATGGAAAACTGTCATGGAAAGCACAGAGCTCTCGCAGAAGTGCCCAATATTCTGCTAGCCACCACGTACGCTCTTAATAAATTCAACACGAAAAGAGCCTGTGTAGGCCTAGAACACACCGGCGGATACTATCGGTCAGTTATAAAATTTTTCACATCTGGTCCTTCGTACAAAAACGTAACGCTCAACGAAAATAGCTGGAATGATTTGCAAGACCGATTCGATACAATAACAGCTTATTTTGGTGACACTTACACGTTTTATCAAGACTTTGGAAGACCAACTAAAATTTTTTTGGATAACCACGATTTAAACTTTACATCGACATACGGTAACAAATCCATTACAATCGATGAGCGGCCACATTCAACACAAGACGTAGACGAAGAGCCATTGTGGAAGAAAAAGAGAAAATATTTCAATAACCCACCAGGTATAGTGATGCAAGAAACTACTTTCGAAGGTCTTCGAAAACAGGGTAATTTAATCAACCATCCCTTAGCCATGCTCAAGCAACGAGTTGGTAAAGACAATCGCACTCTTGACTAAATACTCGCATACCTGAAAAATAAACTCCAAGAAGAAACCGCCGACAACATGCAGATCATTGTCAAAGACTTTAAAGCGTTCAAACAATACTACACCAGTCACAAACTCGACATAGAAACGTTCATTTCTGAAAACATGGTCGACGACGACGACAACGATAAGTATAAGAGTGAAGATTTAAATATTGTTCTTGCCGAAATTGACGCTTTCGATCTGCCTATGGTTGCTAAAGACATACGCGAATATTTATTGTCTAAATGAATATTGCATAAATTTTTCGCATACATTACACTTTATATTTAAAACATTTTTTTTTTCAAGACGCTCTATAAACATCACACCCATCCAAACTCGTCTTCTATAAGGTATATACATTACTTTCTTATCTTTACCGCTCTCTCTCTCTCTCTCTCTCTCTCTCTCTCTCTCTCTCTCTCTCTCTCTCTCTCTCTCTCTCTCTCTCTCTCTCTCTCTCTCTCTCTCTCTCTCTCTCTCTCTCTCTCTCTCTCTCTCTCTCGCGCTCTCTCTCAAAAGGGCAGGCAAATGATTACGATAAATATCATTGCAACCCTACTCATCTCATCATTCGTTCAATTCCTTCACGATAGAGAAGGCCTACAGCAAAAACTCACCTCTTCTCAAGGAGGAAAAAAAATCCGTCGCTCAACACTGGAAAGAAATAAAAGAAAAATTCTCCACGAATACACACTCTGCACCAGAACGCCATGGATACAAGAAATTCTAGTTCATACTTACATCAGTTTATAATAATTTATTTACTATGTATAAATATTCTGTAAGCTTTGCTAAATAAATTGTAATATGCAAAATTTATATTTTTTATTCAAAACATCCTATAAACACCATCCCATCCACACTCCTCTCTTCCATAAAAAACATAGGCAAGTGGCGTTAAGAAACGAAAATGACCCGCACCTGTCTTACTCGGAGCATGAGGGGTAGGAAGAGGGGGTAAATCCATATCGACGGGCTCCTTCAGCATAGACGGCCGGTGGGGAGTGCGCTATACGGACCTCCAACTTACGCTATCCCCATATGGAGGGACACCACCGGGAAAAAGGGGGGTGGGGGGGACCGGTGTCTCTCCATATGGGGCTTCTTACTACTAGCATGGAAAATAAAAAGCAAATAGATTTAGGAAAAAAAGACAGTGGAGATGGCTGTAGCATGGGTGCAGTTTGTATAGTGTTATACTCAAAGTATAACAATTTTTACACACTTTAATTATCTATAATTCGTGTTAAACTATATTCTTTCTAGATATTCTCTAGACATATTCTATATCATTTCAAAGAACACGATTTTACGTATACATAGTATAAAGTAAACATATTAAACATATATAAATAAACGCAAATATTTTCTTCATTTTAAATTGTACAATAATAATAATAATAATAATAATAATAATAATAATACATACATACATACATACATATATACATACATACATACATACATTAAAGATACTATTTATTATAAAATTTCTTTAAAAACGTAATTTTTTACTTTATTATTAACTCGATTAGAACCTAAATAGAATTTTAATCCACTCCAGGAACGGACACGCGAAATTGGAACATATAAATGTCCATGACTAAAAACATCTTTTTGAAAATCAATTAATACATTTGAAAATGTTTGGCCCTGAGCTTTATTGATAGTCATTGCAAATGCCAATTTTATTGGAAACTGTCTTCTTTTGAAAGTAAAAGGATACTCATTATCAGAATATAAAGTAATGCGATTTAAAAAAACATCTTGACCCTCTTTATCCCCCGCTAAAATTCTACATTTCAATAAATTATTATTTAAATCTAAAATTCTTAATCGTGTTGCATTACATAATCCTTCATGTATACTAATATTTCTGAAAAGCATAAAAATAGAATTTATTCGTAAATGCAATTCGTGAGGTGGTAAATTTTGTGGATTCAATGAATTAAGATATTCTGGTAAAATTCCTTCACCCATTAAACCATTATCATCACAATGATCAGAGGAATCAACACTCGTATATATACGTTCATTATAACTATCTAATAACGATACGACAGTTTTATTAATTTCGTTCATGTCTATATGTCGTGCAGCTAATATAACGGATGAGCTCATTTCATCATGAAGGTGATTTCTTATCAAATGTCCATACATACAATTAATGAAATTAGAATCAGTAGTTATAGATCGTTCAGGAATATCAATATTAACATTGTTGTCATTTAAACCACCGTTTCCCACATCCAAAACAAATTTTGAAGATGTAATATCTTTATCTACAGCTCTCATATTAGTCGTTAACTTAAATTTATGAAACACATTCCAGAAAATACTACTTTTGATAGATAAATTTATAACTTCACTTCGAATTCTTCGTGGTAATATAGGTAATAATTGTCTAAAATCTCCACCTAAAATGACAATTTTACCACCAAACAATAAATCATTATTCATAATATCTTTTGAAGAATCATTACTAATCATATCTCATAATATCCATGATTTCTAATGCGTATTGGGGAGCCATTGGTGCCTCATCCCAAATAAACACATTTGTTTGCCTCAAAAATTGCCCTTCCTTTGATTGCACAGCGATATTAGATGAAGAATCTGATAATAAAGGTACAGGCAAACCTAGTACTTTGTGAACCGACATTCCTTTAGGTAGTAACATTGCAGCGATTCCAGTAAAAGCCATACAACAAACATTTTTGCTTTGACTTTTTAGTAAATTATATAATGTTAGGAGTGTGCATATTTTGGAACAAGGGATTAAGAATAAATATAAGAGGGAAAGCCTTGAAAGTATTCACATTCTAAGATATCGGAATAATTTAAATTTAATGATAGAGTCAAGTAAATTAGATAACATTTATCATTCTTTATTAATTTAAGTGAGAATGGAAAGTTGGAGAGGCGAAAGTGGATGGTGGTGAGGGTAAGAGGAAAGAAGAGGGTATGGGGGTATATAAGGAGGTGTATCGCGGGTTTCATTTCAGTCCCTGAGGAGGAGCCGGAGCGGGTTCAAAACGTTGAACAATTTGGTGGTGGGGGGCAGTCAGATCGTCCTTTGGTAACAAAGTTTTTTCCAGGTTTTAATTAAGTTTTTATTTCAGATTCTGCGGGGGTGATTATAAGAAAGGCAATCTGACTGCCATAAATATTAATTATTTGAATTTAATTTGTAAGACTGTAAGACCGATGGAAAAATTCTTATCAGTTGATAATAAATTGTAGTCGACATAAGTAATATTTTTAATGTTAAACTTCATTTTTCTACTTTGAGATTGTTCGACGTCACCTAGCGAGAAAAAGGATTGATTAGTTCCAAAGATTTCGAAAAATATATGAGTATAACGCCTTTATGACGTATTTATTCCGGTTTTATGATGTTTTTATGACGTTTTTATGACGTTATTGTGACGTTTTTGTGACGTTTTTGTGACGTTTTTATGTCGTCTAAAGTAATTAGTATTACAGGACAAATAATTTTTCGGACATTTTCCACGTTTTACTGACGTCATTATGACGTTTGATCAACTTTTGTTTTTGACGTCACGAGGTTTCAAGCTTGACATCATAATGGCGTTTAAAAATCGTCTTGTGTTATCCGGGTTAAGATTGATTTTATCGGTCTATAAGTGATACGCGCGAGAATCCACTACACTGAAAAAAAAGTTAATGAAATCAAATTATATTCTTGCACTTATATTTCATCTCTGGAAAGATTCAGTGCACTAAATTTCATTGTAATATATGGTTGTGACGGTGGTTATGTATATTGAATGTTTGTTATTGTAATGTTGAACTTAATTTAATATTAGATTATGCAACAAGGGACCAAAGTCGCAAATTATTCCCGTGGGTGGATTTACTGCCCTCGCTTCGCTTGGGCAGTAAATACTCGAGGGAATAATCGACTTTAGTCCCGTGTTGCATATAGAACTTTATTCACGACTCAACTGTGACCACTTCGTTAACTTGAAAAAGCGGGACTACACGAGACAACGTTTGTGAATAAAAAAACTGATACTTTTATCCCGCTTTTCAGGTCAAAATGGTAGCCATTACAGTGAAGTCGTGAATAAAATGATATATTTACTCGTCATAAGAATTAGATCTTGATTATAAGTGCAGTTAAAAGGTAAAAAATGGGGGTTATATCTCCGTCTCGCGCAGTATCCATATATACGCGTTTTTTTATTACACCCATGTTGAGTATAATGTTAGGCCAGTCAATAGAGAAAAAAATCAGCGTTTTCCTGCCACAAATCTTATCAGCAAGCGGTAAGCGCTATCCTACGCAGAATAATCCACAGTATAACTGGTATAAAATACAACAACCAAATCTGTTCCTTATATTTGTTATTAACAATTTAATGCAAAAAAGGCGCTTTTTTCGTTTTTTGCTTATAAAACCGAAACTAGTGGACCGATCTTGATGGTCCAATAAGATAAATTGTAGTAAATGAAATTACAAACAAAATTAGACTTTGATCGAATTGATCAGATGATTAGTTACGGAGAAAAACGTGAAAACCCGAAAAAATGAGTTCTTTTTCAAAAATTCATATCTCCGCCATTTTTAAAAATGTAGCGCTTATCTCTGGCGAATCGATAGTAATTCACATGTATTTTATGTGTGCGAAAACCAGGGGCTGTGCGATTATTAGTTTTTGCGTAATCGCGATTTCAATTTTTTAGTACGCTATTTTTGGGCGAGGCTGTATGCTCTACGGGTGATCCGATTTCTATTATCAAAAAAGATTCAAATGTTGTACTACAAAACGTCTATCTTGGATTTTTGATAAAGTACTGCTGTATACCTGAAAACAGTTGTCAGAGTTGACCAAAAACGCTCGAGCGCACGAAAGTGGCGGAGTGATGGGGGGGGGGGCGGCTGCGGCGAACCGATATATATATAGTAATAGAACGCGCTGCGCGCAACGTATAGGTCTTTGCTTCTGATTTCCTCAGCAACTAGAGGAGCTATTTTAATCATTTTTTTTTTATGTCGGGGTAACTCAACCCAATTAAACCGATTCTGTACTTTTATTTGATGAAAAATAAACAGAAACGCTAATTTTGCTACCATCCAATATAAGACATGTTGTCGACTGCGGATTTTTTTTGCATAGAGACGTGTGGCAAAATAACATGAAAATGTCAGAAATAATAAATACGTACGTTTCATATGCAACAAGACATTACAGTGAGATAGTTATATTATTTTTTATGGATATCCCGACGACAATAAAACATCAACAAAATCAGTAGAGCGTTCGCGTAGGCAAATGAAGAATATAGGCCGTGAAATTGCTTTTGATGAAAATACAACAATAGTTGTTAATCAAAAGCAATTTTTTAGTTGTAAAAAAAATAAAAGTAGATTAATAAATATGCTTTGTTTAGCTTTAAATGCTGTACGCTTTCAAACAAAAATAGCCCCCGAGGACGCGAATCGATTAATAGTCTTGACTGCTATTAATAATGCCCGCGCTGATTTTAAAACAACTATGGTAATTGTAGGCGAAGATATAGACTTGCTAGTTATTTTTTCAGAACGGGCAGACAACATTAATAACATTTATTTTTGTAAAGAAAACAAAGGCTCAACACCAAATCAATATTTCAATACTAATAGTTTCAAATATCCCTTTTTAAGAAATAGAATCACATTTTTACGTGCATTTTCTGAGTGCGATACAACATCTTGTTTTTATAGAATAGGCAAAAATAAATTAATAGATACCATTAACCACGAAAAATTATCAGACTTATCAGCAGTATTTTATGACAAAAATGCCAGTTCTGAAAAAATAGCTAGCAATGCCTATAAATTAATAATCGATATGTACAGCAACAAAGCGGAAAAAAATTAATAGACAAGAGCACTAATTTTTCACTGCATGACTTGCGCTACTTGCATTTTTGCAAAGCGAAAACCAAAACTAAATTTGCTTTAGAGACATTGCCACCAATGCAGGGATCGGCCAAGCAACACGCATTTAGAGTTTATTACCAACTTCAGTTATGGTTAGGCAATGACACTTTAATACCTACTGATTGGAGATGGCAAATTAAAAATAATTGTTTACTACCTGTAGGAACTACCGATCCGCCTATACCTCAAAAATACTGTCCCAAATTTCATGTAGTTGCTCAAAAAAAGGATGTGTAGACGCTTCGTGCAGCTGCAAAAAGCACGGCTTACAGTGCACAAACCTTTGTGCACACTGCTACGAAGACACGTGCTATAATTTACTAATAAATAAACCATTATTAGAATCGGAAGACGATTCGAGGGATGAGAACGATTACGAACTCGACTCGTATGACTGCGAGGATGTAAACGATTTGTTACCTCCGAAGCGTAAAAAAATTAATTAATATTATATAGTTAAGTAACACTGTACATTTTTTGTAATAAATATCATATAGATTAAGAAGAATAGAAAATGTATATTTATTTTCTTATCAACCTATGAAAACGTCCAAAAACTGGCTTTCTATTAATTTTACATCAAATAAAAGTACAGAATCGGTTTAGTTGGGTTGAGTTACCCCGAAATAAAAAAAAATGATTAAAATAGCTCCTCTAGTTGCTGAGGAAATCAGAAGCAAAGATCTATACGTTGTGCGCAGCGCGTTCTATTACTAGATATATCGGTTCCCCGCAGCCGCCGCGCGCCCCCCACCACTCCGCCACTTTCGTGCACACGAGCGTTTTTCGTCAACTCTGACAACTGTTTTCAGGTATACAACAGTACTTTATCAACAATAAAGTACAACATTTGAACTTTCAGAATCTTTTTTGATAATTGAAATCGGATCACCCGTAGAGCATACAGCCTCGCTCAAAAATAGCATACTAAAAAATTGAAATCGCGATTACGCAAAAACTAATAATCGCACAGCTCCTGGATTTCCCACACATAAGGTACATGTGAATTACTATCGATTCGCCAGCGATATGTGCTACATCTTTAAAAATAGCAGAGATATGAAATTTGAAAAACACTCATTTTTTCGGGTTTTCACGTTTTTCTCCGTAACTAATCATCCAATCGATTCGATCAACATCTAATTTTGTTCGTAATTTCATTTACTACAATTTATCTCATTGGACCATCAAGATCGTCCACTAGTTCGGTTTTATAAGCAAAAAACCAAAAAAAGTGCTTTTTTTGCATTAAATTGTTAATAACAAATATAAGGAACAGATTTGGTTGTTGTATTTTATACCAGTTATACTGTGGATTATTCTGCGTAGCATAGCGCTTACCGCTTGCTGATAAGATTTGTGTCACGATAAAAACCTCTATTGATTGGCCTATGTATTAAATAAGTTGAATCATTATAAAAATTACTTATATAGTATTAATGTCGTATAATATTATAGAAATACTTATATAATATTACATAAATATACTTTTTTATTATTAAGAAAGTATTGATTCAACTTTAGAATAAATTCCTGTTATAGGTGTTTGGAACTTTGAATCATATATATATATATATTCATATATATTAGGCTAGTAAGTTTGAGGAGCTCAACCCCGGTCGGTCAGAGTGGCTAAAGAAATAATAACCCTCAGGTTACCGACTCTAGACAAATAGACTCTAGAAAACCCCTCAAACTTCCGCTCGGATGCTGAATATATAGATTGGAAGTTTGAGGAGGCTCCTCAAACTTCCCATAACCCCTCAAACTTCCAAGCGGGTGCTGAATATAATCCTCAAACTTCCAGAATTTCATATTTATATATATATATATATATATATATATAAACCGGGTGTCCCATTTTAAAACCACCAGGCAAATATCTCGAAAACTAAGGGAGACGGAAAAAAACTTTTAATACAAAAGTTGTAGGGTTCAGAGGGGCCCAACTGATCGTGACATTGGTTATGACCTTGAGGTCAATGATCAAGGTCATTTGAAGGTCAAATGGATTTTTTCAAATAGGAACCCCCACTTTTGACCTCGTAAATAGAAAGAGCGGAAAATTTTACGTTCAGATATGTCCTTGAGTCAAGGTCATGGTCACGGTCATGGTCATGTTTAAAATCAAAATCAATCAACGCATCAAAACATTCCCATAATTAGGCATACGAGACAAATTGTTAAATACAAAGTTGTAGGGTTCAGAGGGGCCCAACTGATCGTAACCTTGGTTATGACCTTGTGGTCAATGATCAAGGTCATTTGAAGGTCAAATCGATTTTTTCAAATGGGAACCCCCATTTTTGACCTCGTAAATGGAAAGAGCCGAAAATTTTACGTTCAGATATGTCCTTGAGTCAAGGCCATGTCATGGTCATGGTCATGTTTAAAATCAAAATCAATCTACGCATCCAAACATTCCCATAATTACGCATACGAGTGTTAAATACAGAAGTTGTAGGGTTTGGAGCGGCCCATCTGATCGTGACCTTGGTTATGACCTTGAGGTCAATGATCAAGGTCATTTGAAGGTCAAATCGATTTTTTCAAATGGGAACCCCTATTTTTGACCTCGTAAATGGAAAGAGCGGAAAATTTTACTATTTTTACTATTATCAATATTTACCAGGGTTAACCACTTATATCAAATAATAACAAAAGTTAATAAGTGTTGACCATCTATATCCAATAGTGACCGGTAGTATTCAGCATTGATCGGTAATAGTCAATAATTATTACTGTTTACATCAAATTGTTTTCAAATTGAGCATACTTATATTGGCACAGAAAATAAAACTTTTTCGTTTTAAAATATGGTATAGTATAATAACATATTATTTCCTTTGTGGTGTGTTTTGATAAATAATTGCATTTACAACTAAAAAAGAATGCCTGACTATTCTGCTAATGAAATAGTTGACATTCTTCTTATTTTAGGAGAATGTCGACGAAACTATCGAGAGGCAAGCAGATTGTATCGTGCTCGGTTCCCTCAACGACAACATCCTGATCATATGGTAATACGTGACATTGAACTGCGCGGTCGACAAGGAAACTTCGTTCGAAGAAGGAGGACACTGAATGAACACGATTATGAAAATAATTCTCGCTTTCTTGCTGTTCTAGCCATGGTACATTTAAATGTTCATGTCAGTTTACGCGAAATCGAGTTAACAATGGGTATTCCAAGATCTACGGCCAGTAGATATTTACGATATGCGCGTTACCATCCTTACCACATTACTCTAAATCAAGCTTTAACTGTGGAAGATTATCGACGGAGAATAACATTTTGCCAATGGGCAACACAACAAATTACTGATGATGAAAATTTCTTTAACAATGTCCTTTTTAGCGACGAGGCTACATTTCAGAGTACTGGTATGTTGAATCGCCATAATTGCCACTACTGGTCTCCTGTTAATCCTCATTGGATGCGAGAAGTTGATCATCAGCATCGCTGGAATGTAACGGTACGGTGTGGTATTATTAATGGATGTCTGATTGGACCTTATTTTTTTGAAGGTCACGTAACTCAACATACTTATTTATAGTTGCTGAGAGACGAGCTGCCACTCTTTCTAGAAAACGTTGATCTCCATACAAGGGCTAGAATGTGGCTACAACAAGATGGTGCTCCTCCACATTATGAATTTTTCGGTTTTTCTATTTACGAGGTTGCCGTTAAACAAAATTGATTTAACCTTCAAACGACATCATCCTTGACCTCAAGTTCATGGTCAAGGTTACGATCAGTTGGGCCCCTCCAAACACTACAACTTCTGTATTTAACACTCGTATGCGTAATTATGGGAATGTTCGGATGCGTTGATTGATTTTGATTTTAAACATGACCATGACCATGACCATGGCCTTGACTCAAGGAGATATCTAAACGTAAAATTTTCCGTTCTTTCCATTTACGAGGTCAAAAATGGGGGTTCCCATTTGAAAAAATCGATTTGATCTTCAAATGACCTTGATCATTGACCTCAAGGTCATAACCAAGGTTACGATCAGTTGGGCCCCTCTGAACCCTACAACTTTTGTATTTAACAATTTGTCTCGTATACCTAATTGTGGGAATGTTTTGATGCGTTTATTGATTTTGATTTTAAACATGACCATGACCATGACCTTGACTCAAGGACATATCTGAACGTAAAATTTTCCGCTCTTTCCATTTACGAGGTCAAAAGTGGGGGTTCCCATTTGAAAAAATCGATTTGACCTTCAAATGAACTTGATCATTGACCTCAAGGTCATAACCAAGGTCACGATCAGTTGGGCCCCTCTGAACCCTACAACTTTTGTATTAAAAGTTTTTTCCATCTCCCTTAGTTTTCGAGATATTTGCCTGGTGGTTTTAAAATGGGACACCCGTTCCTATACTTTTTTTAAGAAGTGTGCGCGGGGGGGTCGTCGATTTTGTCGACGATTTTTTTTATGAAAGTACATATAAAAAAAATAGCTTGTGCAAAATTTCAGCCCCTAATCTCATTCCTAATTCCTGCTGGAATTTTTTAAAACCTGATTTTGACCTGTTTTTAGCCAGTTTTCAAAAAATTCTAAAATGCTGAAATTTTAACAAAATGAGGTCGGTGAGGTCTCATTTTTTGTCTTTCTTCAAGTTTTAAGAAAAAAAATACACTGATATGAAATGATGATTTAGGTTTTATTGGCCATCTGTGATATGGCCATTGCATTTCATCATTTTTAGATCATCTTTAAACCTCTATATCTCGTAACTGGTTCCACATTTTTGAGCTCACTAGGTCTTATTTTCTTTTTGTTTCAACGACACCTTTAATTTCTTTTTTTGAGGACCTAAATTGATTGAATAGACTTCAAGATACAGCCTTTTGAAGTTGACGTTTTTATCAAAAATCGCGGAAATCAACCGTGTTCATGGTCACAGTGTCAACCGAATTTTAATTAAAAATCATTAACAAAAGTATTTTTCATTAGGATATGATGTTATCTAACTATACTCTTTTCCTATCATAGGAAAAAGTCAAAAAATAATTTTTTGTCGAGCATTATAATATCTAATTTTTCGATACCTAAAATAATCAAAAATGGCTCTCTACTGACATGAATTCTACCATCTTATAATTATTTTTGCACGTATACGTAACATAGATACAAAGGTGGTTCCTAGACCTTTAAAATCCGTAGTCGGTGATTTTTCTAGGACCACTAGAGCCAAAGTTATAGCCGTTTTTATAAAAAAATATTTTTCAAGTGGTAAAATTAGAGCTTGTGAAATATAGGAAAAGTTTTATTTACAAGATCAACCATAAGTTTGGCATAATTGTCCTAAAAAAAGTGCTGAGGCTGCATATTTTGAAGATCTTAGGCTGTGTCTACACTATGCGAGAAGCACGTGCGATCAGCCCAAGCGATGCGAGCAAGCAATGCGTGTTGGACAAAATATTTAAAATGCTTAAAATGATAAATAATATCATTTCCCTACGATATTATTGACGATATTATTTATCGCTAAATATAGATCTACTAACTGATCTACTACGATTGTTCGGGATTGAAGTATCCAAAGTGCCCGCTAGATGGCAAGCGTCCGATGCGCTCCCACTATGAAAAACATCACCCAGCGGGCTTAAATAGAGTCCTGCGGCGCCTAGTCGTTACGTGCTTTATGCACATTCCTTTTACCTTACCACTTTCCGTTTTACCTATACAATGCCTTATTGCCTGTTTACTCGTACGCATAAGCGTTCATACCTTTTTCTGCAATCAACTTTCACTTTCGAGTAGAGTTGGTTGCATAGACTCTTGAAGTGTAATTTTCCCGTTTATTTCTTCTCGCTGACAAACCCTAATAATATAAACTCACGTTTACGTTCAATCGTATACAACGATATTATTTATCATTTTAAGTATTTCAAGTACTTTGTGCAAAACGTATGGCTTGTCGCATGCGCGCACCGGTTGCGCTTCTCGCATACCTAGTATAGACATGATCTTAAATGCAGGTTTTCTATAGTTTTACGTGCGTTATACGTATAAGCTCATGTTAAATGAAACATACATAGATAGTTTCATTTAACCTGTGTTGACGAAATTGTACAATTGTGTTTTGTAAGTGTTATCTTCTCAGGAATTGAATGAAAATGATGTGCTATATTGGTGAATTGCATGAGGATGATAAATGTCATTTAGAGCATTACACAAGAAATAAATCTCTTAATCTAATTAGTAATCTTAGTAATGAATTAAAGCTGTATTTATCATTTAGGATTAAAAATTTTGATATTAATGTAGAAAATAAATTTATTTGCGACCATTATCTTCATAAATATGATACTCGATATACAAGTAGACAAAGGAAGTGTTGCAATTGTTTTAATAATCATTCAAAATCCATTGAGAATAATTTAGTAATGATTAGTGCTGATAAATGTGATAAATTTCGTAACATTTGTAATATAAATTTAGATCCAGGTAATAAGTACTGTAAAAACTGTGAGTTCAAAATTACATCAATAATAACAAAAAATGTAGAAAAAGATGAAAACACTGGGAATGATGGTTTAAACGTAAATAATAATGAGCAGCTTTCTTCAAGTAGTCAAGTTTCTTCAAGTAGCCAAGTGTGTACATCAGAAAGTTCAGAAGATATATTATTGAGCCAAGGATTTCAACGTTTAAATAAAATGCTCGATGGATTTGATGAACCTCCTCTTAAACGAGAGAAACTTAGTGATTATCGCTTGGAAAATAAAACATACAGTGTTTTAGAATCAATGAATACGAAATTTTGTACAACAGTTAATAAAACATTGAATCTTAATTTGCCAACTCAATGCAATCTTAAACAGCTACAAGAGGATAGTATGTCATTTCACGGAATGATTGGAAACATAATTAAGTGTTATAATGAAGAAACTAATTTTGGTAAAAAAATATCGTTATTGACATTACTTCCAAATCATTGGAAATTTGAACAAGCAAAACCTTATTTCCAATGTTCACGTTATATGTTTAATAAAGCAAAAGAACTTAAAATTACTGTAGGTAAGTTAAAAAATGGGTTGTAATAAATTCTTAATATCTTGATTATAGACATAGTGTAAACATATAGAATCGATAATCCTTTATACATTAGGTTACACATATTATATTACACTTGAGAATTATTAATAGAAAATTTTAGTTTAATTTATTAAAATCTATGTAATTTTTGTTCAAGCAACTATAATGATAAAGAGTACCTCTATAAAATATTTAATTTAAAATCCTCATAATTATTTATTTATATTACTCATGTATTATTACTTAAGTATTATTATTTATGTATTACTTACGAATTGCTTACGTATTGCTTAAGTATTGTTTACGGATTAAGTAAAATAATACATGAATTGTAATTTAAACATTTAAATGAAATCCGATTTAATTAGAAAGAATCTATATTTGAGAAATCTCAATGTTCTCTCTGTTTACAAGCTGTAATCTCATATTTTTTTTTTATTTTTTAACATTCAGGAACGGGAGAAAAAAATAATTTCCAAAAAATGCAATTTTTAGGCCTTACTGGTATAAGGAGGGGAGATAGGTCCCCGGAAAAATCGTAGAAAATTCTTTTTTTAGTATACTTCTATGAAATCACTGTCATTTTTCGCTTTCATTAATAGTGGCATTTTGCCTATCTTAACATGGGGTACCCTTCGTTATTCATTATTAGATAAAAAATAATAAAGTAATTATTGGCTTTTAAAAGAACTATTAAAATTAATATAAAAAAAAATAAAAAAAATAAATTAATTCTAAACTATTTCTTTTCTTCCAATATAACATGTCATAGTAATTAAAATAGAATAAACATTGAGCTAAATTTTATCGTCTTGATAATCGTTAAATTAAAAAAAATAATATTGTTATTATGATTTTATTTTGTGATTAAGTATACACTATTTGAAATTAATTTCAAAATATATTTTTCCAGGTGTCTTAGGAACTATTAAGCGTAAAGTGTACAGCATTCATTCTAATGAAGTTAGAGAATCTGTAACTCAGTATTATAGAGATGAAAACAATAGTAGAATATGTAGCGGCATTAAAGATTGCATCAGTGTTAAAAATCCTATTACTAATATCACAGAGAAGTTACAAAAAAGACTGTTGATGTATGATTTGAAGGATCTATACAACAATTGGGTGGAAGAAGAATATGAACAGCATTTTAAAGATCAGCGCAAACCAGGTTTCGGTATATTTGCTTCTTTAAGGCCAAAAGAATGTATTAGTGCTGGAGCACCTGGTACACATATAATTTGTGTATGTCCTATACACCAAAATGTCAAATTAAAATTGTCTGCCATCAACAAAAATTTAGCCTACCGAGTAATTTTAAATGATTGTGTTTGTTCAACAGATTGGAGTGATTGTATGCTACATCTTTGTGAAAACTGTCCTGGTAAAGCAGAAATTCTGAAAATATTGGAATCAAGCTCATGCGAAGATGTTTCAGAGATTGAATATCATAATTGGGTAAATAATGCTGAATCACAATCTAATAATAGAGTCAGTCTTATTATGGTAAAAGAACCTACAAGAAATTTTATTATAAATTTAGCCAATGACTTATGGGAGTTAACAAAGCATCATTATGTGACTGAAATGCAAAAATGTTATTTAAAACATTGCAAAACAATTATTACTCCAGATACATGTATTATACTTCAAGATTTTGCTGAAAATTTCTTATTTGTTTGTCAAGACTCGATCCAAGCATTTTATTTTAATAATACACAAGCAACTGTACACCCGTTTGTAGTGTATTATAAAGAAGACAATAACGACAAATTACAAACCTTATCTGTATGTGTTATTAGTGATTGTTTAAAACATGATGCTTGTGCAGTTAACACTTTTCAAGGGCAACTCATTGCACTTCTAAAACGAATGTACATTATATGTCAGATGGAGCACCTACCCAATACAAAAACAAGTAAGAGTACTTTTATTGTAGTATATTAATACGTATTATATGAACAAAATAGACACCTTTAGATTTTTGTTCATTAAATGACCTGAAAAAATTTAATTTTAATTAGTAAGAATATGTCAAAGTAATAATCTGAAAGTATATTTAATTTGTGTGAAAAACTATTTTGAGACCCAGAACATCAAATTCCATAAAGATCCTGGACCTGCAGGTTACACCCGAGTTAAAATTTTGCATTATGTAGAAAACAGCTTTAAAGATAAAATTACTAAAACAGTTCTTTATTTTTTCTGTATATCAAATTAAAAAAAAGCAGCAACTTCTACGATGCAAGTTCAAATAATTTGCATTATTATTTCAACAGATTAATTTTATTTTTTATAATTTTTACCTTCAAGATAGTATTTATTTACTGTAGGAACAATTCATTAATATCTGCCATCATGAGGAGGATTTTAGCTTAAAAGTTAAGTCGCACAACTTTTTTTCTACTAGCCATGGGAAAAGTCCGTGTGATGGATGTGGAACAGTGGTTAAACGAACAGTACGCAGGGCATCCTTACAAAGAACATCAGAAAAACCAATTTAAAATCCAAAATACATGTATGATTACGTTAGTGAAAATATTGATGGAATAAGGTAAAAATAATATAATTTAGATTTTTTGACTATATTATTTGATTATGTATTTGAATAATAAATCATTATGTGTTATAAAAATATAGAATATTTGGTTTTTAGATCTATTTGGGTGAGTCAAGAAACAATTGAGAAAAGGCGTAAAGTACCGTTTTAAATTGACCCGAACTATACAGAATACAAGAAAATATCACTGCTTTATACCCATTCATGATTCAACATTAAAAGCAAAACTTACTTCGTTTGATAATGATTATAAAATAGTTAAAATAAAATGAATATTACAAAAAAAATTTTACTTAAATTCTTATTTTCAACTTTAATTATCTATAAAGTCTGCATAGGTAGTTTAATCAACCTAAAGCCATTACTATCGCTTGCTCGCGTCGCATGCGCGCATGGCTTGCTCGCATCGCTTGGGCTGATCGCACGTGCTTCTCGCATAGTGTAGACTCGGCCTAAGATCTTCAAAATATGCAGCTTCAGCACTTTTTTTAGGACAATTATGCCAAACTTATGGTTGCTCTTGTAAATAAAACTTTTCCTATATTTCACAAGCTCTAATTTTACCACTTGAAAAATATTTTTTTATAAAAACGGCTATAACTTTGGCTCTAGTGGTCCTAGAAAAATCACCGACTACGGATTTTAAAGGTCTAGGAACCACCTTTGTATCTATGTTACGTATACGTGTCAAAAATAATTATAAGATGGTAGAATTCATGTCAGTAGAGAGCCATTTTTGATTATTTTAGGTATCGAAAAATTAGATATTATAATGCTCGACAAAAAATTATTTTTTGACTTTTGTTAATACTTTTGTTAATGATTTTTAATTAAAATTCGGTTGACACTGTGACCATGAACACGGTTGATTTTCGCGATTTTTGATAAAAACGTCAACTTCAAAAGGCTGTATCTTGAAGTCTATTCAATCAATTTAGATCCTCAAAAAAAGAAATTAAAGGTCTCGTTGAAACAAAAAGAAAATAAGACCTAGTGAGCTCAAAAATGTGGAACCAGTTACGAGATATAGAGGTTTAAAGATGATCTAAAAATGATGAAATGCAATGGCCATATCACAGATCGCCAATAAAACCTAAATCATCATTTCATATCAGTGTATTTTTTTTCTTAAAATTTGAAGAAAGAAAAAAAAAATGAGACCTCACCGACCTCATTTTGTTAAAATTTCAGCCTTTTAGAATTTTTTGAAAACTGGCTAAAAACAGGTCAAAATCAGGGTTTAAAAAAATTCCAGCAGGAATTAGGAATGAGATAAGGGGCTGAAATTTTGCACAAGCTATTTTTTTTATATGTACTTTCATAAAAAAAATCGTCGACAAAATCGACGACCCCCCCGCGCACACTTTTTAAAAAAAGTACAGGAACGACCCATATATATATATATATATATATATATATAGGGCCCTACTCTTGCGTCGGCTAGCGCTGTATCACACCTCGTTATAATATATATATATATATATATATATAGGGCCCTGTGTTACCGACACCTGCGGTTAGCACACCAGATAGAGGGCCAGGGAGCAGTGCGTTGGTAGTCTCGCGGTAGAGACACTCGCCTCCGGTCCGGACGGCTCGGGTTCGATTCCCGATGCCGACGCGTATTTTTTACTCTTCTCCTCCGTATTCACCCCGTTACATGGCGCTCAACGAAATAATCCACGTTTCCTTTGAAACTCCACGATCCGAAAGAAGTCCGATCGAAATTCTTCCTTCCACCCACACGCGCAACTTGAGTCGCAAGAACCGAGCGGGGTTTTCACTCAAGTCTGATCGCGCGAGGGCCGCATGTTGTCAGTCAAAGAACTTAGAGGATTTCTCTTGTACTGATCCATCCTCCACGTAGTATAGAGTCTACGAGACTCTCGCAGAAGCATTCAGTTGAGATTACTCCTGAATGGTGGTTGAGCATGGAGAAGCCTTCTTAGGGTATAACACTCGCTCGAGGACGTTAACGCTCGCAATTTGGGTGGGGGATATAACGAGGTGTGATACAGCGCTAGCCGGCGCAAGAGTAGGGCCCTGTGTTACCGACACCTGCAGTTAGCACACCAGATAGAGGGCCAAGGAGGTGCGTTGGTAGTATCGCGGTAGAGACACTGGCCTCCGGTTCGGACGGCTCGGGTTCGATTCCCGATGCCGGCGCGTATTTTTTTCTCTTCTCCTCCGTATTCACCCCGTTACAATATATATAATATATACACTTATCGGGGTTTATGTAGCCCAAGACTGTATATTAGTATCTACAGCCCAGAGTTCCCTATGTCAAGTGACTAAAAAAATAATGGACCCTTGGGTTATAGACTCTAGGTCGAGCCGCATAAACCCCTATAATTAGAAATATTATGAAGCCCGGGCTGCATAATCAAAATCGGGCTCGATAAACCCCTATATATAAAAAAATGGGCTTTATAATCCCCATTCGAGAAATGTATAATATATATATATATATATATATATATATATATATATATATATATATATATATATATATATATATATATATATATATATATATATATATATATATATATTTATTCAGAAAATTCAAAGCTAAATATATTGTATAAAATATCTCACAGTGGGAGACGTCAAAATGTTTCAGAGGAGTTCTCAGTAAATATTTTTCTACACAAGATTCAGATAATTATTTCAAAAAGTATACAAGAATGTTACGGAAGCTTTTATTATCAGAAATTCAAGATGTTTCAAGATGTTTTATATTTTAAAAGAATGGAGAAAGCTTTTTTCTCTCAATGATTCTTAGTTCATAAACTTTTGTGTTTAATTTTGCAAGATGTGTCTGATTGGTTATTAATTCAACTGGTTTCTAGTTAAAATTTCAACGAATCTAAGAGTTGAAAATATAATGTAATTATTATATAGTGATTGGCTTATCGTGATGGGCGCCAAATGTTTCAGAGTAGCTATCTGTTCTGTGAATTACCGTATATGAAACCATAATTTATAAATTACTGTAATGGCTACTTTTTTATCTGCAACCAATATTTTAATTTGCTAGCGGATTGTGTTGCAGTAGTGTGGCTAGTTACAATGTATTTATTTTATAACTCTCTCCCGCTCCCCTCTCTTTCTCTCCCTCAACATATGTCAAACTCTGTACCAAGAACTTTAATGAGAGCCTAAATATTTTTTTTTAAACAATCAGTAAAACAAATAGTGGCTAAGGCAAATGTATGAGTTTTCTCTGTATAATTAATCGACATCTGTCACACTCTGAACCAAGAACTTTAATGAAAACCTAAATATTTTTTTAAAACAATCAGCAAAACAAATAGTATTATTAATGTAACAACACAATTTGTCTAGTCCTTTTATTTTTTCTAGTCTCATCTATTCAATAAGCACTCTCTACAAATGGTAATAATTTTTTACATGACTGTACTAATAATAATAGTGTTGATATTTAAAACTTTCTACGAAAGTGTAAAATAAGGCAAGTATAGAAGTTTTTTCTGTATAATCTATGTATAATCTAAATATAAAACTTTCTACGAAAGTATAAAATAAGGCAAGTATAGACGTTTTTTCTGTATAATATACTCTTCCTCTCTCTCTTCCCCCGCCCTCTCTCACCCTCTCTCCCCCCCCCCCTTTCTTCCTCTCTCTCTCTTAACATCCGTCAAACTCTGTACCAAAAACTTTAATCACAGCTTAAATATTTGTTTAATACAATCAACATGTTTAAAAAAAAAAAATAATTCCTTAAGTACGTTACGTACGTTAATTAAACACAAGAAAGTACTGAAATCAATTATATTGTAGTCAAGTACCCATAACTTAACTTGACTGACATAATACAACTTTTCGTACCTACTCAAAAATATTCAGCTAGCGGGCATGAAGTACTATTTAACACCCAAGAGGCGTAATAGCTCTCATACTCCTACAAAACTTTATAGAACCTACGCACTTTACGTCCGTGTGGGCAAAAATTCTTTAAATTATATATAATTCCCCAGCAATCTCTCACCCTCTCTCCACCCTCTCCTTTCTTCCTCTCTCGCTCTTAACATCCAATAAACACTGTACCAAAAACTTTAATCACAGCTTAAATATTTTTGTTTAATACAATCAACATGTTTAAAAAAAAAAATAATTCCTTAAGTACGTTACGTACGTTAATTAAACACAAGAAAGTACTGAAATCAATTATATTGTGGTCAAGTACCCATAACTTAACTTGACTGACATAATACAACTTTTCGTACCTACTCAAAAATATTCAGCTAGCGGGCATGAAGTACTATTTAACACCCAAGAGGCGTAATAGCTCTCATACTCCTACAAAACTTTATAGAACCTACGCACTTTACGTCCGTGTGGGCAAAAATTATTTAAATTATATATAACTATCTTTTACTTCGTCGAGTAAATGTATACTGAACAAATTATATGTATGTAGATTCAAATTCTTCATTGCAAATCAAACAAACGAAAGTTGTGAAATCAATTACCGATAGTCAAGTAATGCAAACAACTCTCCGAAACAACTGTATGACTGATCTCAGAAATATATTATTCTAATTTGTTCATTCTTCTATACAAATTAAACACAAGAAAGTACTGAAATCAATTTATTGTAGTCAAGTATACCCATAAGTTAACTTGACTGAGATAATAGAACTTTTAGTACCTTGCGTGTAAAATTACATTTCACGCCCACGTTGTAACTTCAAAAATATTCACCCAGCAGGCATAAAGTACTACTTAACGCCTAATAAGCGGAATAGCTCACATATTCCTACAACACTTTATAGAACCTACGCACTTTACTCCCGGGTAAACGAAAATTATTAATTAATTACTATTATGCCTTCTTTTTATTTCTAAAATTAATAAGAATTTTATCAGATATTTACGAAGTCAATGCCTATATAAAAAAATTACATAGTTACCAACACATCCCCATTTTTCATTATTTTTTCTCAATTTTGAAATTTCTATAATATTACGCATCTTGGGAGGACACGAGAAGTCTAGAGCTGCTCTAGCAGGGGTGGTCGTCCAATCTTCCATACATACTTGGCGGGCCCGACGGTTTGCAGTTTAAGGTGTAGACATTGTCATTTTCATATGAATATTCATACGTTTAAAGATCAGATAAAATGTATAAATCAATTGCTTCTAGATATTAAATACTGATCCGTGAATATATTACTCTTTTTAAATAGAAAAGTCCAAACACAGATGAAAATTTCATATGAGATCTCATATGAGAATATCGGACATCAGATCCCATATGAGATCACATATGAGGTCCCATAATATATAAAATTGCAGATGACATAACATATATGAGTCTTATCTGATGTCATGTCCGAAATACTCATAACATGATGTCTTATCTGATCTGATGTCCGAAATACTCATATAAGATCTCATATGATATTTACACGCGGGAAAAGGATAAAAATAGGTGGCTCATAAAATAGTTAGTAAAATTTAAAGCTCTTTTGAATAGACTATGAATTTATATGTATCTTTTTATTTCATTCCCATATAAAAAAGACGAACACAAGGAAAAATATTTTAGGTAATAAAAGTAAATCATGATTATGCACACAGTACATGTAGGGATATTATATTTAAACGGTATTTATGGTGAACTTATAGGTATATGCAAAAATCTAGTATTCTACATTTACAAAGCTCACCGGTAAACTGCAAACCGTCGGGCCCGCCAAGTATGTATGGAAGATTGGACGACCACCCCTGCTAGAGCAGCTCTAGACTTCTCGTGTCCTCCCAAGATGCGTAATATTATAGAAATTTCAAAATTGAGAAAAAATAATGAAAAATGGGGATGTGTTGGTAACTATGTAATTTTTTTATATAGGCATTGACTTCGTAAATATCTGATAAAATTCTTATTAATTTTAGAAATAAAAAGAAGGCATAATAGTAATTAATTAATAATTTTCGTCTACCCGGGAGTAAAGTGCGTAGGTTCTATAAAGTGTTGTAGGAATATGTGAGCTATTCCGCTTATTAGGCGTTAAGTAGTACTTTATGCCTGCTGGGTGAATATTTTTGAAGTTACAACGTGGGCGTGAAATGTAATTTTACACGCAAGGTACTAAAAGTTCTATTATCTCAGTCAAGTTAACTTATGGGTATACTTGACTACAATAAATTGATTTCAGTACTTTCTTGTGTTTAATTTGTATAGAAGAATGAACAAATTAGAATAATATATTTCTGAGATCAGTCATACAGTTGTTTCGGAGAGTTGTTTGCATTACTTGACTATCGGTAATTGATTTCACAACTTTCGTTTGTTTGATTTGCAATGAAGAATTTGAATCTACATACATATAATTTGTTCAGTATACATTTACTCGACGAAGTAAAAGATAGTTATATATAATTTAAATAATTTTTGCCCACACGGACGTAAAGTGCGTAGGTTCTATAAAGTTTTGTAGGAGTATGAGAGCTATTACGCCTCTTGGGTGTTAAATAGTACTTCATGCCCGCTAGCTGAATATTTTTGAGTAGGTACGAAAAGTTGTATTATGTCAGTCAAGTTAAGTTATGGGTACTTGACTACAATATAATTGATTTCAGTACTTTCTTGTGTTTAATTAACGTACGTAACGTACTTAAGGAATTATTTTTTTTTTTAAACATGTTGATTGTATTAAACAAAAATATTTAAGCTGTGATTAAAGTTTTTGGTACAGAGTTTGACGGATGTTAAAAGAGAGAGAGGAAGAAAGGGGAGGGGGGGAGAGGGTGAGAGAGGGCGGGGGAAGAGAGAGAGGAAGAGTATATTATACAGAAAAAACGTCTATACTTGCCTTATTTTATACTTTCGTAGAAAGTTTTATATTTAGATTATACATAGATTATACAGAAAAAACTTCTATACTTGCCTTATTTTACACTTTCGTAGAAAGTTTTAAATATCAACACTATTATTATTAGTACAGCCATGAAAAAAATTATTACCATTTGTAGAGAGTGCTTATTGAATAGATGAGACTAGAAAAAATAAAAGGACTAGACAAATTGTGTTGTTACATTAATAATACTATTTGTTTTACTGATTGTTTTAAAAAAATATTTAGGTTTTCATTAAAGTTCTTGGTTCAGAGTGTGACAGATGTTGATTAATTATACAGAGAAAACTCATACATTTGCCTTAGCCACTATTTGTTTTACTGATTGTTTAAAAAAAAATATTTAGGCTCTCATTAAAGTTCTTGGTACAGAGTTTGACATATGTTGAGGGAGAGAAAGAGAGGGGAGCGGGAGAGAGTTATAAAATAAATACATTGTAACTAGCCACACTACTGCAACACAATCCGCTAGCAAATTAAAATATTGGTTGCACCCGGTCAAAAATATCCAGTTGGGAAATCCAACTGGATTTTCCAAGAGGGAAATCCAGCTGGGGAAGAGTGGATTCCAGCTGGATTTTGGTGGATTTCCCGTCGGATTCCCAGTTGATGATACCAAATATTCCCACCCATTTTTAACTGGATATTTAAGTGGATTCCCACCTAGATATAACAGGATTCCTATGCATTATTAACTGGATTTCCATTGAATAGAAAAGCGAAAGTTAGATGGATTCCCATCTATATTAAACTGGATTTTTACATGGATTTCCGCCGTCACGCTGGGATTCCCATTTATTATTAAGTAGAATTTTGAGTGGATTCCCATTTAATAGAAATGCGAAAGTTAGGTGGATTCCCACCAACATTTAACTGGATTTTTACATGGATTTCCGCCTTCGCCCAGGAATTCCCATTTATTATAAGTGGATTTCCATTTAATCCAGTTAAAAATGGGTGGGAATATTTGATATCATCAACTGGGAATCCGACTGGAAATCCACCAAAATCCAGCTGGAATCCACTCTTCCCCAGCTGGATTTCCCTCTTGGAAAATCCAGTTGGATTTCCCAACTGGATATTTTTGACCGGGCAGATAAAAAAGTAGCCATTACAGTAATTTATATATTATGGTTTCATATACGGTAATTCACAGAACAGATAGCTACTCTGAAACATTTGGCGCCCATCACGATAAGCCAATCACTATATAATAATTACATTATATTTTCAACTCTTAGATTCGTTGAAATTTTAACTAGAAACCAGTTGAATTAATAACCAACCAGACACATCTTGCAAAATTAAACACAAAAGTTTATGAACTAAGAATCATTGAGAGAAAAAAGCTTTCTCCATTCTTTTAAAATATAAAACATCTTGAAACATCTTGAATTTCTGATAATAAAAGCTTCCGTAACATTCTTGTATACTTTTTGAAATAATTATCTGAATCTTGTGTAGAAAAATATTTACTGAGAACTCCTCTGAAACATTTTGACGTCTCCCACTGTGAGAAAATTATAAAATTAGATTAACTGAGCACTTTTATCCGTAGACATTTTCACAATATTTACTGAGAACTCTTCTGAAACATTTTGACGTCTCCCACCATGAGAAAATTATAAAATTAGATTAACTGAGCACTTTTATTCACAACAATAACACATCATTTTTTCTTTTTTCTCTATTTTATTGTTCACTTAACATAATCTTTTAATTGATGTTTAAGTAAATAAATATGCACAGCGCCAATATCAACAAAGATTCTTGAAGTATAGACAAAAAATGTTTTTTGAGATGTGAATTTATCGCCCTCCATATTATTCATGTTTGAAAGATATTTATGGATCAGGATGGGGCTTTTTTAATACAAAAAAAGAGACTTGATCTTTTTTTCTGTAAATGCTTCAAAGCGACGTTTCGTCGGCTTGGTCTGCCGACCTCTTCAGGCTAGATGTTTATTAAATAAAAATACAGAATTACAAATCACGTATAACATTCGGTAAAAAAACCAATGATATATAAAAAAGGAAACGAACCCTATTTACCTTAAATGTTGGCACAAGTCAACGAGTCAAAATTTATAACGATGTACAGTCATATTAACACTTACGGCTAGTGGCAAAGAACATTAACGTACATATCAATTTATACACAACGCTATCAAAATAGACGAAAGTATTGAAGTAGTCAATCATAACAAAAACAATCATGACGTTAGCAGTTAAAATTTCGAAAGTAAAGGAAAATAAATGCGGTTAAGTGTATAAATATCCTCTTTCTTGTTTATACTGTGTTTGTTACATTTTATGTGTATCATTTCCGATAAGAGTCTTTTTTTATAATTCCGCTCAATGTCTATAATTTTTGTGTCGTCCCAATTAAATTCATGATTCAAACTATTTTTGTGGGTGTGTACTACGGACTCGATGTTTTTGTTTTTCTTATGTTCATTGATTTTTTTCATTGGTTTTTTTACCGAATGTTATACGTGATTTGTAATTCTGTATTTTTATTTAATAAACATCTAGCCTGAAGAGGTCGGCAGACCAAGCCGACGAAACGTCGCTTTGAAGCATTTACAGAAAAAAAGATCAAGTCTCTTTTTTTGTATTAAAAAAGCCCCATCCTGATCCATAAGTATCTTTCAAACAAAAAATGTTTTTTTTTAACCAAGGCTCTGACCAATATTTTAAATTCTGATTTTAAGTAGAGGTTAGAAATTTGTTATCAACACTTCATTTAACACATCATACCGATACTTTATTTTATTTATAGGCACCCATTGCCATAAGCCAATCACTATATAATTACATTATATTCGACACTTAGATTCGTTTAAATTTTAACTAGAAACCACTTGAATTAATAAGCAATCAGATACATCTTGCAAAATTAAAAACAAAAGTTTATGAACTAAGAATCATTGGGAAAAGAAAGCTTTCTCGACATTCTTTTATAGTAGAAACTCATGATTGCCACACATCTTGTATCAGTTTATGAACTAAGAATTTCTGATAATAAAAGCTTCCGTAACATTCTTGTATACTTTTTGAAATAATTATCTGAATCTTGTGTAGAAAAATTACTGAGATCTCCTCTGAAACATTTTGACGTCTCCCACCGTGAGAAAATTATAAAATTAGATTAACTGAGCACTTTTATCTGTAGACATTTTCACAATATTTACTGAGAACTCTTCTGAAACATTTTGATCTTATATATCACTATTTCCGGGTTTTAATAATGCTAGTTTACCTTTAGAAATCGTAGGGCCAGTAAAGCATCCATAATTAAAACACCATAAAGTAGAACGAGGCTCTGCTAGAGAAATATTATCTGCAACAGTATTTCTTTTTTTTCTATTACAGGTGGTTGCATTCTTTGACAGACTTGAAAATAATCTTTTAGTGGCCTTAATGTATAATGCATAATAATAATAATTTTGAACTCTTCTATATATGTTGCAAACTATTTAATCATAATCATAATCTACTTGTCAATTATCCTTGTTCTTTCTGATATAATCTGTAACAAAAAAAGATTTCACAAAGTAACAATACTTATATTAAGAACATTATTTTTTTATTTTATAATAAAAGTTTGCTACTTATCTGAAAATATATCTGAATATATATATATATATATATATATTATAATATACACCAAGTCAATTTAAATCGAATTTCAACGATGTAAAAAGTCTTTTCAATATAACTTGTATAAATGACTTGTATAAATGATGATGATTGTATACGGAACTAATGCGTAAATATTGAAAGTTATTATGTATAATCTACTTGTCAATTATCCTTGTTCTTTCTGATATAATCTGTAACAAAAAAAAGAGTTCACAAAGTAACAATACTTATATTAAGAACATTATTTTTTTATTTTATAATAAAAGTTTGCTACTTATCTGAAAATATATCTGAATATATATATATATATTATAATATACACCAAGTCAATTTAAATCGAATTTCAACGATGTAAAAAGTCTTTTCAATATAACTTGTATAAATGACTTGTATAAATGATGATGATTGTATACGGAACTAATGCGTAAATATTGAAAGTTATTATGTACGTATACATAAAGTAACAAGGTTAGGTTGATTGACCAGATATATATATATATATACCATATACGGATTCTCTCTCTCTCTCTCTCTCTCTCCGTCGCTCTTCTCTCTTTCCTCCCTCTCTCTCTTCTAGTCGGTCGGACAAAAATGCTATACTATGTACCGGTCGGACAAAAATGTATAGTTTGTGTAGACTGAAGAATGTGGAGAAAAAATCGGAAAGGAAATCGTACATAAAAATATTCAGATCTCTAAATCTTTTGAATGAGAGAATCTTTTTAAATGAAACCTTTCGATTTGAGTAGAGCAATGAAATGGCTTTCGATTAAGAGGGATATGTTATATAGTTGAAACTAACGCAATAGGTATATAATCGCATTGAATTTCTCGTACATCCATTTCAAAGTATATATTCACGCGGTCGTCCTAAGGCTCTTCTATACTTGCCTTCGGAACGCTCCCGCGTTCCTTGATTCGACACATGAAATTAGTTTTTTAATATACATTTACTACCAATACAAAATTTTGTAACAAGTGACATAAAGTCTTCAAATGATACTCAATCACATAATGCCATACGTTTGCATGATTTATCAATTTTATGGCTTTTATCAATTTTCGAAGTGCTGTAGAATTTTTTCCTTAGCTCGGCCAATAATCTTTTTTTTTGGAAATTAAAGTACTCGAACCAAAGAATTGAAAAAAAATTTGCTGGAGAAATTTGATCCTGGCATAGTCCTTACTTTTGGTCGATCACGGTATATCAAAAACCAGTCAATCAAAAACTTCTAATATATGTCTTAAAAAAAATACTGGTACATTCTACAAATAAAATGCAAACTTTTTTCCAATCAATATTCTATACAAAATGTTTCAAATTTTTGAGTAAAAAAATGATAAATGTTGTATTTTAACCAAAAATTGCAAAAAATAACAATTTTCCACGTTGCATATCTTATTTATTTATGCAAATATCGATTTAAAATTTTAGCAACATATTTCTTTCATTAAAAATTAAAAGTAAAAAAAATTTGAGCGATTTTAAAATTTTGAGCTGCTCACTTCACATGAAACATCCGGTATGCATTTTCGCCAATATATACAAACTTCTCTGACCCAAAAATTAAAAATTTTTTTTATGGGAGAACACCTATGGTTCTTCCGGTTTCTTAAACCTTCTACTACCTGGGAAAAATAGTGAACGCGGTCTTTCGATTGCCGAACTTTTTTGCAGTAAATGATCAGATTCTTTAAATGCCTAAAAATAGCCTTCCTTTGAATATAAATCATTTTATGAAAAAGAATTCTACATTAATTTTAGGAAAAAGAAAATAAAACTACAGAGCAAGAACTTTCATTATTTTGTTTCAAAATTGAAAAATGTTAATTCCTTGAAAAGTTACGGCAGTTTACTAAGTAAAATAGTCACGACCTGTGCCCGGTAGATCCGCGCGAAATTTGGGTATTTTTGCTTTTAACTAACTTTTCATTTTTAACTTCCTTTTTCCTTTTTTGACTTCTGAAGGAATCAATATTATCTAATTCTGAAAGAAAATATGGAAAGCTCTTACTTTCTAGTTTCATTTTCTTTTTTGAAAAGTTCATATAGGACCCTAATGGTGAAAATGATTTATGTTCAAAATGGAGCTATTTTTAGGCATTTAAGGTGGTTCTCCTCGGACTCCCTAGTCAAAGCAGTGCTACATGTGGAAGTTACCTAAAATTAAAAAAACCATAGTTGTAATGTGATTTATTTATTTAAAATGATAGAGATAGTCCATGTATTATAAATAAAGTATATTTAACATGACTAAGATAACTTTTTTCACAAAATGGCGATTTTCTAGAAACTAGATATCGTCACTACAAACAATTGTTGATAAATCACTGGAATCTTTTTTGTTTCTCAACTGATTTTAGTTTTTAAGGTCTCAATTTGCTCCCTAAGAAATTTCGTGGGGACTTGCCGAAGGAAAAATTAAAAATTATTCAAAACTTGAAAAGTTATAGATAATTTTTCATAAATTCATGCACGTCGTTAAAACAAAATATTCTTTTAATTGGCTATAACTTTCTGAGTTTTGAATAACTTTTAATTTTTCCTTCGGCAAGTCCCCATGAAATTTCTTAAGGAGCAAAATGAGACATTGAAAACTAAAATCGGTTGAGAAACAAAAAAGATTCCAGTAATTTATCAACAATTATTTGTAGTGACAATATCTAGTTTCTAGAATATCTCTATTTTGTGAAAAAAGTTATTTTAGTCATGTTGAATACACTTTATTTATAATACATTGACTATCTATATCATTTTCAATAAATAAATCACATTACACTATGGTTTTCTTTAAATTTTAGGTAATTTCTACATTTAGCACTGCTTTGACTAGGGAGTCTGAGGAAAACCACCTTAAAAAATCTACTTATTTCCCGCAAAGAAGTGTGGCAATTCAAAGGCCGTGTTTGCGATTTTTTCCATGTAGTAGAAGGCCTAAGGAATCGGAAAAAACTTATCCGATAGGTGTTCTCACGGAGGCTTTCGTCGACGTTCGACACAACGTGGGAGACAAGAAACAACTCTGTCAGCATAAACATAACTAGCTCACGATGCACTCGTCGTAGCATCGCGACGTTAGCTGAGTGATAGAGCGCGTGACTAGAAGCCGACGTGCATCCGTCGGTTCGTGTTCCGCTCGTCGCATATTTTTTCACTTCATTCACTTATTTCTCACATACGTAACAGTGTGCTCTCAAAAAAAATTCTTTTGTCTCATACCCTGTCGGAAAGTGTTGTCTTCCCACCCTGCTCTCACGGCCGAAAGTCCCACATTCCCTCACGCCTAGAAACTGCGACGCGCATGCGCGTTTCTCTAATTTTCGGCCCGGCTGGCGCCGCCTGCGTGTTGCAGCCCTCGCTGCCGCTCGGGCCGCAAACCACCTGCAGGCGGCGCTAGTCGGCAGAAAATTAGAAACGTGCATAAGCCTCGCAGTTTTAGGAGTGAGGTTATGTGGCACTTAAGACCCTGAGATCAGGGTGAAAAGACAATAATATACTTTCCTCCAGGGAATACATGAGATAAAATAGTATACGCAACACGGGAGGAAAGTAGAACATCTCAACCCGCGTGTTTACCGCCCTCGCCTTCGGCGCGGGCGTTAATATCACACGCGGGTTGGGATGTTTTACTTCCCTCCCTTTGTGTGTAATGTACTATTAATTTTTGGGTCCGAGAAGTTTCTACACATCGGCGGAAATGCACATAGTCTATGTCCATTGTCCATGTACTGTATACATCCACGCATAAACAGTATACATATATGCATGCACTATAAACACATTCTTCCCGCACCTGCATTTCTTTGTCTTTTGCACGCTGCTGCACATTAATTATTGTAGTAAATACCTATAATACTATATTGGCTGTTTTGGATCTTAAGTAAAAATAACTCTTTATTAATATCTTATAGTTTGCATGAAAATATATATAAACAACAGCTAACTTATACATCAGAAAAATTTATTTCCAAAAAAATTAGAATACGATAAGTTGGTATATATTGAAGGCTCATTTTGTTTCTTAAACAATTTCATCTAGAGTTGCTATACGAATTGACCTTATAATGATTATAAATTATTGCACGTTAAGCCACATATAGCAAAGATCTATAAATTTTACCTCCCGCAATCCTAGCTAAAATCGTTTGAGGAACAAAATGAGCTCTTAAATGTGAAAATCGAATGAAAAATAAAAAAGTTTCTTATAACTATGCAAACGATTTCCATTTGATGCTCTAATGAACAATATCTTGACTTCGACGGCTCCTATTCATATAATTCCGTTTGAAAACATAATTTCATATCATGCTATTTCAAAAGTGGATGCAATATGATCCTATCTCAGACAAGAATTGCATATAATGCTATTTGAACAGCGAGTGTGACATAATGCTAATTGAACAGTGCGTATGATATGATTCTATTTCAAAATTGAGTTACATATAATGCTTTCTCAAAATCGCGTTGCATATGATTCTATCTCAGTAGATCGTTTAATAAAATGCAATTTCGGCTATACCTACATATAGAACTTTATCTCCATCATTCGTATTTTAAATGTTTGAACTGATCTAGCAATTTATTGTTTGTAAATCGTTTGTTGTGTAAGTGCAATTTTTCTTTAATTTTGAAATTCAATTTTTAAAATCCTAATATTGAGTTACTGAATTAAAGAACCAAGCGAAATCACCGTCATTTGTACAAATAGTTGAAAATGTGATAAGTCAATTTTTATTTTCTAAAATCATACTATTTAAAAAACCGCTGCTAATTCCTTGGCACGTAGCTTCCTTAATCTTAATTTATTGATCCCTTTAATTAATTTTTACTTCTAATATTTAAAATTTAATACTTTATCTTGTACGGTTAGACTAACTAGGAGAGGGTCATGGATCCAGATTCAGCTTAAACTGTGCGTTATATCTTTTTCCGTAATGAACCGATTTTTTTTGGCAACGAACTTGATCTGAAGATATATAAAAAGCTACATCTGTGCCAAATTTCAGGACGATTGGGTAATTTTTGCTCTTGTTATCGTGCGACAACGAAAACGCAAATTTTCTCTAAAATAATTTTTTTATAAAAAACAAATGAAGATAATCTCCTGAAATTTTAACCAAATATAGTCTTCTATAAATTTGATAAGTATTTAAAATTTTAAGTCGATAAATCAAGTATTTTTTGAGAAAACGCGATTCGAAAATTATTTAAAAAATTTTTTTACCTCAAATATCTTTTTTCGTAATGGACCGATTTTTTTGGGCAACGAACTCGATCTGAAGATATATAAAAGCTACATCTGTGCCAAATTTCAGGACGATTGGATAATTTTGGCTCTAGTTATCGTGCGACAACGAAAATGCAATTTTTTTCTAAAATAATTTTTTTCTAAAAAACAAATAAAGATAATCTCTTGAAATTTTAACCACATATAGTCTTCAATTAGTGTAATAACTGGTTATTTATTTCAAGTCGATAAATAAATTATTTTTTGAGAAATTAATTTATGAAATATAAAACAGTTTTCCTTAATAACAATTGACAGAGTGAAGATATTTTAAATTTTAAAAAAGGAAAATATAGATAATTTAAATACCTTTCAAGAAAAGTTTATTATATTATGTAATAGTGACTGTAAGATATGAAAAAATCAAAAAAACTGAAAATTCAAAATTTGTTTTTCGAAAATAATTTTTTTTCTAAAAAAACAAATGAAGATAATCCCTTGAAATTTTAACCACATATAGTCTTCAATTAGTGTAATAACTGGTTATTTATTTCAAGTCGATAAATAAATTATTTTTTGAGAAATTAATTTATGAAATATAAAAAAGTTTTCCTTAATAACAATTGACAGAGTGAAGATATTTTAAATTTTAAAAAAGGAAAATATTGGTAATTTAAATACCTTCCAAGAAAAGTTTATTATATTATGTAATAATGACTGTAAGATATGAAAAAATCAAAAAAACTAAAAATTCAAAATTGTTTTTTGGTTATAAAACAAAAGAAAATCAATAAAAACTCAAATCCATCAGGGTACCTTTCTTTTCCCGCGAGACAAAGAGAATAAGCTTTACCCGACACGAAAATCGGTTGATTCGTTTCGAAGATATGAAGAGTTCAAGTACACACACACACACACACACACACACACACATACACACACACACACACACACACACACACACACACACACACACACACACACACACACACACACACACACACACACACACACACACACACACACACGAAAACAAAAATGATCAAAATCAACTAATATACACATATATCGCCTTAAAACATCTTTTTGATCATTTTTTTTCGAAAATTTTTTTCACCCTTACAAAGCTTCCTCTATGAGGAAGCAATTTCTGTAACTGTTTTTTCAAGTAAAAAATTTGTAAATAGAATATAATTATAACTTGAAAATCAATAGAGAGTTTGAGAACAAAATTCAATAAAATGTAGATCAGTTTGTTTATAAAAAAAAAGCTGATAGTATGCTTTTTATGTAACATTAGAAATAGGATGCTTTAAAAAAACTAACTGAAATATCATAGGTTACCACACCTATGATGAATGATGAAAGTTGTGAAGTGATATAAATAATAGTTTTTTCAGAATAAACATATTATTTTCAAATAAAATTTCATTTGTATCTGATAACTTTCCTTCCCTCTTATCGCTCTCAGGAATGTGCTCTAATGTTTTTATCTCAACCTCTCATCTGCTCTTTTTGACTCTGTTGAAATACATTTGTGTGCGAAAAATAGTACATTATGCACCAAGGACGCAAAATGTACCATTCTCGGCGAGTGCGAGCTTTGGGGCCGAATATTCGCGTCCCATATAGAAGTCGCGAAATACTAAACAAAATGTATTACATTACTTTACATTTAGTATTTTGCGGCCTCTATACGGGATGCAAAAATTCATTTTGCGGCGTGAGGACAAAAACAAATCATTTACACAAAAAATTATTTGCAAACAATAAATTGCTAGAACAATTCATGTACTCAAAATTCAAATGACTAGTGTATTCTACTGGACGTATAACCAAAATAGCATTTTATTAAACGCTCTACTGAGATAGAATCATATGCAACGCGATTTTGAGAAAGCATTATATGCAACTCAATTTTGAAATAGATCATATCATACGCACTGTTCAATTAGCATTATATCACACTCGCTGTTCAAATAGCATTATATGCAATTCTTTTCTGAGATAGAAATACATTGCATCACTTTTGAAATAGCATCATATGAAATTATGTTTTGAAACGGAATTATATGAATAGAAACCGCCGACTTGTACTATTAAAATTTTTGAAAATACATTTCTCCGATGTGTAAATTATCCATTATTTGTGTACATTTTCACGCAAACTGACGAATGTTAATTATGGTTAATAAGAATTATTTTTCTTTGTTAAGGGGGTGCCATAGCCGTATCATTACCGACTGCGCAATTGTGGTTTTGAACGTTCTATCACCCAGTAAAAGTTTGAAGTCGAAATGTTAAGTGGGTTTTGCAAAAACTTTGAACAAAAAAAAATTCGGTTTCGTTCAAAGTTTTTGCAAAAACAACTTGATATTTCGACTCCAAACTTTTACTGGATGATAGAACGTTCAAAACCGCAGCGAAGTGTTCTCTGGATTTTTTGTGATTTTACGTATTTTTTTTGGTATTTTTTTTTTAATAAGCTTGAAACTGTGCTAATTGCTCGGTCGATAATGGTAGGACTATGCCACCCCGTTAACCCTTTCGTACCGAGACCCCTTCCGGGGAAAAAGTGACTTTTTTTGTATACTATAATTTTGGAGGCTTTAACTAAGATCAATCGACAGTTTTTTTTCTCCAAAAGTTTCGATAAGTACTATTTTCCAAGTGGGTCCTGGAGGACCCATACAACCCATTCCCGCCAATAGAATTATTTTATTGAACTCGGATAGTAATAAATTCTTAGTACGTTGTCTCATTAACAAGATCCATCACTCAAAATAAAAAAAAATAACGATTAACCATTTTTTTATTCGAATTTTCGTCAAATCCAAATTTTCATTGCCGAGCCCTTTTTTAATGTACTAAACGAAACGAAAGAAAACAAAAAAATTTAATTTTAATGGCCAGAGGGGCTTCCCCTTGAATAAGAGAACATGACTAAATAAGTAGATTTAAAAAATTATTTAATTTCAGATTTCTACAGCATGTTGAACAAAGTAGGTCCTACAGGACCCATACGGCACGAAAGGGTTAAAGAAAGGTACACCAAGCGCGCATAGTCAATCCTAGTGTTGATAAATGGGAGAAAATTTATAAAACTTCTCTTAGGATATGACTCGTTTACGATAACATTAGTTTTAATTTTCGTATAAAAATATTTGCTTTTTTTCGTATACAGGCCATATATCATAAACTAAGAGACCTTCATCTCCACACGATAATTCGTAACAATACAGAGGTTGCCAAGCTGATAAAGAAGTTTCTCGCCTTGGCATTTCTTCCGCATGAAGATATTGAACCAACAGTATATGAAATAATTGCTTCATTAAGTCCGAGAATAAGGAGTATTTTAAGAAAATTTTTTACATATTTTACTAATCAGTGGATTAACCAAGTTACTTCAAAAGGATTTTCCATCTTTGGTCTGGCAAGGAGGACCAATAATGCCACAGAGAGCTACCACGCTCGGTTAAATAATCGAATGGGGGAGCATCCAACACCATGGACGTTTACATGTAATTTTATTTTATTTCTGTGCAATTTTATTTCTGTACACCAAAAATAAATCATTTCTGATAAAGTGAGCAAAGGTAAAGGTTCCCATAGCCATTTCATGCAGAGATATACCATTTTTAATATTTTTACTTTGCCGTAACTTTTTGAGATAATCGACTGAAGGATTATAATGTGAAATAAAGTTGAAATTACTTGTGGTTCGTATATTTATGGCCCGAAAGGTTGCGAATGTAAAATTTTTTTGAGCCAGTATGTTTTTGATGCAAAAATTTCATTTTATAAATTTTTGTGATTTGTAATAGCTACAAAGTATTTATTTAAATGAATGTTATATTTCCAACTCTTCAGGCTACAGATATATGAATTACAAGTAATTTGAACTTTGGTTCATCAAAATCCATCATCTGATTATTTAAAAAAGAGATTAGCTGAGAAATTAGCTTAAAAAGAAAAAATCCATAAAACAAAAAAATATTACAGAAACAAAAGAAATATATATTTGTACTTATTATCTCGTATTTTTATAAAAAAAATATATTTCTCAGCTGTGTCAAAACATGTTTAAGTGCACTTCGTATAAATACACTAGTTTGAATGACCTGCTCTGGATTTTCTCATTTCCTGAATAATGAAAAAAAAAACAAACAGTTTTAACTTGACAACTATAAATCAATGGAACAGTTGAAGGTCTTACTTCCATTAAGGTAGTTGTCGACCTCAAAATACGTCTTTGGTAATATATCTTTATTTTTTATCTTCTTATATTTGATATACCCAGCTGAACTTATATTCAAAAGAGGGGTAGTTTGAAAAGTAGAAAACCTTTTTTAAAAACAAATCGACACTTCGGTTGTGCAGATATCAATAATTTAACCCGAATATTGAAAAAATTTAGTCGACACGATGTAAACTTTTATTCTACATGCAATCGTAATTTGCGAAGGTTCATTTTTAAAAATTTTAAATTTCCGTATGAAATTTGAGGGTAGGGTCACCGTAATGAGATTATTGTTCAACCAGTATAGCGCAAAGTCTTATTGTTAATCAAATATCGTACGAAATCGTTCTAATTTCGATAAACAATAAAACTTTGCACTATCATGGTTGATTATACAATAATGTCATTACGGTGATTGTAATTTTCCCACAACTGATCTGGATGTATAGGCTGACAATGTATCAACCGCTGCCAATTCATTGGCACGTAGCTTCCTCAAACTTAATTTACTGATTCCTTTAATTAATTTTTAATTCCAATATTTAAAATTTAATACTTCAGAAAGACAGAAATAACAAAACTCCAACATAATTTATTCAAATTTTTATAGATTATACATTTCCACAAAATTTTACATACATAAAATATATATCACAATTGCCTATAAATATGCAACTGATATTTAGAGCTAAATGTTTAGAAAAATTTTAACCTCAAATATCTCTGAAATTTATGAACCAATCACTTTGCCAAAAGAACTCATCCGAGAACTATCAATAATATACCTCTACAATGAATTTTGAAGCGAATAAGACAATTTTACTCTTGTAATAGTTGAACATATAAAACTCATTTTTTTTCATTTTTCAATTTTTACGTTTTCGTTAATAACAAAAGAACCGTGATAGCTAGAGAATTAATTTTTTCTAGAAAATATAGGTAATTTAATTCTCTTTCGAGTACCACCCACCCCATTTAGATACATAGAGCCGTTCTCGAGAAATTACGATTTAATAAAAAAAATGAAAAAAATTTTAACCTCAAATATCTTTGAAATTTATGGATCAATCCTTTTGCCCAAAGAACTCACTCGATTGGTATACAAAATCTACCCCTACAAAGAATTTCAAAGTGATTAAGCCAATTTTACTATAGTTATTGAACGACAACAAAAATCACTTTTTTTATAAATTATTTTTTTTCTCAAAAAATAATGAATAAAAAAACCTAAAAATTTAGTAAGTTATAGTACTTAATATCCTTTATAACCAAAAAAATATTCATGTTAATATCTTTTTTTAATTTCGAAATATAACCTATTTACAAAAAATTACGTTTTCATCAATAACTTATGACGAAATATAGCTACCGACTTTTTTTTTTTAAATTGTAGATAATTTTATCCTACATACAGAAAATTCATGATATATAAACAATATTTGTTCTAAATATTAAAAACCGCTGCCAAGTCATTGGCACGTAGCTTCCTCAAACTTAATTTATTGATCCCTTTAATTAATTTTTACTTCTAATATTTAAAATTTAATACTTTATCTTGTACGGTTAGACTAATTAGGAGAGGGTCATGGGTCCGGATTCAGCTTAAACTGTGCGTTATATCTTTTTTCGTAATGAACCGATTTTTTTGGGCAACGAATTTGATCTGAAGATATATAAAAGCTACATCGGTGCCAAATTTCAGGACGATTGGGTAATTTTTGCTCTTGTTATCGTGCGACAACGAAACGCAAATTTTCTCTAAAATAATTCTTTTCTGAAAAACAAATGAAGATCTCCTGAAATTTTAACCAAATATAGTCTTCTATAAATTTAATAAGTGGTTAAAATTTTAAGTCGATAAATCAAGTATTTTTTGAGAAAACGCGATTCGAAAATTTAAAAAAAAAATTTTTTACCTCAAATATCTTTTTTCGTAATGGACCGATTTTTTTGGGCAACGAACTCGATCTGAAGATATATAAAAGCTACATGTGTTATATTGAATGCGTTATATGGAAAGGCTGTTAGAATGTGGGGGGATGTATTTTAAAAAATTTGATAGAAAGATTTTTTTTTCATTTTTCAATTTTTCAAGTTTTATATTTTTGCTAATAATAAAAAACCGTGATAACTAAAAAATTTTTCTTTTTAGAAAATATAAATATTTTAATTCTCTTTCAAATGCTACACATCCCATTCAGATACACAGAGCCATCCTCAAGAAATACATTTTAAAAATGTCTAGAAAAATTTTAACCTCAAATATCTCTGAAATTTATGAACCAATCATTTTGCCAAAAGAACTCAGCCGATAACTATCAATAATATACCTCTACAATGAATTTTGAAGCGAATAAGACAATTTTACTCTTGTAATAGTTGAACATATAAAACTCATTTTTTTCATTTTTCAATTTTTACGTTTTTGTTAATAACATAAACTTTTTTTTTACTATCACAAAGCTTCCTCTACGAGGAAGCAAAAATCGAAAAAAAAATTTTGAAAATTAAAAAATGGCTATAAAAAAAAAAAATTAAATTTTACAAAAATAGAATATTGACCTCAATTGTGGAAGCAAAATCTGAAAAAATGATCACTCTCCCGTTAAAATCGGTCGAGTAGATCATGAGATATCAGCGTATACACACACACACACACACACACACACACACACACACACACACACACACACACACATCCATACGGACATTTTCTAAAAAATAGTGTATTTCGATTCCAAATTTGCTAAATAACATTTCTAACACATTATCTCATAAAATTTTTTTTTACTATCACAAAGCTTCCTCTATGAGAAAGCAAAAATGCGCACAAATAATTGTCGAAGACTACGTGGCATCATCGAACTTACAGTTTCCTGCATAGCTCGACACCATTCCTCACCATCTTCGATTAGACCTACTGCTAAACATACTTCCGAAAATGTTTGATACTGAACGCCGCTTACATTCTTTAAATCATCAAAACTTGTTGCCCCTTTACAATGTAATAAAAGTAATCTCAAGCGGAACAGCTCTATTTAACTTGGGCTAACAGAATACATACGTCCTATGCAATTGAATTGAGATTTTCGTCCAGACCATCTGTAAACTTTATGACCATTTTCTTTATGCTGTTTATACACATAATGAGATGGAATTTCAGTGTACGTAAATTGCCGAGCTTCATGATAATTTTTATTCAAATCAAAATAAGCTAATAACGTGCTTGTTCGATTTAATGCAGCGGTTACTGCAACATCATCATTTAAATCTTCAATTACAATCGACTGCTGTTTAGGTGAATGAACAGATAGACGTGTTATGCTATGACTTTTACACTGCAGTAGTTTACTTAGAATACAATAACATGATTCAACTGGACTGACGTATCTAGTTTCTATATAATTACTTACTTCGTCGTGATTTATTATAGTCTCATTATTTGCATCCTCAATTGTTATATTCGCAACATCATGTCCTTTGTATACATATTTATATAAATATTTTACTGATCTTACACTGGAAACCATTTCTACGTTTATATGGCAATTGAATATACGCAGTAATTGTGGACAATATCGCACAACAAATCGGTTATCTACTGTTTGATTATGACGCACTATTGATCTGCCATTATTTCTTCGTCTGTAATATGAATACCCATCAGATGACATTACCGTTTCCTTACGCAATCCTTTCGGATAATGCTTTGACCATTTACCTTCAACTATACATCTATTATCGCATGGACCATGTATCATATTATGCACTACAATGTTATATAATACCGGATCTATCTCTAAATCAGGAATTTCTGCAGAGATAAAGGACCCCGCACACAATGTATGGAAAATAATCATTCGGTCAAATTGGATCAAACTTGGGGAAAAGATAGATCTTGAGGTCCTGAACAAAAGTTCTCATGGGCAAAACCCCCCAAAATTTGACCGAATGATTTTTTCCCATACATTGTGTGCGGGGTCCTTTATCCATATCATTAACGGTCGTCAACTTATAACCATCTTTCAAAGTAGTTAAAATGTGTGAATGAGGTAAACCTCGTTTCTGGAATTCAACCACATAAAAATGAGCTGAAACATCACCAAAATACTTTTCTTTTGTTATAAGCAATATTAGAAGTTCTTTTTTTCAAATGAGAAACACGTGCTCATATATCTGGCATATCTGAAGCCTGTTGGCCCGGAAATAGATTTTCTTGAATTTCACGCCAATTAGGATTACACGTCATTGTAATAAACAAATCAGGTTTTCCTTTACTACGAACTATAGCCATAGCATCTTGATAATTTTGCATCATATACCTAGGAGAACCAACAAATGTTGATGGTAAGATGATTATTTTACCTATTTGGCAATTCATGTTATTCGCATTATTATTTAAATGATCGATTAATCCTTGATATGATTCAATACGTAACTGTTTTTGATGATTACGAACATACTCAATTCGATCTTTCTCTATTTTAACATAACTATCAACGATCCATTGTTGAAATAATCTACGCCCTAATAAAAATGCATTAAATATATCAGGTTTCACACTAATTCTATATTTGATATAAGAACACCTAGTTACACGACGATCATGTCGCTCACATTGATCATTATTTACATCACCTGCCTCAAAATTTAAGTTACAATTTTTTTTTTCATTATATTTTTATGCCAACCTTGCGATCCATGAGGATAGAATAATGGGTAGACCATAGGTTCCACATTTGGATCCGTCGAACTTATCTATCGCAATACTTGTGTGTCTTTATTCCGAATCGTCACATATGATTCAGAAATATCACCATCTGCTGTTGTACTAAACACAGCAGCAACTTCGTTTACTCTTTGCAAATTATATCTATTACGATCGTACCCAGGTTTTAAACTAAATAATAATTGTAATTCAGGTTCAGTATCATTACCTAATAATTCACGTTGATGGTTAATTTCTTCTTTCATCATTTCATATGACTTTGCAAATATATTACATTCTCTTAACATTTGTTCTAAATTATCCATAATTTCTCTATCGGATCCTAAATTACCTGCCATCCTGTAATCAACAGCCTCTTCAGGATCAACAATAAAAAGTTGACCATACTGAGGATTTTCATTTTCGGATGGATATAAAGCTTCATTTATTTGGTAATAGACTTGTCCTTGAATCTTAAAACAATACGGAGCTCTTCCGATTATAGGAAAATTAACTAAATTTGCATTAAAGGATGCAAATGAAAACGAACTATTATAATTCCGAATACGTGCGAAGAACGCCCTACTTTTTACATGATAATTTTCAAATAATAAACTTAATGCAGCTGGAAAATCTGGAATGGATTCTAATTCAGCTGATCTATGCCCACAATAATCATTAAATGAATTATCTTTATTAAACACCTTTTCAGCTGCAAAGTGTTTCGCATTACAATGTTTACATAAAACATTCATTTTCCCTAAATCATGTTCGTTGACATTATCGCTTTGTAAAATATTTATGTTCTGTTTCAGTAATCTTTGATTATCAATATTTCTTTCGCGTCCTCGACGTTCGAATTCAACTACTTCATCATCATGTTCCGGTTCACGATATCTAACTCTACATTGCGTTACTCTCTCAGCTGCTTGAGTACGCCGCCTTCCTGCAATAATCGATCTCTCTTCTGATGTTTGTCTTAAGCGTGATCTACTTCTGCGATTTGATAAATTCGGATTATTTCTACTAAATTCGGACGAATTTTGAGAATTGGGAATATCCACATTTTCAACAGATTGTGAATTCATATCGCGATTAGTACAAATACGCTCTCTAAACCTCCTTGCTCTCTCAGCTCCTTGAGTACACCGTCTTTCTGCAATAATCGACCTCTCCCCTGATGTTTGTCTTAAGCGTGATCTACTTCTGCGATTTGATAAATTCAGATTATTTCCAATAAATTCAGACGAATTTTGAGAATTGGGAATACCTACATTTGCATCAGATTGTGAATTCACATCGCGATTAGTACCAATACGCTCTCTATACCTTCTGACTCTCTCAGCTGTTTGATCACGCTACCGTTGTCTAATAATTGATATCTCCTCTGATCGTCTAATTGTAGACCTTCCATGATTAGGTTGTCTATCATTCGGCTCTTCGTTTTGCTGAAATTCCATCTTTTAGTTCTTTATACAATATCAATTATATGTTTCACTAACCCTTTCGTATTTATTTTATGAATTAGTGAAAAGATGTAATGAAATGATTGAAGAAGAACTTCCAATTCCAAATAAATATAGAATAATTTTTAACAGTATATATCCTTAACATAATAATTAACATATAAAATATTAAACAATGATGGATAATTGTAGTAAATTTAACAAAAATCATATAATATGTTTAACAATATAGGTTTATATTTAATGATGGTGTTGAAGCTTAATGTGTTTCAATGATAATGATAAATTTGAGAATAATAACAGTACCGAGATTCAATAATAGTGATAAATGCTCAATAGTAATGATATATGTGTTTGATACTGCAATTCAAAATGACAATGTTAAGATTTGAGTTTTCTATATTCGTAATAAATTCTCAATGTGCGTCACATGTTCTCACTATTCGTGGTAGGTTCTCAATGTTCGTGGTAAGTTTTCGATTGTTATGTTAGATGCTCAATGTTCTTAAATTTTTAATTTTAATGATAAGTTTTCAATATTAGTGGTAAATATTCAATGTTAATGGTAAGTTATCCATGTTAATGGTAAGTTTTCAATGGTAATGGTAAGTTTTCAATGGTAATGGTAAGTTATCAGTGGTAATGGTAAGTTTTCAGTGGTAATGGTAAGTTTTCGATGGTAATGGTAAGTTTTCAATGGTAATGGTAAGTTTTCAATGGTAGTGGCAAGTTTTCAATGGTAATGGTAAGTTTTCAATGTTCGCAATAACTTTTCAACGTTCAGGGTAAGTTCTGAATGTTCGTGTATCCTGATGCGGTATACTTGTAGCTGAAAAAAAAAATTATTACACATTTAATAAAACAATTAAAAGGCCTGACCCACAGGCATCCTACCTCCCGGAGCACCCAACTCCATCTAAGCAGATCAGCTCTACGGCCGGCCTTTTTTACCCACCGAAACCTGGCTACCATTCTCCTGCACATCTCTCTCTCTCTCTCTCTCTCTCTCTCTCTCTCTTTTTGCTTCTAGTATAGCGTTACATAATTTTGCGTTACACGTTATGCGTTATGCGTTATGCGTTACACGTTACATGTCGATTTATATAGTGGATAAGTTCAGCTAGGTATATCAAATATAAGAAGATAAAAAGTAAAGTATTTACTTTTATATTTAATAAAGTATTTGAAGATCGACAAGTACCTGAATCTCGCACATGGGTATGTTAACCTCACGCTGTCAAGATTATGGAAAACTTTAAAAAAAATATTTTGCTGTCGTCGACGAACATCCATATTACATTTATACATTTATTGAACCCAGACAATTGGCGACAGCTACTATAATAATAGGATCTTTTTTGCTCTAATAAAGGCATCAGTTTTTCTCTTATAGCATTATCTTGGTGAACACGCACAAAAGTTCATTGATTCAAAAAAAAATTTCTTCTGTAGGTATACTGCTCGGAGTGTTAGATGCAGCTGTTGTTGATGTGGAGAAAATGTCGCGTGGAGTTCAAGTGCGACGAATTCCACGATATGCATCACTGTTTCGTGATGTACAAATAAACAGAAGTACGTTACACTTGAACTTTTTCATTTGTAGTTTAAAAAATAATTAAATAAAAATTATTATAATATAGAATTTGGTTACATCCACTTTGTTGTATTTATCGTAAATTTTGTTACAGTTTGGAAACTGTATGCTCACCAAAGACTCACGAAGATGGAACTTTTGACCATTATTGAAAACCTGAAGAGAGATATCAGGAGAAAAAACCGAGCTGGTCGCTCATCTGAGTGATGAGCTTGAACAACGGTACACTGAAGCTTTCGTTGGGATCGAATATGGTACGTTGACCGTGTTAAATTTTTTACAAATTTTAATATCTATAATTTTTTCTGTTTAGTTTTATATATGAATAATAATATTCAAATTCTGCACATATTATTAATTTTTTTTTTTTTCATAGCAAATGAAGTTGATTCTGAATTCGACTACACCATTGCAAATGTGGGTAATCTCACTGAGAAAGAGGTAGGGAAAGTCCGTCGACTTATACAAAATGAGGTTGAAGATTCAGGTGATTTGATTTTACCATAACTTCTATTCCTCACTTTAAAAAATGATAACCGGAAGTAGTGGCTCATTTAAGGCTCGATGTGATTTGGAAAAAAATGCGAATATTTGAATTTATTAGATTGAAAGTCAAGTATTTATAGAATTACTAAATAATTAAAATAGAATAAAAACATTTAATTTTTTGCTTGAAACATGAATCCAATTATCTTTTCATTTAAACAAATTAAAACAAAATCATAGTGAAAAAGAGTGTTTGCAACCGCAAAAACAAAATAGTACGCGCGAAGCACATTTAAATTTGACTAGTTTCTTCAAACTATTAAACTAATTTATTAATTTTAAATCTTTTTGTAGATGATGAAATCAATGACGCTGAAGAGGAAGTTGAAGTAGATGCTGAAGTAATGGCTCTTGTTCAACCGAGACTCCCGCCAGTAATCGTTCCCGAAGAAGAAATTAGAAATGAACCTGAAAATGTACAAGTTGAGGTGCAAGATTCGGGTGAGTTAAGTTCAAAATGATAGCCGGAAGTTGTGACTCATTGAAAGACTCGGTCTGATTTGAAAAATTGTAAATGCGCTAGATTTGAATGTTCCAACTACTAAATAATTAAAATAGAATAAAAGCATTTGATTTTATGCTTGAAACATGTATCTAATTATCTTTTCATTTAAAAATTAAAATGAAATCATAGTGAAAAATATAGTGTTCGTAAAAGCAAAAACAAAATAGTACGCGCGAAGCGCGTTTGAATTTAGCTAGTTTCTTAAAACTATTAAACTAATTTATTAATTTTAAATCTTTTTGTAGATCATGAAAGTAATCTTGGAGCAGATGCTGAACTAATAGCCCTTGTTCTACCGAGACCCCCGCCAGTAATCGTTCCCGAAGAAGAAATTATAAATGAATCTGAAAATATACCGCCGGCAGAGATAATGCCTCTTGCATGACCGAGGGCAGTAGTAAGAGAACTGTGCCAATGACGCCGACATCGTCATCGTGCACGGCGACGACGTCACAGATTTCCTGGTGCACTACCACTTCAAGAACATGGCCAGGTAGCCGTGGAAGCCGGTGGAAACAATGATAATAATGACCCGCCACAAGGTAATAACGTTAATTCAATAAACTTTTGCAGTTGTCACGTCCTAAAACATAACATGACTGGGATTATTAACTCAATTGAGAATTAATGCTCTTTTTGGTCGTAGCTGCGCCAGCTAATAAACCATGGACGAGCTAAAGGAAAAGATGTGTAGTAACAAGTTCGTAATTAATCGTTGAAAATTTAGTAATTAATTTTTCTTTGGATTGAGGATTTGGATTTTAATAGGGACCAACAGAAGCAGCACATTTGTCTCTTAAAAACAATTTTTGTTGCACATGCCTCTTGTATGGATTGGAAAAAGGTCACGAGCCCTGGAATGATGTGTGTTGGATAATACTAAATTTCCCCCATCTCAGGTTGTTCTCAGATTCGCCCTTCCCTAAACCAACCTAATCAATTATTATCGATTTGTAATTTTTCCTTAGTTCGTTAAATTTTAATGATATTTATTTTCAAAATAATAATTCTCTTTAAGTTAATTCAGTCGTTGCCTTGTCAACTCAAATTGCACAAAGCCCTTAAGACTGGCACTAAATGAATTGTTATCGTGAATAGCTCCTGTCCAGTAATCCTTAAGATCAAGGCCAATCGTCTATTCACGATCCAAGACAATTACTTATTTACTTGTCTGGAATTTTAATTTATTCGGATCTCTTTTATTTTCATTAATGATCCAAAATTTCTTTATTTTTGAAATAATAATTCTCTTTAAGTTAATTCAGTCGTTGCCTTGTCAACTCAAATTGCACAAAGCCCTTAAGACTCGCACTAAATGAATTGTTATCGTGAATAGCTCCTGTCCAGTAATCCTTAAGATCAAGGCCAATCGTCTATTCACGATCCAAGACAATTACTTATTTACTTGTCTGGAATTTTAATTTATTCGGATCTCTTTTATTTTCATTAATGATCCAAAATTTCTTTATTTTTGAAATAATAATTCTCTTTAAGTTAATTCAGTCGTTGCCTTGTCAACTCAAATTGCACAAAGCCCTTAAGACTCGCACTAAATGAATTGTTATCGTGAATAGCTCCTGTCCAGTAATCCTTAAGATCAAGGCCAATCGTCTATTCACGATCCAAGACAATTACTTATTTACTTGTCTGGAATTTTAATTTATTCGGATCTCTTTTATTTTCATTAATGATCCAAAATTTCTTTATTTTTGAAATAATAATTCTCTTTAAGTTAATTCAGTCGTTGCCTTGTCAACTCAAATTGCGCAAAGCCCTTAAGACTCGCACTAAATGAATTATTATCGTGAATAGCTCCTGTCCAGTAATCCTTAAGATCAAGGCCAATCGTCTATTCACGATCCAAGACAATTACTTATTTACTTGTCTGGAATTTTAATTTATTCGGATCTCTTTTATTTTCATTAATGATCCAAAATTTCTTTATTTTTGAAATAATAATTCTCTTTAAGTTAATTCAGTCGTTGCCTTGTCAACTCAAATTGCACAAAGCCCTTAAGACTCGCACTAAATGAATTGTTATCGTGAATAGCTCCTGTCCAGTAATCCTTAAGATCAAGGCCAATCGTCTATTCACGATCCAAGACAATTACTTATTTACTTGTCTGGAATTTTAATTTATTCGGATCTCTTTTATTTTCATTAATGATCCAAAATTTCTTTATTTTTGAAATAATAATTCTCTTTAAGTTAATTCAGTCGTTGCCTTGTCAACTCAAATTGCACAAAGCCCTTAAGACTCGCACTAAATGAATTGTTATCGTGAATAGCTCCTGTCCAGTAATCCTTAAGATCAAGGCCAATCGTCTATTCACGATCCAAGACAATTACTTATTCACTTGTCTGGAATTTTAATTTATTTTTCTTTTTTTTTCCTTTATTTACCTTTCTTATTTTTTGTAAATTTCCTTTTCTCTTATAATGTTTGAATATAGTAAATTTAGAAATTTGGTAAAAAGAAATTAAACTAGAAATTTGAAAAATCTGAATATTTATTTAAATTTTGAAATTTGTGTACAGAGTTTTTAAGCTTGTGAGGCTTGTGTCAATCTGCTGTACAGTCAGCAAAGCTTGTGAGGCTTGTGTTGATCTGACTTGGTCAGTTCAGCAAAGCTTGTGAGGCTTGTGGTGAACTGCACCCTGGACCAGTCAGCAAAGCTTGTGAGGCTTGTAAATCTGACTGCCCGACCAGCAGTGCGCGTTCGGCGTATTTAAATACATTGCTCCTCCTCTTCTTTGGCTGGAAAAATTGCGGTGTCGAATCGGGTGGTTGCGTCATCTTGAGGCATCGAATCGCTGGTTGACATTTGTAACGGCGGTTGATAGTCATGTATCCTGTAGTGTTAATTGTGGCTAGTGGTGTGAGAAAACGGTGTCCAATGGTGCGGGGGTGTCATCCCTTCCAAATGTCGATTTTTGTGATAGTGGGAAAATCCTATGTTTTAACACAGAGAGCGGCAGAGAGCGGTCCCTTATCCCTTCTCTAGGGTATTTTCCGGCGGCTCGTATCTTCTTTAAGGAGCGAGAGAGAACGATATATGTACGACAGAGAAAGAGAGATGAGAGAGACAAAAGATATATCCTTCTCTTTCTTTCGAGTCAAAAATGATCAATTTTCTGTTACTTGCTGAAAATTATACAATGTTGGCAGTTTATAAATTATAAAATATGTTATTCTATTACATTTTGTTCTAAAATGAAAATACAAATTTGAACGGAAGTTATCGGTCTATTACAACAGGAGTTAAACGCATTACAAATTTTATAAACTTAATTATACATTAAACAATGAAATTTCTTATGCAAACTTTATAAAAACATTAGACTATTCATTCTAGCTAATGTATCAATCATATTATTAAGTTATTTTATTAAATTAATACATTTTCCTTAGATTTTCTATTATTTATTTAAAATATTTGAAATTTAATTAGTTTTCGTAAGTAACAATGTGTTAAAATACAACTATTGTCCAGTAAAATGTTTTATCTAATGTGTATATTTCATAAAACTTGCATTAACAATGAAAATTACTTATAAATAGTCATAATAGTTAATTATTATTAAGAAAACGTACGAATTACAAATGTATTATTCAAATTCTAAACAGTTTATCATCTAAACTTAAAGTCTAGTTAGTTAATCTAGTAGAAATAGACAAATGGATTATTATTACTATAAAAACATATTATAATAATGGATTTTCTCATCTCTTAATTTTTACTTAACATAATGCAACTTTTATCTTAAACAAAAATTATTTTTCTAATTATAATTAATGAGATATCTAGCGTTATTGTAAAATAATATTCTTATGCTATAGTACATTGAGTCCCAAAAGATGCTGGAAAATGCGTCTCCGCGCAGGAAGACTGAGAAAAATCTATTTTTAGACGAGCCATGTGTTTTGGGGCTGATGTAGCTGACAAACATCTTCTTTGTCTCGGGTTTTCCTATAATTAACAATCTAGATATTCTACCATGAATTGAATTATTTATCTTACTAAATAATTATGTAGCAAGATATTACAACTTGAATGAAAATGCTACGACTATTTTAATGATAGTTATTCGGAATACAAAATTTTACTAACTTAATAATCTAATTTACAATGAAATCATATATGATAAATTTATAATAACAGTCAATTATCTAAAATAAACTAAAACCTAAATGCTTTGTTATCAAAACTTGTTGATTTATATAATATAATAGCTATTATAGTAATTATTTATCGTTGGTTAATAAAGATTCTTTACATGGTTATAGGTTGCGTTTATAAAATGCATATGGTTACTCATAGAGCTATATTTTTGGATTTTTGTTACTAGATCTTTGTATTATTAATACAAAAACAACAAAGCTGTTGATTGCTATTTAACAAAGAATATATATAATTAATATTATTTTTCCTAATTTCCTTACTGTTATATTTAATATCGGTTGTTGTTAAAATAATTTTATTGATAACGGTTTGAGAGATAATGTAAAATAATATTTCAATGTATAGTATAAGTCATGTTTTGAAAAACTCGGAAAAGCGCGTCCCTGCGTGGGAAAGCGTCGTATCTATATTTAGTATGGGCCATGTGTTTTACAGCCCCAAGATTACGCATCCGCTAGGGCTATCGTCTTCTTAAGGCTAATTCCACATTTTGAAGGAATATTTCCAACTCACATGTAATTGTTCAAAATCCAAAAATGTTTGTTAAATTTGTGATATGTAATAAAACAGTTTATTTATTTATAGCAGAAGAAAAACAGAAGGTTGAATAAGTTTCATTATTTGAGTAGGAAAAATATTCTTTCATGAATGTGTCTTAAAGTAGTTATTGTAATTTTATATTTGTTTGTGATTGTGAATGGAAAACCTTATAAACTCTTATACCTCGCGTTTGGAACGGTTTGCTATTTAGGTCAAACGTATAAAGGAAGAATTACAATTGTGATTATTGCACAAGGGTTTGTTTAACAATTCGTACTTAAATTATTATTTAAAATATATCCTTGTAGAAAATTAACCCTAATTTATAACTAACTCATTAATACAACTGAAGTATTTCTAAATAAAATTGTATTGCAGAAATATTGTAATTCAACTAAAGGTTTTACTATTGAACATTTTTTTATTAGAGTGAGGTTACTTACTTTTGTACAAGAGAATATAATAATCTTCGATAAACAATTGCGTATTATAATTTTACAGTATCTGTGATCGTAGGTGTAATCGGATATAATTTTTATTTATTTAAAAGTAGTGTTTGTCTTTATCAAGAAGAAAGGAAAGTTTATAGTCCGTTTTTATATTAAGTCTAAATATAGCCTTTTAAGGAAAAGGAAATTACAAGATTAAAAATTCAGAAATTTTAAAGCATGCGCCGCGTCGGTGTTTTATGACAGCTTGAGACTCCGAGAAGCGCAGGTCACATCTACAACCCTTGGTGCAATAGTGTCGGTAGGGTAGTAGGTGTTCAGGGTTATGACTATGGTTCATCGCATAAAAATATATACAGAAAAAAATTTTCCCATCGTAGACGGTTCCGTTACACAGTAATTGCATTTTTCTCATAAATTCATAAATTATAAATTTGTAAATAATTATTTTTATAGAAAATTTTATAAACTTATAAATTTGAAAAATATGTTCAATTAAATATTAATTTCAAGATCTGATAAAAAATTCAATAAAAACAATTTTATGATTCTTCACTTGAAAAATGCAGTTTATAACGTTATTACTAGTATTTATTTTTATTATTAAGGCGATGTGAAGTCCAAAATTATTTAATCAATTAATATTCGGACGTTTATTTGGAAAAACCATTTTGTCAGGCGCTCCGTATATGTAAATACTATGCTCAGAAAAATTTTTGAGTGATTTTATTAGCATTTCCATCAGATATACTCGTTTAAAAACTAGATCAAAATTATACGAATGCAGTTTCCTTATCGGCATTGCGTTATTATTTAATTAAATAATTTCTAAGTATTTTTTTTTTTAAAACAGTTGTCAGGCGCTCTGTATATGTAAATAAAATACTCTAAATTTTTTTTTAGTAATTTTAGCAGTACTTGCATAAGATGTACACGTTCAAAAATTATGTCGGTATTTCACATCACCTTAATCATTTTAAATATGTGGGAACTTTGAGCTTGAGTAATTTTTAATCTTTTATATTTATATTGACGTATAAGGCAATTATGTTATTATCGCCTCCCCCCACCCTAATTTTAAATAATGATAAATTACGATTTATCATTATTTAACATACGTGTTAAAAATATAATATGATGTTGATAAATAAAATTAAAAGAATCAATGGAAAGTATTTACTTTACAAATAATGATGGTACTCGTTTATTAAGCAACAACAGATAATACTAAATTTAATATTACTAATATTTTTTTCATCTTTTTCCACGACAGCAAAAAGGTAAATCGATATCCACGAATTTTTATAAAGGGAATATTTCACATGAAGTCAGCAGCTCAAAATTTTAAAATCGCTCAAAATCTTGACACTCTTAGTTTTTTATGAAAAAAACATGTTTCTCAAATTTTAGGTCGATAGTTGCAAAAATAAAAAAGCTATGCAAGATTGAAAATTCAATTTTTTTGCAATTTTTGGTGAAAACTCAACTTTTGTCATTTTTTTACTGAAAATCCGGAAACTTTTTGTATAGCACGTTGATTTGAAAAAAGTTTGCATTTTACTCGTAGTATGTAGCCATATTTATTTTATGATCCATTTTGAAAGTCTCTGATCGGTTGCTTCTTAGTATACCTTCGTAAAAAAAAAAGTAAGGCCGAATATTTTTTGTCAGACAAAATTTTTTCTGGTTCTTTATTAAAAATCCTTTAAGCTCTGGATCGGGATTGGCAAACCCGCTCGAAAGAAATTATATATTTTTTAAATATCAATAGAAACCAATAATTTGTATTTTTGACAACTGGATGGATTTGAGAATTTAATATTATTCATACATCTCATGTCGTGGATCTTGTCACTGAATTTTGTCAAAGCATAAAAATACATTAAAAATTTATTTTCAACAGTAATTTCAACTGGACAGGCTTATAATAACATAATATTTACTTTCCTGAATTTTCAGTGGGAGCCGCTTAGACTGAAAATTCAGGAAAGTAAATATTATGTTATATAGTTAATTTGACTACCCTCCATCTTTTTGAATAAAAGTAAATCAGGAAACGATAGGGAGGGTCAACCCACAAAATAAACAACACATCACATAATAATATTATCCAACGTTTCGCTGCACTTGGTTGTCAGCATCTTCAGGGAACTGTTTATTAGCATAAAAATAATGTATATAAATATAGAATATACAGTTATCAAACAATATATCGCATCACAATGATCAGCAGATCAAACTTACTATGATATAGACGTCTTAAACATATATTAAAATTATTGCAGTAACAACTACATAGTCAACATAACTAATATGAGTCAAGAATTACAAAAATTAACAACTGCATGTGATAAAATCTGGCTAGAATTATTGTACATAGCTGTAACTGTCTACGCAACACTGTCAAAGCAAACCTTCGATTTAATGAAAACTGCTAACTGTACTATCCAATGACTATAACGATATATATATTGTAACGGGAGGCCTGGGGAAATCTTTTGTAATTCCGCGAACCGAACCCTAGAACACGGTGCCGTCGAGTGCTACTTCTACGACGAGCACTCGGGGTTGATGTTCTCTGGATCCCTGTTTACAAATGTCGAGTTCACGATTGAACTCGACTTTTCCGTGTGCCGGAAAGGGTTAATACTCGCGCTAGCTAGACGCGAGGCGCGGCCACTCAGAATGATCGTCGTCTCGGTTCGACGATCCCGCGGAGGCGGCGGTATCCGGGAGAAGGTTAGGTGAAGGTTAATAAATAACGAGTGGTCTTGGTTACATTCAAAACTATAACAAGATCTATTCTCAGTTATCCTATACAAAATACGCGTCGCGTTGCGCGTTGACAAGAAGGCGGGAGATCCGCCGCTCGGCGCGGGCGGATCGATGTGATTGTTTTTCGCTGGGCCGGCGATCAAGACACCGGCCGCTCGCCGCTGCGAGCCGAAAATACAAATCAATCGCTGCGCGGAAAATAGGCGAAGAGTCTTACCGGGACGGGAGTGCACTCCCCTCGTCGCTCGCTCACGAATCCGCTCCTGCGTCAGGCCTTATCCTCCGGTCGACTTCGGAGTTTTCAGGCCGAGTCCTAACGTGCAGCGTTCACCTACAGACGCTTCGGACCCCAGGAGTGGCTCGGATTGCTCACATGCGCTGCTCTTCGTGGTCGGTACGTGTACGGGCTCTGCTCTGCACCGGTGAGGACGCACGATACCGTTTTCTTCGCGGACGATCAAATTAACTCGCGTACGCGCGGTTTGACAGCCCGAGAGAATCTGATTCAAAAAGAATCGGGCGCGACTTAGCAACGGTCAAAGTCGCGCCTGCCCCGCGCGTAGCTAACGCGAATACATCGTCCGAGCGATGTCAATACTCGCTCGAGATATACGAATTCGCGGGAACGAGAGCCTAACGGGTTCGATAGAATACGGAGGACCGAGATGCTTATCTTCTCCGTATTTTATCTTGGAACCTCGTTATAATATATATATATATATATATATATATATACACATTTGTTTTAACAGATTTATGGAGCCCTTTTATACACATGAGCATATTTATGGAGCCCGTTTTCTTTTATGGAGCCCGGGTCCCATAAAATATTTTTCTCGGGCGTTTATGGAGCCCGATCTAAAGTCTATAACCCCAGGGTCCATTATTTCTTTAGTCACTTGCCATAGGGATCTCTGGGCTGTAGGTACTAATATACAGGGATGGGCTCCATAAACGGATGGGGGGATAATTATATATATATATATATATATATATATATATATATATATATATATATATATATATATATATATATATATATATAACTTAGTACACTGCTACCTTCCAGGACACCTACAGGTTTTCTGACAGTGTGATCATTGCTTTTTATGTATAGCATTTCTAAAATACGTCTTTTATCGAAAGAATGTTCTCTATCAATTATAGTGGTATTTTCCCAGTCAAACGAATGGCTGGGATTTTCAAAAATGTGTTTCGGAACAGGCATTAAAGCATTGTTATTACTATCTACCGAATAATCAATTTTTTCTACGGATTTTTTGTGTTCAAGAATCCGGGTTTTTTAATGAATGTTTGATTTCTCCGATATATATAGTACTACAGTCGCCACAATTGAACTTGTATACAACTCCCGTCTCATCCCATTTACAATTTTTATCTTTTCTTAATTTTATAATATTATCCATTTTATGAATCATCAAAGGTACACATCGAATATTATACTTCTTAAGTAATTTTACGCAAGTATAATAAAATTTATCAACAAAAGGCAAGGATAATGTCAAGGACGGCTCGATCGAATTATTAGAAGCTTTTTTTGTAGTTATATTTTGGAATTTATGATAGCGAACTCTATTTGAAATGCAAGAATCAATAAATTCAATTGGATAATTATTGTTAATTAAGATATTTCGTACAATGTCAATGTTTTGTTTATGAAACGACACATGAGAAAGTAACATAGCCCTATCAATCAGATTGGACACAATATTGCGTTTTGGTTGTATGGAATGATTAGAATGAAAGCTTAATATTCTTCCAGAACTCGTTTTCTTTTGAAAACAATTAATAATAATTCTGCCATTGTTATTAATAAGTGTTAAGTCTAGAAAGTTAATACTATTGTTAGTTTCAAGTTCATGAGTAAATTGTAAATGTGAGTTATAACTATTGAAAATGTCTAGGGTGTGTTGTACAAATTCCTTTTTAATGCACATTATAGTATCATCCACATAACGAAAGTAGAATAACGGAGTGCAACCAAATTTATCTTTTAATTCTTTTAAACAATGAACTTCTAAATCCTCCATTACAAGATCAGCGAAAATTGGTGAAATAGGTGAACCCATAGGGCTATCACATATTTGTTTGTAGATTTTATCGTTGAACTGAAAAAAGGTATTGTCGAAAAGGAATTTTACCAATTCTATAATATGTACATAGGGAATTTTTGAATAATTGTTGATTCGCGAATATCTTTTATCTAAACTATTAATGACTAACTGGCACGGGACGTTGGTAAATAACGAAGTAACATCTAGAGACAGTAGTGTATAGTCAGAAGGAATGTTTATGTTTGATATCCTCTCTTGTAATTGAAAACTATTGTCAACGTGGGAATCGGGCTTTTTTTAAATGGGAGAAAGATTGTTATTAAGAATTTTCGCCAAAAAATGAACTGAGCTATTAATAGAAGAAATAATAGGTCTTAACGGTGCACCTTCTTTATGGATCTTGGGCAATCCATAAGCTTTTGCTAACATTGTGTTGGTTTGAGTGAGACTATTCTTATGGTATTTTTTTGTAGATAATCATTATGATTTAAAAAAGAGAGCAACTGATAGACTTTTTTCTGTAGAGAAGAAAGAGGATTTTTTTAATCATTATATAAGTGTTTGTGTCGCTAAAAATATTTTTTTCCATCTTATCAATGTATTCATCGATGTAACTACAAATCGTGACATTGCCCTTGTCTGCACATGTAAAAAATATATTCGTGTGTTTTTTTAGAAACTTTTTTGTACTCATAACTTTTTTAGAAAATTCAATATCAGTTTTTGAAATGGAATTGTTATTATTATTATATTTTATGATGTTATCAACAATTATCTCTCTCATTTCATTACTATACGCAAAATCTTTCATATGTAAGCTGTGTTAAACATTCTTCACTGTGGTGAAAATATTCTGTTTTGTAAACTTAGTTTTTAAATTAAAATTATGACCCAAAGACACTACATCTATAACTTCTTGAGGAATTTATTCTTCTGTTAAATTAATCAACCAATTGTTTTTATTACAAAAATTATTTTTGGGCTTATTTGATACCAATTTGATGAGTTTCTTTTTCAATTTTATTTTTACATTGTGGTAAATTTTTAAAGTTTTTGTTTCTGTGTATTCTCTAAATTTTGTGATCACATTATTACCTATATGTAACTTATATAGTATACGAGCTAAAGAATTCAATCTGTTTTTGATATGACAAATATGATTAAATAAATCTTGAATTTCAAGTTTTAATGTTTTCTTAATACAAAACTTAGAAAGTTGAGTGTAAGATCGTTGACTAGAATTGCTATTAACCTTTAGAGGATGGGATGGTCCCTATACGGGCCATGCCCATGATCGACCCTTTACATGTGTTAGTTTTGAGATGTGAGACATCACAAAAACTCGATTTCTATAGAAAAGTGAGAGAAAACAGTAAACCCAAATCCCCGTCCTCTAAAGGTTAAAACAAAATTCTCTCTATATATTCTCTACTTATAGAATTATTGATGTGTGTCGGTGTAACCTCCTCTCTAAACAAAACATTGACATTGTACGAAATATCTTAATTAACAATAATTATCCAATTGAATTTATTGATTCTTGCATTTCAAATAGAGTTCGCTATCATAAATTCCAAAATATAACTACAAAAAAAGCTTCTAATAATTCGATCGAGCCGTCCTTGACATTATCCTTGCCTTTTGTTGATAAACTTTATTATACTTGCGTAAAATTACTTAAGAAGTATACATGTATAGATATATATCATTATAGTCATTGGATCGTACAGTTAGCAGTTTTCATTGAATCGAAGGTTTGCTTTGACAGTGTTGCGTAGACAGTTACAGCTATGTACAATAATTCTAGTCAGATTTTATCACATGCAGTTTTTAATTCTTGTAATTCTTGACTCATATTAGTTATGTTGACTATGTAGTTGTTACTAGAATAATTTTAAATATATGTTTAAGATGTCTATATCATAGTAAGTTTGATCTGTTGATCATTGTAATGCGATATATTGTTTGATAACTGTATAGTCTATATTTATATACATTATTTTTATGTTAATAAACAGTTCCCTGAAGAGGCTGACAACCAAGTGCAGCGAAACGTTGGATAATATATTATGTGATGTGTTGTTTATTTTGTGGGTTGATTCTCCCTATCGTTTCCTAAATATTATGTTATTATAATCCTGTCGAATTAAAAATACTGTTGAAAATAAATGTTTAATGTATTTTTTATGCTTTGACAAAATTCAGTGACAAGATCCATGACATGAGATGTATGAATAATATTAAGTTCTCAAATCCATCCAGTTGTCAAAAATACAAATTATTGGTTTATATTGATATATAAAAAAATATATAACTTTTTTCAAGAGGGTTTGCCAATTCCGATTCAGAGCTTAAAGGATTTTAATAAAGAACCATAAAAAATTTTGTCGAACAAAAATATTCGGTCTTACTTTTTTTTTTATACGAAGGTATACTAGAAGCAACCAATCAGAGACTTTCAAAATGGATCATAAAATAAATATAGCTACATTCTACAAGTAAAATGCAACTGTTTTTCCATTCAATGTGCTATACAAAAAGTTTCCGGATTTTCAGTAAAAAAATGACAAAAGTTGAGTTTTCACCAAAAATTGCAAAAAATGACAATTTTTCATGTAGAATAACTTGTGTAATTATTAAAATAATGGTCTAAAAATCTAGGAACATGTTTTTTTCATTAAAACATTAAACTAACTAGGAGATGCTCAGAGTTCCAGAACTCCAATTTTCTTCAAACTCGCTGAAGTTGATTGTAACATCTTCAAAAATAAAACTCTGTACAGTTGTAGATCCTAACGTCTTCCCATAAAAAAGTTAGAACCCTTAGGATTTTCCAAAAAAAAGGGAAAATTTAATTATTATTTAATGTGTTTTGCCTCTATCCATTATTTGCGCTATAACAAAAATATATCCAATGACTTACACTGTTAAAACATACCTTAATTATGTAAAATATAAAAAATCGAGACAAATTATTCATTTAAAAAAATTTTATCACCTGAATATATTCAATTTTTTGCGATATTTGTATTATTTTTGTTTTGTGCGCTCCTAATGTTAAATCCATTGTCTGTGCTACAAGAAAAATATATCCAATGACTTAAACTGTTAAAACATAGGATGTAAATACAAAAGATATATAATTATGTAAAATATAAAGAGTCAAGTCAAATTATTCATTTAAAAAAATGTTATTACAATATATTCAATTTCTTACGATATTTGTAATATTTCCTCTATCCATAAGGGCATTTGTTAGTATACAATTTTATCTTACTTTTAAGACAATAAAATATGGTTAGCGGTAATTCAAGAGAATGTGGTATTTAAAATCCAAATAATCCTATTTTCTCGATAAACTTGTAATTGGTCTCAATGCTATTACTGCTCTCTGACCGATGAGACTTCCATATCCTAGAAAGAAAAAGAAAAACACACACAAAAAACCAATTTCTCAAGTAAAAAATAAGGTATAGTAAGTTAAAAAAGTTTCCTCAAAATATTTTGAAGTTACTGATACTTATCTGATAAGTACTGCTCTGATGATGCTCCTTTTGCTCCATGAACCATAGCAGCAGTAACTCACAACTTCTAAGAGTTATTTTTAACAAAAAACGGTTGTTGTCTGATCAGCTGATTTACTTGTATAACAGTTTGCGCATGTTGTGCATGTGGATATCAGTGACAGTAATTCTTGACAGGGACTTACTAGAATAGAACACTAAACAACTACAGTTGTTTTGTTAGAAATAACTAGAAGTCATGAGTAACTGTTGCTACGGTTCATGGAGCAAAAGGAGTATCACCAGGGCAAATTTATTAGATAAGTATTAGTAACCTCAAAATATTTCGATGAAACTTTTTTAACTTACTATGCCTTATTTTTTACTTGAGAAATTGGTTCTTTATGCGTGTTTTTCTCTTTCTTTCTAGGATGTGGAAGCCTCATCTGTCAGAGAGCAGCAATATCATGGAGACCAATGACAAATTTTTCGAGTAAATAGGATTATTTGGATTTTAATACCACAATTCTGTTAAATTACCGCCACCCACATTTTATTGTCTTAAAAGTCAGATAAAATTGTACACTAACAAATTCCCTTATGAATAGAGGAAAGAAGCTCTGGTATTTTGATTTAACATTGGAGCCACAAAACAAAAATAACACAAATATCGTAAGAAATTGAATTTATTGTAATAAAATTTTTTTAAATGAATAATTTGACTTGACTCTTTATATTGTGTGTAATATATGTATGTTTTAACAGTCTAAGTCATTGGCTATATATTTGTTGTAGCACAAACAATGGATTTAACATTCGAGGCGCAGAAAACAGAAATAATACAAATATCACAAAAAATTGAATATATTTAGGTGATAAAAATTTTTTAAATTAATAATTTGACTTGATTTTGTATATTTTACATAATTAAAATATGTTTTAGCAGTGTAAGTCATCGGATATATCTTTGTTATAGCGCAAACAATGGACAGAGGCAAAATACATTAAATAATGGTTAAATTTTATCTTTTTTAGAAAATCAGAATGGTTCTAACTTTTTTATAGAAAGGCGTTATGGTCTATAACTGTCAGATTTCTATTTTAAGGTGTTACCATCAACTTCTGCGATTGTAAAGGAAATTGGGCTTCCGAAACTCTGAGCCTCTCCTAGTAAGAATAAAAAAATATTGAGCGATTTTAAAATTTTGAGTTGCAACTTCATGCGAGATATTCCAAAGGTACTAACCCCCCCTCCCCCCTTGCACTAACTTGAAATTTATTTTCAATTTTGAAATATCATATTTCATTTTATATTTTACATTAAAGTTGGTATAAAAAGTCCTATTCCGCCATAAAAAGTATATTTATTATTTCTTGTTTATTATCGGAATCATTGTGTTATCTACTAAATATTTCCATATATGCGCCAATTCCGACCAGTTGTTCCATCTACGATATTTCTCATTTTATCTTTCTCTTTATGTTAGAAGTTAGATAATATTACTTAATTACGCCTAGTGTAGTATCAAGGAGCGCAGGAGCGCTCCGAAGGCAAGTATTTGCATTTTACATTAATAGTCCAGGAGCTGAGGGGGATTTAAGTAGACCTACGAGGTCGCCACTGTAACCAAACGTTGTTTATGTAGTTTGAGGAATAGAATCCGAATCTAAAGGTACTTTTTCATAAAAAAGTTGTAAAAAATGTTTTAAACTAAAAATTGTTTTTTATTATCCGAGTATTTTTTGAAAAATGCAAATTGACAAAGTTATAATTTTTTGAACAAGCTACAAAATAAAATTTTTAAAAATTATTTTTGAAATAAGTCAATCAATAAATAAGTGGTTGAGGGTACGAATCGGAGCTTCTTTAATTAGTTGAGCACGATTTATGAACTCCCACTTATTATAGGGTTGAGGGTACGTATTGCAGCTCCTTTTATTGATTGAGCGCAATGCGCGGCCTCGTATTATTCTAAAAAAGTTTCACTAGGTTTTACCTATGCGCAGTCTGCGCGCTGTTGTTTTTATAAATTAGTGACTCGTATGATCATATGATCAATCCCAGCGAATCAAATAACGAATAAAGTGAACTCATTTTTAAGCTCATCATTTTTTTAAAGATAAGATTAATAAGATTTGGTTGATGGTCCGTGTTGTAGCTTCCTTTATTGGTTGAGCGCAATACACGGCCTCCCATTATTCTTTTAATTAGATTTCTTTCACTAATAAGAATTGATTGAGGGTACGTATTGCAGCTCCTATTATTGGTTGAGCGCAATGCACGGCCTCCCACCATTTCACTATTAACACTTGGTTGAGGGTACGTATTGTAGCTCCTTTTATTAATTAAGCGCAATGCACGGCCTCCCATTATTCTAAAAAAGTTTCACTAGAGTAAATGAGCTGTGGGGATTCGAGCTCACGTGGGGATTCGAGCTCACGTGGGGATTCGGGCTCACGTGGAGATTCGGACTCAGTAGGGATTCAGGACTCCAGGGGGACCTAGGAAGCATTTAAAAAAATAAAGGGAACAATTAGTTCCAACGTTTAAATATTTTAGTGGCCTTGAAAAGGGTGGATTGATAAAAAAAAAACTGAAAAAAGTTTTCGCGCAACCTTAGCAGGCTCGGGCCTGTAGTAGCTCACGCAAACTATATCAGGCAAGGAATCAGGTGAACCTAGCACAATCACCTCGGGCGATTGCTGCTGCTGATGTTTCTGCTGCTGTTGCTGCTGTGGCTCCTGCTGGGGCACTGCGGCCCGAGGCACCTCAATGTAGCGCTGGGCCTCCATGCCATACACCAACACATGTTCCGGAGAATCAATATGACGTGGGGTCTGTAGCGGTGATCGACGGGGCTCCCGCTCTACCATTTCATTTAGCGCAGTCACAGCAACTATGCAATGCACGTCACGGCTCGATGTAGCCATCCTGGCGAGTGTGCCGAACTCTCGAAAATACCCCAGTTTTATAGTCAAAGCGCGGACCTGCACGCCGCTGCGAGAGAGCTGCCGTCGCTCACGCAAAAGTTGTGATTGGTGCGGAACAGCTCTTTGCCGCCATCGGCGCCGCCGCTCGGGCAAACGCGTGATTGGCGCGGAGCAGATCCGGCTGCGCGCCGATTGATGCAGAATAGCTCTACGCCGCTACAACGGCCGCCGCCGCCACCACTCATCGTAATTCCTTATAAATGAGACGTGCCCGGCTGTAACAAAACTTCTCTCGCGCGAGTGTCCGAGTGCGTGTCGTTGCGAGGACTCTGGCGCTCGCAACTCTTCAAATAGCAGTTCGGTGTCTTAACCGACTGCGTATTTGGGAATACGAGAGAAAACGAGGCTCTTCTCGCGCGCGTCTTTTACTCGCATAACCCCTCATTGCATACTATTTCAACGTTTTCAAATAGCAGTTAGGTGTTTTAACCGACTATATTTGCGTATTTGAGAATGTGATAGAAAGTGAGACTCTTTTCACGCACGACTTTGCAATCTTCGTGTGCATGTTATTTAGACGTTTTCTCACACGCGTTTTCAAATCGCCGTTTGGTGTATTAACCGACTGCGTATTAGAGAATTGCACGCGTCAAAACGCTGAGAGAACGAATTTGACAGTCCCATATACAGACAGTGTAAATATTCACGGGAAAATTATAAAAAATGGGCTGGCACCCGCCTGGCAACATGTTATGATCTGGCCGCCTATTGATGTGGTTAGGCGCGAAAATTTAAAATATTTAACTCACAAAATAGAAAATAGTTTGAGACCTTGAAATCTTGTATTATAAAAATAATATTGATATTCTTTTACGATTACTCCAACATTTTTCTGCATCACAGAAATTTAAATTAATACTTCTTAATATTTAGAAAAGAAATGTAATGTATTAGGGGCTCTTGATTACAGCTTGTTTTCTCTCTTTTGAAAAATAATGCCTATGTTTGAAGGCAAACTATTCACGTCACATATGATTTATTTATAGTGTTATAAACCTTCTCAATAAAAATTGCAGTAAATAGTTTATTTATTTGATTTCACAAACAATATTACTAACATATTACACAAGTAAAAAAAAACGTATGTAGTTCTTTTAGTGGGACCGGATTTTTTTAGGAAATGTGAGATAAACAGCCGACAGTAGGATAATTTGAGGTTCTGCTAGTCAATATTAGAATTTAGTAAGTTTTCAACACTATACAAATACTAAAAATAACGTTTTTCTGACCGCAAATAATTATTGCAAAATTATAGTAAAAAAAAAAACATCATTGAACCACCTCTATTCAGAGTATAAAATGTATGTAGCGACTCATTTATATCATCCTATCATAAATAGTTTATACATGTAATAAGTCTTACAAAATAATAAATGCTCAAATTTATTGTAGAAAATGGCAATGCTATTCGTAAAATAAATAAATAAATACTACTCAATTACAGACACCCTACATACTTAAAATTTAGCGAGGCACTCAATTTTCGTATCTTGAATAATAGTTGAATGTTTATAAACGTACTGAAAGTATAAACATTATTCGAAGAAAGATACACAGTTTTTCAGATGACCTTTTATCGTTTTAGAATTGAAATGAATGAGGTGGTTGAAAAAGAAATTTATACTTTTATGATTTTATTTATTGAATAATCAATTTAGTACTGTCCCAGACACCCACCAGTTCTGCAGATTAGGGCTTAATATGTATAACTCATGTACGCAAAACGTGAACTGCTACGCATTTGAAAATCTGAGTTCGTGATACCTACATGCGCTCGGCAGTAACTGCAGTTTTTCCGCGACTCTGAATTCTTTATGTCATTCACTTTAAATAATCAGTAATTCCAGCCTCTTTATTTATCAACAGAGCATGGCGGGAAATAGGAAAAAAATGACTGGGTATTTATAACTTGAAAATGTTTGTTTACCAAAATAATTTTATTGAAAATTAATATTTGGCTTTGCCAATATCTCAATTTTTAGATAATCTAGTACAATATAATTTTGAAAGATTAATTTATGATACTAGCAAAAACGGATTTCACCATAGTTAGTTCTTATTCTCATGTTTTGCTGAGTATCGAGTATATGTAAGCGATCAACTAATTTGTTAAGATCACCACAGACGTCGAGTACGTGTGCAGTTGTAACATCTACTCGCGAGATTTTGGGAACAACTTCTTCCTCTTTATTATCACTGTCTCTTTTTACTTTTACGTTGATATCTCCAATTAATAAAGTTATAATTCTTATGAATTCTTCTAGGTCAATATTCATTCGTTGAGAAATCTGATGCATCTTCACTAGAATAATCAGCATCATAATCACTATCCGTCTCGTTAGTAGTTGGAAGATCTGGTTCAACAGTTACAAACTTCTGTAGAGGATTGACTATTGGTTCAAATATCTTTTTTTGCTGCCACTGGAAAATTTTGGTCAACCGTTTTACTTTTCTCTCTTGCGTTTTCTACTTCGTTAACATTATCTTCTCGAGATAATGACGAGTCAGTTCTTACAGACGACTTTTCGAATATTGGAGCAATAAAAGTTCAAAAACGTGTTACTCTACTTCATAAAAGGTGTAACACTATGACCCAAGAGTTATTGCTGTATCTCTTCTTAAAAAAGTGGTGACCGGAAGAAGTGAAGCCTCTATAGATTTGATCTGTGATTGGTTCCTGGATAAAAGGCGCGAGAATTTAAAATTAAATTTGCATTTTTATTTGATAATTAAGTATTATTTTTTGGAATATTTATTGAAATGAAAATGATTAAAGTGACTTTTCACTTATTAAATTTCATTTATTAATACTTTTATTAAATAAATAATAATCAAATTAATGCTGTTTGCTTAAAATAAATAACATGTTTTAATTATTTGTTAAAGTGATGGCTAGAAGTAGAAAAGTATTTCAAAACACAATACGATTTTATTGAATTGCACGTTAAAATTCAAAACAATAAGCAATGTTTTAATCTTATAAGAATTAATTATGTTAATATTAGAATAAATTATGTCAATAATATACAAAATTTTGTATTCGTTTAGAGTAAATGTACTACAGTATTATATCAATTATTAAAGATGCATAAAAATTAAAAGAAAAATATTTCTAGCTTCTAAGTTATAAGGAATAAATTAAAAGTACATAGAGCGCGCGGAACGGGCATAGATTTGGCTAGTGACATAAAAGGTTTTACTCTATGACATAAAAACGCGTGACTCTATAACATAAAAGCGGTGTTACTCTATGATATAAAAAACGTGCTACACTCTAACATAAAAAGGAGTGACTCTATAAAATAAAAGAGGTATTACTCTATGATATAAAAAACACGTCACTCTAAGACATAAAAGGTGTTACTCTATGACATGAAAAAGGTGCTACACTATGACAAAAGGTGAAAAACGTACTACTAAATAAAAGGTGTAACTCTATGACATAACAAAAGAAATATGTCACTCTAAAACATAAGGTAATACTCTATAACATCAAAAAGGTGTTACTATATGATATAAAAAAAGTGCTGCTCTATAACATAAAAACGGGTTACTCTATTGCACAAGAGTTGTTACTGCATGACATAAAAGGTGTCACTCTGTGACAAAAAATTTCAAAAAACGTGTTACTGTATGACATGAAAGGTGCAACTATATAACATAAAAAATGAGTTACTCTATGACATAAAGAGGGTGTAACTCTATGACATAAAAAACATGTCACCCTAAGACATAAAAGATGTTACTCTATGACAAAAAGTTCAAATACGTGTTACTCTACTACATAAAAGTTGTAACTCTATAACATAAAAGGTGTGACACTATAACATAAAAAAGGTGTTACTCTATGGAATAAAATGACATGTCACTCAAAGACATAAAAGGTGTTACTCTATGACATAAAAAAGGTGCTACTTTATAAAATAAAAAAGGTTCTACACTATGACAAAAAAGTTCAAAAAACATGTTACTCTACTACATACAAGGTTTAACTCCATGACATGAAAAACATTTAACTCTAAGACATAAAAGATGTGATTCTATGACATAAAAAAGGTGTTACTCTATAACATAAAAAGGTGTTACTCTAGGACATAAAAAGATGATACTCTATAACATAAAAAGGGTTTACTCTATGACACAAGAGTTGCTACTGTGTGACATAAAAGGTGTAACTATATGACATAAGTGCGGTATTACTATATAACATAAAAAAAAGGAGTTACTCTATGACATAAAGAAGGTGTAACTCTATGGCATAAAAAACATGTTGCTCTAAGACATCAAAGGTATGAGTATATGACATAAAAAAGGTTTTACTCTATAATATAAAAAAAGGTGTTACTCTATCACATAAAAAAAGGTGTTACTCTATAACATAAAAAAAGGTGTTACTCTATAACATAAAAAAATGGGTTACTCTAAGTCACAAGAGTTGTTACTGTATGACATAAAAGGTGTCACTCTGTGACAGAAAAAAGGCGTGACTCTATGACATAAAAGAGGTGTTACTTTATGACATAAAAAGGCGTTACTCTGTGACATAAAAACGGTGCCACTCTATAACATAAAAAGGGGTTACTCCGTGACACAAGAGTTGTTACTGTGTGACATAAAAGGTGTAACTATATGACATAATTGCGGTATTACTATATAACATAAAAAAAGGAGTTACTCTATGACATAAAGAAGGTGTAACTCTATGGCACAAAAAACATGTCGCTCTAAGACATAAAAGGTATGAGTATATGACATAAAAAAGGTTTTACTCTATAATATAAAAAAAGGTGTTACTCTATCACATAAAAAAGGTGCTACTCTATAACATAAAAAAATGTATTACTCTAAGACACAAGAGTTGTTACTGTATAACATAAAAGGTGTCACTCTATAACATAAAAAAGGCGTGACTCTATAACATAAAAGAAGTGTTACTCTATAACATAAGAAGCTGTTACTCTATGACATCAAAAAGTTGCTACTCTATAACACAAGGAATGGTGTGACTATATAACATAAAAAAGGTGTTACTCTATGACATAAAAAACATGTCACTCTAAGACATAGAAGGTGTGATTCTATAACATAAAAAAGGTGTTACTCTATGGCATAAAGAAGTGGCTACTCTATAACATAAAAAACATGTCACTCTATGACATAAAAGATGTCACTCTATAACAAAGAGATCAAGTACGTGTTACTCTACTCCATAAAAGGTGTAACTATATGACATTAATAAGGTGTTACTACACATCATAAAAAAGGGGTTACTCTATGACATAAAGAAGGCGCTACTCTATAACATAAAAAAGTGTGAGTCTATAACATAAAAAAGTGTTACTCTATGACAAAAAACATGTCACTCTAAGACATAAAATGTGTGACTCTATAACATAAAAAAGGTGTTACTCTATGGCATGGAAAAGGTGCTACACTATGACAAAAAGTTGAAAAACGTGTTATTCTACTAAATAAAAGGTGTAACTCTAGACTGAAAAACATTTGAGAGAGCGGGCCTTCCACTTGAGAAAGTCGCTTCCCCAAAGACGGCTAGAGTTGGGCGACGATATTTTGGGGTCAAATTTCTCCCAAAACAGGCGACTGAGTATACCGTTGCCAAGGGAAACCGCTGGTAGATGGCGCGCGAAACTCTCATTAACCGCGCATAAACATCCGTTAGGGGTAATTATCCTCCCAAAATTGGGCGAGACGTTATGCGAAACGCGGGTAGAGCTACACTGCCAGTATTGGTACGTTCCTTCTCCCTGATGTTCTTCAGTGTATGACAAAAAAAAAAATATGTCACTCTAAGACATAAAAGATGTGATTCTATGACACAAAAAAGGTGTTACCCCTGGCGAAAAAAATCACGTGATTGATCATATGTATTGTCACTTGATATCTTACGCGATTTCTCACTTGATTTTTCACGTAATTTCTTACGTGATGATTTGGCGTCATTTCTCACGTGATTAATCACGTGACAATACACACATAAAAAATATTGTATAACGCTAATTTGTTAATGAAACTTGATTCCTTAACTAATATCAATTACATTATAGCAGAAAAAACATAAAAAAAATGTCCTACCTAACCGAGAATCGAACTCGCGAACTTTGGATTACTGCGCACGCACGCTATCCATTACGTTGTCACTCACTTGAAAGACTTAGGTGATTTTCACCTACATAAGCTGCATCCTCCATATTTATTGCTATTTAAGATTGATTATGTATCTAAAATATCAAAGATATTTAATAATTATGTATTTATACACTATTTTAATAAAATAAGTAACTTACGTTAAAAAATTAATTAAAATCGAATAACTTAAAAATGCAGTGTCGGTAAAGTAGAAATCAGATCGGTACAATATGCATTTTTTTATTACATAAACAAAATACCGAATTATTGTTGTAAAATGTTATGTATATAAAATTGTAAATAATGATCATAACATTTTTAAAAATTTTCATTAGTTTCGAAAAAGTTATTCTAATTTTATTAATTTATGTTTTAATGTAAGTTATTTATTTTCTTTCAATAGTGTAAAAATAAATAATTATTAGAAATCTTTGGTATTTTTTATAAAAATCGTTCATCATGTTTATTTAATTGCTCTTCAATTTTTAATATTCAATTTGCTATTTAGTTTTGATTATTTGCAAAATAATTGCCAAAGAGTAACATGTTTTTTACTTCATAGAGTAACACCCTTTTTATATCATACAGTGACGCCTTTTTTATGTCATAGAGTAACACCATTTTATTTTATAGAGTAACACCTTTTTTATGTCTTAGAGTGATATGTTTTTTATGTCATAGAGTTACACCTATTATGGTAGTGGAGTAACACGTTTTTGAACTTTTTGTCATAGAGTGACCCCTATTATGTCGTAAAATGACACCTATTTTATGTTATAGAGTAACACCTTTTTTATGTTATAGAGTCACACATTTTTTATGTTATGGAGTAGCACCTTTTTTATGTTATAGAGTCATACATTTTTTATGTTATAGAGTTGCACCTTTTTTATGTCATAGAGTAACACCTTGTTTATGTCATACAGTGACGCCTTTTTTATGTCATAGAGTAACACCTTTTTTATTTTATAGAGTAACACCTTTTTTATGTTATAGAGTCACACCTTTTATGTCTTAGAGTTATATGTTTTTATGTCATAGAATAACAGTTTTTTTATGTTATACAGTCACACCTTTTTTATGTTATAGAGTAGCACCTTTTTATGTCATAGAGTAACACCTTTTTTATGTCATAGAATCACATCTTTTATGTCTTAGTGTTAAGTCTTGAATGTCGAGGAATCTACTCTTATAATTGATTGTTAGTTATATTTTGGCTTATTTACCTTTTTTCCTGTTGGTGTAGGTTCTCGAAATGAATAGATTGATGGTTCAATAATTGCAATATTTATTCGTTTATAAAATTAATAATAAATTGATATAGCGTATCAAAATAATTATATTCGATCTGTTCGATTAATATGTGTAATATATGCGTTGCTTGCGCGGATAATTAATACCGATAGATTATTGATTTTATAGATATAAGTATTTTCTCGTAGTCTGTTATAGGCTCGAATTTGCCTGTATAATAATCGTTTCTCCTCTTGTCGGCTGGAGTGGTACGGAGCTCGCGACTTTTGCACGATTACTGATTTGTGTGTTGGGAGTCGCCCTATTTATTAAACGGTTAATTTGGGTTAAAGATGATTTTGACGCTGAGTCAAAATCATCTTTTTAAACAAATTTAGTAAACATTTAAATATCATCATTTCGATTTCACATTTAAAAGTGCTGATTCTAAACAAAGTTGCGATGAGCGGTTGGTTTCACAAGGTCAGTGACTCGCTACGTCACGCTGGCTGTTGCATAGCTGAAATTGCTGTACTCTTAAAATTCGCACTCGCATCGTTTTGTGGGTCAAAGAAATGAATATTGAGATTTAATAACGTCATTAAACATATACGACATATACGACATTTGTATATCAGAAAATTACTGGTGATGAATATGCATTGTTAAATTGAATTTAGAGATACGTCACAGACGTAACATTAGAGTTACATGTTTTTTATTTCATGGAGTTACACCTTTTATGTAGTAGAGTAACATGTTTTTTGAACTTTTTTGTCATAGTGTAGCACCTTTTTTATTTTATAGAATAGCACCTTTTTTATGTCATAGAGTAACACCTTTTATGTCTTTGAATGACATGTTTGTTTATGTCATAGAGTAAAACCTTTTTTATGTTATAGTGTCACCCCTTTTATGTTATAGAGTTACGATTTTTATGTAGTAGAGTAATGCGTATTTGAACTTTCTGTCATAGACTAACATCTTTTATGTCTTATGGTGACATATTTTTTATGTCAGAGAGTAACTCTTTTTTTTATGTTATATAGGTGCACCTTTTATGTCATACACTGACACGTTTTTTGAAATTTTTTGTCACAGAGTGACACTTTTTAGGTTATTGAGTGACATGTTTTTTATGTTATAGTGTAGCTTCTTTATGCCATTTAGTAACTCCTTTTGTACGTTATAGTCACATCTTTTTATGTCATAGAGTGACACCTTTTATGTCATGCAGTAACAACTCTTGTGTCATAGAGTAAACCCTTTTTTTTGTCATAGAGTAACACCTTTTTTATGTTATAGAGTCACACGTATTATGTCTTAGAGTGACATGTTTTTTATGTCATAGAGTAACAGCTTTTTATGTTATAGAGTAACACCTCTTTTATGTTATAGAGTCACGCCTTTTTTATGTTATAGAGTGACACCTTTTATGTTATACAGTAACAACTCTTGTGTCTTAGAGTAATCCATTTTTTTATGTTATAGAGTAGCACCTTTTTTATGTGATAGCGTAACACCTTTTTTTATATTATAGAGTAAAACCTTTTTTATGTCATATACTCATTCCTTTTATGTCTTAGAGCGACATGTTTTTTATGTCATAGAAATACACATTCTTTATGTCATAGAGTAACTCCTTTTTTTTATGTTATATAGTAACACCGCACTTATGTCATATAGTTACACCTTTTATGTCACACAGTAACAACTCTTGTGTCACGGAGTAACCCCTTTTTATATTATAGATTTGCAACTTTTTTATGTCACAGAGTAACACCTTTTTATGTCATAGAGTAACACCTTTTTATGTCATAAAGTAACACATCTTTTATGTCATCGAGTCACGCCTTTTTTCTGTCACAGAGTGACACCTTTTATGTCATACAGTAACAACTCTTGTGTCACAGAGTAAACCCTTTTTATGTTATAGAGTATCATCTTTTTGTCATAGAGTAACACCTTTTTTATGTTATAGAGTAACAACTTTTTATGTCATAAAGTAACACATCTTTTATGTCATCGAGTCACGCCATTTTTCTGTCACAGAGTGACACCTTTTATGTCATACAGTAACAACTCTTGTGTCATAGAGTAAACCCTTTTTATGTTATAGAGTATCATCTTTTTATGTCATAGAGTAACACCTTTTTATGTTATAGAGTAACACCTTTTTTATGTCATAGAATCACATCTTTTATGCCTTAGAGTTAAGGATGTTCAATGGTTACAGCAAAGTTAACAGAAGTCTTTGAAATTTTAATATATCATTACTTAGATAAAATAAAAGCAGCTTGAATTTTTTCAATATTTTATACTGAGCATTTTTTCGAGAAAAAAATTCTTGAAAATCGAGTTTTTAACATAGGCTCTTATGGGAGAGTGAGGTTATGTGACCTTTGAACATAAAAATCTCTTATAAAAAGTTAAGAGATTAGGTTAAAAGACCTGTATTTTAATAGAAAAATATTCAAAGAATAAAATCTTAGAGGGATCTTGACCGCTTACAGGGCATTTGGGAAAGAAGTAGGTGAAAACGTAAACAAAACACCGAGTTCATAGGCTGCGCGAGGAGGTGCGCGGTGAGCGGGGAGCACCCGCGGGTTGAGAGGGGCATCCCTCGCCTCGCCGCGCAGCATGACACCATTGAACATCCTTAATTGTTTTTTATGTCATGGAGTTACACCTTTTATGTAGTAGAGTAACATGTTTTTTGAACTTTTTTGTCATAGTGTAGCACCGTTTTTATTTTATAGAGTAGCACCTTTTTTATGTCATAGAGTAACACATTTTATGTCTTTGAGTGACATGTTGTTTTATGTCATAGAGTAACATATTGTAGGATAGGACGTTAATGGTTTCTACTGCCCATATAGTAAAGAAAAACAAATACCAATTATTTATCCAACGTTTCGGACGATTTATTTTCGTCCCTCTTCAAGGTCTGTAAACAATATACAAATAAAAAACACAAGTTTACTTAAGAATCACATACTTAAGACGAATAATTTACAACGCTTACCAAAACATATCGTAAAAAACTATGTTTAAGTGGGCATCCTAAGTGACCACTAGTCAATATGAAATTATAAATACGATTTCGTCGTATTTATACTAGACTATGCCACAGTGTGAATCATGCAAGGGAGGGGGTAAGAGAGATATGCTATTGTACAACGATGACACGACGCGTATATGTAAATGTGAACAGTATTATTATTCTAAACATAGAATGGATTTTATAGCTATAGTTTATAATTATTAATAAACGTTTTATATTCTGACTTTAGGAAATTAGTATCAAACTGTCTGTTTAAGCTATTATGTTGTGAATGAATGTGGAGCATTTCTGATAATAACCTTTTCTTTAAATTTTGTTCCTGGTCTAGAATTTTAATGTTATTGAAATCAATTTTATGATTTGTAATCGCTATGTGTTCATATAAAACTGATCTGTCTCTCTTAAACTTACAATCACTTGCATGTTCTTTACTTCTTATAATTAATTTTCGGGATATTTGTCCCACGTAAGAAGCATCACAATTGCCGCAGTTAATTTTGTAAACAACATGAGCTTTTTCATTTTTTTGGTATTTGTCTTTTCCTAATCTAATTATCTGATTAAATTTATTGGAAATTGAGTTAATCATGATTAAGTTATTTTTATTGCAGATATTTTTTAATTCAGAGTTAAGATATTTAATATATGGAAAAACCAAAATACTATTGTAATTGATATTATTAGAATTACAGGTATTTTTGTTATTATTTTTAAATTGTAGCAAACGTTTATTTATATGTTTATTTATAAAGTAAATAGGATAATCATTTTCCAATAATAAATCTCTAATTAGATTAAGATTATTCTCATGAAACTGTATATCAGCTAAGTTAATACATTTATCAACTAATGAACAAATTATACCAATTTTATTACTAACAGGATGGTGAGAATTAAAGTTTAGAAATCTACCTGAAAAAGTTGGTTTCCTGTACCAGTCCATGGAAATTTTTTGTTTATTTTGAATAATCAGAATATCAAGAAAACTTATTTTATTGTTGTTAGACCTCTCCACTGTGAATTGTAAATTATTATCAAAGCTATTAAATAAGTTAACGGTATAGTCTATCATCCGCTCCGGTACACAAATAATGATATCATCTACATATCTATAGTAGAAAGGCACAGGAAAGCAAATTTTTGATAACGCTCGATTTTCTAAATCCTCCATAACTATATCTGCTAAGATCGGGCTTAAGGGGTTACCCATAGCAGCGCCAAAAATTTGTTTATAATACATATCATTAAATATAAAATAATTATTATGGAGGATAAAACTAATAACATTGATAAAATCGCTACAACTGAGTTCGCAAAAGTTATACAATTGATTCCATCGCTTTTCTAATGAGTCCAAAATTAAGTAATCCGCAACGTTTGTGAACAAGCTAATACCATCTAAACTAATAATAGTATTTCCAACAGGTACAGATACGTTTTCGATTTTTTGTTTAAGGTCTAGGCTGTTATTTACATATGAAGTCGGTCTTTTAAGATTATTAAAGAGAAACTTGGCTAATATTTTGGATAAGTAATACGAGGGTCATTTGATAAGTACCTAGCCTACAAATGAAAACACCAAAATTTTACAAAAAATAAAATTTATTTTTCAATGTAGTCTCCTTTTAGTTGAATACACTTGGTCCAGCGGTGTTCCAATTTTTTTAACCCCGTTGAAAAAAATGTTTTCTCTTGGTTTGCAAAATAGGCCTCCGTGGCGGCGATTATTTCGTTATTGGAGTGGAATCTCTTCCCGGCGAGCGAATTTTTTAGGTTTGGAAACAAAAAAAAGTCGCACGGAGCCAAATCTGGAGAATACGGTGGATGGGGCAGCAGTTCGTAGCGTAATTCGACCAATTTAGCCGTGGCGAGTGCAGAAGTGTGAGCCGGTGCATTATCGTGGTGGAAAAGCACTTTCTTTTTAGACAAATGGGGCCGTTTTTCTTCTAACACGGCGTCAAATCGGCTCAATAGTTCGGCGTAGTACTGTCCTGTGACCGTTTTGCCCTTCTCCAGATAATCAATAAAAATCACACCTTGAGAATCCCAGAAAACAGTGGCCATCACCTTTCCGGCCGACGGGACCGTCTTCGCCTTCTTCGGAGCAGGTTCACCGGGTAAGGTCCACTGTTTTGACTGCTCCTTGGTCTCTGGAGTGTAGTAGTGAATCCATGTTTCGTCGACGGTCACGTAACGACGCAAAAACTCTTTTGGATTGCGATTAAACAGCTCCAAACACTGCTCTGAACTGGACACACGGATGCGCTTGTTGTCTGCAGTCAGCAAACGCGGCACCCACCTTGCTGACAGCTTCCTCATGCCTAAAATCTCATGTAGGAGACGCCACACGCGTTCTTCTGAGATGCCTACTATCGCAGCTATCTCGTGCACCTTTAATCGGCGGTCTGACAAAACGATATCGTGTATTTTTGTCACGTTCTCCTCCGTAGTGGCTGTTTTCGGAGCACCTGGGCGTGGATCATCAAAAACCGACGTACGACCACGTTGAAACTCGTTATACCAAAATTTAACGGTCGCCATCGAAGGAGAAGCATCCCCATACACTGCATCCAAGCGTTCTTTAATTTCACTGCGCGATTTCCCTTCCAAAAACAAGAATCGAATCACCGACCGATATTGTTCTTTCTCCATTTTTTCAAAAATCAGCGGATACATTTGCTTTCACACACTCTCAAAAATAAACTACAACTCCGATCCGGCTGAAATTTCGTCTGTAACCGTTTACAGGAAGATACTGCACTGTAGTGTATTTCTGGTGCGATAGTGGCACCATCTGGCGGTGAGGCTAGGTACTTGTCAAATGACCCTCGTATGTGGGTGTGTTAATCGCAGAAATAATCGGTCTAACAGGAAAATTGGTTTTATGTATTTTTACAAGACCATAAGCTCTAGCTATTGTACATTTGTTTGAGATAGGTTGTAATTTTTGAAAGATAGTTGTGTGTTTTAGGTTTTTTATAAGAGCATCAGTATTTTTTTCCAATGAAGGAAGAGGATTTTTCTTGATAATATTGTAATATTTAGAATCAGAAAATAGGTTGATCATTTTTTCGAAGTATTTGTCTTTTTCAATAACAACAGTACTATTGCCTTTATCTGCTCGAGTTACTAAGAGATTATTTTTTTTGATTAGAAATTCTTTTGTGCTTTTTAAGTCAATCTTAAGTTTTTTATCGAAAAAATCTAAACTAAATTTTTTATTATTGTGTTTATTTAATATATTGATTATCTTATTTCTTATGGTTTTGGAATATTTCGAATCTACTGTTTTTTCGTTCAAAAAATATTCTAGATTTTTAATAATTTCTAGAGTATTCTTTTTGTTTAAATCTACAGTAAAATTAAATTTGTCCCCAAGTCGTAATATATTTATAACGTACGCAGGTAGTTCGACATTTGACAAGTTCACTAACCATTTGTCATTAGACATAAGACAACGAAGTTCATTCACCTGTGTATTGTTTTGGTTCGGGGGAATAGCACTAGCGTTACATAATGCATCACCTCTATATGTGTTTTTGATTAAAATTGACTTATATTTTAGATAATATAAGTTTTCTAATTTTGTGTCAAGTTTCTCTTTAACCTTTTTCATTATAATACCAAATTAAGGTTTATAATGAAAAAGGTTGAAGAGAAACTTGACACAAAATTAGAAAACTTATATTATCTAAAATATAAGTCAATTTTAATCAAAAACACATATAGAGGTGATGCTTTATGTAACGCTAGTGCTATTGCCCCGAACCAAAACAATACACAGGTGAATGAACGTTGCGGATTACTTAATTTTGGACTCATTAGAAAAGCGATGGAATCAATTGTATAACTTTTGCGAACTCAGTTGTAGCGATTTTATCAATGTTATTAGTTTTATCCTCCATAATAATTATTTTATATTTAATGATATGTATTATAAACAAATTTTTGGCGCTGCTATGGGTAACCCCTTAAGCCCGCTCCTGATTATCCTATTTACTTTATAAATAAACACATAAATAAACGTTTGCTACAATTTAAAAATAATAACAAAAATACCTGTAATAATATCAATTACAATAGTATTTTGGTTTTTCCATATATTAAATATCTTAACTCTGAATTAAAAAATATCTGCAATAAGAATAACTTAATCATGATTAACTCAATTTCCAATAAATTTAATCAAATAATTAGATTAGGAAAAGACAAATACCAAAAAAATGAAAAAGCTCATGTTGTTTACAAAATTAACTGCGGCGATTGTGATGCTTCTTACGTGGGACAAACATCCCGAAAATTAATTATAAGAAGTAAAGAACATGCAAGTGATTGTAAGTTTAAGAGAGGCAGATCAGTTTTATATGAACAAACACATAGCGATTACAAATCATAAAATTGATTTCAATAACATTAAAATTCTAGACCAGGAACAAAATTTAAAGAAAAGATTATTTATTTTTTCTAGTCTCATCTATTCAATAAGCACTCTCTACAAATGGTAATAATTTTTTTCATGACTGTACTAATAATAATAGTGTTGATATTTAAAACTTTCTACGAAAGTGTAAAATAAGGCAAGTATAGAAGTTTTTTCTGTATAATCTATGTATAATCTAAATATAAAACTTTCTACGAAAGTATAAAATAAGGCAAGTATAGACGTTTTTTCTGTATAATATACTCTTCCTCTCTCTCTTCCCCCGCCCTCTCTCACCCTCTCTCCCCCCTCCCCTTTCTTCCTCTCTCTCTCTTAACATCCGTCAAACTCTGTACCAAAAACTTTAATCACAGCTTAAATATTTGTTTAATACAATCAACATGTTTAAAAAAAAAAATAATTCCTTAAGTACGTTACGTACGTTAATTAAACACAAGAAAGTACTGAAATCAATTATATTGTAGTCAAGTACCCATAACTTAACTTGACTGACATAATACAACTTTTCGTACCTACTCAAAAATATTCAGCTAGCGGGCATGAAGTATTATTTAACACCCAAGAGGCGTAATAGCTCTCATACTCCTACAAAACTTTATAGAACCTACGCACTTTACGTCCGTGTGGGCAAAAATTATTTAAATTATATATAATTCCCCCGCCCTCTCTCACCCTCTCTCCCCCCTCCCCTTTCTTCCTCTCTCTCTCTTAACATCCGTCAAACTCTGTACCAAAAACTTTAATCACAGCTTAAATATTTTTGTTTAATACAATCAACATGTTTAAAAAAAAAATAATTCCTTAAGTACGTTACGTACGTTAATTAAACACAAGAAAGTACTGAAATCAATTATATTGTAGTCAAGTACCCATAACTTAACTTGACTGACATAATACAACTTTTCGTACCTACTCAAAAATATTCAGCTAGCGGGCATGAAGTACTATTTAACACCCAAGAGGCGTAATAGCTCTCATACTCCTACAAAACTTTATAGAACCTACGCACTTTACGTCCGTGTGGGCAAAAATTATTTAAATTATATATAACTATCTTTTACTTCGTCGAGTAAATGTATACTGAACAAATTATATGTATGTAGATTCAAATTCTTCATTGCAAATCAAAGAAACGAAAGTTGTGAAATCAATTACCGATAGTCAAGTAATGCAAACAACTCTCCGAAACAACTGTATGACTGATCTCAGAAATATATTATTCTAATTTGTTCATTCTTCTATACAAATTAAACACAAGAAAGTACTGAAATCAATTTATTGTAGTCAAGTATACCCATAAGTTAACTTGACTGAGATAATAGAACTTTTAGTACCTTGCGTGTAAAATTACATTTCACGCCCACGTTGTAACTTCAAAAATATTCACCCAGCAGGCATAAAGTACTACTTAACGCCTAATAAGCGGAATAGCTCACATATTCCTACAACACTTTATAGAACCTACGGACTTTACTCCCGGGTAGACGAAAATTATTAATTAATTACTATTATGCCTTCTTTTTATTTCTAAAATTAATAAGAATTTTATCAGATATTTACGAAGTCAATGCCTATATAAAAAAATTACATAGTTACCAACACATCCCCATTTTTCATTATTTTTTCTCAATTTTGAAATTTCTATAATATTACGCATCTTGGGAGGACACGAGAAGTCTAGAGCTGCTCTAGCAGGGGTGGTCGTCCAATCTTCCATACATACTTGGCGGGCCCGACGGTTTGCAGTTTACCGGTGAGCTTTGTAAATGTAGAATACTAGATTTTTGCATATACCTATAAGTTCACCATAAATACCGTTTAAATATAATATCCCTACATGTACTGTGTGCATAATCATGATTTACTTTTATTACCTAAAATATTTTTCCTTGTGTTCGTCTTTTTTTATATGGGAATGAAATAAAAAGATACATATAAATTCATAGTCTATTCAAAAGAGCTTTAAATTTTACTAACTATTTTATGAGCCACCTATTTTTATCCTTTTCCCGCGTGTAAATATCATATGAGATCTTATATGAGTATTTCGGACATCAGATCAGATAAGACATCATGTTATGAGTATTTCGGACATGACATCAGATAAGACTCATATATGTTATGTCATCTGCAATTTTATATATTATGGGACCTCATATGTGATCTCATATGGGATCTGATGTCCGATATTCTCATATGAGATCTCATATGAAATTTTCATCTGTGTTTGGACTTTTCTATTTAAAAAGAGTAATATATTCACGGATCAGTATTTAATATCTAGAAGCAATTGATTTATACATTTTATCTGATCTTTAAACGTATGAATATTCATATGAAAATGACAATGTCTACACCTTAAACTGCAAACCGTCGGGCCCGCCAAGTATGTATGGAAGATTGGACGACCACCCCTGCTAGAGCAGCTCTAGACTTCTCGTGTCCTCCCAAGATGCGTAATATTATAGAAATTTCAAAATTGAGAAAAAATAATGAAAAATGGGGATGTGTTGGTAACTATGTAATTTTTTTATATAGGCATTGACTTCGTAAATATCTGATAAAATTCTTATTAATTTTAGAAATAAAAAGAAGGCATAATAGTAATTAATTAATAATTTTCGTCTACCCGGGAGTAAAGTGCGTAGGTTCTATAAAGTGTTGTAGGAATATGTGAGCTATTCCGCTTATTAGGCGTTAAGTAGTACTTTATGCCTGCTGGGTGAATATTTTTGAAGTTACAACGTGGGCGTGAAATGTAATTTTACACGCAAGGTACTAAAAGTTCTATTATCTCAGTCAAGTTAACTTATGGGTATACTTGACTACAATAAATTAATTTCAGTACTTTCTTGTGTTTAATTTGTATAGAAGAATGAACAAATTAGAATAATATATTTCTGAGATCAGTCATACAGTTGTTTCGGAGAGTTGTTTGCATTACTTGACTATCGGTAATTGATTTCACAACTTTCGTTTGTTTGATTTGCAATGAAGAATTTGAATCTACATACATATAATTTGTTCAATATACATTTACTCGACGAAGTAAAAGATAGTTATATATAATTTAAATAATTTTTGCCCACACGGACGTAAAGTGCGTAGGTTCTATAAAGTTTTGTAGGAGTATGAGAGCTATTACGCCTCTTGGGTGTTAAATAGTACTTCATGCCCGCTAGCTGAATATTTTTGAGTAGGTATGAAAAGTTGTATTATGTCAGTCAAGTTAAGTTATGGGTACTTGACTACAATATAATTGATTTCAGTACTTTCTTGTGTTTAATTAACGTACGTAACGTACTTAAGGAATTATTTTTTTTTTTAAACATGTTGATTGTATTAAACAAAAATATTTAAGTTGTGATTAAAGTTTTTGGTACAGAGTTTGACGGATGTTAAGAGAGAGAGAGAAAGAAAGGGAGGGGGAGAGAGGGTGAGAGAGGGCGGGGGAATTATATATAATTTAAATAATTTTTGCCCACACGGACGTAAAGTGCGTAGGTTCTATAAAGTTTTGTAGCAGTATGAGAGCTATTACGCCTCTTGGGTGTTAAATAGTACTTCATGCCCACTAGCTGAATATTTTTGAGTAGGTACGAAAAGTTGTATTATGTCAGTCAAGTTAAGTTATGGGTACTTGACTACAATATAATTGATTTCAGTACTTTCTTGTGTTTAATTAACGTACGTAACGTACTTAAGGAATTATTTTTTTTTTTAAACATGTTGATTGTATTAAACAAATATTTAAGCTGTGATTAAAGTTTTTGGTACAGAGTTTGACGGATGTTAAGAGAGAGAGAGAAGAAAGGGGAGGGGGAGAGAGGGTGAGAGAGGGCGGGGGAAGAGAGAGAGAGAAGAGTATATTATACAGAAAAAACGTCTATACTTGCCTTATTTTATACTTTCGTAGAAAGTTTTATATTTAGATTATACATAGATTATACAGAAAAAACTTCTATACTTGCCTTATTTTACACTTTCGTAGAAAGTTTTAAATATCAACACTATTATTATTAGTACAGTCATGAAAAAAATTATTACCATTTGTAGAGAGTGCTTATTGAATAGATGAGACTAGAAAAAATAAAAGGACTAGACAAATTGTGTTGTTACATTAATAATACTATTTGTTTTGCTGATTGTTTTAAAAAAAATATTTAGGTTTTCATTAAAGTTCTTGGTTCAGAGTGTGACAGATGTTGATTAATTATACAGAGAAAACTCATACATTTGCCTTAGCCACTATTTGTTTTACTGATTGTTTAAAAAAAATATTTAGGCTCTCATTAAAGTTCTTGGTACAGAGTTTGACATATGTTGAGGGAGAGAAAGAGAGGGGAGCGGGAGAGAGTTATAAAATAAATACATTGTAACTAGCCACACTACTGCAACACAATCCGCTAGCAAATTAAAATATTGGTTGCAGATAAAAAAGTAGCCATTACAGTAATTTATATATTATGGTTTCATATACGGTAATTCACAGAACAGATAGCTACTCTGAAACATTTGGCGCCCATCACGATAAGCCAATCACTATATAATAATTACATTATATTTTCAACTCTTAGATTCGTTGAAATTTTAACTAGAAACCAGTTGAATTAATAACCAATCAGACACATCTTGCAAAATTAAACACAAAAGTTTATGAACTAAGAATCATTGAGAGGAAAAAGCTTTCTCCATTCTTTTAAAATATAAAACATCTTGAAACATCTTGAATTTCTGATAATAAAAGCTTCCGTAACATTCTTGTATACTTTTTGAAATAATTATCTGAATCTTGTGTAGAAAAATATTTACTGGGAACTCCTCTGAAACATTTTGTCGTCTCCCACTGTGAGAAAATTATAAAATTAGATTAACTGAGCACTTTTATCCGTAGACATTTTCACAATATTTACTGAGAACTCTTCTGAAACATTTTGACGTCTCCCACCATGAGAAAATTATAAAATTAGATTAACTGAGCACTTTTATTCACAACAATAACACATCATTTTTTCTTTTTTCTCTATTTTATTGTTCACTTAACATAATCTTTTAATTTATGTTTAAGTAAATAAATATGCACAGCGCCAATATCAACAAAGTTTCTTGAAGTATAGACAAAAAATGTTTTTTTTTAACCAAGGCTCTGACCAATATTTTAAATTCTGATTTTAAGTAGAGGTTAGAAATTTGTTATCAACACTTCATTTAACACATCATACCGATACTTTATTTTATTTATAGGCACCCATTGCCATAAGCCAATCACTATATAATTACATTATATTCGACACTTAGATTCGTTTAAATTTTAACTAGAAACCACTTGAATTAATAAGCAATCAGATACATCTTGCAAAATTAAAAACAAAAGTTTATGAACTAAGAATCATTGGGAAAAGAAAGCTTTCTCGACATTCTTTTATAGTAGAAACTCATGATTGCCACACATCTTGTATCAGTTTATGAACTAAGAATTTCTGATAATAAAAGCTTCCGTAACATTCTTGTATACTTTTTGAAATAATTATCTGAATCTTGTGTAGAAAAATTACTGAGATCTCCTCTGAAACATTTTGACGTCTCCCACCGTGAGAAAATTATAAAATTAGATTATCTGAGCACTTTTATCTGTAGATTTACATTTCTTCAGGCAGTTGTTCATAATATTCAAAAGTAGGTTTTTCTACCACCAACATATAGTCAAACAACATTAGCTTTGCAATATATTGGGCACATATCACTACGTTATTTGTTATTAGAGAATTTCCAACAATCCCTCGAGAAAAGCACAGGTTGAGCTTGTTCCATGCGTCTTCAAAAACTTTACCAGCTGTAATATAATTTCCAACTTGATAGATGATTTCTCCTTCTAAAATCACAATTTACTTATTTTATTTTGAAGAACTAATTTTTGAAAACTTGTATTCTAACCAAACTAATTCATTAATTTTTATAATACTTCTTTCGCACTTTCTGTGCAATACAGTCTAAAACATATTAGTTGTAGCTCCCATCAGCTTTTATCACATTTTGAAGATCTATTGAATGTATACGAGTTGGGGAATGAAATCAGGATATTTCTACATTATTTTCTTATAGATTTCCATTGTAGATTTCCATTTCCCCAGGCAGTTGTATAATATGCAAAAGTAGGTTTTTCTACCACCAACATATGGCCAAACCACATTAGCTTTGAAATGTATCGGGCAGATCACTATACGTTATTTGTTGTTAGAGAGTTTCCAACAATCCCTCGAGAAAAGCACAGGCTGAGCTTGTTCCATGAGTCTTCAAAAACCTTGTTCTGATATAACTCTGTAATAATAAAAAAAAAGATTTCACAAAGTAACAATACTTATATTTAGATTAATAACATTATTTTTTTTATTTTATAATCAAAGTTTGCTACTTATCTGAATATATGTGAAACTTTAAGCAGAAAATGGAACGGAGCCTGAATCTGAAAGAATTTATGTAAAATGTAAAATTAAAGAATACTTGAGCATGATGCACTTTTAACTTTTAATAATCTGAGAAAATCTTATATATCACTATTTCCGGGTTTTAATAATGCTAGTTTACCTTTAGAAATCATAGAGCCAGTAAAGCATATCCACAATTAAAACACCATAAAGTAGAACGAGGCTTGATCTGCTAGAGCGAATATTATCAGCAACAGTATTTCTATTTTTTCTACTACAGGAGGTTGCATGCTTTGACAGACTTGAACATAATTAATCTTTTGGTGGCCTTAAAATACAAAATAATAATTTGGAACTCTTCTATATTACATACTATTTAAAGATGATCTACTTGTCAATTATCCTTGTTCTGATATCTCTGTAATAACAAAAAAAAAATATTTCACAAAGTAACAATACTTATATTAATAACATTATTTTTTTTATTTTATAATGATAGTTTGCTACTTATCTGAAAATATATCTGAGATATACCAAGTCCATTTAATATCTATCGAATTTCAATGATGTAAAAAGTCTTGAATATAACTTGTATATAAATGATGATTGTATATGGACCAATGCGTAATATTGAAAGTTTTATGTATACATAAAATAATAAGGTTAGGTTGGTTGACCAGATATATATATATACCATATACGGATTCTCTCTCTCTCCGTCGCTCTTCTCTTTCCCTCTCTCTCTCTTTCTCTCCGTCGCTCTTCTCTTTCCCTCTCTCTCTCACTCTACCCCCTCACTCACTCTCTCTCTCTCTCTTTTGCCAGTCGGTCGGACAAAAATGCTATACTATGTACCGGTCGGACAAAAATGTATAGTTTGTGCGTACTGAAGAATATGGAGATTCGGAGATTCGGAAATAGTACATAAAAATATTCAGATCTCTAAATCTTTTGAATGAGACAATCTTTTTAAATGAAACCTTTCGATTTGAGTAGAGCAATGAAATGGCTTTCGATTAATAGGGATATGTTATATAGTTAAAACTAACGCAATAGGTATATAATCGCATTGAATTTCTCGTACATCCATTTCAAAGTATATAATCACGCGGTCGTCCTAAGGCTCTTCTATACTTGCCTTCGGAACGCTCCCGCGTTCCTTTATTATCAGAAATGCTCCACATTCACTCACAACATAATAGCTTAAACAGACAGTTTGATACTAATTTCCTAAAGTTAGAATATAAAACGTTTATTAATAATTATAAGCTATAGCTATAAAATCCATTCTATGTTTAGAATAATAATACTGTTCACATTTACATATACGCGTCGTGTCATCATTGTACAATAGCATATCTCTCTTACCCCCTCCCTTGCATGATTCATACTGTGGCATAGTCTAGTATAAATACGACGAAATCGTATTTATAATTTCATATTGACTAGTGGTCACTTAGGATGCCCACTTAAACATAGTTTTTTACGATATGTTTTGGTAAGCGTTGTAAATTATTCGTCTTAAGTATGTGATTCTTAAGTAAACTTGTGTTTTTTATTTGTATATTGTTTATAGACCTTGAAGAGGGACGAAAATAAATCGTCCGAAACGTTGGATAAATAATTGGTATTTGTTTTTCTTTACTACATGGGCAGTAGAAACCACTAACGTCCTATCCTACAATATATTCTAATCTGACTGCCATTTGCTGCTAAAAAAACTATACATAGAGTAACACATCTTTTATTTTATAGTGTCACACCTTTTATGTTATAGAGTTACAACTTTTATGTAGTAGAGTAACACGTATTTGAACTTTTTATCATAGAGTAACATCTTTTATGTCTTAGGGTTGTGACGTATACGACCAGCTTGTAGTATACACATCGATTCATTATTTTCCCATTCATAAACGCGAGAGCGAAAAATCAACATACACGATGCATCAATGTGTACAAACATACAATTGCGTGCGCCAGCGAAAATCTTACTCATTCATTCACACAGCGCCGCTGACGTCAGAGTATAAACACAAATATTGTCATGCGCAAGAGAGAAGACCAGACAATCCAATGGTATATAAAGGGCTCCGATTCTCGGTATCGGCACGCACTTGTGTCCGAGCTCTCGCCTATTCAGACTACCGATAAGCATTGCGCTTACGTTACTGAAACTGGCAACTCCTTTGCGCTCGTAAAACTTATGTAATATAATTTATTTTTTTAGCATATTAATAAACATATCTATAATTTTAGATTTTGATTTATGATTTTTTCTTCAAATAATTTCTCTCGATAACAACCGAATCCTAACTTACGTACCTCGCACGGCACGATAGTCGGCCCTCTGCGCCGATTATTTACCCGGCTCCTTTTCTCTCACACGGCACGGTAGTTGGCCCTCTGCGCCGACTACTTACCCGTATTATCTAAACAGCACGGTCGCAGCCAATCAGCGCGACTTACCTGCATCTACCATCTCTCTTTATCGATGGCACGGACACCGGCACATTGCGCGCCGCTATCTAACCGTGAGATCGGAGCTACTCCCCTCCCGATTGTATGCTCGAGTCTAGTTCATGAACTCTATAAAATTAATTTATCGTCCGAAAAAGTAAAGATTAAAGATACAGCTAGTCATTACCCAAGGTCGGTACGTTACAGCTAGCGCCCGAACAGGGACTCGAGCAAACTAAAATCGCATGGTGGGAATCTTCGAAAAAGGGATCATGATACCAGATCGACATAACATATTTTTAGAGAGTCGCATAGGAGCACGGATAATATATTTAACGACACGGGTCGACGAAGTTGAGGAGCCGATCAGCAATATCACGCGGCGACGCAATATTTAATGGATCAAATTTAAGAATTACACGCTTTCGTAAGTACGCAAGGCCACGCATTATTGACAATGTCGGGAGATCTGGCAGAAGCTAGGCAACGGGTAAATGAGCTGGACAAGGAAAACGAGAAACTAGGATATACGGTAAAAATAGTCGCGAGTAAAACTTGTAAAAACGAGAGAATGTTAAATTCGAGGTTGGACCGTATCGAGAACAGAGTACGGGATATAGCCGAATCGTTTAAAAGGCTGTCGATTGACGATAATTAAAAAGCTGATAATTCTATATTAAAGTATAGAACGTTCGTATAAATTAGTTTTTTTATAAATAAATACATTAGAGTCAACTTTCAATGTTGTAAATTCAATTAAGTTCAATCAAATTCTTTTTCGTCACTTTCCGTATTAAGGTTTTTTCCGAATCACGTACTCTATTAAAATTTAAAATGGCAAAAGACCGCAAATCGGGAGCGTTTATGCGCGAAATGCGAGACTCCTTTGACGAGGGAATAGAGAACGCTAAGGAACGGAAACGTTTCGAATGGGAACGGGCGGTAACTGATGAATTACGATATTGGATGAACGGCAAAATGAATTCGAAAATATGCTCGAAGGCCAAGACGTGGAAAATGACACGTCAAAAATCACCGAAATTAAGGGCAACGTTAGTCGCAATAATTCGAAATGAGATAAAAGAGAATTATGACGCGTTAACACAGTCGGCCTAGAAAACTCGTATGGAAAAAAAGCAGAACGCGTGGAATTAGTTACGGAAATAAATAAACTAATAGGTCTGGTTTAGTTGTTAGAAACCGAGAACGACAGGCTAATAGACAAAATATCCGCGCTGTCACAAAACGATGATCAATCGGAAAGTAACTTCGAGCAAGACTCTAGGCTCGCAGAGTTGAAAAAAACCTTTCATGAGAAGTTGATCAAATAAAATCAAACTTTGAGAAAGAAATTCTAGAATTGAAAAATATGATTAAAGACTTAAAAAAATCGCCGATGAAGAAAGGCAACTCTGGGAGCGAAGCGTCTCAAAAAATAAAGTTAGACATCCCGAAGTATCGAGGACTTGAGAATAAAAGGCCAGTTAAATTCTTGTCAGAGTTCCAGAAATATATAAACGTGGATAAATCTAATTTCGATCAACTCTTATGCCTTATCTCTCAAGCACTCGAGGGTGATGCCAGGGATTGGTGCTACCTACAACAGTCGGAGATCGACTCGTACAACCAATTTACAGAACGGTTTCGCGAACGGTACTGGAGCGCGAACACACAAAGAACTGCGAAGCGGAAGATAGAATTCGGTCAGCACCAGCCGGGGGGCAGTCTTAATCGTGTTGAATACGCAACGATTTTGTTCGGTTTAGGCAAAGAGCTAGATCTCGACTATACGGAGACTGAGTTTGTTGTGCGCATTAGCGAATATTTCGAAAGAAATATTCGACACGCGGTTTTAGGACGGCAAGTCAAAGATAAAAATATGTTGTTAAGGGGGTGTCAAACTCAATTTTTACCGACCGAGCAAAAACCATCTTGTTTTTAGTAGAAAAAAAAAATAACGATATATGAAAAATAATGAGTGTATTGCCCTCCATAATAACATCATTAATCATTCTACAAAATCCCAAGTCAATATTCGAAAGCGTTTAAGAATGGCATTTGAACGAAAATTTCGTTCAAATGCCATTCTTAGATGCCTTAAAATATCGACGTGAAACATTGCAGAATGATTAATAATGTGATTACGGAGGGCAATACACTCATGGTTTTGCATAATATTTAAAAAAAAAAATAGTTTTTGTCATCATGCGGTAAATAGTAAGGTTAATAAGCGAAAAATTTACCGTCTAAAAGACATTAGTGACCGCCTCTTACGGACATGGTACCGCGCAATGGTCATAGTCATATTGTTCGTGTATGATGTATTAGATACGTGTGATGTTTATCGTGCATGACAGCATGACGCTGAGCACTGCCGGGTGTCGAGCCGCGACGCACCCCCGCAGCCCCCGCTGAAGTGACAACAATGCGAGCTGATCACCGACCACGACGACGACGAGGTACGGTACCTATACCCTGGTTCGCACTGTACAGCCATAACCTCACTTTGACGGGTCGCAGCTCCGTTATCGCGAGACGCATTCACGCATGTATTAGGTGAAGGTGTCTCGGACTCACGGCTGCGAGCGAGCGGGTACGCACGAGGTACGCCTGTGATTGTGTGCAAGTGAAGTGAGATAACTGCTGAGAAGAGGTAGTGAACCTGCAGCAGCAGCAGCAGGGGGCTCAAGAAGGAAGGATACACCATATAAAGAAGTTTGAAATCACCAGTACTTGCTAGTGTTGACAGCTGTGTTTATATTGCTGCTAGCAGTCAGTTAAGTGCAGGTATTATAATTTATGGTTATGGTACCTGTACATAGTCCGATACTACAAACATTTGCAACCCATCTTAACATTTAAATATTTTGTAGAAATAGTGCTAGATTTTCCCACCCATAGGTAACAGTGTGATAATTTATTCTAAGTAGAATTTTGTAAAAGATATTATTGATAATCCATTTCTTTAGTTTTTTTTTCTGTAATGTAATTATTTTTCATATTGAATCCAAAAAATTTCTATTTTTGTTTTCCCTTTTCTTTTCTACACGTGTCAGGGTATTCAAATCTAAAATAACAACCGTTATTTACTAAACCAAATTTTTTTCCCAGTACAGTTGAAGAAGCATCGATTGGCAGTTATAATGGACTCTCGATATGACTATTAATATGACCATCATAAGGCAGGAGACTTTTAAGAAAATAGCACCAAATTGGGAACTGCAACTTTGAAAAAACTACACAGTGGCATTACAGTGGGCAACCTTAAGTGAAGGGCTTCCTGATACATGCATCTGACAGCTTCATCTTCCAGATTATCCATGGAACCAGATCTAGTCTGTAAGTATTTTAATACTCTATGACCACTTTGTGGTCTCCTTTAACATATTTGATATTTACTTTGAGGTTACGTGTTTTCGAACTTAATTTAAAAGAGAATAAGAATGATAGAAATCTGCTTCTTAATGCATTGCATGGCATCATTTTTAAGCTGATTTTATCTTTTTGTAAGTAGATATAATTTAATAAAAAAAGAATGAAGTTATGCAATTTTTCAGATTTAGTAATAAGGCACTGCTTGTTTATTTTTTAGAACTGTCAAAACTGAAAAGTTACATATTTTCATTTTTTTATTTAATTATGTTTAATAAAAACATAGACTAGTACTCTCAGAAAGATAAAATCCACTCAGATATACATGAGATGTCTGAGATGCATTTCTATCATTCTTATCTCTTATGAATTAAGTACGGTAAGATGACCTCAAAGTCAATATCGATCAGTAAGTGTTGAGTTATTGCCTTTTTTGTGTGTTTTTCAGGAAATTTTCGAGAAAAAAAGTTATTTCCCCTACACTGGCTGATTGAAAAGGTCTTAAATTGGATATACAATCCCTCAGCATGTATTGCATTGTATGAGGACATTTTGGTAAACTTTGAGCAAGGGTCTGGTGGTTTTAGTTGGAAATGTACATACGCCTTTTCGACTTTTGAGTTCAAAAGATACATTGCCATTTTCTCAACATATTTCTAACTTTATACACACCATGCAATACATACTGAGGGATTGTATATCGAATTTGAGATTTAAATACTCGGCAAGTGTTGAGTTAATACCTTTTTTGTGTGTTTTTTAGGAAATTTTCAAGAAAAAAAGTTATTTCCCAAATCTTGCTGATTGAAAAAGTCTGAAATTGAATATACAATCCCTCAGCATGTATTGCATTGTGTGAGGACATTTTGGTAAACTTTGAGCAAGGGTCTGGTGGTTTTAGTTGGAAATGCACATGCACCTTTTCGACTTTCCAGTCCAAAAGATACATTGCCATTCTCTGAACATATTTCTAACATTACACACACCATGCAATACATGCTAAGGGATTGTATATCGAATTTGAGATCTAAATATTCAGCAAGTGTTGTGTTATTGCCTTTTTTGTGTGTTTTTTAGGAAATTTTGAAGAAAAGAAGTTATTTCCCAAAACTAGCTGATCGAAAAGGTCTGAAATTGGACATACAATCCCTCAGCATGTATTGCATTGTGTGAGGACATTTTGGTAAACTTTGAGCAAGGGTCTGGTGGTTTTAGATGGAAATGCACATGCGCCTTTTCGACTTTTACTCCAAAAGATACATTGCCATTCTCTCAACATATTTCTAACATTACATACACCATGCAATACATGCTAAGGGATTGTATATCGAATTTGAGATCTAAATATTCAGCAAGTGTTGTGTTATTGCCTTTTTTGTGTGTTTTTTAGGAAATTTTGAAGAAAAGAAGTTATTTCCCAAAACTGGCTGATCGAAAAGGTTTGAAATTGGATATACAATCCCTCAGCATGTATTGCATTGTGTGAGGACATTTTGGTAAACTTTGAGCAAGGGTCTGATGGTTTTAGTTGGAAATGCACATGCGCCTTTTCGACTTCTGAGTCCAAAAGATACATTGCCATTCTCTGAACATATTTCTAACTTTATACACACCATGCAATACATACTGAGGGATTGTATATCGAATTTGAGATTTAAATACTCGGCAAGTGTTGAGTTAATACCTTTTTTGTGTGTTTTTTAGGAAATTTTTAAGAAAAAAAGTTATTTCCCAAATCTTGCTGATTGAAAAAGTCTGAAATTGAATATACAATCCCTCAGCATGTATTGCATTGTGTGAGGACATTTTGGTAAACTTTGAGCAAGGGTCTGGTGGTTTTAGATGGAAATGCACATGCGCCTTTTCGACTTTTGACTCCAAAAGATACATTGCCATTCTCTCAACATATTTCTAACATTACATACACCATGCAATACATGCTGAGGGATTGTATATGGAATTTGAGATCTAAATATACAGCAAGTGTTGAGTTATTGCCTTTTTTTTGTGTTTTTTAGGAAATTTTCAAGAAAAAAAAGTTATTTCCCAAAACTAGCTGATCGAAACGGTCTGAAATTGGATATACAATCCCTCAGCATGTATTGCATTGTGTGAGGACATTTTGGTAAACTTTGAGCAAGGGTCAGGTGGTCTTAGTTGGAAATTCATATGCGCCTTTTCGACTTTTGAGTCCAAAAGATGCGTTTCCATTCTCTAAACATATTTCAAACTTTACACACACCATGCAATACATGCTGAGGGACTGTTTATCAAGTTTTAGATTTAAATAATCAGCAAGTGTGGAGATATTGCAATTTTTTTACTCTTGTCAAGAAATTTTCAAGTAAAAAATTTATCCTACACTGGCTGATTGAAAAGATTTGAAATTAGATATACAATTCCTAAACATGCATTGTGTTGTGTGTGAACATTCTGGTGAACTTTAAGCGAGGGTCAGGTGGTCTCAGTTGGAAATGCACATGCACCTTTTCGACTATTGAGTCTAAAAATCCCTTTCCATTTTTTACAAATATCTTAAACTTTACACATACTATGTTATACATGCTGTGGGATTATATATCAGATTTCAGATCTAATTAATCAGTAAGTGTGGAGATACTGCATTTTCTGTGTGTTTTTCAAGAAATTTTCAAGACAATAGTTATTTCCTCCATACTGGGAGATTGAGTAGATAATCATCTATTCAATAAGCCCTCTTTAAAAATGTTAATAACTTTTTTCATGACTGTTCAAATAAATGTGTTTGAAGTTCTGAACGTTCACGGTGAACGAAATATCGAAAATTTCCAAATTCGGTTTTTTTGATATTATCTCTTAAGTTATGCATAAAACATCTACAAACTGCAAAATAAGTTATTTCCAAAGCGATTATCCCCCAATCCCTAAAACCACACCGACTAGACAATAAATGACAAAAAAAATTGGTACCATGAGAGTTTATTAATTTAAGACAAATTTATGACTGATATTTTTTCGAGATGCTTCCCTAGCATTGTAAAAAAATTGGCGATATGAAATTCGAACCGGATCCTTTCGCTTAGGGGGTGCAATGGGGCTAAAATATCGGAAAACATACGAAAAATACGGATAAAAAAATCATGTCTCGTGAGTTTATTCATTGAAGACAAATTTTATGGCTGATATTTCTTCGAGATTCTGCCCTAGCATTGCAAAATAATTGGCGATGTGAAATTCGAACCGGATCCTTTCGCTTGGGGGGTGCAATGGGGCTAAAATAGCGGAAAATACACGATACGTACCGAGAAAAAATCATGTCTCGTGAGTTTATTAATTTAAGACAAATTTTATCGCTGATATTTCTTCCAGATACTGCCCTAGCATTGAATAAAAATTGGCGATATGAAATTCGAACCGGATCTTTTCGCTTGGGGGGTGCAAAGGAGCTAAAATAGCGGAAAATACACGAAAAATATATACGGCGAAAAAATCATGTCTCGTTAGTTTGTTAATTTAAGACAAATTTTATGGCTGAAATTACTTCAAGATATTGCGATAGCTTTTTGAAAAAATTGCCTTTACGAAAATCGATCCGGAACCTTTCGCTTGTTGCTGGGGGGGGGGGGGGGTGGAAAGGGGCTATAATAGCGAAAAATAATCCATTACGGCTGAAAAAAAATCAGCTCTCGGGAGTTTATTAATTCGAAAATTTTTGTTTTTTTTTTGTCATTATATTTTCTGGAGGGGTGATGAGTGCAAAGATATTTGAAATGTACATTTTTTCATAGTTTTTCAATCTGCAGTTACTCAAGAACGGTTTCATGTGAAACTTTATAATTCATAGGAGATATTGTATATTGCACCTCATTAATTTTTCGATTTTTGTTATTATATTTTTATCTTTTTTTTTTTTAATGGCAATATTGCTTCGGTTTTATTAATGTTATAAAAGCCAAATAAGATTTTGAAAATATGTCTTATTGATATAAGGTAAAGTATGCAGATGTAGGACAGTTTCGAGCATATTTTTTTCTAATCTTTTGTAGTACCATATCGAAGCATAATACATGAAAAGTCATCACCTCAGCAGATAGCTCGTGTTTGGAGATTTATTTAAAAAAACAAGTTTTTTTCGTTGCTGGTGTTTTGAAATAATCGCATTCAAATAAATTAACTATTGTCTGATGAGTGGGTTACACTAATTTACTTGGGAGCTGTAGTAGGACGTCCGTCCGGATGCAATAATGGGACTATACTTTTTAACGTGTTTCGGACTGTCCCACTGCTGTGATATGGAAATCAAGAGGTACCTTACGTGGGACAAGGATTTTGCTATATGCATTCGGAAAATTAGCCTCGAAAAGTTGGTACTATGTTATGCACTATTTTCATCTGCGAAATCAACAAAGTAACGAAGTGATTACATAGTAAACACCATAAATAATGCTAATAAATTAATGACATTATCGTCTTAAGTGTTTATTGTAGATTTTTTATTGCTGTCCTACTACTGGTCCGAAAATTGTCTTTGTCCCAGTACTGCTTCCTTTCTTAGTTAATTTTCAGTTATTACTGAAATCGTTTTTTCCGTAAACAGTTTGTATCACAAACATCGACTTTTCGATTTTTAATACATTATTTTTCCATTTTATATACTATTAAAGCTCATATTATTTATGTATTATTAATGAACTTTCTAGTAGTATTATGTTTTTCACTATTTAATAAAAAAACAAAACAATTTTGATAGCTATAATTTGTCCATAGCGATTATTGATTAATAAGTGATTTGCTGTCCATAGTTCATGTTTGAAAAACATAAAGAGATATTTTAATAAAATTAAACTATTTTGAATAGAACAACTCTCTTGGTTAGCATGTTAATCAAATGGAGGCATTTTTAGTTTATAGGTAATGTAGTACTGTAAGGACTCGTGAGTCAATGCAGCGATCATGAAACAATAAGTATTATTTAACATTTTAATTAGTCAAATCATGTGAGAAAAAATTATTTACGAACTTATATGATTTTTTAAGTTAAGGGATAATTTAAGCATAGAGTAGAAAATAAATAATTTCGAATTGCACAAACACGTGATTCCCGTACTAACACAAAATAGGTTAGGAAAACATAGATTTTTATATTCTCAACAATAAATACCGTTTTAAAAAGGTCGTCGTAATACATTTTATTGTACTTATAAGAAAGTGCAGAATTTCTTGTTTAATAACATACTTTTTTATTTTTTAAAACCAACTTTTAAAGTAACAAACTTTATTACTTTTCATCACAATTGATATGATTCATATTAACTGTAGTGTAAAAATGACTAATTTCAATAATTTTGATCTCAAAAAATAGGTTGACTACATATATTTTAAGAAATAAAAAAAAAACTCCCTAGAATTTTGTTACTTTCTAAACCCACTTTTTGATACATTACAGAACTACCTTAAGATTTAAATTGATGTTTAAATAAAACTATTTAAAATTATGATTATATTTTAAAGCGTCTATAATATAATATTTCCATATTTTCTTTGTTGGCAGTAGCAACACATGTTTTCAATTTAAAATTTGGTCTGTTACATGGTATACAAATTTATAATTTGACTATAATATTGTACAACGAATGTTCATTGTTTACGTAAATGAAAAAAATGACAAAACGTAAATAACTTGTTTGAAAATTAAACTCTCACATCAAGGAATAGGTAATTAAATCCGTAAATATCGATAATGTAATCAGTCTGTTAAAGAAAATAAATAAATAGGAATCACGCGCGTCATGTACTTAGCGACGCTCGGCAAATAGAAACTATATAAATGCTATGCAAATAGAACACTTGCCGAGCTGACGTTTCCACCAGCCTTCACCAGCCAAAGGCAGTGTCACACGTCATACTGATCGCGATCATATAGTACCTATAATGGGAGGCGCATATTTAGCGTAAAATACACTTTGTTCAATTCGCATATAATCGTATGCTAAGTCTCTAAGAAAAAAACGAAAGACATTTATCGATAGATTTTTTCCTGCTCTTTCCAATGTTCCTATTGCTTTTACTCCGAAACAATACTTCCTTCTGGTCGTAAATTCAAGTTGTCAGTTCAGAGTCATTTTTCTCAAAGTATATCATGTTTTTGTTTGAAAATGCATTTTACCATTCGAAAGTACAATTCTTAAGCTACAAAACCTTCTTTTTTTGAGTTCGAGAAATGAAGGGTTCAACAGTAACAAAGACAGCGACGAGCGGCCGCACGCGCTCTTCACGCTGCGCCCGAGCGAGCTCTATACTAATAAATGTAGTGAACCATTTCGGTTTTTCATACTGAAAAATATCATTAAACAATAAAGCCTCAAACATCATTTTTATTAGTAGGTCACAAATTTAACTTTCAATCCTGTTAATTTCGAATTTTTTTTTATTTTTATTCGAATAGGAGGCGTTTCACGTCAACTGCCCCAGATCGGCGCGCGAGTTCCAAATCGTGCTATTTCTAACTCATGTTTATGATACTAATATGTACTTAAAAAAATTGTTTGATAAGCGTTTTCAACGTATTTTTTCCTCAGCTTTCCAATGATATAGGCAGTTTTTCCGAAATTTTCCATTTTCACCTTCAAAAACTACAAAACATCTTATATCACAAAAACCGCGCTGGGGCAGTTGACGTGAAACGCCTCATAGGTATGATACAATTGGGAAGTTCCCGATACTGAAAATCGTTTTAGATCTATCTTTCCGGTATCTGCTAATAATTTGACATAGTGAAACGATGGAGTTTCAGGCACTATTTTTGCTGAATCTAACCGTTGTTTTAGTTTATGTATAGTTTTTAAATATTCATCTTTAGATGAAAAAAAGCAAACAATATTTTCAAAATATTGTTACCCTCTCGTAAAGATCTTGTGGCGTTGGTATATAATTATCGGATACTTCCCGCGAACTTGCCCGCCTAGCATTACTTTTTAGGAAAGCACCAATTCTATCACATTCATTTTCTCCGTGAGCAGTCCGATGACAATACCACTTTAACAGAAAAATCTTCATAGTGATGAAGAAGATTCTAGAAGTTGTGTATATTTTTTAAACATTTACTTCTTTAACGAAATCAAAAGATTTTTTAATGTAATTAATTATTATTTCTTGGATTAGGTAAAGCGCTACGGCATCGTGAATTAAATTGTCTGAAAAAATTATCATTCTTTTGTGTTCAATTTTAGAATCCGATCTTTTATGGTAAATGACTATTGTCGTCAAACTACATTGATTATTATTATTATTATAGTAAAATTATTGCGCCACATATTATGCAATGAAAGCATAGTTTTCTGAAAAACCTAGAGAAATTAAAAATTATAAAAAAGTGAAAGATATAACCTATATTAATAAAAATGATGTTTGAGAGCCCGCTGGGGCACAGCGCGAAGAGCACCCGCGGCCGCTCGCCTCTTTTTTAATCTTATTACTTTTGAATCCTTCATTTCTCCAACTCGAAAAATTAGGGTCTTGAAGCATAAGAGTTGTACTTTCCAATAGTAAAATGCATTTTGAAAAAAGAACATGATTTACGGTGAGAAAAATGACTTTGAACTTTCAACTTGAATTTCCGACCAGAAGAAAGCGTTTCGGAGTAACAAACATAGCACCATTGGAAAGAGCAGGAAAAAGTCTATCGATATATGTCTTTTGTTTTTCTTTTAGAGACTCCGCATGCGATTATAAGCGTGTTAAACAACGCGTATTTTACACCCAAAAATGCGCCGCGTGCGCCTGCTGGCCCGCTTCTCATGCGGCGGACGCTCTCACATGTTCGAGGTTCGATCGTATAGCGGACTCACGCGAGCCAGCGGCGGCCGTACGGCCGTACCGACTAGAGATGCAATGTGACAATGTCATAAATTTTTGGACGGTCTATTGACCGTCTTTTGACTGTCGCCGGACCACTAGAAAAATGACGGAAATTGTCACAAATTTCAATGGTTAAATTAAGAACGGGTGCGTTCGATTTATAGAATTTATACGACGTAACAAATTCTATAAGCCGAATAGACTAAAGATTAAATCTATCATTTTATTCAATTCAAACCAAAATCGAAGATGTGATAATTGAAAATGAATATAATTTGTAATTATAAATATAATATTAAATACACTTATATAACTTTAAATGCTTTGAATAAGACAGTATTGTTTTGTAGAATTAATTTAGCTACTTATATCCTTATTTATAATGAAATATATTACTATTAAATAAATTATAAAAAATTTGTGACAAAATTCATGACCAAATCAAAAAAAGATGGTCATTTTGCAACTATATAGTTGAAGGGGGTATATTTGACCTTTTCTTTTAATGACCGTTTTGTCTTTTTACTGTTTGAAAAAATGACCGTCTTTTTACAACGAAAAATTTGGAAATTACTTTATGACGGTCTTTTTTGTCCAAGGACGGTCTTTTTTTTTGTCATTTGACCAATGAAGAAAAAGACGGGCATTTTGCATCTCTAGTACCGACTCTCTCCGATTTCCCCCGCTCCGCAGCGATTCCAGGAACTGATCGCGCGCTGTATACAGTTTTGTTCGAGCGCCGCCGACTCTCGTACGTAAGCGCCTACGCGCCACCTTGAGACAATAAGTCAAAGCGTGTTTTGTAAAAAAAAAAAGGGAAAGGCCTTGCCCTTTTTGGAGTGCTATTGTTTAATTTATTTTCTTAAAATTCGTTTTCTCACATGAATTAGCGTGTACCTCTCAAATTTGAGGATATACTTCATCTTTTTAAGATAACTTATGAAGTTTTAGTACAAGTTTTTGTATATAAATGAAAAATATTAGAATTTAAGGTTATAATAAGGTGAAGATTGAAAAAGAGAAAGGCCTTGCCCTTTTTGCGAGGGAAAAGCCGCCGATATGGATTGAATTCATATCTGTAATCTGTAATAATACATTAAAACACGTTATCAATTATTGAAACTAACCTCAAATTTTAATTTTTATAAAAATGATTCACTTATACATTTATACTTGTTAGAATTAGATATAAACTGAAAACTGAACTTGAAAACTGAAAACTTGATTTTGGTAATTGTTAGAATTCGCTTTAGCAAATTTGTGAAACGCATTTATCAATTCTCTTGAAGACGTTTCTCTTTTGCGGCTTTTCCCTCGCAAAAAGGGCAAGGCTCTTTTTCAATCTTCACCTTATTATAACCTTAAATTCTAATATTTTTGATTTATATACAAAAACTTGTACTAAAACTTAATAAGTTATCTTAGAAAGATGAAGTATATCCTCAAATTTGAGAGGTACACGCTAATTCATGTGAGAAAACGAATTTTAAGAAAAAAAATTAAACAATAGCACTGCAAAAAGGGCAAGGCCTTTCCCTTTTTTTTTACAAATCACGCTTTGGCTTATTGTCTCAAGGTGACGCGTAGGCGCTTCCGTACTCTCGTGAGCTGCGTCAGCCGAACCACCTTCTACCGCTTCCCCCACTCCGTTTCGACTCAAGTCGCACTGATCGTGTGTATATGAATGGATATCTATATTATGTGTTCGGGCGTAGGGGAGTCGCGCGAGCCAACGCCAGCCGGGCACAGGCCATCTCTTCCCGATTTTCCCACTTCGCTCTAATTTGGCGTACTTATAGCTCGTAATTTAATAGATGAGTAAACAAAACGCTAAAATCAACTTTTCAATAAAAGAAATTATAATTAATGGTAAAAATTTGTTTTTTCGTTTAAGAGTAATTTTTCAAATTTTGTTTATTTCTTTTTTTGTACATTAAAACTAATGTTAGTTATACGTTAAATAATTAACGTACTTATAGCCAAGTGAAATTCTTCATAGTGTGAGAAAAGCGGAGTTAATAGTTAGATTCTAGTATAGACTAAAACGTGATGTTATGTAATAGATTAATCTAAAAAATAGAAAGAGATATATGGTATTGAAACATTTTTGATGTATATTATGAAAAGATTTATAATTTGTTAAATACTGTTGATCTTATTTTTTCTCAGAGAGAAAATCCATTTGTAAAAATAGTCGAATTTCTTTTTGTATGGATAGGTGGAGTAAATGAGATTCAAATGTAATATCAATTTTGTTAAGTGGGAGAGTTTACACATTTATCGCACTAGTTTGTTCGCTGCAAAGATTGGTTCATAAATCCTAAAGATATTTCAGATGTGAATTGTTCCATTGTTTTTTTCAAATCACAATTTTCCGTGGTGATATTATATATACGATATACGTGTGTACAATCGCATTAAGATTCGGCAACAATTGAGTTTTCATATTATTTAAAATAAAAGCGACTGTAAAATCATTAGTATGTGATGAGTAGATTTCAGGATTTCAAAGAAATTTGAATCAGACAGAACTTATTGTTTCTGCTGTTGCATACATTATTAAGAATAACACCGTTATATTGTCAAATCTGATTTTCAATTGTGATTTTTCGTTTCTATAATATTGTATTTTTCCAAAAACCTCCAGTTATTGACACGAAATTCCGATCTTTATGCACGAGAATTTTTTCTTTTTTAGAAAAACTAACAGGAAAATTTTTCGCCGATGTAAATGATTTTCTCTGCTTGAGTAACGTACGCTAAATTCCGTAACGTATGCGAAATGCATCTCGTAGGCCATAAATCTAATGGATGTAATCAGTACATGCATAATCATATTTTTTCGATTCAGCATGCCTAAAATGCAATTTTACATATACATAAACTTTTAAAATCGCTTTTACTTCTCTTGTATAGATATATCGTTCGATACACGTGCGAAAGATTGTTCTACACTCGTGTGCTAGAATCAATACTTTCCCACTTGTATCGAAATATACTATTAAGTATAAGAAGAAACTATATTTTGTAAACTTTAATTAAATGAGAAAAAAAAATTACATTAGGCGCCCCTAACAGAAGGATTGGTGTTACTTTACATGGTACCATGGTCTTATACTTGTTCGCGTCAAAATAGTTTTTTTTTTAACAGTTGCTTAAAACATGCATTTTTTCACGACTAAAAGTCGCATAGGAAATAGCGCATTCCGAGCGTTTTTTCAAAGGTTAGCGGGAAAAAAAATTCTTTCCCCGCTAACTTCAACGTAATTTTGTAAAATTGTTCTCTTAGTGTCAAATTTATATATTATATACTTTTTTGGCTTGTTTAGATGATATAAGATAATTTTTAAAGTTTCAATCGTAAAATAACAAAAGTTATTACCACTTATACAAATAATTGAAAAAAATTACATTTCGATTTAAAATAAATGTAAGAAAGACGCATATATTTATAATAAGCTATGCAAATAAAAACAGAAAATGTAATGATTAGTAACTGCATAGTACATGACTCGAAATGCGCGATCCCCTATGCTTACACAACTTTTATGCCTACAAAAAGGACCTCTCATGGATTCGTTAAAAAAAAGGTGTGTACGCATCACGAAAAGTAGAGCTATTTCAGACTCAGGTGAGGAGTTTTCAGCTCATTTTCTCTCCTTGTTGCACAATATGCTATTTGGATGTGCTTATCCGTCATTCGATTTTATGGACTCGTTTCCAAACGTAGAAAATCAGGTATATTATTGACACGTATATCAAAAACGAATTTGCCTTAGTTTTCTGAAGAACATTTTCGAGGACGTAATGGAGGTATGAAAAAATACAAAAACCAAAACAATTTTTGTTTTTCAATTAATTTCTTACAAATAAAGTATTATGGCGATGGTATAAGTTTTGGCATACTAGAGAAAAAATCATTTTTCTCACATACATTTTACATTAGTCTATTATTACGAATATATTCCTCTCTTAAAAGAATGATGAAGGAAATGTGAAGCCGAAATAAAACCATTCCGATTGGCCAAGTTGGTTTAAAAGGAGCGCCTGATTGGTCGACGGTGACTTCAGTTTTTCGCTTACGGTCTTGACTGATTGGGCCGAATAAAACCCGCAAAGTTTGGAATAATGAAATATTTAAATAAAAAATATAAGTATAAATAGTATTAATCATTTGAAATGTGGTTTTGTATGACAAAAAAATATTAAAAGGTATCTGTAGTTAAGAATGAAGGACTATGAATACTGTTCTGATTCCAGTTTAATTTCTAACAAACCAATTGCTTCCTCCTAGAGCAAGCTTTGTAATAGTACAATTTTTATAGCAACATAATGAATTATTTTCATCCAAAAAATTTGTGTCGAGTTAATAAACTCTCTAGAACTGATTTTTTTCGGTATTTTTTGTGTATTTTTCTCTATTTTAGCCCATTTGCACCCCCCAAGCGAAAGGTTCCGGATCCAATTTCATATCGCCAATTTTTTACCATGCTAGAGCAGTATCTCGAAGAAATATTAGCCAAAAAATTTGTCTTAAATTAATAAACTCACGAGACATGATTTTTTCTCGCTATTTTTCGTAGATTTTCCGCTATTTTAGCCCCTTTGCACCCCCAAAGCGAAAGGATCCGGTTCGAATTTCATATCGCCAATTTTTATTCAATGCTAGGGCAGTATCTGGAAGAAATATCAGCGATAAAATTTGTCTTAAATTAATAAACTCACGAGACAGGATTTTTTCTCGGTATTTTTCGTGTATTTTCCGATATTTTAGCCCCTTTGCACCCCCCAAGCTAAAGGATCCTGTTCGGATTTCATAGCGAAAATTTTTTTTCAATCCTCGGGCAGTATCTGGAGGAAATATCAGCCATAAAATTTGTCTTAAATTAATAAACTCTCATAGTACCAATTTTTTTGTCATTTATTGTCTAGTCGCGGTGGTTTTAGGGATGATTTGGGGGGATAATCACTTTGGAAATAACTTATTTTGCAATTTGTACATATTTTATGCATATCTTTAAGAGATAATAGAATTTTTCGATATTTCGTTCACGGTGAACGTTCAGAACTTCAAACTCATAGGAGGAGGTCTTAGTTGGAAATGCACATGCGCTTTTTCGACTTGCCATTCCAAAGATCCCTTTCCATTCTCTACAAATATCTTAAACTTTACATATACTATGTTATACATACTGAGGGATTATATACCAGGTTTTAGTTCTAAATAATCAGCAAGAGTGGAGATACTGCATTTTTTGTGTGTTTTTCAAGGAGTTTTCAAGAGAAAAAGTTATTTTCTCCATACTGGCTAATTGAGTATATCTGATATTGGATATACAATCCTTCTGTATGTACAGCGTTGTGTGTGGACATTCTGGTAAACTTTAAGCGAGGGTCGGGTGGTCTTATTTGGAAATGCACATGCGCTTTTTCGACTATTCATTCCAAAGATCCCTTTATATTCTCTACAAATATCTTAACTGTACATCTATCTACTCCTTCTGTTCCTGGCAGGTCGATACTGCTATCCTCATTCCTACACTGCTTAACACTTTATTAATATATTTTGTTTTGCCCTAGGCGAAGAGCTCCTGTAGAAGACAACACGTCTTCATATAACTCTACTCTCCCTAGGGCAGCCAACGCAACTACCAAGTCCTGAAGACATCAGCTAGACAAACATATCGTAGAAGTACTTCACTTCGGATTTGGACTTTATCTTGTAGTACAGCCGAACCTAGTCTCCAACATTCCATCGGTCTACTCCTCTGTTCCTGGCAGTTCGATACTGCTATCCTCATTCCTACTGCTTAACACATTATTAATATATTTTGTATTGCCCTAGGTCAAGAGCTCCTGTACAAGACAACACGTCTTCATATAATTCTACTCTTCTCGAGGGCAGCCAACGCAACTACCACTTCCCGAGGACATCACCTAGGCGAACACAACGGAGAAGGGAGGGCGAAGGTGTAGTTGCATGTAGTTTGCGCTCCCGTGACAGACTCGAGTAAGTACTTCACTTCGGATTTGGACTGTATCCTGTAGTATAGCCGAACCTAGCCTCCAACGTTCCATCTATCTACTCCTCTGTTCCTGGCAGTTTGATACTGCTCTCCTCATCCCCACTGCCTAAAACATTATTAATATATTTTGTTTTACTCTAGGCGAAGAGCTCCTGCAGAAGACAACACGTCTTCATATCATTCTACTCTCCTCGAGGGCAGCCAACGCAACTACCACTTCCCGAGGACATCACATAGGAGGACACAAGAGAGGAGTAAGGGCGGAGGTGTATAGTTGAATGTAGTTTGGGCTCCCGCGACAAACTCGAATAAGTACTTCAGTTCGAGTTTGGACTTTATCCTGTAGTATAGCCGAACCTAGCTTCCAACTTTCCAAGTGTCTACTCCTCTGTTCCTGGCAGGTCGATACTGCAATCATCATTCCTATACTGCTTAACACTTTATTAATATATTTTGTTTTGCCCTAGGCGAAGAGGTCCTGCAGAAGAAAACACGTCTTCATATAAGTGTACTCTTCTCCAGGGCAGCCAACGCAACTACCACGTCCTGAAGACATCAGCTAGACAAACATATCGTAGAAGTGAGAGCGAAGGTGTATATAAATATAGTTTGATCTCCTGTGCCAGACTCGAGTAAGTACTTCACTTCGGATTTGGACTTTATCTTGTAGTACAGCCGAACCTAGTCTCCAACATTCCATCGGTCTACTCCTCTGTTCCTGGCAGTTCGATACTGCTATCCTCATTCCTACTGCTTAACACATTATTAATATATTTTGTATTGCCCTAGGTGAAGAGCTCCTGTAGAAGACAACATGTGTTCATATAATTCTACTCTTCTCGAGGGCAGCCAACACAACTACCACTTCCCGAGGACATCACCTAGGCGGACACAACGGAGAAGGGAGGGCGAAGGTGTAGTTGAATGTAGTTTGCGCTCCCGTGACAGACTTGAGTAAGTACTTCACTTCGGATTTGGACTGTATCCTGTAGCATAGCCGAACCTAGCCTCCAACGTTCCATCTGCCTACTCCTCTGTTCCTGGCAGTTTGATACTGCTCTCCTCATCCCCACTGCCTAAAACATTATTAATATATTTTGTTTTGCTCTAGGCGAAGAGCTCCTGCAGAAGACAACACGTCTTCATATCATTCTACTCTCCTCAAGGGCAGCCAACGCAACTACCACTTCCCGAGGACATCTCATAGGAGAACACAAGAGAGAAGTAAGGGCGGAGGTGTATAGTTGAATGTAGTTTGCGCTCCCGCGACAGACTCGAGATGTAGTCTAGGTGCCACGGGGGTTTCCGTGGCCGATGGATGTCCACACTTCCACCAAAGCTTTTCTTACGTATTTTTGTCTGCTGATTCTGAATTTCGAAGGTGGACAGTCGCCAGTCTGTTAGTTTTTTGTTATTAACAATTTAATTGTTAAATCGCTGCCAAATCAATATGATTAATTATAACTGAATCCTAACTGCCTAAAACTGTAGTAAATTGATCTAGAAATATGCTCATTTTTTCAGAATTGAAAAATTTTTATTAGAACCCGAATTATTGCAAATTTAGTGCAATAACTCGCGAATTCGAGCGCTATCGTTCATAATTCTAGATCAATTTACTACAGTTTTAGACAGTTAGCATTCAGTTATAATTAATCATATTGATTTGGCAGCAATTTAAACAATTAAATTGTTAATAACAAAAAAACTAACAGTCTGGCGATTGTCCACCTTCGAAATTCAGAATGAGTAGACAAAAATACGTAAGAAAAGCTTTGGTGGAGGCGTGGACATCCATCGACCACGGAAACCCCCCTGGCGCCTAGACTAATGTTAGTATTTAGGGCACACCTGATTTTTAGGTACAAATTATACCTCCCCAAAAAATAACAGATTTCTGCGGGTACACACGGAAAGAAAACTCCTACTGCTACAGTCAAAATGGCTTACTCGAGGAGTATAGGAGTTCCTTTATTATATAAGTAAGGTGGTTTTAGAAATCTTGGTAAGGGACCCATACTTTTATGGTATGGGTCGCTTACTTTTAAAGTATGTTGCTTTTCATACTACAACAGTTACACAATTATACGATCGTTGGATCAGCAGCATACCGACGTAACAGCGTCACACGATTTTAGTATACATTGCTTCCACCATCAATTGTAAGGGAGAAATACTATAGCGGTAACGGTTGCTACCTGCTAATACAGAAATCACAACTATTATAAGGAAGTGTTACTTATCGATAATTGAAAGCATCGAATGCGTCGTCTAGGTCTTTGGTGTGGTCAATGATGGATTCTATGTGGTTCGCTCCGTAGTTTCTTGCATTAAAATATCAGGGCGCATCTAATACGCAGTGCAGGTGTTCAGTGTAGCCGATGACGAGGTCTAGGTGGTGCGCTTCGTAGTCTTTTGCGTTTGGATATCAGGGCGCATTTAATACGTGGTCCAGGTCTTCACGGAAGCCGATGACGATATTTAGGTGGTGCGCTCCGTAGTTTTTGGCTAATAGGTGTTGGACATGTCAAAACTTAAAGTATTACTAATCACGTAATTTTATATTATAAGTAAAAATCGTGATTATAAATAAATACTCGAACGTAATTACGTTCAAATTGACATGTGTTTGTAATAAAAAAAAATACTAAATAAAAAAATGCGTATAGGCGAAATACGCACAATATTCATAATAAATAATGCGTATATGCGAAATGCGCACAATTATTTATCATACAAAAATGCGTATAGGCGAAATACGCACAATTATTTATAATAAAAAATGAGTACAACCGAAATATGCACAATTATTTACAATATCAAAAATTTGTATAAGCGAAATACGCACAGTTGTTTATAATGCAAAAATGCATGTAGACGAAATACGCACAATTATTAGTTATAAGGAAAGGTGTATGGGCGAACATATTTAATTATAACAGAAAAGAATTACAATTACATGAGTTTATTTAGTTATCTATTTATAAGAAACTAGATGTCTTGACACAAAATTAATTCTTTTCCGTTTTTTTTTCAACAAAACTCATAAAATTTGAAAAGAAGCTAAAGAAACTTATGAGCCTAGCTCAATGAAATTATAGTAGCTCTACTTTTGCCAATCATTCAGTAGCATGACAAGTATAATGCAAAATGATTATTAATGACAATACTTCTAAAAATACAAATTTTGTTAAAATGTCCAATTTGCAGTTATGCGTTTATATGATGGAAGGTGTATATTTTAAAATGCCGATCAACTTAAATACCATACTCAGGTTGATTTGAAGTTCAACCCTTGCTCTCAAATTTTGTGACTCCTTCCTGTTGTTTCAGGTATATGAGATATTTCACGTTAAGTCAGCAGCTCAAAATTTTAAAATCGCTCAAAACTCGTTTTCTTTTAGTTTTTATGAACAAAAAATGTTCCTCAAATTTTAGGTCGATATTTGCAAAAATAAAAAAGCTATGCAACATTGAAAATTCAATTTTTTTGCAATTTTTGGTTAAAATCCAAGTTTATTTATTTTTTAACTCAAAATCTTGAAACTTTTTGCATAGTACATTGATTGGCAAAAGGTTTGCATTTTTTCTGTAGAATGTGCCATTATTTATTTTTTGACCCGTTTTGAAAGTCTCTGATTGGCTGCTTCTTAGTATACCTTCATCAAAGGATATGGAGGCTGCGGCCAACTATTCTTTATTCGACAAATTTTTTTTTGTATTCTTCGAAAACCCTTCAAAATGCTTTTTTGATCAATACTGGCCGAACATAGGGAAAAAAGTTACAATTTTTTGAAATATCAAGAAAAATCCATAATTTCAATTTTTGATAACATGATTAATGAAACTGAATTTTATTCATACATCTTATGGCATGGACCGTACCACTGAATTTTGTTAGAGCATCAAATAGAACATTAGAAATAACTATTTTCAATAATATTAGGCTTACACAATAAGCGATACCTAATTATGAATGAAATTATCAGTCTGTTGCCTGATTTCATTTTGACAGCTTTATAGTAATTAACCTCTATAGCTTAATTTATTATTAATTCATAATTAGGTATCGCTTATTGTGTAAGCCTAATATTATTGAAAATAGATATTTATAATCTTCTATTTGATGCTCTAACAAAATTCAGTGGTACGGTCCATGCCATAAGATGAATGAATAATGTTCAGTTTCATTAATCATGTTATCAAAAATTGAAATTATGGATTTTTCTTGATATTTCAAAAAATTGTAATTTTTTTCCCTTTGCTCGGCCAGTATTGATCAAAAAAAGCATTTTGAAGGGTTTTCGAAGAAGAATACAAAAAATATTTGTCGAATAAAGAATATTTGACCGCAGCCTCAATATCCTTTGATGAAGGTATACTAAGAAGCAGCCAATCAGAGACTTTCAAGAAGGGTCATAAAATAAATACTGGCACATTCTACAGAAAAATGCAAACCAATGTACTATAAATGCCAATCAATGTACTATACAAAAAGTTTCAAGATTTTGTGTTAAAAAATGAATAAACTTGGATTTTAACCAAAAATTGCAAAAAATTTGATTTTTCAATGTTGCATAGCTTTTTTATTTTTGCAAATATCGATCTAAAATTTGAGGAACATTTTTTGTTCATAAAAAACTAAAAGAAAACGAGTTTTGAGCGATTTTAAAGTTTTGAGCTGCCCGTTATATCCCATATATTTTTAGCAGCAAATACTTAAAATCTACCAAAAGATAACTTGATTTCATATTCATATTTCTTTTATGGTTAGATTGAATAAAAAAATAAACACATTGAAATTTGTTTAAATTTCAAAAAACAATTAAACCCTCAACCAAAAAAATAAAAACCAAATCTAAACTATCTCTTGGTAGAAATTTTGTAAACTACATCCAGAATATGTACAAAAAAGTGCAGTACCGTGCCACAAAATTTCAGATGCAGGTAATATTTTGAAAATCATAATATTAAATTGGACTCCATCATCGGCCATCTAAACACCTAGACCTCACATCCGACCTGTCCCTTCACCTGGACACAAAAACCTACGGAGCGTACTACCCGGACTCATGGACCATCTGGAACACCTAGACCTCGCATTCGATTTGTCCTGGCCTCTGGACCCAAAAACCTACGGAGCGCGTCACGTAAACTCCATCATCGGTTACCTGGAACGCCTAATCCTCGCATTCGATCTGTCCCGATACCTGGACACAAAAATCTTCAGAGCACATCATCCGGATTACATCATCGGCCATCTGCAACACCTAGACCTCGCATCCGACCTGTCCCTTCACCTGGACACAAAAACCTACGGAGCGCACTACCCGAACTCCATCATCGGCCATCTGGACACCTAGACCTCGCATCCGATCTGTCAAAACACCTGGACAAAAAAGTCTACGAAGCGTATCATCAGCCGCCTGGAACAGCTAGACCTCACGTTCGAGCTGTCCCGACACCTGGACTCAAAAACCTACGAAGCACACTACCCGGACTCCATCATCGGCCATCTGAAACACCTAGACCTCGCATTCGATTTGTCTTGGCCTCTGGACACAAAAACCTACGGAGCGCATTACGTAAACTCCATCATCCTCCACCTCGGACGCTCAGACATCGCATACGATCTGTCCCGACATCTGGATACAAAAATCTTCGGAGCGCATCACTTACACTCTATCACCGGCCACCTGGAACACCTAGACCTCGCATCCGTCCTGTCCCTTCACCTGGAAACAAAAACCTACGCAGCGCACTACCCGGACTCATAGACCATCTGGAACACCTAGACCTCGCATTCGATTTGTCCTGGCCTCTGGACATAAAAACCTACGGAGCGCGTCACGTAAACTCTATCATCGGTTACCTGGAACGCCTAAACCTCGCATCGGATCTGTCCCGACACCTGGACACAAAAATCTTCAGAGTACATCATCCGGATTACATCATCGGCCATCTGCAACACCTAGACCTCGCATCCTACCTGCCCTTTCACCTGGACACAAAAACCTACGGAGCGCACTACCCGAACTCCATCATCGGCCGTCTGGACTCCGAGACCTCGCATCCGATCTGTCAAAACACCTGGACAAAAAAGTCTACGAAGCGTATCATCAGCCGCCTGGAACAGCTAGACCTCGCATTCGAGCTGTCCCGATACCTGGACTCAAAAACCTACGAAGCACACTACCCGGACTCCATCATCGGCCATCTGAAACACCTAGACCTCGCATTCGATTTGTCTTGGCCTCTGAACACAAAAACCTACGGCGTGCATCACGTAAACTCCATCATCCTCCACCTCGAACGCTCAGACATCGCATACGATCTGTCCCGACATCTGGATACAAAAATCTTCGGAGCGCATCACTTACACTCTATCACCGGCCACCTGGAACACCTAGACCTCGCATCCGACCTGTCCCTTCACCTGGACACAAAAACCTACGCAGCGCACTACCCGGACTCATCGGCCATCTGGAACACCTAGACCTCGCATTCGATTTGTCCTGGCCTCTGGACACAAAAACCTACGGAGCGCGTCACGTAAACTCCATCATCGGTTACCTGGAACGTCTAAACCTCGCATCCGATCTGTCCCGACACCTGGACACAAAAATCTTCAGAGTACATCATCCGGATTACATCATCGGCCATCTGCAACACCTAGACCTCGCATCCTACCTGTCCCTTCACCTGGACACAAAAACCTACGGAGCGCACTACCCGAACTCCATCATCGGCCGTCTGGACACCTAGACCTCGCATCCGATCTGTCAAAACACCTGGACAAAAAAGTCTACGAAGCGTATCATCAGCCGCCTGGAACAGCTAGACCTCGCATTCGAGCTGTTCCGACACCTGGACTCAAAAACCTACGAAGCACACTACCCGGACTCCATCATCGGCCATCTGAAATACCTAGACCTCGCATTCGATTTGTCTTAGCCTCTGGACACAAAAACCTATGGAGCGCATCACGTAAACTCCATCATCCTCCACCTGGAACGCTCAGACCTCGCATACGATCTGTCCCGACATCTGGATACAAAAATCTTCGGAGCGCAATACTTACACTGTGTCACCGGCCACCTGGAACAGCTAGACCTCGTAATTGAGCTGTCTCGACACCTGGGTACAAAAACCTATGGAGCACATAACCCGGACTCCATCATCGGCCATCTAAACACCTAGACCTCGCATCCGATCTGTCCCTTCACCGGGACACAAAACCTACGAAGCGCACTACAATTTTTAAGAAAGCAGTTGCAATCATGCGACGCGACGTCCTGAATTTGGAAATGTCAATAATAACTGAAACTATATAATAAAGTGACGAATCTGCATCTCATTATTATAAGAAATGTGTATAGGCGAAATGCGGTCATTTGTTTATAATAGAACATGTGTATAGTCGAAATACACAAAATTATTTATTATAAAATGCGTGTCGGCAAAATGCACACAATTACTAACACTGGAAAGAGCGTATAAGCGAAATACGCATAATTATTTATAATAAAACATGTGTATAGGCGAAATACACCAAATTATTTATTATAAAATGCGTATAGGCGAAATGCGCACAATTAATAACACTGAAAATTGCGTATAAGCGAAATACGCATAATTATTTAGAATAAAATATGTGTATAGGCAAAATACACCAAATTATTTATTATAAAATGCGTATAGGCGAAATGCGCAGAATTATTTGTAATAAATATGCGTATATATGTGAAATACGCACTATTATTAACAATAAAAATGCGTATACGCAAAATACACATAACTAATTATAAAAAGAAATACGTATACGCGAAATACGTACAATTGTTTGTAATAAAAAAACGCGTATCTTTAATATTTTTAAAATATGTAGCGCCATCTATGTTAAAATCGATTACGATTTTCTAGAGATGGCGCTTGTGTCATATTTCATCAATAGTATTTACTTCCTACTTTACCGACCTATGGGTCGGTCAAATCGCAGAATTGAGTTTGACACCCCCTTAAAGATATTAGCTGATTATGACCGAGACGACTAACGTCACCGAAAACACGACAAAATGTGCCACAACAAACCCAGTCCTCCTTCAGATACGGCTAACACGCAACATAAATCATATAACAAGCCATACCAGTGGCAGTCGAAAACTGTGAACGTAAACGAGTTACAGACAGCGACGCCGCGGGAAATAATGGAGAAAACTCCACCGCAAACGGATTAAATAAACGAGAAAAAGTCAGCTCGGAAGCAGAGAAACGAACGGAACAAAGAATTAATCCGAAGCTACGACGAGGTTGACGTAAATAATATAAATTTCGGAAACACTAATACCGAAAATTCGACAAACGCATAGCAGTTGCTTGCTGCTTGTCAAAAAGTAAACCGCAACAAGCAACTCGATCGGAGAATAAAAATTGTAATAAAGATATCTCTTCTATACTGGAGGACCCGCGAGAAAATCTTTTGTATGATGTAGAACCAGAAGGTCTAAATACGAAAGAAACGGATTGTCCGGAGGTAAATATCGAAGTCGAAGACATAGAGGTAAAAGCTCTAATTGATACGGGAAGTGAGATCACTTGCATCTCCAAGGAATTTTATTACGCTAATGCGAAAATATTCGGGATGCGACCTAAGCTACCGATAAATGGAAAATTCATAAAGGGAGCAACGGGCGCAAAGTCATCGCGAATAAAACTCCAGGTTCTTCTAAATGTCGAAATTGCAAAAATAAAACTAGATATTATATTTATAGTAGTGCCGAAACTGGTCAAACCATGCATTATTGGATATGATACGCAAAATGCTCTTAGTATGCTAATAGATACCGGCAAGGAAGAAATCCTCTTAATCATTGACGATCAATGTTCATTGTTCTTATAAGGAGACCATAATGTACTCAGAAGAGTATGCATCTATTAGAATCGGACGATCGTATGAGTCCGAATGCGAAAACGCTGACTCATACGATGATCTCATTGCTTATGATCTTTCTTACGAAGTCTCGATGGAAGAAATCGAAGAAAAGATCAAATCATGTAAAAATCTAAAATATTCCCAAAGGGATAAACTTAAGTGCTTAATAGTACAATACAAAGAGGTATTTCGGAAACGCCCAGGTCTATTATCCAACTATGAATATACTTTTAAAATAAAAGATGATGCACCCTTTTATTCAAAACCGTATTCCATCCCTATAAATTATAGAGATAAAGTTAAAATCGAAATCGACAAATGACAAGAGCTTGGAATAATTCGGCGTTCGACGAGTCCATATATAAACCCTCTCGTGGTTGTAATTAAAAAAGACGGATCAATCCGCCTATACTTAAAGGAAAGTACCCGAACTGTCAAATTCAAAAAAATTCCAAACCCATAGTAATAAGTAGGCCTCCATGCGAGATTCACGAAACCATTTTTTTTATCGGCTGAGAAGCGCTTTATAAGGGTTAAAATCACCCCTAAAGGTTACCCCCAAGAAACGTTTTTTTGATATATCTCGGCTTCTACTTAACTTTTTTTAACGAAACAAAATGGAAAGAGTTTCTTATTAAAAAGCCAAGAAATCCGTGGTAGTATGAACATTAAGGGTTGCATCCCTTATTTTTTAGAGGGTGAAATTGTGTTTTTTAAGAATAATTTTTGTTGTGAGAATTCATAAAATAATTAAAAATAGGTCAAAACATTATTTTTACCAACTACAATAAATAACAGTTGGTGTTTTTGGGCATTCTTCGCGAAACAACCCCTTAAGAGGTGGTAAACCACCCCTAACACAAATGAATTAGGTATATTTTTTTGGCAATTATTTTTTTCCTTAAAATGGGTTCTTGAATTCGTTAATCGGAATCCACAGTTAGATTAGCTAGCGGAAATTATATTATGTAAATAAGTGTATAATAATGTAACAATGTTTTGTTATGTTAGTCTATTATTTATTATTTTTTATCATACACTTGTTTATCGTACGATAAACAAGTGTATGATAATGTAGTTGTTTGTAAAAAAGTGTAAGAAAACGTAACAAATTGTACTTTTCTACTGGATTTCGGACGCTTTTACATTTTACCACAGTTTATACCATTTTTTAATAATTTCTTACTTTTCCTTACATTTGTCTACGTTTTATTACTTTTTAATTTGTACTCTTAAATCAAATTTTATACGCATTCTTACACTTTCGTACATCTTTTTACATTTTATTATATATTTGTACTTTTAATTACATCTTTTTACGTTTATATACAAATTTTGATACACATTTTACATCGTATCACATATTTGTACACTTTTTTCAAATAGTTCATAATTATACTTTTATAATAATTTATAATTGTACTTTTATTTAAATAAAGCTATAAATAAAATATTTTCAAAGATGTAAAGAAAAAATACTAAAACGTAATAAAATGTAAATTATTATGTATTAGAAATATAATTAATATATGTTACAAAATGTAAGTTACTGTATAAAAGTTTAAATTTTTACAAATTCTTACAGATTTTTACAATTTATTATCTTTTAATACAAATTCTTATACAATTCTACCAATTTCTAAGCAGCACAACGACCAATTTTAAATCCTACGGGTCAGCCAACAGCAGACGGCAAGCTAGCTAATTATTCTAACGATCATGGATTATATGTTTTACAATAATAATATTCATGAAAAAAATGTTGTAAACATAGCGATTTTTTGCACCATGAACATGTTATAATCGCTCGTTTACCACAAATATCGCATGTAATAAAATTAGAATTGAAGCAAAATTTTTTTGGGTTTTCAATTTTTTCTGGCCTTTCATCAATGTAACCGGCGGCGTACCAAGCATATTTAAATAAATTTTGAAACCTGGGACTTGATAATTGACTATGTACTAATGAATGCATTTTGATTATATTATTTCTATCATGTAAGTTGAGATCCTCATTTGTTAGAAATATCATATCCGAAAACGTTCGAACGAAGTTCTTCCACATTCGGAAACCGTAAATATCAAGCGGTTGAAGTTCACTTGTTGTTCTTTGTGGAATTTGTAGAATCGTTAAGGTTTTATGTTCCGGTTTTACTTTATAAATTATATCTAGGCAGTGACCTCTCCATGAATCAAGCAATGGGGTACTTGTTATGCTAGTTGATGGAAAATATACATCTTGCGCCCAAGTTTCAACATGTTCTTTAGTCAATTTACCTGATTTCGATGCCATTACATAAACATTTTCTGCTGCAAATAAATTTTTTCTGACTACAGTTCCAAACTCTCCCTTTGGTTCTTGCATGACTAAAAAGAACGGTAATAGAAATTTTCCTTCAGCAGATACAGTAGGTTGGATAGTATAAGAATGAGTTATCGAATGCACTGATTGCACTATACTCTCTATACTTTTATCTCCTATAAGATTGAGATTTCGACCACTGTGTATTTCGTAATTAAAATCACTTTGGTCGGAGTTATAAACACGTTTTGCATCATATTTTATGATGGCATTTTTTACTCTATTGCGAAATTCCTGTTTTTGTGCTGACCATTCTTCTGAATCATCTATAGATTTTTTAGTAATAATTTTTGTTATTTTTCGAGAAACGATATTAAATCGCCGTTTAAATTCATTTAACCAGTGTCTAGAAGCTTTAAATTCATTGAAGTTTAACTCTAATGCTTTTTCTTTTGCCATACGACTTACATCAATGTCATGAATGGGTATTCTATTCGATCTGGCTACGTTAAATTTTTGTAAACAATATTCCTCAATTTTTTTCAATTTATCGATCCTACTTCCTCCTATTGCCTTGATTTCTCCATCTATACAGCTGACGTGCTGTTTTTAATTTTTTGAATCGATTTTGGACTGTTCCAAATTTTAACTTGTTTTTACTACTTAAAATTAATACTCTCTTATTCGGTCCTACATTGATTTTCAGTTTCGGGTGTTATCATATCTTCTGCATCGATACCTTCATGTAAATCATCTGCAGGTATGTCATCGTAAGGTTCGTAGGTATCATCATAATATAGAAATTCTTCCGTTTCTTCGTAAATACTACGATCATTTATACTTGATATTATAATATTATACACTATATTAGCAACATTTCTTTCAGCGTCATTAACAGGTAATGTCTTTTCTTGATCTTGAAACATACTGTTTAAAATAAATAAAACATTCATCGCATTTACCAAATTCATATTTATCGAAAATATTTTCTTTCTTCTTTTAGATACGTTGAGTCGCAGTGTAAACCTGTAAAAGTTTTAGTTATTATAGCCTTTTTATAGCAATAACAGTATAGGAATGTGCAATAGTATGAATGTACAGTACGTGTAAAAAGTATTCAGAGATCCAAAACTTTTGAGGAAAACATTTTACTAAATTCCTTTGTAAGTGCATGGGAATTCGTTATTGTTTGTCAATGTTTTGTCTACAAGATACACTATTTTATTAGCATTAAATAGTTGCTAAACGTTATTATTATAAATAAAGTACTACTTCTATTCACTCGTATGAATATTTTTTTACACTTAACTTAACTGATTAAATCGTCAGTATGTCATATTTTATATATTAGAATAACAGTAATGTAATAGTAATTCTAAAAATTAAAATCAAAACATAATTTTTATTATCATAAAATAATTCAATGCATGTATTAAGAGTAAAGTTTCACTATCAAAATATTTACAATTGGTACAATAAAGATTCTATAATAGATTTTTACTGAATTTGACTTTCTTAAGAAGTTAACTTCGGCCACTTGTTCAAAATTTATTGTATATTTTGACGAGTTTTATATTTAAAAATGCTGCATTTTATTTAACTTTTATAAAAAGATAATATTATATCTATTATATCCTTCTATTAGAAATATTTTGACTAATTATGTAGAAGAAAGAAATTTCAATTATATGGTTACTTACGACTATTATTATTGTTGTTATCATTCAATTCAAATAGGATTTCGTACTCGTAAAATCTTTACTTGCCATTAAAAAATATGATGCAAGTACCTCCAGACACTTATATTTTCAATTAATACCCATAAAATAATGTTGACATTGAATATTAATTTAACACGAGCGTAGAAAAACGTTCAGTAACGTATATTTGTTTTCGACTGACCGATGTTTCACTTATTTATGAATAAAAGAGGAGGAATCGGGAGATAAGCCATATCAATGCAAGTGTACGTAATCTTGTATATTGCGCAATAACCATGAATTGCTATAATTATCATTATATTAAAAATTTTGTTCATATTAATTTATATTAATAAATCATAAATAAACTTTTCTTATTAAAACCTATCATAATTTCAACAAGCACGAAAATCTCTCCTAGCTGAAATTATAAAATATGAAAGAAAATAAGAAAATACTTATAAAATGGAATAAATTGTCGAAAAATGTAAGAAATCATACGATACTGGATTTCGGGCATATTTAACAAGTTGTTAAAGTTTCTTACATTTTCTTTCAATTCCTTACGTTTTCTAAATATTTCCTTGTGTAGCTTATTTTTATGAAATTATAAGGAAGTATTTGTTAGAAAAATCTGTAAGAATTTGTAAAAATTTAAACTTTTATACAGTAACTTACATTTTGTAACATATATTAATTATATTTCTAATACATAATAATTTACATTTTATTACGTTTTGGTATTTTTTCTTTACATCTTCGAAAATATTTTATTTATAGCTTTATTTAAATAAAAGTACAATTATAAATTATTATAAAAGTATAATTATGAACTATTTGAAAAAAGTGTACAAATATGTGATGCGATGTAAAATGTGTATCAAAATTTGTATATAAACGTAAAAAGATGTAATTAAAAGTACAAATATATAATAAAATGTAAAAAGATGTACGAAAGTGTAAGAATGCCTATAAAATTTGATTTAAGAGTACAAATTAAAAAGTAATAAAACGTAGACAAATGTAAGGAAAAGTAAGAAATTATTAAAAAATGGTATAAACTGTGGTAAAATGTAAAAGCGTCCGAAATCCAGTAGAAAAGTACAATTTGTTACGTTTTCTTACACTTTTTTACAAACAACTACATTATCATACACTTGTTTCTCGTACGATAAACAAGTGTATGATAAAAAAATAATAAATAATAGACTAACATAACAAAACATTGTTACATTATTATACACTTATTTACATAATATAATTTCCGCTAGGGGGTCTACATACTATTTTTCGTGGAATTTAAAATATTTCTAAAAAATTTTTCGCCATATTGAATTCACTATTTTCAAATTTTTATTGTGGATCTAACTGTGGATTCCGATTAACGAATTCAAGAACCCATTTTAAGGAAAAAAATAATTGCCAAAAAAATATACCTAATTCATTTGTGTTAGGGGTGGTTTACCACCTCTTAAGGGGTTGTTTCGCGAAGAATGCCCAAAAACACCAACTGTTATTTATTGTAGTTGGTAAAAATAATGTTTTGACCTATTTTTAATTATTTTATGAATTCTCACAACAAAAATTATTCTTAAAAAAACACAATTTCACCCTCTAAAAAATAAGGGATGCAACCCTTAATGTTCATACTACCACGGATTTCTTGGCTTTTTAATAAGAAACTCTTTCCATTTTGTTTCGTTATAAAAAGTTAAGTAGAAGCTGAGATATATCAAAAAAACGTTTCTTGGGGGTAAACTTTAGGGGTGATTTTAACCCTTATAAAGCGGTTCTCAGCCGATAAAAAAAATGGTTTCGTGAATGTTGCATGGAGGTCTACTTTTTAATATGGGTTTGAAATTTTTTTGAATTTGACAGTTCGGGTACTTTCCTTGTTAAATGCACGTAAACTAAACGAAAAATTGATAAATGATTATGAATCCCCTCCTGGCGTAGAGGAGATATTTTTAAGATGTAAAAACGTAAACTTTTTATCCAGCTTTGATTTAACGAGTAGTTTCCATCAAATAAAGCTTTCAGAAGAAAGCAGGAAATATACCGCGTTCATTTGCGGTAATAAAGTTTATGAATTTAATGTAGTACCATTCGGTATAAAAACGAGTAGCACCGCGCTAATAAGAGGTCTAGATCTAGCCGTCGCGGGTCTCGAAGATTTTCTTATAACTTTTGTAGACGACTTACTATGTATTTCAGAAGATTTTGATAGTTATTTACAAAATATAAAATCATTATTTGAGAATTTATTAAAAAACAACCTAAGGATTAGTTTAAAAAAATCAAAGCTAGTACAGGAAGAAATAAAATTCCTGGGTCATATTTTAACGCCTGATGGAGTAAAACCGGACCCAGAGAAAATTAGAACAATTAAAAACTTTAAGAAACCTAGAAATGTCAGGGAACTGCAGGGATTTCTCGGGATTGTTAATTTCTATACGAAATTCGCGAGAAATTACTCGGCGCATACCATTCCGCTTCTAAACTTGTTAAAACGAGGTAAGAAGTATGAATGGACAGACGAGCACGAAAAAGCTTTCAATGATATTAAAAATATATTCGATGAGCATATCATATTAAAATATGCGGACCCGCAACGTCCATTCATACTCACTACCGACGCGAGCGACTACGCGATAGCTGTGCTGCTATCGCAGGTAAACGATCAAAACGAAGAACAAATTGTCACGTTCGTTAGCCGTACGCTGAAGGGGAGTAAATGCTCTTACTTTACGACTGAGAATGAGATGTTAGCTATAGTTTGGGCGTTAACACGTTTAGACACGTACTTACGGGGGGCACCGAAAATAGTCGTACGAACCGATCACGAAGCTCTCACTTTTCTTAAACATTGTAAATTTAATAATGCGAGATTACGAAAGTGGAGTCTCGCGATCCAAGACTTCTGCTTAGAACCGGTATACTTGCCGGGACACAAGAACGCCGTCGCCGATTACCTAAGCCGTCAGATACACGACTATCCAGAGGAATCGGGTCGGGAAAATGAAATCATAATCGCTTCGATACTCGCGCAAAAACCGAGTCGCGAATTGATGAATAACTTAAAGAATTTAAAGACATTACAGGAAAATGACCCTTATATCAATAAGTTAATTACGGAGATTCCAAATGACGAAAAAATGCAAAAGCGCTTTGTGCTCAAAGATGGTTTAATGCAAAAAATTGCATTAAATCATAATAGACTCATGTTGCCCGAAAGCCTTCTGGATAGTTTGATACGGGAAGCCCATGTGATGGCCACATTGGTTCATCAAAGATTTATAAAATGATAAACGAACATTTCTCTGCGCCGAAACTAAGACAAAAATTTATACAATACTTCGTACATGCGATACTTGTCAACGAACGAAATATTTAACATATAAACTTAATGAACACGTCCAACCAATATTAACCGAAGAACCAAATGACACACTGTCAATAGATTTTTTTGGGCCTTTACCAACGTCAAAGGGGGGCGTTAAATACCTCTTAACTACGGTAGACGTATTCAGTAAGTACGTGGTCATGTATCCTATAAAAAAAGCGAACACCGCGACTGTGATCAGAAAAATCTTCGGTGATTACATTGGCAAATACGGTAAACCGAAAGCAATACTTTCTGACCATGGGACGCAGTTTACTTCAAGTAAATGGGAAAAAAAAGTCATGGATGAAGGAATACAACCGGTATTCTCCTCCATCAGACACCCACAAAGTAACCCGGTCGAACGGGTACATCGAGAACTCGGGCGTTTTTTCCGAACATTCGTAAGGGACCGACATACCAGCTGGGCTAGATACGTTGAGATTATACAAAACATTATTAACGTAACGCATCATGAGACCACGGGGTTTACACCGATGGAGCTCCATTTTAATATCAAGCCTACGCGGGTATGGGAAAAGTGGTTGCCTATAGTAGATTCAGATAAAATCACGCATGAACGAAAAGTATTTCTCACTCGCGAAAGAGCGCATTCATTCTTAAAAAGGCGAGTGTTCCGAAAAAACGTCCGAACGCGACACTTTGAATTTAAGGTAGACGATAGAGTTTTAGTAAAATCGCTAAACGTATCATACGCGGCTGAAAGAAAGATTGTTTACTAAGGGTCTTGGTGAAGGTAACCATACATCGAAACTCTTAGCATAATCAATGTAAATAGTAGACTTAGAGAAATTAAAATTAAGTTAGTCAGTTCGCAACCATGCCAGATCAATGTACTGCTACTGAGAACTTTTGCACGCGTGACGCGGCAGTGCAGAATGGCGGGGTTGTGTGGCCACCGTGGCACATCAAGTGCCAATCAAGGAAAAGCGCATCGGAGACTCCCTGGAGAACAATGCCAGGGAGGTATCAAAGCGGACAAGGTGTCCAGGTAAGGCCGTGCATGATCAACAGGTACGTGCCGACAGCGAGAAAGAGCAAAGAAGAGCCGCCAACACCATCACCCGCTCACCCAACTCCAGGCACGCTTCGACCCGGGTGGCCAAGACCATCATCGTCTGTTATCACTTTTTAAACATGTGTAAATAGCCCAAATAAAACTTGATAAAAATTAAACGTTTCCATTGTATTCAATTTTGCGAACATAACCATTTAATTTGGGGGGCGATGTGACGTACACGACGAGCTTTTAGTATACACATCGATTCATAATTTTCCCATTCGTAAACGCGAGAGCGAAAAATCAACAAACACGATGCATCAATGTGTACAAACATACAATTGCGTGCGCCAGCGAAAACCTTACTCATTCATTAACACAGCGCCTCTGACGTCAGAGTATAAACACAAATATTGTCATGCGCAAGAGAGAAGACCAGACGATCGACTGGTATATAAAAGGCTCTGATTCTCGGTATCGGCACGCACTTGTGTCTGAGCTCTCGCCTATTCAGACTACCGATAAGCATTGCGCTTAGGTAACTGAAGCTGGCAACTCCTTTGCGCTCGTAAAACTTATGTAATATTATTCATTTTTTTAGTATATTAATAAACGTACATATAATTTTAGATTTTGATTTATGATTTTTTCTTCAAATAAACTCTCTCGATAACAACCGAATCCTAACCTACCTACCTCCCACGGCACGGTAGTCGGCCCTCTGTGCCGATTATTTACCCGCCTCATTTTCTCTCACACGGCACGGTAGTTGGCCCTCTGCGCCGACTACTTACCCATATTATCTAACCAGCACGGTCGCAGCCAATCAGCGCTAACGACTTACCTGCATCTACCACCTCTCTGTATCGACGGCAAGGACTCCGGCACATTGCGTGCCAGTATCTAACCCTGAGATCGGAGCTACTCCCCTCCCGATTGTATGCTCGAGTCCAGTACATGAACTCTATAAAATTAATTTAACCTCCGAAAAAGTAAAGATTAAAGATACATCTAGTCATTACCCAAGGTCGGTACTTTACAAAGTGACATGTTTTTTATGTCATAGAGTTACACCCTCTTTATGTCATAGAGTAACTTCTTTTTCTTATTTTATATAGTTGCACATTTTATGTCATACAGTTACAAGTTTTTTGAAATTTTTGTAATACAGTGACACTTTTTAGGTTATAGAGTGACATATTTTTTGTTATAGTGTAACTTCTTTATGCCATTTAGTAACTCCTTTTTTACGTTACAGTCACAGTAGGTGAGCTATGGGGGTTCTGGGCCACTTACCATCGGAGCTGGCGCTCGGTCGGTAAGGTAGAGCACTACATTGCCGGTGGGTGGTAATTGCAGGGAGGTCAACTCGGTCGGTAATGTACAGCGCTATCTTGCCGGTAATTGCAGGGAGGCCAATAACCCAAGTCGGATGGTAGAGCGCTACCTTGCCGGTAATTGCAGGGAGGTCAATAACCCAACTCGGTCGGTAAGGTAGATCGCTACCTTGCTGGTAACTGTAGGAAGGTCAACTCGGTCGGTAATGTAGAGCACTGCCTTGCCGGTAATTCCGCCAATAACCCAACTCTACCGGCCGAACGCTCTATCTTATCAACAGAGCAGGCTGCAGGGAGGGCACTAATCCAACTCTACCGGTAGAATGCTCTACCTTATCAACAGAGCATTATCACCCAACTCTACTTTACCGGCAGTCTACCGGCAGTTGATAACCCAAATACTATACACTATATATGCTATATACTATATATGTTATACTATATATACTATACTCTGTATGCTATATATGCTATATATACTATATATACTATACTATATATACTATATATATTACATTCTATACTATATACTCTATGTTCTATGTATACTATATATGCTATGTATACTATATCCGAATTTCCATGCTGCTTAACTGTCAATTTGAATTTCGCGCCGCTGAGAGTTCCGCGCGCTCCATTAGGCGGCGAGCGGCAGCCGTCGCGCAGCCGGGACTTCCTCGCGCTGGGAGTGTAGTTCCGTGCGCTCATCTAGGCGGCGAGCGGCAGGCGTCGCGCTGCCCACTGCTGAATCGGCGCGGTGCCGGCTATAAGTCAGGCTGTGCTCCAACACTTGATAACCACCTACACTCACATGAAGGCGGGCGGTATTTTGTTAAATAATTAATTGATTAATTATTATTAATTATTATTAATTATGATTTTTTTATTTTTTCATTTTTTTCATTTTTTCTAATAAAGTCATACTATAACTCATAAAATTTTGTCCGTTCCGCCGTTCGATTTTTCCCTTTACAATAGCATGACTTCTGAAAATTGGTGTACGTTTGAGGTTATGTTGTCATTTTGAGGTTATGTTTCCATTGATACCCTTCGTAGCGCCATCTGTAGTTGGATCACGCATCCCTACCTTTCCGCCAGAGCAGTATGCAATACCCGACTCTGCTTTGTCAACATTTTGAGGTTATGTTTGAGGTTATGTTATCATTTTGAGGTTATGTTTCCATTGATACCCTTCGTAGCGCCATCTGCAGATGAATCAGCCATCTCTACCTTACCGACAGAGCAGTATGCAACATCAGATAGGCTATCCAACTCTACAAACAGAGCCGTATGAGATAGCTCCAAACTCATCAATAATTCTGTTAGATAACATATATGATATGCACTATGTATACTGCACGCCCCACTAGCCGGCGTCGTCGTGCTGTCCACTGCTGAGTAGGCGCACTGCCGGCTATAAGTCAAGTTGTGCAAACAGTGCAACAGAGTATAGGTAGTGACCTATACTCACACATCGTGTGAGGGTGGGTGGTGGTTTTGTTAAATAATTAATTTATTTCATTTTTTCTCCTCTTTTTTCTCCTGTTCAACAAGAGGAGCATAAGCGCTCGAGTTTTGATTCATATGATGTTAGGGACACAAGCATATACTCCCAATCCATATATAGATAACACTGGAAGCATGCATTCCAGAACCGCTCAATGGGGTTCGCATCTTCAAACCTTCACAGAATTCTTGGAAAAACGGTTTGAACAGGTTGAGACCTGCACGGAGCTCTCTGATTGGGTGACGCAATTTCAAACATCCAATAGAATTCTTGGAAAAATGGCATGGAGCTCTCTGATTGATCGAGCACCACGATCCGAAATATAAAAGGGGAGGTACGAAATTTAGACAAGTTTCTTCACGTCTCAGCTTATTACATACGAACCCTACGGTATTTCTACCTTACTGACAGAGCTGATTATCTCCATCGGTAATTGTAATACATTAACTTTTACATACAATGAATGCATTATATACTATGTGAACTACGTATACTGTATATGCTTTATATACTATGTATACTACATATGCTATGTATACTGCATATACTATGTGAACTACATATACTATGTATGCTGTATATACTATGTATACTACATATACTATGTATGCTGTATATACTATGTATACTACATATACTATGTATACTGCATATACTGTATGTACTACATGTACTACATGTACTATACATGCTAGCACTCTACACCGCAACCCTCCACCACCGCGCGCGAGCGCTCTCCACCATGCTATCATTACCAACGATTGATAAGGTAGAAATCTACTTTAGCGACAGAGTGGGTAATATAAAATGGCGGGAAATTTAAAAATGGCGGGTAACTTGAAAGAGCGGGAAATTTAAGAAGTTGGACAAAATTTTTACCATTCCGGCGGGAATTCGTGGAGCATTGAACAGTAAATTTTTTTTTTAATGATAAGAGCCCCAACCATCACCTGTGAGGTACATTACCTCTCCATCATTTATTAATAGAGTTTATTCATAATCCATATGTATGTATTTGAAGTAAAAATTTTTCATCAGCTTGACGTTATGAAGTGCACACGCAGCTTTGTATGCTCCATTGTGATTGGTGCAAACAGTCATTGCCTTATTAGGCTCGTCAAAACCTGGATAGCCGTATTCGATGACGTCGATAGCGTGGACTTTGACGCGTCTTAACCACTCTCTCCTGACTTCACCATGGACAAATACCTTCGTTGCATCATACAGACTATCTCGAATGATTTTCTCCACGTCAGCGTAGAGAATGTCTCCAGATTTCCAGGCAAGACGATGATAGCAATGCTCCAACCATGTATTCTCCCGTCGGTACTTGTCCGTGAGTCGACGCCATGGATACGGCTCTCGAAACATGAGCACCAGAGGTTCTGATTTGTCGTCTAGAGGAAGTATGGCGAGTTCCTTGAGAATTAAATCGTTCATTGGTTGCTTGAAGACCTGCATGTCTACGACTTACTCCAATCTGAATGATTGCGCTGTATGCTACTTCAACCAATCAGAAGGCTTTCCGGAGGTTGTAACCTGATGATTGATTATTAGAAAGTTTAATCCATTATTATGTGATGGAAACCTCAACAGGCTGATATAACCGAAGACTCGCCTAACCGCTTGCGAGAGTACTTTCATATTAAAGCAACCTAGTGATCAGCTGAGCAACTACTACACTGGCTTTCTATGTATGCTAACCTAAAAACAATTTGTATTTTTTAAATGGTGAGAGCCCCAACAGTCGCTCCCAGCTGTGAGGTACAACCACATACAATTACCTCCCAATCAATCAACATTCCTTTACCATGTATATATGAGCCTTGCCTCGCGAAGTTCATTAATAATAATAAAATAGATTTCTGCAGAGCTATTTACCATATTTTGCTCAACAATGAGTACTCGAAGGCGGTCAACTAATTTGTTAGGGTCATCCCAGACATTGAGTTCATATGCAGTTGCAATATTGTCTTGCAATGATGAAACAACTTCTTCCTCCTCCTCCTCATCATCACTAGGCCACAGTCTTTTTTCCATTTACACCTCCAATTAATCAAGTCCTTATTTTTTATTTTACATTTGTCATATTTTTCTTTCCAAAGTTTTCTCGATGAATTTTTATTGGTTGAGAAATCAGATGCATCTTTATTAGAATGATAAGCTTTGTAATAATTATCCACGTTATTGGCAGTTTCCACTAGAGAATGAGAGTCAATTTGAGAATTTTCTTCATTGACAGTTGTGAGATTTAGAGGATTGACCTTCAATTTGGCTACCACTGCAGAATCTTTTTGCACGGCAGTCTTATATTTCTCTCCTATTACATTACTAGCATTTTTAACTTCAGAAAGGACATCCCTCGATCCTGGAAATACTCGTGACGATTGTTCGAACATTGGTGAAATAAAATTATAAAATTTGTTACTTTTTAGTTTCCGAATCGACTCATTTGCGCAGTGCAGCTTTTTATGAGCACATGAATTTACTATGATCATTCTATAATTTTCCAAATCAGCTGAAATAATGCGATTTGCATCAGGATTTTTTCTAAACAGCAACTGTAATAAGCCCTCAGTCAGTTGGAAAGTTGCACCGCATACTTTCACGATGTTACCTTCAAACTCTATTGGCGAGTTACCAATCATAATAATATTTGCTTTTTTGTAAACACCGTATACATTATCAAGATACCTCTTTGAATTACGTTTGAGCTTGGATAAATATTTCTTGACAAGTGAAACCATTTTCTTATCAGCATCAATAGCCCTGGTATATGGAATACTATGAATACAATCTAAATCCGCCGTCATCTTTAAATAAGAGACATCATTTCTCACATTATTGAGAGAATTGTCGATGCTGTTCTTCAAAGACATAGATTTTTGCTTGATAGCATCTCTGAATATACGAAGACTATCCACTTCCCGCTCAGGATATGCCATGTTTATGTTTTCAGAGTTCAGCTCGAACTAAACATATATTAAAGCTGCAGCTGTTATTTTCAGTCAAATCCATTCGCGGCACACATAACACAAAATCTGAGGTGTTTATGTATCAACACTTCAGCTGAACTCTGACTAATGATACTTTCATGTGGTTTACAATATATATATATATATATATTTATATTGCTATTGATTTGATATGGGGTTGGTAGTCCATCTGAATCAACAGGCAACCAGCACCTTTTAACATACTCGCTTTCGGAATCAATACTTATGATAATGCAAAACTTTAGTGCCAAACCTTTCACATTTGGAGAAAAGGTGTTACTCCTATGCCACATTTTAGGAAAAAGTGTTACTCCTCCTTTGAAAAGTTGTCACTCCTCCTATGAAAAAGTATCACTCCGATGACACATTTTGCGAAAAGCGCTACTCCTTCTATGAAAAAGTGTCAGTCCTATGACGCATTCTACGAAAAAGTGTCACTCCTCCTATGAAAAAGTGTTACTCCTCCTATGGAAAAGTATCACTCCTATGACACATTTTAGGAAAAAGTGTTACGCCTATGACACATTTTAGGAAAAAGTTTTACTCCTATGACACATTTTAGGAAAAAGTGTTACTCTTCTTATGAAAAAGTGTTACTCGTATGACAGATTTTAGGAAAAAGTGTTACTCCTCCTTTGAAAAGGTGTCACTCCTCCTATTAAAAACTATCACTCCTATGACACATTTTGCGAAAAGCGCTACTCCTCCTATGAAAAAGTGTCACTTCTATCACGCATTCTACGAAAGTGTCACTCCTCCTATGAAAAAGTGTTACTCCTCGTTTGAAAAGGTGTCACTCCTATGGAAAAGTGTCACTCCTATGACACATTTAGCGAAAAGCGCTACTCCTCCTATGAAAAAGTGTCACTCCTATGACGCATTCTACGAAAGTGTCACTCCTCCTATGAAAAAGCGCTACTCCTCCTATGAAAAAGTGTCACTCCTATGACGCATTCTACGAAAAAGTGTCACTCCTCCTATGAAAAAGTGTTACTCCTCCTTTGAAAAGGTGTTACTCCTCCTATGGAAAAGTGTCACTCCTATGACACATTTAGCGAAAAGCGCTACTCCTCATATGAAAAAGTGTCACTCCTATGACGCATTCTACGAAAAAGTGTCACTCCTCCTATGAAAAAGCGCTACTCCTCCTATGAAAAAGTGTCACTCCTATGACGCATTCTACGAAAAAGTGTCACTCCTCCTATGAAAAAGCGTTACTCCTCCTTTGAAAAGGTGTCGCTCCTATGAAAAACTATCACTCCTACGACACATTTTGCGAAAAGCGCTACTCCCCCTATGAAAAAGTGTCACTCCTATGACGCATTCTACGAAAAAGTGTCACTCCTATGACGCATTTTGCGAAAGCGCTACTGCTCCTATGACAAAGTGTCATTCCTATGACATATTCTACGAAAGTGTCACTCCTATGACACATTTTAGGAAAAAGTGTTAATCCTATGACACATTTTAGGATAAAGTGTTACTCCCCCTATGAAAAGGTGTCGCGCACCCTATGACATAGTGTTACTCCTATGCAAAAGTGTCACTCCTACGAAAAAGCGTCACTCCTATGACACATTATAGGAAAAAGTGTTACCGTTCTTATGAAAAAGTGTTACTTCTATGACAGATTTTAGGAAAAAGCGTTACTCCTCCTTTGAGAAGTTGTCACTCCTCCTATGAATAAGTATCACTCCTATGACACATTTTGCGAAAAGCGCTACTCCTTCTATGAAAAAGTGTCACTCCTATGACGCATTCTACGAAAAAGTGTCACTCCTCCTATGAAAAAGTGTTACTCCTCCTATGAAAAAGTGTCACTCCTCCTATGGAAAAGTGTCACTCCTATGACACATTTTAGGAAAAAGTGTTACGCCTATGACACATTTTAGGAAAAAGTTTTACTCCTATGACACATTTTAGGAAAAAGTGTTACTCTTCTTATGAAAAAGTGTTACTCGTATGACAGATTTGAGGAAAAAGTGTTACTCCTCCTTTGAAAAGGTGTCACTCCTCCTATTAAAAACTATCACTCCTATGACACATTTTGCGAAAAGCGCTACTCCTCCTATGAAAAAGTGTCACTCCTATGACGCATTCTACGAAAGTGTCACTCCTCCTATGAAAAAGTGTTACTCCTCCTTTGAAAAGGTGTCACTCCTATGGAAAAGTGTCACTCCTATGACACATTTAGCGAAAAGCGCTACTCCTCCTATTTAAAAGTGTCACTCCTATGACGCATTCTACGAAAAAGTGTCACTCCTCCTATGAAAAAGCGCTACTCCTCCTATGAAAAAGTGTCACTCCTATGACGCATTCTACGAAAAAGTGTCACTCCTCCTATGAAAAAGCGTTACTCCTCCTTTGACAAGGTGTCACTCCTATGAAAAACTATCACCCCTATGACACATTTTGCGAAAAGCGCTACTCCTCCTATGAAAAAGTGTCACTCCTATTACGCATTCTACGAAAAAGTGACTCTCCTATGACGCATATTGCGAAAAGCGCTACTCCTCCTATGACAAAGTGTCATTCCTATGACATATTCTACGAAAGTGTCACTCCTACGACACATTTTAGGAAATAGTGTTACTCCTATGACACATTTTAGGAAAAAGTGTTACTCCCCCTATGAAAAGGTGTCGCGCACCCTATGACATAGTGTTACTCCTATGCAAAAGTGTCACTCCTACGAAAAAGCATCACCCCTATGACACATTATAGGAAAAAGTGTTACCCTTCTTATGAAAAAGTGTTACTTCTATGACAGATTTAGGAAAAAGCGTTACTCCTCCTTTGAAAAGGTGTCACTCCTCCTATGAAAAAGTGTCACTCCTATGACACATTTTGCGAAAAGCGCTACACCTATCAAAAAGTGTCACTCCTATGAAGCATTCTACGAAAAAGTGTTACTCCTATGACACATTTTAGGAAAAAGTGTTACTTCTATGATGCATTCTACGAAAAAGTGTCACTCCTCCTATGAGAAAGTGTTACTCCTCCTATGAAAAAGTGTTACTCCTCCTATGAATAAGTGTCACTCCTCCTATGGAAAAGTGTCACTCCTCCTATGGAAAAGTGTCACTCCTATGAAAAATTCTACGAAAAGTGTCACTCCTACAACACATTTTAGGGAAAAGTGTTACTCCTCCTATGAAAAGGTGTTGCGCATCCTATAAAAAAGTGGTACTCCTTCTATGAAAAAGTGTCACTCCTCCTACGAAAAAGCGTCACTCCTATGACACATTTTAGGAAAAAGTGTTACTCTTCTTATGAAAAAGTGTTACTCCTATGACAGATTTTAGGAAAAAGCGTGACTCCTCCTTTGAAAAGGTGTCACTCCTCCTGTGAAAAAGTGTCACTCCTATGACACATTTTGCGAATAGCGCTCCTCCTATGAAAAAGTGTCACTCCTATTACGCATTCTACGAAAAAGTGACTCTCCTATGACGCATATTGCGAAAAGCGCTACTCCTCCTATGACAAAGTGTCATTCCTATGACATATTCTACGAAAGTGTCACTCCTATGACACATTTTAGGAAATAGTGTTACTCCTATGACACATTTTAGGAAAAAGTGTTACTCCCCCTATGAAAAGCTGTCGCGCACCCTATGACATAGTGTTACTCCTATGCAAAAGTGTCACTCCTACGAAAAAGCATCACCCCTATGACACATTATAGGAAAAAGTGTTACCCTTCTTATGAAAAAGTGTTACTTCTATGACAGATTTAGGAAAAAGCGTTACTCCTCCTTTGAAAAGGTGTCACTCCTCCTATGAAAAAGTGTCACTCCTATGACACATTTTGCGAAAAGCGCTACACCTATCAAAAAGTGTCACTCCTATGAAGCATTCTACGAAAAAGTGTTACTCCTATGACACATTTTAGGAAAAAGTGTTACTTCTATGATGCATTCTACGAAAAAGTGTCACTCCTCCTATGAGAAAGTGTTACTCCTCCTATGAAAAAGTGTTACTCCTCCTATGAATAAATGTCACTCCTCCTATGGAAAAGTGTCACTCCTCCTATGGAAAAGTGTCACTCCTATGAAAAATTCTACGAAAAGTGTCACTCCTACAACACATTTTAGGGAAAAGTGTTACTCCTCCTATGAAAAGGTGTTGCGCATCCTATAAAAAAGTGGTACTCCTTCTATGAAAAAGTGTCACTCCTCCTACGAAAAAGCGTCACTCCTATGACACATTTTAGGAAAAAGTGTTACTCTTCTTATGAAAAAGTGTTACTCCTATGACAGATTTTAGGAAAAAGCGTTACTCCTCCTTTGAAAAGGTGTCACTCCTCCTGTGAAAAAGTGTCACTCCTATGACACATTTTGCGAATAGCGCTACTCCTATGAAAAAGTGTCATTCCTATGACGCATTCTACGAAAAAGTGTTACTCCTATGACACATTTTAGGAAATAGTGTTACTCCTATGATGCCCCTACGAAGAAGTGTGACTCCCCCATGAAAAAGTGTCACTTCTATGACACATTTTGCGAAAAGCGCTACTACTGTGAAAATGTGTCACTCCTATGACACATTCTTTGAAAAAATGTTACTCCTCCTATGAGAAAATGTCACTCCTATGAAAAGTGTTCCTCGTATGACACAATTTAGGAAAAAGTGTTACTCCTATGAAAAAGTGTCACTCCTATGGAAAAGTGTCACTCCTATGACACATTCTACGAAAAAGTGACACTCCTACGAGACATTTTGGGAAAAGTAGGGTAGACTTGGGTTATTGACTTTTGACAAGATAGACGGCTCCGCTGGTTGGGTTATTGACTGTTTGACCACCCTGACGGCAGCGCTCTATCGGTTTGATAAGCTGTGTTGATAAGCTTATGAACAGAGCGGAATACTGCGTAAGCCATTAATCCAACCGATAGAGCGCTGCCGGCAGGGTGGTCCAACAGTCAATAACCCAACCAGCAGAGCAGTCTACCCTGTCAAAAGTCGATAATCCAAGTCTACCCTACTTTTCCCAAAATGTGTCGTAGGAGTGACACTTTTTCGTAGAATGTGTCATAGGAGTGACACTTTTCCATAGGAGTGGCACTCTTTCATAGGAGGACTGACACTTTTTCTCAAAGTATGTCATAGGAGTGACACTTTTTCATAGGAGTAACACTTTTTCCTAAATTGTGTCATAGGAGTAACACTTTCCATAGGAGTGACATTTTCTCATAGGAGGAGTAACATTTTTTCAAAGAATGTGTCATAGGAGTGACACATTTTCACAGGAGTAGCGCTTTTCGCAAAATGTGTCATAGGAGTAACACATTTTCACAGGAGTAGCGCTTTTCGCAAAATGTGTCATAGAAGTGACACTTTTTCATAGGAGGAGTGACACTTTTTCGTAGGAGGCATCATAGGAGTAACACTTTTTCCTAAAATGTGTCATAGGTGTAACACTTTTCATAGGAGCAGTGACATTTTCTCATAGGAGGAGTAACATTTTTTCAAAGAATGTGTCATAGGAGTGACACATTTTCACAGGAGTAGCGCTTTTCGCAAAATGTATCATAGAAGTGACACTTTTTCATAGGAGGAGTGACACTTTTTCGTAGGAGACATCATAGGAGTAACAATTTTTCCTAAAATGTGTCATAGGAGTAACACTTTTTCGTCGAATGCGTCATAGGAGTGACACTTTTTCATAGGAGTAGTGCTTTTCACAAAATGTGTCATAGGAGTGACACTTTTTCATACGAGGAGTGACACCTTTTCAAAGGAGGAGTAACGCTTCTTCCTAAAATCTGTCATAGGAGTAACACTTTTTCATAAGAAGAGTAACACTTTTTCCTAAAATGTGTCATAGGAGTGACGCTTTTTCGTAGGAGGAGTGACACTTTTTCATAGAAGGAGTAACACTTTTTCATAGGGTGCGCGACACCTTTTCACAGGAGGACTAACACTTTTCCCTAAAATGTGTTGTAGGAGTGACACCTTTTCGTAGAATGTTTCATAGGAGTGACACTTTTCCATAGGAGGAGTGACACTTATTCATAGGAGGAGCAACACTTTTTTATAGGAAGAGTGACACTTTTTCGTAGAATGCATCATAGGAGTAACACTTTTATCCTAAAATGTGTCATAGGAGTGACACTTTTCCATTGGGGGAGTGACACCTTTTCATAGGAGGAGTAACACTTTTTCCTAAAATGTGTCATAGGAGTGACACTTTTTCGTAGAATGTGTCATAGGAGTTAAGGTTTTCCATAGGAGGAGTGACACTTTTTCATAGGAGGAGTAACACTTTTTCATAGGAGGAGTGACACTTTTTCGTAGAATGCATCATAGAAGTAACCCTTTTTCCTAAAATGTGTCATAGGTGTAACACTTTTTCGTAGAATGCGTCATAGGAGTGACACATTTTCACAGGAGTAGCGCTTTTCGCAAAATGTGTCATAGAAGTGACACTTTTTCATAGGAGGAGTGACACTTTTTCGTAGGAGGCATCATCGGAGTAACACTTTTTCCTAAAATGTGTCATAGGAGTAACACTTTTCATAGGAGTGACATTTTCTCATATGAGGAGTAACATTTTTTCAAAGAATGTGTCATACAGGTGACACATTTTCACAGGAGTACCGCTTTTCGCAAAATGTATCATAGAAGTGACACTTTTTCATAGGAGGAGTGACACTTTTCCGTAGGAGGCATCATAGGAGTAACACTTTTTCCTAAAATGTGTCATAGGAGTAACACTATTTCGTCGAATGCGTCATAGGAGTGACACTTTTTCATAGGAGTAGCGCTTTTCGCATAATGTGTCATAGGAGTGACACTTCTTCATACGAGGAGTGACACCTTTTCAAAGGAGGAGTAACGCTTCTTCCTAAAATCTGTTATAGGAGTAACACTTTTTCATAAGAAGAGTAACACTTTTTCCTAAAATGTGTCATAGGAGTGACGCTTTTTCGTAGGAGGAGTGACACTTTTTCATAGGGTGCGCGACACCTTTTCACAGGAGGACTAACACTTTTTTCTAAAATGTGTTGTAGAAGTGACACTTTTTCGTAGAATGTTTCATAGGAGTGACAATTTTCCATAGGAGGAGTGACACTTTTTCGTAGGAGGCATCATAGGAGTAACACTTTTTCCTAAAATGTGTCATAGGGGTAACACTTTTCATAGGAGTGACATTTTCTCATAGGAGGAGTAACATTTTTTCAAAGAATGTGTCATAGGAGTGACGCTTTTTCGTAGGAGGAGTGACACTTTTTCATAGAAGGAGTAACACTTTTTCATAGGGTGCGCGACACCTTTTCACAGGAGGACTAACACTTTTTCCTAAAATGTGTTGTAGGAGTGACACTTTTTCGTAGAATGTTTCATAGGAGTGACACTTTTCCATAGGAGGAGTGACACTTTTTCGTAGGATGCATCATAGAAGTAACCCTTTTTCCTAAAATGTGTCATAGGAGTAACACTTTTTCGTAGAATGCGTCATAGGAGTGACACTTTTTCATAGGAGTAGCGCTTTTCGCAAAATGTGTCATAGGAGTGACACTTTTTTATAGGAGGAGTGACACCTTTTCAAAGGAGGAGTAACCCTTTTTCCTAAAATCTGTCATAGGAGTAACACTTTTTCATTAGAAGGGTAACACTTTTTCCTAAAATGTGTCATAGGAGTGACGCTTTTTCGTAGGAGTGACACTTTTGCATAGGAGTAACACTTTCTCATAGGGTGCGCGACACCTTTTCATAGGGGGAGTAACACTTTTTCCTAAAATGTGTCATAGGAGTAACAGTTTTTCCTAAAATGTGTCGTAGGAGTGACACTTTCGTAGAATGTGTCATAGGAATGACATTTTTTCATAGGACGAGTAGAGCTTTTCGCAAAATGCGTCATAGGAGTGACACTTTTTCGTAGAATGCGTCATAGGAGTGACACTTTTTCATAGGAGGAGTAGCGCTTTTCGCAAAATGTGTCATAGGAGTGACACTTTTTCATACGAGGAGTGACACCTTTTCAAAGGAGGAGTAACGCTTCTTCCTAAAATCTGTCATAGGAGTAACACTTTTTCATAAGAAGAGTAACACTTTTTCCTAAAATGTGTCATAGGAGTAAAACTTTTTCCTAAAATGTGTCATAGGCGTAACACTTTTTCCTAAAATGTGTCATAGGAGTAACACTTTTCATAGGAGTGACATTTTCTCATAGGAGGAGTAACATTTTTTCAAAGAATGTGTCATACGAGTGACACATTTTCACAGGAGTAGCGCTTTTCGCAAAATGTATCATAGAAGTGACACTTTTTCATAGGAGGAGTGACACTTTTCCATAGGAGGCATCATAGGAGTAACACTTTTTCCTAAAATGTGTCATAGGAGTAACACTTTTTCGTCGAATGCGTCATAGGAGTGACACTTTTTCATAGGAGTAGCGCTTTTCGCAAAATGTGTCATAGGAGTGACACTTCTTCATACGAGGAGTGACACCTTTTCAAAGGAGGAGTAACGCTTCTTCCTAAAATCTGTCATAGGAGTAACACTTTTTCATAAGAAGGAGTAACACTTTTTCATAGGGTGCGCGACACCTTTTCACAGGAGGACTAACACTTTTTCCTAAAATGTGTTGTAGGAGTGACACTTTTTCGTAGAATGTTTCATAGGAGTGACACTTTTCCATAGGAGCAGTGACACTTTTTCGTAGGAGGCATCATAGGAGTAACACTTTTCATAGGAGTGACATTTTCTCATAGGAGGAGTAACATTTTTTCAAAGAATGTGTCATAGGAGTGATACATTTTCACAGGAGTAGCGCTTTTCGCAAAATGTATCATAGAAGTGACACTTTTTCATAGGAGGAGTGACACTTTTTCGTAGGAGGCATTATAGGAGTAACACTTTTTCCTAAAATGTGTCATAGCAGTAACACTTTTCATAGGAGTGACATTTTCTCATAGGAGGAGTAACATTTTTTCAAAGAATGTGTCATAGTAGTGATACATTTTCACAGAAGTAGCGCTTTTCGTAGAATGTGTCATAGGAGTTACAGTTTTCCATAGGAGGAGTGACACTTTTTCATAGGAGGAGTAACACTTTAATAGGAGGAGTGACACTTTTTCGTAGAATGCATCATAAAAGTAACCCTTTTTCCTAAAATGTGTCATAGGAGTAACACTTTTTCGTAGAATGCGTCATAGGAGTGACACTTTTTCATAGGAGTAGCGCTTTTCGCAAAATGTGTCATAGGAGTGACACTTTTTTATAGGAGGAGTGACACCTTTTCAAAGGAGGAGTAACCCTTTTTCCTAAAATCTGTCATAGGAGTAACAGTTTTTCATAAGAAGGGTAACACTTTTTCCTAAAATGTGTCATAGGAGTGACGCTTTTTCGTAGGAGTGACACTTTTGCATAGGAGTAACACTTTCTCATAGGGTGCGCGACACCTTTTCATAGGGGGAGTAACACTTTTTCCTAAAATGTGTCATAGGAGTAACAGTTTTCCCTAAAATGTGTCGTAGGAGTGACACTTTCGTAGAATGTGTCATAGGAATGACACTTTTTCATAGGACGAGTAGCGCTTTTCGCAAAATGCGTCATAGGAGTGACACTTTTTCGTAGAATGCGTCATAGGAGTGACACTTTTTCATAGGAGGAGTAGCGCTTTTCGCAAAATGTGTCATAGGAGTGACACTTTTTTATAGGAGGAGTGACACCTTTTCAAAGGAGGAGTAACCCTTTTTCCTAAAATCTGTCATAGGAGTAACACTTTTTCATAAGAAGGGTAACACTTTTTCCTAAAATGTGTCATAGGAGTGACGCTTTTTCGTAGGAGTGACACTTTTGCATAGGAGTAACACTTTCTCATAGGGTGCGCGATACATTTTCATAGGGGGAGTAACACTTTTTCCTAAAATGTGTCATAGGAGTAACAGTTTTTCCTAAAATGTGTCGTAGGAGTGACACTTTCGTAGAATGTGTCATAGGAATGACACTTTTTCATAGGACGAGTAGCGCTTTTCGCAAAATGCGTCATAGGAGTGACACTTTTTCGTAGAATGCGTCATAGGAGTGACACTTTTTCATAGGAGGAGTAGCGCTTTTCGCTAAATGTGTCATAGAAGTGACACTTTTTCATAGGAGGAGTGACACTTTTTCGTAGGAGGCATCATAGGAGTAACACTTTTTCCTAAAATGTGTCATAGGAGTAACACTTTTCATAGGAGTGACATTTTCTGATAGGAGGAGTAACATTTTTTCAAAGAATGTGTCATAGGAGTGATACATTTTCACAGGAGTAGCGCTTTTCGCAAAATGTATCATAGAAGTGACACTTTTTCATAGGAGGAGTGACACTTTTTCGTAGGAGGCATCATAGGAGTAACACTTTTTCCTAAAATGTGTCATAGGAGTAACACTTTTTCGTCGAATGCGTCATGGAAATGACACTTTTTCATAGGAGTAGCGCTTTTCGCAAAATGTGTCATAGGAGTGACACTTTTTCATACGAGGAGTGACACCTTTTCAATGGAGGAGTAACGCTTCTTCCTAAAATCTGTCATAGGAGTAACACTTTTTCATAAGAAGAGTAACACTTTTTCCTAAAATGTGTCATAGGAGTAAAACTTTTTCCTAAAATGTGTCATAGGCGTAACACTTTTTCCTAAAATGTGTCATAGGAGTAACACTTTTCATAGGAGTGACATTTTCTCATAGGACGAGTAACATTTTTTCAAAGAATGTGTCATAGGAGTGACACATTTTCACAGGAGTAGCGCTTTTCGCAAAATGTTTCATAGAAGTGACACTTTTTCATAGGAGGAGTGACACTTTTTCGTAGGAGGCATCATCGGAGTAACACTTTTTCCTAAAATGTGTCATAGGAGTAACACTTTTCATAGGAGTGACATTTTCTCATAGGAGGAGTAACATTTTTTCAAAGAATGTGTCATAGCAGTGACACATTTTCACAGGAGTAGCGCTTTTCGCAAAATGTATCATAGAAGTGACACTTATTCATAGGAGGAGTAACACTTTTTTATAGGAGGAGTGACACTTTTTCGTAGAATGCATCATAGGAGTAACACTTTTGTCCTAAAATTTGTCATAGGAGTGACACTTTTCCATTGGGGGAGTGACACCTTTTCATAGGAGGAGTAATACTTTTTCCTAAAATGTGTCATAGGAGTGACACTTTTTCGTAGAATGTGTCATAGGAGTTACACTTTTCCATAGGAAGAGTGACACTTTTTCATAGGAGGAGTAACACTTTTTCATAGGAGGAGTGACACTTTTTCGTAGAATGCGTCATAGGAGTGACACTTTTTCATAGGAGGAGTAGCGCTTTTCGCTAAATGTGTCATAGGAGTGACACTTTTCCATAGGAGGAGTGACACTTTTCCATAGGAGGAGTGGCACCTTTTCAAAGGAGGAGTAACACTTTTTCATAGGAGGAGTGACACTTTTTCGTAGAATGCGTCATAGGAGTGGCACTTTTTCATAGGTGGAGTAGCGCTTTTCGCAAAATGTGTCATAGTAGTGATACTTTTTCATAGGAGGAGTGACACCTTTTCAAAGGAGGAGTAACACTTTTTCCTAAAATGTGGCATAGGAGTAACACCTTTCCTCCAAATGTGAAAGGTTTGGCACTAAAGTTTTGCATTATCATAAGTATTGATTCCGAAAGCGAGTATGTTAAAAGGTGCTGGTTACCTGTTGATTCAGATGGACTACCAACCCCATATCAAACCAATAGTAATATATATATATATATATATAACTATATATATATATATATATATATATATATATATATATATTTTAAACCAAATGAAAGTATCATTAGTCAGCTGAAGTGTTGATACATAAACACCTCAGATTTTGTGTTATGTGTGCCACGAATGGATTTGATTGAAAATAACAGCTGTAGCTTTAATATATGTTTAGTTCGAGCTGAACTCTGAAACCATAAACATGGCATATCCTCAGCGGGAAGCAGATAGTATTCGTATATTCAGAGATTCTATTAAGCAAAAATCGATGTCTTTGAAGAACAGCATCGACAATTCTGTCGATTATGTGAGAAATGATGTCTCTTATTTAAAGATGACGGCGGATTTAGATTGTATTGATAGTATTCCATATAGCAGTGCTGTTGACGCTGATATGAAAATGGTTTCACTTGTCAAGAAATATTTATCCAAGCTCAAACGTAATTCAAAGAGGTATCTTGATAATCTATACGGTGTTTACAAAAAAGCTAATATTATTATGATTGGTAATTCGCCAATAGAGTTTGAAGGTAACATCGTGAACGTATGCGGTACAACTTTCCAACTGACTGAGGGCTTATTACAGTTGCTGTTTAGAAAAAATCCTGATGGAAATCGCATTAATTCAGCTGATTTGGAAAATTATAGAATGATCATAGTAAATTCATGTGCTCATAAAAAGCTGCACTGCGCAAATGAGTCGATTCGGAAACTAAAAAGTAACAAATTTTATAATTTTATTTCACCAATGTTCGAACAATCGTCAAGAGTATTTCCAGGATTGAGGGATGTCCTTTCTGAAGTTAAAAATGCTAGTAATATAATAGGAGAGAAATATAAGATTGCCGAGCAAAAAGATTTTGCAGTGGTAGCCAAATTGAAGGTCAATCCTCTAAATCTCACAACTGTCAATGAAGAAAATTCTCAAATTGACTCTCATTCTCTAGTCGAAACTGCCAATAACGTGGATAATTATTACAAAGCTTATCATTCTAATAAAGATGCATCTGATTTCTCAACCAATAAAAATTCATCGAGAAAACTTTGGAAAGAAAAACATGACAAATGTAAAATAAAAAATAAGGACTTCATTAATTGGAGGTGTAAATGGAAAAAAAGACTGTGGCCTAGTGATGATGAGGAGCAGGAGGAAGAAGTTGTTTCATCATTGCAAGACAATATTGCAACTGCATATGAACTCAATGTCTGGGATGACCCTAACATATTAGTTGACCGCCTTCGAGTACTCATTGTTGAGCAAAATATGGTAAATAACTCTGCAGAAATCTATTTTATTATTATTAATGAACTTCGCGAGGCAAGGCTGATTGATTGGGAGTACGTCGTAGACATGCAGGGCTTCAAGCAACCAGTGAACGATTTCATTCTCAAGGAACTCGCCGTACCTCCTCTAGACGACAAATCAGAACCTCTGGTGCTCATGTTTCGAGAGCCGTATCCATGGCGTCGACTCACGGACAAGTACCGACGGGAGAATACATGGTTGGAGCATTGCTATCATGGTCTTGCCTGGAAATCTGGAGACATTCTCTACACTGACGTGGAGAAAATCATTCGAGATAGTCTGTATGATGCAACGAAGGTATTTGTTCATGGTGAAGTCAGGAGAGAGTGGTTAAGACGCGTCAAAGTTCACGCTATCGACGTCATCGAATACAGCTATCCAGGTTTTAGCGAGCCTAACAAGGCGGTGACTGTTTGCACCAATCACAATGGAGCATACAAAGCTGCGTGTGCACTTCACAACGTCAAGCTGATGAAAAATTTTTACTTCAAATACATACATATGGTTTATGAATAAACTCTATTAATAAATGATGGAGAGGTAATGTACCTCACAGGTGATGGTTGGGGCTCTTATCATTAAAAAAAAAATTTACTGTTCGATGCTCCATGAATTCCCGCCGGAATGGTAAAAATTTTGTCCAACTTCTTAAATTTCCGACTCTTTCAAATTACCCGCCATTTTTAAATTTCCCGCCATTTTGTATTTCCCACTCTCTCGCTAAAGTAGATTTCTACCTTATCAATCGTTGGTAATGATAGCATGGTGGAGAGCGCTCGCGCGCGGTGGTGGAGGGTTGCGGTGTAGAGTGCTAGCATGTATAGTACATGTAGTACATGTAGTACATACAGTATATGCAGTATACATAGTATATGTAGTATACATAGTATATACAGCATACATAGTATATGTAGTTCACATAGTATATGCAGTATACATAGTATATGTAGTATACATAGTATATAAAGAATATACAGTATACGTAGTTCACATAGTATATAATGCATTCATTGTATGTAAAAGTTAATGTATTACAATTACCGATGGAGATAATCAGCTCTGTCAGTAAGGTAGAAATACCGTAGGGTTCGTGTGTAATAAGCTGAGACGTGAAGAATCTTGTCTAAATTTCGTACCTCCCCTTTTATATTTCGGATCGTGGTGCTCGACCAATCAGAGAGCTCCATGCCATTTTTCCAAGAATTCTATTGGATGTTTGAAATTGCGTCAGCCAATCAGAGAGCTCCGTGCAGGTCTCAACCTGTTCAAACCGTTTTTCCAAGAATTCTGTGAAGGTTTGAAGATGCGAACCCCATTGAGCGGTTCTGGAATGCATGCTTCGTGTGTTATCTATATATGGATTGGGAGTATATGCTTGTGTCCCTAACATCATATGAATCAAAACTCGAGCGCTTATGCTCCTCTTGTTGAACAGGAAAAAAAAGAGGAGGAAAAATGAAATAAATTAATTATTTAACAAAACCACCACCCACCCTCACACGATGTGTGAGTATAGGTAGTGGTTTGCACAACTTGACTTATAGCCGGCAGTGCGCCTATTCAGCAGTGGACAGCACGACGACGCCGGCTAGTGGAGCGTGCAGTATACATAGTACATATCATGTATGTCATCTAACAGAATTATTGATGAGTTTGGAGCTATCTCATACGGCTCTGTTTGTAGAGTTGGATAGCCTATCTGATGTTGCATACTGCTCTGTCGATAAGGTAGTGATGGCTGATTCATCTGCAGATGGCGCTACGAAGGGTATCAATGGAAACATAACCTCAAAATGTTAACATAACCTCAAACATAACCTCAAAATGTTTTGCGAAGCAGAGTTGGGTTTTGCATACTGTTCTGTCGGAAAGGTAGGGATGCGTGATCCAACTACAGATGGCGCTACGAAGGGTATCAATGGAAACATAACCTCAAAATGACAACATAACCTTAAACGTACACCAATTTCCAGAAGTCATGCTATTGTAAAGGGAAAAATCGAACGGCGGAACGGACAACATTTTATGAGTTATGGTATGACTTTATTAGAAAAAATGAAAAAAATGAAAAAATAAAAAATCATAATTAATAATAATTAATAATAATTAATCAATTAATTATTTAACAAAATACCACCCGCCTTCACGTGAGTGCAGGTGGTTGTCAAATGTTGGAGCACAGCCTGACTTATAGCCGGCACCGCGCCGACTCAGCAGTGGGCAGCGCGACGCCTGCCGCTCGCCGCCTAGATCAGCGCACAGAACTACACTCCCAGCGCGGGGAAGTCCCGGCTGCGCGACGGCTGCCGCTCTCCGCCTAATGGAGCGCGCGGAACTCTCGGCGGCGCGAAATTCAAATGGACAGTTAAGCAGCGTGGAAATTCGGATATAGTATACATAGCATATATAGTATGTATAAAACATAGATTATATAGTATAGAATGTAATATATATAGTATATATATAGTATAGTATATATAGTATATATAGCATATATAGCATTCAGAGTATAGTATATATAGTATAACATATATAGTATATAGCATATATAGTGTATAGTATTTGGGTTATCAACTGCCGGTAGATTGCCGGTAAGGTAGAGTTGGGTGATAATGCTCTGTTGATAAGGTAGAGCGTTCTACCGGTAGAGTTGGGTTAGTGCCCTACCTGCAGTCTGCTCTGTTGATAAGGTAGAGCGTTCGGCCGGTAGAGTTGGGTTATTGGCGCAATTACCGGCAAGGCAGTACTCTACATTACAGACTGAGTTGACCTTCCTACAGTTACCGGCAAAGTAGTGATCTACCTTACCGACCGAATGGGGGTTATTGACATCCCTGCAATTACCGGCAAGGTAGCGCTCTACCAACCGACTTGGGTTATTGGCCTCCCTGCAAATACCGGCAAGGTAGCACTCTACATTACCGACCGAGTCGACCTCCCTGCAATTACCACCCACCGGCAAGGTAGCGCTCTACCTTACCGACCGAGCGCCAGCTCCGATGGTAAGTGGCCCAGAACCCCCATAGCTCACCTACTAGTCACACCTTTTGTATGTCATAGAGTGACACCTTTTATGTCATGCAGTAACAACTCTGGTGTCTTAGAGTAAACCCCTTTTTTTGTCATAGAGTAACATCTTTTTTATGTCATATAGTAACACCTTTTTTATGTCATAGAGTCACACCTTTTATGTCTTAGAGTGAAATGTTTTTTATGTCATAGAGTAACAGCTTTTTTATGTTATAGAGTCATACCTTTACTATGTTATACAGTAGCACCTTTTTTATGTCATGGAGTAACACCTTTTTTATGTGATAGAATCACATCTTTTATGTCTTAGAGTCACATGATTTTTATGTCACGGAGTTACACCTTTTATGTAGTAGAGTAACATGTTTTTTGAACTTTTTTGTCATGATTTAGCACGTTATTTATTTTATAGAGTAGCACCTTTTTTATGTCATAGAGTAACACATTTTTTATGTTATAGTGTCACACATTATATGTTATAGAGTTACAACTTTTATGTAGTAGAGTAACACGCATTTGAACTTTTTGTCATAGAGTAACATCTTTTATGTCTTAGGGTGACATGTTTTTTATGTCATAGAGTTACACCCGCTTTATGTCATAGAGTAACTTCTTTTTCTTATGTAATTCAGTTGCACCTTTGATGTCGTACAGTGACACGTTTTTTGAAATTTTTTGTCATAGAGTGACACTTTTTAGGTTATAGAGTGGCATGTTTTTTATGTTATAGTGTAGCTTCTTTATGCCATAGAGTAACTCCTTTTTTACGTTATAGTCACACCTTTTTTATGTCGTAGAGTGACACCTTTTATATCATGCAGTAACAACTCTTGTGTCATAGAGTAAACCCTTTTTATGTTATAGAGTAGCACTTTTGTTATGTCATATAATAACACCTGTTTTATGTTATAGAGTAATACCTTTTTTATGCCATAGTCACATCTTTTATGTCTTAGAGTGACATTTTTTTTTTATGTCATAGAGTTACACCTTTTATAAAGTAGTACGATTTTCACCTTTTTGTCATAGCGTAGCACCTTTTTCATGTCATCGGAGTAACACCTTTTATGTCTTAGAGTCAGTCCTTTTTATGTTATAGAGTAGCACCTTTTTTATGTCATAGAGTAACACCTTTTTATGTCATAGAGTAACACCGCTTTTATGTGATAGAATCACGCGTTTTTTTGTCATAGAGTAAGAACTTTTATGTCACTAGCCAAATCCATGCGCGTTGCGCGCGCTCTATGTACTTTTAACTTATTCCTTATAACTTAAAAGCCGGAAATATTTTTCATTTAATTTTTATGCATCTTTAATAATTAATATAATACTGTAGTATATTTACTCTAAACGAATACAAAATTTGGTATATTATTAACATAATTTATTCTAATATTAACATAATTAATTCTTATAAGATTAAAACATTGCTTATTGTTTCGAATTTTAACGTGCAATTCAATAACTAATCGTATTGTGTTTTGAAATACTTTTCTACTTTTAGCCATCACTTTAACAAGTAATTAAAACATGTTATTTATTTTAAGCAAACAACATTAATTTGATTATTATTTATTTAATAAAAGTATTAATAAATGAAATTTAATAAGTGAAAAGTCACTTTAATCATTTTCATTTCAATAATATTCCAATAAATAATACTTAATTATCAAATAAAAATGCAGATTTAATTTTAAATTCTCGCGCCTTTTATCCAAGAGCCAATCACAGATCAAATCTATATAGGATTCACTTCTTCCGGTCATCACTTTTTTAAGAAGAGATACAGTAACAACTCTTGGGTCATAGTGTTCCACCTTTTGTGAAGTAGACTAACAGGTTTTTGAACTTTTATTGCTCCAATATTCGAAAAGTCGTCTGTAGTAAGTGTCTCGTCATTATAGCGGGAAGATAATGTTAACGAAGTAGAAAACGCAAGAGAGAAAAGTAAAATGGTTGAGCAAACTAATCCAGTGGTAGCGAAAAAGATATTTGAACCAATAGTCAATCCTCTACAGAAGTTTGTAACTCTTGAACCAGATACTCGAATTGATTCCCATCTTCTGCCTACTAGCAAGACGGATAGTTATTATGATGCTGATTATTCTAGTGAAGATGCATCAGATTTCTCAACCAATGAATATTAACATAGAAGAATTCATAAGAATTATAACTTTATTAATTGGAGATATCAACGTGAAAGTAAAAAGAGACAGTGATGATGAAGAGGAAGAAGTTGCTCCCACAATCTCACGAGTAGATAATACAACTGCATATGAACTCGACGTCTGTGATGATCTTAACAAATTAGTTGTTCGGTTACATGTACTCAATGCTGAGCAAAACATGGGAATAAGAACTAACTATGGTGAAATCCGTTTTTGCTAGTATCATAAATTAATCTTTCAAAGTTATATTGTACTAGATTATCTAAAAATTGAGATATTGGCAAAGCCAAATGTTAATTTTCAATAAAATTATTTTGGTAAACAAACATTTTCAAGTTACATATACCCAGTCATTTTTTTTCCATTTCCCGCCATGTTCTGTTAATAAATGAAGATGCTGGAATTACCGATTATTTAAAGTGAATGACATAAAGAATTCAGAGTCGTGGAAAAACTGCAGTTACTGCCAAGCGCATGCAGGTATCACGAACTCAGATTTTCAAATGCGTAGCAGTTGACATTTTGCGTAGATGGGTTATACATGTTAAGCCCTAATCTGCAGAACAGGTGGGTGTCTGGGACAGTATTAACTTGATTATTCAATAAATAAAATCATAAAAGTATAAATTTCTTTTTCAACCACCTCATTCATTTAAATTCTAAAACGATAAAAAGTCATCTGAAAAACTGTGTATCTTTCTTTCTTTGAATAATGTTTATACTTTCAGTACATTTATAAACATTCAATTATTATTCAAGATTCGAAAATTGAGTGCCTCTCTAGATTTTAAGTATGTAGGGTGTCCATAATTGAGTAGTATTTATTAATTTATTTTACGGATAGCATTGTCATTTTGTACAATAAATTTGAGCATTTATTATTTTGTAAGACTTATTACATGTATAAACTATTTATAATAGGATGATATAAATGAGTAGATACATACATTTTATACTTTGAATAGAGGTGGTTCAATGATGTTTCTTTTTACTATAATTTTGCAGTAACTATTTGCGGACAGAAAAACATTATTTTTAGTATTTGCAGAGTGTTGAAAACTTACTAAATTCTAATATTGACTGGCAGAACCTCAAATTATCCTACTATCGGCTGTTTATCTCAGTTTTGATAAAAAATTTTGTCCCACTAAAGGGACGACCTACGTATTTTTTTTTTACTTGTTTAATATGTTAGTAATATTTTTTGTGAAATCAAATAAATAAACTATTTACTGCAATTTTTATTGAGAAGGTTTAAAACACTATAAATAAATCATATGTGACCTGAATAGTTTGCCTTCAAACATAGGCATTATTTTTCAAACGAGAGAAAACAAGCTGAAATCAAGCACACCTAATACATTACATTTCTTTTCTAAGTATTAAAAAGTATTAATTTAAATTTCTGTGATGCAGAAAAATGTTGGAGTAATCGTAAAAGAATATAAATATTATTTTTATAATAGAAGATTTCAAGGTCTCAAACTATTTTCTATTTTGTGAGTTAAATATTTTAAATTTTCGCACCTAACCACATTAATAGGCGGCCTGTTCATAACATGTTGCCAGGCGGGTGCCAGCCTATTTTTTATAATTTTCCCGTGAATATTTACACTGTCTGTATATGGGACTGTCAAATCCGTTCTCTCAGCGTTTTGATGCGTGCAATTCTCAAATACGCAGTCGGTTAATACACCTAACTGCGATTTGAAAACGCGTGTGAGAAAACGTCTAAATAACATGCACGCAAAGATTGTAAAGATGCGCGTGAAAAGAGTCTCGCTTTCTATCACATTCTCAAATACGCAGTTGGTTAATACACAAAACTGCGATATTTAAACGCATGTGAGAAAACCTAAAAATAACATGCACGCGAAGGTTATGAAGACGTGCGCGAAAAGTGTCTCGCGTTCAGAAATATTCAGTCGGTTAAAACACCTAACTGCTATTTGTAAACATCGAAATAACATGCACGCGAAGGTTACGAAGACGCGCGCGAAAAGAGTCTCGCGTTCACAAATATGCACTCGGTTAAAACACCTAACTGCTATTTGAAAACATTGAAATAACATGCGCGTGAAGGTTACGAAGACGCGCGCGAAAAGAGTCTTGCGCCCACAAATATGCAGTCGGTTAAAGTACCTAACTGCTATTTGTAAACATCGAAATAACATGCGCGTGGAGTTTACGAAGACGGGTGCCAAAAGAGTCTTGCGTTCACAAATATGCAGTTGGTTAATACACCTAACTGCGATATGAAAACGCATGTGAGAAAACGTCAAAATAACATGCACGCGAAGGTTATGAAGACATGCGCGAAAAGAGTCTCGCGTTCAGAAACATGCAGTCGGTTAAAACACCTAACTGCTATTTGTAAACATCGAAATAACATGCACGCGAAGGTTACGAAGACGCGTGCGAAAAGAGTCTCGCGTTTACAAATATGCAGTCGGTTAAAACACCTAACTGCTATTTGAAAACATCGAAATATCATGCACGCGAAGGTTACTAAGACGCGCGCGAAAAGAGTCTTGCGTCCACATATATGCAGTCGGTTAAAACACCTAACTGCTATTTGAAAACATCGAAATAACATGCGCGCGAAGTTTACGAAGACGCGTGCCAAAGGAGTCTTGCGTTCACAAATATGCAGTCGGTTAAAACAATTAACTGCTATTTGAAAACGTTGAAATAGTATTCGGTGATGGGTTACGCGAGTAAAAGACGCGCGCGAGAAGAGCCTCGTTTTCTCTCGCATTTCCAAATACGCAGTCGGTTAAGACACCTAACTGCTATTTGAAGAGTAGCGAGCGCCGGGGTCCGCGCAGCGACCCGCACTCTGGCACTCGCGCGAGAGAAGTGTTGTTACAGCCGGGCACGTCTCATTTATAAGGATCGTCGAAGCTACCCCGCCGCGAATTACGATGAACGGTATTCTGCATCAATCGACGCGCGGCCGCATCTGCTCCGCGCCAAACACGCGTTTGGCCGAGCGGCGGCGCCGACGGCGGAGAAGAGCTGCTTCGCACCAATCACAGCTTTTGCTTGAGCGATGGCTCTTGCGCAGCGGCGTGCTGGTCCGCGCTTTGACTATAAAACTGGGTTACTTTCGAGAGTTCGGCACACTCGTCAAGATAGGTACATCGAGCCCTGACGTGCTTTGCATAGTTGCTGTGACTGCGCTAAATGAAATGGCAGAGCGGGAGCCCCGCCGATCATCGCTACAGACCCCACTTCATACGGATTCTCCGGACCATGTGTTGGTGTATGACATGGAGGCCCAGCGCTACATTGAGGAGCCTCGGGTCACACGGCCCCAGCAGGAGCCACAGCAGTAACAGAAACATCAGCAGCAGCGGTCGCACGAGGTGATTGTGCTAGGATCACCTGATTCATTGCCTGAAATAGTTTGCGTGGGCTACTACAGGCCTGAGCCTGCTAAGGTTGCGCGCAAACTTTTTTAGCTTTTTTTTTTTATTAATCAACCCTTTTCAGGACCACTAAAATATTTAAATGTTGGAACTAATTGTTCCCTTTATTTTTTTTAAATACTTCCTAGATCCCCCAGGTGTCCTGAATCCCTACTGAATCTGAATCCCCACGTCAGCCCGAATCCCCACGTGAGCTCGAATCCCCATAGCTCATCTACTCACTAGGTTTTACCTATGCGCAATCTGCGCGCTGTTGTTTTTATAAATTTATAACTCGTATGATCATATGATCAATCCCAGCGAATCAAATAACGATTAAAGTGAACTCATTTTTAAGCTCATCATTTTTTTAAAGATAGGATTAATAAGATTTGGTTGAAGGTACGTTTTATAGCTTCCTTTATTGGTTGAGCTCAATGCACGGCCTCCCATTATTCTTTTAATTAGATTTCTTTCATTAATAAGAATTGGTTGTGGGTACGTATTGCAGTTCTTTTTATTGGTTGAGCCCAATGCACGGCTTCCCACTATTTCACTGTTAAGACTTGGTTGAGGGTACTTATTGTAACTCCTTTTATTGTTTGAGCGCAAAGCACGGCCTCCCATTATTCTTTCAAAATTTATTACTAGTAAGACACAAGAATATGCAATAAAGTTCCTTTTATTTGTTGAAAGTAGTGCATGAACTGCGCGATTATTTAAAAAATTTATAATTTATTAATTATTTACTCGTATGTCTTTAAATTACTAATATTAGCTTCAGCAAATACATTTATTTATGTGCATAAGTACACAAAACGAAGAAATTAAAATGTTTGATCATGGTTTGCTACACGTAATTTCTAACCCTCTAGAAGAACATTACTATAGTAATGGATATATCTTGTTTACATTTTATTTTAAATGTTTGTCACATTTGTGTTTGTAGATCCTAACATTAAATAAGTTTTTCAGGATTTTAGGAACCGGTTAATTTTTTTCTACTTTTTCGAGCAACGAGTTTATACAAATAAAAAGTATACGTAACTTTTAACGATTTAAAAAAATTGTTTAAAGTTATCAACTAACGTATTGTTTTGTCAAGTTAATATTATGGTCGAGTCTGTTCTTAAAGAAGAAAAAATAAATAAAAATTACTCAAGCGCATTGTACTTCAAAAATGCTCTAAAAAATAACAATAAATACTAAATTTCTTTTATTTTTATAGAACACCTCTGTGTATGCTGCCTTACGGAAAGGAGCGAATGTTTGTTTGTGCCATGGGGGCACAAATGCTGCTGCGAACGGTGCGCTAGGAGAGTGTATGACATAAATCCAAAAAGATGTCCTTTTTGTAGAACAACATTCAATATGTATGTTAAAGTATACATCGTTTAAGGCAGTTCTTTTGGTCGCAACAGCAGTTTTAATATTTTTAATTTTTAATATATATATATATTTATATATTAGAAGGAACATAAAACAATTTTTTTCAGACAAATTCAGGCAATAGTTACTATGATTTTTTTACAATTAAAGACAAAAACTTCAATAAGTTCTTTAATTTTTTTTTGTTTTTCATCTGATCTTAACGAAATAAAGTTTATTTTGTTTGTTAACAAATATCAGGGGGATTATGCATGGGAAAATTTATGATACGTGTTACCAGTATGGCATAATATCAATTTGTTTAAAAAAAGCAACTCAAGTTTTAATGAACAAATTGATATTGTGCCATACTGGTAACTCGTATCATAAATTTTCCCATGCATAATCCCCCTGAAATTTGTTAACGAACAAAATAAGCTTTCTTTCGTTAAGATCAGATAAATTTTATTCTTAATTGTAACAAAATCATAGTAACTATTGCTTAAATTTGAAAAAAATTGTTTTATGTTCCTTCTAGTATATATTTGTTACATATACTAAATCTTGGATTATCAAATTAATAAAGCATTATTTAAAATTTAAAAATTCTCAAACTGCTGTTTAATGAGAACTTTAATGAGAAAAAAAGCAGCAGCGCCATGCTGGGCGTGACATGTTTTATATTCACCTTTTTATTAATAAAGTGACTAAAAATAATTTTTCTGCGTCATATCATTATTTACCAACCCTTGAAATTACAGATCTCGCCTTTGGCTCGGGTGGCAATTTACACCAGCTGTGGACTGTCCAAATTTTTCCCGTCATAGGTGCGTAATATACTATACCACTACGGAGGGATAGAATCACATCGAAACATCATTTTGTTTCTCACTTACTAGGATATTTTTATAATCATGAGTAATTTCTAGGACGCATTGGGGCTTCTGCAAAAATATTACCGCTTATCGTCGTAGTATATACTGTCGTTTTACAATATAACATTGTCAATAATAAAATAACAAACTTAACTTACCTTTTACAGAACATGACATTGTTGTAAATATTATAGAAAAAATTATGAATATCTGAAATGAAATTTATATTTGTAACAAATGTTAATTATGTACGGAAAATAGACATTTATGTTTATATTGATTTGTCGTCATGTAAAACACACACAAAAAAACACAAATATTTCTGGTCGAGTTGATTATCACAAGAGTACTCGTGTAAATTACTTAGTAATATTTCATTAAATCATGACATTCAAGTGTGAACGAAATATTTGTGCACGATTTCGGAAAAAAAAATTGTACATGGTAATCAGTGCACAAATGAATATATTAGTGATTATTTTTTACAGGAAAATTGTTAGCTTAAAAGTAATATCGTTAATATTATTGTAACATTTCAACAATTATTAATTCACCAATCAGTAATAGTGCAGAGATCAATCTTTAAAAATGTCTTTGTTTGGACTTAAAATCTCAAAACGGGGTCGAGTTACATTGAAAAGAACAAGATTCGTGTAATACCACGGGCCAGATTTTTCTTAAATAAATTAAAAATTTCACGTTTCCGTAAACTTTTGTAAATTTTCTAAAAAAAAACCATAAATTTGTTATTCGAAAAGTTATAAGTTTGTATTCATGGAAAAAATTGATATTTTCCAAAATATACTGTTTACATCGATTTTAGCAATTCAATAAATTTTTTATTACAATTTACTTGACAAGTTTTCGACTTTCCACTCTCGCAATTCGCGATCTGCAAGCACAAACGTAAAAAAAAAGCTTCAACGGAGTCGTATACATGAATCGGCCTAAAAATCCGTCCTGCGCTCGGACTCCAGCTATCTGTGGTGATTGAATTTAATAGGCTAAATGGGTATATATATACGTTTCGAAATTTTGGGAATTCTAAACATATTTTTCGCCATTTTAGCTAATCGTTACATCCTCATTTAAGCATTTTATTTTCGAATATATGAACGTCGTAATATTTTTTTTCTATTTCTCTTTTTCGAAAATAGCCATATTCTACTACAATACTAGAATTTTTATTTTATTTTCGTGATAATTTTCAGTCTATTCTTTCAACGATATCCTTTTTAAAATTGTTTTATAAAGTATTCTACATTTATATATTTTTTTTATCTACTATGTCGATTATTTGGATAGTAGAATACAATATACAATTTTTTAAATATTTATAAATTATTAAATCATTGAAAAAAAAGTATAATGAATAAACGTATTTCATATTTAAAATATATACTATACATATAGGAATGATATATTTATTTGGAGGAAGCAACATGCTAATGAATTAGCAGCGGTTTTTTTTCTCACACTACGCGTAAAGTATTGTGTTTACACCCGGATAAATTCGAAAAAAGCTTAGGTATTTCTCAAAATTGGAATACAAGTCTTTTTGAAGTCACTGATCACGACCTTGCTGTCGGAGTTTGGAAATTGAAAATGGCGCATCCAATATGACGATTGCAAGTTGTAAAAGTGCTTAGAGTTGGTTGAAAATTGGTATGCAGGGGTTTCGAGATCGTTGATCAGGATTTTGCTATTATACTTTCGAAAATCAAAATGGCGGATCCAATAGAGCCGTTAAAAACTCGAAAAAAGGCTTAGCTTTTGTATTAGTTTGGTATACAGGTGTTTTTGAGGTCGCTGATCAATTTTTTCCATTAAACTTTCGAAATAAAAAATGGCGGATCCAATATGGCTGCCAAAAAGTTTAGAAGGAAGCTTAGATTCTGCTTAAAGTGTGTACACGGTAGTTTTCATTGTCGCTGATCAGGACTTTGCTATCACACTTTCAAAATTCTTAATGGCGGACCCAATATGGTGGTTAAAATTTCGAAAGAAGCTTAGATTTTTCTCAAAATTGGAATTCAGAGGTTTCGAGGTCGCCGATCACAATTTTGCTATCAGACTTCCGAAATTCAAAACGGTGGTAAAAAATTCGAAAAGAGCTTAGATTTTATTTAAAATGGCTATACTGTTTATGTCGCTAATCACGATTTTTTTATTGGACTATTGAAAATCAAAATGGTGGACCCAATATGGCGGTTAAAATTTCGGAGAAAGCTTAGATTTGGTTCAGAATAGGTATACAGGAGATTTCGAGCTCGCTGATCACGATCTTGCTATGAGGCTTAGGAAATTCAAAAGAGCGGTAAAAAATTCGAAACGAGCTTGGATTTGGCTTATAGTTTGTACACGGCAGTTTTTCAAGGTAGCTGATCAGGATTTTGCTATCAGACTTTCAAAATTCTTAATGGCGGATCCAATACGGTGTTTAAAAATTCGAAGAAAGCTTAGGTTTTTCTCAAAATCGGAATTCGGAGGTTTCAAAAACGCTGATAACGATTTTGCTATCAGACTTATGACATTCAAAATGGCTGATCCAATGTGGCGGTTGAAAGTGCGAAAAAAGCTTAGATTTAGCTAAAAATTGTAACACATGGATTTCGAGGTCGCTGTTCACGTTCTTGCTATCAGACTTTCGAAATTCAAAGTGGTGGTATCAAGTTCGAAGGAAGCTTAAATTTTGCTTAAAATTTGTATACTAAGGTTTTCATGACACTGATCAAAATTAGAAATGGTAGATATAATATGGTAATTGAAAGTTCGGAAAAAGTTGAGATTTTGCTGAAAATTGGTATGCAGATTCTTTCTATGTCGCTGATCACGATCTTGCTATCAGACTTCCGAAATTCAAAAGAGCTGTCAAAAGTTCGAAGGACGTTTAGATTTTGCTTCAAGTTTGTGTACAGGGATTTTGGAGGTCGCTAATCAGAATCTTTCTATAAGACTTTCGAAATTTAAAATTGCGGATCCTATGTGACCGTCAAAAGTTCAAAAAAGCTTAAATTCTGTTGAAAATTGGTTATGTAATACTCTAGTTTAGACTATTTCTCTTAATCATAGATTAAGAAGTAATAAGTAAATAGTTCTCCAACTTATAAATGGGGGGTTGGCGAGCGAAGCGAACAGGGGGGTACCGCCCCTTGTATATATATATGGGATATTTCAGGTGAAGTCAGCAGCTCAAAATTTTAAAATTGCTCAAAACTCATTTTCTTTTAGTTTTTTATGAAAAAAAAATGTTTCTCAAATTTTAGATCGATAGTTGCAAAAATAAAAAAGCTATGCAAGATTGAAAATTCAATTTTTTTGCAATTTTTGGTTAAAATCCAAGTTTATTCATTTTTTAACTCAAAATCTTGAAACTTTTTGTAGAGAACATTGATTGGCATAAAGTTTCAATTTTTTCTGTAGAATATGCCAGCATTTTTTTATGACCCTTTTTGAAAGTGTCCGATTGGCTGCTTCTTAGTATACCCAAATGTTTTTTATTCGACAAAATTTTTTTGTATTCGTTTTCGAAAACGCTTCAAACTGTTTTTTTGATCAATACTGGCCAAGCAAAGGGAAAAAAGTTACAATTTTTTGAAATATCAAGAAAAATCCGTAATTTCAATTTTTGACAACATGATTAATGAAACTGAATATTATTCATACATCTTATGGCATGGACCATACCACTGAATTTTGTTAGAGCATCAAATAGAACATTATACATATAGCTCTACAGCATTTTGAGGATTATATTCGGCAAAAATACCGACTTTTGAGGATTTTTTAGCATTTTGAGGAGCATCCTCAAAAGTCGTCGGTAACCGCTTAGCATTTTGAGGATTTTTTTCGGCGTCCACAATAGTGTGTTAATACATCGATTTCGGAAATTCCGTAATATTTTTCCGTAAAAGCGGGCGCCGCAGGTGTCGTAGTGTTAGTTAATAACCTTAGGGTTATTATTTCTTTAGTCACGCGCTTGTTTCCTGATTGTTTATAACAATGTTTATATTTGTGTCACTGCTATTGTAGAAAATCTTTATGAAATCCTCAAAAGGATCCCAGGATAAAATTATATGTATGGGTCGTTCTTGTACTTTTCGGTCATAACCGATCGCAGGGGGTCAATCGTTTCCCTCGCCGATATTTCCTGTAAAAGTACATGTAAAAAAGTGAGAAAGCTCTAATATTAGCTCCCCATATCCAATATTGAGACAGCTACACTGCTGAATTTCGAAAAATTGTCAAAAATGTCTATATTTGAAAAATTCTGTGCGGCTCGTTTTTTGATCGATTTGAATGATTCAAGAAGGAATTTCTTTGTTATTTTGTCATATTTTGGAAACAAAATTTGTGGAATAAAAATAACATAATGAAATTTTTACACAAAGGAAAACGTGAATCTAAATATTTTCATTTTTAAGGTTATCTTACAACCTTCGTAGTTCCTCGAGTTTTATAGATATTGAGATCGCGTAGGGCCTATTTTCTTCATCTTAAAAATACGTTTCATTTTCACTCGGCCAACGATTGATTTGATTAACTAGAAGAAATCTACAAAAACCGATTGGGCTCATATTGGACGGAAACAAAAGTTACGAATTTTTCAAAATATCGATGGCTTTTCATGGGTCTAAATTACTTGAAATTCATGTATTTATTGCCCGAAGATTTGAAAATATTAAAAATATTTTATGAAATAATTTGAAAATGCTAAAAACGACAGAGAAAATTACAAAAGCTCTTAAATTAAGCAATTAAAAGTAGTTTTTCAATTTTTTAAAATAATTAATCAAATAATTTTAATATTTCCAACTCTTCGGGCCATTACTGCATGAATTTTAAGTAATTGAGGACTTGTCCCATGAAAATTCATTGAATACTTTTTTTTAAAAAGGCCTCAGAAGCCACTATGTGTAAGATCCCCTTTAAGGAGGTTCGATACCGAAATGAAAAAGGTTACGTCATTCCAAAAACTAAATATTGTTGTTCTTCGATTGATTTTCTATTAGTGTGTGAAATTTCAGATCGTTTGTCAACTCAATTATGAAATTTTTCAACTTCAAAGTTCAACTCTTATACACAGGCTCTTATGGAAGTACCTTGGATCCCCTCACCGCGCCCCGCGAGCGGTGGGCTATCGAACCACCTTGAGGTGGCTCCGGCGCGCTGGGCCGTATCATTGGGAGGCTCTTTAGGGTGCATTGCATTTTTACTTAAAGAATCGATCAAATTGCAATAAAACAGTTAATAGTAAGTTATAAGTACTCTTAAGCATTTAAGCACCCTACAGTATAAAAGATAAAAAAGTTATTCATCACTATTGATCAAGTACTACGGCTCTGGTAGTGTATTGGAACGTCCGTGTTACCATGTCGCGAAAACGGTAAAGTAAGCGCGATAAATGTTCCAGTTTCGGTTTACGCCTACACGTAATAACCACGGGAGTAGGAACGCGTGAAAATAGCTAATCGGACTACCAAAATAAACAATGCTAATGCGCGAAATTCATAAAGCGGCAATCGTCAGCGTCAACGAACAATTAGAGAGACAGAAAAAAGATAAAGGATAGCGATCTACAGAGTTACTTACTTTGGGGCGGTTGCGGTTGACTCGTTCTCTCAGTTAGCCCTCAGCAGTCTCAGGACCCAAGCGCAGCGGGCGATTCAAATGGCAGAAGGACAGGATTGTGTAAATAAAGTAAAACTCAAAAATGCAATTATGTGATGTTTATTAATTGCATAAAGTTACGTTAAAACTGTTACACACTAATTGTAGTCGAGATATAATATCAACAATTATTTGCGAGATTACAATCAGAGAAGCTTGACGAATATTTTAAGTTAATTTCACACGAAAATATTCTACGTAAATTCGGCTCGAAAATATTCTACGTAAATTCGGCTCGAAAATATTCTAAGTAAATTCGGCTCGAAAATATTTCTCAGTAAATTCGGCTCGAAAATATTCTAAGTCCGAATACGATAAATTAGTCGAAATTATTCTAAGTCCAATTGTTACAATTAAATAGTCGTCGGTCAAGGGCTTCAACCTTCGAAACAAGAACAAAAGCTTCTGCCTCGAGTGGAGGCGCGATGCGGCTTTTATACCCGCGCTTCTATCTAGGGCAGATACAAAGATAGGGGAGTGTAGGGTATCTCATCTTTTGCATGGGGTGGCAAAGATTCAGGTAGGGAATAAGGTTACTCGAGTTCAAATGTGGCGCTTGCCAAGGACAACGGTTGGATCGATAGGCGGTAAAGATAGGGGTAAGGTAGGACTTGTTACCATGCGAACTGTGGCTCTCGCAGGTAACCCAGTTGCTACTAGGTGGCGTTACGGACAGGAAATAGGACTCATGGTAACATGAAGGAGAAAAGGTTGTAGGGTGGTAAGGATAGACGGTAGCACGGATCTCAAAAGTAGCGGTCAGTCGTGCTCGACGTGACACGTCCCCCCCAAATATGTGCGCTGCGGGGCGGCGCTCGCTGGTCCCTCCGTCCTAGTTTCGCAATTTTAACATACGCTGTAAGTCTGATTGTCTTCGAAGCCTTCCTTTCCAAACTTTAGGTGCAAGATGTAACCTCTTCCTGTTCGCTCTGCCTTAGCCTGCTTAGTAGCGGGCGAAGTAAGTAGTCGTTGTTTTCCATTGCACGACTTCCTCGTCCTCGATAAATTTGAAAGCGTATCCATGATTATTAAGCTCGTTTAGTCAACGCATATTCCCTCTCTTGCCATGCCGATGGACCGGTCGTCAGTATTGGCCAGTAGCTTCCAGGCATCTCCTCCCTTGAACAAATTAACACTTGCCTTATTATGAGCAGATGCAGTTGCCTCCTGTTCATCGCCGCGCCCTGGTTCTCCTTCACTGTGGCCATACATGAATCGTACCACAGCACACCACAGAAATATAATTCGCAGCAGCCTAAACTGCAGACGGTTGCCTCAGGTTATTCCCTTCAGTTCCCGCTCGTCGACTTCAATGTTTGCCTTTGGAGTGCGTCTACCTTGCTCTACTAGATTTGTGTTACTTCCACATACCTCATAACAACGGCAGTTCGTCAGATAAAGTGAATCCGTAAGGCTATGCGTATCCCCTTTGGTCGTTGACGTCCAAGGTCGTTACATTGCTTGAAGTTCACGATGAGACTTCACCATAGCTGAGCGACGGCATAAAGTCATACGAGCTGTGCTGTGTTGGCGATTACTAAGTATTGGCGGGCAAAGTGTAGTGTCGTAAGGTTGCAATGGGGTCGCTGTGGCTGGCACAATAGCTGGCGAAGGAACACTCCCTCGTCCGCTTGGTTTCAATTTGGATGGGATAGGAATATTAGTAAAAAAAAAAGGAAAGTTGGAAGGAAAGTATCGTACCCTAATCGACTTTTTCTTTACTGACAAATTTCCTCTACCCAAGTTTACAAATTCCCTATTGATAATTTTTATACTAAAATTCATAATTTTTATACCATATAACAATACCATATTTATTTTCTTCCCCCCTATACTGGCGTTGGAGATGTGCTCGCCTCGCTTTATTCTGAGTAATACGATACCCTTACAAAATTGCAACGCAAAGTAGACTAATACAGTACTCCTATACGGAATTGCGATCCAAAACTTAATTTTAATCTTTACTTTCAAGTAAGCGAAAGACTAAAGAGATAAATATTTCTACAAAGCTAACAATAACCAGAATAAGAAATACAGAAAGTACTATGTATAACAAATCTTTTGTTGAAATCTCATTTCGAAAGTTAATCACGTGAACACTATGCTAATTTTCGAAGTTTTATTTAATAGATAATTCTATGTGCAAGTTTCATTTCACATTAGGTAAGTATTAGTAGTAAGTACCACAATGTCCCAGTCATTATAGCATCGTTGAATTCCACACATTCGTCAATTCGCATTCCACAATTCTTTGGAAATTTAATTATTTGACAGTCCGAAATCGGAATTTTATAAACTTTCCGGAATAAGCAACTTCTAAACTAAATTCGCTTACAGTCGAAATAAGCCATAACCCATTCTTTTGAAAATAACGCTCTTTTCTTTGTGAAAACTATATGTTACCTATATGGTAAATTATCATAATTAGTTTTTGATAAGAGCATTTTCTCACAAGACATAAGATTTTTAACATAACACTGATTTTCACAACAAAAGCATTTCTTTCATTACATATTCTTTCATTGATTTAAGCATAAATAATAGTTGCCTATATCAGTCACTATCATAAGTATTGTCCGCTTGCAGTTGTATAATAAACTCGATTAGTGTTTTGTTATCCGGATTTAGTCTGAAAAACTAGAAAATATTGCATTGCGTACACAAAAAGAAGTGTCCCTATTTGTAAAAGGTACAACCAGTTCAATACATAATTCACTACTTACACTATATTTACTTTCATAACCCAATCGAATAAAATAGATCGAACTTTTGATAGAAAAAACTGTAAAGCTAAACTTTTCGTATCTCTTATGCTTAGCAAAGATTTATTTAATTCCGCCGATGTAAACGAACAGCACCTTTCGGCGATCCGCTGTTTAGTTTTGAATACAATATCCATTAACGCGTATATAAATTTTTCAAGCTAAAGTCAAGATTGACTTCTGTTTTTGTATTTTCCAATCAGAAATTCTTTTACTTTATTATCCAACCTTTCAAACTATTTTACCACAGCCGTTCTCTCGCTTGCGTAATCATTCTCTATTATATAAATATAGGTTCTTTTTCACCCGTCATAATTTTGACCTTGTCGTCTCGCGATGTCCACATTGCCCTATTAATTTCTTTATAATTTCCTAACAAATAGCTAGTAGGTGGTATATTGTACTCCTCCCCTTTGAGACAACGGCAAGGTCATAAAATAACTCACTCTTTTTCAAATTATTAGTTAGTGCGCCTAAACTATGTAAATGTACCTATATCTAAGATTTTTATTAAGTATGTTATCGTGTTATCGGATTCATTTAATTGCTGATACGCGTCTTGTAAAGTAATTTTTCTTCATCCAATTTCGCTGGTTTAAATTACATACTGGTACAAATTCGCATTTTCAAATGCCAATCTTGGATTGGTGTCGATTGCATAATTGTAAAGTAGCCCATCCCTTGCTCGGATGCTAGAAAGGACAGCAGAAATCCGGTGACTTCGATTAATAGTTTGACGTCCACTGCTGCTCGCTTTAAATTACGATTTATTCTAAAAAATTTCAAAAGAACTAAGTTAAAACTGCTAAGAATTAAAAACCCATTGTGTGTACAATTTTGAAGAATCTTTATCTGCAAACATGAAAGTAATATATTATCTTTATTAGTCCGAAAACTGGTTTCAATTTCAAAGTTGTTGCAAGAATGAACATCAACGTCCTCATCTGTAAACATGAATAAAAATGTTAATTTTCTAACTTACGTTAAGTTTACTTTTTATTCTTACAAGCTTTCGGAATCTGCGTGCGGTTTAACATGCGACAAGCGTGAGCGATTACTATGCACCACTTTGGTCTTATTTGCCTTAATTTGAATTTTTATGCGGTTTTGGCCCGCACTGCAACCACACAAAATCGCCTATTTTGAAATTCTTATGATTTGATTTTTATCATAATATTCTTTAGCTCTTTGTTTAGCCGATAGTAGTTTTTCTTGTGCGGTTCTTTGGAGAAAACTCAATCTTTCGACCAAAATTGTCATGTACCCCGCGTAAGTAGGCAATAAATCTTCCGGCTCTAAGGGGTCGCTCGAGGGCACTCTTGCCAGGCGCCCGAACAATAACTCGAACGGAGTGTGTTGGGTTCCTTCATGTTTGCCCGAGTTGAAATTAAACATTGCTAACTCAACCCACTCATCCCAATCTAAATGTTTCGTGGCAAACATTTTCAAAAATTCACTAAGTGGCGAGTGCGAGCGCTCTAAAGAGCCGTTAGATTGAGGGTGAAAAGTGGTAGTTTTTACTTGCTTAATTTTAAATCGTTTCGCAACGCGCTTAACTAATTTACTAAGAAAATTGGAGCCTTCATCAGTAAGCACAGCTTGTGGTGCGCTGAAAGTACAGATAAAGCGTTTAATAAAGGCGTCTGCTACAGTAATAGCAGTTTGGTCTTTTAAAGGGACTCCCACCGAGAATTTTGTAAATTGATCCTGCATAGTTAAAATGTACTCGGATTCGTCTTTAGTTCTCGGTAACGGTCCTACAATGTCCAAACTAACCGTGAAAAATGGAATACACGGGTGGTCCGTTATAACCATTTTCTGTTTTGTTTTGACCCCCACTAATTTTTTAAGCTGGCAGGGATCGCATTTTTTAATGAAGGCTTGTATGTCCTCCTTTAAATGCTCCCACTGATATTTATATTTTATTCTATTCAAAGTTTTAGTTACTCCTTGTGCCCACCCGCCGCCGAACAATGAGCTTCGTGAATTATATCCGCTCTTTTACTCGGCTCCGGGTGCTGTATGAGTCCACGGCAAATAATTATTTTAACACTATTATTACCTAATTCACGTCTTAAACAGGCCAAAATATCTTTAAACTCAACATTTTCGATATTACTGCTCCTAGCCATACTAAAAGAAGCAATTTGGTTAACGTCTAACAATTTGGCTACCTTCCTAAAAAACTGTGTCAAAATTTCTAAGGTATTCCATAAGCTATTTTTACCTTTGCCCCTAAGCGGTAAAACAAAATGCATTTTTATGGACCTTTATGGTTTTAGGCTCTCCCGTTACTAAACTCTCGAAATGCGGAAGCTTCCCTAAATCCTTTAATTGCCTAGACCCCTCATCGAGCGGTTCTCCGTCAGTGCTTACAAAATAAAGGTAACTATCCTTCCTCATAAACAGTTTCTCTCTACAATAGATTATATTGTCTTGAGGACTGACCGTTTTCGACGCGATACTTTTTTCGTTGACCGCGTCCTCGTCCCCGAAAGTCATGTCGGGAAAGGTATCTTTAAACGCCGAGATGTTGTCGCGCCCGGATGCTTCCCCGCACGCGAGCTCTCCTGACATAACCGTTTGCGCACTTTCCTCGAGCGCGAATGCTGAGACAGATGGCGAGATTGGTCTGTGTAGCGTTTCTTTTTTATTGCTATCCGCAGTTTGTGCTACAAGAGACGCAGACGCCTCCTTATCTTCGACAAGGGATGCGCATTCCTGAACCTCTTCGACCGCGGGAGCTACATTTCTTTTACGCGGCGCGAGAGCTTTAATGTCTTGCTTATACTTTTCACTATCTTGGCGGCCCACACGCTTGCGCGTGGCCATTGCATGCAAGGTGGGCGCGCCGTCCCCCTGCTGGCTTTGCCGTTCCTGGGCCGGCTCTACTGTCTGTTCGCCAGCGACAGGATGGCGCCCCTCTCCCCCTATGCCGACTTGTGTAGCTACGCATACTTTTTCCGTAATCGGGTTGTGCGAAAGTGCGTCCGCGTTCAGATTTAATTCACCTTTCTTATAGAGTACGTCGAATTGATAATCTAATAGTTTTAAACGCCAACGCGTGACTCTAGATCCTGGATCATTATGATTATTCAACCAAACTAGTGGCCTGTGGTCAGTAATTAAAGTGAATTTATTTCCATATAAGTAAGGTCTGAATTGCGTAATAGCGTACACGATTGCTAATGCTTCTTTTGAAAACGTACAATAATTCGTTTCTGCTTGATTCATCGCGCGCGACACAAAGGCTATGGGACGATCTTTTCCAATTTCTCCTTGCGATAAAACTGCCCCGATCGCGTACCCGCTAGCGTCGGTAGTTACTAAAAACTTTTCTTCGAAATGCGGATGCGCTAAAACCGGTGGTTCACATAACTTATCACCGAGAGTCTCAAATGCCATTTGCGCGCTCTCATCCCAAACAAAAAGTTGTTTTTTTCTAAGAAGGTCTGTTAAAGGCTTGTCTATTCGTGCAAAACCATTAATAAATCGCCTATAATAACCAGCTAGCCCTAAAAATTGTTTAATATTTTTCTGATTTCTAGGCACTGGAAATTCTTTAACTGCTTTTAGTTTTTCCGGGTCCGGGCATAAACCGTCGCTGCTAATTATATGTCCCAAATAATTAATTTCCGGTTTAAGAAATTCACATTTTTCCGGTTGCAAAACTAAATTAGCATGGCGCAGTTTTTCAAATAATTTCTCGATTGTTTCTATGTGCTCGTTAAAAGTTTTAGAGTAGACGCAAATGTCATCAAAAAAATGTACCACGTTTTTCATACCGGCAATTACTTTAAGAACGAGTGACAAAAATACCGGTGCGCTTGTTTTTAATCCAAAAGGTGATCTAACAAAATGAAATAAACCGAGCTCACACGAAAAAGCTGTTTTTTCTCTGTCCTCAGCTTTAATTTTAATTTGATGATAACCCGCATATAAATCGAAAACTGAGAAAAATTTGGCATCACCGAGTTGATCCAAAATATCCGCTATGTTCGGAACCGGATGATTGTAATCGGGTATAATGGGATTTAACTTTCTAAAGTCTACTACTACCCTAAATTTTTTCTTGCCGTCGAGTCCAGGTTTTTTGTCAACGCAGAACACCGGCGCCGAGTAGGCGCTCGTCGAAGGCTCGACGATGCCTTTCTCTAACATTTCTTTTACCTGCCTATATTGATCTCTTCTTTTAAAATAGGTGGGTGTCTAAATTGTTTAATTCTAATTGGAATATTCGTTGTTGTAGGTATCTCATGTTCAATTACATTAGTCGCGGGCATAATATCTCCCGCTAAATAGAATCGATCTGAAAATTTCACAAGAAGTGACTCAATTTCAACTAATTGATTAGGTGACAAATGCTTAAGTCGTAAAAGCTCTCTTAATTTAGTCACCCTCTTATTTCCTAAAAGGAAAACCGTGTCTGACATGCACATAATTTGATGGTCGCGTGGCTCCCCTATTTTATGGTTCCGCCTTTCTACCCTAGTCTGGCTACCTAAGTGCGGAGGGTGCGGTCTATGCTTCCATACTGACCAGACTACTCCATTTATATTTCTTTTAATTTCATGCAGCAATTGTCGTAAAACACATAACATGTCAGAAGTCACCTCGTTGTTAGTCACGCGATACTCTCTCATTTTCTTAAAAATAGGTATGACAGTGCACAAATAACAGACAAAACGTTAGCGTATAAGCGTAATAACGAAGCGCATCTCGAATTTTGCAAGTAAGCTAGCTTTCCAAGCTTGACCTGTAGCCCCTCAATAAGGTGTGCCAGCTGAAAATCCTCTCGAACTAAAGCATATGACAATGCTCTGGTTAATTTATTATTTCCGCCCTTCTCAATATTGTCGCACAACGACAAGTTTTGGTTCCTTAACAAATTACTAATTTTGCTAAAACTATTTTTTTTAATCTTAGTTCCTTTATAAATTTCATGCTTGTATTTAATACACGTAAAAGTCCTTATTTTATTACAAACAAAATTTACTTTTCTTCTATTTTTATTCAATGCAATTTTTGCTCTACAATCTGTTATATTTAGTCTAACACTTCTTCCTTGAGTGCTGACACTCATACTATTTTTACTAGTTAAAATTTCCGAATTTTTCTTATTTTCTACCACAATACATTTATTAACTTTACTTTCTAATTTAGTCAAATTTTTTTACAAGAAGATCTTCACTAACTCTATTTTCCCAATTTTTATTTAACAAGTCCAAATACTGTTGAGGTACGCTATCTTTTAACGTTTCCTCTCTAAGTAAATTATTTCCAAATATAATTCTGTTCACTTTTTTTTTCAAACTTTTATTTTTATTAAGCTTAGTTCTCAAATTTTGCTTTTTAGCTATTTTAACTAACTGGTTTTTGGTTTCACAATGCTTAACTTTCAAATCTTTGTTTTTATCAATTTTTAAGTTTAAGCTTTTATTTTCACAAATTTCATTTTTCAATTCTCTAGTTTTTTCAAATTTCAAATTCAAATTTTTGTTTTTACAAATTTTATTTTTCAAATGGCTAGCTTCTTCAAAGTTCAAATTCAAATTGTTGCTTTTAACAATTTTATTTTCCGAATCACTAGTTTTTTCAAAGTTCAAATTCAAAATTTTGCTTTCACAATTTTTACTTTCCAAATCACTAGATTTTTCAAATTTCAAATTCAAATTTTTGTTTTCATCAATTCTATTTTTTAAATCAATTTTCTCCAAGACGTGCAAGGTACAAATTTCAAATGGGGCAATACTTTTAAGCGAAGAAAGACAAACATCTGAAATAACTTTCTCATGCGAAGCAGGTAAATCGCTATAAACGTTCCGAGTGCTACACTCGCCTAAAACAACACTGGATTTGCCCGACCGAGCAGTTGCAACGGGATTTTTCGCGTGTCCGCGTCCGGAATTGCGCTCATCCCCCCACATCGTACCCTGCGTTAGTTCCTTACGTCGTTCGGCTCGTGCCAAACTTACACTCTCTTTGTTTATTGGCCGCGCGATATCTACACTACTCGTGCACCGTAAACTGATTACGTGAGAAGCGATTTCCAAAAATTTTCTTCATAATTAATTTTTGCCCCGTATTTTCTTAATATTTCGCTGCCGATTAACCCGTCCTCTTCAATAGGAAAATCGTCAGGAACCAAATGAAAATACAATGTTAAATCGCGGAAAATCAAGGGTATTTTCCCGCGCGAGTTAATCGATTCCTTAGTAATACCCTTAAGTTCAAGAATTTCGTTTTCAAAAAAAATGGCTTTACTAGGTTTTTTACTACTTTTAAGCAAAGACGGGCCTGCTCCCGTATCTAACATCAATTTGAGCGATACCTGATAATTTTCAAATGGCACTTCTATTACAAGTGACTTACTATTTATACTCAACAAAATGGACCTTCGTGCAAATTTTAGTTCTGATTTGTGTTTGATTGGTGTGGGCGCGCGCTTTCTGATTGTCCCCAGGTCGCGCCCTGCACCGCGGGGCTGTCCGCGTTTCCCGCTTCACGTTGTAATTTTTCTCTATTTTTTCTTTCCAATACCTGCCATTCATTCTTCCAGTGTCCCTCTTTTTTACAATAATTGCAAAGTTTAACAAAATTATTAACTTGATTCGATTGTGCCACTGCGGGACTTTGCGATCTCGGACTATATTGATTTTGTGAAACCTGGGGCGTGGCCGGCCGCGCGCTAGCCAATGGGTTCGCGGCTGGCGCCGAGACGTGCGTTTGTGTAGCTACGGGCTGCGCCCATGTAGACGGCTGTGTCGCTGATTGCTGTGTACCCGGGGGTAATAATGATTTTAACGTCCAACAGTTTTTCGTGATATGATTTCTTTTGCCATAATATTGACAAATTTCTGTCGGTTTATTTTGAACAATTTTAACTTCAGCTGATTCTGCCTTCAGTTTGTTATTTTCTTGATTTAATTTACTTTTACGCGTTGGTTCGGTTTTCCCTAAATCTGTAACCTCACGCTCTATTTCTATCGCTTTTTCTATGGCTTCCTGAAAAGTTGCGGCCACCCCCATGCGCCTCTTAATTTCCCAATCCATACCGCGTACAAAAAATTTTAATTTGTCGGCTTCCACATGCTGTGTGAACCCTGCATCATCCCTTTTTTCTGTTTTTGCGGCCTCTTTTAATTCTATTGCGATACGCCTAGCTCTGTTTGCAAATGTTATAATGTTTTCTTTTTCTCTTTGTCTGGCCGCGGCTAATTCCCCCATCAAGGTGTGATGTGTTTTATACGATCCGAAATTTGCCTCAAAATATTTAACTAGATCCGTCGTATTAAAAAAAAATATTTCCTCCATTGACTTTGCTGCTTCACCCGTTAGCCGTCGTCTAATTAATTTTACCAGGTCGGCTTCGTTTGCTGCCGGAATCATGCTAACGGCTTCTCTTAAACCGAATAAAATGGTACTAAGTGGAATATTACTACCGTCAAATTTTGGTATGCAGTCTAGTGCATCTTTAATCGACAAATTTTTTAACGGAGTTAAAGTTGCATTTGGGCGAAAAGAATTCATTGTCGTTGGCAGTGTTGTTCTAACATTAGCAACTAAAGGCGTACTATGCCCCCTTCTCCCTGCTACGTGCGGAGTATAATTTGCCGAATTTAATAAGTTTGCATCAAAAATCACTTTATTTTGTGTATTATCCCCGTCTGCTCCGTTTAATACCGTTTTATACTGCGTAGCTTCACCGTCTTCCGTTAATTCTTGATCGGATTTGATTAGAGCCGGAAGTTTTTGGGTAATCAAATGTTTACCTACGCTCGAGATTGCTTCCATAATTTCAATAACACTAATATTGTGATGCATACATTCGCGTAAAATGTCTATCATGATTTCATCTTGACAAATTTTTTCAACTAACGTCCTATCCGTGGTTTCTGCAAGAGATAACTGCAACTTCTTAACATCCCGAATTCTTTCCGGATTTACTTCCGATGCCGATTGATATCTAGCCCTGAGCACTGCTACTAACTCATTGAGCGTAGCCGTAACTAACTTAGGTTCCTCTAAACTAAGATATTTTCGCAAAATCTCCGTTGCTTCTGTATTCCTAGCGACCGCACTGTTTGAAGCTGCCATTCTAATAATTTATTTATATTTTTCTTTTGACGCAAGAAACGAAGAGAAAAAGAAAATTTTTATAACTGTGATATGTATGTAAAAAAAATTTTCACTATTTTCACTTTTATCCCGGAAGTGGGCCCCCAATTGTAACGTCCGTGTTACAATGTAGCGAAAACGATAAAGTAAGCGCGATAAATGTTCCAGTTTCGGTTTACGTAATAACAGTGCCTACACGTAATAACCACGGGAGTAGGAACGCGTGAAAATAGCTAATCGGACTACCAAAATAAACAATGCTAATGCGCGAAATTCATAAAGCGGCAAACGTCAGCGTCAACCAACAATTAGAGAGACAGAAAAAAGATAAAGGATAGCGATCTACAGACTTACTTACTTTGGGGCGGTTGCGGTTGGCTCGTTCTCTCAGTGAGCCCTCAGCAGTCTCAGGACCCAAGCGCAGCGGGCGATTCAAATGGCAGAAGGACAGGATTGTGTAAATAAAGTAACACTCAAAAATGCAATTATGTGATGTTTATTAATTGCATAAAGTTACGTTAAAACTGTTACACACTGATTGTAGTAGAGATATAATATCAACAATTATTTGCGAGACTACAATCAGAGAAGCTTGACAAATATTTTAAGTTAATTTCACACGAAAATATTCTACGTAAATTCGGCTCGAAAATATTTTAAGTAAATTCGGCTCGAAAATATTCTAAGTCCGAATGCGATAAATTAGTCGAAATTATTCTAAGTCCAATTGTTACAATTAAATAGTCGTCGGTCAAGGGCTTCAACCTTCGAAACAAAAAGAACAAAAGCTTCTGCCTCGAGTGGCGGCGCGATGCGGCTTTTATACCCGCGCTTCTATCTAGGGCAGATACAATGATAGGGGAGTGTAGGGTATCTCATCTTTTGCATGGGGTGGCAAAGATTCGGGTGGGGAATAAGGTTACTCGGGTTTAAATGTGGCGCTTGCCAAGGACAACGGTTGGATCGATATGCGGTAAAGATAGGGGTAAGGTAGGACTTGTTACCATGCGAACTGTGGCTCTCGCAGATAACCCAGTTGCTACTAGGTGGCGTTACTGACAGGAAATAGGACTCATGGTAACATGAAGGAAAAAAGGTTGTAGGGTGGCAAGGATAGATGGTAGCACAGGTGTCAAAAGTAGCGGTCAGTCGTGCTCGACGTAACAGTATATAGATATATCTTATACACAGGAAGCGCGGCTTTTCATTTTATACGTAAAGATTTCTTCGAAATTTTTTCATCGATCGTTATTATTCAATACATCATTGTAAACTATAGATGATGAACAGTTATTTACAAGTATATAAACTACCAGGGCCGTAGTACTTGATCAATAGTGATGAATAACTTTTTTATCTTTTATATTGTAGGGTGCTTAAATGCTTAAGAGTACTTTATAACTTACTATTAACTGTTTTATTGCAATTTGATCGATTCTTTAAGTAAAAATGCAATGCACCCTAAAGAGCCTGCCAATGATACGGCCCAGCGCGCCGTAGTCACCTTAAGGTGGTTCGATAGCTCACCGCTCGCAGGGCGTGGGGAGGGGGTCCCCTTTTTAAAAGAATCGCGTCATAAGTGTTTTGTGTTTTACCAAGGTACTTCCATAAGAGCCCGTGTATAAGAGTTGAACTTTGAAGTTGAATAATTTAATAATCGAGTTGACAAACGATCTGAAATTTCACACACTAATAGAAAATCAATCGAAGAACAACAATATTTAGTTTTTGGAATGACGTAACCTTCTTCATTTCGGTATCGAACCTCATTAAAGGAGGTCTTACACATAGTTGCTTCTGAGGCTTTTTCTAAAAAAAGTATTCAATGAATTTTCATGGGACAAGTCCTAAATTACTTAAAATTCATGCAGTAATGGCTGGAAGAGTTGGAAATATTAAAATTATTTGATTAATTATTTTAAAAAATTGAAAAACCACTTTTAATTGCTTAATTTTAAGAGCTTTTGTAATTTTCTTTGTCGTTTTTAGCATTTTCAAATTATTTCATAAAATATTTTTAATATTTTCAAATCTTCGGGCAATAAATACATGAATTTCAAGTAATTTAGACCCATGAAAAGCCATCGATCAGCTGATTTTGGCCTCAGAAGCCACTAGGTGTAACACGCCCTTAATGGATACGTATACGAAAAACACCTATTTTGAAAAATTCGTAACTTTTGCAAATATCCAAAAAACCGAACGAAACCAATTAGATCGTTTTCTAGAAGGTTAAAACTTTTTTTTCCGCCGAATACGAGCCCAATCGGTTTTGATAGAAAAAAGTTACATGGGTGCCAATATTGCGATTTTCGAAAATCGACCATATTGAAAGAGCTGTATGTTTTCTTCTATTTAATCAAATCAATCGTTGGCCGAGTGAAAATGAAATGTATTTTTAAGACGAAGAAAATAGGCCCTACCCGACCTCAATATCTATAAAACTCGAGGAACTACGAAAGTTGAAAGATAACCTTAAAAATGAAAGTATTTAGATTCACGTTTTCCTTTGTGTAAAAATTTCGTTGCCTTATTTTTATTCCACAAATTTTTTTTCTAAAATTTGACAAAGTAACAAAGAAATTCCTTCTCGAATCATTCAAATCGATCAAAAAACGAGCCGCACAGAATTTTTCGAAAATAGCCATTTTTTGACAATTTTTCGAAATTCAGCATAGTGTAGCTGTCTCAATATTGGATATGGGGAGCTAATATTGGGGCTTTCTCACTTTTTTTATATGTACTTTCTCAGGAAAAATCAGCGAGGAAAAGGATTGGCCCCCTGCGACCGGTTATGACCGAAAAGTACAAGAACGACCCATATATATATATATATATATATATATATATATATATATATATATATATATATATATATATAGTCAGTTTGAGGAGAAATTTTCATATATAAATATATGTATTGGTCACTTCGAGGAGCTCGAGGCACTTTTAGGAGACTTTTGGCACTTTAAGAAGTTTTCACTCTATGCGAATTGGGCACTTTGAGGAGATGGGTTTATTTCTTTAGTCACGCTGTCCGAACCCTGATTGTCGAAACCCTGGCTCCTCAAAGTGACCACCCGGGTAAAAAAGTTTTATATATGATTATTTATGTCGTTTATCGGTTTTGGAGAGTTCTTCTAGATATTATATACCGGTTTTGAAGAGCCTCTTCACACCGGCAATGATATATATGACCGGTTTTGGAGAGTTTCCGGCTCTTTTCTAGAGTTTATAACCGTAGGGTCCATATTTCTCTAGTCACGTTAACATAGGCAACTGAGAAAAAGAACTATACCTCTCCAAAACCGGTTCACCTACATACTTATATATATATATATATATATATATATATATATATATATATATATATATATATATATATATATATATATATATATATATATATATATATATATATATATATATATATATATATATATATATATATATATAAATATATATATATATACACGGTGACCCATTTTAATCGCTACACCCGGATTTTTCGGATCCTAAGACAGATAGGAAAAAATGATTCAGACAAAAGTTGTAGGGGACGAAGGGGGCCAAACGATGGTCCTAACAGCTTTGACCTTGAACTTGACCTTCAAGGTTATTTCAAGGTCAAGTGGTTTTTTTTAATAGGAACACCTATTTTTGACCCCGGATTCGGAAAGAGCGGGAAATTTTACGTTCAAAATCATATTGAGACATTTTTTTTCAAGGTCATTTCAAGGTGATTTCAAGGCCAAATGAAGGTCGAACTGCGAAAAATCCATTTTAAGTCGTTTTTTCCATGAGTCACAGGCTTAAGTGGTTCAAACTGATCGTAGGTTTAATAGGAAACATACACACCCAAAACTTTCACATCCTAGTAAACAAATATCAAACTTGCACATCCGAACCCCATGCTCTTCATAGCCTCACATGCTAAACTGTTACACCAGACATCCCCCAGTCCCACACATCTCTACCCCATGTCTGATGTTTGTTTAACGGAAACTTCAAGATCATTAAAGCTTCTGTTGTAAATGTGTCAACCTTACGTTTAGCGCTACCCAGAAACAACGACGTGGACGTAGTAAGGATTGTTTCCTTTGGGGTGCTTGATTAAAGTGAGTCCCCTTGCCTCTCACTGTTCAGGGTGCTAGATTTAAGTGAGTCCCTTCGCCTCTCACTGATCGGGGTGCTTGATTAAAATGAGTCCCCTTGCCTCTCACTGTTCAGGGTGCTTGATTTAAGTGAGTCCCTTCGCCTCTCACTGATCGGGGTGCTTGATTAAAGTGAGTCCCCTTGCCTCTCACTGTTCAGGGTGCTTGATTTAACTGAGTCCCTTCGCCTCTCACTTATGTGTTTATCTAACCTCGAAGAAAATGTTCGAAATTACGACCATTTGCTTCCAGGCACATAGTCAAACGCCTTTGGAAGTGGCCAACGGTGTTTAGCAAAGTTTGCCTTGGAATGGCAGCGCATGCTCGACGAATTCTGTCCATCATGTCTACTCTTGTGGTGGGCCTTTCCTCAAAAACGGCATTTTTTAAATACCCCCATAAGTAAAAATCTGGTGATGTAAGATCTGGTGAGCAAGCAGGCCATTCAATCGGGCCACCTCGACCAATCCATCTGTTACCATACTGCTCATTCAAAAAAGTCCTGACAATTCGAGCGAAATGTGGTGTTGCGCCGTCCTGCTGGAGCCACATTCTTCGTCGCGTTTCTAAGTCAACATCTTCCATCAATACAGGTAGTTCATCTCTTATTAGCGTTAAGTACGTGTGTTGATTAACATTTTCTTCGAAAAAATAAGGGCCAACCACACATCCATTAATAATCCCACACCATACCATAATACTCCATCGTCTTTGATGGTTTACAGTTCTGACCCAATGAGGATTAACATCAGACCAGTAATGACAATTATGTCTATTCAATTCCCCATCACTTTCAAATTTTGCCTCATCAGAAAAAAGAACAAAATTAAAAAAGTCTGGATCATTTTCTATCATTTGTAAAGCCCATTGGCAAAACACAATACGCTGTTGAAAATGAGCAAACTGTAGCTCTTGGACCAGAGTAATATGATACGCATGAAATCTAAGCACCTTCATAATTCTTAAAAATGTACTTTTTGGAAGACCGATTTCCTTTTCGATTCGACGAGCGCTTATCTGCGGGTCAAGATGAATTATTACCAGAATAGTCACAGCCCGATTATCATTTTCATCATATTGATGGCGCCTACGTTGACGAACCATGTGTCCACCACGAGCTCTTTGAGTTAAACGTCTGATAGCCATAGCGTCAGGGTGTCGTCTGTCTGGATAGCGTTCTGCATAAATTCTTGCCGCAGCACGATAATTACTTCGGCTTTCTCCTAAAGCCAACATCATGTCAACGATCTCGTTGGGCGGATAGTCAGCCATTTCAGAGCCAGCTATTAATTACTATTAAATTTGAATAGTGAAATGGTATAAAAAATATTAATAATTATAATATTTGCCCGTATACGGTCGCGACCAAAAAAGAAAAATGTTCCTAAATTATGGTAACTTTATCTGACTAAGTGTATTTGCCAAAAGTACTCCGATTGTCACACTTTTGTAATTGTAAGTTTTATAATAAAGTAATAATCATTAAATTATTTCTAATTTGAACTGCACATAATACTAAAACTTGCTTTTATTTTAAATATTGTGAATTATTGCCGTTCAAACTTGAGAAATACTAAAATTGATAATGTAATCATTAAAGGCACATTTACAAATAATTTCTGTTCCGTCAAGATTTTTGTACAAAAAAGAAATGTTGGATCTTTATTCTTTTGAAAGTTATGACTTTTCTTTTTAAACAATGACATTTTTTTACAGCTCATATCTTTAATTTACTCATAATTTTATGACTTTTCTTTTTAAACAATGACATTTTTTTACAGCTCATATCTTTAATTTACTCATAACTTTCAAAAGAATAAATATACAACATTTCTTTTTTGTACAAAAATCTTGACGGAACAGAAATTATTTGTAAATGTGCCTTTAATGATTACATTATCAATATTAGTATTTCTCAAGTTTGAACGGCAATAATTCACAATATTTAAAATAAAAGCAAGTTTTAGTATTATGTGCAGTTCAAATTAGAAATAATTTAATGATTATTACTTTATTATAAAACTTACAATTACAAAAGTGTGACAATCGGAGTACTTTTGGCAAATACACTTAGTCAGATAAAGTTACCATAATTTAGGAACATTTTTCTTTTTTGATCGCGACCGTATACGGGCAAATATTATAATTATTAATATTTTTTATACCATTTCACTATTCAAATTTAATAGTAATTAATAGCTGGCCCTGAAATGGCTGACTATCCGCCCAACGAGATCGTTGACATGATGTTGGCTTTAGGAGAAAGCCGAAGTAATTATCGTGCTGCGGCAAGAATTTATGCTGAACGCTATCCAGACAGACGACACCCTGACGCTATGGCTATCAGACGTTTAACTCAAAGAGCTCGTGGTGGACACATGGTTCGTCAACGTAGGCGCCATCAATATGATGAAAATGATAATCGGGCTGTGACTATTCTGGCAATAATTCATCTTGACCCACAGATAAGCGCTCGTCGAATCGAAAGGGAAATCGGTCTTCCAAAAAGTACATTTTTAAGAATTATGAAGGTGCTTAGATATCATGCGTATCATATTACTCTGGTCCAAGAGCTACAGTTTGCTCATTTTCAACAGCGTATTGTGTTTTGCCAATGGGCTTTACAAATGATAGAAAATGATTCAGACTTTTTTAATTTTGTTCTTTTTTCTGATGAGGCAAAATTTCAAAGTGATGGGGAATTGAATAGACATAATTGTCATTACTGGTCTCATGTTAATCCTCATTGGGTCAGAACTGTAAACCATCAAAGACGATGGAGTATTATGGTATGGTGTGGGATTATTAATGGATGTGTGATTGGCCCTTATTTTTTCGAAGAAAATGTTAATCAACACACGTACTTAACGCTAATAAGAGATGAACTACCTGTATTGATGGAAGATGTTGACTTAGAAATGCGACGAAGAATGTGGCTCCAACAGGACGGCGCAACACCACATTTCGTTCGAATTGTCAGGACTTTTTTGAATGAGCAGTATGGTAACAGATGGATTGGTCGAGGTGGTCCGGTTGAATGGCCTGCTTGCTCACCAGATCTTACATCACCAGATTTTTACTTATGGGGGTATTTAAAAAATGCTGTTTTTGAGGAAAGGCCCACCACAAGAGTAGACATGATGGACAGAATTCGTCGAGCATGCGCTGCCATTCCAAGGCAAACTTTGCTAAACACCGTTCGCCACTTCCAAAGGCGTTTGACTATGTGCCTGGAAGCAAATGGTCGTAATTTCGAACATTTTCTTCGAGGTTAGATAAACACATAAGTGAGAGGCGAAGGGACTCACTTAAATCAAGCACCCTGAATATTGAGAGGCAAGGGGACTCACTTTAATCAAGCACCCCGATCAGTGAGAGGCGAAGGGACTCACTTAAATCAAGCACCCTGAACAGTGAGAGGCAAGGGGACTCACTTTAATCAAGCACCCCAAAGGAAACAATCCTTACTACGTCCACGTCGTTGTTTCTGGGTAGCGCTAAACGTAAGGTTGACACATTTACAACAGAAGCTTTAATGATCTTGAAGTTTCCGTTAAACAAACATCAGACATGGGGTAGAGATGTGTGGGACTGGGGGATGTCTGGTGTAACAGTTTAGCATGTGAGGCTATGAAGAGCATGGGGTTCGGATGTGCAAGTTTGATATTTGTTTACTAGGATGTGAAAGTTTTGGGTGTGTGGGTTTCCCTATTAAACCTACGATCAGTTTGAACCACTTAAGCCTGTGACTCATGGAAAAAACGACTTAAAATGGATTTTTCGGAGTTCGACCTTCATTTGGCCTTGAAATGACCTTGAAATGACCTTGAAAAAAATGTCTCAATATGATTTTGAACGTAAAATTTCCCGCTCTTTCCGAATCCGGGGTCAAAAATAGGTGTTCCTATTAAAAAAAACTACTTGACCTTGAAATAACCTTGAAGGTCAAGTTCAAGGTCAAAGCTGTTAGGACCATCGTTTGGCCCCCTTCGTTCCCTACAACTTTTGTCTGAATCATTTTTTCCTATCTGTCTTAGGATCCGAAAAATCCGGGTGTAGCGATTAAAATGGGTCACCGTGTATATATATATATATATATATGTATATATATATATATATATATATATATATATATATATATATATATATATATATATATATATAAATATGAAATTCTGGAAGTTTGAGGGGTTATGGGAAGTTTGAGGAGCCTCCTCAAACTTCCAATCTATATATTCAGCATCCGAGCGGAAGTTTGAGGGGTTTTCTAGAGTCTATTTGTCTAGAGTCGGTAACCTGAGGGTTATTATTTCTTTAGCCACTCTGACCGACCGGGGTTGAGCTCCTCAAACTTACTAGCCTATATATATATATATATATATAATTTTATCCTGGGATCCTTTTGAGGATTTCGTAAAGGTTTTTTACAATAGTAGTGACACTAATATAAACATTGTTATAAACAATCAGGAAACAAGCGCGTGACTAAAGAAATAATGACCCTAAGGTTATTAACTAACACCACGACGCCTGCGGCGCCCGCTTTTACGGAAAAATATTACGGAATTTCCGAAATCGATGTATTAACACACTATTGTGGACGCCGCAAAAAAATCCTCAAAATGCTAAGCGGGTACCGACGACTTTTGAGGATGCTCCTCAAAATGCTAAAAAATCCTCAAAAGTCGGTATTTTTGCCGAATATAATCCTCAAAATGCTGTAGAGATATATTTATATGTATATATAAATAATATATAATCGTGTATGATTATATTGATCTTCATTTTTACCTTATATAAGCATATATGGTCATATATATAAATAAAAGTCAATATATAGTCTTATATAGCCATATATGATCAGACCTGAGAATACATGGAAATTTGTCGGGTTCCAATTGTACATTTATATATGATTTTATCTAACTATATATGATCATATATACTCACATATAACGATGCATGGTCATATATGGACATAAGTAGGTAAGCTAAGAGAGTTGCGGCTCACTGAGCCAGAACTCTCTTAGCATTTTCGAGTCGAATTCTACGAGTCCCGTTAACCCATAGTGACCCAGAGCTCTCTTAGCATTTTCTAGTCGAATTCTACGAGCCCCATAGTGAGCCAGAACTTTCATAGCATTTTCGATGTTGCGAGTCCTATCAGTCGCTATCAGCCCCTACTGCGTCAGAACCCACACAACATTTTGAGCGCATATTTAGTGACCTCGCAATCATTTTGAAATGCGCGAGCGCCAGCGCGCAGCTGATAAGAGCGCGCACTGAATGTCCGCGCGCAATCATTTTGAAATGCGCGAGTGCCAGCGCGCAGCCGATAAGAGCGCGCATTGAATGCCCGCGTGCAATCATTTTGAAATGCGCGAGTGCCACCGCGCAACCCATAAGAGCGCGCACTGAATACCCGCGTGCAGTGAATGAGCGCCCGTAGCCAGACCTACGTACATGTGCGCAGTGACATAGCGCTGGAAGATTATGGCCGCTCGCTGTGCATACCGGCATATGACGGCTGCTCCGCACGTGCATATGTTTACATGCACGATGGATGAGAGAGCGCAACCAATTAAAGACCGTTAACGTGTCTGCCCTTATTTATAGCGAGCGCGCGCGAGCATGGAAACTTCGAGATGTTTTCCGCGGAATCCCACGGCAGTAGCGAACCGTCTCGAATGTTGTTGTTATTGCTATACAACCGAACATTCGGGCCGAGCGCTAATCCATCGTGGAATTCCGCGAACTATGTCCCGAAAATTCGGCGCTCGCGCGCGCTCGTTATAAATAAGGGCTCGGCAATGGGACTCATTAGTCTATCTCTCTCTCGCACGCGCGCATACACACACACACGATGGACGCAGCCTCCGCATCATTTCTCCTGGAGGACCTCACCAATGGAGATTTCGATGAGGAGGAAATGTCCTCGCAAAATGTCCGAGACTTCCTTGAGGCATTTTGCGAGGAGCTGCCACAGTCACCTGAGCAGCCCTCCTCCTTCTCGCAGCAGCAGCAGCGCTCGACACCGCTGCTCTCGATATCACCGCCGTCGCCGCCGTCCTGCCAGCTGCCGCTGCCGCCACAATCGACCTCCTCGCAGCCGCCGCTGCTGTCCTCATCGCAGCCGCCGTCCTGCCAGCTACCGCCACAATCGGTCTCCTCGCAGCCGCCGCTGCTGGCCTCCTCGCAGCAGCAGTAGCCATCCACCGCCTCGACGCCGCCGTGGGCCTTCTCGCCTCCACCGCAGCAGCCGCAGCCATTCACCTTCTCCTCATGGCAGCAACAGCCGCCACAATTGGACGAGGTGGAGTTCTTGTGGTTGCCATCACCTGAGCTGCCTACTGTTCAGGTAAGTCTCTGTATTTATAGCTGTTTATATACATGTGGGTGCATGTATAACTTCAGGTATGTGTACGAGTGCGGGTGTAATATGCAAGCGCGTATGCGTATGTGTTATAATGCATGTTGTTTACGCGAGTGTAACAGTGCAGGTGCATATGTGCGAGTGCTATGCAACATATCTCTCTCTCTAAATGTATAATGTAATGTATACGAGCGCTGTGTAAAAGTGCATACGTTTTATCCGTTTATGCGCGTGTGCTGGCGTATGTGCAAGTGCAGTGTGCGGTATAAAAGTTTATACATTTATCCGTTTGTACACGTATGTAGTGTGCGGATATCTGTACGAGTGCAGGCGTATGTGTAAAAGTGTAAGCGTGCACGGTGTATATGTCTACAATGCACGTTGCAGTGTGCGGGTGTGAGCGCAGGTGCTTGTGTAAAGTGAAGGCATGTGTATGTGTATATATTCAGGCCCGGTGCAGTATGTGTATACAAGTGCGTATATGGCTATAATGCACGTTGCAGTGTGCGGGTGTGAGTGCAGATGCTTGCGTAAAGTGAAGGATGTGTGTATGTGGGTGTGGGTGTTGGTGTGTGTGTATGTGTGTGTGTGTGTGTGCGTGCGTGCGTGTGTGTGTGCGTGCGTGCGTGTGTGTGTGCGTGCGTGCGTGCATACGTGTGTGTGCGTGCGTGCGTGTGTGTGTGTCCGGAAGTGTATGTATATTCAGACCCGGTGCAGTATGTGTATACAAATGCGTATATGTATTCGTTTATGCGTGAGTGTAATGTATACATGTCGGATGTGAGTGTAGTATGTACATGTACGGGCGTATGTGTAAAAGTGTAAGCGTGTGTGTGTACAAGTATATGTATATTCATGCGCGATGCAGTGTGCGGGTATGTGTACGATGCGGGTGTAAAAGTGCATGCGTGTTAGTGTAATAGGTAAACTGCGCCGTGCAGTGTGCGCGGGTACGTGTGCATGCGTACGTGTAAAACTGTGCGGGCATACGTGTAAAAGTGTAAGCGTGTGCGAGTGTGAGTGTAGGTGCTTATGCTAAGTAAAGGCATGTGTGTCCCGGTGTGTATTGTAATGTGTAGTGCGGATATGCGTACGAATGCGGATGTTATAATGCACGGTGCATTGTGAGTATGCGTACGAGTGCGGGTGCAAAGTGTAATCGCGTGTACGAGCGCGAGTGTAAAGTGCATCCATTTGTCTGTTTGTGCGCGTATGTCCGGTGTATGTGTATTGTAATGCGCGATGCATGTGTGTATGTGTACAAGTGTATGCATGATTGGGGTTTTGAACATAAATGATCGCCACGAGCCAGACACTTTCTTTATCCAAACACTTTATTTGTCGACGTTTCGGCTCCCGGAGAGAAGCCCTTTTCAAGACTGGAATAAACCAGAACACAAGAATACACGTAAAATTAGAATAATTCGCACTACTACGTAATAAGTTGCCAAAACAGATACATACGTTATAAAAATCTTCGGTTAGATACACATTCGCAGTCACAAAAGTTAAAAAAAAATATTCCGCATTGACAAGCTAAAAAAATACAATTCGTCGTATTGGGTCAAATTGTTGTAACAGACATTAAATAGTCAAAAAGATTGACTCGTCACTGAACAAAAAGAAAACAAGGCGGTGTATTTATAGTACGAATATAGTGTGTACATAGTTTGTATATCATGTATATATAAAATCAAAGTAGATACTAAACGGTTTAACTGATTATTTGAAATTTCTTTAAAGAATTTTTGTATGTATTTTTTAAGAAGCATATGTCTAATTTTCTATTAATGTTATTAGTATGTAAAAATATGTGAAGCATTTCAGAAAATTCTCGTCTAAATTTATTTTTTTCGGAATCTAAAACTTGGGCGTTGTCAAAATCGAAACCGTGTATGTATTTGTGACAGTGGGTTGATATCACGGATCTCTTATCTAACTTTTTAACGGATCTATAATGTTCATACATGCGCATTTTCAACTGTGTACTGGTTTGTCCAATATATGGGAGCGTCCAGCAGAAACGGGCCACCGAGCGTGCGCGGTGCCTTTTTTCGCGTAAAAGGCACTCTGTTTAACTCGCTCATAATCGTATGCTGCGTCTTTGAAAAAAAAACCAAGGACCTATATCGATAGATTTTTTCTGCTCTTTCCAATTGCGCCATTATTTTTATTGCGAAACGCGTTCTTCCGGACGAAAACTCGAGTTGAATATTGAAAGCCATTTTTCTCAAAGTATATCATGTCTTTTTTTCAAAATAAACTACACCATTGGAAAGTACAACTCTTAAGCTTCAAAACCCTATCTTGGAGAAGTTGGAGAAATAAAGGGTTTAAAAGTAACAACACGAAAAAGACAGCGCCGAGGGTCCGCGCGAGCCCCTCGCGCCCGTGCGTACGGCACATTTAAGTGCACGCTCTATTCAATTCGCTAATAATCGTGTTCCAAGTCTCTGAAAAAAGAGCTAAGGACATATATCGATAGATTTTTTCCTGCTCTTTCCAATGGTGCTATTATTTTTATTCCGAAATGCTTCCTTCTAGTTGAAAATTCCATTTGAATGTTTAAACTCTATTTTTTCAATAAAATATCAGTCTTTTCTTCAAAATGAATTATATTCTTCAAAAGTACAAGTCTTAAACTATAAAATATTATATTTTTAAGTTGAAACATGAAAAGTTCAAAAATAGTAAGATCAAAAAGACAGCGGCTGCCCGAACTTTTTACGCTATGCTCAAGGGCGGATTAATACACGCGATGTGCTATTTCGCCCTTTCTTTTTTGTAAATATAAAATGTTTTGTAACTTACAATGCCAATGCGTGGACATAATTTTGTGGATCTAGTTGTAACAGTTAGTATAATATTACAATGAACTTTGTTCATTTATATAACAAAATTTAAAAAATATAATATATTAAACATAAAAATATCCATGAACGCACTGAAAGCAGTGAAACAGAAATTTAAAATAACCTTATAGATTGTTTAATCTGACATAATAATATTACCTTTCGGAAGCATTTCGGAATAAAAATAATAGCACCATTGGAAAGAGCAGGAAAAAATCTATCGATATATGTCCTTAGTTCTTTTTTCAGAGATTTGGTACACGATTATTAGTGAATTGAATAGAGCGTGCACTTAAACTGTCTTTTTCATGTTGTTACATTTAAACCCTTTATTTCTCCAACTTCTCCAAGATAGGGTTTTGAAGCTTAAGAGTTGTACTTTCCAATGGTGTAGTTTATTTTGAAAAAAAAACATGATATACTTTGAGAAAAATGGCTTTCAATATTCAACTCGAGTTTTCGTCCGGAAGAAAGCGTTTCGCAATAAAAACAATGGCACCATTGGAAAGAGCAGGAAAAAATCTATCGATATAGGTCCTTGGTTTTTTTTTCAAAGATGCAGCATACGATTATGAATGAGTTAAACAGAGCGCCTTTTACGCGAAAAAAGGCACCGCGCGCGCTCGGTGGCCCGTTTCTGCTGGACGCTCCCATATACGGCGTTGTAGTCAAAACAATTAATTCTATAGACTACTCCACTCTTCACATGATTGTATAGTAAATCTTTGCCTAGTTTAATAAAATTATTGAACGTACTATTTAAGCAATTAACATGATATTATTGTTGTGCAAAATACTCTTAAATTGTGGATTCAACGATTTGATATATGGTAAGACTAAAATCGGTTTGTGTGCAATGCGATGGTTATACGAAACGTTTGAAATATTGGCTATACTATTTAAATAAGATATGCGTTTAACGATAAGTTTATTGAAGAACTGTTTTGGGTAATTATTAGCATTTAAAAGTTTCTTTATGAAGACAATATTTTTATTATGGAAGGATTTATGATCGAGTTTTATGGCTCTAACAAGATTATAAACTATTGCTTTTTTGGTAGATATCAAATCGATTTCTGTATGCATGATTGATTAGGTATTTATGTATATGAATGATTATGCATGTAAATGCGAGTATGTGAATGATTGATTACATATTACTGTATATGAGTGTGTATGAGTATATAAAATTAGTATTCTTTTTCTTTTTTCTAGGAAAACTTTGACGGTGAGGGTGACGATCCACTGGCCTCGCTTGTCCCATTGCAGAGACCGCATGCCTGATCCCGTCCATTAGCAACGCCTCCATCACCCACAATGGACGTGGTGGAGTTGATGACGCCACCGCGGTTAGTAATTAGGAGACGGCAGATTATGGAGAGGTGAGCTATTTTTTTTTTATTCTAATTTATTATAATTTATTTATTATAATTTATTTATTCTAATTATGATTTTCACAAAACACGCAGCAGAGGAGGAGCTACACCAAATATTGGAGTTTAAGATAAAATTATTATTATTATTTTTTTAAATTACTATAATTATAAGTTTTTTTAAATTACGAGTTTTTGTAATTTAAAATTATTTATTTGAAAAAAAATCATGTTTCTTTCTTATTTTAACTTTAAGATATATCAAAGTGTGGCATCTTTTATGTCATAGAGTAACACCTTTTATGTCATAGAGTAGCACCCTTTTGAACTTTTAGATGAAAGAGTAGCACCTTTTTGAACTTTTATATCAAGGAGTAGCACCTTTTTCAACTTTTATATCAAAGAATAACACCTTTTATGTCAAAGAGTGACACCTTCTTGAACTTTTATATCAAAGAGTAACATCTTTTATGTCATAGAGTAGTACCTTTTTGAACTTTTATATCAAAGAGTAGCACCTTTTTGAACTTTTATATCAAAGAATAGCACCTTTTTGAACTTTTATATCAAAGAGTAAGACCTTTTATGTCATAGAGTAGCACCTTTTTGAACTTTTATATCAAAGAGTAACACCTTTTATGTCAGAGAGTAGCACCTTTTTTGAACTTTTATATCAAAGAGTAACACCTTTTATATCATAGAGTAGCACATTTTTAAACTTTTACATCAAAGAGTAACACCTTTTATGTCATAGAGTAGCACCTTTTTGAACTTTTAGATCAAAGAGTAGCACCTTTTTGAACTTTTAGATCAAAGAGTAGCACCTTTTTGAACCTTTATATCAAAGAGTAGCACCTTTTTGAACTTTTATATCAAAGAGTAACACCTTTTATGTCAAAGAGTAGCACCTTTTTGAACTTTTATATCAAAGAGTAACACCTTTTATGTCATAGAATAGCATCTTTATGAACTTTTATATCAAAGAGTAGCACCTTTTATGTCATAGAGTAGCACCTTTTTGAACTTTTATACAAAGAGTAGCACCTTTTTAAATTTTGATATCAAAGAGTAACACCTTTTATGTCAAAGAGTGGCACCTTTTTGAACTTTTATATCAAAGAGTAGCACCTTTTTGAACTTTTATATCAAAGAGTAACACGTTTTACGTCATAGAGTAGCACATTTTTGAACTTTTATATCAAAGAGTAACTACTTTTATGTCATAGAGTAGCACCTTTTTGAACTTTTAGATCAAAGAGTAACACCTTTTATATCATAGAGTAGCACATTTTTAAACTTTTACATCAAAGAGTAACACCTTTTATGTCATAGAGTAGCACCTTTTTGAACTTTTAGATCAAAGAGTAGCACCTTTTTGAACTTTTAGATCAAAGAGTAGCACCTTTTTGAACCTTTATATCAAAGAGTAGCACCTTTTTGAACTTTTATATCAAAGAGTAACACCTTTTATGTCAAAGAGTAGCACCTTTTTGAACTTTTATATCAAAGAGTAACACCTTTTATGTCATAGAATAGCACCTTTTTGAACTTTTATATCAAAGAGTAGCACCTTTTATGTCATAGAGTAGCACCTTTTTGAACTTTTATATCAAAGAGTAGCACCTTTTTGAACTTTTATATCAAAGAGTAGCACCTTTTTAAATTTTGATATCAAAGAGTAACACCTTTTATGTCAAAGAGTGGCACCTTTTTGAACTTTTATATCAAAGAGTAGCACCTTTTTGAACTTTTATATCAAAGAGTCACACGTTTTATGTCATAGAGTAGCACATTTTTGAACTTTTATATCAAAGAGTAACTACTTTTATGTCATAGAGTAGCACCTTTTTGAACTTTTAGATCAAAGAGTAACACCTTTTTGAACTTTTATATCAAAGGGTAATACGTTTTTGGGAAAAATAAATAAAGGAAATTTAGAGAGGGGTTGTACCTCACAGGTGAAAGTTATAGTTGGGGTTCTCAACACTTCCAAAATAGATTTTTAAAAATTTTCACACGGTTCATCTATTAATCCAGTTGTGGGAACTATCGAATCCCAGCCATTTAACGTAAACTTTATTACCGCGTTTTTTCACAATTTTTTCCACTAGGTACAGATCGGGATACTTAACCATTTGTATTTTTTTTTTGGGAGAGGCGGACATCAAACGAACCAATGTTTGGCGAATATTGTTTTTCTATTTGGCAAAAAAAACTTAAATACTACGAACGTACTTTAACGATATTAACCATTTGTAGTTGCTCTTCGTAGAAACCTCCACTTATAGGCTGTTCACGATAATCTTTCAAATGATAAGTAACAGGATTTGTAGAAGCTACTTTTATTATGCTAAATATCTCAGTTGACCAGTTTGGAGAATATCCTTTTTCAAAAACTTGTTTGATTTTGCTCACACGTACTTTGTCACCCATTTGGAATTTAGACTTCTTTTTACGCGTTTCACTTGCAAATTTCTCTCTTACACTATTTTCACAGCTCTTTGTCACATCTTCGGGCTTCATTCCAGTTGTTCTATGTTTTTTCTTATTGTAAGCTGTCACTAAATCGGGCAAGATATCCAACCACTTGTAGTTTCCACGTAGACTAAATTTCTTCCACATCTCATTTTTCAACGTTCTATTGAAGCGTTCGCATATCGAAGCTTTGAGATTGCTGTACGTGGAGTAGACATTTATCTTATACTTTGTCATGAGTGTTTGAAAATTTTTGTTGTAGAATTCTTTTCCTTTGTCAGTATGGAGATTCTTTGGTACTCGGCCGCTTTCGCGCAACACAGACTTCATAGCTGCTGTTACATCTTAACCTGTTTTCTTTTTCATAGGAATTGCCCATGCGTATTTGGAAATTATATCGATAACTGTCAGCATGTACCTCCCTACTGAAAAAGATCAACTGATTTTCAGGTGAAAATCAGCTGAAAATCAGCAGAAAATCAGCTGAAAATCAGCTGAAAATCATGCCAAAACGTTACCTGATTATCAGCTGATTTTTAGCTGATTTTCACCTAAAAATCATAATTTTTATTTAGATGGTATTATTGCATTAATAGGTGAATTTTATGTATATTATTATTTTTTTTTCAGATAAAGAATATTATACTATGCCCCTAGCGAGAAAAGTAGGCCATTATTGTCTCCCGCGAGGGACACTTGCTGCCCGAGGGCAACGAGGGAAGCCACTCGCCAATAGCCCTCATCACTTCTGAGTGCAATATGCAAATTCTTCGTATACCCAGCGGAAAGTTTTTTGTGTTTAATCCTTGATTTCATGGCAAAGAATAAACACAATACTATATGCCAAGGTATGCTAAAAATAAAATAAACATTTAAATATTGTAAGCTGTTGTAATATCAGTAATGGGAAATTTACATATTTAGTTTATAAAAAAAATATCTATAATTTATAACTTAATTTATTTATTATTTAGCAGTTTAACACTGTTTCCACTTATAAATAAAAAATAACAGTTTAAAGAAACATTTGTGGGATAATATATAGAATTTATATAATAATTATAATTATTTGAAAGTATTACATTTTAAAAAATGATCAATTTAATTGAAGATAGATAACTTCATTTTTATAAGTAATAATTATAATGTTCCCATACAAGTGTAAGTAAATAATAGAGACATGTAACATACTTGCAAAATTAGAATTAGATCATTGATGATATTTTGCTTAATGTAGAAAAAGAAGAAACGATGTTCAACGAGCCTCGTGCTCGCGCTCTCGACGCAGACCCGTGATAGCAAATTCACACGAAGCCGGCGCCGAGCGCGCCCACGTGTACTCGATTTTAGCAGCTAGGAGAACAGTTGCAACGACGACGGCGACAGTTCGTCAAGGTGATATCTTGGCGATGATGACCCTGTTGAAAGTACTGAGAATCTTGTCAAATTTCAGACAGAACCTCAAATCCAACCAAAAAATCCCAATCCTCTTACAAAATTGCTAAGGAGTGACAAAAAAAGTAACTTACTTAATGATAATTATAATATGTTTGAAAAATTATACATTCTCACACTCTTTTTATACATGAAATTCTTTAAAATAATAGTTTTTATTATTTAACACACAATACTTGTAATAACCAATATCACTATCAGTTATAAAAGTATTTGTTTACTCTATAGTATAAAAATGTATGTTTTAAAATACTTTAGACTATAAGAAGGTGATTATTAGTATACATGGAGAAAAATGTTCTATTAAAAATTACTATGTTTTATTAGAACCGGGGACAAACTTGCATTCTCAAAAAAATTACTATGTACTCTAGTAAAAATTGCTATCTTTATAGTAATTTTAACTACATTTATAGCAATTAATTTTTGCTAGAAAACAGTAACTTTTTTTAAGAATTAAAGTTTGTCCCCCGATTACAATAAAACATAGTAATTTGATATAGAACAGCTTTCTCCGTGTCCTAACACAAGTTCACTTCTTCGCACATAAGTCCTAAATTAAAAGAGGCATGAATGAATTGTTATAATACCAGACTCGAATATGACAATGTTCTATTATGCTGAAAGATATTCTATAAAAGTGTGCGAATTGACATAATTTATGTCTGCTTTTAATTTTCTTGTAATGAGAACTTATATTTATCCTTTTCCTTTAAAATCAATCTCTTTATTATAATCATCTTTCTTAGAAAAATAATTCCAAAAATCCCATTGATTTAATCACTAGAAAATAAGGAGCATTCTGGACTGTACTCAAGTCACATATGTATAAGCTTCGGATGATAGCTAGTACGAAAGAGCATTTCTAAAAGCTATAAGTATATCGCTTCACTACTGAAACTGACAGTACTGCATTTTTATAAGTATGGGTATCAGTAAAAATTGATTACTAAGTTTACAATTGTGGTACATTAAATCACAGAAAATTTTGTATTGTCTTTAAATATTATTTCTCATTTATTTATAATTTATATATGCTAAGTTATAATTCATTCTAATTAAGCTTACTAGGCCAAGTAAGTAAATTCTTATATGACTAGCTTGCATATTGTATTTTAAACATAAGTGAAGCAACGAAAGGGTAGCCGCGACAGATTCAGTTTTAAAGTTATATAAAATTTCTAGTGCTCTTTCCTACTGATACCTGAGTTGTAACCGTATAATGTAATCACAGCTATTCTGCAAATACAAATATAGCTCTGATTGGCTGTCTCCATGACGCAACCTCTATGCCGCAGCTCTATCCGCACCATGTGATTTCAGCCTAAGTACAGTCGTATCACCCTTCCCGGCGTGTTCCCAGCATGACAGCGGTTGCTTGTAGTACGCGGTGTCTTCGTGGAAGGTATCCCTCTCGTCGTGTTCCTCGGTTAGCGGTGACTCGTGGGAGATAACAAGGCTGCGGGGTCGGCGGAGATGAAGCAGATTCGGTAAGCTCTTTCTCGTTCCTAACCTCTCTGATATGGGTCTGATGGTACGTTTTTCTTGTTGCAGGGACCTGGGACAGCGAAAGAGGTAAACACTCGCGATCATCACTGTTGCAGATTTTTCTTTTGTGTAGTGATGGTTTTAAACAGTAGCTGTCTTCAAACTAGTAATGGTTCAAACTACAGCAATGATGGTCTCACTTGGCCTTTTCACCACCAGCGGATGATGTGGTTACTGCAAGAGTGAAGAAATCTTCAAGTGCTGTGCTATTACTGGTAAGTTTCAGAATATCTTCAAGTATCAAGATAAATTGTTACAATACTTCATCTTTTTTTATAAAAGTGTGTGAATCGACAAGATTTATTGCATAAGATTTTGGGGTTTTCTTAGAATGAAATAATAAACTAACTCAGATTTAGTTTATTGTTACTGATCTAACTGCAATTTAGAAAAATAAACCAAAATGACACTGGTTTCATCACAAGAAAATAGGGAATACTCTTAAAGTTCTTATGGCATATACTCGGGTAGCAGTAGGAAAGAACACTAGAAATTTTATATAACTTTAAAATGTAGCTAAAGACACTACCTACAAGCATACAAAATTTTCTATCTTATTACATAGAATATTGGTCCCTTCGCTTTATGACATCTACAATTCAGTTGCTCGTTGATAGATTTAAAACTTGAGGTGTCTTTAGCGTAGGAAATATTTGGACCCAATTAACTAAATAATATTGTAGATCTCTTACACGAGAGGATCAAAATCAACTTTCATTGTGCATAAATTGTAGCTAAAGACTGTATGTGTAAGTATACAATATTTACAACTTTCATTATTCGATAACTCACTTATGGGCTGGGTTACTTTATCGCAGGAAATATTGAAACCGCATGAACAAAATGACTAATTGATCCATATTTGATATTATATTCCTTCGGACTATAATAGTTATGGCATGTACGTATTACTTTTCCAAATAAAATTTATACTTAACATAACAATTTTATAATAACATACATTTTCTTTGATTTTTACAATAATTTGTTTTCAAACACATACTTAACCATTATAGTCACAAAGAATCATATCACATATAAAGTCATTTGATCCATCGGGACCAAATATATCCAGTGGTAAAGTCACCCAGCATATATTAAGTACTTATAAATGGGGATTTTTCATAATAAATTATAGTATTAATTTATTTATATTATCACCAGTTCTATTTATAAATAAGTTATGTCAAAGAATTATCAATTTACTGTTTTATTACTTTAGAAAAGTATACCAATTGTAACTTTTAGTTTTTGACCTCGATTTTGGGTTCACATTTCACAAGCTATCGACAACTGTGTCACCTACGTATCGAGAACTGTTCTGGCGCCAGAACTAGTTATCGAGAACTACTCCGGCGACATTATATTTTTAATAATTATTTTCTCCCTTAATATTTGTTAAATCTGAACTTTTTTTATTTCATTTACTTTATTTGAATTTGTTCAATAATTTTATAAAAAAAAATAATTATTTTCTCCAATAAAAATATTGGTTTTTAGAACAAAACGTTACCTTGCGTCTTACGTTATCGAGACCTGGTTCCACTAACTTATACGTTTACAACTCAGGTATCAGTAGGAAGGAGCACTAGAAATTTTATATAACTTTAAAACTGAATCTGTCGCGGCTACCCTTTCGTTGCTTCACTTATGTTTAAAATACAATATGCAAGCTAGTCATATAAGAATTTACTTACTTGGCCTAGTAAGCTTAATTAGAATGAATTATAACTTAGCATATATAAATTATAAATAAATGAGAAATAATATTTAAAGACAATACAAAATTTTCTGTGATTTAATGTACCACAATTGTAAACTTAGTAATCAATTTTTACTGATACCCATACTTATAAAAATGCAGTACTGTCAGTTTCAGTAGTGAAGCGATATACTTATAGCTTTTAGAAATGCTCTTTCGTACTAGCTATCATCCGAAGCTTATACATATGTGACTTGAGTACAGTCCAGAATGCTCCTTATTTTCTAGTGATTAAATCAATGGGATTTTTGGACTTATTTTTCTAAGATAGATGATTATAATAAAGAGATTGATTTTAAAGGAAAAGGATAAATATAAGTTCTCATTACAAGAAAATTAAAAGCAGACATAACTTATGTCAATTCGCACACTTTTATAGAATATCTTTCAGCATAATATAAGTATTGTGTGTTAAATAATAAAAACTATTATTTTAAAGAATTTCATGTATAAAAATAGTGTGAGAATGTATAATTTTTCAAACATATTATAATTATCATTAAGTAAGTTACTTTTTTTGTCACTCCTTAGCAATTTTGTAAGAGGATTGGGATTTTTTGGTTGGATTTGAGGTTCTGTCTGAAATTTCACAAGATTCTCAGTACTTTCAACAGGATCACCATCGCCAAGATATCGCCTTGACGAACTGTCGCCGTCGTCGTTGCAACTGTTCTCCTAGCTGCTAAAATCGAGTACACGTGGGCGCGCTCGGCGCCGGCTTCGTGTGAATTTGGTATCACGGGTCGGCGTCGAGAGCGCGAGCACGAGGATCGTTGAACATCGCTTCTTCTTTTTCTACATTAAGCAAACTATCATCAATGATCTAATTCTAATTTTGCAATTATGTTACATGTCTCTATTATTTACTTACACTTGTATCGGAACATTATAATTGTTACTTATAAAAATAAAGTTATCTATCTTCAATTAAATTGATCATTTTTAAAAATGTAATACTTTCAAATAATTATAATTATTATATAAATTTTATATATTATCGCACAAATGTTTCTTTAAACTGTTATTTTTTATTTATAAGCAGTGTTAAACTGCTAAATAATAAATAAATTAAGTTATAAATTATAGATGTCTTTTTTTATAAACTAAATATGTAAATTTCCCATTACTGATATTACAACAGCTTACAATATTTAAACGTTTATTTTATTTTTAGCATACCTTGGCATATAGTATTGTGTTTATTCTTTGCCATGAAATCAGAGATTAAACACAAAAAACTTTCCGCTGGGTATACGAAGAATTTGCATATTGCACTCAGAAGTGATGAGGGCTATTGGCGAGTGGCTTCCCTCGTTGCCCTCGGGCAGCAAGTGTCCCTCGCGGGAGACAATAATGGCCTACTTTTCTCGCTAGGGGCATAGTATAATATTCTTTATCTGAAAAAAATAATAATAATATACATAAAATTCACCTATTAATGCAATAATACCATCTAAATAAAAATTATGATTTTTAGGTGAAAATCCGCTGAAAATCAGCTGAAAATCAGCTGATAATCAGGTGACGTTTTGGCATGATTTTCAGCTGTGTTTCAGCTGATTTTCAGCTTATTTTCACCTGAAAATCAGTTGATCTTTTTCAGTAGGGCTGTAACCTTTATTTTCTCGCGCATATGATTGCATTTCAACGGGATCAGCTTGCCACGTTTCATCCACACTACGAATATCATATTTTCGACGTAGATAGTTGCGTCGGGCGGGCTTGTGCAACTCATCCACTACTACTTTCATTTGTTGCTCCATAGCTTGAATGTCGTTTCATTCACTGCTCCACGGCTCATATGGCCTCTTTTATAGCTCGAACGTCTGCAAAAAGTTCTTGCCGCTTCTTATCGATATCGTCTTTGTGATTGTCACCGATTAAGCTATCGAGATCAGTACGTAAACGGGCAGTCACTTCGTATACACTGCGTAATTCCATTTGTAAAGTGTCCAAATTGACTGCATCATTCAATTGTTTAGGCAAAGCCACGTTACATAGTCGTTTATTATCAGCGTCATTTTGACCATCGGCGGTGAGTTTGTACCCTACACCAGAGTTGCTCCAGTTTACGTCCGAACACATCGATACTCATTGTGATACTGAGCAGAGAGACAGTTCGTCTAATATATATACCCTCCCTCACGCAGCTCCTCAATTATCGAGTGAATCTTATTAACGTGGCTGGGATTGCCAGCTGATTGTTCAGCTATGAGTAATCTCAAACGTTCCACCAGATCGTTGGGATCGTCCCAATACACATAATCCATACTCGTATTGATTCTTGCCAACTTGTATTGCGGTAGTACACCAGCACCTTGTTTCGAATATTCAAACATGGGAGCAATGATGTATTTGAATTTGTTGCTGTTATGAGGACGAATTTTTTCTTATGCGCGGATGACGCTTCAAGTATTTTTCGATAATTCTCCATATCATTATTAGTGATTTAACTTCCGGTGGGCTGCTTTGTTTCGTAAAGATATATAAGTTAATAAAAAAAAAAAAAAATATATAAATAAAGAGAAAGTTTATGGAGGGGAAAAATTTGATGGTTGTTCCTCACAGGTAGGGAGCGTGGATTGGTGCTCCCACCACCCCTATAGCACCCAATATTGGAGCAACATTGCTCCAATATTGCTTTGTCATATTCTCCATATTCGCCAATATTCCCTCAACACTTTTATATATGGATGCTATATGGGAGCAATGTTGCTGCAATCCGTGATTTCCGTTTCACCATTGCTTTTTTAAAATAATGGGTCAAGCTCTCTGTCATAGCAATATTGCAGCAATATTTAGCCAATATTTAGCATCACGAAAGGAATATTAATTTTATAATTATATTTTTCTGCAGATTTTTCTGGTGATTTAGCAATATTGCAAGAATATTTGTACAATATATATGAACATATATATAATGTTACTTTGACATATTCGCGTCATTCCCCTTAAGGGGAAATTCACTAATGTATTTTGGAAATTGAGGCAATATTGCTCCAACAATCAGTGGCCAAACGGGAACATTCTTCCAGTGTTTATATATATTGTACAAATATTCTTGCAATATTGCTAAATCACCAGAAAAATCAGCAGAGAAATATAATTATAAAATTAATATTCCTTTCGTGATACTAAATATTGGCTAAATATTGCTGCAATATTGCTATGACAAAGAGCTTGATCCATCATTTTAAAAAAGCAATGGTGAAACGGAAATCACGGATTGCAGCAACATTGCTCCCATATAGCATCCATATATAAAAGTGTTGAGGGAATATTGGCGAATATGGGGAATATGACAAAGCAATGTTGGAGCACTGTTGCTCCAATATTGGGTGCTATAGGGGCACTTTCTCTTTATTTAATTATTATTAAGAAATTACACATCTTGTTTATTAATCGAACTGTTGTGAGAACTATCAAAACCGAGCCACTTTACGAAAACTTGATTAGCGCGTTTCTTAATAACTTTTTCCACAAGATATATGTCCGGATATTTTACTTTTAAAAGTTCTTGTTCATAAAAACCACCGGAAACGGGTTGATCTTGATAATCTTTCAAACGGTAAGTAATAGGATTTGTTTTCGATATTTTATATATTGTAAATATCTCAGTTGACCAATTAGGTGTGTATCCTTTCTCGAATACTTGCTTTACTTTGCTTACTCGTACTCTATCATTAACTTTGAACTTTGGATTCTTTACAGCTTTAGACTGGTTTAAATATCGAGTTAGAACCTGCGCTTCGTTTACTGTCGTAACATCTTTCGGCTTCATACATATAGTCCTATGCTTTGTGCTATTGTGGGTAGAAATCAAATCAGATAAAATATCAAGCTATTTAAAATTTCCACGAAACTAAATTGTATCAACATCTTATTTTTCAATGTTCTATTCAATCTTTCGCAGATAGACGCCTTGAGATCGCTGTATGTTGAGTAAAGATTAATCTTATATTGCTCCACCAGCTTTTTAAAGTTTGAATTGTAAAATTCCTTGCCTCGATCTGTCTGTAGATTCATCGGTACTCGTCCTTGAACAAGCACATTCTTCGTAGCTGTTGTAACATCTATTTCTGATTTACTTTTAACGGGTACAGCCCACGCATACTTTGAAAACACATCAATGATGGTGAGCAAATACCTATAACCTTTGTTATCTCGAGCATAAGGTTGCATTTCAACCAAATTAGCTTGCCAAGTTTCATCCAGGCCTCTTACATCAAACTTTCGACGTTGGTAGTTTCTTTGAGCAGGTTTATGCAACTCTTCTACTACTACTTTCTTACGATGATCCATACTTCGATGTCGACTCCTTCGTATCCAGCGTATTACTGTTGTGTGACAACTGAAGTACCATCACTTTTATACTCTCCATTTTCCTCTCAAAATTAGCAATTTTTATATTTAATTCATCTCGATAAGCTTCCACTATTTCATCTAAATTATTGAAATCATTTCTCAATCCGTTTATAACATTTACAACTTTCGTAACTTCTGCATCCACTATACGTTGTAATGATTGCACATTAACTGCATCGTGTAGATTATTGGGTGCTCCTACATTGCATAATCTCTTCTTTTCAAGATCGAAGTGTCCATCGGATGTGATTTTATATCCCACTCCTGGAGGACCTCTAATACCTTCTCTTTCTTTTAGATTTCGTCTGAATATGTCGACACTCATCTTGATACTGGAAAGAGAGAGAAGGTTCATCTAATATATATACCCTTCCTCCCGCAATTCCTCAATTATCGAGTGAATCTCATTAACGTGGCTGGGATTGCCAGCTGATTGTTCAGCTATGAGTAATCTCAAACGTTCCACCAGCTCGTTGGGATCGTCCCAATACACATAATCCATACTTGTATTGATTCTTGCCAACTTATATCGTGGTAATACACCAGGACCTAGTTTCGAATTTTCAAACATGGGAGCAATGATGTATTTGAATTTGTTGCTGTTGTGGAAACGAATTTTTTCATTACTTTCATAGCGTCTCTTGTGTGCTGATGATGCTTCAAGTATTTTCCGGTAATTGTCCATATCACTATTAGTGATCTGGCTTTCACGGGGGTGCTTCATAATGAGTAATTCGAGTAATCCATGAGTATTCACGTACTTCACCCGATTTACCTCGATATCGCAACCCTCCAAGTCTATAGGGGAATTACCAATCATGAATTGTCCATTCTCTTTGCGTACCACATAAATTTTGTCTACGTTTTGATCTTGACTGAGCATTTGCAAATATTTATTGTTGCTTTCATCATAACCATCATTCTTCGTAGCTGATTCAAAAGACGTGTCGGCTGCTTGCAATGTATCATCCTGCTCTTGCATATCATCAGCATGCTCTTCATCGCGTTTGATAGATTTATTATACTTTTCATCCGTTTAACAGCTCTACTCAATACTTCTTTGAACTTTTTGGCTACGAGCTTCTCAAGCGGCTCAACGATTGGTTTGAAAGTATCTTCCATTGCTTTCTCAGAAGTATCTGTTCCATACTTCAACAAATTATATTTACGTTTAAATGCATTGCGAGATTTTACAAGTTCATGGAGTACACTCTTCTTTTCACGAAAGTCCGCCATGTTACCGCTTCAACGTTCAGTTATAGACTGTGAATGAAAGACTAAGTGCCTCCCATATTTATAGCAAAACAGTCAAAGCCCTTACGATATCTCCCTCCATTGATTGGACTATCCTTGTCAATCATTAGAAAACCATATTTCTCATCTCTCCAACATTTCACACACAAATCTTTAAACTGTGTGTAAGTCATATCGGAATTAACATGATCTTCATACAAGTGTTTTAAATTAACGTCATCTTGCCGAAAAATTACCAAAAGATTTACATTATCCCTGACGAGATGTTTTGGGATGTCAGCATATGACTGACAAAGATAAAAAGAGTCTATATAATGATTCAGTTTGGAAAAGCATTTTCAGGAGCTATAACTTCATCGTGTTCGCTGTACGAGAAATACTGCACGCCCTCTAACGCTTCTATAAGTTTCCGAAGAAATTTATAATTTGGTTGATTCAAAGACTTTGAATATGTATAAACGTTCTCGAATCTAACACCATTGGGATGTGTAATGCGTGCAAGCAAACTATTGGTTTTTCCACAATTTGACGGTCCACAAAATACAGCTCTAGTGCTGCTAGGAAGTAAGTCTCCATGCGGCTTTGTCTTTTTTTCTTGCTCCACGATACTATCAAAATTCAATACCGGAAGCTGAACAGGCTGTTCCTTGAAATTCATGTGTACACTACGAGGTATTCATTGCAACTGATCGTTCGGCTATAAATAGAGCGCTTTTATACTCGCGAGTTCAGTCTTCATCGAACCTTCGTAGTGTGATGATTGTATACAGATGCCGACGTCGAGGTCGCGGTTTGATTAACAAACTACTTAATCATCTGCCAGTGGAACTTCCTTTACCTGGATATCAGTTCTGTGGACCAGGTACTAACTTAGCAAAACGTTTAGCTCGAGGTGATAAAGGTATCAATCTACTTGATAAAGCTTGTCAAGAGCACGACATAACTTATTCTCAGAACAGAGAAAACATTGAGACTAGAAACAACGCCGATAGAATTTTAGCAGATAAGGTGTGGCAAAGAGTTAAGGCTAAAGATTAAAGTATTGGTGAGAAAGTAGCTGCTTACGCAATTACAAATATTATGAAAGCCAAATCAAAACTCGGAATGGATGTAGAGAGAAAGCAGCCAACGATGCTGAACAAGAGAATAAAAACTACTTCAAAATCAATGGTTAAAAGTAACTCTGCTCGTAAGGTGATTCTCTCTGCTTTGAAAGGTACTCGTTCTGCTGTCGAAAAAGCAGGTGGAACACGTAAAATTATTATTCCACGGGTTTTACCGGTACCCTCAAAAGTAGGTGGTTTCCTACCGTTTCTCGTACCAATATTTGCTGGCCTAAATGCTGTTGGGGTTGTGGTTGGTGGTGCTGCTGGCATAGCAAAAACGGTTAATGATGCGAGTACAGCTAAAAAGCAATTAGAAGAGAATCAGAGGCATAACATGAAAATGGAAGAAATAGCATTGGGAAAGGGTCTCTTTCTGAAACTGTATAAAACAGGTGCAGGTCTTCGTATAAGCGCTAATAAAAAAAATTCATGTTGAAGAAAAAAAAAGAAACTCGAACTGAGATTACCACAGAGGGCTCTCACAGATCTCGATCTAATTAATTATGCTAAAATTCTAAAAATCCCATATTTTCGCGGAGTCTTTATGCGAAATGCCTTACCTGTAAGCGGACCTCATAATCGGGAATCAGCCATTGTAAATTTAGATGATAAAGATGGGCCTGGAACTCATTAGGTAGCATATCGCAAACGAGGTGAGAATGTACTCTACTATGATAGTTTTGGAGATCTTCAACCACCTATTGATTTAATGCTGTATCTACGTGTCAATGAGGTTAAATATAATCACGAGAGATATCAAGATTACAATACATTCAACTGCGGCCATCTCTGCTTCAAGTTCTTGTGTAACAAATTAGTTCGGACTATATAAAGGTGAGTGCAATGATAGTTTAATCATTCTTCATAGAATAGTCATGGAGAATTCATTGACGTTAAGTCTCTCCGGTAATTCATCAGTTCTCGAGGTAAAGTATTTTCCACCTATTGAACTTTCACCAAACAAAAATTGCGTTCTCGGTTTAGTTGAACTTATAACTTTCAATTCTATACCAAATATCGACACAGGCAATAATCAACTTTACGCGGGTAAAGAAGAATTCTTCTTACCAACTGGTACTTAAAAGATAGAGGATATACCAAATTTTCTCCGTGAAACTTTAGCACCCAAAGGCATTTCATTCAGTCTGAAACCAAACAATAATACACTTCGTAGAATCATTAAGTGTAGTCAACCTATAGAATTTCGTCCTCATGATTCTATTGGCCAACTACTTGGCTTCACCAAACGTATTTTAGAAGCTAATTTCATACATAATTCAGATTTTCCTGTAACTATCCTCAAGATCAACGCGTTGCGAGTCGAGTGTAACATTACTTCAGGCGCGTATATAAACGGCTCTAAGGTTCACACGATACACGATTTCTTTCCGGCATACCGCCAGGATATAAAATCATCGAAATACCCTCACAGGTCATTTACCTTCCAGTTACAGTTAAAATCATAGATCACTTACAAATACGCATAGTTGATCAAGGCGGACGTTTAGTTAATTTTCGGCGAGAAGTAATCACAATCAGACTTCACATCAAACAAGTGTGATGGGGATCGTTTACAACAGCAAGGTTGGTAGGGGCTATATAAAGAAGTCAGCATGTCGACAGACCATCAGTCGTCCGCGAGCAAGCAGAGCGCTAACACGGCAAAACATTCAGTTTCTGAGAAGTCACGGTCTAAGAGTCGTCGCTGGTGGAAAATAACTTGCATTTTTTTCTGTTGTCTACAAAAAGATGCAAGAAAGTCTAAACATTCAGTCACCTGTAACATTTGAGTCAGTGGCTCACTACGAAATTCATGCACATCAACCCTACACGACGTCATCGTTTGGAAACAGCGATGAAATTCGCATGGCCATTCAACATCAAGATTTATGTCTTCTACCATCACGAAGTTCACTACATGTATGTGGTAAATTAGTTAAACTGGACGGTACACCACTCCAACGTTCTATGTTAGTCAACAACGCCTTTTGTCATATGTTTGAAGAAATCAGATACGAGATAAATGCCATTGAAATTGATAAATGTAAAAATGTAGGGTTAACTACTCTCATAAAAGGTTGGGTTTCTCTCAATCCTAGTAAAAAATTAGTCATCGAGAATGCTGGCTGGCTCGACGTAGAAGAATCGCAGAAACTTACCAACGATGATGGTTATTTCGACCTGTTTATACCTCTCTGCATGATTCTTGGATTTGCGGAAAATTATAGAAAAATTTTAGTAAATGTTAAACACGAACTCATACTCACTCGATCGAGAAATGATATGAATGCCATCATACAGACAGCAGGACCAGACAATACTTATGAAGAATTTAAAATTGAGCTCACGAAGATAGAGTGGTTGATGCCATACATATTCCTCTCCGATAAGCGAAAGATTCATCTATTCAATTACGTTGAGAAAAACAGACCTGTGGTTATGAGCTACCGCAGTTGGGAATTCTATGAATATCCCCTCCTTCCATCTTCTCCGAAACACGTTTGCACAGTTAAAACATCTAATCAGTTGGAAAAACCACGCTTCATTATTCTTGCTTTTCAAACGAATAGAAAATCTCGGAAGCAAGTAAACGCGATCCACTTCGATCACTGTCACTTGAATAATGTTAAACTCTTTTTAAATTCGCAATGTTATCCATATGGAAATTTAAATTTAGATATAGATCGTAACCAGTACGCTGTACTGTATGATATGTATGCAAACTTTCAAAGTGCTTATTATGAAAAAAATCCTGAACCTCTTTTGAATAAAATAGATTTTATAAAATACTTACCTTTGATAGTGATCGATTGTTTCAAACAAAACGAATCTTTGAAAAACGCTCCCGTGGACGTGCGTTTAGAATTTGAATCAAGAAATAATTTTTCAGCTGGAACAGCCGCGTATTGTCTCATTCTGCACGACCGTATCGTTCAGTATAGTCCTGTCAGTGGTGACGTGAAGAAGCTTGTGTGAAAATGAAGTATATCGTTGATATGCAGGGTTTCAAACAGCCTGGTAATGATTTCGTTTTTTAAGAACTGGCAATGGTACCGTTGGATGATGACGACCAACCTCTAGTCTTTTTATTCAAGGAACCTTTTCCTTTGAAACGACTCACCGATAAGTATAAGGGAGAAAATACTTGGTTGAAGAAGTTCTATCACGGTATTTCTTGGAAATCAGGCGACCGTCCCTACACCGACATCGGAAGTGTTCTTCGAGAATGTTTGCCTGATGCTACTTAGGTACTCGTTATAGGCTCCATCAAGAAAAATGGCTTGAACGTTTCAAATTCAACGTCCATGATGTAACGGAGATGGGTTTTCCACCGTTGGACATGATCAAGCTTGTAACAGTTTTCCCAAACCACGAGGGCGCCAACAAAACCAGCTGTGCAGCTATGGATTGGGAGTAAATGCTTCATTCGTGTCCCTGACGTCTAACAAGATGGGTCAAAACACAAGTTCAAGCGCTTATACTCCTCTTCTTGATTCTAAACAGGAGAAAAAGGAGGATTCAAAATGGAAACAGTATTCTCAAAAGTATTCCACGAATACCAATTCTTTACCCGAATCCGATAAGTATAAAAGATTAAAGTAGACATTTTGTTTACTAAACGCTCTGTGTAGGGATGTAACATGACATTATGCAGAATTAATCTTTAGTATGCGCTAGCTCATCGAGCTATGCAGGGCTCACTATATAATGTACTGGGCTCGAAAAATGCTGGGAGGATTCCTGGAACCCTGTGAGGTTTCTGGCGTAGTGTAGGGTTAACGAGGCTCGTAGAATTCTATGCGTAACATCGAAAATGCTATGAGAGTTCTGGCTCACCATACGCGACGGGCCCTTATTTATAATGAGAGCGCGAGAGAGCGCGCGCGCCGAATGTTCGGGAAGTAGTTCGCGGAATTCCGCGACGGTTGCAGCCGTCTCGCATGTTGCTGTTGTTATACAACTGAACATTCGAGGCGTGCATTAATCCATCATAGAATTCCGCGAACTACGTCTCGAAGTTTCCGTGCTCGCACACTCTCACTATAAATAAGGGTGCGGTGCATAACGGTCTCCCATTGCTGTTGTCGCCGCTGCCATGCTGACTGCTCTCATCCTGGCTGCATATTCCTTTCCATCATACATACAAAGATATGCACGTGCAGAGCAGCAGTCATATGCCAGTATGCACAGCGAGCGGCCATGATCTCCCAACGCTGCGTCACTGCGCACATGTATGTAGGTCTGGCTACGGGCGCTCATTCATTGCGCGCGGGCATTCAGTGCTCGTTCTTATCGGCTGCGCGCTGGCACTCGCGCATTTCAAAATGATTGCACGGTCACTAATATGCCCTCAAAATGTTGTGAGGGTTCTGACGCAGTAGGGGCTGATAGGGACTGATAGGGCTCGCGACATCGAAAATGCTATGGAAGTTCTGGCTTACTATGGATTAACGGGGCTCGTAGAATTCGACTCGAGAATGCTAAGAGAGTTCTGGCTCACTATGGGGTTAACGGGGCTCGTAGAATTCGACTCGAAAATGCTAAGAGAGTTCCGGCTCACTGAGCCAGAACTCTCTTAGCTTATCTACTGACATATATAATAATTTGTAGGAAAAAATTTTCGTTGCTGATTGTGGTAAAATATAGTCATACGTAATAGTAAATATCTATATATGAATATGTATGATTGTATATTGCCATATTGATGTTTAGAAATAAAAACATGTTGTTGCGGATAGAAGTAGAAATTAAAAATGCTTTCCAATTAACTAGCTTATGTGCGGTATCTACGTATATAAGATGTTGATAAGGGAAATATGACGAAAAAAAGTAAGGTTAGACACCCAATCCAACGAATAAAGGGTACGTCGTCGCCCACTCATCCGTCACTTCATCCCCTATACTCGCCAAGCATGGCAATGCCCCGCCCTTTGGTACATTTAGCTATATATTATAATATACGCAATTCAATTAGGAAACAAATAAACTGAACGATTATTGTAAATCTAGAAATTAATGTCGAGAGTATAAAAATTAATTAATTAATTCGAGAGTAGAATAAAAAGAAATATAATACTATTTGAAACTGTATGCATGTGTAAGCTAGACGCATATTGACGTTGAGAAGAGGACGATAACATAAGCAGAATCAGAAATTCCCAGAAGTCGCGGCAGTTATGCTGCTGGGAGTGGGGAGAGCGCGCGAGCCATGAAATCGCCCGAACGGCATGGAGCATTGGCGTGGTGGGGAGCCGCGTGACTAGTAGAGGGAGCGCACGCGACGTGCGAAGGCCGATGTGCCGCGCTCGTTTCGCAGTCGCGGTCGAGCTCTGGTCGAGTCAACAACGATCACGTGTAAGGTATATGTGATAGTAATTGTGAGCTCGTGCGTGAACCAGTACAGTAGAGCGGTATGGATTAAAGAATAGGAGCTTCCCGCAGTAGGGATTCATGAGATCACATCGATGATGTACCACCGGATAAGTCGCGGGCTTCAAAACATATTCTACGCCCGTATCATCGCTACGCGACAACGAGCCCATAGATAGGTATCGTGAGACGGGACCGGCTTCATTGAACAACAGCAGGAATTGTAGTTGTAACAATGCATGGTGCATGAGAGATTCAGGAGGAATTGACGAACGCGTAGGAATTTATACATTTTCCAGTGTCTAAGACAGGATCTGTTCCTATGCCGCACTATGCCTTACTGACGAGTCCAGCGGACAGACTTGGGACGAAACGCTAGCTATTCGAAATAATAAAATATTAGTGGGATCGAATAAAGCTCGCGTTGCGTCTTGCATATTGAGGAGTTCATATCGCTTGGCGTGGAGTACAAGCCTTCTTTTATTTTTTCGTGCGTTGTGAAATCATTGCAACTTCTAATCGCAACTATGTACAAGGAACTAAAGTGCCATTTAATTTGTGAATTCCTGATTAAGGCCGTTACACGTATTAACTTGCGTGCTGATATTTTTTGCTTATATTTACCTTCACACTCGTTATTGAATAAAAATGAATAAATTTAAATAAATAAAACCGTATTTACGTGTAAGCTGAGCGAGTGTTGACGTTGCGAACATAACGAAAACGTAAGCAGTGGTCAGAAATTCCTAAAGATCACGGTATTTGCGCTGTAGAGAGCGGAGAAAGCGCTCGAGTCACGTAGTAGCCCGAAAGCGTCTGAGCGGCGTGGCACACCGGTGTGGCGGGGGGGACTAAGTGATGAGAGTATGCGACTCGCGGGCCGCATGCGCTCACTCAGACAACAGGCAGCCGCGCTCGAGCACCGGTCGATTCAACAACGATCACGTGGAAAATACACGAGATCGAAGTTGTGAGCTCATCCGTGACGGCATCGAACGGTATTTGTAAGTGATTAGGAGGTGTTGCATGGAGATGATCACGCAGCGTCGGTAGTGTGATCACTATAGGACTCCATGGTGACAAAGATACAGATGTTCTGCAGTAGGGATCCATCAGATCGCAGCGATGATGCACCAACGGTTAATGAACGCATTGCACGCCAGAATCCTCGCCACGCGGCAACGGTTCCGTAAATAGGTATCGTGAAAGTGAACTGGCCTCATCGAATAACAGCAGGAATCGGAGTGGGATTGTAGTGATAGTGTACTATTATGTACAAGAAACGGAAATGTCTGTTAATTTTTCGATTCCTAATTAAAACCGTTACAAGTTGGAAGTATTATTATATATAACTATATATTATTAAATGTAAAATAGTATATGAGATTAACTGGAAGTTGTCTATATATGAATCAAAGGGCGCGCCAGCGCTCTGCTTGGCGAGTATAAGGAACGAAGTGACAGACAAGCGGGGCGTCGGCGCACCCTTTATTCTTTGGTGTGATGTTCTAACCCTACTTTTTTTGTCATATTTAACTTATCATTTTTTATATAGGGAGATACCGCGCATGAGGTACTCAATTAGAAAGCATTTTTCATTTACATTCTACCTGTAAAGTTTCGTCGTGAAAGATGCTTTCGTATTGAAGCTATCAAGCTATAAAGTTTTCGTCGCCGCGAAATCAAAATATTTTTTTCCTTCAGCCTCTACTGACAATTTTTCGCCGCCTGGGGGAAAGACAGCCTGGCTGTAGTTCATGATGTCGAATCGTATCAGAATATTATATTTCAGTAGTAACGACGTACGAAGCGCGGCGCTACTGCGCTTGATTCTTGATCATGGGGAGATGGAGAGAGAGAGAGAGAGAGAGAGAGAGAGAGAGAGAGAGAGAGAGAGAGAGAGAGAGAGAGAGAGAGAGAGAGAGAGAGAGAGAGAGAGAGAGAGAGAGAGAGAGAGAGAGAGAGAGAGAGAGAGAGAGAGAGAGAGAGAGAGAGAGAGAGAGAGAGAGAGAGAGAGAGAGAGAGAGAGAGAGAGAGAGAGAGAGAGAGAGAGAGAGAGAGAGAGAGAGAGAGAGAGAGAGAGAGAGAGAGAGAGAGAGAGAGAGAGAGAGAGAGAGAGAGAGAGTCTGTGTCAGTGTGTGATTGCGGAGAGAGAGAGGGTTATGTTGTCTGTCAACCAAAAATATCTACTATATTGATGCCTAACCCCTAATATATATGTATAAAAAATATACACATTGACAGTAGAAAGCAGAAATCAAGGTGTAGTTCTGTTTTTATTTTTTTAAGTACTGTCAGATCAGATCTTAGATATTGAGTCTATCCCAACTATACGGCTACTACAATACAAGAGTTTAGATAAGTATAATTTTCAAGTAATTTGTCACAAAGACATTATCTCTCATAATGTAGGCTAAGCAAAAAGCTCCAACACCTATTTCATTCATCGTAAAGGATTTTCAATGTTTTATATTTGCAACTTGACCAGTCGGGTGAAGGCTTTTCTTGAGACAAAGTTTATATTCTTTGTATAAATGGTTTATAGTTATGATTTGAAAAGTATCAAAAATAAAAATTTTCTAATTTTAATTATTTTAAAAAACAAGTTATTTCACAATAAATTTTTATATTTTCTTACTTTTCAAATCATAACTATAAACCATTATATGAAGAATATAAACTTTGTCTCAAGAAAAATCTTCACCCGACTGGTTATGTTGCATAAATAAAACATTGAAAATCCTTTACGATGAATGAAATAGGTTTTGGACCTTTTCGCTTAACTTATATTATGAGAGATAATGTCTTTGTGACAAATTACTTGAAAATAATTCTAAATATTTTCTTCTTTTATAAATGGATTATTTGATGTAAAATAAAAAACTGTTATATTCCTCTAACTTGTTAGCCTTACTGTTTGAGGTAAATATATATATAATACACTATTCAAGAATGGAAGCAAAGTCGTTTACTAAACCCATCTTACAGTCTCCTTATATTTAATTTATAGTTTTGGTTCAGAAAGTTGTACTTGAATAAAATATTTCAAGTAAGTCATTTGTTAAATGGTAAAAGCTTTACCAGATATGAGAAATTTCACAATGCCATTTCACAACAAATTTTTATATTTTCTCACTTTTCAAATCATAACTATAAACCATTATATGAAGAAGAAATATAAACTTTGTCTCAAGAAAACTCTTCACCTGACTGGTCATGTTGCAGAAATAAAACATTGAAAATCCTTTACGATGAATGAAATAGGTTTTGGACCTTTTCACTTAACTTATATTATGAGATAATGTCTTTGTGACAAATTACTTGAAAATAATTCTAAATATTTTCTTCTTTTATAAATGGGTTATTTGATATACAATCAAAAACTGTTATATTCCTCTAACTTTCTCTAACGATGCAATTATCATCATGTACCCACATGAAAATTAAATCTATGAAATATGGTATCATCATCCTTTACCGTTATAAGACTTTGTAATTATTATTGAAGCTCTTAGAAACTTGTGGAATCTCCCTAAAATAACACTTTTTAAAAAAAGTAAAACTTTGGCGAGTATAAGTGTACCTGTAATCTCTCTCTCCCTCTCTCTCTCTCTCCCTCCCTCTCTCTCTCTCTCCTCCTCTCTCTTTCTCTCCCTCTCTCTCTTTCTCCCCCTCTCTCCCCCAAAAGAATATCATAGTTTAAAACAAACACATGAAAGAAGTGGAATCAATTATTATTTTATATAGACAAGTACATTTTTGTAACACAAAAATATAGAATTTTATTATAACAAAAAATCGTAAGTACTACTAAAAATAAACTCACGAAACTGGTGGAATCAATTAAGTGCAAGCAAGTCAATTATTATAATAAAGAGAGTTTGTCTAACAAAAAATATTACAAAAATACTAACATAATAACTGTAATTGAAATACAAAAAGTTAAATAATTTTTGCATAAACATTTTCGAAGTATAGACATAGAAGTCACCACCCTGTAAAATAGTTTAACCATGAGCTGTTATACATCATAAATTCATGTAAGTTTTTCTTACACAAGTCAATCTACCTATTATCTGCAAATATGAATTTTAATTAAACATCTTCTTAAACTGTTAATGTAATTTTTTAAATTTTGGGAAATTTTCTTTTGCAGACAGAAGATACTTGCCGGACGCATCGCTTTGTAGTATTTAGGTAATCTATCAAATATTTATTTTTATATCATTATTTTTTGGAATAAGATTTATATATTATATTTTATAAAAACTTTTCAATTATATTATATCTATCTATTATATCTACTAATTTCACAAAAATTTTATATCAATCTTTATAATTTCTATAATTATAATTTCATTATAATTTCATTGTAATATCTTTATTATACAAATTCATTAAACAAATTGAATTATTATTAATTCTATAGTAAGATAATAATATTTTTTTTACATTGCGTATGTACATCTATATATTACGTATGCTTGTTCCTAACATTATATAAGGAACAAGTTTTGTGTAAGTTTTGCTCTAGTCAAATATCAAAATATACTTATTTTCTTGAACTGTTTTTACCATTTTATTTTAATTATTTACATACTACGTGATCAATAACTAAATACATAGAAGGTTGCGATTCCCGTCCTACGCACCGTGAACTACAAAACGATGCGTCCGGCAAGTATCTTCTGTCTTTAAAAGAAAATTTCCAAAATTTTAAAAATTACATTAACACTTTAAGAAGATGTTTAATTAAAATTCATATTTGCAGATAATAGGTAGATTGACTAGTGTAAGAAAAACTTACATGAATTTATGATGTATAACAGCTCATGGTTAAACTATTTTACAGGGTGGTGACTTCTATGATCTATACTTCGAAAATGTTTACGCAAAATTTTTTAAAATTTTTGTGTTTCAATTACAGTTATTATGTTAGTATTTTTGTAATATTTTTTGTGAGACAAATTCTCTTTATTATAATAATTGACTTGCATGCACTTAAGGTAGTTCTTACCCAAGAAAACGATCGTTAAAAAAGTATTGTGTATAAGCTATTGCTCAAATATTATATTACAAGTGATAGTAAAATCCAAAAGTAGGTTGCTTTAAGTAACAGAAAAATTTTTCAAATATAAATTATATATATTAAAGCCTAAAAGTTGGTAAATAAGGAAAAATATCACAAAAAGTCATGAATTATTTTTGTTTTTTATTCGATTTTTTTATTCAAAACACTATTTTGTTTCTGAAACGTTGCTCGATAAATTCACAAATTCATTTTACACAAAGTTAGAACTATTAGTTGCTAAGTTTTTGTAATTTTTTTAAACAAATTTCTCTAACTTTGTGTAAAATGATTTGTTGATAATTTCATGCGGTGAATTTATCGAGGAAGGCTTGAGAAACAAAATAGCATTTTTAATAAAAAAAATCGAACAAAAAAACAAAAATAATTCATGACTTTTTGTGATATTTTTCCTTATTTAGCAAATTTTAGGCTTTAATGTATATAATTTATATTTGAAAAATTTTTTCTGTTACTTAAAGCAACCTACTTTTGGATTTTACTATCACTTGTAATATAATTTTTGAGCAATAGATTATATAGAATACTTTTTTAACGATCGTTTTCTTGGGTCAGAACTACCTTAATTGATTCCATCAGTTTCATGAGTTTATTTTTAGTAGTACTTACGATTTTTTGTTATAAAAATAATTCCATATTTCTGTGTAACAAAAATGTACGTATCTATATAAAATAATAGTTGATTCCACTTCTTTCATGTGTTTGTTTTAAAATATGATATTATTTTGGGGGAGAGAGGGGGAGAAAGAGAGAGATGGAGAGAAAGAGGGAGAGAAAGAGCGTGGAGAGAGAGAGAGGGAGGGAGAGAGAGAGAGAGGGAGAGACAGATTACAGATACACTTATACTCGTCAAAGTTTTACTTTTTTTAAAAAGTGTTATTTTATAGTTATATATGACCATGTATAAACATATATTAGCATACATGATTCTACATAATTATATATATTCATATACAATTATATAAGGACACATTCTATATATAATTATATGAGGGTTTTTATATAGTTATGTATGATTGTATATGTTTTCTTTACCCGGGTAATTGCACTATGTGTGTGTGCGTGCGTGCGTGCGTGCGTACGTGCGTGCGTACGTGTGTGCGTGTATATATACACACACACCCACATCCACCCACACCCACACACACCCACACTCACACACACACACACATACACACATGTATATATGTATATATACATATATATATTATATAGCTGTTAGTGTTGTTTTTGAACATCAGCCCCCCCCCCCAGCGCCCATTAAAATAACGTAAAAATCAGCGTATTTCTGTGAGTTTTTTTTATATTAAAATAGCCTCTGAGCCCCCCTCACCTCCCTCATCCCGCCTCAGGCGCCCCTGCGCCCCCCTCGTCACCCCCCTCATATTCATTTTTTTCTTTAATCGTATTTATCATCTCGGTATACATGCGACAAAGATCTTTTTTTCTCACACCACGCGTAAAGTATTCTGTTTTTACATTGACGTCAGGGGGTCTCGCTTCGCTCGGGCCGTAAATAATTATAAACGACACCAATCATCGGAAAAAAATAGACATACGAGCATAGGCTTTGCAGTTTCTAAGAATGAGGTTATGTGACGTTTTCGACCCTGAAATTAAAGATTAAGCACAAATAACTTTCCGTAAGGTATATGGGAAAATTGTATATTGTCTCCAAACAATGAGGACCATTGATATTTTTTTAACACGAATAAGTCTATTTTTCCACGCCACCCAAGAGGTAGATAGATAGGCGCGCTTTTTTTATAGAGGTTTCCCTTTTTTTACTATCTTTGAATTCATTTACCATTAAATATTTCATTGTTTTTTCATAATAAAAAGTTAGTAAAAAATGGCCTATTCCTCTTTTTAAAAAAAGTGTAAAATTTTCAAGTATTACTTTTGTTCTATTAAATAAACATATGTTATATTTTTAAACATTTTTATAGTTATTTAATTAACATAGATTTTAAGCTTGAAAGTCATTCAAAGCTTTTGAACTTCATATTCATTTCAAAGGTCGCTCAAAATATGACGCTAAAAATATTAATTATGTAGGTCGCTGAAATTAGACAAAAACTTAAATCGAAACCGCTGTTGAACTCTGAAAGTAGATCGATTTTGAAGGTTAAGCAAAAGATCAGTTTGTTAATTTTATAAAGTTTGTTGAAAGTTAATCAATTTTGGAGGTCTGATAGTAGACCGATTTTGAAGGTCGTTGATAGCAGACCGATTTTGAAGGTCGCTGATAGCAGACCCATTTTTGAAAGATAATCAATTTTGGAGGTCTGATAACAGATCGATTTTGAAGGTCGCAGATAGCAGACCAATTTTTGAAAGTTAATCAATTTTGGAGGTCTGATAGCAGGCCGATTTTGGAGGTGCTGGTAGCAGACCAATTTTTGAAAGTTAATTAATTTTAGAGGTCTAATAGTAGACCGATTTTGAAGGGCGTTGGTAGTAGAATAAAATGTTCAGCAGTATTTTGGAAAGAAGAAAAATATAAGTCTAATTGTTGTAATAATGGTACAATAATACTTTCACCTTTAAGTGATTATGATAAAACATTGAAAGAAATGTTATTACATGATCAAACATTCAGATATTTAATACGATATTATAATAATTTATTTTGTTTTGCAACCTTTAATGCTAACGTCGAACATGAAACGAAAAAAGGAATTTATAATTTAAAAATTCAAGGATAAATTTGTCACATTACGCCAATCACTTTATTACCTATCGGTAAAGATAAACCTTGTTGTGGGCAATTATATATTTATGATAATGTAACAGCACTTGAACGAAGATTAAAAAAAATCAAGACTTAAGTGATGAACATATACGAATATTAATTGAAATATTAAACCGTAATTCATACGCAAAAATTAGAAACATTAATATCAAATAACAAATTTAAAAAATTACCCAAATTATAAATTGTATTTCGTCCGTAAAAATAATAATCAAAAGCATAGATATAATGCTCCTGTAACATCTGAATGTGGGGCAATGATAGTATCGAAAAAGGAAATTCCAGAAAATTACGATGTATGTGTATATCCTAGAAACATTCCTGATAATGAACAAAAAAATACATATATTAATAAATTATCGCATCATATTGATCCTATGGTGTTTCCCATATTATTTCCTTTAGGAGATTTAGGTTGGAATGTTGGTTACACTAAAAGAACAAGCGCTCCAGAAAAGTAACATCTTACTATCCTGCAATATTATTCATATAGATTAGCTTATCGACCAAATGGTAAATTTAGTCCATTATTATATTGTGGAAGATTAACACAACAATTTTTTTTAGATGCATACGTTATGATGGAAAGTAATAGAATGAATTTTTTTCGAAATAATAAAAAAAAATTAAGAGTCGAATGTTATCAAGGTTTATTAGGTCATGTAATGAATAATGCTTCTAATATTTCTAATAACTTTCAAAAAAAAGCAAGATTAGGAAATATTTTTATACTACTAGCCACTTACATTGGTAGTCCGAGATATATGCAACAGCATTATCAAGATGCAATGGCTATTATGAGAAATACTGGGAGACTTGACTTATTTATAACATGTAACAGGATGACTTCTGGGGTAAAATCCCAACAAGCCACAGGCCAACGATGCCCTAGAACACGGTGCCGCGGGTGTCAGACTAAAATGACTTGCCCGGGGATCTGCTCCTGGAATCCCGAAAACAACGCGAAGATCGCACACGAACTTCGCTTTCCAACTAATTGGATCGCTGAGCGAAAAGCGCGCGCTCGAAGAGTAAAGCGCGCGGCCGCTATGCTCAGATATGAAAACGACTGGCGGAGTCGTTTTCCCGCGGAGGCGGCGGTATCCGGGAGAAGGACAGGTTTTAATGAACAACGCGACGAGTAACTAGATATCACAGTATATTAAAATCATTAATAACTACAAGCACAACGCACGTGCTGATTAGAACAAATGAGTTAGCTCGCGCGCGACCGTTAAGATTCAAACACGCGAATAATACGGCGCGCGGCGAAGCTGCTATTCTCGCGCGCGATGTTAAAGTACGGCGGGCTGACACACACCCGCACGTACACGGCACAGAAAGCTTGCACGGGGCGATTTCCGTGCGAGCCTTTACAATAAACCCGCGAGAGGAGAGTAGAAAACTTACGTTAGAAAGGAGCAGCCGGTGCACTCGACTCTCTCTCTCGCTCCCTGTCGGTCGCACAGCAGTTGCGCTCTCTTTCTCTCTCTCTCTTGCTCGCTATATTGGGTCGGCAGGCGGGCTGGCTGCCGGCTCGTCGCTCGCAGTCTCGTGCGGCTCACGCGGCTCGGGATCGCTCTCTCTCTGTCTCTCTTTCGCACGTACGCACCCTACTCGGCGCCTCCACTACACTCGCGATAACTATAAAAAGCTAGGACGGCGCATGAGGTAACTTTTTAGAGACACACTGGAGAGAAGTTCTCGGCCCGATGGCAGACACGAAGATGGCTGCCGTGACTCCTATAAAGCCGTGTAGCAGCTTCGCGGGTACGCGACGGGCATATTACGCGTCGCGAGACCGTTCTAATCCAGTCAGGATGCTCGCGCGCTCGCGCCCCCGGTGAGCATGCCTGCTCGGCGCAGGTAATTCGAATCTCGAATTACCTAACTCGCGCACGCGTTACAAACAGTAACATGTAATCCTAAGTGGCAAGAACTAAAAGAAGTTTTGCAAAAATTTCCTGTAAGGACTACACCAAATGATATTCCAAATATAGCAGTTAGATAATTTCATACAAAATTAATGTCATTATTAGATGACAATAACGAAAATAAAATATTTGGAGATATTATATCATATATTTATACAATAAATATAATAATATTTATACGATAAATATATATCTACCGAAATACCAGACAAAAATGAAGATGAAAACTTACAAAAATTAGTAATTAAACACATGCTCCATGGACCGCATACACATAGTTCTCCTTGTTATATAAAAGATAAAAGTATATGTAAAAAAAATTTTCCTACATCATTTACAAATTATACAAAATTTAAAAGGAATGTTTATCCAGAATATAAACGAAGAAATAATACCTCAGAAAATTTTACGTATAAAGCAAAAAATAACAGTCAATTAATCTCAGTAGATAATTCGATGGTAGTACCTTATAATAGTTTATTAAAAAAATATAAGTGTCACATTAATGTAGAATATTGCGCCAATATTCAAAGTATAAAATATATATTTGATTACATATATAAAGGTGGAGATAGAGCATTATGTAAATTAAAAAAAGGTAATGATACCAATGATGCTAATATATATAACGAAATTACTCAATTTGTTGATGGAAGTTTTTTAAGTCCAATGGAAGCAGCTTGGCGATTGGAAAAATTTCCTTTATGTGGTAGAAAACATACAGTAATAAGTTTATCAGTTCATACAGAAAATCAACAAAGAATTATTTTTGAAGAAAATAACGAGACTGAAGCTTTAGAAAATTATAAAACAACATTAACAGCATGGTTTGATTTAAATAAAAAAGATAATTATGCAAGGAATATAAAATATGTCAATATACCTAAATATTAGAACTTTAAAAATAAATGTTGGATAAAACGAAAACGAACTCAAGAAAATTATATAATAGGTCGTTTAAATATTGTTTCTCCAAAGGATTTTGAACGATTTCATTTAAAATTAATTTTAAATCGTGTTAAAGGTGCAATTTCGTTTCAAGATTTACGAACGTATGAAAAAATTATATATAACACATACAAAGAAACTGCAATAAAAATGGGTTTAGTTGATGATGACTTACAAATAAAAAATATTTTTAAAGAAGCTTGTGACGTTATGTTAGGATATCAACTACGTCAATTTTTTGCTTGGTATTTAGTATCTGAAAATATTAATGGTAATAATATTTGGAAGGAATTTAATAACTTTTTCATAGAAGATTTTAAAGATGATAAATTAAACAATGCCCTCATACAAATAAATGAAATATTATCATTAAACGAAAAATCATGTATAGATTTTGGATTGCCTGAACCAAGTAAAATCTTAAAAGTTGAATGTAATGAAGTTAATAAGACTAAAATTTTATTCTGTGAAGAAATGTTTAGTAACATGTATACTCAACTAAATTTAGAACAAAAGTATATTTTTGAGAAATTATTAAATAATGAACATAAGATTCATTTTATAGACGGTCCTGGCGGTTCAGGTAAGACATTTTTTAAAAAAACATTAATTGTTTACTTTTTGTCTAAAGAAAAGAAAATGTTATGAATGGCTTGGACTGGTATTGCGTCAATACTATTACCAAAAGGAATGACAAGTCATAAAACATTTAAATTACCTTTAGATTTAGCAAGTATAGAAAGTGCATTTTTAAAATTAGACACTGATAAGAAAGAGTTACGGGAAGTAGATGCAATAATTTGGGGCGAAGCATCAATGATATCAAAAAAAGCTTTAGACATTGTAGATAAAACATTAAGAGATGTTTGTAATAATAATTTACCATTTGGGGGAAAATTAATTGTATTAGGAGGAGATTTTCGGCAAATTCTTCCAGTTATTAAAAACGGTTGTAGAAACACAATTATACAAGAAACAATAAAATATTCAGATGTTTGGCCACTTTTCAATATAATGAAGTTAAAAAAAAATATTCGTTCTAACAATGAAGAATTCGCTTCATTTTTATTAGATATTGGAGAGGGAACAATGAATCCATTCAAAGTACCAAACAGTTGGAAAACTGACGATGTTTGTTTGAAAATATATAAAGATATAAATTCTAATTTATCTATGAATAGTGTCATTTTAACGTCTCATAATGAAGATTCAACTATTCTGAATAATAAAATATTAAAATTGATCGATAGGGATGAAATGACTTATTATAGTATAGATACTGCTACATATAAAGATGTTGATCTATCAGATGATAATATTTACATAAATTTTCCTATTGAATATTTGCATAATATTCGTGAAGGTTTACCTCCACATAAATTAAATCTGAAAATTAATGCGATAGTAATGTTAATAAGAAACTTAAGTATAAACGATAGTTTATGCAGTGGAACGCGATTAAAAATAATTAGACTATTTAAATACAATGTAGAAGCTGAAATAATAACAGGTGAAAAATCAGGAAATAAAGTTTTTATACTGAGAATAACATTAACTACTGCAGAATCGTCTTCATTACCATTTATAGCTAATAGAAAACAATTTCCTATCCTCTTAGCTTTTTGTATGACAATAAATAAATCACAAGGACAAAGTTTTGATGCTATAGGTATTTATATTAGAAAACCATTGTTTTGACATGGACATTTATGTGTTGCACTATCTAGATGTTGGAATCCTAATAATATATTTATTCAAAATGATTCGGAAAATACAGAGGAAATTATCAATATTGTGTGGAAAGAAATTTTTGATGAACAATTATAATTGTTCTTATATTTATTATGTAATAAAATTACAAATTATTTTTTATAATATTTATATTAATTCAAAGTATATTAAATTATAAAACATGGCAGACCAATGTGATGTACCAATTCCATTACGTTGGGATCCAAAAGAAAAAAAATTTATAGAAGTTTACACCATTGAACAAGATCAAATTTTAGACGATTTAAATAATCAGTTCATAGAACAAGACCACGAGGACAATAATGATATGAACAATTTACTAGATGAATACAATAATCATTTAAACCAAAATAAAACAGAATTTCCAGTATTATGGGATCCAGAAAAAAAAATATGTAGTCGTGTATACATTGGAAGAAGAAAATCGACTGTCCGAATTAAATACAAAAATAGAAGAAAATATAAAAGAAACAAATAAGTATAATGAATATTTAGAGAAGTCATTGAAAGAATATAATTTAAATTATATAAAAAATCTAATTGAAAGTCTTAGTAGATAATTGGTCTGCTTTCAGCGACGTTCAAAATTGGTCTACTTTTATTGACTTTTAAATTAAATAAAAATGTATTAAAAAATGTCTTAATTGGTCTGCTATCAACAACATTATTAAAAAATATTTTTAAAATCGATCTGCTATCAGCGACCTTTAAAATTAGTCTCCTATCAACGATCTTCAAAACCAGTCTGTTATCAGCGACCTTTAAGATCGGTCTGCTATCAGCGACCTTCAAAATCGGTCTGCTATCAATGACCTTCAAAATCGGTCTGCTATCAGATCACCAAAATTGATTATCTTTCAAAAATCGGTCTGGTATCAGCGTCCTTCAAAATCAGTCTGCTATCAGCGACCTTCAAAATAGGTATGACATATATATGTCAGTATTCCGACCTCCAAAATAGATTAGCTTTCAACAGCCTTCAAAATTAATATATTTTCAATGACTTACAAACTGATCTTTTGCTTAACCTTCAAAATCGATCTACTTTTAGAATTCAACAACGGTTTCGATTAAAGTTTCGGTCTGCTTTGAGCGACCTTCATAATTAATATTTTTAGCGTCATATTTTGAGCGACCTTTGAAATCAATATGAAGTTCAAAAGCATTGAATGACTTTCAAGTTTAAAATTTATGTTATTTAAATAACTATAAAAATGTTTAAAAATATAACATATGTTTATTTAATAGAATAAAAGTAATACTTAAAAATTATACAGTTTTTTAACAGAGGAATAGGCCTTTTTTTAGTAACTTTTTATTACAAAAACAAAAAATGACATATTTAATGGAAAATGAATTCAAAGATAGTAAAAAAGGGGAAACCTCTATAAAAAAGGCGCCTACCTATCTACCTCTTGGGTGACGTGGAAAAGATAGACTTTTTATATCTTTTATATATTATATAGAGTCTCTGTCACTGTTCAGCCCATATATTACCTTTACCTAGAGAATTTCAGAATCAAGTGAAGCGAAGGCAGAACTCGCGTGCGTTCGTGGTCCTCATTGCTACCGAAGGCAATATACAATTTTTCCACATACCGTATAGAAAGTTACTCGTACTTAATCTTTGATTTCAGGGTCGAAAACGTCACATAACCTCACTCCTAGAAACTGTGATGCCTATGCTCGTACGTTAAATATTTTTTAGATAAAGACTTATGATCCTTGCTTTTTTTTTTAATAATATCTATATAATAATCTCTACTATTTTTTTTTTTTTTTTAGAATAAAAACTGATAAATAGACACTCCACTTACTAATGGGGGGTCGGCGAGCGGAGCGAGCAGGAGGGGTACCCCCCTAGTATATATATACTAGAGGGGCTTCGCCCCCTGCTCTTTCCGCTCGCCAACCACCATTTTCAGAGAGAAATTTTATAATAATGAAGTATGAAACTATCAAATTTTGACAATATGAAATTTTGATGGGTAAAATATCGGACTTAAGACGAATCAAAGGTAAATGATATACTATTTATGTTCTTTATAATTGCTTCAGAGCAATGAAATATCTTTATATTAATTGAATAAATAGTGTAGAAAATTGATCACGTTAGGAGGTGATTTTCGGCAATTTCTTCCAGTGATGAAATGTGGTCACAAAAATAGTATAACTGAAGAAACAATTGAATTTTCTGCGTTATGGTCTCTTTTTAAAGTTTTAAAATTAAATCAAAATATTCGTTCGGTAAATAAAGAATTTGCTTCACTATTGTTAGAATTGGGTGAAGGAAAAATTAATCCATTTATTATTCCAAATAAATGGAAAACGAATAATATTTCTAAAGAAATTTATAGTAACATTAATATTAAAACTTCTCGTTTAATCTTAACCGCTCATAATAAAGATACTAAAATTATTAATAATAAAGTTTTAGACTTATTGAATAAAAAAGTGCATACGTATTATAGTTTAGATTACGCAACTCATAAAGGAGTTGATCAAACAGACGAAAATATTCACTTAAATTATCCAATTGAAATGCTTAACAATATTAGAGAAGGTCTTCCACCTCATGAATTAAAATTGAAATTAAATGCTATTGTTATGTTAATTAGAAATATAAGTATTGTACAAGGAATGTGTAATGGTACACGTCTAAGAATAACTGGATTATATGCTCATAATGTTAAGGCAGAAATAATTACAGGCAAAAGAATTGGTGAAGAGGTTTTTATTCCACGAATAACGTTAAATACTGCAGATTCATCTTCATTTCTTTTTATTCTTTACCGTAAACAATTTCCAATTGTATTAGCTTTTGCCATGAAAATAAATAAATCTCAAGGACAGAGTTTCGATTCTATTAGAATTTTTATTAGACGACCACTATTTTCACATGGTCAGTTATATGTTGCTTTATCCCGATGTAAAAATCCTAACAATATATTTATTGAAAATTGTTCAGAAAATTCTTTAATAATAAATAACATTGTATGAAAAGAAATTTTTGAAATTTAATCTATAATTTACACTATAATATTTGATGAGTGAAAATTTGTGTCGTATTTGTATATGATCTCAATTTCTCCTAAGCTCAAGGAATTTATAACAATAATCATTTTAATTAAAATATTACCTTTTGTGAAAATATAAGACATGTTGTATCTTCTCATAAGTTTAATATCATAAATAATCTGAATATTGTTATACATTTAATAAATAAATATTTCATAATTATTTAATATATTAATGTGAAATATTTGTTTATTAAATGTAATAAAGATGTGAATTAATTTTCATTATATGTTAAACTTTGCCCAATTTTTATTTTAAAGAAACTACAATAATAAGTAATGAAAATTAATTCACATCTTACATGGTGGAGGAAGGAAGGGCTAGGTTGGAGTCAAGGAGGATTACGGAGGGATGACTCCCATGGTTCTTAGGGCTACTGGCGATGAATTTCATGGTTGTGTTTAGGCTCATTATATAAAATATTATTGTATAATTCTATATGATTTCGGCATGTCCCAAAATCATATATAAAATTATTATTATTTTTTATATATAAAACCTAAGCTCAATAAAATCAAAAATTCAACGTGCCTATAACAGTACCTCAGTGGTGGTGTGGAAAGCTGCTCCAAATGTGCGAAATGTGGTAATAGTTGAAAACATAATTGTCTATGTTGGTTCTAATAATAATTAGTATATTTTTGAGTTTTTTTAAATGTTCGAATTCAAAGATTTAGTGACAGTTTTCTCTTTGATGGTTTTTCGATTATCGTAAAAAACAATAGTCCGGTAGTAGTTCAGAGGTGGAGGGAACGGTGGAGGGGATGGTGGAGGGGACCGTAGGTGGTGGGCGGTGGAGGGGGATGGTGGAGGGCGGTAGAGGAGATGGTGATCTGTCTGAGATTAAAAAATAACGTGATTTTTGAACGAATTTAACGTTAAAAAGTGGAGGGGACGGTGGAGGGGCAGCAAATAGGTAAGTGGAGGGGACGGTGGAGGGGTTGGTGGAGGGCGATGGAGGGGACAGTGGAGGGCGTTGGAGGGTTCGGTGGAGGACGGTGAAGGTGACGATGGAGGGGCTGCATTCAGATATATCAGTAACGCCTATATAATATAGGGAGATATATATATATATATAATGTTATGTGTTCGTCTACCATCATCGAACATAAGAACAAAAGCGTTGCCAAGCGACTAGTTTTGTTGTTCTCGATTCGAGTTAGTTAGTTGATTCGAGACGTTGTTGTTGATAACATGTTTTATTGTGTGTGCTTATGATCTTAAATAAAGTTATATGTTATTCTTTTGTAATTATGGTTATTATTAATTATTGTATGTGTGTGTGAGAGTGTAACATTTTGGGGGTTCGTCCGGGATTTTGGGTACGAAATGGGCGGATTTGAAAAATCAGCAAAGGAAAAACGACGCATGCACCGCTGCGTGTGCCCTTCCGATCGAAGACCGGAGCACGGACTGCTGCCGAAGTTTCTGCTGCCGAAACTGTTGTGGCGTATACTACCGATACCGATTGATGGCATGCGCTTGGCGGCTGGTGGCGCACGCTTGGGGACTGATACACGTATGATGCCCGATGACTCATCGACGCTGACATCTCACCGACGGTCGGTGTACTCCAGCCTACTCTTCTTTATGAAACGCTCTTGGAGCTTTAAAATTAAACCAGATGAGTAAAACCCTACATTCTAATACACAAACAATACCAACAACCTCCGTAGTCTACACGAGTAACAAGAACACACAGCGTATTAGGTTAAATGATAATTCATTTGAAAACACGAGATCACTTGTTGAAAATTCGGTAACACCAATCGATTTAAGGTTACGTTATAACGTAAAATCTGATATTTATGATAACCAACTGATAGTACGTCGCCTTTGTCTGAGTATTTAATCAGTTCAATTTAATTGCAATTGTGTATACGTATATATGCTTTCTCTTTAAGTTCACACCGATCAGGGTCGTAACTTTGACTCTAAACTAGTTAAAAAATTGTCCAACCTGCTAGGAATTCGAAAAACTAGGGCCACATCATTACACATATAACCGAATGATCAGTTTACAGATCATCGGTACACTCAACAATTGAGACCACTCCAGCAGAGATGTACACCGGGACTGATTTGAGACTTCCTCTGGATTTTATTCGAGGATATCCTCCCGAAGGAGAAGAATATTCAAATTATGGGAGCTATGTTCGGAAACTGTCTTTTAAGAAGATCAATAATGTCGTTTTCTGCATCCAGAAGACACCAAAACACAAAAAGAAGATCATTCATTTTGATCAATGACGACTTACCACGATAGGTAATTTCTTCTGCTCTGCTCACGGTTATTTTGAGCCGTGGTTTTTCCCGTGAGACACAGGGCAAATGCCTAAGCAGAGACAGAGGTGAGGTACCACGGCATGCCAACTCCCCACTTGCGTCCAAGAATTACCAACAAGAATCTACCCACCGATAATGACATGAAGATACCCAGATGAGTCAAGGATCAACCCGCTTAAAAGTAGACAATTTCAAAAAGATTTCAAGATGATTTCAAGATGTTTTCAAGAATTTAAGATGGACCAATTCAAGAGACGGGCCCTTTGGCCGTGTGCGAAGGATCAGCCTGCTTGATGATGATGCCATTTTGATTCGGTTTTGGAAGAGGAGAACTATTCTTCAAGAGACGGGCCCTTTGGCCGTGTGCGAAGGATCAGCCCGCTTGTAGAAGACGTCGTCTCTTTCGTTTTATCTTAAGATTGTCGGAACGATAATCTAAAAGGATGGAGAATAATGACACGATGATACCCAAAAATGACGATTCTATTTTTTAAGAGACGGGTCCTCTGACCAGATAAATCAAGGATCAACTCGCTTTAAAATAGATGATTTCAAGATGTTTTCAAGATGATTTCAAAATGATTTAAAGAATTCAAGATGGACCAATTCTGATTGTCGGGACGACAATCTGAAAGAAGGGGGAATAATGTTATGTGTTCGTCTACCATCATCGAACATAAGAACAAAAGCGTTGCCAAGCGACTACTTTTGTTGTTCTCGATTCGAGTTAGTTAGTTGATTCGAGACGTTATTCTTGATAACATGTTTTATTGTGTGTGATTATGATCTTAATTAAATAAAGTTATATGTTATTCTTTTGTAATTATGGTTATTATTAATTATTATATGTGTGTGAGTGTAACAATATATATATAGTGATGTTGCGAGTTCTCAGACAACGCCCAAGGATTCTTACCCTGAACCAAATTTATAGATATTGAGCGCCAGGCTCAGGGTACCGGCTACATCCTTCTGACAGAGACTGGTTCCCCCGGGTCGTATAGACACAACAGCCTGGGGTGGCTGAAACCCACGGTGGCGGCTGTAAATGCAAAAAAAAAGACGACGTCACAGAACAATCGCAAATAAAACTAGCTGCTTCACTCAAAAAGACCAAAAATAGACGTTTATTACTTTTCGTAATGTTGTAATAATTAAAGTCTTAAATTTGGCACGCTTCTAAGTTACACAAACAGAGACCCTGACAATTAGTACTTCACTGCTAATACACTCGTACGCCCCAGCGATTATAACCCTGAAACCCCCTCAATATGCGCAATTATTGACAATGACGTCGCTCCGCCACGTAACCTCCCGCTCGGCTACGCACCGATCCTAAAATCGCGATACTCAATTTACGATTGGGAAACCCCCACTGCTCTCGTCAACGCATGCTCGCCGCACGCACGCAAGTGCACTACTAAAAGGCCGAGTGGCAGAAAGAATACACCCGGTCGATAGCCAGACAAAGCACTTATGGCCACACCGATTATATATAGAATATATATATCTTCCTATATTATATAGTTGTAAGGCTCAAAATGGGTATCTACCCCCTCCACCCCTCCACCCCCACCGCCCCCGCCACCCCCTCCACTTCCCCTCCACTTTTTATGGTGAAATTCTTTCAAATTTTACGTTCTTTTGAAGGGTGTCTGCCCTTCCACCCCCTCCACTCCTTACCACCCCCCTCCACGTCCCCTCCTTGCCCCCTCCACCGACTCCTCCACCTACCCTTCCACCTACCCCTCCAGCTGTCCCTTTACATGTAATCCATCATAGATATCTTGCGTAGTCAATTTTTAGTGTCTTTTTATTTACTACATTCAACAGTTTTCCACACCACCACTGAGGTACTGTTATGGGCGCGTTGAATTTTTAATTTTATTGTGTTTAGGTGTTTTATATAACAAATAATAATAATTATATATGATAATGAGACATGCCAAAATCATATAAAATTATTGTTAATCATTTTTTTATATAATAAGCGTAAACACAACCATGGAATTCATCGCCAATAGCTCTAAAAATCATGGGAGCCGTCCCTTCATCCTCCTTGACTCCAACCTTGTTGTTTGTTGTTCAAATCTAAAATAACAACATGTATTTATAATAAATACATGATTAATTTCAGAAAAGAGAAAATTATAGGAAAAAGTTTTACCTTTCTTTTTGAACAAGGGGATCGTTCAATTTAGTGAAGGCATTACAAATCTCTTTCTTCATCACAAAAAAGGTTAAATAGTTCTGTAAGACCCGCCTCAGATCGATGCCATTTTTTTTATATAGAAATGGGTACAATAGTAAACACATCAAAAGACAGAAACAAGATCGCGTTGAAAAAAGGGTTTGATACACTTGAGATGATGCTCAAGGTTAAAAGCTTATAAATGAAATAAAAAAACGTTCACAAAATATTGCACATTATTAATAACCTTAAAACTACATAACTCACCTAAATTCCTGAAAGCATTACGTAATTTTTCAATATTATTTTTCTTTTCTTTATTCTTCTCTGTATAAAACCAGAATTTAATTTTTTTAATTTATTGGTATTTTCGTCTAAATTTTCGATATATCTTAAATATTTTTCTTCATATAAAATATAATCATCAACTATAATTATAAGATTAATTTTAAATCATATTATATTATTTTTTAAAATAATTTTTGTATATAATTAAAAGTTAAATACTAACGTTCCATATTTATTTGATCTAAATTTTTATAATTATTGTTCATTATACTTGAACAAAAATTTTAAACAAATAATATAAATTTAGTTTTTAAAGAAAAATTAAGCTACATGAACATCATAAATAATGTATTCTTTTGTTATATATAAATATATTCCATAATTTTATTGAATCATATTTAACAAATTTAAAAAAAGAAAAGAAGTTTTTTTTAAATAGAGAAAAACATCATAAATATTTCTAGATGTAAAAAACAAAATTCAATTTCCAATTGCATTAGCTTTTGCTATAATATTTTCTTTTAACAATTCACGCTACGCATGGGGGTTGGCGAGCGGAGCGAGCAAGGGGCGAAGCCACCCTAGTATATATATATATATATATATATTGAGAGAAACAGATTACTTGAGGAAAAAGGAAATGCCTTTTGGGAAAATCCTTTGGATGCAAAATGATTATCATATTGAATCAAACGTTCTATTTTGATATCGAAAATCTAAGTTTTCGGTTCGAAATGATTATCTTCTAGATTCAAAAGGGAACTTCCTTTCGCGTGTAAATGTCTTTAGTGGAACACAAAGTAATAATTTCATGTTAATCCCAATTTCCTTTCCAAATTGATTTCTAATTAATCTTGGACTAAAATGAAACTTCTTTTTGATGCAAATGATTTCATTTTGCAATAAAAGTATTTTCTTTTTGAAAGTAGCCAAATTCAGGTACTTATTGATCAAGTTTTTAGTCCAAAATGATTTTCCTTTTGGCGCAAGAGGAAATGGAAGTAGCGTATCTTTCTTTTTTGCGATTCTCTGGCAGAGGCTCGGGTAGTCATGTGGCTAAGGCATCGGCTTCCCAATCCGAAGGTCGAGAGTTCGATTCCCGGTACCTGCACTTCTGAACTAACTTCGTACAACATTTTTTTCTTTGGTTCTTTTTACATGTTTAACATATTATCAAGTGCACGTACTATATAAATGGTAAAAAAATGTCTTGATTAGTGATTGCATAATTAACAGCAGTAATTACAATGTTTTATTAGCAAGAACATACTAGAATTTACACTTTTTGAGTCAAATGGTTTCTTTTTCACACAAGCGGATCTTGAGCAGAAAGGATTTTCCTTTTGGTTCAAAAAGACCGAATTTTGAGTCCAAAATCAAGAAGAATATCTTTTTGTGGGAAATAAATTACTTTGATCTCAAATAAAATTTTTCTGAGTATATATATATAATATTACAGATTAAAATTTATATTTTTTAAGTGAATCCAAAAAAAAATTTTAATGTAGCTACGTAGAAAGCATGATTGTGAATGGAAAAGTACTGTACTACATCTATATCTACTGTCATGATTATAAAACCTTTATCTTTTTCCATTTTATAAATGTTGATGCTTTATGTGTATTGTTAAATAATTAAAAAAAGATCGGATGTTTTTAACATTCATATTTTCATGTTTCAGTGGATCAGGTAAAAGCTCATTAATGAGCGCTTTATCGTTTCGACATCCGTGTAAGTATTTTTTATTTTGATTTAGTATTAAACTATAGGTAAAATGTTGAAAATATTTTATTGTTACGGATATTTTCAGATACAGTGAAGTCGTAAATATTTATATACGGCGATCAAGAGTATGCCAAAGAAGTTTATGTTGTCCTTTTTTTTTATTTAAACTTTCTTTAAACCTCTTCAGGAGGTTTCTATAGCTAGAACAGATACATGTACAATGGTTTATTAAATTTACAGTTACATTCCATTAGAATTTTAGTTGGCACATTTCTAAAAATTATTTAGATATGTTATAACAAAGAGAGGTCGTAGATTGCTAATAGAGGTACAATATTATGTGGAGGATAAATTGTACACTTTCTCAAATGCTCTATCCAATCGGGTCTTTGTTCATCGTATAAAGAACAATTCCAAATGGGATGATTAAGATCTTTTGTCTCATAATTGCATTATTAAAGACTATGACAGATATCTATATAAAAAAGAGAGCTTGCTAAATTGTAGTGATTGGCTGTACCTCTGGTTATGGTGATGGTTACGTGTCTTGGTAAGACTGCTGTTGTTTTATATCCAAGATTTATTTGAATTAATGAAATAGTGATTGAAATATTCTTTACCCTTTGTTTGGCCTTCTGTGAAATATTGTTTTTTTGGTGGTAGCAATTGATCTATTTCCACAACCTTCTCGGAAATCGGTGTGAGGAATTCTGTCATTTCTCTCCGATTAGAGTAAGGAAGCATTTTTAGCTAGTAGGTCAACGAGAGCTGAGAACGTGTCCATTCTGTATGATTGGATGATTTTAGTGTAGAAATTGGCGAACAGCGTTTGATGTGTAAATTTTCTTGAATTACTTAAAATCACGTATTAAAATACGTGATGAGGAATTCTAGGAGCCACATTTGAGAAAATGACTCTTTTTTTCTTTTTTAAAGAGAAAGCTTTGTAACGGAGAAATTTTTTGACTCCTAGGGACTGTCTACATGCTGGGCTTTGGGCTTTCCTTTTTGGGCTTTGGGCAATGTGTAGAAAAAATCGTTATCCGAAATCTAGCATATTCGTGGCCGATGGCAGATGATTAACATGTTGAACTTCTGTCATGGAGTCACAAGTCGAAGTGCGAAAAATTTTGCTGTAACATGCGCGTCTCGGTCTCGTTACTATTTCTATATGTCGGTGTACTTATTTGATGAAAGGTCGCGTCACATGTTGGCAGGCCTGCTAGGGAAAAGGGTGTATAGGTTGTGTTTGTGTTTGTGTTTGAGCTTAAGTGTAAGTCCCGTCTTTGTTCATTCTGGTCTTCGTCTATTATTGTTTGTGTTGAGTCTCTATGTATGCGTGAACGCTTGCCTATATTCGATCCATGCAATAACTTAAATTATTTAACTCTTGTTCGAAACGCGTCCGCGCGTGCGTTTCTGCATTTGCTCTTGCTGTCGATGAAAGCGCCAAATTAACCTTCGACACAAAAGGAGGTGAATTACAATTTCAAGCCGTATTATCGAAATTGTTCCGATTATTTCGATTCCTTATGAGGGGTTCATTATGAGATCTTTGCAACTCATTCGCAACACGAGTGTCTTCGCCGTTTACCGTTTTGTAATCTTTGTGAAAACTTGCAGGTGAAATTAAAATTCTGATCTGTAAGATACCACGGGACTTCGCCATATGCCCGTTTCATCGCTACAAATCTCGCTAATCTATCTGTTAAGTCTTATATTTTTCTATTGTAACGGGATGGCTTCTGCGGATGTCAGACTGAAATGACAAGCCCGGGTATCAGCACCTGAAATCCTGAAAACAACGCGAAGATCATATGCGAACTTCGCTTTCCAACTTATTGGATCGCTGAGTGAAAAGCGCGCGCTCGACGAGTAAAGCGCACGGCCCCTAGGCTGAGATTTGAAAACGACCGGTGGAGTCGTTTTCCCGCGGAGGCGGAGGTATACAGGAGAAGGACGGATCGTAAATAACAATGCGACGAGTCACGAGAATTCACACTTTATTAAATCATTTAACTGATACAGGCACTACGCTAGTACGGAAGAACACGGAATATTAGTTAGCTGCTAATACTCGCGAGTGGTGTTAAGTTCTGTGGGTTGACACGTACCCGCGCGTATACGAAACGGAAAGCTTTCACGGGGCAATTTCCGTGCAGGTCTTTTACATAAAAAGATCGAGAGAAGAGCAGAAGACTTACGTTTAGTGTGAGAAGCCGGTGCACACGAATCTCTCTCGCTCTCTGTCGTACTCGCTGCGCCAGCGCGCTCTCTCACTCTATTACACGCACAATACGGGCTCACTCTCTGTCTCTCTCTCTCTCTCTAACTCCAACGCACATGATTTGGCGCCTCCACTTATATCACACGCGGTATATCTATAAATTAGTCGGCGCGAACGCGCTAAAACACGAGAGAGTGTACCCACGGTGTGCTCTGCACGGTAGTAAATACGAAGATGGCTACCGTGATTGGCTTAAAGCCGTAGCAGCTTCGCGACCTGGCGACGGGCATATTACGGGTCGCGAGACCGATTCGATATGCGCGTTCCCTTGGCGCGGGAGCTTCAAATCGAGACTGCCGCCAGCGCTACACCGTCTATACTAAGCGAATATTTACTTAACTGCCTAATTAACTCTACTACCGTTAGATTCTCTACACACACTGTAATACCGTACTGTGATTCGAATTGTGAAATTTCATCTAAAATATTTTTCACTGTGCGTTCCATTGTTATCGGCAGAAATAAGTTAATAGAGCACACTTTATTTAACTCGGTAAAATAGAATTAAAGGAGTAATTGACGAATTGCTATGTACTATTAAGAATTTAATTTACGATACGATATGAAATCAACAGTCAAAACTATTTAGGAATAATATTCGACTTTATTTTTAATTAACGCGTGTAAGTTAATTAAGTAATGAACGGATATTAGCTAAACTAGGAAAACATACAATATACGAGATCAAATTTAACCATTAAATTAAAACAATCACGTACCGAGTGCAATTATATTGCTATCGCAGAGACAGTGTTCCGGCGCGACGACACTGTGTCTGTGCGTAGCACGCACTCGTACCTATAGCGCGCGAAGACGGAGCATCGAATCTGCGCAACAGCTTTTCTGCCGCGACATTTTTCGACGCTCTCGGTGCAAGTGCAATCGCGACAACCGCTCAACCGTATGCCTATAGGTGTTTGGCTGTCCTATGCGCTGCGCCGTTGCCGCATCCCAATTGTCCTCCTGTCTCCCATCGTCTGCGCTCCCTCTACCTATGCGGCAGCTATCTCTGTCCCCGCGATTCCCGCGCTTTTGGACTCGACCGCGATGCTCGGACTATACCTATAGCTTACGGCTTGCTGTCGTGTGATTCCCGGTTGCGCACAGTACCGACTTTGCTGGCCGAGTGTTTATGTTTCAGCGCGCTCCGACTTTCGTTGATTTTGTTGTTATCGCGAACTGTCTAACATGCGTTCAGAGTATAATTTTGAGTTTACGAATTTTATTTTGAAAGCCGTTACATAAATTGTGCATTTGAAATATTCCTTCCTTGCAACATGAATTTTTAACGCTTTTATCGATACGGTTATGAAACTAACTCCGATTTTCTTTGAGATTCGACACTTCTCACTCCCGACTGCGAGAAATAGATTAACTTTATTGACATGAATTTAAATGCAAAACTTGAAATTGACACGTAAACGAAAAATTTTTCCGGTACTAACACAATTCTAGAATTTCAAATCACACTTGTATTACAACGCTCAAAAACCCAGTTGAGGCGCCATTTGTAATGTAGTGGTTTGCGTATTCCTCTCAATATACATTAATAATAGACAAATAATACACATTACTTAAAATCATAGATAAGAGTTTATTGTTAAATTGTTAGTTATTATTAGTTTATTATCATTACTTCAAATACAATAATTGTGTTACGTCGGGTCTACCAAGAAAGGACCCGACAGTTAGTTTTTGTAAAAACTAATGTTGCTCAGTTTTGAGCCTAAGTTAGTGAAAACCTAATAGCTCGGGATTGAGCTAGATACTAAATGCTAGTAGGATAGGATAAGGTTGGGGCAGCAAAAAGGGCGCGACGCGATTGGTGATTTTAACAAATTGCAAATTTTCACTAACCAGTGGTGTTTCTGGTTAGTTTCTTCATTTATTATCTGTTTTGTTTTATTAGTTTTTTTTTTAGTTTTGATTAGGAAATGTACCTCCCAAGAAAGGCCAAGTTACTGGCGACTTGAGAAAGTAGATTTCCTAATATGATTTTTACTCTCAGGATCTCTATTGGGGTGTTTATTAAAAGGTGGACAGCTTTAGAAGAAACACTTTTATTTTTAGGGGAAAACTAATCGGAGACACGAATTAATACATGAAAAAGGGGTAGATATGTTGGGGAAATATTTCTATTTAACTAAGAGAAAGTTAGGATAGCAAATAAATATGTTTACTTACTTTGTTTTTTCCTCTGGTCCTTAGCAGCTTTGATGGTCCCTTGTCTCTGCTGCGTTTTTACGAAAGGTGTCGGTGATTTAACTGATTTTAAAATAAATAAATAACAAACACGAGAATCTTCAGTTTTATGCACTCAATTTATTTCAAAGGAAAGTATGTGTTACCATTGCACTGTAACAAGGTTAAACAACGAATTTCAAAAATATTTTAAAGGATCGTATAGAGATGCGTACAAATGTTTGATATAGAAGAGATAGAAAAATCAGACCGAGTCTGAATGTAGAAATTGGACCTCTCCGGTGGAGGACTGTGAGACGAGAGTGTAGGACCTCGTAGGTTGAGGATTGAAGCTAGAGTGAGTGTGTGCGGACGCGTAGATGAACGAGCTGGGCTAATGAAAAGTCGAAGCCGCCTCTCTTATCTTAGACGCCGAGGGACACTATTAGTCGCTCAGATTTTTGGAACCTCCCTCGCTCAAAATCGAACGCTGGGATTCGATAATGAGCCGTCGTTATGCATAACCGCTATTGTTTGAATATTAATCAATAAAGGAAAAAATTTTATTGTTTTATATTCTATATCAGGATAAATAACCCACTTTGACGTAATGTTTTTTCTATAATAAATAAATTTTAATGTGAAACTTTTAATACATATAAGAATTGGGCGATCCCAATACTCATTAAAGAGTGTTTACACTATAACTTAAAAATCATTAAGTTAAAAATGAAAATCGTTAAATGAACCGATGAATGAATGAATTTATTATATAAATATAATAACAAATTAAGAAATTCTTTATAATTTTAAACATTACTCAAACTTGATTATTCATTTACATAATTTTATCGTAGATAATTAAGCAAAGTTATTTAGCGACTGCGACTATTAGTTTAATTTGCCTATTACCCGTTTGTGGTTACTCATATGTATGGATAGAAACATAGCTTGGTATATAAAACTAGTGAAAAATTAAACGAATTACAAATGAAACTAAGTCTCTGTGTGTACGTTGTTATTGGTGTATGGATGTGTATAGGAAATGATACAAGAAAAATGTTTTGCGAAAATTATAAAAATAAGGAAAATATTAAATTATAAAGAAAGACTTAAGGCTAAATGTATATAATAGTTTTCGATAATATAAATGGATTTAGAAACTGTATTCTTATAAAATAAATTTAAGTTCGTGATAATATTAAACTATTATTTTTACTATATTTAACTTATAAGTTAAAACTAGAATATAAAATATAAATGATTGATCATACACAAGTATGAAATTAGTTTTACTATATAAAAATAATTAAATTTATATAAATTCTAATGCAATTTAAGTATATATAAAAGTTTCAATATAAAATAACTCATATCAGATGTCCTATATTTTACAAATTTAGACTTAACATATACTTTAAAATTAACCATCTGAATCGACATAATCTAATATGTGACTACTATAATATGTATTTTGATGGAACTTATTTATTATTTCATGCGCATTAAATTAACAGATCTGCTTAAACTGGTACGGTAAACATACAATGCTATATACTTGTAATAGATTGAATCATTTGCAATTTTGAAAATATAATTTGCTGTATATGTATATATATATATATATATATATATATATATATATATATATATATATATATATATATATATATATATATATATATATATATATATATATATATATATATATATATATATATATATATATATATATATCTTAACTAAACTAACAGAAACTTATTGACATTAATGTATACTTGAATTCTAAAATTTATAATAAACAAAACTAGATCAGTTATAATCGACGTACCTGCTAGCTATATAATAATTCTATTCTATAAACTAAACTAGATATATTATAATAAGCAAAGTTTAAAAGAAGAATATTTCCTATTGTTATTTACCATGAAAACTAAAAGTATAGTCGTAGAAATATCATCTACGTGAGAAAGAAAAATAGCGCAAGCGTGGGTGGTAGAAAATGCTGTAAAACGAGTGGAAGAGAGAGACGGGAACAGCCGCCGTCGTGTGTAATCGCAGGGTTTCCCTGGTTTATCAGTTTTGGAGTGGCTGAGTATGCCGATGCGTGCTCGCGGCCCGGGAAAGTTATCGCTTGCAGATGTTGGGGTCTTAAACACTAAAGCTTGGGAAAGCAAAAAGAGGGGAACCTTAATCGCGGCCTACTCGGAAAACTCGGGTCTGGCTAGCGTTTGCTGAGGACTATAGTAAAAGAAAGGAAACGAAAAAACTTTACGACACACGGCGAAGAAGGAAGCATTGTATCCTTACATTGAGCATGCTCGCGTTTGGGTTCGAGAAGAAAAATATGACCTGGGTGTTCTTTTGACGAGTAGAATTGTGACGCTATTCAGATTTCTAATTTTCATGGTATTATTTATATTATTATTTTTTTTTTTTTTTGTTTTTTTTTAATATTAAAAATGGCCGGATGTAACACCCCCCTCCTAAAACGGTTGCTACTACTAACAAACGTAGCAAACGATAGAATAAGTAACTTAAACCTAAAAGAAAGATGTAATTCGTAACTAGAACGATTTAAAGAATGAAAATCTAAAAACAAAAATGATAATGTGTAATTAGTTTATATAAAAAATATTTCATAGGAGTTACTTCAGAGTAATGATTCACAAGGAAATATTATGTACCCAGTGCGAAGAAAGGTTTTTGAATGGTGTTTTCTTGGTCATTGCCATGTAAATTAGGATAATTGGTGTTAATGTTAATGGGAGCTGAAGGTTCAGGTGATTTTTCTTGAACTGTGGGGATAGATGGAGCTACATTAACTTCATGTAGTTCTATTGGAGGTTCTGCCGGAGGTTGATTATTTAGATGGATAAACAAATGGGTAATAGACCCATATAGTGCTCCAAGCAGACGGACCGACCAACCGTAAACGGTATGGAGTATATAGCCGTGAACGAAAATGTTGATAATAGCTTTCACAAACTGAAAAATCATTATCAACGCAAGAAACCCAGCGCTGGCATTGCCAAACACTAGGAACCGGGACCAGAATCGTTGCCAAGTGGTTTTTATGATTTTCTCTATAGCACCTTCATTTAATAATTTATTAAGAGCGGATTCATCATTATCGAGAGGGTAACCCCTCATTTCCCGGGCTACATCATTTAGAAGAGCTGGTCTTTCCATGGGAAACATAATTCTTTCCCTTAATTGGTCGAGATCATGCTGATTGTAAATACCACTGGTGGCAAGTTCAGATGGGTTAATATATGTCCATGTGGGCTTTGACATAGGATGTATTATGGTGGGTGGTATAGCCTCCGTTGGAGAAGGTAAAATCTTATACCAAGAATTTCCAATGAAATAATAAGATAGAAGCAAGGAATTACAGGGCATTCGAGTGCCTTTCTGTTTCAACACATGTGTTCTAGGGGTAAGGAAAAAGGTTTGATTATTCCTTGTTACCTCCAATTCGGCATAGCAATAATTTCCATGCTGTATTTTTACTTCGACTGGGACGCACTTCACTATATGAACTACTTCCCCTGCGGAAACTCCCATATAACCCGATCCTTTCATTAGATCAAAGGCAAAATCATCGGGTGATTGTTTAGCTATTGATAACGAATTCTTAATTGTTTGGCGTTCCAAATTACATCTTTGTACAAGTACATCTCTATATAAACTTTTCATCTGTTCGCGGATGTGTTTTTCGACATAGACAAATTTGGAATTTACATATGAAAAAATATCTAAGTTGGTGACGCTTGTTGTGTCTGCAGTGGCGAAACTCTTTCCTTTCATAGTTTCGAAAATGACTAATTTAGGGTGTTCAGTGGTGATTATTTGATAACCGCAAACAGATTCATAATGTCGGGCGGTTAAGGCGAAAGTAACTCCTTGAGTGGCTAACGAGAATACTACTTGCATATTTTCTCCTAGATCAAAGTTGGACATTTTATTTGCATGGCCTTCATAAAGAATGCCGTATCTGTTAAATTTACATGAATCGTTAGGAATAGTTTGCCAGAAAGTGTATCCACCCTCAATGTCTAGACAATTACCTGTAGACAGAGAACAAACTGTTCCTGAACGTAAGTTAATGTGATTATTATCTAATTTAACCTGTGATTCATAATCTGTTAAAGTGATCTTAATTGTGCCCTGTACTACTACATTTTCCCAAGTACCGTAAGGGTCAGAGTAACCTGCTCCGCTACATTTTCCTTCGGTAGTTAAGGAACCCGCTAAAATAATACTATGAGTAACGGTAGAATTTGGTTTTACGCCTACTATTATTTTGGTATTCGCTAAACTATAAGTTCCGTAATGATGTAAAATTTCGCACGCATCTTTGGAAATATCCTGTATATATTCGTTTTCCCCATTTAGTACAATAGAATTATGGGAAAAACCACCGCAATAATATATAGTACGATGTATTTCCAATTTACATTGAATGACATGGGTCGACGCGTACTCGTTGATTTGTAGTAACTGGACGTATTGTTGAGTGATGTTGGGTTGATGGTCAGGAATCTCGCATTCACCTACATCTTTGAGAGACAGGGTGGTGACATTGAGTTGCCGCGCTCCGCAGTCGTAGCCAATTAGAGCAGAGGTTCTACTCAGCAGAGTTAAAACAATTAAAACCACAAAGCTCATTTTTACTTTGTTGAGTCTATGGGGTTTTATTGAATTAACAATAAAAAATTATTTCCTTTTTTTTATATATTTGCTCTCTAACAGAAAGAAGTATTAATCTTTGAGCTTTGTTTTCGTGTACCCTATAACATAAATATTGAATCTACAAAAGTATAAGTTAAACGAATGCAATTATTAATCCAACCACTAGTAATGAGTTAATTTCAAAAATTGCAGATAATCCTAAAGCTAGCTATAATAAAGATAACTATAAAGTAAATGAAAAGTCTAAAGATATTCATAAAATTATTACAAAAAGAGTATAAAAACGTATTATTAAAAAACCCAAACTTAATCAAATAATTTAAATGAGTTTCCAGAAGTAAACTATTTATCAAATAAATTCAAACCTCTTATAACTAACTTATTGTGCTTTCAGTCCTTAGTTTTTTTTTTATTTTTCCGTTTTGATTTTAATTCTTGATTAATGTGCGAAATCCGCAAGCGATTTGCATGCACTATTTTACTGGTTTTATTTAATGAATATTCTAATGTTTATTTTATCTATTATTTCCAAAATTTTATGTGGGCCTGTATAATGGTCACCAAATTTATTAGGTTTAGGCCCTTTTAGTAAATAAACATAATCACCTATTCTAAAATTTCTAGGATTAATACATCTATCATAATATTTTTTAGATCGATTTTTAGAATCCACTAAATTATCATAAACTAAAGTTCTAATTCCGGTGAGTCTAGTTACTAGATCAATTAAATAGCCATTATAAGTGGGAAGCAAATCTTATTCCCTCAAGGGATCACTAGAGGGTAATCTAGCTAACCTGCCAAATACAACCTCATATGGCGTGTGTTTTGTACTTTCTTGCACACAGGTATTATAATTGAACATAGCCAAGTCAAGCCATTCGTCCCAATCGGAATCAGCATTAGTATATTGTTTAAGAAATTCTCCCAATGCATGATGGGATCTTTCTAACGAACCATTTGACTGGGGATGGAAGGCGGTTGTTCTTAGTTTTTTTATTTTTAATCTTTTAGAAACCCTTTCCATAAGTTTACTCAAAAAATTCTGTCCTTGATCCGTTAAGACTATTCTGGGCGCTCCAAAGATGCATATAAATTTCTTTATAAATGCATCGGCTATGGTAGTGGCCAAAGTGTTTTTTAATGGGACTGCGAGACAAAATTTTGACAATTGATCTTGCATTGTTAAAATATATTCGAATTCAGACTTTGTTTTTTGTAGTGGACCAACGATATCCATTGCAAGTTTATCAAATACCGTCCCAGGAGTATCGGTGATAATCATTGGCTGTTTAGTCTTTAACCGTGTTAATTTTTTTAATTGACAATGAAGACATTGCTGTATCCGACGTTGAATGTCTTCTTTCAAATTTTCCCAAAAATATTTCGTTTTAATGCGATTATAAGTTTTAGATACACCGCGATGGCCACCGATTGGCGAATCATGCATTTCGTAAAAAATCTTATCTCTTAACCCGGGTTCCACGTACCGTAACGAATTTTTACAAATTACTATTTTAACAGGTACTTGTTGGAATGTTTGTTTTTTTAAACCTAAAACCTCAGTCCAATCAAGGTTTTCTATATACTTACTATAGGATATGCTACAAGTTTTTAATTTTAAATTTAATATTATTTCTTTTAAATCTGTAAGAACCTTAAATAAATTTTCTTTAATTTTAGAGATAGAAACTTTTTCCTCTTCGCGTATACACAGGGAAAAATAATAATTACCATTATGCCTTTTAGAATAGTTTATATTAAGATAACTTAAGATTTGTTTAGGTTCTATTTTATTATTTTCTATTAATTTTAGGGCACCATCATCGCATGGGTTACCGTTATTATCTACGAAATACATAATATTATCCTTTCTACAATAGATTAAATCTTTTACCTCAATTATTTGACAAATTTGATTTAAATTTACAGATTTCACTTCAAGGTCCGAGGGTTCGGATTCAATTTTTTAAGAAGATGAATAAGAAACCTCGGATAGATCATCAGTATTCAAAATTACCGGTAGTTCAAAAGCGTAATTATCTATAGAAGAATGCATAGTCTTTTCAGATTGCGGAGGTAACAATGCTTCTCCTTGGAAATTATCATCTAGACTGTTAGCTTCCATGTAATTAGGTTTTGGTTTATTTATAATAAGAGTGGAAACGCGTTTCTCGGTAAATTCTGGTATCTCTAAGTTAATTTCATTATGTTTTAATTCAGAATTTATTAATGGAGACGTATCCACAAGATTTGGTACCAAGGGATCTTTAATAGTTTTAGGTACTTTAGTAGTTTCTTTAGGAATAGGTTCCTCAAGTCTCACAAGCGCATCTTTAGATATTTTACTTAATTCCTTATTATTTATATTTTTAAGATCTAATTTAGTATTAACTATAGCGTTAGATGTTAGTTTATTATTTCTTTTACTTTAGCTTCATTAGTAGCATTATTAACTATATTATTTTCTTTATTAAGTAATTTAGACTGCTTTCTCGTGATTACATTACAAATGGGATTCCTAGATAATGCATCTGCATTAGCATTCAATCTACCAGGTTTATATATAACTTCATAATCAAATTCAGAGAGTTGAAATCTCCATTTCTGAACCCGTGTGTTGCAATCTGCAGTCTTGAACCAAACTAATGGTTTATGATCTGTTACAAAGGAGATCTTTTTATTATATATGTAAGATCGAAAAATCTTAGCACTATGGATCATAGCTAAAGCTTCTTTCTCATATACTTCATAATTCATTTCCGGTCCTCTAAGCATACGAGAAGCATAACTTATTGGAAGATCTTTGCCAATTTCCCCTTGAGAAAGTATTCCACCAATGGCATAGCCTGAAGCATCTGCAGTTATAATAAAATGTTTGGAAAAATCCGGATACTGCAAAATGGGAGGATTACATAATGCGTCCATTAATGTTTCAAAAGCTTCATTTGTTTTTTCAGTCCAGACAAAATCAATATCTTTTTCCAGTAATTTAGTCAATGGTTTTGACATTGTAGCAAAGTTTTTAATGAACCTTCTATAGTAGCCGGCTAACCCCAAGAATTGCCGAATATTTTTAACGGTTTTTGGCTGGGGAAAACATCTAACCGCCTCAAGCTTTTTAGGATCAGGACTGACCCCGACTTTGCTTAAGACGTGACCCAAATAACAAATTTCACTCTTTAAGAATTCACATTTGTTAATGTTCAACTGCAAGTTGGATTTATCTAATCTTTCCATGATTAAATTTAGCTTTTCTTCATGTTCATCTAGAGTGTCAGCAAAAATAATTATATCATCGATAAAGGTGAATAAAATTTTTCCTTGTAATCCCCTAAAAGTTTCATCGATATATCTTTGAAAAGTAGGAGGAGCATTTTTCAGTCCAAAGGTCATACGAACATACTCATAATGACCATATGGTGTGCTGAAAGCGGTTTTGTGAGCATCACGGGGATCCATTAATATTTGATGGAAACCGGAGGCTAAATCAAGAACCGTATAATACTTATGTCCCCCGACCTGATCAATGATTTGTGTTATATCCGGTAATGGGTATGCATCGGTTATTGTTTTTTCGTTAAGCATACGAAAATCCGATACTAAACGCCATTTTTGTTTCAAGGATGCATCCAGCTTTTTAGGAACTAACCAAAGAGGAGAGTTATAGGGAGAAATCGAAGGTTTAATGATTCCCTCTTTCAAAAGCGCATCAACTTGTCTACTAACCTCTTCTTTAAGAGAGATTGGAAACTTATATTGCTTAATATTAACCGGGATATCGTCAGTGGTTATAATCCTATGCATTACTGTACTAGCGGCTCTTAAATGTTGGCCTTCTAAAAGAAATCTATGTTCAAATTTTAAAATTAGTTTATTAATATGGTCTTTTTCTAAGTTATCCAAATGATCCAATCTCAAAAGCTCTAAAATGGAATTATTATTGAACTCTACATTAATACTATGAGCAGATAAATCTGTAATTGCTTGATAATTTTCAAGTGTATCGAAAGCATCTTCAACTTCTTGATCTGACATAACAGGTATACCTATCTCAGCAAAAGTTTCAGAGTAAGCAATCTTAAATAGATTACGAATTGGATTAACATCTTCATTAAATACCTCCGTTTTAGCATCTGAGTCTAAAATGGCAATTTTGTAATTGGAGTAATAATCCTCCAAATCAGATGAATCATCAGAATTTTTTTCAAGAAATTCTGTTACTTCGTTGCCAGTTTCATTTCCGAAATTAGCATTCATACTAATATTGGAAATTAAACTTGAGTGGGAACTGGTTAAATAATCTTTGCATAATTCAGTGTTATTAGGAATCTTAAATAGCAAGGAAGTAGTGTGATTTCGTACCTTGAGGCATTTATTCTCATAATCAACCAAAGCTTTAGCTTGAGTTAAATACGTGGAACCGAAAACTCCATCGCAAGGAATAGGGAAATCATCCGGTACTACATGAAATAATGAAGAAATCCCGTGAACCATAATTTCAATGGCACCAAGAGATTTAGTTGTTTCATCACATATTCCCTTTAATAAAACTGAGCTACCTGGATTTATTTCTTGATCTTTAGGTATTAATTTTAATTTAATAAGATTGGCTTCAGAGCCACTATCTATCATAAAATAACCCTTAGTAAAGAAAAGCGAATTGAAAATTTCAATAAATGGTAAACAATTTAAAGCCTTCTCAGTTACCATATTGGTAACTGCATTAATCTCTACTTCATAACAAGGATTATCATTTTGACAGAAATCCATATTTTTATCACCTAAACTAAATATTTTATTTTCAAAGTCTAACTTAGCATTATAACTTAAGAATAATTGCGAACCTAAAATTCCGGCAAATGGAATTTGAAAACTATTAGGTACTACTATAAATTCCACCTTATTACCTAACATCCTTTTATTAACCATACCTAGAGATAAAACCGGTTTTTCGGAAATACCCATAATTAATGTTGGTTTCGTGGTATCTATAGTACTTTTATCATTAATAAAACCTACTCTAAGTATATTTATCTCGGATCCCGAATCCAACATAAAACTAAACAATACATCATTTTGATAATCCTTAAAAGAAACATAAGGAATTAATTTTGATGCAAAGTGGAGCTTAATGCTATTAACTCGTCCGCAGTGAATCCCTGTATTTGGGCCGTATGTGTTGAGCGCTGAGGAATAGGATGAGTCCCTTGAGGTGCACTCGGGCCTAAAGGGCTCTGCTCGTTTTCCGACCTCTTGGCATCATTATTAGCCTTTTTTCGGCATTGGTCAATTGAGTGACCTTTAATTTTGCAATAAGCACATGTAATATTATTTCTACAAGAAAGCGCGGTATGGCCGGTATTTAAACACAGCTGGCATGTTTCTATGTTAACAGCTGGTTTATTTGCTCTATTATTCTCGCGCAGTTGACATCTATCAGCAGTATGCCCGCTGTTTAAACAAAGCTGACAGGTAATTGTATTTGATATTGCAGTGGCTTGCTCACCTGACCGGCAAAAACGAGTGGTATGTCCTTGTCTCCCACAATTTTGACAAATAGCAATTCTATAACATTGAGCTGCTTGGTGACCAGGTTTCTTGCAAATTTGACATATCATGCCCATTTTGCATTGGGCAGATCGGTGCCCTGGTTTTTTGCAAATATTGCAGTTATCTTCCGGTTTAGGGGCTCTTGCAGCAGCGAGCTGACATTTGTCAGTGCTATATCCCAATTGATTACAAATTGTGCAAGCTAAAACATGATTCGCAGGTAAAAGGCTACAATTGTTAGCTTCATGTCCCGTTTGTTTGCATAATTGGCAAAGAAATACCTTTTTTTTATCAGTTTTACCTACACTAGATTGATCTCTTCTTAGAGCTTTCCTAGCTAAAAGTAATTTTTCTACTTTAATTGTTTCCTTGACTACACCATTTACGTTAGCGGCTTCTCCTAAACGTTGTTCAATTTCTGGCTTTAATCCAGCTTTAAAACAATCAAGTAGGGTATTCTCTACAGAGGCACTGAAACCTTCTGGTAATGTTCCATTTTCCATTTTCTTTGCCTCCAGGATCCTTGCCCCTAATATTCTTACCCTGTTCGCGAAGGTTATTACTGCCTCATCATTTTTTTGAAAATCGTTACCGAGTTCTCCGAGTAATTGAACTACAGATTTAGCTGGGGCATAGATTTGCTTTAAATAATCTTTGAAATCTTCGACTGTACCAAAAGCTTGTCCAGTTATTGCTTGTCTAGCTTCTCCCGTAACTCTAGCCCTAAGTAATTCCGCTAGACTTGGTTCAGCTGTAGCTTCGACCATAGCCTTTGCTTCTGTACATCCTTCCAAGAACTGAGATATGGGAATATTTTTTCCATCGAATTCAGGAACGATTTTTAAGGCGTCCTTAATATTCACATATTGCTGCGTTGTTGCCATTTTGATATTAACTGGGTCTTCAAGAATTTCAGAATCACTGTCACTAGGACCCACAGATTTTTGAGATGATAGAATCTTAAACTTTTTCCCAATTTCCCAATTAGAGGTCTCAGCCTTTAGGTCTGATTCGTCCCCTTTTCCAATTTGTTCTTGCGATGTACTAACTAAGGGATCTGGTTTATCCTCCTTTCTTGCAGGAGAATAGGGAAGCTGCTTAATAGGCGCAAATGGGTCAAACTGATTTATTTCATCATTTTTTTCCTGATTATCCCGGGCCTGTCGCCGAGTTATTCGCTTATCACTCATACAAATTAATTAATTTATTAAAGAAATGAAAAAGACTCAAAAGTATTTTAATGTGTTTTTTTTTATTTATTATTAATTATATTCATTAAGTTTTTTTTTCCTTCTTTTCTTCTTAACAAAAAAAAATTTTTTACATAACAATTAACATAAATTTAATATTCATCTTCAAATTTTAACATCCACTCTAATGGTGGTTGTTGCAAAACCTTTTTTATTTTATAATTTAAAGTAAAGCATTTAAAACAATTTTTTTCCGTTAATTCCTTCCTTATACAGTCCATGCACTTTTTCTTTGGAGGATCCACAGGCAAAGGTATATTTTCAACCTCAACAGGTGGAGGCGTATTTTTCAAATCATTCAATACTCTCTCCCAGAATTGTTTAACTGCTTTTTCTTCCCTCTTCTTTTTCCTAAGGTTTTGAAAGACCGAAGGTCTCTTCCTTTTCCTTTGAGGTTTATCCACTGAAAAACAATTAATAATTAATATTGATGTCTTTCTTCTAGATTATTTTTTTTTTTTATTTTTCAAGAATATCATCTTTTATTAGTTATTATTTTAGAATATTAAATCTTATACCAAAAGTTTATTTATTTAGATTGATGAGCGTAATAGTGCTAGTATGTATTTGCTACTTGTTTACTTGTTTTAATTTCAGTTATAAAAATTATAAATTTTAATTGAATAAGGTTTAGTAAACCTAATATATTTATTTTTAGTATCTAATTGAACGTCATATATATAAAAAAAAAATTATTTATTAAAGATCACTGACATAATATTTGTCAGATGAAGAGAAAACTTTAATATTTATAAATTCAATTTTTAATAGTTAAAACTAAAGTTAAATATAAAGAGAAAAAACTTCTCAACTTTTGATTTTAATATTTTTAAATTACAAGCAAGTAAATAAACAAAAGGAAAGTTATTATTCCCCTTTTTTTTCAATAAACTCTATTAATTATCTGAATTTAGAAGGAGAATAATATTAGGGAGAAGAAAAAAAAAAAAAAAAAAATATTTATTTTTTTTATTATTGCAGAGATAAATTTTCAAATTTTTGCGTAATAATTAGCATCTCATTTTCAAATTTCTTAAACCGTGACTCTACAGTTTTTTCAAATTTGCATAATTTGCTCGTTATTATACCTAAATATACAGAAAATTTATTATTTTTATAGGCTAACTTATTAATTTCCACAATTTTCTCAACTAAAGTTTTTAATTGAAAGTTCTGAGTTTTTACAAAAGATAATTCGTCATCTAACTCGGCAATTGTGGTCCAACGATCATTATCAAATTCCTCGAGAGTTTCTACCCGTGATATTAACTCCGCTAACCGATTTTCAATACGGCATTCCAAAATAATATTGCTGATTTCCGGAATCATTTTTTACTTAAAAGTAGCATTGTCAGAAAGAACATTAAAGTACAATATTAATTGAAACATATGGTATTTAAATTTTCATAAAACAATTTTTAATTCTATAATTTTACATAGGGAAAACAAAAATTAAAAAAAAAAAAATTCTTTAGAATATCAATTATTTATTGGATTATTCCATTCTTTTGTTTAATAATTATATATGTAATAAATTACAGAGAATAAATAAATATTTCTTTAATCTTTATCTTTTAAAAGTAATAAACTTAGTAACGAAAAGGAAAATGAAGTTCAATCGTCAACTTAATATTAACTTGAACTTTACTTTTAATAAAATTTTTTATGATTTTAGTTACATTATTTTTAAACTTATTTTAGTAAATATTTTAAATATTATATTTAAATTTGTAATTCTGGTTTAAATTGACAGAGAAAAAAAAAAATTTTTATATTGTTTCTATTATTATTATATTATTATATAGTAAAATTAGAAAGTAAATGAATATTTTAAAAATAAAAAAAAATAAAAACTTCGAATGAAGGTTTAGTTAATAAAGATTTAAATTTATAAATTAAAGGTTTAAATCTTTTTGTAACTTTTGTTTTTAGTTGTTTTTCTTTTAAAAATATGGAATTATGACATAGTAGATTTAAATAAAATATAAAATTTATATTATTTTCATCTTTCTCTAAAAATAGAGGATTTAGTAAATATTTGAGTTTTAATATAATTTCTTAAAAAAAATTGTAAAATTTAGAAAATGAAATTCAATTTCATAGATAAAAGTTGGAATCTTTTGTAACCTTTAGTATTGTATGTTTTCTTTTTAAAGTATAAAATTAAGACAGTGGATTTAATAATAATAAAAATAATATTTAGAAGTTATTTCCCCTAATTTCTTTTCTCTAATTTTATAGAGGGTTTTATAAATTTGATTTCATAAATTTCTTTTTGTTTTAGCTTTAGTATAATTGTAGAAGTTTAATAATACTTCTCTTCCCTAATTGTATAGAGGATTTTTATAATTTTATTGTAATAAAAAAAAATAGAAGTGTAACATACTTTTCTTCCCTAAATTAATAGAGGGTTCACAATTTTAATACAAAAAGATTTGTAGAAGTTTAATTTTTGACTTCTCTTCCGTAATTGTATAGAGGATTTCTTTAAATTTTAGTTTTAATAAAAATAGAAGTGTAGTAATACTTCTCTTCCCTAATGTTATAGAGGATTTTATAATTTTTGTTTTAATAAAGATTTGTAGAAGTTTAATAATACTTTTCTTCCCTAACTTTGTAGAGGATTTTATAAAATTTGTTTTAATAAAAATAGAAGTGTAACATACTTCTCTTCCCTAAATTAATAGAGGATTTCTTAAAATTTGTTTAAATAAAAATTTAGTTATAATTTTCAGTTTCTTCTGTTAGTTTTTTTCTATAAAATTTCGTTTATTTATTTCCTGCCTTTAAGATTGAAAGTAAAATAAGTTTATTTAGGCTGTAAAAGTTTTGCCCTAACTTAAAATTGATCCTACCTAGTCTTGTATCTATTATCCCTCCGGGGCCTCCAAATTTGTTACGTCGGGTCTACCAAGAAAGGACCCGACAGTTAGTTTTTGTAAAAACTAATGTTGCTCAGTTTTGAGCCTAAGTTAGTGAAAACCTAATAGCTCGGGATTGAGCTAGATACTAAATGCTAGTAGGATAGGATAAGGTTGGGGCGGCAAAAAGGGCGCGACGCGATTGGTGATTTTAACAAATTGCAAATTTTCACTAACCAGTGGTGTTTCTGGTTAGTTTCTTCTTTTATTATCTGTTTCGTTTTATTAGTTTTTTTTTTAGTTTTGATTAAGAAATGTACCTCCCAAGAAAGGCCAAGTTACTGGCGACTTGAGAAAGTAGATGTCCTAATATGATTTTTACTCTCAGGATCTCTATTGGGGTGTTTATTAAAAGGTGGACAGCTTTAGAAGAAACACTTTTATTTTTAGGGGAAAACTAATCGGAGACACGAATTAATACATGAAAAAGGGGTAGATATGTTGGGGAAATATTTCTATTTAACTAAGAGAAAGTTAGGATAGCAAATAAAAATGTTTACTTATTTTGTTTTTTCCTCTGGTCCTTAGCAGCTTTGATGGTCCGTTGTCTCTGCTGCGTTTTTATGAAAGGTGTCGGTGGTTTAACTGATTTTAAAATAAATAAATAACAAACACGAGAATCTTCAGTTTTATGCACTCAATTTATTTCAAAGAAAAGTATGTGTTACCATTGCACTGTAACAAGGTTAAACAACGAATTTCAAAAATATTTTAAAGGATCGTATAGAATTGCGTACAAATGTTTGATATAGAAGAGATAGAAAAATCAGACCGACTCTGAATGTAGAAATTGGACCTCTCCGGTGGAGGACTGTGAGACGAGAGTGTAGGACCTCGTAGGTTGAGGATTGAAGCTAGAGTGAGTGTGTGCGGACGCGTAGATGAACGAGCTGGGCTAACGAAAAATCGAAGCCGCCTCCCTTATCTTAGACGCCGAGGGACACTATTAGCCGCTCGGATTTTTGGAACCTCCCTCGCTCAAAATCGAACGCTCGGATTCGATAATGAGCCGTCGTTATGCATAACCGCTATTGTTTGAATATTAATCAATAAAGGAAAAAATTTTATTGTTCTATAACTTAAAAATCATTAAGTTAAAAATGAAAATCGTTAAATGAACCGATGAATGAATGAATTTATTATATAAATATAATAACAAATTAAGAAATTCTTTATAATTTTAAACATTACTCAAACTTGATTATTCATTTACATAATTTTATCGTAGATAATTAAGCAAAGTTATTTAGCGACTGCGACTATTAGTTTAATTTGCCTATTACCCGTTTGTGGTTACTCATATGTATGGATAGAAACATAGCTTGGTATATAAAACTAGTGAAAAATTAAACGAATTACAAATGAAACTAAGTCTCTGTGTGTACGTTGTTATTGGTGTATGGATGTGTATAGGAAATGATACAAGAAAAATGTTTCGCGAAAATTATAAAAATAAGGAAAATATTAAATTATAAAGAAAGACTTAAGGCTAAATGTATATAATAGTTTTCGATAATATAAATGGATTTAGAAACTGTATTCTTATAAAATAAATTTAAGTTCGTGATAATATTAAACTATTATTTTTACTATATTTAACTTATAAGTTAAAACTAGAATATAAAATATAAATGATTGATCATACACAAGTATGAAATTAGTTTTACTATATAAAAATAATTAAATTTATATAAATTCTAATGCAATTTAAGTATATATAAAAGTTTCAATATAAAATAACTCATATCAGATGTCCTATATTTTACAAATTTAGACTTAACATATACTTTAAAATTAACCATCTGAATCGACATAATCTAATATGTGACTACTATAATATGTATTTTGATGGAACTTATTTATTATTTCATGCGCATTAAATTAACAGATCTGCTTAAACTGGTACGGTAAACATACAATGCTATATACTTGTAATAGATTGAATCATTTGCAATTTTGAAGATATAATTTGCTGTATATGTGTATATATATATATATATATATATATATATATATATATATATATATATATATATATATATATATATATTAACTAAACTAACAGAAACTTATTGACATTAATGTATACTTGAATTCTAAAATTTATAATAAACAAAACTAGATCAGTTATAATTGACGTATTTGCTAGCTATATAATAATTCTATTCTATAAACTAAACTAGATATATTATAATAAGCAAAGTTTAAAAGAAGAATATTTCCTATTGTTATTTACCATGAAAACTAAAAGTATAGTCGTAGAAATATCATCTACGTGAGAAAGAAAAATAGCGCAAGCGTGGGTGGTAGAAAATGCTGTAAAACGAGTGGAAGAGAGAGACGGGAACAGACGCCGTCGTGTGTAATCGCAGGATTTCTCTGGTTTATCTGTTTTGGAGTGGCTGAGTATGCCGATGCGTGCTCGCGGCCCGGGAAAGTTATCGCTTGCAGATGTTGGGGTCTTAAACACTAAAGCTTGGGAAAGCAAAGAGAGGAACCTTAATCGCGGCCTACTCGGAAAACTCGGGTCTGGCTAGCGTTTGCTGAGGATTATCGTAAAAGAAAGGAAACGAAAAAACTTTATGACACACGGCGAAGAAGGAAGCATTGTATCCTTACATTGAGCATGCTCGCGTTTGGGTTCAAGAAGAAAAATATGACCTGGGTGTTCTTTTGATGAGTAGAATTGTGACGCTATTCAGATTTCTAATTTTCATGGTATTATTTATATTATTATTTTTTTTTTTTTTTTTTTTTTTAATATTAAAAACGGCCGGATGTAACAAATTGTACCGAACTTACATCGAATGTAATATTTCTGTACTGACTAGTAAATGTACAGTTACATGAGTTTCGGGCATATTGAAATATACGATACAAGTTGGACTATGAACGCGCGCAGAGTAAATAATATTCTCCTACTTTTTGGAGTTTCACTCATCGGTGACACTGCTGGCAAGGCTCCACCAAAACCCTTGGCTGACTCGCTCGCTCGCAGTCACACACACACGCACACTTCGCTCAGAACTCTAGGCGAGAGTCTCGCTGAGCTTCATTTGACCATTTTTCAAATTTGGATTCTTAATATATTTAAGAGTATATATCATCTATTTATTATATGTTCCCATGTACAAGTTTTCATAGAATCATTACTTCGATTTTTCAATAGATGTTAAAATGTGGAATAATTTGAATCCATACCTTAATAACGTATTAGTTTTATATTAAATAAGATAGCTTAATACTGTTACTCTTCTAAAATTTATGTTATACATTTAAAATCTAAAAAACTCTAAAAATATAAGGCCATACTTGCTAACAGTTGATCATTTATATTCTACAATAAGCTATTATATACATATAGTTTTAAATCTTTTATATTTCACCTATTTTATAATATAATTCGTATTAAATCCTTTTTCTGTAATATTTGTTATGCACATTCATATTTCTCGATTTTATTTTATGAGTTTATGAAAAATATATAAAAGAAAAATCCCTGTAATTTCCAAATTGAAATGAGAATAATTTAGAGTTCAAATATCGTATGAAACCATTTACATTCCGTTCTCTCTCCTGAAAAGTTTATAAACTAATATATTTTAATATCTCACCTACTTTTATAATAGGTTCGTCTAATATATATATATATATATATATATATACCTATATTATATAGTTGTAAGACTCAAAATCGGTACTTATCCCCTCCACCCCCTCCACCCCCCCTTCACGACACCTCCACCTATCCCACCATAATTAATCCATTCCTCATATTATGCTAAAAATTTTATATAGTGTGTTTCCGGATTCGCTGATAATGAATCAGTAATCAGATTTTGAGAATTCAAAATGGCGGATTGATGATGGCTGCCAAATATTGAAATATTACTGGATCTTGCTGAAAAATGTATGTACAGGATTTCTGGATTCGATGATTATGAATCTGAATTCAGATTTTCAGAATTCAAAATCGCGGATCGAAGATGGAGGCCAAATATTCAAATATTAATGGATTTTGCTGAAAATTGTATATTATGAGTTTCCGGATTCTCTGGATAGGAATCTGAACGCAGATTTTGTAAATACAAATGGCAGACAAAAATTGAAATATTACTGGATTATGCTGAAAATTGTATATACGGGTATCTGGATTCGCTGATCACGAATTTAAACTCATATTTTGAAAAATCAAAATAGCGGCCCAATATTGAAACATTACTGAATTTTGCAATTGTATATGGGGGATTTCTGGATTCGCATGATGACGAATCTGAATTCAGCTCATAAAAATTCAAAATGGCGGATAGAAGATGGCGGCCAAATATTAAAATATTAATGGATTTTGCTGAAAATTGTATATAGGGTGTTTCTGAATTCGCTGATTAGGAATCTGTACTCAGATTTTGAGAATTCAAAATGGCGAATCTAAGATGGTAGCCATATATTTAAATATTACCGGAAATTGCTGAAAATTGTATATACGGAGTTTCTGGATCCGCTGATTATGAACCTGAACTCATATTTTGCCAAATCAAAATGGCGGCCAAATATTGAAATATTACTGAATTTTGCAATTGTATATGAGGGATTTCTGGATTCGCATGATGACGAATCTGAATTCAGATTATGAAAATTCAATATGACGGATCGAAGATGCCTGCCAAATATTGAAATATTACTGGATTTTGCTAAAAATGTATGTACGGAATTTCTGGATTCGCTGATTAGGAATCTGAACTCAGATTTTGAAAATTCAAAATAGTGGACCCAAGATGGCGGCCAAAATTTGAAATTTTACCGGAATTTGCAAAAAATTGTATGTTGTGAGTTTCCGGATTCGTTGATTAGGAATCTGAACTAATGTAAGATTACTACATATATATTATGCATTATTTTGTTAAATATAAATATACCTAATATTTTAAAAATTAATAAGTGTTAAGAATAACTTTTTAAAAAATGTTATAGAAAATTTAAAATAAAAAGTAAATGTTTCATGATATTATGTAATAGGTGGTTATCCTTATTCATTATTATCAGTATTTATCTTCATATGAAATATAATCCGAAACTACAATTATAAGATTAATTTTAAATTACATTATTATATTTTTCAAAATAATCAATTTTTATATGTAATTAAAACTTAAATAATTTTCCATATTTATTTGATTCAAATTTTTGTGATTATTCACTGAATGAATATTCGAGCATATATAGCAAATTTAGAAAAAAACCATTTTTAAAAACAAAATTCAGTTTACACATATTTTAGAAAACGATTTTCAGTTGTATTAGGTTTTGCTATAATATTTTTCTTTAACAATTCACACTAAAAATGGAGGTTGGCGAGCGGAACAAGCAGGAGGCGAAGCAACCCTAGTATATATATATATATATTTATGGAGCCCTTTTATACACATGAACATATTTATGGAGCCCGTTTTCTTTTATGGAGCCCGGGTCCCATAAAATATTTTTCTCGGGCGTTTATGGAGCCCGATCTAGAGTCTATAACCCCAGGGTCCATTATTTCTTTAGTCACTTGCCATAGGGATCTCTGGGCTGTAGGTACTAATATACAGGGATGGGCTCCATAAACGGATGGGGGGATAATTATATATATATCTCGAAAATATATATATATATATCTGGAAGTATCTGGGACGGAATCATACACGTAAGGCATGCTTCGGGAATTTTCGCATTTTTCTGGGACGTCCCAGAATAGTACATTTCGACACTGGTGCGGAAGGTGATGATTTACTTCATATGACGTTTTTCGCACCAGCGAAGCGAGTGCGAAAAGTCACATGAAGTAAATAATCAACTTCCGCACTCGTTTCGAACGGTATTTTATACGACGAGCGCCGAAAAATCATACCAAAGTTGTGATTTTGAGGTTAGAGTGGTATAAAAGTTCTACCCGTAACGCAAGCTTACAGTCAGACTAAAGCTAACTGTCACACAATCAGACTTCGATTTTTTTGGTAGTTTTTCCGTAATTTTCTTCCGTAAAAGCGGGCGCCGCAGGCCCCCTACGAAAGTCAATAACCTGAGGGTCATTATTTCTTTAGTAAAACTTTAAATTGTCCACATTTTGATTGATTTAGAATGAAAATGTATACACTATTGTAGAAGTACCTTTATGCTTTGTATAGGAAAGTCTAGAAGATTGACTTGTGGATACTTTTATATATATATATATTGTAACGGGGTGAATTTAAAAGAGGGTATTAATCCCTCTCTGGGATGCGCCAGGCGATATACGGGTGTCTACTACGCCCAGAGCAGCGCGCCGTTGTAGACGGATCCGTCGGCCGGCCGGAGCGCGTTGGCGCAGGCTCAGAACAAGCGCGTCCGGCTTTCGCTGTAGAAAGCTTAGGCCGCCTTCTACTAGACCCGGCGCTGCGCTCTGCCGCTGCCGCTGACTTCGGCGCACAATTCACCGGCGGCTAGATATGCACTAGCTTGACCTACTCTCGCCGGTGTTCCCGTACAACGTCGCTCAGGTTAACCTGAGCGACTTTCACTTACAATTTCCCCGTTGACGTTGCTCCTCTAGGAGGTGATGCCTCCGACTAGCTGCAGCTGCTGAAAAGGTAGAGGGCGGTATTCGGGGAGATAGGGAACGGTTACTCGCGAATTGACAGACTCGACACAAACGATGAAAAAGTAAAATAAAGAAGGTTTATTGATCTAAAGGAATCGCGCTAAGGGGCGCGAAGCCCGAACATCTCCTACAAAAACGAACGCGCAGGCCGAGACTTACGCGGAGCCGGCCGGTCGCACGGCCGGCGTCACCGCGCCGCGAGACGCCACAAAATGGCCGCCGCGCTCTCGCACACGAGGCCGCTTGCCTCTACGCAGGCGGCGTCGGATAGCCGCGCAACACTTCTTACGCGTGGCCGCTCGCACGCAAAACCTACGCGGCAAAAATACAAAAGAAGCGCACACTTACTTTGGCGCTGGCCAGCGCGTCGCTCGAGGTCTGTCCCCCTCTCTCTCTCTCTCTTACGCTCCCGCGCTCTCGCCTCCTCGCTGCGAGGCGTCGGGCCTCGTGGCTCCTCGAGCCTCGGCTGCCGCCTCTTTCTCTCTCTCCTCCTCTCATTTTCTGGGTGGCGGAGTGGCCCGGCCGGCGAAGGCAGCCGGTGATGCGTCGCTGCGGGGCTGGCGGCGGATCGGAGGCGCAAAGGGCTATTCCGCAGGGCGGGATGCGGCACTGGCGGGGCACTCCGAAGCACGGTACTGGTATATCGGGAGAACACGTGCGCACCTGTTGCGCTACAGGACTAGACTGCCCATCAATGGCCGCGGCGTCCCTTCGGAGCGCCACGGCGGCGTCTTCTTCTTCTTCTTGCTCTGCCTCCCGCGCGTCCCGCTTGGCGCGCAGCGAGCCGCTGTACGTGCAAGCGCGCGCGATTCAAACCTCGCGGCGCGGTACACGCGGCTCTTTCGCCTTTATTGCCTGCACCCGTTACACCCCCCACCCAGATTTGGCGTACCCCGTACGCGACATCTGAAAAGAGGAAGGGCGCAGAAATAAGGCGAAAACAACAGGTTAGGTGGAGGCTCTTCCTTTTTATTCCAGCCTCTGGGGCACATCACCTATACACTATATACAACAAAATATTTACAAAAAAAAACTATGTACAAAAAAAAATTTCCACCAAAAAAAAACTGTACAGTTCGAAACTGGCGAATCGAAAGCGTCCCCCCCCGGGCTAGCCACGGGAAGGCGCCGTGGATTTCGGCGGATGCGTAGCCGCTCGGGGGCATTTGCGCAGCAGGCGCACCCCCGGCCACCCGCACACATAGCAGAAGCGGGGGCGTCCCGCTCCTGGCGGGTTCGGCCGGACGGGCGATCGCTCCCGCGCGAGGCCCAGATCGACGGCCGCCCGCTCTTCGTCTCGGCGGGCCTGGTTCCACCGAGCGCGGGCTGCCTGGAGCTCGGCTTCCTCGGCGAGGCGGCGAGCGCGGGCCTCCTCCAGGGCCCGCTCCGACGCGGCACGGAGACGTGTCTCCTCCTCCACCTTTTCCCGCTGCATGCGGGAACGTCGCTCCGCTCGCCAGGCGACCAGGTGCTCGGCCTCCTTGTGAGCGTCGGCCTCCTCTAGGAGGGGCTGCTCCTGCAGCCGCTCCCTAGCCTCGTCTTCGAGGCGCTGCCGACGTTGGCGCAGGAGGTGGAGCACCGCCTGGGCCACGCCCTCGACGGGTTTGCCCAAGTCGAGGGTTATGAGCGCGGCCATGGCCTCCTCCAACGTCTGCTCGGGGATCTCCAACATCTGGAAAAGAACATCTCAGGTTAGGCCAGTTTCACTATATCCGCTTGTAGTTTATCGCACGTCTCGGGGGGGGGGGATAAGCGCTAGGCGCGCAGCGCTACGGAGGCTTGCGGGGACGACCGCGTCCCCTGCGAGGAGCATTCGGGGCTCGCTGTCCTACCGAAGTTGGTTCGGCGGGACCCGTAGTTGCGCCGCGCGCCCTCCGCGGTCTCCCCCGCGTGCTCTCGGGGGGCTCCCCTGTCCCCTGAGGGGCGGGTGGTTCGCTCACAGGCGTCCCCCTGGGGTCGCCTTCCGCGTCGACTCCATTCGACTCAGGCGACTCACCGCGATAGGGCTTAAGCTGGTCAGCGGCCACTATCTCCTCAATTTGGCCCCCCTCACCTACCAATCGGTAGGTGTTGGAGCCTAGCACGGCCGTAATCCAATACGGCCCTTCAAACCTAGGCGCTAGTTTCGCCGCGACGCCCTTCGCGGCCGAGGAGAGTGGGTGGCTGCGCTTCCAGACCCTGTCTCCCGGCTTGAAATCTGGCTCTCGCCTGCCGGCATCATAATAGCTGGCTTGGCGATCTTGAGCCGCTCTCGCCTGCGAGGCGGCTCGTTGATGAAGGTTTGGAAGGGCGTCGAGCCGCTCCTTCCAACGGGCCAAACTTTCTTCTTGTGCCGGGGTCTCTGCCGCGACCTCTTGCAGCCTACGCTGCGTACCAGGGGGCTCTGGCTGCCTACCGTAAAGTAACATGGCGGGGCTGACTCCGGTAGAGCTATGCACCGCCGTATTCATGGCGAAGAGAAGTTCCGGAAGCTTCTCGTCCCATGTGGTGTGCCGCTCCTTAAGGTAAGAGGCGACCATCGTCTTTAAAGTACGATTGGCGCGCTCCACCGGATTAGCCTGCGGGTGGTAGGTGCGAGTGTTGGTGTCATGCACACCTCGCTCCCTCAAGAATTCCTCTACGACACGGTTCTTGAATTCTGTGCCGTTGTCGGAGAGGAACACTTCTGGGCAACCGAACCGGAGGAAAACCTTCCGGTCCAATTCTCCTACCACCGTCTTTGCGTTAGCCTTCCGTATCGGCGAAGCTTCCGCCCACCTGGAGAAAAGGTCTTGAAACACCACAATGTATTCAAAACCTTTAGGGGTGCGAGGCAGCGGTCCTATTATGTCTCCAGCGACGACCTGCCAGGGTCTGTCGACGACTCGTCGACCCATGAGGCCGGCTGGAGCTCTTTGTTCCACCTTAAACCGCTGACACGTTTCGCAGTGGCGCACGTACTCTTGCGTTTCCGCGTAGTAACGTGGCCAGTAGTAGCGCAGGGCTACTCTGGCAAACGTCTTTTCTCGTCCGAGATGTCCAGCGGTGGCGTCGTCATGGCACTCTTGCAACACCTCGCGACGATGCTCCTCTGGTACTACCAGCTTCCAAGCATCCTCATCGTCGCCGAGGGCCGCGTCAACGTCCGGGTTCGGACGGTACCGGTAAAGGTTGCCCGCGACGAGTTTGTAGGTTGGAAAATCGTTGGGTTGCTCTCGGACTTTGGCGCTCCACTCTCGATACCACGCGTCCTCGGTGTCCGTTGACCAGGACACCGCAGCCACCTCCGGGCCTTCCTCATCCTCGTACATCTGGGAGAGGGCGTCGGCCACGTGGTTCAAGGCGCCTTTTCGATGCTCGATCGAAAACTTGTGGCCTTGCAACTCCAACGCCCACCGAGCGAGCCTGCTCGTGGGATTTTTCATCTGACAGAGCCACCGCAGACTGCTGTGGTCTGTCACAACCCTAAACTCGTAGCCTTCGATGTAAGGGCGAAACTTCTGTATCGCTCAGACCACCGCGAGGCACTCCCTCTCCGTAACGCTATAGTTTCGCTCTGCCGGGGTTAACACCCGGCTCGCGAACTCGATCACCCGCTCTTGGGTCTTTACTTCCTGTAGCAGCACCGCGCCAAGGCCTACATCGCTCGCATCGGTCTGCACGATGAAAAGGCCGTCAGGATCAGGGCGATGTAGGACCGGAGCGGTCATAATCATCGCCTTAAACAACTCGAAGGCGCGTTGCTGCTCGTCGAGCCACTCGTACTTCTGGTTCTTCTTCGTCAGACTCATGAGCGGCTCGGCGATCGTGGCATAGTTCGGGATGAACTTCCTATACCACGATGAAGTACCCAGGAATCGGCGCAGCTGCCTCAGATTCCGCGGCTGCGGAAAATTTTTGATTGGCTCGATCTTGGCCGGGTTCGGCTTCGTGCCGTCCCGGTTAACCAAGAAGCCCAAGTATGCTACCTCTTGCTTGCAGAAAACACATTTTTCTGCGTTGAGGGTTAGTCCAGCGGCGACGAGTCTTTCCAACACCCTTTTCAAGCACTTCTTATGCTCCTCGAACGTTTCTGCGACTACGATGATGTCGTCGAGGTAGGCGTAGACGTAAGGCTCCAGCTCGGGTCCGAGCACTTGGTCAATGAGCCGCTGGAAGGTGGCCGGCGCGTTCGTCAGTCCGTACGGCATCCGCCGGAACTGGAACAGGCCCAGCCCCGGCACCGTGAAAGCGGTGATGGGTCGCGCCTCCTCCGCTAACGGTATCTGATGATACGCGCTCTTGAGGTCAAGCGTGGAGATGAACTTCGCCTTCCTCAATTTCCGCAGAATATCCTGCATATTCGGCAGAGGATAGGCGTCGGGTTCGGTGACTGCATTCACCTTCCGCAGATCGTTGCAAAACCGTCGTGTGCCGTCACTCTTCGGCGCCATCACGACGGGGCTCGACCACCCGCTCTTGGAGGGCTCGATGATGCCTTGGTTCAGCATTTCGCAAACCTGGCGATGCATCTCCTCCTGCACCTTATCCGACACTGGATAATGGCGCTGCTTGATGGGTCGAGCGTTTCCTACATGAATCTCATGCTCCACGCCTCTGACGCAACCTAATCCTGGCGGGAGCTTGCCTAGGACCTCGTCCACCATGGCCTTCAGCTCCTCTCGCTGAAGGTCTGTAGCGTCCTCGAGCCCAATTGCCGCTACCGAGCTAGGATCGGGGTCAAGCTGGCTACTTCCAGCTCGACGTAGGCTTCCGTCTCCTTACAGAATAGCCTATCCGTATCCGGGTCTAGTACGGCCCTGAACGCTCGTACAAAGTTGACTCCTAAGTAGCAGTCGGCATCTAAATTCGGCATTATGGCGACTCGGATATCGCGAGTGAGGCCAGCCACAGTGATGGGCAGCATCACGTGGCCTAGCAAGGGGCTGCGGCTTCCATCCGCTAGCCTTACCCCTTTCTTCTCGGACGCTACAAACTCCCGGTCCAGCGCTGTAGCTAGTTGGAGTCCGACGGAGCCCATCACCGTCGTGGATGCTCCCGGGTCCAACAAAGCGCGGAGATTAAACTCGCCGACCTCAATTCGCAGCCACCACCTTGTTTCTGCGTCGGTCGGTTGCTTCGCCGAGGCCTCTCCTCGGTTCGCAACTGGCGAGGGTATCGCGGACTCTTTCGCGGCAGGGCGGCTATCGCACGCGGCCAAAACATCTTTGGTTTTGGGGACCTCGTCGGGGAGGGGGGCGGTAGTGATCCCCTCTACGCGCTCCCTTTCCCGTTTCCCGCACAATTAGGGCAGTAGCGCGCTATATATCCGACAAGGCCGCATGAGTAGCAACTCAGCGGCGGCCTTGGTCCTTTCGGAGGGTTACCCTCGGGGCTGGCGGAGGGCGCGGAGCCGTTCGGTGGGCTCGTCGCCTTCGCCCCCTGCCTCGGTTCTGGGGGCCTCCTTGCCCCGCCACGCCCAGATGGCTGGTTACCGCGCCCTCTGCGCGGCCCAGGGGGCGTATTTCGCCCGGAGCGCTCTCCTCCGGAGCCTCGCCGCTCGGAGAGACGCTCGCTTAGCACTCGCCGAAGCATTTCCTCCAAGCCCTCCAGCTTGGCGTCCTTCTCAACCACCGCAGCAGCCACTTTGCCTTCCTTGGCATTGCCTTTCGGCTTTCGTGGCGCGTCGGTGTTTGCCGGCGGTTTATACGCCATTTCCGGCAGTAGCGCCGCTGTTGGCGGTGGTGGAGGTCGGAACGTCTTGGAATTCTCCAATGTTTGCTCCGCGTCCACTGCCAACTCCAGTAGCTCCTCTACTGTGCTGAAGTCTGACCTACGGACCATCGCTTGCAGCTGGGGCCGTAGGTTTCGGTGCAGCTGATCCAGCTGTTGCTCCGAGCTGGGGAGCGGCGATATCTTCCTCACTATCGCAATGAGGCACGTGATATAATCTCTCACGGCCTCGTCCGCCCCTTGGGTGCGGTTGTTCGCCTCTGCTATCAACCGCTGCTGGTACCTCTTCGTCGTCCCGTACCAGCGTTTCGCTGCAGTCACGAAATCTTGCCACGTGGCCCATTTCTCTTTCTCATTACGGTACCACGTGGCCGCCGTGTCAGTGAACAGCTCTGACAACGACGACAACACCTCTTTTTCGGAGAGATTTGCCAGGACTCGACAGTCCTCCAGCCTCGCTAGGAATACATCGATACTCTGGCTCTTCGCCCCAGAGAATCGAATTTGCCATTTCCTCACGATTTGGCCTATGTCTCGCGAGTGGAACATACTCGACCTCGAGAAGTTCCCTGTCGCGCCGGGCGCGCCATATGTCGGCCAGCTCGAGCCTCTCTCCGAACTTCGGCGGTCACCCCCCACCCAGGCTGCGTTTACTCCTTGTAAACCAGCCTGACCATCACGCCGAGCTGGCGGTGGTGTCGATTGCGGACCGATCCACGTATCGTTGCCGGTGACGGTGTACGTGTCTTCAAACTGCACGTTGTGACCTTGCCTAGGTTCCGCTATATGCGTGCTGGAAGCGGCGTGTCGCTGTTGGTTTAAAACCAACTCCTCCAGTGACCTTACTTTCGCTATTAATTCCGCTAATAGCGAGCCGGCTTTCCGAGGGATATAAAACTCGGAGCCGTCCTTTGCCAGGAGGCGAAGCATCTCTCCTGGCTGCGCTTGTTGGTCGTCGCCGCGAGTTTCTTCTTCTTCGCTGTCCTGCTGCTGTAGAGGTAGCTGTGTGCGTTGCTCCTTTTGTTGTTGCGTAGTGTCCCGGTTACTGACTGTGGCGTTTAGGTGTGGTGAGTGCTGGGTGTCGGACACGGCTTCCGCCGTCGCCCTACGCAGTATCTCCAATATCTGCTCGCTTTTGAGCACTACGTCCAGGGGGTGTAAATCCGAACTGGACGCTTCGACGAAGGAGCCGTCGTCTTCTAACAGGATCCTCCGTAAGAGGTTTTCCCTTAGTGCCATCCGCCGGGGGATTACATCCCCCGGCTCTTCCGGCTCCTCGAAGTCTTGAGGCGTGTAGTTACCCAGCACCCACTGGCTTAGCCTGTGCATTCTCAAGAATGTGGGGTCGTGTCGCCTCAATTGCAACTCCGACAGGTGGCTATCGATCTCGCTTGGCGAGATCGACAACACCCAATCCTCCACAGCTTCCTGGATGTTGTATGACATCGTTCGCTGGTTGTGCGTGTGCAAGGGGATTCCTCTTCAATCCCGTAATTTACTATGCTTTTGCACGACCAGTGGTATCCTTCACAAGGTACCTACTGGATTACCACTGGCTCAGGAAGTAACGATCTTCCCCAACTGGTGGTTTGGTATTTACGCTATACCGAGGTTAACTCGCTTTTACTCACTTGCCTGGAGGTTATGTCGCTTTTGGCGTATTGCGCAAGCGTAATAGTCGTCCGCGCAACCGATTCCCGGTCAAAACTGAAATTCGCGATTTTCGGGCGCTGCGCATGCGCGGCACTAAAATCACTATGTGTATCAGTACCGCCGCCGCATGCGCAAAACCGAAATTAGTGAATATGCCCACCTCCTCGTGGGATGGGCAACCGAATTCGCGATAGCGATTTTTCACTTTTTATTTTCGGATTCTGCGCATGCGCGGGTCCAAAATTACTGCGCGTGCACCTTACGGTATCCCCCGCGCAGGCGTCTTCGCGAATTAAGCCCTAAATCCGAAAATCCAAACGAAATCCCCAGTATTTAAATACTGGGTGCGTAATCCGGTAGTTTACTCCCCGGTGTGCACGTGTGATAACGCACAAAGAGATAAAACGCCTGGACCTATATAAAACAATTTTAATAATATAATACATAATTAATAGATAATTGCTACCTAATCTCTTTGTCGTCCTCGCTAAATACTTCAACAAATGCTCGGCCTTCACAAGCAATGTTCCTCACTAAATACGTGCAGACCGGGTAAATTCCTCCAAGCAAGGTTAGAAACCACCAGTTGGTTACCCTTGCACACACTGTACACTTTGTAATAATTAATTATCACCGCGATAATTAATTATTCGCAACGCGCGTCTCGACCTGTTTCGACGATCAACCAATTACTGTAAAATTCGCCGTTCCCTAATCTAATGTGCTGCACACGTTAATGGGCGCCAGTTGTAACGGGGTGAATTTAAAAGAGGGTATTAATCCCTCTCTGGGATGCGCCAGGCGATATACGGGTGTCTACTACGCCCAGAGCAGCGCGCCGTTGTAGACGGACCCGTCGGCCGGCCGGAGCGCGTTGGCGCAGGCTCAGAACAAGCGCGCCCGGCTTTCGCTGTAGAAAGCTTAGGCCGCCTTCTACTAGACCCGGCGCTGCGCTCTGCCGCTGCCCCTGACTTCGGCGCACAATTCACCGGCGGCTAGATATGCACTAGCTTGACCTACTCTCGCCGGTGTTCCCGTACAACGTCGCTCAGGTTAACCTGAGCGACTTTCACTTACAATTTCCCCGTTGACGTTGCTCCTCTAGGAGGTGATGCCTCCGACTAGCTGCAGCTGCTGAAAAGGTAGAGGGCGGTATTCGGGGAGATAGGGAACGGTTACTCGCGAATTGACAGACTCGACACAAACGATGAAAAAGTAAAATAAAGAAGGTTTATTGATCTAAAGGAATCGCGCTAAGGGGCGCGAAGCCCGAACATCTCCTACAAAAACGAACGCGCAGGCCGAGACTTACGCGGAGCCGGCCGGTCGCACGGCCGGCGTCACCGCGCCGCGAGACGCCACAAAATGGCCGCTGCGCTCTCGCACACGAAGCCGCTTGCCTCTACGCCGGCGGCGTCGGATAGCCGCACAACACTTCTTACGCGTGGCCGCTCGCACGCAAAACCTACGCGGCAAAAATACAAAAGAAGCGCACACTTACTTTGGCGCTGGCCAGCGCGTCGCTCGAGGTCTGTCCCTCTCTCTCTCTCTCTCTCTCTCACGCTCCCGCGCTCTCGCCTCCTCGCTGCGAGGCGTCGGGCCTCGTGGCTCCTCGAGCCTCGGCTGCCGCCTCTTTCTCTCTCTCCTCCTCTCACTTTCTGGGTGGCGGAGTGGCCCGGCCGGCGAAGGCAGCCGGTGATGCGTCGCTGCGGGGCTGGCGGCGGATCGGAGGCGCAAAGAGCTATTCCGCAGGGCGGGATGCGGCACTGGCGGGGCACTCCGAAGCACGGTACTGGTATATCGGGAGAACACGTGCGCACCTGTTGCGCTACAGGACTAGACTGCCTATCAATGGCCGCGGCGTCCCTTCAGAGCGCCACGGCGGCGTCTTCTTCTTCTTCTTGCTCTGCCTCCCGCGCGTTCCGCTTGGCGCGCAGCGAGCCGCTGTACGTGCAAGCGCGCGCGATTCAAACCTCGCGGCGCGGTACACGCGGCTCTTTCGCCTTTATTGCCTGCACCCGTTACAATATATATATATATATATATATTGGACGTTTCAAGCCCCCCCCCCGCTGTCCAAAAATTCAGAGGACAACGGAAACTTACAACCACTCAAAATTTTCCTTGAAATACAGGCTTTGAAATGCGAAGTGGCAGAAGCCATGATTTCAAGATGGCCAACCAATATGTTGGCCATATCGATAGAAAGTGCATTAGGCATGTGTGTAAAAAATTCAGTATAGCGATAAAAAATTATGAAAAAATTCATGCAGTAGCTTGTCTGGCTACTGGTTCAAATTCCACGATCAAACTTTCACAATTCAAGATGGCGGATCCAATATGGCGAACGAAATTTCAGAAATCAACGGATCCATACAAAATTTGCTATACGGGGGTTTTTCAAGTTGCTGATCAGGATTCCGGAGTCAAAATTTGTAAAATTCAAGATGGCGGATCCAATATAGCTGGCCAATAATTTCTAGAATAAAAAAATCTCAGAACATATTACATGAAATTGCAAATTATAAAACTATTTTTGATGATTTTTTGATCAGTTGAGTAGTTTCCAAGTGAAAAGTTCCCAAATCTGTAAATTCATGAATTTATACAAGACAAAGCGTGTTTAGAGAACAGAGTGGTCAGAGTAGCTTCTGCCTCAAATACTATGCTGACAATATGGAAAATTGTAGATTATCCTCTAAAATACTGTAATTATCAGCTATAGAAAAACAACTAGGAGGCCCAAACCTAACGGAACCTTATCGAAACCATACCCAGACTTTCGCTTGGGGTGGAAAATTGTGAATCGATACAACTCCACTGATCTATATTGATTTTACTAAGACTAGAAAATTGTAAGACAGTACATTCTTCAAATTCATTCGGATTTTTAATACTGAATATTGCACGTTGTTGATATGTTTTTTACTACCAGAATATTGCAAAATCTGTAGTATTTTACCAGGTAGTACTATGAGGACATGTCCAATAGAGATTTTATTCACTTTAGGTGTTTCAGAGAATCTTTTCTTAAGAAACCTCTTAGTCTTTCCATGCTCTTTTTCATTGTAGTACATTACATGAAAATTCTGGAATTTCCTATTCGCCCGTTCGTAAAGCGATTCTGGAGTTAATATTGCATCGTTTGATTGTGCTTGTAGACTGGCACGTGTAGCTTCGCATTTCAGGATAGCTCCTACGCCATCACAAGCTCCTTTGCCATGCGCGGTTGCATGGAAATGACAATCGGCTTTAACACCAAAATCTTCTTCTTGATGAATTAGATTGCACATTTGATACTTTTTTTTGTAATGTTGTTTCGCATCAGCACTTATATACATGATTCTTTTCAAATTTGGGAATAGTTTATTGATCTCAGGAATGACTAACTTTTGCATGACATAGACTGCGGCAGTGTCATGTGTCGTGCAATCAGATAGAAGTACAAAACTCTTCTGGCAAGTCTCCCCTCCGTGATTCTTGTAGTGACATACCACATGATGTACTGTCCATTGACTATTATTATAGTGAAATGCTTGAGCTGCATCTTCTGCCACAAAAGCAAAGTTTTCTGAAAAATCTGTGTGAATTATCACTGAACCTGGTACTAAGTTATTTTTCAAATTTGTAATAAATTCTGACTGCGTTTTTGAAATAAAATCGTGAATGAGCAACATATTTAAACGAGTGCAAAACTTATTAGCAAAGTCTTCAGATGAAAGACATTCTCTTTTCAGAGTACATCTATCTGTCGATTCCCAAGTACTGAAAATTACGTTTTATATACACTTCTCCTCAAAAATCTTCTTGAGATAATAACTGAGAAGGTTTTTTTCTCGACACAGTTGACATTCACGAAGATAACATACTGGCGATGGATTATCACATTAGAAGAATCTAAAACAATTTTTGTATTGTTGAATAGAATCGTCATAGTTTTTGGTAAACCTAGCCAAGTCGCTGGCATCAAACATTGTCTTACAATTCTAGTGCGTGGTGCAAACAAAATCGCTGTGTGTACCACTAGCTCCAGCCAAAATGCACCATTGTGGTCGAAGCTCTGCAAATTTCGTTCAGCCAATTGATATCTGTGGGTTGAGCTGTTTGAATCGAACATGCAGGTATTTTATGTCACACTGCATCAAGCGCTTCTGTTTTTTTTCTTTTTCTTTACCAAGTCTCACAGTAATAACGTCTCTCTTGTTTGGCATAATCCTACTGTTCTCATCACTTTCATAAAAATTGCGAATTAATTCAACAACGTCTTGTGCTAATGTCTTCCTCAGTGAAAATAATATACAAGATCTTGTATAAGTTTCTGTGTAAGGTCTTACATAAGTACTTTTGTAAGAAAAAATAAACAACTTTTCAAGAACAACTTTTTTCGATTTAAGACTTTGTTTTCAAGTAACAGCTAAAAATGTGTCAAAATGGATCATTTTTCGTAATTTCTTGATATTTGTTGTTCTACTAAATTTGGCTCTTATTTTTTGCAGTAGGCAAACACGGGATCTTATTGTACATAATATTTGGCAACTTTCTCCGCAAAAATATGTTTAACTTCAAATCGAATTCACTGGTGCCTACTTTTTCTGCTCTACCCCTTGGACTATTAGAACAAGGGACAGAACTGACATTTTGACTCTATTTTATTGATTTTTTTTTTAACAGACAGATAAAAAAACGCTTTCTATAGATCTTCCAAGAAAGTTAACGTCATTATATACACATTAGAGTCTGTGAAACATTTATTTTTATTCGCACATCTTTATGTAAGCTCTGGACGCAATCTGGGGTAGTTATGGCAGAACAACCCATATATTAAGGTGGCTTTGTCGTGTATTTCGAACTTATATATACAAATTTTTTACGATGGTACTTCACATGTTATAATTTGAGAAATAATATAGTATAATAGAAGGGTTCTTAAAGTATCAAAAAAAATTTTCTTCAAAGAAATTTGAATATTGTTAAACAAAATATCGCTAATTAAAAAAAAATTAACAAATCCGATAAATCTTTTTCTTTTTTCATCCGATTTTAATTTTTAAGGTCTCATTTTGTTCCTTGTACAATTTCAGGTGGAGTTACCGATATGAAAATTGAAAAATTTTCAAAACCTGCGAAGATACATCCAGTTGTTTATACGTTCGTGTATGCTTTTCAGAGAGTTGAGTTAAACAAATAGCTGTATCTTTGCAGATATAAAAAATTTTTCAATTTTCATATCGCTAACCCCACCCGAAATTGTACAAAGAACAAAATGAGACCTTAAACATTTTTTTTGATACCTTAGGAACCCTTTTATCACACTATATTATTTCTCAAATTATAACATGTGAAGTAAGCATCGTAAAAGTTTGTACATATAAGTCCGAAATGCACGACGGAGCCACCTTAATATATGGGTTGTTCTGCCATAACTACCCCAGATGGCGTCTAGAGCTTACATAAAAATGTGCGAATAAAAATAAATGTTTCACAGACTCTAGTGTGTATATAATGACGTTGACTTTCTTGGAAGATCTACAGAAAGCGTTTTTTGATCTGTCTGTTAAAAAAAAAATCAATAAAATAGAGTCAAAATGTCAGTTCCATCCCTTGTCCTAATAGTCCAGGCGGTAGAGCAGAAAAAGTAAGCACCCGTGGATTCGATTTGAAGTTAAACATATTTTTGCGGAAAAAGTTGCCAAATATTATGTACAATAAGATCCCGTGTTTGCCTACTGCAAAAAATAAGAGCCAAATTTAGTAGAACAACAAATATCAAGAAATTACGAAAAATGACCCATTTTTGACACATTTTTAGCTGTTACTTGAAAACAAAGCCTTAAATCGAAAAAAGTTGCTCTTGAAAAGTTGTTTATTTTTCCATTTTCTATAAGGCTGAAAGAACTGCAAATTGAAAAAATCGATATTTGCATTCAAAAATAAGAAAAAACCATACGTATATCTAATGAATTTTTTAAAGGGAGTCAATATTAATAAATATTGACAAAACTGGAGGAAAAGACAGTTTACCATATGCCGATTCAACGCCTAAAATTTCGCATCGATTCATTAAATGGTTTTCGACTGACACATTTGTTAAATAACAATTAGCAAAAAATTTATTAAAATTGTATTTCATGCCATGGGTTTAAATAAAAGCTCAAAACGGGCGCTGCATTTTTTACACTTACTAGTGGTCATAATAAACAATAACCATTACCAAAAATACCTGTTCTTACATTTTAACACTCATTTAGAATTTTTTTAAATTTCTTCAAAATTTTTACGTTATAAACAATTATCACAAATCAAGGAGTTTTCCATTTAATATAAAAAATCCTGACATATCTGAAAACTTCTTTTAAAAACGCTTCAATTAAAACTGGAACGACAAAATTTCATCTATTATATTCGGAGATATTACAGCTCAAAATCAATCTCAATTTATAGCTTACCTAATAGTGAAGTCGACAAAAAAAAATATGTTGTTGTAGCTATTTACAAGTACTTTCGATAACCGTAGTTTGCATTCTCAGCAGATAAAAGCTTAATGTAAAAAAAAATAAGGAAGATCCCGTGATCACTGGAATTTCGGAGTGGGGATGCCCGAGTGCAGCTGCGTTGGCGCCCGCTGCTAATGTTTCAAAACGCATCCGCGCGATAAAATTTGACTTTTCTCGGTAACGGTAGCACTTATCAAGATGATTTTTTTTGTTTAATTTGATAGAGCGAAATGTATGGAATATGAATATTGCATTAAAAATTATTAAAACAAATAAACTTTAAGCAAATTTTCAGCTCGAAAAATTATACAATTTTCTTTTTCGTTCAAAAAGTAGCTACAATATGAAATTAATGTTTTTTAAGTAAATGTTCATAAAAATATGCCCCAAAATTTACGTTTCTATAATTTATATGTTAAAAAATTTCTTTTTTTTGTATTTTGATGCTATTTGTGAATTTTAATTATTCATCTTTCGTTTATATAATTATTTTTATCAATATACATGCATTGAACTTAATAATTCAGAATTTTAGGAATAGAAGGAAACTGAAGAATGAATGAAGTATTAAAATGATATTTTAAATAAATTTATTTTATCACAAAATATGAAAAAGTATCTACTGTTACGAGTGGTAGCTTTCAGAGAGAAATCGCGTGCGGCCATGAACTCGAACCACGCGCTACCGATTCATGCAGACTCTCGAAGAACGAAGACACGTAGCCCAACACAAACTCCCGGTCAGCAATATGCCGAGCGTTCATAGAGGATGTCGAATGTCGAAGGTGCATGACATCAACCAATACGAGTCAGCAGAACAGCGAATCCGCGAGGCACTGAATCACCGGCACGAGATCTGGACGTCGAATTAGGGGGAAGAAACGAACAGCCGATGAGCAATGATCCCCCACTTACGATCCCCAAGACAGAGATATAAAAACCAAGGGAAGCGCATCCAGAAGACAGAAAGAAAACGAAGGCGGGGTCAGAGAGAGGACGGAAGCGAGAGAGGACGTCGATCAGTTGCATCGGGAACGCGTGTTAGGATTATCTCTCTCGCGCCTATAAGTATTTTAATAAATAACTCAAGTATACTTTAACTCTAGTTGTATTTCACTGCATCGTTTCGAGTCTCGGCTTGGAACGACACGAACACCTCAGAACCCTACGTACGTGCGTGAACCGAGATAGGCTCACACGTAACACTACATACACACAAACAAATTTATCAAAGATCAAACCTCGCTTTTTTAGAGATGTCGTGCATTTAGCATTGATTTCTGAATCTTTATCATCACTAGTTTTACTGTCGCTGACAGTGGTTATTTGAACATCTTCATTTTCGTCACAGAAATGAGTGTCGAATTTTCCTAATTCGTCTATGTTTTAATTTCAACAATTTCCTCTATGTTCTAATTCAAGGATACCTGCAATACTTCACTGTCCTTACATGTTTGCTCATGACAGTTTTTGCAATAGTCAGAGCATCGCAAGCCGTATTTAAAGCAGCAACACGTTTTTTTACATTGTCCTACACATTTGCAACTAATATTTTTTAAAATGTTATCGGGTACTAAAGGACCTTCAACATATATGGGCACAAGTGTATCTTCATTGATTTTCCACCCCCAATCTACTGGATTCAACAAATTTATTATCCACATCTGAACTTGATAGTAAACTCTATATGAGTGAAGTTTTGCTGCAGATTCTGTTGGTGATAATGTCGCTAAATAAAATGTTTTTTGTTTTGAGCCTTTTTAAAAATATTATGTCGCAAATCAGTCAAAGTCATTTTATTTTTACTTTGACCACTGTACAACGCCCGCATAACCTCTTGGCCGGCTGTTGCGATTTGTGTTTTTGTAGCAATAGGTGAATAGAAAACTGTGGCGATTTCTCTTGGTTTTGAATCTTTTTCAAGAATTTTTACGATTTTTTCTTTGCCCTGCTTGTACAAAGCCGATGTGGTATCACAACCAGAAAACGCATGAATGAATGCTATTAAATTATTTAAAATATTATTCCGAAAAGAATTGGAAGAAAAGACTTTCGTCTCTTTTATCTTTTGCAGGTTTTAAAAAGTAAACGAGATTGTTCGTCGGTGCTCTTTGTACAAAAATTATTAAAACTTCGATGTCTTCGGCCACAATTACGGAAGGTTTTCCTGGCACGCTCGCATTCACTGCAGTTTCAACGATCAGAAAATCAGCATCTTCGAGAGCTTGTTTGGTTGTAAATCCAGCTTTCTCCAATTTTTCTCTTAAAAATTGTATTAATCTATTTTTGTTTTTATCATTAGATAAGAATTTTTCTTAAGAAACTGTGGCTGTCATGGAAACGTCAAAAAGAATTTCTCTCCATTGCTGTCGTATTTGTCGCCGTTGACGCTCTGCATTTTTTGTACTAAAAGATTTGTCATCTGGATACCCATCCAATACAACAACACTATCCGAATCATAATATTTTTTCACATAACTAACGTAACGATCTAAAATATCATTAAAGCTGCCTTTTTGATGCCAAACTACTTAATGTAATAAGAAACCGCCATCGATTATATGACGACAATATTCAAGATTAATCTTTTCGTTCTCGGGTTCAAAAAAGTCGTATAACTTTGACTTCTGAGTTTTACGCATAATCGAGTTATCGAATAAAGAAAGAGGGAAAGGTGCAAGTTCATACGACAAGTAATCTTTTAATTCACCATCACCCTCCATGTCAACAGCAATTCTTTGGAATAAAAGAGTACGGTTAATTATAATTTCATTATTTTTTAATTTTATTGCAGTTGCAGCTGTAAGAGGCAAAATTCTGTTTCTCCTCTGGTACTTGAGACTTTTAAAATTCATTCCATAAATATTTTGCATCATTTTTTTTGCCAACTTCTAATGCTTCGTGACAATTGATCGTTTTGTCACCTTTGCACCCTGAACTAATCGACATGATTTCGTCACTACGTGTAAATGGTTCGTACGACGATAAAAATTTTTTTAATTTATTTAAATCGTCTGTATCTCTAGATAATCAAGAAGCTTTGAAATCAACATGTTGTTCTGAAATTGCAAAAGTGATATTGCAAAATTTCTGTACTGATTCTGTGATATCAATAAGAACAGGCATTGTTAAAACCCATTTTGTTAGTGTACTATCACTTATTCCCCTTCCATGAGTTAATCCCCCACTGGTTTTCATGCACCGCATAAGTATCTGTTCTATAGCCATATCAGACCAAACTCCCGACCAGAATTTATCCGAACGCCTAATAGTTAAATAACTATTTTTAACGAATTTATCATATTCCAATACATGCATTTTTTTTCTAATTCGTACATGTCTTGAAGATACAAATGAGCAGATTTAGCATACAGATAATGGCCACTATCATGGCAAAATTAAATCATCTTTCTTATGCTCTGTAGATGAAGCTCCCAATTTCCAGATCTTTGAGCTTCAATATATTGCTTCAATACGGTCACCATATTAAAATATTGTAGCTACAGCTGCGCAGTAGGTCCATTATTTGCAATGTTTTTAATATGATCTTGAAATTTTTTAACAATAGAGCAAAATTCTTCGCTTTTGACATTAATTAATATTTCATCATCGAACATTGCAGAAGATTATGCACAACTTCATTTTCGCTTTCACGAAAATTAAATGAAGAGAGTCCCGATGCTAAATGCGCTAAAGTATGACCTCTTACTGCTCTAGAATCAGCATGACGGCCTAAAATTTTTTCAACTGAATTTTCAGCAAATATTTCGCAAAAGAGCTCCTTTAATCCACTGCCATTCATAATAAATCCTATAGTACTAAGACATTGCAAGATGAAATCCATCAAGTCTCACAATTACCGTTGATAATTCATCTTTACAACATTCAATGATTTCTCTAGCTTTATAGTAAAACAGTTGATCAAATGTCACAAAGGAATGTCTTTGGCCCTTTTCTTTACACCTTCTATCAGCTTCAAGCAGAACAGTATACATCGTATCGTAATAGCTTGGCGAAGCATTCAGGAATGGTAAAAAATTGATTTTACTTTTTTGAACTTCTTCTTTTCCTGTTGTTAGTTGCGTAAACCCATTCCAATCCTCAAAGTCTGATTCATATTTTTGCTTACCGAGCAACAATAAAGTTCAGTTGTTGATATTTTAATGTCTAAAGACATGGAGCTTAGATCATTTAAGTCTTTCACTAAAATATTTTCCATGCCCGAACTTGAACGTTTATAATAAGTTTGTAAATTTACTTTACCAAATTGTCCAATTACTTCAGCACTAGAGATTTTCTTCAGTCTACGAAAACACGTACTATCAGTAACTACCTGATGAGGTGTTACGATTTCGATACCTCCCATAGCATGAAATGTATTGCGACCGTCTATGGTATTGATATTATGATCCGCATTGTCGAACACATATTGAAAATATGAATCATTGTATAGCAAATTTTGTGGATGTGATAAAACAGATGCTTCAAATAGTAAAGACTCTTCATAAGTAGCGCAAAAACCTAAAGTATTTAAAATTTTTAGTAATTCTTTTGATCCATACTTTTTACAATTAAGCATTGCTGCTAATCCAATTTGCAGACAAGACAAGAACGATCTCGGCCGAGCTGCTGCTATAATCGCATGAAAAATACTTGTAATTTTTGTCATATACTTATCGACAGAGTGTTTATTTTTCAATATTATTTCATTCAATAACTCGTGCAATGTATCTGGAATTACAGGTAAAACGTCTGAAAGAAAATCATCTGCTGCTGGGTAAGAGTCGCAATCATACACTTTCGCGCGAATATCTTCCAAAATAATTTTTCCGGCACTCTTAACGACTCTGAGGCGCTCATCTGCCTCATTTCTCGATTTATTTTTGTACCAATTATCGGTTAAAGTTTTGTGCCCACTATTAATAAAAGTGATTGTTGTCCCATATCTGGAAGTGTGTACAATAATATCGTCACCAAAAATATTTTGTAGGTGCTTTTTAACATATTTTAAATTGGGCCATTCAACACATGCAACATTTTCTAATATTTCTTTAATATTAAACTGACACTCTTCCTTATTTTCTATTATGTACTTAGAAATGAACTTTGCCGTTTCGTATACAGTAGATTCCTCGACTTCAAAATTTTTTCGAAATTTATTATACAATAGTTTATGACAGTTCATATGATATCGAGCGCCAACAGCTACCAAATCTTCAACTGTCATTATATGCGATAAAATATCTATGCACTGCCTATCATCAACACTTCTCAATTTACTTATTAAAGTTTTTCTCAAATCTGCACTAATCGCAGCAGAAACCGCTTGTTTTTTGTCTTTTGGTATCTGAACTTGCTTTGCAATGAAGTCATCACTGGCACCTCTTTCACAGATAAAACAAAACGTATTAAAGTCAAAGTCAGCATCATTTGTACTTTGTGTCGAAGAACCACTAGGCAATGACTTTTTAAATCTTTTTTCAGCTGATTCTATACTTTTCTTCCAAGTATAAAATTTAGCACAGTTTGTATGCACATTGATAGATGAAAATTTTCAAAACTCCAAATGTTTTTTATCATGTCTTCTTATACTGGCTTTAATGCAACTCTTAATACTATTTTCTTTCAAGGTACGAATAGCACTGTCACTTAAAAGTTTCTCGCAAATAATACAATTATCCGCCTGCTCAGCCATTAGTTGGTTCTTAGTAGAAGCTGTAAAAAAAATATTTATGTGAAGAAAGAATGTATATTGCTTTATTTTTAGGATGATTTTTCTTTTTAAAGGTTAGAAATTTTGAATACACAATTTTTCCTTAAATTAATATAAAAATAATAATAATATATTCAATATTGTCTTATCTTTGCTCAAATAAAAATAAAGATATTATGCAAAAAACGTGCTTGAAGAACAAACTCCACGCTCGAGAATACTTTCAAATGCTAACCGATGCCAAAATGACGCTTTCAAACTATCAGCTGACAACCTTTGAAGAATGTTCTATACTATACTGCTAAGGGATCGTGTATATTAGTACTGTAATATGCCGTGCGTTGCGATTCAGAAGCAACATCATCGATTGGCTAGAATTCCCTGAGTAGCCAATCAGCGCGCTGGACAAAACGCAACGCACAGCACTTATGTAGGCGATGCTTAAGCCCGATTTCCAAACGAATGGTAGGTATAGAATATGATTAAACCGGATTTCCAAACAAAAGGTAGGTATAGAATATGCGAGAACGCAACCCCTTTTGAATGAAAAAACCCTGCCCTTTTCGTAACGTAGTTCGTGTACCTGAGTTGAAATATTACTTTCGTATACGAAAAATTCATAGAATTTTATAAGACAAACAATTTATTTACTACATTTAAGCTGTTTATTTAAACAGTCAATTGAATAGTTTAATGCATGTATACAGGCTGTTAAAACACAACCGCATTGGATATATATCACGTGAAAGAGCGGAAAATTCTAAGATAAAAAGTCCAATGAACCAACGCGATCGGATCGATAGATTTTCCGTAACCGATTAATGAAAATTGCTCGATTAGATCAATGAGCGCGCGGCAAGAGGCGGCGGAGAGCACGGACTGGGGGAAGGTGCCGCGCCGGGCGCTCATTGGTCTAATCGAGCAATTTTCATTAATCGATTACAGAAAATCTATCGATCCGATCGCGTTGGTTCATTGGACTTTTTATCTTAGAATTTTCCGCTTAACCGAAGAAGAAGACCGCATTAACAAATTATTAAATATTATATTTTATTAAATTAATTTTAAATGTAAATAGAAAATATTAATTGTAATATTATTTTAATTTCGTAAATAAAAATGTAAATCAAAACACTGTATGAAAAATAATTTGCATAAATTACCATAAATTACCATTTTGATTCCTTCGTGAAAATAATTTTCGTGCTTAATCGTGCATAAGTCTGTTTAACTGTGCAAAACTGTGCCAAACTGTGCCCAGGTAGGTAGGTTTCGGACATTTTACACAGATTTATCGCATATTGGTACAGTTTAGAACAATGTGGCATACTTTTGCACAGCTTGGCATAAATCATTTTCAGCTTTTGAAAATAAATATAATTTGATTTTCGATACAGTTGTGCATAGTTTAGAAAACTTTGGCACACTTTAGAACATTTTGACATAGTTTGGCACAAAGAATTTTCAGTTACTAAAAATAAAATGAGGTTTATTACTAGACACAGTAGTGCACAGTTTCACACACTTTAGCACTCTACGGTACAACAATTTTTTCCACCAGGGTTACTCTTAATATTATTACGGAATTTGATATTATTAATTAACTTGTTTATATAAAATATTATTTTTCAAGCTCTTGTTCGAAATTGTTTTACCGAATTTTTTTATCGTATTACATGTTTTAGAATTAATTTCGAGAATTTTTTACAATAATGGTCAGTTCCGTCCCCTACCAAGATCATAAAATGTTACGTAAACTATAGCCGGAACATTTTGTAGTGGATTCGTTCTAGGTACTTATTTTAAATGTTATAATGAATAGATGAAACCTCAAAACACCTATAAAAAGTTGGTTTTAAAATAAAATAAAATATAAAAAATAAAATAGTTAGACCTAATCTGGAGAAGTTATGGCAGAATCACTCATATAAATGTTAAAATTCGGGGTTAGGAATGACTACGATATCTAACGCTTAATTTTCGTTATAAAATAAATATTTATTTTCACACTGACTTACAAGACTACAATAAATCATTTCAAACAGATCCTTTAGTTAATACTTAAATTTGTAACTATCCCAGTCTTCTGTAGTGACTTCTTAGGTCCTGTATTTTTTGCGTTAACTTAACGTGAACGTTGGTCGTATACCTTTTCTTGAGAGTTTAAATTTTTCTTTTGTAGGTATTCGTCAAATAATTCTGTCAGGTATAAGAATAAATGAGAAAACATGTTATTTTGTTCCATATATAATTTTTTATCCAAGAGAAGGAATGTTAACCCGTTAAGACCGAGACCTCTTAAATTCTTGAAAAGTGAAACACGTAAAAACCATTCACATTTGCACAGCATTTGAATTTCAATTATTTTATGGCTTTCAATTTTTACGTGAGGTATAGGCACGTCATGTACCGACATAACGGTTAATAGAGATATATTTTTAACTTTTTTTTAGAATACAACTATTTATTTTAATTTATTCGTTTAAAACACTAGTATTATTTTAGGATTATTTATATTATACCATTGTACAAAAATTACCGTTAAAAATATTTATAAAAAAATGTTATAAAAGTTTTCTTGATTAAATAATAGGAGGAATTGAAATTATCTATTTCCTCAAAGGCAGCAATTTCAAAGATTTTAAAAGCCTTCTTTATTCCATGTATGCAAAAATAGTAGTTGCAGATTATTTCCGCGAGTGAGTTAACGGTTATCACCCAAGGGAATGATCGACTTTAGTCCTGTGTTACTTACAGTACTTTACTTATATAGTGAAGATGGGAATAAATTTATCAATCACTTTTTTTTTCTATATATGTGTTGTTATGTGTGCATAGTATGCACAACGTGACGAGGCGGATCAGGTTGCATATAGCAGCAACATGAGGATGACTCGAGGAAAGACGTGCACCGGCATCGGTAGCTCAGTGGTCAGAGCACTCGTCGCGAAAACGAAAGGTCCGGGGTTCGATTCCCCGCCGAGTCACGCCATGCCGTTTTTTTATCGAGCCCTCCTCCATTTTATTTATTGTATGCGATTATTAAATCGTAACATTTCTGGTACTAGGTGTTAGGGGGCGGTAGCTAAAACTGCACCGTACGAACTCAATGCTTTAAGGTAATGTAGATTTCTAACACTCTAAGATGAAGTAGATTTCTAAAATTGACGAGGACATCGATTTTCGGGGCCGCTGACGTGTTACGTGTGCATAGTATGCACAACGTCGCGAGGCGGATCGGGTTGCATATAGCAGCAACATGAGGACGACTCGAGGAAAGACGTCCACCGGCATCGGTAGCTCAGTGGTCAGAGCACTCGTCGCGAAAACGAAAGGTCCGGGGTTAGATTCCCCGCCGAGTCACGCCATGCCGTTTTTTTATCGAGTCCTCCTCCATTTTACAGTTACAACAGTGTTTAAATACATATTTAAATTTTTAGAAGCTATTTGACATAATAAATAGCAGTCAAAGAATTATGCACAATTTTATAATAATTAAAGTGCAGTCAAGAATTTTTAAAGGATATGGAAAGGGAAGGTAAACGTATAAGATAAAAAATGAGAACGAAAAAATGACGGCTCAGGCCGGGATCGAACGAGTGAGAATTCCAGCGTATATGGCCGCCTTGCGGCAATAACCCTTTAAGGAGTTAAAAAGAAAAAAGCTGCCCGTTAAGCAGAAGGTTGTCGGTTCGATCTCGACCTGGGCAGTTATTTTTTCGTTCTCATTTTTTGTCTTATACGTTTACCTTTCCTTTCCATATCCTTTAAAAATTCTTGACTGCACTTTAATTATTATAATATTGTGCATAATTCTTTGACTGCTATTTATTGTGGCAAATAGCTTCTAAAAATTTAAATATATATTTAAACACATATATAGAAAGAAACCGCTGCCAATTCATTGGCACGTAGCTTCCTCAAACTTGATTTACTGATTCCTTTAATTAATTTTTACTTCCAATATTTAAAATTTCATACTTTATTTTGTACGATGTAAACGGCTTAAAATCGTTTTTATAAGTCTAACAACTCGTCAGGAGTTGATTTTACACGAGAATATTAAATAGTAAAATTTTTTGTTTTAGTATTATCCACAACTTTTGTATTTAACATTTTCGTGTAAAATCAAATCCAATCAAGTTATAGCCAAAAATCGCCCATTTTATTTATAACTCCTCAAATATTTTAAATATAAAAGTTGTCGATAATATTGACATAAAACTTTTTTGTATATGTAGGTTTGAATGTTATGCATTTTTAAGCATGAAAATGGGTATTTAGAGGGTACATTGTTTTTCAAGGGTTACCACATTTTAAACAGCTTTCCGCACCATCACTGGGGTACTGTTATAGGCGCGTTGAATTTTTGATTTTATTGAGCTTAGGTTTTATATATAAGAAATAATAATAATTATCCAAAATCCACCTCTACGAGGAATTTTGAAGCGCTTAAGTCAATTTTTACTCCCGCAATAGTTGGACATACCAAACTCATTTTTTTCATTTTTCAATGTTTACGTTTTTATTAATAACAAAAGAACCGTAATAGCTAGACAAATAATTTTTTTTAGAAAATATAGGTCTTGAAATTCTCTTTCGAATGCCGCCCACCCGATTCAAATACATAAAGCCGTTCTCGAGAAATTACGATTTAAAAAAAAAAGTGAAAAAAATTTTAACCTCAAATATCTCCGAAATTTATGGATCAATCCTTTTGCCCAAAGAACTCAATCGATTGTGATACAAAATGTACCACTAAAAAAATTTCAAACTGATTAAGCCAATTTTACTCTAGTTATTGAACGACAAAAAAAAAACACTTTTTTTATAAATTATTTTTTTTCTCCAAAAATAATGAATAAAAAAACCTAAAAATTTAGTAAGTTATAGTACTCAGTATTCTTTATAACCAAAAAATATTCATGTTAATATCTTTTTTAATTTTGAAATATAACCTATTTACTAAAAATGACGTTTTCATGAATAACTTATGACGAAATATAGCTAACGGCTTTTTTTTTTTTTTTTAAATTGTAGAAAATTTTATTCTGCATACAGAGAATTTATCGTATATAAATAATATTTGTTCTAAATATAAAAAAAAATTGAAAATAAAAATTTTGAAAATTTAAAAATGGCGATAAAAAACAAAAAAATCGATTTTGACAAAAATAAAATATTGACCCCAATTGTTGAAGCAAAATCTGAAAAAATGATCACTCTCTCGTTAAAATCGGTTGAGTAGATCATGAGATATCAGAGTATACGGACATACATACACACACACACACACACACACACACACACACACACACACACACACACATCCATACGGACATTTTCTAAAAATGGTGCATTTCGATTCCAAATTTTCTATACAACATTCCTAAGACATTATCTCACAAACTTTTTTTTTTACTATCACAAAGCTTCCTCTAGGAGGAAGCAAAAGTGATTGATAAGTTAGTTACCTTCCTTATCTATTATCTTTCGCCCTGAATAGCCGTTAGATTCACTTATTAAATTAATTTAAATCTTTATTCATATTAACTCTTCCGTGCCGGCATGACCCATATAGGTCATGAATTATTGTTAATTTCCTTTATTTTTATGCTCTTTAACAAACGCTTTTCAAAACCAAAAAACATTCTTACGTTTGACTGTTGTATTTCTTAAAATATTATAAAATAGAAGTAACATTCAAAATTTTATTTTTCTTTGAAATTTCGTAACACAAATTTTAATTTAAAGTTTGGAATACTATAAACACTTTTTTATACATTACCGGACACGAAGGTGTTAAGAATAAAAGAATATTTTCTTCATAGTGTACGTAAAGTACATCGATACATACGCATCGTTTTTTGTGCGATACGAAGACGTGCTTTACTCATAGTATAAAAAAAAAATATTGTTCGCCACACGGATGAAATTTTTACGACCTTGTGATCGCGCAACACTCGGGCCGATTACTGCGCCAATCCGCGTGCATGTTGATCACTCGGTGGGTAAAGTTCAAGTTTACACTTGTGACATAGTGCTTTGTTATACCTACTGTATAGATCTCGTTCATCAAAACGATCACAAAACAAGCACCAAACTACTTTACCTCCGTGACTCCTAACTGAGTCACACACCGACCTAAGACTTATATCTCAACCAAGGGGGTTCTAGTGGTGAGCAACAACTACCACCCTCGTTACACCAACAATGAGACAGTATGACATTACAGGCTACCCACGGCGATACTTTTCTTTTATTCCTGAAAATAAGACTCGAGGGACAGCACAAAACCACACTCGCAAATAATGATAAATACAGACTTGGAAATGAGTATAACTTTATTGAAACGCTTTAGAAAGGAAATCCCAAAATGGCTGTCCGCTGCTGAGTCCTGCCTCTCTGTCTAACCGGCTCAAGATGGCGGTCCTCCCCCGGGTTCGCCTCCTTGCTTCAAAGACCTGCGAAAAGAGAAAATACCCGAACACGATAATCTCGACGTTGGAGTCCTTCTCGAAACAGTCTGGAGCGATCCCAATTCACTGGTCGATTTGCACCTAGACTACTTACTAGAAAACTACTGAACCCCGGGACGACACACGGACTGTTACCGCAACCTCGATTCTATTTCCCTATTAACTAACTTTCGACCAGTAACTACTTACAAATAATCCTTGCTTGCTCACACTATGACTCTTAGTACACTACTAATAAGTTAGCACAATGGAGCTAATATGACTGCTGCTGCTGCTCGCTGAAGAACAAGAGAGCGCTTCTTCTCGGAGCGATCAAGCCAGAGCCCTCCGTTCTGATCCTTTTCCCTCACGTGGATACCGTTCATTGGCACGCGCCCCTGGACTTGCTCACTTTTATCCACCAGACCATGACTCGCAATTATCTTGAGCCATGATAGGTCGTTACGTGAACATGCGCGGCCCCTACATTACTTGCTGCGCCGCCCGGTGGCTCAATTATCGTGCGCGCTCATCCTTCTATGTTGCTACCTACTCTATGCATAAGCTATCACACAGCGCTCCTACATCTATGCCTCTCTCTCTCTCTCTCTCTCTATCTCTCTCTCTCTCTCGCTCTCTCTCTCCCTCCCTCCCTCCCTCCCTCCCTCTCTCTCTCTCTCTTCCCGCGCGCACTTGGCCTATTACGGCACGACGGCCGGTGTCATCTCCCTCTCCACTACTCTCTCTCTCCCAGCGTGGTACCTGCCTGCCTGTAGTATCCTCGCCAGCGGCTTCCCTCTCCACTGCTTTCTCTAGTTGCGCGGCGCTCAGTCTTCGCCTCTACCACTATCATTCACATCGCGCGCTCGTGACGTCGGCTCTCGACGCCGCTCACCGGGTTACGCGGTTCCCTTGTGCGCCTACTCTCTCTCGCCCCCTTTCCCCTCGCGCTTCTCTCTCTCTTGCGTGTGTTATGTTGCCGCTCGACCCGGCCATGGTGTCAAGAGTGTGTGTGTGAGTGTGTGCGCAACCCGCTCGACATCCTCGCCGCCGGCGCGCACAACATGGCGGAGCCGGTCGAGCATGTGCTCGCAGCTGCTGAATATGCCGATATATGTGATATCGTCACAATACCTCTCCACTAAGACGATAATTACCCGCTAATCATTGGCTTACTCGATCCCATTACCTCCTGTTCCTGCGATCGCTCCAGAGCATTATCTCTATTACTCGAACTATGACCTGCTCACCTTATTGCCCTTGGGCCATGAAGACCCGCAACAATGCTGCCTGCAGATCACCAGGCAGATGCCGAATACTTTGAAAATACACCAGGATGGATGGGCTGGTAGTTGCCATTCCTGGAGTACTGCTGATGGCCACCTGTTCCGGCGGTGATGAGATGGGTGGTGGGTCGGTTCCGGTGACTGACAGCGATGGTCCTGCTGGTGCTGCCGGCTGATCCCACGGGCTCGGTCGCCGCCTCCCTGACTCTTGGGTAGACTCCCGGCTAGCTATGACAGGCCGGTCTCGTCCCGGTGGTTCCTTTTCTCCCATTCCAGAGGTGGTAGTGGAGTACCCTCAGGTTGGTTCCTCCGGTTCAAGTCCCGGCCGCGGAGGTAACTGAGGTGCTCGTCCGCACACCGTGGACAGTTGCGCAATGTCACGCCGCGTCGTCCACAATTGTAGCAGAATAGGCTTCGTTCCGCAGTACACACGAATCGCGTGTACCCCTTCTGCCAACAATTGAAGCAGACGCCGTCCATACGATCTACGCTCCTGTCCACGGGCACGGGACGAAGGTGCCCAAACAGTACTCCGCGGGCCGGGCAGAAACGGAAGTCCGGGTACCGGTCTGGAGATGGTTGTCGAGATGATGGCTGAGGGGTTTCTCCAATCGCTCGAAAGCCGACCGCCGTACATCTTCCTCTCCGGACTCTGGCTCGCCCCTAGCTAATGGAGCTGACGAGATTAGAATCACTCGGTCCTGTTCCATGGGTGGAGTATTAACCCCTGTCAAGGTCCCGGGCTCGCTCTCGGGTGGTTTGACGGAGATCTCCTTCTCGAGGTTCACCGAGTCAGCCCGTCCTCCTTCCCCGTCCTCGAAACCCCGGGGGGTAAACCGGACTCGTCGACCTTTCTACTTCCGCCAGTTGGATACACGGATTAGGGAACTCGGTGATGGCTCATCGGTATCCCACTCCGCGATATCTGTTGAGAAAGGCTCAATGGATGGGAAGAGTAAGGTGCAGAAAGCCTCCTGACATCGCGCCTGCTCAGCCACAAAATGTGGCCTTCGAAGCGGTCTCGATCCCCCCAGTACCTCGACCCCAGACTCGAAATGTCTGAGCGGAAGGGTTTGGCTTGGGCAACCTTCCTCCAGCGGCCATGACGAATGGTGTGTGTCGGTCTCTCCTAACCACTCGTTCAACTCTGCCACGCCCTGGTCACTGACGAAGCCAGCCCAACCTCCCCCTTCCCCTCCCTCAACCCTGGATCCCCCCACATCGACTAGCATTTCCTCGATGAGTGGTTCTGCCCCACCTACAGCTGGCCGTTTCACACGGAGGTGAAGATGAGTCGCGCTCGACCTCGGCAGGATCGATATGTATCTCGAGGACCGGAGACCCCCCTCGAACGTCTTCCTTCCTCCGTGGTATCTTTGGGGCTTGTGCCACCGCCACCTTCTATTTCTCATCGGGCTCCATATCTCCCAGCAAGGTCCTATCTAACCAGTCAGCGTGACTTCCGTTATCTGGGAGAGAGCGGAGCGGAGACAGGCTGAGTGCTGGGCTCAGGGCCCGGATAGTAGGTGGGGTACTGCCGACCATTCTTGACATTGCTACAAGTCTGCGTAATGATCAAGCAAATTGATGAACTTTCCTAACCTCAACTAGAAACTAATATGGTGACAGCACGACAGACAAAACAATCAACACTTACCCTCGACATAGGGGTTAATATGTCAACTGCTACTGGTTAGTAATTCCCTTTACACCTTGACCCTCTCGATACTTCTTAAGTTCGCTCACATGCACTTTCGGGTTCTTTCGTTCATCCCCCATTTTTAATATGTAAACATTTGGTGGTTTGACCTCGATGATCTCGAGAGGACCCTCCCAGTTCGGGGCAAGCTTAGCGGAAAATTTCCGCGCCTCGCATGACAACACGTGCGACTTGTGCATGACCGAATCTCCTACTTGAAACTGAACCTCTCTGCGACCCTTATCATAATATTCGGCCTACCGTTGTAGAGACTTTTCAGTACTCCTTGTTACCAGGTCTCTCAACGCGTCCAATCGCTTCACTCGATCCCCCCAAACTTCTGGCGGAAAACATACCTTCGGGCCTTTCGTCTCGACCTCATGGCGCAAACTTTTTACGGGAGCAGGGTGACGTCCATAATTTAAAAACGCCGGAGAGATTCGAGTACTCAACTGAACCGCCGTATTCATCGCATGTCGTAGTTCATGGAGATGTTGATCCCAGTTGGAGTGGTCCGTTTTGACGGAAGTAGCGATCATTGTCTTAATTGTTCTGTTGATCGCTCTACGGGGTTCGCTTGGGGGTGATATGGGGGTGTCGTTACTCGTGTTTCTCCATATACCTTAAGAATTCTCCCTAGGTCCTCGTTGTCAAACTCCTTCCCGTTATCGGTTAGGAGGTAGTCGGGAGTTCCCCATCGGAAAAGGACTAACTGCTCGAATGCTTTCGCCACATTTTTACCAGTGGCCGCTCGTACTGGTCGCATCTCGATCCAGCGAGTGAACAAGTCCTGGAAAACAACGACATACTTGTACTGTCCCTTACTCTGTGGAAACTCCATAAGGTCCGAGGCCACTACGGCCCATGGACGCTCCATGACTCGACCCCCCATTAGCCCCTTTGGTGCCGTCTGGTCAGGCTTGTACCTCTGACACTCGTCACATCTCTACACGAACTCATAGACGTGGTGCCAGACACCCGGCCAATAGTATTCTTGGGCGATTGATTCGTTCGTAGGTTTTCTTAACTCCAAGATGGCCCGCCGTCATTTCACAATGAGCATCCCTCAGCACTCGATCTCGATACTCAACTGGAACTACCAATTTCCAGGTCTCCTCCTCCCTAGTAGTTGGATCCAGCAGAGGATCGATCCGTTGCTTGTACACAAGGCCATCAGCCACTCGCCACGACTTGTACTTGGCCGGATTACCTTGAATTTCTTCAATACGCTTCAAATACCACGGATCCTTCACTTCCTCGAAGGCAGCAATTTCGATCTCGCTAGATTCCTCCTCAAAGATTCTCGATAGTGCGTCCGGGACTCGGTGCATGGCTCCCTTCCGGTGCACTATCCGAACATCCCATTGTTGCAATTCAAGAGCCCATCGAGCTAACTGCCCCGTTGGTTCCTTCAGACTCTGCAGCCACCGCAGTGCGCTGTGATCAGTAATTGCGGTAAACTTGTACCCCTCGAGGTACGGTTGCAACTTTTTAATAGCCCAAACCAATGCGAGGCACTCCTTCTCCGTTGTGGAGTAGTTCCTTTCAGCGCTTGAGAGTACTCGATGTATATACACAATCGGGTGTTCTCCATCTTCAAACTCTTGAGACAATACGGCCCCAATAGCATCATTACTAGCGTCACACTGCACCGTGAACTCTCGGGTGAAGTCGGGCCTTGCCAATACCGGAGCCCTTGTGAGCGCCAATTTTAATAGTTCAAACGCGTCTTGCTGCTCAGCACTCTACTGCCAGGCCTGCGTTTTCTTGATTAGCTTCAGGAGGGGTAGCTTAATCTCACTCTTCTTCTCGATAAATCTTGAATACCACCCCACCATTCCTAAAAATCGCCTTAACTGCCTCTGCATCTTCAGAACTGGGTATTGTAAGATTGGCTCGACCCTTTCCATATCTGGTCGTAACCCATCTCGATCTAATAAATACCCCAATTACCGAACTCTCGAACAACCAAACTCACATTTATTCCAATTGACTGTAAGTTGAGCATCTCGAATTTTTGTAAGAACTATTTCTAGCCATTTTTGATGCTCTTAGAACGAGTCAGTAGCTATTATGATATCATCAACACATGTGGTACCATCTCTGGACCAAAAAGTGCATCTATCAACCGTTAAAATGTAGCTGGTGCATTCGTTAAACCGAATGGCATTCTTTTGAACTGCCACAAGCCCGAACCAGGAACTGCAAAAGCTGTATATTGCCTACTCTCTTCATCCAACTCGACCTGGAAGTAAGCGTTTTTGAGATCGATTTTTGAGATATATTTTGCCCGTCGCAAATTATCTAAGATTCCATCCATATTTGGTAGCGGATAAGCATCTTTTTTGCTGCGAGCATTTAAGTCCCAGAAGTCGATGCAGAAGCGGAATTTTCCATCCGACTTTTTCTGTATCACTGGTGCATAACACCACGCGCTTGCCGATCTCTCAATTATTCCTGCCCGATGCATTTCTCGAACGGCCTCCTGGGCTACGGACCACATTGCTGGTGATCGACGCCTTGGTGCATGGCGAATCGGCGTATAGTCGGTCAACTCGATATGGTGTTCCGTTAAATGGGTAGATGGCAGATAGTCTACGGTTTGTTTATGGACTAATCTATCCACAATCTCCTTAATGCGTTCAGCTTCGCTCGGCGTCAGTTCCGTTAGCCCAGCACACTCCGCCATTATCGCAGGGGTGGAGTCGTCGATATTCGTGGCAAAGGAATGCCACTTCCCTTTATCTCCACACTTCCACCGCTTGTCTCGAAATTGTAACGACAAATCCCATTCAACTCCGAAATCCATGCCCAAGATGATGTCATGATTGATTTCCTCGACGGCTCTGAACTCTAGCAGTCCTAAATGGCCATCGGCATCAATCGATATTCTTAAGTTACCTTGAATCTTCATCGGAAGTCCAGACACTCCTCTCACTTGGCTACTCGATGGTCGTAATCGGTCTCGATATTTATCCAAAATTCGCGGACCCACTAGGGATATGGTCGCTCCAGGATCTAGTAGTGCAAGGTAAGGCTCGTTTTCAATCATTACTCGAATAAAGTTTCTATTATCCAAAGCGGCTGCTTCCACGATATCCTCGACCCCCACCCACTCTCGTAACTTTACGCTATTCTCCGGAATAGCGTCCTCCCCCATGCTTAGACCATTGCTACCCCCGCTCGATCCCGAAAGCCCTCCTTCCAGGTTTTGCGACGATTTAGACCCTTGCCCACAGGTTCTGCTGCCTTAGCTTTTTGAATTTGTGGTGGCAAAGCATAATCTTTCTCTTCTTCTGGATTTAGTAACGTCCAATTTTCCATAGGTAACCCCAACACTATTTTATTATGCGTTCCTTCTTCGTTCTCACCCTCCTTTTCAGATCCACTGTCCTCTTCGCTGCTTGACGGTACCCAGCTGACCCGATTTCTCCCCCATGGTGAAGTAGCATCTGGTGGTTGTTCTTTCTCTTCTTGAGCAATTACCTTTGCTAATTCTCCGTCCCCCTCCTCCTTCTTCCTCGAAACCGTAACACATGGTTTCTCCACTTCCACTACCCGAGCCGTACCACAAAGCTCACTCGAACCCGTTGCACCAGGTCCCTTCTCATCCTCTACTCGAGCCGTAACACATGGTTCCCTTATACTCGAATCGGTTGCAGTCAGTTTCGGTATACTCTCTCCTCGAGCCGTACCACCAGGCTCCTTTACGCTTGAAACCGTCGCACCCTGTTCCAGTATACTCTCCACTCGAGCCGTAACACAAGGCTTTACACTTGAAACCATCGCACCCGGTTCCAGTATACTCTACACTCGAGCCGTAACACAAGGCTCCTTTACACTTGAAACCGTCGCACCCGATTTCAGTATACTCTCCACTCGAGCCATAACACAAGGCTCCTTTACACTTAAAACCGTCGCACCCGGTTCCAGTATATCCTCCACTCGAGCCGTAACACAAGCCTCCTTTATACTCGAAACCGTCGCACCCGATTTCAATATACTCTCTACTCGTGGTTTCCCCCCAATCGACCCCAACTCCATGTCGTTGATGTCCTCCTTTAACTCTACTACTGCGCTTTGGGCCCCAGTTATTCCTGCGCAGGACGCAGAGGCCTCTATTGCGTCCTGGCGGGCCCGTTTCCCAAAGCTAACACAATATGGCGGCAATTAGGGCACTCCTTTAGTGTGATACCCTCCTTGCTACACCCTTGGCACTGCTGCCCTTGCTTTATTGGACAATCACGAGAAATGTGTCCTTTTTTCCCGCATGTGTAACAAGCTCTTTTTGGACAGTCAGCTGCTCGATGACCTAGTAATTGGCAAATGAAACATGGTCCTACAAAGCTCGAGCCCCCCCCCCCCCCCCGAAGGTCTCGAGTTCTTCACTGGCGCACAATACGGCGCCGGTTGACTGGTGTATCTAACAGGCTTTGTTGTCTCATTCACCTGAGTCTTCCCTCTAGGTGGTGAACCGCTTGATACTTGAATTGTTGGGACTGAGCTTCTACCCTCCTTTCCATTGGACCATCCTGGGTCGGCAGGGCTATTCACTGCTGCCACTTCTCCTTCCTTTTTGTTTTTCTTTTTACTGTCCCCTCTCTCTGGCTGGCTGCTCTCTCCTTCACTATAAGACTCCCCCACCGCCGCCACTTTACGTGTACTTACTCGCCTCTCGTCTCTCAAATTCCCTGCCAAATCTCTCGATTGCTTCGAAATTATCTAACCTCTTATCCCATAGATAATTTTGATAGTCTGGTCGTAGATGGGAGAACGCCAAGTTCAGTTGTTCTCTTAACGAAGGTCGTCTCTTTAAGTGAGCAATGATTCTTCGAAATGTGGTTAACACCTTTTTCTTCAGACCTTGGTAACGTGCCCTCAGTTCTTCCATGATGTCGTCCTCATGTAGCTCACCAATAAATTGGCGTCTAAAGGCCTTCTCGAAGGTCGCGAAGTCCCATAGTTCTATGTCTTCCTGATATACATCATACCAATCACCTGCTTCCTTGATTAGAACGCTTGCAAGGCATGGCAGGAGCTGTTCATCACGGATCCCAGTGGCTCGTTTACACGCCTTCAGGCGTGACAAAAACTGCTCTGGTGAGTCCTTAATATCATCCGTGTACCTCAAACCCCAGCTCTTCAAGGTTTTTATTACGTACAAACTGTTATTTCGAATTGCCGGTGCCTCTTCTGGGTAATAATCTCGCCGTGATCTCTGTTGCCTCATATGTGATTCATCCTCTCGATTTCGTCAGTTACGAGGAGTCACATATCTTTCTCTCGAATCATTGCTTTGCGGACTCAAATCTCGAAAATCAACCCGCAGCCTACTCGAGGACAGTGGCGGAATTCCTTCCTCCGAGTCGGAACTCGAGCTTTCTGGGAGCGCTATCTTTCTACGCCGTCGGGGGGTAGAGCGAGTTGTCATCTGTTTAGTGACTCTTACGAATCGCCCTTCCCTCGGCTCATACTCCTCAGCTAAGTCCTCTCTTTCGTTGTGGATCTCGAAGTCTTGTGTATGTTTTGACCTGTCCCCCGGCTGCCTAATCCTGGAAGTATAGCCTGATTCGTCATTACTCGACTGCACTCGAAGGCTTGGCATGTGTGCTATTAGCAACCGCGAGCTAGGTGTGCTCCCTCTTGCCGTAGTACTCGCCGCCTCGTAACTTAGTTGCAGTGGCATCAAATATTGACTGTCCACTGAATTTTTCAACCCCCTATTTTCCCTCTGCTTTGGGTTTAAGTTGTGCTCCCTGCTGATAGTGATCCTGGGAACTGTTCCATTACTGCTGTCTCTAGGTGGCACCTGTGTTCCTGGTAACCTCACCATAGCTTATGCAGCCATGTCATCCGCCGGACCTTGGTTTCTGGTAACCTCGACTTCCCCTTCCGTCTCTGGAATAATACCCAGTGCGTCTCTGACCCCTGTATTTTCCTTTCGTCGAGATGGTACGTCTTCTTCTTCCGTCTCATCCTCTTGGTTGACGTCACTAAAGGCCATTACCAATTCATCCTCCGATGGTACGTCCTTGCCTTCGGCTTCATCCGTTTCCGGAAACCATGGCACCTCCGTCACTCCCACCGTTCGTAGGCAAGCTCGAAATAATCTCTCTGCCTTGGCTCCGTGGCTACCGTGACGATTGAGACCTAATTCCTGTAAGTTACTTTCAGCCTCTTCACTCGTTTTCCTCATCACATTACAAAACCGGGCCCTGTACTCTCGATTGTTACTGAGTTCTCTCATCCTGGCTTGATATTGGTCCACCTTCTTGGCTTTTTTAGTTACCATGTTGAGCGCGCTATATGTACTGCCTCACCACCAGAAGGGGTAATAGGATAACAGAAACTCGACCCGTATTCGTGGTTATTCAATGTTGAGCTCTAATTCAAATACTCGAACCTGTAAATTCAAATACTCGAACCTGTAAATGAGAAAGGAGCAACCCAGAAACCGAAGAGCAGGAGCAGAAAATAATTTCCCTTCTATTTTGCAACTCTGGCGTAAAAAAAAAATTTTATTTATTTTTTTTACCCCTTATTCTTGAAAAAGAGAGAGAAAAGGGAAAAAAAATTTTTCTCGACCCACAATTCTTACTAAAAAGAATTCTATCCACACTCTGAAGATCGGCCTAAAAAGAAAATTCGCGACCCACAATTCACTTAAGAATCCCCCTTCCTAATTCGTTTTTCTTTTCTTACTTTCGTACTGTCAGCACTTTATCGCCACTCTTACACGACTTATTCACTGCCACTACTTACACCTTCACCACATATAACACAAAAACTATCTCAACTCGACCCGTTGTTGCTACCATTAATTAGTTGGGCGCCACTTGTGACGTAGTGCTTTGTTATACCCACTGTATAGAGCTCGTTCGTCAAAACGACCCCAAAATAAGCACCAAACCACTTTACCTTTGTAACTCCTAACTGAGTCACACCCCGACCTAACACTTATATCTCAACCAAGGGGGTTCTAGTGGTGAGCAACAACTACCACCATCGTTACACCAACGATGAGACAGTATTACATTACTGGCTACCCACGGCGATACTTTTCTTTTATTCCTGAAAATAAGACTCGCCCTGAGGGCTTTACGTTCTCTTACTTTTGCGTGCGCTCGATCCAATGGACTACAACCGAAACAAACCCACTCTTCCGGATGACGCGGTGACCGAATTTGGTTTGAAACTGAGCGCCAGGCCACTGCGACGACTCCCTCTGCTCCTCCGGCTGCTTAGCAGCACTGAGACTCACGGGCGTGGATTTGCGGCTAGACGACCTGGGGGCGGTCGAAACCCTCGGCGAACTGATTAAAAGCTTCGATTACTACACGGACGCGCGGGCTCGTGCTCACATCAGACGTCACAAAAACACACATAAATAAATGCAAGAAACTGAAAGATCGTTTCACTTGGCTCCTATTTGCCAGTTTATTTCTCCGATTTACTCCTCACTCGGGCGGTATGTTTCAGAATGGTAACCGGGACGCGCTCACAAAATGGCCACTCGGGGGCCGCCGCGCACTCGCTTCCTACAACCCGCAAGTACGAGAGAGAGATATCCTCCACGCTTGGAGGCCGCATGCACTTCACAATTAAGATTAATAGAGGGTCGGGGGCGGAAAGTAGATGCCACCCGACGACAGTAAACTCAGTTCTTACCGTCGCACTGGCGGTAAGGGAGAGAACGCTGCTTGGCTCTCCTCCGGGCTCTTGCTCTCGTGGCGGTCGCTCCTCGTGATGATTCCGGCTCCGCTCTCCCCTAACTCGGCCCCTACCTACTGCTGCTACAACTTCTGCTGCTACTGCTGCTACAACTTCTCAACTACGACTGCTGCTACAACTTTTCAACTACGACTGCTGCTACACTTCTACTACAACTGCTGCTACAACTTCTCAACTACTAATTGCTGCTACACTTCTACTACTAACTGCTGCTACACTTCTACTACAACTGCTGCTACAACTTCTCAACTACTAACTGCTGCTACACTTCTACTACTAACTGCTGCTACACTTCTACTACAACTGCTGCTACAACTTCTCAACAATTACTCCGGCTCAAGCAATGGCTCACTACGGACTGGTGAAGAAGACGGTAACGTCTTATTCGGGTTCCGTCTTCTTCACCGATTTGGACTCGCTGCTTCTCTCTCACTCTCATGGCAAGACTCCCGTTTTTGGAAGTCACGTGATGTGCAGATCTCGGGGGTACCGGCCTCCCCTACTGCCACCTGTTGCGCGCGCGTACTTCAAACCCCAGCCTAAGTTATCGTTGCGAATAGTGGCGGCGCACCTTTTCTCATTTCTGCGCCTCCACGCTTCGCTTGGTCGGTCGCTCCGTGTTTTATCGTTGGCTCTTGATCTCCTCTCCCCTCCCTACTCGCTCATTCACTCTGGCTCGGTATCGCACGCAGGCTATAGCCTCCGCTCTCTCACTCCTAGACACTGGCGCCGCGGCGCCATACTCCTACATGGACGCTCCCCCCCACACATTCTCTTACTGTACATAGCGCGCAGGCAGATGCAGTTCGCAATCTCTCTCTCTCTCTCTCTCTCTCTCTCTCTCTCTCTCTCTCTCTCTCTCTCTCTCCTAGTCGCAATGGCCGCGCGATAATGCAGCGCGCAAGCTGCTTCTGGCCGAGTCTCTCTCTCTCTCTCTCTCTCTCGCTGTCTCTCTCCTTCGCTATCGCATGTATACGCGCGCGGCTCGTGGAGTCGGCAGACATGCAGTGCACCGGCTGCTACGCGCCGCGTCACTCTCTCTCTTCGCTTCGCCCCGCGTACAGCTGCCGGTCTCGTGGCCGTCGAACAGCCCCTCGCCGCTTTTGTTCCTCTCGTGCGTCGCGTGTGTCTTCCGTGTTGCAGTGCCGGCGTCGTGCGTGTAGTGCTGTGGTGTGTGTGCGTCGTCTCCCGCCTGCCATCGTCGCCGTCGTCGCAGATTGTCTCGCGCAGGCACAGCATGGGCGTCGAGGTCTCATGGGCGCGCTCACACCCGGCGCACAGTTTTATTTGCCCATGTGCGTCGTCTACGAGCGCGCGGGCATGAGTCTCGGCCTTCGCCTAGCATCTTTTCGTTGGCTCTCTCTCGTTCTCTTCCCTTCAGCCCTGTCGTCGTCGTCGGCCAGGATTCCCGGGCGGTAGATGTAGTGTGCGCGTCGTCTGCTCGCTGGCATGTACCTCGACAGACGAAACCCCGAATGAGCTGTGTGTGTATGTGCGGGTACACATAGCTCGGTGTCAGTGCCGTGTCCGCCTTGCTCGAGTCGTGGTATTCACGGCTCACCGGGGTGCGAGAAGCGCACCTCGTTACAGCATAAGCTATCACACAGCGCTCCTACCTCTATGCCTCTTACTGATTCATGCCCGCGCGCACTCGTTCTAACTCTCTCTCTCTCTCTCTTTCTATTCCCGCGCGCCCTTGGCCTGTGACGGCACGACGGCCGGTGTCATCTCACTCTCCACTACTCTCTCTCCCCCAGCGCGGTACCTGCCTGCCTGCAGTATCCTCGCCAGCGGCTTCCCTCTCCACTGCTCTCTCTCTCCCTGCGCCTATCTTGCTGCTGCGCGATCGCGTATCTCTTAAGTATGCTCCTGCGTACTCCCACTATTCTCCCTGCGCAGACTAGTTGCGCGGCGCTCTTCGCCTCTACCGCTATCGTTCACATCGCGCGCTCATGACGTCGGCTCTCGACGCCGCTCACCGGGTTACGCGATTCCCTTGTGCGCCTACTCTCGGCCCCTTCCCCCTCGCGCCTCTCTCTCTCTCTCGCGCGTGTTATGTTGCCGCTCAACCCGGCCATGGGTCAAGTGTGTGTGTGTGTGTGTGTGTGTGTGTGTGTGTGTGTGTGTGTGTGTGTGTGTGTGTGTGTGTGTGTGTGTGTGTGTGTGTGTGTGTGTGTGTGTGTGTGTGTGTGTGTGTGTGTGTGTGTGTGTGTGTGTGTGTGTGTGTGTGTGTGTGTGTGTGTGTGTGTGTGTGTGTGTGTGTGTGTGGGTGTGGGTGTGTGTGTGTGTGCGCAACCCGCTCGACATCCTCGCCGCCGGCGCGCACAACATGGCGGAACCGGTCGAGCATGTGCTCGCAGCTGCTGAATATGCTGATACATGTGACATCGTCACACACCCTACTGACGAAAAGTACTATTACCTGTCCATTCCTCACTTCGAACCGAGTGCCTTCCACATTTAAATTGATTGTCGTTTCTGAAATAATAAAGAAAATAATTTTAGTAAAAAATTTATTATATAATGATAATAGCCCTTTTAATTATTTTTCATTCTAAATAAATATGTCAATTATAGAAGATAAATAATAATTACTCTGGTGAAAATAATAAATGTAAAGTATGTAAAAAAAGTATTTAAAAGTTATAGCAAACTACAGTTACGTATAGGTTACAGTTGTTTAGGTCCCTGACATTTAACAAGGAACAGTGAACAGATACAAGAAATAGCATTGGTTGTATCCGTGCACTGTTCTTTCTTAAGTGTACCAGCCCTATGTTTTTAACTGTTTCTAATAGTAAGGGTCATAAAGTTAAATATTAAGTAGAAAAATTGAAAATAAGTAACTGTTTAAAACTTTAAATTCTGTACATAACTGTAGATAAGTGTAAATAGATGTGAATATATATCTAGTATATAGAAACTGCAATAAAATACAAAAACCTGCAAAAAAATGTAAATGGCACTATAAATGTACTGTTAATAATTTTTAACAATTGTAAATAATTATTATTTAACGCTCCTTTTACAATATCTTACATTTAATATTTCCACCATGGTAATAAAAGAATTTGTTTCATACCTTTTCTTTTTAAATATTTATTTTTTATTGATCGTAATAACAATGCTGGTATCTGTCGGGGCCTGCGATGGGCATTAACCTCCTGTTCATTGTCCTCTAAATCATCTTCTTGTTCACTATCATTTTCTTGCCCATCATCTCGTCCCATTTCTTCCATTCTTTGTTGTTCATAGTTCTCTTCTTCAATATTTTGTTGATTTTGTTGTACATTATTATTTGCCGATGACACACCATCTACAATAAAATAATTAAAAAATTTATTAAGTGATATTTCCGGTGAAGTCAGCAGCTCAAAATTTTAAAATCGCTCAAAACTGGTTTTCTTTTAGTTTTTTTATAAAAAAAAAAAAAAAAAACATATTCCTCAAATTTTAGGTCGATATTTGCAAAAATAAAAAAGCTATGTAACATTGTAAATTCAATTTTTTTTTGCAATTTTTGGTTAAAATCCAATTTTATTCATTTCTTAACTCATTACTTTGTTCATTTTTTAATTCTTCATTTCTTTTTGAGTTAAAAAATGAATAAACTTGCAAAAAAATTGAATTTTCAATGTTGCATAGCTGTTTTATTTTTGCAAATATCGACCTAAAATTTGAGGAACATGTTTTTTTCATAAAAAACTAAAAGAAATCCAGTTTTGAGCGATTTTAAAATTTTGAACTGCTGACTTCACCTGAAATATCCCATAATTATATAAAAATGTGATCAAAGTTGAGAAATTATTTGAGATCTACCTTTTTCTAAAAATGAGTTGGACGAACAAGATGGCTTAGAGACAGCAGCGGAGACAGATTTCATCTGTTTCCGTGTATTAACTTTCTCTGGTATATATTGGTCACTTTTGTTACCTTCAGAATCCTTCTGGACTTTGTCTAGTCTATTTTGGTCATTTTTTGATTTTTTAGACGGTGACACTCCATCTACAGTAAAATAATTAGAAAACTATTGTAACGCGGTAAAATTCTAACCCCCTTTTTCACCGCGTTTAAGCTCGCCCAAAGGGCTAAATTTCGCGTCCAAATTTGATCCAACTCAAATATACCTCGACTCTCTGTGAATTTACTCGCATGACCGAATTTAATTTAATATGAGCGCCAGGCCAGGTGAATTGATTTTCACTTCCTTTCCGCGGTTGCTCTGGGACTCCTTTCTCAAGGGCGGTGGATCACGATTAAACGACCCGGCGGCGGTCGCAACCCTCGGTGACAACTCAGCGACAACGATGTGATTCACGGCAGCGGATACTTCTCTCCGATTACCCGTAACTTACTTAACTTTAACGTAATCCTTGCTAACACAACACAAACACACAAAAGAAAATTAAATCAGAACAGGATTCAGCTCTAATTAAATCCTAGTTTATTGTATAATAAATCTTAGTAATACGCTCGACACAAGTTACTTCGCGACGCACAAAATGGCCACGCCGACCTCGCACTACACCGCGCACACACGAGAGAGAGGACGCGCACCTTTCGCACCAATTTCTGCACTCGGCGTGCCGCATGCAGACATAAGATTTACATATTCAATTGAGGGTCGGGGGCGGAAAGTAATTGCCACCCGACGATAGCGATTTGACTCTTACCGTCACCCGGGCGGTCGTTGAGAGAGAGAGTATCGTGTAGGTATGCGTCGCACCTAAATTCATGGCCCTCACTTCTCGAATTTTCAGCAGCTGCTTCATGGTCTCTTGATGTTCGGCGGTCTCCATGTCGAATTTTTTTTTCTTACTTGTAACTTCCCCTCTTACTCGATGACTTCGCAACTACAATTACTTCGATCGCGGTGGAGATGGAAGGTAGAGAAAAAAACCCGGGCAGCCTCAAAAGCGCCTTCTCTATCGCTCAGAGGGTCCGCGAATACACGAAAAAAAATTTTTTTTCCCAAACTAATTCTTCTGTCGTTCTGTTGACAGTAAAATCCCTACTGTTTCGAAGCACGCCAAGGAAAACAATCTGAACGGCGGTAGTGTGCTTCGATAGCTATGTCTCACCGGGCGGTAACTGTACGGTAATAATATAAGTTTATCATGGGGTTTATTTTAAATAAATAAATAATCGAAATATAAATTTACTCTGATGATTACCTTATTCTCTATCTAAATATGGGCAACAAAACAACCACTAATGTATAGTGAATTTTCTTTATATCATCCTTGGCAATCTTCGAATTGGTGAAATTCACTGAAAATCCTCAAAACATGTACTAAAAAAATTTTATCTGGGCGTAATAGGCGGCAGAGGTGAGACACGCTGCACAGAGAAAATTTTCAAAACTTCGAAACGTGGGTTTTTATGGTTTGAGACTCGCTTCTCAAAATGTCTGCACGCCGCGGCTCTATCCGCCTCGTCGTTATCGGCTGAGAGCAGCATGGTGGCCGAGCACGCATGGACACGCTCGCCTTCAGCTCCCAGTATACTCAGCGTGTGCGTTGTCTGCGAGCGTGTGAGCACGCGGCTCGGCTTTCTTCTACCGTTTCTCTCTCTGTCACAGCTCTGGTCCTCGTCGCCGTCGTCTTCAACTCCATGGCAGTAAGTTAATCTGTGTGTATGTGTCGTCTATTTCGTTTCAGCCGGCTCCGTACCTCGGCAGAAATAAAGTGTGTGTGTGAGCTACGTATACATGTGTGTACGTGTACGCAGCTCAGTGGCCGGGGAGTGTTTTCGCCTGCCGTCGGTCGCTCGCGAGTGTCGTTTTCTGTCCCCCTCATGGGATGCCACAAACGGCGTCACACTATATATTTTATAATTATATAGAAATAAGATCATAGTTAACAGGTTTAGTACGGCATGAGTCAAATATGAAAATACTCATGAAATCTGTCATACTTTAAATTGCTATACAACACAAGATTTTTAAAACTTTTACCCACAACGCTTTTTATATCAGATATAATAATACATATCATTAGAAATAACTAAAACCGAAAATTTCTTTGATTGTTTTTTACTCACTGTAAACTTTTATCCGTACTTACCTGCATTTTTCTTCATAAAATTTTACAATTTTCTTCATAAAATGACCTGAAAAAAATTAATTTTCATAATTAGAAATATTTAGAAGTAATATCCTAAAAATATATTCAATTTGTGATAAAATGACACCCAAAAAAAATTTTGATCGATTTTAACCTAATATATGGCCATTTCAAAATGTTGGCTCTGCCGTCAACTCCAGATTCAGGAACTGCATATATTTTAATGGGAGAGATCCTAAAATTTTGGTATTTTATATGACTATTGACTGAACAGTTGTACGTATCCAATTTATTTAATTAAATAATTTTTTACGGTCAAAAATTGCTAAAAGATCTTAAGTTTAAGTGAAATTCAGATTTTTTAGCAATCTTTGACCATAAAAAATTATTTAATCAAATAAATTAGATACAGACAACTCTTCGGTCAATAGTCATATAAAATACCAAAATTTTAGGACCTCTTCCATTAAAATATATGCAGTTCCTGAATCTGGAGTCGATGGCAGAGCTCAAAATTTTACATTATGTAAAAAATAGCTTTAAAGATAAAATTACTAAAATACTTCTTTATTTCTTCTTCTTTATTTCTTAACTCCATCTCTGCCCTGAAATACAAGAAAGTATTGTTTTTAGCTCAAAATATTTTACATTTAGAACAAATATTCTGGTACTTCTATACGATCTATCAGGCTTGTAAACTATGAGCACGCATAACAGTCATATCCACATTAGTCAGTCAAGTTTGTTAAGTGCTTTAACATGTAGATCCTTTGGTGTTTTTAAATCCATATGTTTTTAATAACCTTTATCACATATATTAGATTCTTATACATATACTGAGGTAAATAAAGAATGTGTTGAGAAATCTAAAATCCTTCATGCATGCTATGAAGCCAGTATCGCCATAGCCAAATGCTTGAAAAAAATGTTTATAACAGCAACATTCCTATATTGATCTTTTTTTAATGTCTGATAAGGTGAACTTTTTTACTTGTCCTTCATTATTCTTTTTCACATATAATATTATTACTTAATGAAGAGAATACGACTGATACATATTTATTGTAGTGCATAACTGTTTTTATTTCAGAAAATAAAATTTCAATTATATCATAGTGAGATTCAGATGATGACTGATAATAGTAGCTTTCTGGCAGAAGCGAAGGTTCCATAACATTTTTCTGGACAATAGCATATCTTTCGCTTCCTTTAAAAGTTGATTTAAATCTGTACACTAAATGTTTTTTGTAATAATCAGTATAGACTTAATTTCTCTTTAGTATCAATCCCTGTTATTTTAAGTATAAAGTTTCGAATAATGTCTGATAAGGTGAACTTTTTTACTTGTCCTTCATTATTCTTTTTCACATATAATATTATTACTTAATGAAGAGAATACGACTAATACATATTTATTGTAGTGCATAACTGTTTTTATTTCAGAAAATAAAATTTCAATTATATCATAGTGAGATTCAGGTGATGGCTGATAATAGTAGCTTTCTGGCAGAAGCGAAGGTTCCATAACATTTTTCTGGACAATAGCATATCTTTCGCTTCCTTTAAAAGTTGATTTAAATCTGTACACTAAATGTTTTTTGTAATAATCAGTATAGACTTAATTTCTCTTTAGTATCAATCCCTGTTATTTTAAGTATAAAGTTTCGAATAAAAGTTCAAGTACTAAAAGGTATTTCTAAAACTTTAATTCAACTGTCACACGTCTTATTCAAACACTTTTAAAAACTGATTTAAAATACCTTTACATCTTATAATACACTAAACGTTTACTCCTAAATCCGTTGGAAACAATGAAAATTAAGAACAACACTTTGTATAAAAAAGGTGCTGATGCTGATATCACAATGTTTATATGAAATGACAGCTGTGCATGTTCACATTGTTTGCGGTCTTTTACATAGGTTAAAATCAGCTCTGTTACAATAAAGGCGTGTGTTGTGAGCCTGTGAGAGGCTGTCGTTGATAAGTCAGGTTGCTACGGTGCCAACTTAACTGCTATATAAGTTTTAAATTCAAATTTTTATTTTTGTCAAAAATACCGTCCATAAATTATATTATTAATTTTTTATCTTTATATTAATGTTTAAAATATTATTTTTGGATCTTTTAAAGTATATATAGATATGTAGAGTGAGCATTTTAAATATATTAAGAACAGTGAAATGAAAAAAAAATTAGTAGAAATAACATATGATTATATTAATATGTATACAAGGGGAAAAATGTAATTTGAACAAAAAACAAATGGAAGCTTTATCAGTGTTTTGTGTATATTCTTAGAACAAAAATAGATAATGGTTTAAAACTAATTGGGACATATTCTACAAGTGTTTTTGTAGTAAAATATGTAATAAAAAAAATTGATTTTTCGTCATTTTAAAGGTGTCCAACCCCCTTAAATATAAATAGATAGATAAATAGATTGATAATGTTTATTTCAAAATCCATAGTAGCAATCCAACGCAATAAAAAGAAAGAATGAAAGTAACAAAAAGAATCTGATTATCGAGTTATAGAAAATTTAAAATTACATATACCATTCAATTAAAAATTAATAAAAATAAATACATACATCAGCATTGGATGATTTTTCCAATTCACTGTACTCATCAAAACTTGTAGTGGAATTTAATATTGGGAATCTTAATCTTTTTTCATTGCATCTTTCTTTTAAATTCTCTTGATTTTCTGTAAAAAGAAAAAAAAAAGTAATTAATTAATTATTAAAATGTGAGCACTAAAAGAAAATGTTATACTGAATTGTTGAATTTAATTATCTTAATATAATTTAAAATTTATTAAAATAAAATTTATTACAATATTTTTTTCACATAACAATAATAATTTAAGTATATGAAGATTAAAAACTTATATCAGATAATCTTATTTTATCTCCCAAACACAAAATTATGCCTTCCAACCAATTGTAATGTTATTGATTACTTCTACGACATGTATCATCATTACAATCTCATTTGATAAAATACCACTGGGTTTTGTTATAATCTTCAGCATGTTGTGGATTGAAAGATTCTAACTTTTCTACTATTTTTCACTTTTATGTCTGGTACATAAACTATGTAACTTTTATTTTCATTTTCAATCCTTACTGGGGCAAAGTTAATTGTTCTCATTTTGTCTCCCAGGAGTAAACGTGAATAATAAAATTGCAAAGGACATAGAATTCTAATATACTTGCTGTCTTTTGCCGCAGCTGAAAAGTTCTAAATGCGCGTACTTACAATAGGCACGACTAGCGAGTTGCAACAATAACAAAGTCATGTAAATGTCAAAGCGCGCTGAAACGTAAACCTTCGTCCGGTCGAACGGAGTCGGTATAGCCGCGGCGCGAACACTCGACTTAACAGGCTGAAACATTGATAACAGTGCGACCATGCAAGAATTCCAAATAGGAACGGTGCCGTCGTTTGCGTTCTCTGCGCCTATGTAGTACCTCTCTCTCTCTCTCTCTCTCTCTCTCTCTCTCTCTCTCTCTCTCTCTCTCTCTCTCTCTCTCTCTCTCTCTCTCTCTCTCTCTCTCTCTCTCTCTCTCTCTCTCTCTCTCTCTCTCTCTCTCTCTCTCTCTCTCTCTCTCTCTCTCTCTCTCTCTCTCTCTCTCTCTCTCTCTCTCTCTCTCTCTCTCTCTCTCTCTCTCTCTCTCTCTCTCTCTCTCTCTCTTATGGAAGCCTGGTCGGTTCACGCGTGTGTGAGTCGAAGCGAGCGCCACTGCTACTGCTACGAGAGAGCATCGTGGTGACTTGTCCACGTTTTCCAGAAGCATTGTTCAATGGAAAAGTAATAAGCCAAATAATAGAAAGTAATTTAACGGGGACATCAATTGTATTGAGATAAGAATAATTCAATTAACATAAAGTGAATAAATTACTTCTCTTTTGACAAACAAAAGCATTGAGGTTATGTATGGTTGCTTTTTAGTTGCAAATTAGTTGCAGAATGAATTTTATTAAAGTAAAAGATGGAGACCAAGTGGTCAATGTGCCTGTGGAGAATGAGATTATATTTCTTTCTTTGATTAAAACTTATTTTGCTGAAGCATGTGGCTTAACTTACATATACAATAAAGAAGTATGCGGAGTTGACATAATTGATGGACATATGAAGCTCATAAATGGAATGAAAGAATATGAGATTTTTAAGACTATATCTAAATCCAATTTACTAAATGATGCTAAGAAAAGAAAAATCGAGGAAATAATGGCTATTATTAATAAGGACGTTAATAAAAATGAGTTTAAAGATGATGACGAGAAAGGTGAAACTGATCCTACATTTGAGGTAAAGAAAATAACTTATACTTAATTATATAAATATAAACTCAAATATAATTATTTACAATTTAATATTTAGTTAATTATATATTTTTTTTACAGAATTTAATGAAGAAAATGGCTTATCGAAAAGTGTTTGTTGGATGGAAGCATAAAGATACAAATAAAACTAAATTTCTGCAAATGAAAGAGCCTTGGGGTGGCATAAAAACCTTGGAATTAAACAAGGATGAAAAATACAATTATCAGGTAATACTCCAATTAGCTATTCAAGAAATGAAAAATGACAAGAATTCAAATATTTTTAATAGTTCTACTTTCCAATTGGGTAACTTTCATAATGACGTGTTTGATAACTTTAACGACTTTTGGAAATTCTCCAAAAATATGAGAGCAAACAATAGACAAATACGAATTTATATTCTATCATCAAGTAAAATTGTTGTAGAAAATAAAAAAAATAAGGTAACCACGGAAATGAATCTTTTCATTTGTGGAAGTTGAAAAAACCGAAAATAAAGCAGCCAGTATAATTAGTAATATGACAGTTAAAATTTGCGAACATTCTAAGTTACTAAAACAAAGTAATAATTGTAATAAACTTCAAGGTAGTGATGACGAAACATTGAGTGGCTTAGAGAGGAATATTACAAGTGCTATGATTGTTCAAACAACTTCTGGATGTCTTAAGTTAAAGAAAGGTGAGAATAACAGTAAATTTTAAGATAGTAATTATAATATAAAATTGAGTGGCTCACTTGGTATAGTCACTAAAGATAAGTCACATGATAATTGTATACAATTCTATGAAGATTCTACTGGATTGATCAATAAAATAAAAATTGTAACAAGTGCTACAAGTGAATATGCACTGAATTATAATAAAATTCAAAATTTACAAATATCTGTTCCAGTAGTAGAAGTTGAAGATTTGTACATCTCTACATTTGTGTTGGGGCAAGGAGCCTTTGGTTGCGTAAAAAAAGCAACATGGCTAGGAACAAATGTTGCCGTAAAATGCTTGGATCTCTGTGATAACAACAAGTACATACTAAGAGAAATTGAACTGATGGATAAACTCAGACACCCCAATATTACTTCAATTATGGCTGTGTCAATAGATACTAGATTTGTGTACATCGTAATGGAGTTATTTGCTGGAAATAGTTTATGAAGTGCTCTTTTTGGAAAAGAAAGAGCAAATTATCAAATGTCTGAAAATAATAAAAATTTGATTATACTTCAAATAAGCCAGGCAGTAACTTTTTTACATGAAAGAAAGCCGCCTATTATTCACAAAGATATTAAGCCAGAAAATATTCTTGTGAATGAAGATTTCCTTTCAAAATTGTGTAATCTAGGATTAAGTTCAACAGAAACAATGCCGTCATTACTCCACACAACTATAGGTAGTAATAGACGTGGAACGCCATATTACATGGCATCTGAAATATTGATAAAGAAAAATCTAGCTACAGAAAAGTCTAATGTGTGGTCACTTGCTTCTGTACATGTAGAAATGTATAACGAAAATAGTCTTTGGAATGATATTCCAGGGGATATTGAGGACTTACAAAGTATTATGAAGGCTGAAGGAAAACCAAATTTATCTTCTGTACCTGCTATGTTACGTGGTATAATTGGTTTATGTTTTGAACATGAACCTATGGAAAGGCCAAAAGCCAGTACAATTTTGGATTTGTTCAAATGCATTGTAAAAATTAACAAAATGTAATTTTGACAAAGATTTAATCAAAAAATTAGATTCTTTTTTTTTTCTTAACGGTGGGATTACAGAATAAAATAATTTATTTAGTTTAAAATATTATATAATATTAACTAAAGTTATTTATTGAAAGTGCTTCGCATGCAATAAATGATATTGCAAAACTTGTGTTCTTAGATATTAGAACTATGTTCGACAAACCAAAATTATTTTTGTAATTGAAAGTACCATAATTATAATATAAGATAAAGTTGAAAGATTGTATTACGTAAACTAAGCTTTAACATTAAGTTATTCAAGTCTTAAACATTGTGATCAACGATAAACTTAATGTAAAAGAAAATGTATAGTATTGTAATTACTTTATTTATTAGCTGTTAAACTAATCTATTAAAATGAAGATATTAAGATAAAAGTTAAAAGTTAATAAGTTAAAAGTTAATAAGTTAAAAGTTAAAAATTAATAAGTTAAACGTTAATAAGTATATTAGTATAATAAAATACAAGATCAGTATTTGCATAAAAGTAATTCTAAAATTACAGTCAATCTGTTTTTACAAGTTCTAAAAATATTAAAATTGCAATCGACATTAAATTGAATTTTCTTTTGCATTTAGTAATATAACCAAGTATTATATGGTATTAAAAGTAATTAATTTAATAAATTCTAGATTCTATAATAAAATTAAGACAAAATTATCTTTATATTTCTTACCTGTACAAGATTTAGTGCATCTGTGTGTGTTTATATTTAGAAAAGGAATTTTTAACAAAATAAACGAGGTTATGCTTGAAAAATTTATAAAATAAATTTATTTACATAAATTAGACTATCCTATTTATCATTATGTAAATACATATTATTTATTTGAATACTCTTTTAATATATCTAAAATATTTCTATATAATACTAATGCTTCTTCAGCGCTGCGTGGAAAATCTATTTTTGGTAAAAGCAATTTCATAAGGTCATCGGATGATCGTAGGTAGAAATTCAAGTCTTTTAACAGCTTGTAGAAAGTAATTTGCTGTCACTTTGGGGTTGTTATTAGTTGTAGCGACTTCTAACCATATGACATATCTGCAAAATAAATGAATAATCAGTTGAAAATAAATATAAAGAGATTGAAAATAATCAAATATAAATCAAATAAACAATATACCTTGAAAAACCATATGGTTTCAATTTGTCATATAACTTCAACTTATTTCCATATCTCCCAGCAACACCTTCAGGATCCGCGATTTTCAAAATTCTATAAACTGTGTCTCTTTTCACTTTCAATCCATATTTATTTTGTAACTTTTTCCATAAATCTCTATAGCCCAAGTTATAACCACATGATAAAAGTTCTTCTACCACAGCAAAGCCAATATCTTTCAAATCACTTTCTTCAAAATTTTTTCGCTTCAATTCCAATTCAGATAATATTCTTTTTAAAGTGCTCAATGATATTTTTATTTTATGTTTCTCCAGTAGAAAATCTAATATTTCTTGATAACTGCAATTTTGATGGAAATACACTTTCATCAATTTTTCCAAATCCATTTTTATTCATAGAAAATTCATTTCGATAAAATTCATTCTGCAACTAAAAAGAAATACATAACCTCAATGCTTTTGTTTGCCAAAAGAGAAGTAATTTATTCACTTTATGTTAATTGAATTATTCTTACCTCAATACAATAGATGTCCCCGTTAAATTACTTTCTATTTCTTTTCGCTTATTACTTTTCCATTGAACAATGCTTCTGGAAAACGTGGACAAGGCACCATGATGCTCTCTCGCAGCAGTAGCAGTAGCGCTCGCTTCGCCTCACACACGCGTGAACCGACCAGGCCTCTCTCTCTCTCTCTCTCTCTCTCTCTCTCTCTCTCTCTCTCTCTCTCTCTCTCTCTCTCTCTCTCTCTCTCTCTCTCTCTCTCTCTCTCTCTCTCTCTCTCTCTCTCTCTCTCTCTCTCTCTCTCTCTCTCTCTCTCTCTCTCTCTCTCTCTCTCTCTCTCTCTCTCTCTCTCTCTCTCTCTCTCTCTCTCTCTCTCTCTCTCTCTCTCTCTCTCTCTCTCTCTCTCTCTCTCTCTCTCTCTCTCTCTCTCTCTCTCTCTCTCTCTCTCTCTCTCTCTCTCTCTCTCTCTCTCCTCTGCCTCCCTCCCTCCCTCCCTCTCTCTCTCTCTCTCTCTCGCAGCTCCCGCGTCGCTGGAATCGGCAGCTACTTATACCTCTATATACCTATGGATCGCTCTCCGGTCACTCTCGTATTAAAGTATTGTGGCGACTCGCTATTTGTGCTTATTATAAGTGTACACGCTTTCTAACTTTATCTCTTTTCACAATTTAACGTGTATCTTTCTCTATATTAAAAAATTCAAATTTACGCTGTGCGCTTCTAAATAAAATGAAAATTGTTAAAGAATATAAGAAATATTATAAATCACGATGTAGAGAATATTTATCTCGCCACAAAGTTTTAAATGTTAAAAGACGTAAAAAACATCAATTTTTAATTCCTGATAATAGCAATAATGAACATGTAAGTACTAATAAAATATTTAGTATTAATTTAGTATTAATAAAATATACTATAAAATAGTAATTTATAGCACTTTAACGTCAAAATCACACTATGTCTAATTGTAATCTACTTAACCTTCTTATTTTTGTCTAGCAATGAGAAAGTGATGTATGTCATCAATCTTTGATGAATAATTTTGAAGGTACATTGAAAATAGAAGAAACACCTATCGAGGTAGACATGTATGACGTTACCGGTAAACATAGTAAATTTGATGAATTTGTCTTACCTTCTACTAGTAGAAATGAGGATACCGCTGAAGAAACTGATTGTCTTGAAGCAAATAAAGTAGATAATATTGACAATATAAGTGATATGAATTATAAATATGATTATCTTGAGGATCTTTTGGACAAAATTAATGGATATGTATCTAAAGATGAAAATGAGGTAAAAATCAATAATATACTACATATGGTTGATTTCATACAAATGGACCTTTCTCTTTTTGAATATAGCTTTTACTTAATGACTATTTAACTAGTATTAATTGGTTTAACTTTTTTAATAGCTTACGCTAACCTTAGTAATATATTAACCTAAATGAAATATTTATTTCTATAACTCGCTGATTTATAAGTTATTTATAACATTTACTTTTTTACTTTAATTTTACATTAATTTTTTTTATTTTTAAATTCATAATATTTTATCTATAAGTAGGAGTGATAATAGTAGTAATAATAATTCGTAAAAGATATGCAATGTTTGCAATTTTGCTCATATACTATAACGTGGTAATGTCTCCTAGAATAGTAGTACAAATTAATAACCACTGCAAATTCATGGGCATTCAGCTACGTCAAACTAAATTCCTTCTGTGCTTTTGTATCCACATGTTTTCTAAATTTATTATGGTTGTATGGTACTAAGCCATATATAGCACAATTATTGCTAAATGGCGTAGAAAATGCAAAATATATTGCTGCTTATAGCAGCAATACTTCTATAGATCTTCTATTAATCTCTGATGGTGTGAACTTTTTTACTTTTCCTTGATTATTATTATATAGACAACATAATTTGATAACAGATTTACAACTCATATGAGAAAATCCACTGAACCTTTAACTATTGTGATTGCAGGAAACGTAAATTTGAGGCAATTGATGTGAGTTCGAAACCTAAAGGATTAAACTCCAGTATTGATTCTCAATCAGAACAATCATATGCGAATAATGAATATGAAGCCCCAGAGCCTAGCAACAAGTCTTCTTCATCTAGAGAAAGAGAACTCGAGCAAATGCTAGACAAACTAAAGCAGAAGTTTTCTAGTTTACCATTGAATGATCCATTACGGATCATGATCCTCACGATAGTACCTGATAGCTGGTGTATTGCACAGACTTCTAGACAGTTCAATACCTCGAAATGTTTTGTCAAGAAAGCTCTAAAACTCAAAGAAACAGAGGGAGTTATGTCGACACCTATTGCTAGAGCTGGCAACCCCAGTGAACATAATATACAAGATCTTGTACAAGTTTGTGTAAGTTCTTATATAAGTTCTTTTGTAAGTTCTTACGTAAGAACTTATATAAGAATTTATATAAGAACTTACACAAGATCTTATGTAAAAAAATTGACACATTTTCATACATTAGTTCTCATATAAGTTCCTATATAAGTTCTTACGTAAAAACTTACTTACAATTTCCAACAACCAAAATTTTAATGCAGCAATGTACAAATAAGTTCTTATATAAGTTCTTATTAAGTTCTTACATAAGTTCTTACATAAGTTTTTACGTAAGAACTTACTTTCAATTTTCAATAAAAAAATTTAAGAGCAGTAGAATATTTTAAAGGTCTAATGTCTGTATTTGCTGTAGGATTAACATTAGTTTAAGTGGTTATTATTCATGCTTTGTCTTACAATGCTAAAGAGATCGTTGAAACAACTGAATAATAGTACAAGTTTGGTACTTGACAAACAAATTTATCATTTTGCATTTCAATAAAAACACATATTGATTTTATGTCATTTGTACCGAATGTTACTGCATTATTAGCATCAATGTAAAGAATTTTTTTTATATTTGAACAGTTATTTAAAAATTGTCTTGAAACTGTTACAACGTGTCCCATAGTTACTATAAATTTTAGAATTCTTATAAATTTTCCATCAGATAGCTGGGCTACTGAGTTGTCTGAACGCTTATTTATATTCAAACTTGATACATATGCACATCCATCTTTAACCATACGCTGATATGACTTACAAGAGTTCGATAAATTTAATTCATTTTTGAATCTAGTTTCAATAGCAGCGCCTTTACCAAAGTGTGTCGCCGAAGATATTTTTATATTCTTTTTAACTTTCGTTGTTAAGATGTTGTTGCAATATTTCTTTGCGACGTCTAATGCTTGCCCAAATATATGATTTTCTAAGATAGAAACACTATGATTTATATTAATAAAAGTTATTATTTGAAAAATAACGCCTCTGCTGCATTGTATCGCTTGCAATAATTAATGATTTCCTGCATCAAAAGCAAATACTGAGTGCGCCCAAAGTGTACCCCAATTCTTCACACTTTTGCAAATATGTAATAATTGGTGTATATTAAATGTCATAGCTTCTGACGGAAAATACTCTTCGGTTTTTGCAACGAACGTATGTAACATTTCGTTTGCTTTATTTAACTGCTCATATGTTATATTAGATTTCAATAGAATAAATAAACTTTCGACTAACACTGCCCAATAATCTTGATACTTTTTTTCCATTTTGAAAGAATAAAGTGGAACACTATAATATAAAACATAATTCTCCTATTTTCTCGCTTTCCAGTATTTTTTGTCAGATAAGGGTTGTGTGAGTCTACAAATTTGATGAGAAGGTTTTATTTTATTTGTCATAGACTGATAAAAATCAATATCCTTTGGTTTGATTAAATAATTAGTAATTTGTCTTGCGACTCCTAATAAAATGCAATGCATGTAGTCTGGCACAAACCCATAAATAATATAAAAAAATGCAAGGTTAATAAGAGGTCCAATATTTGATTTATGCCAAATATTGGATGATTGGAAATGGTATTTGGTAATTGAGACATATATTCTATAGTTTTATCTCGAGTTCTATTTTCTGGTATATATGTCAGAAGAGGGTATTTCGTAGATCCTGCCCAATTAGGCGGATGTATAAACCAATTACAATCATACTTCCCATTAAATTGAGTTAATCCTTGTATTGGTTATCTTGCTATTGAATCTACACAGCAAAGTAATGGAAATAACTTAATGGTTCTTTTTTCATTTGAGACTACAAATTCTATCCCTTCCGTAGACAATGTATTCATAACGTCAACAAAAACATCAAGAAACACAGACATATTAGGTTTTTCTCTGTTAAACCATAACGCACAAGGTATGAGATTGTTAAATCTTGTTCGTACCGATAATTCATTTAACATAAGGTATATTGTTTGAAGGAGTAAAAAACGGACTCGAGACGAACTAAGTTGTTTTGATGAATTTATTACACCAACGTTTCGAAAGTGCTGTTACTTTCTTCATCAGGGCTATGAAAGCATAGTTTCAAACATGTAGATTTGTATACAAAAAAACAACATTAGACAAGATATGTAAAAAACATACCATAAAAATAATATTATAACATATTAGGTTCGTCTACGAGGAGTTTGAACTTCTCATCACGAACGCAACGTCGCCAAATCACTATAGATTACAATTAGAGTTTTTAATAACTTAAGAAATTAAAATGCAATACGTATATGAAAGAATATTTGTTAAAAAATGAAGTAATGGTAAGAACTTACAGAGTCTATGACGTTTTCCACACATCGTCAATTTTGGAAGTGCCCAACTATATTATTGGGCAAACTCCAAAATGACACTAAAGATAAATTAAAATTAAGGTGTAATGAATAACTGTTAGGATAGAAAGGAAAGAGGTGGTGGGGATCGGGAGAGGGAAACAGTGAGGGATAGCGGTTGCCTCGCTCACACTGGTGGAACAGGAACGCACGCGGTGAGGAGTAGTGGAAGAAACCCATACGATTAGAATACGGAGACTCTCGCGTATTAGGTGTGCCACCTCTCTAATCGCATGCTCACGAAAGAAGACAGTAGAGTGATAGAGAAAAGAGGTTGTAAACACGTAGAAGGCAATTGTAAATATTATGAATTTACATTTGTAGCTTCTTGATGGTATCTAGTCTTTTTATATGCGTTTTTTAAGAAATGGGTATCTTCCATATGGTTGAGTGTATTGTTGTAGTAGTGTATGTGCATCGTCTCGGAAAAAGTGCGCTTGAAATAGTTCGGTTCTTTGTCTAGTATTCTGATCTTGTCAAAATTTATGGAATGTCCTGTGTCCTGCGTATGGCCGGCGAGTGCAGAATTTTTATAGCCTAATTTGACTGCTCTTTTATGCTCGTACACACGTTTCGTTAATTTTCGTTTACTCATGCCGATGTATGTGGCCGAGCAGTTATTGCAGTTGATCTTGTAAACGATTCCATTAGTGTTTCAGAAATCGAGACGGCCCTTTCCTAGTCTTATCAAATTAAACTACTTGTTAATGGTTTTATATATTGGAATTATATTGTGTGTACGGAGGATTCGGCCAATTTTTGGTGTTAAATTCTTTATGTATGGCAGAATCATTTTTGTTCTAGAGACTATTGATTTAGTATTGTTAGCTGTGTTATAAGTTGCGACGTTGCTGTTGTTTTTATGGATCTGGTCGAGTCTAATGCCAATATATTTTTTAATAATACCTGAAGGGTAATTGTTACATTGAAGGTAATGTGTGGTTATTTTTAAGTTATCGATATGGAACTGTGGATGAGAGAGTTTTATAGATTTGTCGACAACGTTCTATATAATAGCTATTTTTTGTGACTGTGGGTGGTGGGAAAAATAGTTCATGTAACGTCCAGAGGCTGTGTTTTTTCTATACCAATTGGTGATTATTTTGTTATCATCTGTTTTTGTAAGTGTCATATCAAGAAAGTTTATGCTGTTATTATGTTCATATTCTATTGTAAATTGCAAATGGCGATTATAACTATTAAATGTAGTTAGGATTTCGTTCGTTTTATCTTTCTTAGTAATGAGAATACAGTCATCTACACATCTGTTGTACAGTAAGACTTCACTTTTGTATTTCTTAAGACACGAGGTTTCCAAAAGTTCGAGAGTAATATCGGCGAACCACGAGTTCGGGCAAAAACCCATCGATGCACCCATAGTCTGTTTATAATACTTATTATTAAACTGTAAATACGTAGAATCTAGGAGTATTTTGATTCCTTTCAAAAATTTTGTTTTAGATAAGTTTATTTTATTATTAAGGTATTTCCATTTCTTTGAGGTTGCACGAATAATCAGATCCGACAGAATGTTTGTAAACAGAGAAACGACATCAAAAGAGGAAAGCTCAAATTCGTCCGGGATGTCTATGGTATCTACTATTTCCTTTAATTCGGTACTGCTTTTTACTGTTCATTTTGGCCGGGGAAAGTATTTGGTGAAGAATAATGATAAACTTTTATCTAGAGCGTAAGTAGAACTACCAATTGCAGAAACTATGATTCGTATGGAGTAGGTAAGCTGGACTGGTTCTGGTGCCGTGCACCAGAACCCGCCCAACATTCTACGACACTGTACCAGAACCCGTCCACCATTTTTTGGTCGCGATTTTTTACTAGTGAAAAATTGACCGTCACGCACGACAATTGTTAAAACGGCGCATTCGCAGCGAGAGCGCGCGCTGCGAGAGAGTGCGCATACTGCGAGAGAGTGCGCAGCAACAGCGGGCCGCGGGCGGTGGGCGCAGAGTGAGAGAGAGACAGAGAGAGAGAGAGAGAGAGAGAGAGAGAGAGAGAGAGAGAGAGAGAGAGAGAGAGAGAGAGAGAGAGAGAGAGAGAGAGAGAGAGAGAGAGAGAGAGAGACTGCGCCTGCGCGCATGGCGAGAGCGTACGCCGGACGGCCGCCGACGTGCTCGCCGTAGCTATCAGAAACAGCTTCCCGGCTTTCTGGCGCGACCGCCATGTTTATGTACTGCATGTTGCAGTATTGTTGCGCATGTACTGCTCTCTCACCGATGATATCGAGCATTGTTATCGTCTTTTTTTTGTTTTCCCGCGGTGGGTGTTACTGTGTTAGTGTGTGTGTGTGTGTGTGGGTGGGTGGGTGGGTGGGTGGGTGTGTGTGTGTGTGTGTGTGTGTGTGTGTGTGTGTGTGTGTGTGTGTGTGTGTGTGTGTGTGTGTGTGTGTGTGTGTGTGTGTGTGTGTGTGTGTGTGTGTGTGTGTGTGTGTGTGTGTGTGTGTGTGTGTGTGTGTGTGTGTGTGTGTGTGTGTGTGTGTGTGTGTGTGTGTGTGTGTGTTGCTGCATCATGATCGAGCATGGAGGGAAGGTGCAATCGACATCGTCTGCAGCTCTATCAACCCATCATCGATACTGCCCTTCTCTAATATTGTCAGCTCCTCCAACGACTTCTCAGCAGCTTATTATCCATCTATTCGGCAAGTGTATTATTCTTTTTTTTTTTAAATATGGACATAGAAAGAGAAAGAATTCTTTCGAAATAATTCTATTCTCTCTCTATGCTAATTTCTTCTTGTTCCTATACGAGAATATTCGTTGAAGTAAATTATAGAGCAAATATTTAAAGTTTATTTGTAAGCATTTAATTGTAATTTGGTCTATTTTAATTTACATTAAAGAATATTCTCGTACATAAACAAGAAGAAATTAGCATAGAAAGAGAATAGAATTATTTCGAAAAAAATTCTTTAATGTAAATTAATATAGAGAAAATATTTAGAGTTTATTTATATATTTTTTAGTAAGCTTTTATTATTACAATTTACATTAATAAGTATGGAATTGTAATTTGCTCTATATTAATTACATTAAAGAATACTGTCATAGAGAATCATCTAGAAGCTTCTATCGGAGAATAAACCATTTATTAGAAAAAGGAACTTTCGTGAAAGAAAATTCTTTGACTTTAGATGTCTAATAGATGGCTTTCTTAGCGAGAGAATCTTCACGATCCTTCGATGAGTCTCCCATTTCAAAGCAGAAGTCGAAGGATATCGAAATTTCGCTATTCTATACCGATCAAATCTGTACTGTTCGCGGAGGGTTTTTCGCGAACCTTCAGTATCCTGCGACCTCAGCTTATAAAAGCGAGACGCAGCGAAGGATCGTCAGTCACTCGCGCTCTCTCTGTTTGAGTGAAAGACGTATCCTGATGAGTTAATGAAGGAGCTGCTATCCGTGGAAGTAATGGAAGTCGAGGACGAAGATCTGGAGAAGACGCCGGAGGAGCTGTTGAACGAACTTCTCGCGGGGGCGGCGATTACTAGTCAGGACGACGTCGAGGACTGGTTCGCAGAGCTGCGGAAGATGGAGGCGGAAACTGCGATGTCGACGTTGCCGATGAATCCACCGCCGGAGCTAACTCCGTAACCCTCCACTGGTGCAATGAAGGATTATTTTGAATCCTTTTGCGAGAAGTTGTCCGTGTCTACACCACCACCATCATGCAACGACGACTCCTCGCAGGATATCATCCTTCCACCTCCAGTCTTTGAGGATGATGTATACATGTCCGACGCGCCTGTCCTAATGGTAAGTTTTTCTTAATTTATTTACATTTATTTACACACACACACACACACACACACACACACACACACACACACACACACACACACACACACACACACACACACACACACACACACACACACACACACACACACACACACACACACACACACACACACACACACACATTGATGGTAAGTTTCTTTTTTTCCTACTATATATCTACCTACCTATATACTTACCTATATACTTACCTATATACTTACCTTTACAGGAAACAGAGTCGTTGATGGTTCTCCCGTCATCTGCGCCGGCGTCGCTCCCACCGCTACCTACCTCGTTACCGCCACCGTGCCCGCCGCTGTCTCTAGGTCCACCGCCAGCGTGCCCGCCGCTGCCTCCAGGTGCGTCGCCATCGTACCCACGCGGTCTCCAGATCCGCCGCCATCGTGCCCGCCGCTGCCTCCAGGTCCGCCGCCATCGTGCCCGTCGCTGCCTCTAGGTCCACCGCCACCGTGCTCAACGCTGCAGCCGATCTCATCGCTGGCAATGATTCCGCTCTCGATCGGTCCACCACCGCTATCGTCTTGCCGACCACCCTCATTGTTTTCATCATCGCCATCTCTGAATAGAAAGGTAAAGATTAAGCTTATGAATTTCTTTAAGTAATTCTTTAAATGAGATATTTTACATTATTTTCTTTTCTTTATTTATTAATCAAATTTATGTTAAATATTTAATTAAACAGTTGTTTCTTTAAGAAATTAAATTTTAATTTGACTTTTTGTTATTTCTTTAAATTACTAAAATTTTCAAATTATATTATTACAGTTCTAATTTAATTTTTTTAATTTCAGAGATTACATACAATTTTTTCGCTAGGGCGTGAGGAAATAAATGTTTCAGCGCTGGCTAAATCACGGCCACAACCGATATCTCCGCTCCCCCCATCGCCACCTAGTAAGAGGTTGAACGTGTGCAGGTAGTTACATTTTATCCGTTATTTTAAAACTTACCTTTTTCCACTTTATAACTAATTATGTTTTATTCTTCTTTCAGGAAAAATCGATGCATTTACCCGTACTCGTCACTCCAACGTGTGCGCATAGACCGCCACCAACGATAGGACAGGAGTTGTTACCACCGACGCCTCCAACCCCTCCTTCAACTCCATCTTCAGCGGACGAAAAGCAAGAGCGGCGAGTAGATGCCAGACTACCACTCGCGCTTATTAAATCTCCACCACCGCTACCTTCCGTAAGCAAGGTTCTTGGGCCAGAATTGATGGAGCCGCTGCTTCTATCAGTATCACGAAGAAGTTTATATGGCATGCCCCATCTCGACTTGACGGGAGAAGAACGGCGTCATAATGGAGGTGGAAAAAGAAGAAGAAGAAGAGAAGTAAAGGGTTATATTATGGCTGAGTACCGTGCACCATGGATTCGGAAGCCTACAAGATCCATGAGGGTACCTACCGATACCCCCCGCATGCCGATTCTCGAAATTTAATTATATTTCTTTTTAATTAAATTAATATTAATATTAATTATTTTAGTTTAGTTTATAATTTAATGTTTTCCTAGATATTTTTGTAAGCAATGTTTTGTAATTATATATTTTGTAATAAAATTTCAATTTATAATGTTTTTTCAATTTATATGTTTTGTAATAAAATTTTAAATTTGTAATAACTTTTGAATTTAAAAAAAAAACAAAAAAAAAGTATGAATGAATGGATTTATGAATGTTTATTTTAAATGAAAAATATAAGAATAAATGATTGAAAGAATGTTTGATTGAATGCATGAAATAAATGTAAGAAAGAATGTTTGATTGAATGCATGAAATAAATGTAAGAAAGAATGGTTGAATGAATCTTTATTTTTAATAAAAATGTGTATGAATGCTTATAAAAATATAAAGAATGAGTGATTGGAATAAAAATAAAGAATGAATGGTTAAAAAAAATGTTTATTATTAATAAAATGTGTATGAAATCATGTGTGGATGTATATGCCAGAATGAATGGTTAAAAAAAATGTTTATTATTAATAAAATGTGTATGAAAGCATGTGTGGATGTATATGTCAGAATAAATGGTTGAAGAGTGTACGTATATAAATGTTTATTTTATAATAAATTTGTGTGTGTATGTGCGCGCGCAAGCGTGTGATGTATGTAATATGAATTCGTATGCGTGTAAGAATATATGTAATATAAATGAGAATATATGTAATATAAATGAGTGTGTAAAATAGAAGTGTGTACGAATGAAGGTAATATAATTAAGAGTGTGTGTGCGTAAGCGTATGAATGCATATGCGAATAAATGCGTGTATACGGATGGTTGGATAGATGAATACGTGCGTGTGTGTGGAATGTGGATGGATAGATGAATACGTGTGTGTGCATATGTGTACGCCTGGGTGTGCATATCTGTACGCGTGGGTGTGTATATTAATTTAAAAAAAAAAGAGAGAGAAAATGGTGAGAGCCCCAACCTACGCTCTCTACCGGTGAGGAACATCCATACTTTTTATACAAAATACATTTTTCCCCTCCATATTTTCTCTCTCTTTTAATAGTTTTTTATTTTATTTACAAAGTACATAAATATATTATTAAATTATCTTACATTAAAATTATTAATCTTATGTATACATGGAGTGTAAGAGCTCAGTGGTGAGTTCTCTGCTACTTTCTGTGCGAGGTAGTGATACCAAACCTCTACAATACTCCTCATTATGACTGCAAACGTTTATATTCTCCCGAGATACATTTGGCGAATAGTCTAGGTCATTTTCGAGCAGCCATCATCTCAAACCATCAGCATTTTTTACTGCACACACTGGTTTTTCACATGAGGAATGTTTAGGGCACTTAAACGTTTCTCTTTCTTAAGTTTTTTGAGTGATGGACAGCCAAGCTCCTCTATGTTGGAGATAAACCTAAATATATAAGTATTTAAAAGTGAATTTATGGAAAAAAATATACAATTAATTTATTTTACGATAACTTACTTTCCAGGTATTATTTCTTGAAGCCATTTTTTCTTTTCATACCCTTTAACATAGATAACTTTAGCGTTTTTCAACTTATATTGCAGAATAGTCGTTAGGTTGCTGTAAGGGTACATTCCTGAATTCCACGGTATTCCATGAAACTTATTTTCTAGCCATTCATTGACCGATTGCTCTTCTTTTAAAAGTTTATTCCATCTGCAAGGTGGTTGGAAATAGTATACCGATGGAATTTTATTATCGGGGACCTCGAGGATGGCAAGCTCTTTCGCAACAAATAAATTCGAAGATCTTCGAAATGCCTGTACGTCTACGACGATTTCCATTTTCTTTGTGAGTCTCTCTCTCTCTCTCTCTCTCTCTCTCTCTCTCTCTCTCTCTCTCTCTCTCTCTCTCTCTCTCTCTCTCTCTCTCTCTCTCTCTCTCTCTCTCTCTCTCTCTCTCTCTCTCTCTCTCTCTCTCTCTCTCTCTCTCTCTCTCTCTCTCTCTCTCTCTCTCTCTCTCTCTCTCTCTAGTTGATGTGCTTCTATTAGCAGACGTCTTTGAGAATTTTCGGACAATGTGCGTCGAGGCTTATGGCTTGGATCCTGCACATTACTACACTACTCCAGGACTAACGTGGGATGCCATCTTGAAGTGCACACAAGTAGAGCTTCAACTACTCACGAATATAGACATGCTGATGTTTATTGAGAGGGGAATCAGAGGTGGAGTCAGTAAATGTTCAAATCGCTACTCTAAGGCAAATAACAAATTTATGTCTGATGGTTATAATTCGGACGAAGAGAAAAATATGTAATGTACTACGATGCTAATAACCTGTACGGATAGGCTATAACGCAGAACCTACCAGAAGGAGGTTTTCGCTGGGTTGAAAATGTAAACGAACCAAATTTCTTTAACGTTGCAGATGACAGTCCTATTGGTTATATCTTGGAGATGGATTTAGAATATCCGGTAAGTCTTCACGACGATCATAAAGACCTGCCTCTGTATCCTGAACATATGGCTCCACCTGGTTCTCATCAAAAGAAGCTGATGACTACTTTATTCAACAAAAAGAGGTATATTATGCATTATCGCGCCCTGAGACAAGCTCTCAAACACGGACTAGTGTTAGTGGAAGTTCATAGGCCACTCAGATTCAAGCAGAGTCCATGGCTTAAGCCTTATATTGAATTAAACACGGAGAAGAGAAAACAGGCGAAAAATGAGTTTGAAAAACTCTTCTTCAAACTGCTGATCAATGCCGTGTATGGTAAGACAATGGAAAATGAGCGAAAACGAGTAGATGTGAAACTCGTTAACAAGTGGACTGGCCGCTATGGGGCTCAGGTATTGATCGCTAAACCAAATTTCCATAGCCGCTCGATCTTTGATGAAAACTTGGTTGCCATACAATTCGCTCGAACTGAGATTTCAATCAGGAAGCCGATCTATGTCGGTCTTAGCGTTCTTGATATCTCCAAGACTCTCATTTTTGATTTTCATTATTCGTATATGAGACAGCGAGTGGGTAACAATAGCAAACTTCTCTACACTGACACAGATAGTTTGATATATGAAATTCGAGGAGTTAACATGTATGAGATTATGAAGGAGGATATCAACAAGTTTGATACTTCAGATTATCCTGAAAATAATCAGTTTGCACTACTTCGTAAGAATAAGAAAGTCATCGGATTAATGAAGGATGAATGTAGTGGTAATATCATGACCGAATTCATTGGACTTCGAAGCAAAATGTATAGTGTCCTCATACAAAATGATAAACCTATTCGGTAATATCATGAGCGAATTCATTGGACTTCGAAGCAAAATGTATAGTGTCGTCATACAAAACGATAAACCTATTAAGAAAGCCAAGGGAGTCAAATCAACTGTTGTGAAAACAATTATCACTTTCGAGAACTATCGAGACTGTCTGTTCAATGAGCCAACGGTGATATATCAACAGAATAATATACGTTCCAAGAATCATATCGTTCGAACTGAGAAAGAGAAGAAGGTTGCTCTCAGCCCACATGATGATAAACGTCATCTCCTCGTGAATAGTACGGATACACTACCTTGGGGACACTATAGAATATTCGATGAGGAGGAGGACAGAGAAGTTCTAGAAAATTTGATACACCTGGAGGAGATGGAGGTGGAAGAACCAATCATGAGTGAGAGTGATGGAGAGGGGGAAGCCGAAGGAGCGCACGCCAGCCAGTCGGCACATTCGTTCGCTCAATGAGTCTGAGAACGGAGAGCCTCCCAGCAAGAGATTTAGACTTTGAATAATTCAAAACACTTTAAAGTAAGTATTTCATTTATTGACCTGTAATATTCTTGGAAAATAGTTAATATTCTCTGTCTCTGTTTCAGAATGGACTTTACCATCTTAAACCGAATCTGCTCAAATACCTATCTTCCAAAGAAGAATCTGTCCGAACTAGAGAAGGGTGAGACGTATATAGTGACAGAGATCAAGCAGGTCAGCACCAAGTATGGATTGAAGGCCGTTATCGTCATCGATGAAGAGTTCCAAGTCTTCCTCCCCAATCGAGTTTCTAAGGTCCTCGAGGAGAATGGGAATTTGTTTGATGAACTTGCCGAAAGGGCTAATAAGTATAAATTATTTGTATTGTATCAAGGCGAACAAAATTTTGAATTTCGTAAAGATTAAATGTGTAAATAAATTATTAATATTGTAATTTAATTAATAATTTTGTAATGTAAATTAATAAGCTTATAAAATAAATTTAATAAAAAAAAATAATAAAGAGAAAGTTTACGGAGGGGAAAAACGTTTGGTTGTTCCTCACAGGTAGAGAGCGTAGGTTGGGGCTCTCACCACTTTCTCTTTATTTAATTATTAAACAAATTATATATCTTTCTTATTTATCCAACTGTTGTGAGAACTGTCGAAACTAAGCCATTTTACGTAAACTTGATTGCCACGTTTCTTGATCACTTTTTCTACGAGATAAATATCTGGATATTTTACTTTTAAAAGTTCTTGTTCATAGAAGAAACCTGAAACCGGATTATTTTGATAACCTTTTAAATGGTAAGTAACAGGATTTGTTTTTGATACTTTAACTATTGTATTAAATAGTTGAGGACGATCTTTGGAGGCAAAATGAAATGATCTTATTTCTTTATGGCAATGTTTCGTTGGCTTAGTACGCCAACCTCATCAGGCCTTTATTCAAAACACAGAAATAAATTAACATATAAAACTTTTTTTTTTTTTTAAAGACAAGTAAACCACAAAGTGTAAATACAAAAATCAAAATTACCGAAATTATAAACGTATATATCATACGTCGATCAGATGTTATTCCCGACTGAAAACAATAACACGTACACTGTATTTATATACGCTGGACAATGTTTACATAAAGAGTTATGCAGCATCAAGTTCGTTAATAATAGGAAAATACATTGTACTTAGTCTTTGGATATCTTCCTTTTTATTAATACTATTTTGATTGCTTTTTATATAGATCATTTCGGAAATCAGTCTTTTTTGTAATTGCTTTCAAAATCTAAAATGGATGTATTTTCCCAATCGAACTCATGTTTGTTTTCATGATGTGTACTGACAACAGACTTTTTATTTCTGTTTATTTTATGTTCATTAATGCGTGTGTGTAACGATCTTTTAGTTTCTCCTATGTATGTAGCAGAGCAATTTAGGTAATCAAATTTATACACCACATTAGTACGATCCCATTTTTTGGTTATGTCTTTGCCTAACCGAATGATCGAAGACAAACTTTTATTCAGTAATGGGATTGTACAAATTTTATTGAATGCAGCTAATGGTAGATTATATATATAATTCGTCAATCTTGAAGCTAATGGCCAAATTTACTGCCAGTATAGTGTTAATTATTTATTATAGGAAGTAGCAATAATAAAATAACACCATTATTTAGTTCGACGTTTCGGACATTTTTAACATGTCCCTCTTCAGGAATCTATTAAAAACCAACACGATTTATTGTAAACCAACAATACAAAAAAATTTTTTTACAATAAACGGAAAATAATAATAACTTAAACTTACAATAATTATAAATAACAAAGTCAAAGTGGTTGTGCGGGAAACAATCCGCTCGTCAATAATAAGAGCACAAATTTTGCCAGTATATATATAGTGTGCTGTATACGTATGTGTGTGTAATCATGCATAAGCGTGTGACGATGGCAGACGGGAGGGGAGAAGCTCCCTGCGTGCGTTAGAAAGCAACGAAAGGCATTAGAAAGACAACGTATTGGTATTAGAGTACATCCATGTACTATCAAAAGCTATAAGTGTGACGTGTTATACTGTAATACATTTTAAATGTCTTTAAAATGTCAGTTGATCTGCTGTACAAAACTGTTATCATAATACTACGAAGACAAAAATTCGTAATTATTTATAAGTACACTGTATTCTTTTGGTAACTTTGCAATTTCAAATTGTTTATTCATAAAATTTTTTTGAGTGTGTATATATAACGCTTCTGTAAATAATCTTTTGCCGGTATTCATTTCAGTATCTAATATTTTGACATTTGGAAAATTTATGCTATGATTTTTTTCTATTTTATGAATAAATAATGACGAATTTTTGTCTTCTTCACAATATTTTTTATGATGTTCTCTAATTCTAACACCTAACCGCCTACATGTCTGACCTACGTACGAAGCGTTACAATTTTCACAATTAATTTTATAAATAACATTAGAATTGTTCAATTTTTTGTTTTTATCTTTACCTAATACTATAATATTATTAAGTTTACACCACATTAGTATTATGTCTTTTGAAAAAATTTTTTGCGAAACCTTCTAGTTCTTTGATAAAAGGTAAACATATAAATTATTGTTATCATTAGTGTCACTGTGCGGAAGGTCGTTTATAGAATGAATCTTTTTAAGTCTTTTTTTTTATATGGAAATTAATAAAGTCGGATGGATAATTGTTATCCTTTAAGACGTCTTTTATGAAGAGAATATTTTGTTTATGGAAAGATTTGTGAGACAACATTATTGCACGATCTACAAGACAGTAAATTATCGCAATTTTATTTCTCAACAGGTGATGGGAATTGAAATTTAACTATCTTCCAGAGAAAGTTGGTTTTCTATACCAATTAGTAATAATGTGTCTATGTTCATTCATAATTAATTTTACATCTAAAAAACTAATAACATTATTTTGAGAATGCTCAACTGTAAATTGTAAATTTTGATCATAAGAATTAAAAATATTCAAGGTGTGTTCTATATCATTTTTATGGATACACAAAACAATGTCATCAACATATCTAAAATAAAACAACGGCTTCGGTAGTAAATTATTTATACATTGTAATTCGAGATCTTCAATAACGATATCGGATAAGATGGGGCTTAATGGGTTTCCCATCGCACAACCAAAAGTTTGTCTATAGAATTTACCATTAAACTGGAAAAAGTTATTATTTAATATAAACGTGATCACTTTAATAAATTCGGAACAATTCAAATTAATTTTGTTATGTAATTAATGCCATCGTTTTTCAATTGCATTATAAACTAGATATTCCGGTACATTCGTGAATAAACTTACTACATCAAAACTAATAATTTCGTGGTCTAAAGGAATATATTTATTTTCAATTTTTTCTTTTAATTTTGAACTATTGTCTATGTGGGACCATGGCGTTTTTAAGTTGTTCTATAAAAATTTTGCAAAGAATTTAGAAATAGCATAAGACGGTGAGTTTATAGTGGAAATAATAGGTCGGACCGGAAAACCATCTTTATGTATTTTAATCAAACCGTAAGCTTTAGAAATATTGAATTTTTGTAATACAGGTTCTAATTTTATCCCTTTAGCACTAAAATCTATCTTGTTCAACCATTTAGTAAGTTTATTAGTTTTCCTTTCTAACGAAGGTAGGGGATCTGATACAATTTTTTCATAATATTTATCATCACAAAATAAAGATTCTAACTTTTCCTTATACACAGATTGTTTTATGATAACTGTGGCGTTACCCTTATCCGCCCTCGTTATTAAAATATCTGGATTACTTTTCACAAATTCTTTAGTTTTTTTAAAATCCATTTTAAATTTTTTATCAAAGTATGAATAATTCGACAAGTCTTTATGATAGAATTTTTTTATGACATTGAGAAATGTACCACGTATTTTCGGAATATTCACTTTATCCGGATAATTTCTAACAAACGTTTCAAAGTTTTTAACATAATTTATTGCTAATCTATCATCAAAGCTACTATTGAAATTAAATTTTTCACCTAGCTTTAAAATGTCCTTTACGTACGTTGGGAGTTGAACGCCCGAAACATTGACAAACCATTTATCATCTTTCGTAGTCAACTGAACGGGGTCACTAACCTGTATGTTATTGTCTATGACCGGTTCATAATATTTTGATACGTCTACTTTATATCTATCTTTTTCAAATTCACATTTATATTTTCTAAAATAAATCGCACTGAGTTTATCATCAAATTTTCTTTTAACTTTATCCATAATAAAAGTGAGTTTTGTAAAATCTTTGGTAAACGGTAAAGACAATTTTGGTAATTTTTCATAGCAATTTTGGCACGTATTATATGTATAACCATACTTAAGTTTTTTAAATCTAATTTCGATATGTTTTTCTATAAACCACATAGGATAATCATTGTTACGTAAAATCTTCTTTATGAGTTTTATATTGTCTAAGTGAAAATTAGAATCTGAGAGTAAAAACGCCCTATCAACTAGGTTAAAAATAATATTCTTTTTGAAACTCCGTGCGAGAAGTTCGATTTCTCGCACGCTGCGTTAAACGATGCGTGCAAAAATCTCACTTCTCGCACGTCGTGTCAAAAAATACGGTTCGACACTTGTGTGAGAAGTTGATTTTCTCCTCGTGTGACCTTTTCACCCTCGCTTCGCTCGGGTGCAAACAGTCACACGAGGGGAAAATCAAATCCTCGCACTAGTATCGAAATGTACTATTTTTTGCTGTGTTGAATGATTTGAAAAATAATTGATTACATGTCCCGATGATGTCGGTTTTTGGTACCAATTTGTCAAAATTTTATTATCAGTACTAATTAATGTCATATCTAAAAAATTAATTTTTTTATTCTCTTCTAGTTCATAAGTAAATTTTAAATTTCTGTCATAAGCATTAAAAACTTTTATCACTGTGTCAATGTGTTGTTTCTTAACACAAATAAGCGTGTCGTCAACATATCTGTAATAAAAAATAGGGATACAGTCATAATGTAGTTCTAATTCTCGTAAGCAATTCTTTTCCAAATCATCCATTACAATTTGAGTTTGTAATTGTATTCACAATTTTACTCCCCATTGTCAAATGTAAAAATTGTTGTTTTGGTCAATTCTGACCAGATCCGTTGGGAGCAGGAAAGAAAATAGACTACGATGTTAAGTAGTTGCAACGTTTCGTCGACGGGTTTGTCGACCTCTTCAGGCTTTATTAAAAAAAATATATAATAATATAATTAACAGAATGAGCTCACGCTAGTCTTAACTTACAATGGTTGAAAAAATTAAAAAAAAAAAAAAAAAAAAAAAAAAATGTGCGAAACGAATTACCTAAGTTATCGCACAGCGATCCGTCGAGTAATGTGAAAGTACATAGCAACATGACTTATATATATATATATATATATATTGGCTTCCTACCAAAACGTAAACAATAACAAATTTTGAATTAGATCGAGAATATACTTTACTTTTTATGTAACAGCTTAAAGATAGATTTGTATTCTCTACTGAGATTCTGTGTATCTTCTTTTTTGTTTATTGTATTTGGTGTACTGTTAATAAATAACATTTCAGAAATAAGTCTTTTATTATAGTTATTTTCAATATCTCTAATTGTTACTGCTTCAAAATCAAATTCATGATTATATTCATTTTTATGTATATTGACAACCAACTCATCATTATTATTCTTGCGATGTTCGGCAATTCGTTTATTTAGGGCACGTTTTGTCTCGCCTATGTACCGTGCATTGCAATCTTTACAAGGGAACTCATAAACCACATTCGTTTGCTCGAGTTTGTTGGTTTTATCTTTGCCAAGAACAACTAGTTTTGAGAATTTATTAACTATATTTGGGATCGTTACAATATTGTATTTCCGTAAAAATTTTGAACAATTGTTGTAAAATTTTGAATAAAATGGAAGTGATAATTTAATGTTGTGTCGGTTAGTATTTACAGGACTGTTTCTTTTATTTTGAAAACGAATTTTAAATAGTCTAGATCTTATATGTTTGTCAATAAACTCTGGTGGATATGAGTTCTCTTTAAGTATATTTTTAACCCGCAATATATTTCTATTATGAAAACGTTTATCTGATAAAAGTATAGCTCTATCAATCAAGTTAAAAACTATATTCTTTTTTAATGATATCGGGTGGTTGCTGTAGTAGTTTAAAGTTCTATTAGATGACATCGATTTTGAATACCAGTCAGTGATAATATTACCATCCTGTTTAATGAGAGACACGTCCAAAAAGTTAATATTGTTATTAATTTCAATTTCATAAGTAAACTTAAGGTTGGGATCAAAATTGTTAAAACATTGATTCAATACATGAATATCGTCTTTTTTGATACAACAAATCGAATCATCAACATATTGAAAATAGAACATAGGTATTATGTTGAATTCTGTTTTTAGTTTCTTCCAACAAGCAATTTCTAAATCTTCCATCACTAGATCAGCAAAAAACGGATCTGGTCAGAATTGACCAAAACAACAATTTTTACATTTGACAATGGGGAGTAAAATTGTGAATACAATTACAAACTCAAGTTACGACTACGGCCTAGGATCAGAGACAGGCCAATTATCATTTTTTAAATTTCTCTCAACTACCTATGGATCGAGCGCAACTAGTAAATTAAAGGAATGGCTCATCTTACGTCGCAAGCAGAGAGTAGTTACTCATCAACGAAATTTCCTCAAAAGCTGCAAAGGATTCGACTTAACACCTAGCCACATACACAACAGAATACAGAAATTAAAAAACTTTACATTCCGAAGTAAGTCTTGTATAACTAAATTATCAATTGACGCTGAAAAGATTGCCAAAAAATTGCTTAAACTAGAAATTAGGGATAGTAGTTTTCAAAAAAATACATTAGAACTCGCTACTCATCGTGTATTTATTGAGATTAAAAATTTAAACATTGATTTTCACATTTTAAAAAAATTTTTTAATTTAAGCAATATTAATATCAAAACTTTGGATAAAAACCTTAAACACCGTTTCAACAAAAAACTTAATTTGATCAAAAAGAGATGTAACTACCAGGATTCCCGCATACATGTAAATATTGAAAAATGTTTCAAAAATGTTTCTAATACACATATTCCGACCGATGTCGCTGAAATCGTTTCTCTGGGTCGCAATTTCGCATTTACACAACACAACATGCAGAAATCGATTGTTTTTAACACCATAAAAAACGTAGAATCAATGTTTATTTCTTCAGAACTCAATACCGATGACAAAAATAAAATTAGACAAGATATAGTGAAAGCTATAAAGTTTCAAAATAATTGTAAACAACCAACGAAAAATAGTGACTTATCTTTACTTAAGAAAATCAAAACCGCTCAAAAATTTATTAACGATAACAAAAATATATTCTTTACACAATCTGATAAAGGCAATGTTACCGTGTGCTTAGAGAAATCTGACTATATGGAAAAAATGAATAGTTTATTGAATGATAATAAGGTGTACAGAGAAATAAAAAGAAAACCGTTAAATACATTACAAAATAATGTCTATAGGATTCTGAAAAATCTGAATGATAACAACTTTCTAAAACAAAAATATCATAATATACAACTTACGCAGACAAACACATCTCTTGCTAAATGTTATGGATTACCAAAAATCCATAAACCAAAACTATCCTTTAGACCGATAATTTCAACTGTGAACAGCCCTACACATTTCTTAGCAAAAATAATTTATGAAAACCTCAAAACATGTTTCCCTCTTCCTAAATCACTCATAGATAACAGTTTTGATCTAATTAATAAAATTACGAATATAAAAATTCCAGATAACTACATACTGATATCTTTAGATGTGGTTTCACTTTTTACAAATATCTCTGTAGACCTTGTTATCCAGAGTTTGGAAAAACGAGCGCAGTATATTCTCAACAATTGTAAAATACCGTTCGGTGATATTATTTCCTGTACCAAATTTTTATTTGAAAATGTATTTTTTACTTTTAATAACAAATATTACCAACAAATTTTTGGGACACCTATGGGTTCTCCAATCTCTCCGTTTTTTGCTGATCTAGTCATGGAAGATTTAGAAATTGCTTGTTGGAAGAAACTAAAAACAGAATTCAACATAATACCTATGTTCTATTTTCGATATGTTGATGATTCGATTTGTTGTATCAAAAAGACGATATTCATGTATTGAATCAATGTTTTAACAATTTTGATCCCAACCTTAAGTTTACTTATGAAATTGAAATTAATAACAATATTAACTTTTTGGACGTGTCTCTCATTAAACAGGATGGTAATATTATCACTGACTGGTATTCAAAATCGATGTCATCTAATAGAACTTTAAACTACTACAGCAACCACCCGATATCATTAAAAAGAATATAGTTTTTAACTTGATTGATAGAGCTATACTTTTATCAGATAAACGTTTTCATAATAGAAATATATTGCGGGTTAAAAATATACTTAAAGAGAACTCATATCCACCAGAGTTTATTGACAAACATATAAGATCTAGACTATTTAAAATTCGTTTTCAAAATAAAAGAAACAGTCCTGTAAATACTAACCGACACAACATTAAATTATCACTTCCATTTTATTCAAAATTTTACAACAATTGTTCAAAATTTTTACGGAAATACAATATTGTAACGATCCCAAATATAGTTAATAAATTCTCAAAACTAGTTGTTCTTGGCAAAGATAAAACCAACAAACTCGAGCAAACGAATGTGGTTTATGAGTTCCCTTGTAAAGATTGCAATGCACGGTACATAGGCGAGACAAAACGTGCCCTAAATAAACGAATTGCCGAACATCGCAAGAATAATAATGATGAGTTGGTTGTCAATATACATAAAAATGAATATAATCATGAATTTGATTTTGAAGCAGTAACAATTAGAGATATTGAAAATAACTATAATAAAAGACTTATTTCTGAAATGTTATTTATTAACAGTACACCAAATACAATAAACAAAAAAGAAGATACACAGAATCTCAGTAGAGAATACAAATCTATCTTTAAGCTGTTACATAAAAAGTAAAGTATATTCTCGATCTAATTCAAAATTTGTTATTGTTTACGTTTTGGTAGGAAGCCAATATATATATATATATATATATATATATATATATATATATATATATATATATATATATATATATATAAGTCATGTTGCTATGTACTTTCACATTACTCCACGGATCCCTGTGCGATAACTTAGGTAATTCGTTTCGCACATTTTTTTTTTTTTTTTTTTTTTTTTTTTTCAACCATTGTAAGTTAAGACTAGCGTGAGCTCATTCTGTTAATTATATTATTATATATTTTTTTTAATAAAGCCTGAAGAGGTCGACAAACCCGTCGACGAAACGTTGCAACTACTTAACATCGTAGTCTATTTTCTTTCCTGCTCCCAACGGATCTGGTCAGAATTGACCAAAACAACAATTTTTACATCCATTACAATGTCCGCAAATAATGGTGAAATTTTCAAATCATCCAACACAGCAAAAAAAGAATATTATTTTTAACCTAGTTGATAGGTCGTTTTTACTCTCAGATTCTAATTTTCACTTAGACAATATAAAACTCATAAAGAAGATTTTACGTAACAATGATTATCCTATGTGGTTTATAGAAAAACATATCGAAATTAGATTTAAAAAACTTAAGTATGGTTATACGTATAATACGCACCAAAATTGCTATGAAAAATTACCAAAATTGTCTTTACCGTTTACCAAAGATTTTAATAGTCTATCTAATATGTTAAAATCTTATAACATTTGTACAATCTCATTATTGAATAAAAGTTTGTCTTCGATCATTCGGTTAGGCATAGACATAACCAAAAAATGGGATCGTACTAATGTGGTGTATAAATTTGATTACCTAAATTGCTCTGCTACATACATAGGAGAAACTAAAAGATCGTTACACACACGCATTAATGAACATAAAATAAACAAAAATAAAGAGTCTGTTGTCAATACACATCGATTAGAAAACAAACATGAGTTCGATTGGGAAAATACATCCATTTTAGATTTTGAAAGCAATTACAAAAAAAGACTGATTTCCGAAATGATCTATATAAAAAGCAATCAAAATAGTATTAATAAAAAGGAAGATATCCAAAGACTAAGTACAATGTATTTTCCTATTATTAACGAACTTGATGCTGTATAACTCTTTATGTAAACATTGTCCAGCGTATATAAATACAGTGTACGTGTTATTGTTTTCAGTCGAGAATAACATCTGATCGACGTATATATCAGTATACGTTTATAATTTCGGTAATTTTGATTTTTATATTTACACTTTGTGGTTTAATTGTCTTTAAAAAAAAAAAAGTTTTATATGTTAATTTATTTCTGTGTTTTGAATAAAGGCCTGATGAGGTTGGCGTACTAAGCCAACGAAACGTTGCCATAAAGAAATAAGATCATTTCATTTTGCCTCCAAAGATCGTCCTCAACTATTTAATATAAAAATGGATGGCGTTATACATTCAACATTAACTATTGTAAATATCTCAGTCGACCAATTAGGTGTATATCCTTTCTCAAATACTTGCTTTAATGTGCTTATGCGTACTCTAGCATTAACTTTAAATTTTTGCTTTTTTACAGGTTGAGATTTGCTTGAATATTGTGTTAAAATCTGCGCTTCGTTGACTGTTGTAACATCTTTTGGTTTCATATGTATAGTTTTGTTTTTCCTATTATTGTAAGCAGTAATTAAATCAGGTAAGATGTCAAGCCACTTAAAATTTCCACGCAAACTAAATTGCATCCACATCTTGTTTTTCAGCGTTCGATTGAATCTCTCACAAATAGATGCTTTTAAGTTGCTGTATGTGGAGTATAGGTTAATTTTATACCGCTTCATCAAATTCTGAAAGCTTGAGTTGTAAAATTCTTTACCTCTATCTGTCTGTAAATTTTTTGGTGCTCGACCTTGAGACAGAACTAATTTCATCGGTGCTGTAACGTTGTCTGCGGATTTTCTCTTAACCGGTACAGCCCAAGCATACTTAGAAAATACATCTATTACAGTGAGCATATATCTGTTTATTCTCTCTAGCGTAAGGCTGCATTTCAGCTAAATCAGCTTGCCAAGTTTCATCTATGCCTCGCATATCAAACTTACGGCGTTGATAGTTTCTGCGAGCAGGTTTATGCAACTCTTCTACTACTACTTTCTTTTGATGATCCAAACTTCGATGTTGCCTCTTTGGTATCTATCGAATTACTGTTCTATGATAACTGAAGTATCATCTATTTTATACTCTCCATTTCTCTCTCGAGACTAGCAATTCTTTTATCTAATTCATCTAGATGAGCTTCCACTATATCATCTAAATTATTGAAATCATTTCTCAATCCATATATAATATTCATGACTTTCTCAACTTCTCCCTTCACTATACGCTGTAATGATTGCACATTGACTGCATCGTGTAGATCATTGGGTGCTCCTACATTGCATAATCTCTTATTTTCAAGATCAAACTGCCCATCGGATGTGATTTTATATCCCACTCCTGGAGGACCTCTAATGCCCTATCTTTCTTTCAGATTTCGTCCGAACACGTGGACAATCATCTTGATACTGAACATTGCATTAATTTCACCTCAGTACATATACCTAGCCTCGCGAAGCTCTTCGATGATGGAATGGATTTCATTGGTATGACTCTGATTTCCAGCTGATCTCTCAGCTATTAGTAAACGAAGACGATCCACAAGTTCATTTGGATCATCCCAGTACACATAATCTAACATTGAATTTTTTCGCGCAATTTTATGTCTAGGTAAGACACCAAAACCATTCTTTTTACCAGGGGTCATCTTACGCTTTTTAGATTCATTAAAGAAAAGAGGAATAATAATTTCATCATATTTCTTACTGTTGTGTTTACGAATAGATTCATCACCTCTATATCTCTTTTTGTGAGCATTAGTTGTCTCAAGAATACTGCGATAGTTTTCTAAGTCATGTGAACTCACATACTTTCGCTCAGGATTTTTTGTAATTAATAACTCCAAAAGTCCTCGAGACTTTGGATACTTCTCATCTTCTACTCTAACGTAATCACTATCAAAGTGTATCGGCGTATTGCCGATTATCATTTGACCATGTTCTTTGCGTACCCCATAAATTTTATCAAGATACTTACTATTTTTCTGACTAAGCATGCGTATGTATTTATTATCTAATAAATTACCCCCTTCTTCTTCGATGTCACTACCTGCGGTTTCAAATGAGCTATCTATTTTGATATTTTTAATAGTATTATTTAAAGTATCATTATGGTATGTGTTATCGAGAGTACTATCAGGAATATAACTAATGTCTAAAGTATCATTGGTTTTCTGATTCGTCACATCTTTTTCCGATTGAATATAGTTTTTCGACGTTTCAACAAGTTTCTGAAGAGGATCAACAATGGGTTTGAAAGTATCTTCCATTGCTTTCTCAGAAGTATCTTTCCCACACTTCAACAAATTATACTTGTGTTTGACTGCATTGCGAGCCTTTACAAGCACATGAAGTATATCCTTTCTTCGACTGAATTCTACCATGTTGATGCTTCAACGTTCAGTTGTAGACTGTAAATAAAAGACTAAGTGCCTCCCATATTTATAGCAAAACAGTCAAAGCCCTTACGATATCTTCCTCCATTGATTGGACTATCCTTATCAGTCATTAGAAATCAATATTTCTCATCTCTCCAACATTTAACAGACAAATCTTTAAACTGTGTATAAGTCATATCAGAATTAACATGATCTTCATAGAAGCGTTTTAAATTAACGTCATCCTGCCGAAAAATTACCAAAAGATTTACATTATCCCTAACGAGATGCTTTGGGATGTGAGCATATGAGTTTGGAAGAGCATTTTCAGGAGCTATAACATCATCATGCTCGCTGTAGGGGAAATACTGCATGCCCTCTAATGGTTCTATGAGTTTCTGAAGAAATTTATACTTCGGTTGATTCAAAGACTTTGAATATGTATAAACATTCTCAAATCAAACACCAGTGGGATGTGTAATGAGTGCAAGCAAACTATTGGTTTTTCCACAGTTTGACGGTCCACAAAATACAGCTCTAATACTGTTTGGAAGTAAGTCTCCAAGCTGCTTTGTCTTTTTTTTCTTGCTTCACGGTATTATCAAAATTCAATACCGGAAGCTGAACAGGCTGTTCCTTGAAATTCATGTGTACAGTACAAGGTCTCGATCGCAACTGATCGTTCGACTATAAATAGAGCGCTTTTATACTCGCGGGTTCAGTCTTCATCGAACCTTAGTGGTGTGATGATCGTATACAGACGTCGAGGTCGCGGTTTAATCAATAAAATTCTCAACAGTCTTCCAATAGAACTTCATTTACCAGGATATCAGTACTGTGGACCAGGTACTAAGTTAGCAAAACGTTTAGCTGGAGGTGATAAAGGTATCAATCTACTTGATAGAGCTTGTCAAGGGCACGACATAACTTATTCTCAGAACAGAGAAAACATTGAGACTAGAAACAACGCCGATAGAGTTTTAGCAGATAAGGCATGGAAGAGAATTAAGGCTAAATATTCAAGTATTGGTGAGAAAGTAGCTACTTACGCAATTACAAATATTATGAAAGCCAAATCAAAACTCGGAATGGGTGTAAAGAAAAAGCAATCAACGAGGTTAAACAAGATAATAAAAGCTACTTCAAAATCAATGGTTAAAAGTAACTCTGCTCGTAAGGTGATTCTCTCTGCTTTGAAAGGTGCTCGTTCTGCTGTTAAGAAAGCAGATGGAAAATGTAAAATTATCATTCCACGGATTTTACCAGTACCCTCAAAAGTAGGTGGTTTCCTACCATTTCTCGTACCAATATTCGCTGGCCTGAGTGCTGTTGGTGCGGTGGCTGGTGGTGCTGCTAGTATAGCAAAAACAGTCAATGATGTAAGTGCAGCTAAAAAGCAATTAGAAGAGGATCAAAGACATAACATTAAAATGGAAGAAATAGCTTTGGGAAAGGGTCTCTTTCTGAAACCGTATAAAACAGGCGCAGGTCGTCGTATAAGCGGTAACAAAAAAAAATTCAGGCTGAAGAAGAAAAAAGAACTTCGATGTGAGATTACCACAGAGGGCTTTCACAGATCTCAATCTAATTAAGTATGCTAAAATTCTAAAAATCCAATATTTTCGCGAAGTCTTTATGCGAAATTCTTTACCTGCAAGAGGGCCTCGTGATCGTGAATCAGCCATTGTAAATTTAGATGATAAAGATGGACCTGGAACGCATTGGGTAGCATATCGCAAACGTGGTGAGAATGTACTCTACTTTGATAGTTTTGGAGATCTTCAACCACCTATTGATTTGATGCTTTATCTGCGAGTGAATGAAGTTAAATATAATCATAAGAGATATCAAGATTATAATACATTCAACTGTAGCCACCTCTGCCTCAAGTTCTTATGTAACAAGCTAAGCCGGGCTATATAAAGGTGAGCGCAATGATAGTTTAATCATTCTACATTGAATAGTCATGGAGAATTCATTGACGTTAAGTCTCTCCGGTAATTTATCAGTTCTCGAAGTACAGTATTTTCCACCTATTGAACTTTCACCAAACAAAAATTGCGTTCTCGGTTTAGTTGAACTTTTAACCTTGAATTCCATACCAAATATTGATACAGGCAATAATAAGTTTTACGTGGGTAAAGAAGAATTATTTTTACCAACTGGTAGTTACGAGATCGAGGATATAGCAAACTTTCTCCGTGAAACTTTAGTATCAAAAGGTATTTCATTCAGTCTGAAGCCAAACAATAATACACTTCGCAGTGTCATTAAGTATAGTCAGCCTATTGATTCTCGTCCTCAAGATTCTATTGGTCAACTACTTTGCTTCACCAAACGCATTCTAGAAGCTAATTTAATACATAATTCAGATTTGCCTGTAACTATCCTCAAGATCAACGCGTTGCGGGTCGAGTGTAATATAACTTTAGTCGCATATATAAACGGCTCTCAGGCTCATATGATACACGAATTCTTTCCAGCAGTACCACCAGGATATAAGATCATTGAAGTACCCTCACAGGTCATCTACCTTCCAGTTACAGTTAAAAGCATAGATCACTTACAAATACGCATAGTCAATCAAGATGGACGATTAGTTAATTTTCGAGGAGAAGTAATCACAATCAGACTTCACATGAAACAAGTGTGATGGGGATCTTTTACAACAGCAAGGTCGGTAGGGGCTATATAAAGAAGTCAACATGTCGACAGACCATCAGTCGTCCCCGAGCAAGCAGAGCGCTAACACGGTAAAATATTCAGTTCCTGAGAAGTCTCGGTCTAAGAGTCGTCGCTGGTGGAAAATAACTTGTATTTTTTTCTGTTGCCTACAAAAAGATGGAAGAAATTCTAAACATTCAGTCACCTGTAACATTTGATGAGTCAGTGACTCACTACGAACTTCATGCACATCAGCACTACACCATGTCACCGTTTGGAAACAGCGATTAAATTCGCATCGCCATTCAACATCAGGATTTATGTCTTCTACCATCACGAAGTTCACTACATGTATGTGGTAAATTAGTTAAACAGGATGGTACACCACTCGATCGTTCTATGTTAGTCAACAACGCCATCTGTCGTATGTTTGAAATCAGATACGAGATCAATGCCATTGAAATTGATAAATGTAAAAATGTAGGGTTAACGACTCTCATGAAAGGTTGGGTTTCTCTCAATCCTAGTGAAAAATTGATCATTGAGAATGCTGTCTGGCTCGATGTAGAAGAATCACAGAAACTCACCAACGATAATGGTTACTTCGACCTTTCTATACCTTTCTGCATGATTCTTGGATTTGCCGAAGATTATAGAAAAATTTTAGTAAATGTTAAACATGAACTCATGCTCACTAGATCGAGAAATGATATCAATGCCATCATACAGACAGCAGGACCAGACAATACCTATGAAGAATTTAAAATTGTACTAACGAAGATAGAGTGGTTGATGCCATACGTATTTCTCTCCGATAAGCGAAAGATTCCTCTATTCAATTACATCGAGAAAAACAGACCTGTGGTTATGAGTTATCGCAGTTGGGAATTCTACGAATATCCCCTCCTTCCATCTTCTCCGAAACACGTATGGACTGTTAAAACATCCAATCAGGTGGAAAAACCACGCTTCATTATTCTTGCATTTCAAACGAATAGAAAATCTTGGAGGCAGGTAAACGCGAGTCATTTCGATTATTGCCATGTAAGTAATGTTAAACTATTTTTAAATTCGCAATGTTACCCATATGGAAATTTAAATTTAGATATGTATCGTAACCAGGACGCTGTATGTATGATATGTATCCAAATTTTCAGAGTGCTTATTATGAAAAAAATCCTGAACCTCTTTTGAATAAAGTAGATTTTATAAAATACTTACCTTTGATAGTGATAGATTGTTCCAAAGAAAACGAATCATTAAAAAACGCTCCCGTGGATGTGCGTTTAGAGTTTGAATCGAGAGATAATTTTCCAGCTGGAACAGCCGCATATTGTCTCATTTTCCATGACCGTATCGTTCATTATAGTCCCGTCAGCGGTGACGTGAAGAAGCTTGTATAAAAATGAAATACATCGTCGATATGCAGGGCTTCAAACAGCCTGGTAATGATTTCGTTTTGAAGGAACTGGTAATAGTTCCGTTGGGCGAAGACGCCCAACCTCTAATCTTTTTATTCAAGAAACCATTTCCTTGGAAACGGCTTACCGAAAAGTATAAGGGAGAAAATATTTGGCTGAAGAAGTTCTATCACGGTATTTCTTGGAAGTCAGGTGACCGTCCCTACACCGACATCGGAAGCGTTCTTCGAGAATGTCTGCATGATGCTAGTCAGATACTCGTTATGGGCTCCATCTAGAAAAAATGGATTGAACGTTTCAAATTCAACGTTCACGATGTAACGGAAATGGGTTTTCCACCCTTGAACAAGATCAAGCTTGTAACAGTTTGCCCAAACCACGAGGGCGCCTACAAAACCACCTGTGCTGTTCATAACGTTAAACTTCTGAAAAAATTCTACGAAACGTGCGAGACGTCTATGGATTGGGAGTAAATGCTTCATTCGTGTCCTTGACGTCGAACAAGATGTGTCAAAACACAAGTTCAAACGCTTATACTCCTGTTCTTGATTCTAAACAGGAGAAAAAGGAGGATTCAAAATGGAAACAGTATTCTCAAAGGTATTCCACGAATACCAATTCTTTACCCGAACGCGATAAGTATAAAAGATTAAAATAAATTGCGAGCGAACGCGTGTACTCTTGCAGTATGCATGCGTACTCTCTCACTCGCTCTCGCTGTGAGCGCGCGCAATTCGAAATTCTCGATGCGCTCGACGGTCGCGCGTGACGGTCAATTTTCGCTCGAGGAAAATCATGACCGAAAATATTGGGCTGATTCTGGCTCACTGCACCAGAATGTTGGGCGGGTTCTGGCTCAGTCGATTTTCTCTCGCCGAAAATCATAACCGAAAATAGTGGGCTAGTTCTGGCTCACTGTACCAGAAGGTTGGACTGGTTCTGGTGCACTTCACCAGAACCGGTCCAGCTTACCTAATGTATGGGATTGTCTTTCTTATCAAGGCTCTTAACAAGGGCATATGCTCTCGCCAGGTTTGTGTTTTTAATATCTGCGTGTAATACATGAGAAAAACATGGGTCTGTATCGAAACCCCTTTATTGTTCCAATCTTTGATGAGAGATGAGATATTGTTCTGTAATTTGCTTAAAGTCGATTTTTTTATGATTGAGTAATAATTTCTATCCGCGAGAGCAGTTTCTACTTTGTTAAGATAATCATTCTTATTCATGATGACGGTGACGTTCTCTTTATTGGCTTTAGTGATGAATATGTCTGGATTCAATTTGATAAATTCTTTAGTTTTATTTAAATTACTTTCTATTGTTTTGTCTGTTTTACTAATATGTGTGATTTTATCTTTCTGTATAAAGTTATTTAAGGCTACCAAAAGATTATCCCTGATTTCTATGTTTTTTTCGGTGTTTTTTTTCCAGGTTGCGCATATTTATTTCTATATTTTTGACATATTCAAAAAGTGTACGTCTATCTGGGTGGAGCGTAAAATTGAATTTTTCTCCAAAGTTTAAGTTGTCGATTGCGAAGGTCGGTAACTGTACATTAGATAAATTTACTAGCCATTTCTTTTTGATTTCTATAATGCTATTGTTGTTGTTGTGATTAGGGGATGAAGAAGAGCAATTGCTATGATATGGCGAGGAATTGTTATTCAATTTAAATTTGTGAGGCGAACCGTTATTCAAAGTGGAGAGTATATTTTTGATTTTTTTTTATTATGTGTTAGTGTGTGTTTGTTCTTTACGAAGTCTATTGCGTGGTTGTAATATTTTAGGAAATCGGAAACAAACCTTTCTGTAGTGTTTTGTTTTAAGCTAGATGTAATGCTATTGATACGTTTTTTCAAGAATGTAATTTGTATCTTTAGATCAGTGATTTCCAAATTTAGAATCTTTTTTTTGGAAATAATCAGAAAAATGTGCGAATTTACCCTGTACGTGTTTACTTTGAAAGGAAAGGTTTTTTATGGACTTACGTAAGTTATCGATGTGACGTGGAAAGATATCACACCCTCTGCAGTTCACCAAAAACTTCGTTTTACATTTGTTTGTGGTTAATTTCCTTAGTGATTTAGATAACTGTACGCAGAGTTTGTTTGTGTCAGTGTCATATTGGCTTTCTATTTTCCTCAGAATGATTGAAAATTTGTGACGAGTGTCAACAGTTAGGTAGAAAAAATTGTCAAAATCTGACGTTGTCAATGCTTTCAAGGTATCGATGGAAGAGTTTGGCATCTTGTAGTCCCAATGCCTGGTCAATTTGGAAGTGTTTGAAATATGTTCGTAGGTTGTAATTATTTGAAGGAGTAAAAAACGGACTCGAGACGAACCAAGTTGTTTTGATGAATTTATTGCACCAAAAGCATAGTTTTATATATGTAGATTTATATAACAAAAAAACAATATTAGACAAAATATGTAAAAAAAAAACATACCATAAAAACAATATTATAACAAATTAGGTTGATCTACGAGGAGTTTGAACTTCTCATCACGAATGCAACGTCGCCAAATCTCTATAGATTACAATTAGAGTTTTTAATAACTTAAGAAATTAAAATGCAATACGTATATGAAAGAATATTTGTTAAAAAATGAAGTAATGGTAAGAACTTACAGAGTCTCTGACGTTTTCCACACATCGTCAATTTTGGAAGTGCCCAACTATATTATTGGGCAAACTCCAAAATGACACTAAATATAAATTAAAATTAAGGTGTAATGAATAATTGTTAGGATAGAAAGGAAAGAGGTGCTGGGGGTCGGGAGAGGGAAATAGTGAGGGATAGCGGTTGCCTCGCTCACACCGGTGGAACAGGAGTGCACGCGGTGAGGAGTAGTGGAAGAAACACATACGATTATACCCTGACCTCCATCACCTCTTTCATTTCTATCCTAACAGTTCTTCATTACACCTTAATTTTAATTTATCTTTAGTGTCATTTTGGAGTTTGCCCAATAATATAGTTGGGCACTTCCAAAATTGACGATGTGTGGAAAACGTCATAGATTCTGTAAGTTCTTACGATTACTTCATTTTTTAACAAATATTCTTTCACATACGTATTGCATTTTAATTTCTTAAGTTATTAAAAACTCTAATTGTAATCTATAGTGATTTGGCGACGCTGAGTTCATGATGAGAAGTTCAAACTCCTCGTAGACGAACCTAATATGTTATAATATTCTTTTTATGGTATGTTTTTTTTACATATTTTGTCTAATATTGTTTTTTTGTATATAAATCTACATGTTTAAAATTATGCTTTTGTAGCCCTGATGAAGAAAGTAACAACCCTTTCGAAACGTTGGTGTAATAAATTCATCAAAACAACTTGGTTCGTCTCGTGTCCGTTTTTTACTCTTTCAAATAATTACAACCTACGAACGTATTTCAAACACTTCAAAATCGACCAGACATTGGGACTACAAGATAACGAACTCTTCCATCGATACCTCGAAAGCATTGACAACGTCAGATTTTGACAATTTTTTCCAACACTCCAAAATAAGTTATATTGGCCAAAGAGATAATGCAGAAGATTTAAATGGTGCTGCACCGTCGCTGTTAAATGTTGCTGTCACATATTAAGATTTATCTTTTTCGCGTATGGAAGATATAAACTCTCGATATATTTTTCCATCATAGATATCTTCAATGTAATTCCTTTTATGAGATCTTTCCGTGATAATTCTATCATAATCACTTCCATGTGTATTTATCAAATTAGCTATAGCATTTGATGGATTTATAATAGCGAACAAATTATTGAGGGATGAATCAGATAAATCACAATTAGTTTTACAGATATCACACTCGACTTCTGAATCCAGGTCTTCTAAATTTCCAATATATTTACCACAATTCGGGAGGGCTGCGGACCGCCTGAGAGCTGCGGCTCTAAAGGCCCAGTCCATGGGGAGGAACGCACAGCTCCCAAGGGAGGCGGTCGGAAGGCGGCGGAGAGCAAGAACTCATCGGGGGCGCCTCAAAAAGGTGCTATCGGTGGGGTCGGGCTTACCACCGCCCAGAGGACGAACCCCCTGACCGTGATAGCAACGGCGGAAGAATACCCTGAGATACTACTGTCCCAGGGTGACTTCAACAGCTTCAGGGCCGGTTTCGGAGAACTGGCTAAGAAGACGCCCCCAGAACAGATGCCCAGAATAGAAACATCGTTCGGGAAAGGGGGCGTCTTCGTCTTCGTGGCTTCCGACCAAAGGTCAAAGGAGTGGCTACTAAATAAGGTGGCCACCCTTGAGTTCGGGGGCCCGAAACTCATGGTGGGAGGGGTAGAGCTCATCCAGAGGCTGCACAAGGCTACGGTATGGCTTCCGGGTCCTTCTGAGGAGCCGGCCGAGGTCATGAGTCGACTGGTGGCCTACAACCCCACCCTGAACATGAGTGGATGGCGCTCGGTAAAGGCGTCACCGCTCAACAAAGACTCGGGAAGGCAGGACACCGGAGAAAAATATGTTCTGGTGTTCCAGCTGCTCGAATCTCAGGTTAGGGCCTTAGAGGCCATTGACAACAGGCCCTGGATGGAGCTAGGCAGGGTCACCTTTAAGGTGTCCCGCCAGGCCCCGGAAAGGGAAGAGGTTCAGGCGATGGCGGTGGATAAGGCATAATGGCCCCACCGTCACTGCCAATAATCCAAATTAACTTGCACCACAGCAAGGGAGCCACCGCTATATTGCAGAAAGGCTTGGCTGCGGTGCACACAGGCCTACCACTGGTCCAAGAACCATGTACAGTGAACGGCACTATCAGGGGTTTGGGAGAGTTGTTATGTTTTAGGGACGCAGCATCGACCAGACTCAGAGCATGCATATTAGCAAAAGGGATAAATGTCGTGCCCCAATGGGAACTATGTACTGGAGGTCTGATGGTGGTCACGACAGAGATGGATGGTGTCGGAAAAGTTGCCATAGCGTCGGCATACTTCCCCAACGTTGGGGGGCAGGATACGAATGCGCCAACGGAAGTGATGTGACTAGTTGACCACTGCAAGGCGCCTAGGATGCACCTACTGACAGGTTGTGATGTGAATGCACACCATCAGCTATGGGGCAGTACTGACACCAATCGGCGTGGACAGCGCTTGGTGGAATATCTGGTGGTAATGCTGTAAGGGAGGAGGTGTTGGATGTAACTCTATGCACCAATAACCTTACAGACAGGATTGCCAATTGGAGGGTGTCGGACGAACCATCACTATCAGACCACGAACAGATCAGGTTCGATCTAGTGGCGGGTACGCCCGAGAGACCCCAATGGAAAAGAAATCCCAGAGACACGGACTGGGTCAACTATTCAGCAGATCTCGCCGAAGTCCTTAGAGATTTCCCTAAAGTAATTGACGACGTACCCACGTTAGAGGCGGCCGCCAATATGCTGAAGGACGAGATACTGAATGCCTACCACAACAACTGCGAACTTACGAAACTCAGGCCTAGAGGCCAAGTTAGATGGTGGAAAAAAGGCCTGGCTGCCCTCAGGGAGAGGACTAGAGCCCTCCTTAGGAAAGCCAGGAAACGTAACAACCCTCTCTGCTGGCAGGAATATAACCGGGAGAGAGATCGATACAGAGAAGAATTAGGAAGGCCCAGCAGATGAAGTGGGCCTCCTTTTGTGAGGAAGTTGAAGGAGGGACCGAGGCTGCCAGGCTGAACAAAATGCTGTCAAGCAATCCAGAGGCTGTCCTTGGCTCTCTAAAGCTCCCGAACGGCAGTTTCTCCACATCAGATGAGGAGACTCTGAAATGCCTGATAAAGGCACACTTTCCCAGTTTTACTGAGTGCAATAAGGAAGAGCCGATCCAGAAGGAGGAAAATGAGGCGAGCAGGAGGCGGCTCAGGGCACCGATATGGTGCCAGAACCGCAAACTGGGAAACCAGATAGTAACCCCGGAGAGGATCAAATGGGCCATAAATTCCTTTAAACCATACAAATCACCTGGACCGGACGGGATATACCCTGCGCACCTGAAGAAGGCGGAGCATGTCCTAGTCGGGCCCCTGATTAAGGTGATCAAGGCGAGCCTTATGCTTGGACACGTGCCCGCCGCTTGGCAAGGGGCGAGGATGGTGTTCATACCGAAACCAGGAAAAAGCGGATATACCTCTTCGAAGGATTTTCGCCCTATAAGCTTGACTTCCTTCTTGCTTAAAACTTCTGAAAGACTCATCGATAGATATATCAGAGATGTGACGTTAAGAGGCAAGATCCTGCATGCAAGTCAACACGCATACAGGGCAGGGATGTCCACGGAGACAGCCTTGCAAACGATGATACAGCTAATTCAGCCCCACTTGGAGAATGGAGGCTTTGCTGTCGGGACCTTCATGTACGTAGAAGGGGCGTTCAATCATACCTCAAGAGGCGTTATTAGGGATGCCCTGATGAGGTTTGGAGTGCCTACAATGCTAGTATACTGGACGAGCCATATGCCCGGAAACAGGCAACTAGAAGTGACCAAAGGCAATACTACATTAAGGGGCGATGTCTACTCTGGCTGCCTGCAAGGGGGAGTTATGTCGCCCCTGCTATGGTGCCTGGCAGTGGACAATCTGTTAACAAACCTTAGTGAGCAGAGATGTCAGGTAGTGGGTTACGCCGATGACATATTGATCATAAGGCGCGGACCCTTCCTACAGACCGTCATAGAACTCACACAGGGGGACTTACGGATTGTAGAAGCCTGATGTAGGAGCACGAACCTTGGGGTCAACCCAGACAAAACGGAGGTCGTGGTGTTCACCAGGAAATATAAATGGGATAGAACCTGTCAACTGACGCTCAATGGGAAGGCACTCAAGCTATCCAAAGAGGTCAAATATCTAGGAGTCACCATGGATAATAAGCTGACATGGGGAAGGCACCTAGAGGTAAAGTGCCGGAAATTCATCGCGGCCCTATGGCAACTGCGAAGGGCCATGGGCAGGAACTGGGGATTAAAACCAGTAGCGATGAAGTGGCTGTATGATGCAATTCTAAAGCCCCGACTTACCTACGGTCTGGTGGGATAGAACGCATCTGAAAACAGCAGAAGGTCAGCTGGGAAGGTTTGAGAGGCTTGGTACTACGGTGCATCACTGGAGCGGAGAGGCCTACGCCAACAGCTGCTCTAGGGGCTGCGCTATGTATGGAGCCTCTCCACCTGACCATTGCTGCTGTTGCTGCAAGAGCAATGCTCAGGGTCAGCAAGAAAGCTGGGAAGAACCTCCAGGGCAAGATACCAGAGGTCCTGAAGTCCGGGGGCGTCTTCAAGATGCCCCGCGATAAGATGACCAAGGCATTTATGTTCGACAGGAAATACCAGATCAGCTTGGCGGAGAGATCTAACTGGGCAATGGGCCGGAAGAAGCTACCAGCCAATGGTGAAATCTGGTATACGGATGGATCCAAAGGGGTAGAGGGAACAGGTGCCGGAGTCTACCGCCGTAGGGGGGGAAGGGGGTGCACCTTTCCACTGGGGCGGTACACGACGTTACTACAAGCTGAACTGGTAGGGGTGCTGAACTGCGCTGTCTGGGCAGAAGCGGAGAGCGGTGAAGGGCACCTACATATCGGCACAGATAGTAGAAGCGCCATTGAGGCTCTTAGAGCATATACAACCACCTCGAGGCTAATGTACGACTGTTATCGGACCATGAATCGGCTGGCAGAAAGTCCAATAAGCATTTTCTGGCTGCCGGACCACGCAGGAATAAAAGGAAATGAAATAGCGGACAGGCTTGCCAGGCAGGCGTGGAAGGAGGTCTTAACGGGTTCAGAACTGGCAACTGGAATATGCGACACAGTAATCAACGCGGAAATTGACAGATGGGTCGCTAAAAAACATTCGGAGGCGTGGAAAAACGCTCAGGGATGTCGAACAGCCAAAACCTTCATCAAGGATTCAGAGATGGAGGGATGGGCAAAGCAAATACTCGCATTGAGTAGGAAAAACGCAAAGGCCGTGGTAGGGATCATAACCGGGCATGGTGCTTTCCGAAAACACAGACACACGATGGGACTTGAGAAAGACCCGACTTGCAGATTCTGTGGAAAGGAGGATGAGACGTCATTGCACGTTATTCTCGAATGTCTGCACTAGTGGAGAGGAGGCGTCTGTACTTAGGTGACTCTTTCCACTGGCAAATAACATCGAGGTGAAGGACGCCAAAAGAATCCTTCAATTTTATGGGAAGGCAATGGGCTGAATTCACCCGGAAACTGAGGGACGCCATGGGATTACCCATGCGTCTGGAGGCTACTTAACGTGCCCCAACTCCTATCGTTAATAATAATAATAAAAAATACCACAACTCGAACTCTTTATGTGAAAAGAAGTATTTTCATTTACATTAAAGTATTTATTTACCATATAACGCGATTCTGGAAGTACAGCCTGAAAATTAAATGCGAAAAATAAAAAATGTTACTAATCATCAAATAGCTAAATAATTAAAACTAATTTTTCAAACGTTGATTATGTTTAATTTTACGATTAAAAATACGTCTTATAAATATATTGTTTTTAAAAAATATATGTGCGTGTGTATATGTGCGTATGCGTATAAAGGAGCTCCACCAGGTTTTAACAGGGGGAGGTATTTTGTCACAATGGTAAGATGTTAGATGGGTATTTTCTCAGAAAGGTAAAGAAGCAAATTAGAATATCTTATGATAGAAGGGAAAATTTTCCGATTGTCTAAAAATGTATACGATATAAAAATTGGAAAAAATTTGGCAAGAAAGCTATAATATTTTCATTAAATTATTTTTATATGATATGTGATATCAATTTTTCGAATGTCATTTCTGCCTAACGATTAAATTGTAGAAAATACAGTGATTTAGAAAAGCTGCTAGCGTTAATTTGGCATGCTACGCGCGCTCTCTCTTCGCTGTTTCTCGATTTCTTTCGAGTTTCGAGATCGATTCGAGATTTCAAGATACCTCGCAAAACGCTCCAAAAACCGAACGAATCTCGATCGCTCAATTTATATTAAGGATAACGTCGAAAAATGAGCTAAAAATCACATATAGGAATGAATGTTTTACATTTTTTGGAATTTTATTCTTCTAGTAAACAGTATCTTTATAATTTTATGCAATCTGCTTTCAATTTTTATAGACGCAAATTTTTCTGATATTTTTTCTTTTTTCAAAAGAAATCCCTTGTGTGTTCTGAATACCTCATGTTCGAAATTTACAGTATCGGATTCGTAAAATATTTTAAAAGATAGTATGCTTTATGAGAAAATACATATCTAACATTATACCATTCTGATAAAATCCCCCCGGTTTTAAACACCCAAGTATTTTGCTCTTGTTTTATTTATTTATCTACTTAAAACTTGATTATATAACTTTTTCTTCCTTCTAGAAGAAGTTTTGTGGCAAAACAAGTTTTCAAAATGCAATGATAGAAATACTATTTAGGATTTTAGAACTAAATAATATTTGTTACTAATACAATGTTTTCAGAACATTTCCGTATGACATGTAAAATATAAAAGAAAGGATACATTTTAATATTTTTTGTAAAAAGAAGAATTTTGTGGAGATTTTATAGGCTAAACATGAATGAAAATTTTTTCAATTTTTATTGACTTTATTAATAGTTTTATATTTTTCATGGAAATATTTTAATCATTTTTTACAATTTCAAAGAGATGTATTAAAAAAGATTATGAATGTTTATAGAAAAATTTGTAAAGAAACACTTATATTACCTAAACTAATAATTTTGTAAAAAGTTTTTATTAGAAAGATGTCACTTTTTTTAGAAATCAGGATACTATTACTTATTATTGTCAAAATTTGAGTTATTATAAAAATTAATTTTAGAACTTTGAAGAAATTTCCCGGTATCCATAGAAGATTTATAAAAAGCTGCTGCCAATTCATTGACACTTAGCTTCATCCAAATAAACTTATTTACATTCTATTACATTAATTATTGATGTCAAAAAGTAAAACAAGACATAAGTTTTGGATACAAAATTTCTTTGAAAAGATAAAATGAGATGAAACAAATTAGACTTGATTGATCGACAGAGTTTTTAATAGCTGCAATAAGGTTTATAAGTATGTTTGCAAAGCAAGTTATGAAATACAAATTAAAAAATTCCACCCGTCTGCTCGACACTGATAAAGCTTTTTATTTGTTTTTTGTTCAATTTGCATTTCTTCCCTTCGTATAGATATCAAGGAGCGCGGGAGCGCTCCGAAGGCAAGTATATAAGAGCCTTAAGGAGCGACCCGTCCTACATATACATTGAAATGGGTGTACGAAAAATTCAATGCGTTTTTACGTATATTGCGTTAGTTCTTACTATATAACATATGAGTCTTAATCGAAAGCCATTTCATCGCTCTACTCGAATCAAAAGATTTTATTTAAAAAGATTAAAAAGAAAAATTATATATTTTATTCTATTTTTTCCACATCACCTTGGAGGTAAATAGAAAGATACGTTTTATTTTTAAGTGGTATCCCCAGTAGGCCTAATCTACTGTCTTTCTCACTATAAAATTTCAGAAAACGCTTAAATTGTTAGAATAAAAGTATATTTTTTTATAATATAATATATATTTTGTAAAATTAAATTTAATAATTAAATGATTTGAATTACCTAATAATAAGTTAAATTCTTCGAAATGTTTTATTCAATTTTTGAATTGTTTTTTTATTTTTAATTTTTTTTTTTTATATTCAATATTTTCTGCCCCCTTCGCCCCCCCCCCTCAGACCCCCCTCGTGACCCCCCTCAGGGCCCCTCATTTAAATGTTCACTTAAAGTTTATTTTTTTCATATATTTTTCATATGTTTTATTAATAAGGTAGTATATACAGATGTAACATTTAAGAGTAATTTTGAATTCTTAATTTCTGAAATAAAATAGTAAATTATTGAGAAAATTACATTAATTATATATAAAAATATAATTTATGTATATTTCATATATTATATAAAATTAATAATTTATATTTTTCATATGTTTTATTAATAGGATAATATTTATAGATATAACGCTTAAGAGTAGTTTTGAATTCTTAATTTCTGAAATAAAAGAGTAAATTATTAAGATAATTACATTAATTATATATTAAGATATATTTTATTCTATTTTTTCCACATCACCTTGGAGGTAAATAGAAAGATGCGTTTTATTTTTAAGTGGTATCCCCAGTAGGCCTAATCCACTGTCTTTGTCACTATAAAATTTCAGAAAACATTAAAATTGTTACAATAAAAGTATATTTTTTTATAATATAATATATATTTTGTAAAATTAAATTTAATAATTTAGTGATTTGAATTACCTGATAATAAGTTAAATTCTTCGAAATGTTTTATTCAATTTTTGAATTATTTTTATTTTTTTTTTTATATTTAATATTTTCTGATATGCTATTTAAAATTTTCCAACGTTATTTGTATATTCCATTATCCTAAATGAAAGAAAAAATATTGTTGTTTTAATTAACTAAAAATTAATTCAAAAAATTAATTAATTAATAATTATATAAAAATTTACATAAAAAACAAAATTTAATTATTGTAAAGAAAGATTTTTAAATTCTTCTAAAATTTTGTCAGCTTTAAGTTTTCCAATTTTGAGTTTTGTATTTTTATTGTTCTGTTGTTACGTCCGTAACGTATCCCTATAAATTACATTTGATATTTATATTCTCATCAGTAATTTCTTGATCCACAAAATTATGTGATTGCAAATTTATTGACACCCACGTATCAACTAGCATAAAGAAAAAATTGCAACACAGGTAAATTGTAAACATTCTTTTTCGAAATGAACCACAATTTTAAACGAACCATATTGAAATTATTTAAAAAATTTTCTCAAAACATTTTATGAAAGACGTTATTGTATTTATAGTTAACTATCCATCTTATAATTGTAATTTGAAATTATTGTAACAGAAAATTACTGATGGCTAACTATTATTATACTTGTTGAATCTCTACGATATTCAACAATCTAAGGGGGGAAGTGCTACGTCTGTGACGTATCTCTAAAATCAAATTAACAATTCATATTTATCGCCAGTAATTTTCTGACATACAAATGTCGTATATGCGAATTTTGACAACGTTGCTTTTCAATCCAAGCGGCATCACGCCGAAGCGAGCGAACTTTACAACGTTGAAATTTTTTAATACGAAGCAATCGTGACGTAGTAGTAGGTCATCAAACTTGCGTATTATATTTTCTTTGGAATCAGCATTTCGCAATGCGACTACCGAATTTAATACGATTGGAGACAATTACATTGCCAAATAAGATGATCTCAATCATCTTCAACCTAATTTAACCGCTTAATAAATACGGCGACTCTCAACACACAAATCAGTAATCGTGCAAAAGTCGCGAGCTCCGTACCACTCCAGCCGACAAGAGGAGAAGCGAATATTTTATACGGGTCAAATACCCTACATTCAATTACGAAGAGAATTTCTTATATCAATAATTTCAATAATCTATCGGTATTATATATTGTTTAACAAAGTTAATAAGTTGTAAATCGCATAGTCTTATTTATAAACCTTATATCTTTCAATAAATAGTGCATCTAACTAATCAGCTGTTTATTATTTACGAGAGCCTACGCCCAGAATAAAGGTAATATAAGTCAAATATCAATTGAAAATATAATTTATATATATATATATATATATAATTCAAATATAATTTGAAGATAAACCATACAAATTTCAATACACATATAAGAGTAGATTCCTCGACACTTAAGACTTAACAGTTGTTCCGGTACCGATCGAAAATTAGTTCACTAGACTATTTAAAATAAAAGAAATAAAATAACTATTTTTCGGAACGTCACATTGGTTCCGGTATACAGTCGAACGAAAAGTTCGTTAGATCAGCTAAATCAAACTTTATATGTTTTAAAGTAGATAAAATAAGCTCTTGAAAGACGAGGAAAATATTCTTATATAAATACAACTAACATAGAATAAGTCCGAGCTTCTTGCTTTGCAGTAAGAAGTTGGGGGGATCATTGTAGCATGAATCGCCCAAATTTCGGAAGATAAGCAAGTATGGCTCGTCGAGTTATTAACAAGTATTCAACAAATGATAAATACGAAAATAAGAAAAATTTCTACAAAACAAATGACATTTTTCAAAAATATATTACGCAAAATACAAATACAGCCTAAAACAGATTAGAAAATTGAAAAATAAAAATACAAACGAAAAAAGTTACGACACTACAAGGAGTAATAAAACAAAGAAGTAAGAAAAATTTGTAACAACAAATTATATAACAAATTATAGCTGAAATAGCAAGTGAAAAGATAAATTTACAGAGTGCAATCAAGATATATTACGCGAAAATAGCAGTCTAATACAAGTAAGAAATTGAAAAAAATCAATAATAAAAAGATATAAAAGTAAAACCAAAAGAAAATACTACAATAGATAAAACAAAATATCATAAAGACAAATTATAATTACAAAAAAATTAAGAACAACGATCACATAAATCGAAAATACAGCACACGAAAAATAAACATAGAATAATGATCAACGCAGCTCAAGAAAACGAATAATAATATTAAACAAATTGATCAATTAAATAAAAATTGCATAAATAAACATTACAGTTTAAACAATAAAAGAAAAACACTAAAAACTAAGCAAAGGAAAAAATTTATAAAAGTGACAAATAAATAAATAAATTATATTGCGAAATAAACAATTACAAAATATATACAGAAAAATAGTGGAATTAATAATAAAAACATATTTTAAAAGATATATTAAGTATAGTATAAACAAAGAAGTAATATGTCATGTCAAATCAAAAAGGTATAGAAAATAAGGGAAACGAAGGGATTATAACCAGACGGACTACCCAAAGAAATCCAGAACTTAAAAAGCAAGTAGATGATATAAATAAACAAACGAACATTTTTGAAAGAAGACCAAAAGTACCAAGATCACCTCCAAATACACAATTAAATAGAACTTCATCGGATATCTACATTAACTCAAAAACACAGGAAAATGAGGAAATACTTTCAATTCCATCAACTTCAAAAATAGACCATAACGAACTAGATGCACAACATTCAGTCAAAAAACAGAATATTAAAAACCCCACACAAAAACAAGATATATCAAATAAAAATATAAATAATCTTTTTATTCCGGAAATAAAACGGGATATATTATCACCAACAAATTTTCATACTCCAAACACACCAAGTCAGAGCCCAGCATTTTTTGAAGAATCAATATATGTAGAAAACGGTAGGCAACACGACTACACGGATATAGAAGGACTTTTTAATGAACAAAGTTTGATTTTGGCTAGAGATAATACAAGTAATAACGAACAGCCAGAAATTCAAATAAACGAAGATTTAATAAATCTAGAACCAGAAATGGCAAATCAAGCATTAAAATTACCACTTAAAGAAGTTGCAAAGTTAGTACCGGATTTTGACGGGAAAAATATCCAACTAGAGGAATATATAGAAAAATTAAAACAAGCAAAAAGAATAATATCGAATAATGATGAATCGAACCTAGTACAGATCCTCAAAATAAAGCTCAAAGGAGAAATTTATAAAGTATTAGCAAATGTAGAAGTTGAAAGTATTGAAACTTTTATTAAAACAATACGTAAAATATATCCATCATCGGATAATATACATTCATTATTCGGAAATCTAACACAACAAATTCAAAAATCAGATGAAGATGTACTATGTTTTGCAAACAAATTACGAGTGTTGGGTACACAAATAATAGAATTAAAAAAATTAGAACCTAATGTAACAGGAGAAATTCTAACAGAATATAAAACTAGATTAAAAACTGACATACTCAGTAGTTTTAAAAAAGGATTAAAACAAGAAATTAGAATCGAACTCAGAGAATACCAAGACATGGATAACGCAGTACAAAAAGCAATTGAAATAGAATCAAACTTAAAAAAGCAAAATAGCTTAAGGGGACAAGCCATGGTTAGGGGGTCGAAAAATCGATTTTTTTTTTATTTAATATTTTGATAGCAAATTTTCCGCTGAATACGATGCTTCCAACCGCATTTCGAAATTCGATTTCGTTTAGAAAATACAGCTAAAACCGTGAAGTTACTTTTTTGCATATTTAGTGATTTTACTCAAAATATCACTTTTAGATATTGATACTATTGTTAATCTTATATTATTTTATACTTCACAGCATACACGATACAATACTAAATGTATAACGTAATGTACATTAACATTGTAGAAAAACTTAACTTGAGGTATAAATCTCGTGTATTTTACTCTTAGGGCTCTTGCACGAATAAAGGAATAGCGAGTAATAACGGCTGACAAACAATCACAAGTGAGCTTTAAAAAGACTTGTTTCTTTTTGAAGGAATAAGAAGGAACACGTCTTTTTAAAACTTGCTTGTGATTGGCTACCAGGCGTTATTCCTCGCTATTCCTCCATTCGTGCAAGAGCCCTTACTCTCCTTATAGAAAGGTATTATACGTAAAATACTCATAGGTGGTTCAAAATCCCAACTGCATGTTTATGTTGTTTCAGCGCCATGGTCGCTGGAATTTAAACTGAATTATTTTGAATGTAATTGAATCTGCATTTTCAATGCAATTTATTTAGTAAACAAACATTTTTTCCTGATTATAAGCTATTATACGCTCTAGAGCAGTGTGTGGAAAATTTTTTAAAATTTGGCCTGTAGGTTAGCTACATTGTGCAATTAAAACTTGCTATATTTTTAAGTGTTTTTTTTCGGAGTGACTTTTGTGTATCAATTTAATTTTGATACGTAAAGTAGTGATTTGTGAAAAATCATGAATACAGACAAGAGAGGTCGAACACCAGGACCATCTACAAAGAAGAGAACATTTGGAAGAAAAAAGAAACATAAAGGATTTAGAAGAAAAGTAGAAAATGCCCCATCACTAAAGAGAAAAAGAAGCACATCTGCAAGCAAAATTTCAGAATCAGATATATCTAGAAGTCCAGCAACAACATGAAACAGAATAATAGATATTGATATTTTGTTTCATGAACTTGAAAAGTTAATTGTTTGTGCTAAGTGTCATGGAAAAATCCGAATGACGGAAGGAGACATTAGAGGATTGGGTGCAAAAATTAATATTGTATGCAAAAACTGCAATGGCATGAATCTCATCAATACAAGTAAACAAGTTGGAAGTAGTGGGAATGCTTATGAAGTAAATAGACGTAGTGTACTTGCTATGCGTGCACTTGGATAAGGACATGCAGGATTGGAGACTTTCTGTGGTATCATGGACCTACTATCGCCAGTAGGTAATGAGGAGTTAAGTAAGGCATGTGAAAAAGTGGCAGTTATCTCCATGCAAAAAGCAGTGGAAAAAGAAAAACAATTGACACCAGCTGGAAGTGTAGGGCTTGATGTGTCTGGTGACGGGTCCTGGAGAAAGAGAGGATTCTCTTCTTTACAAGAAATCACAAGCTTGATTGGTTTGCGTTCCCAACAAATTCTTGACATCTCTATCAAGAATAGTTTCTGCAAAGCTTGCATGAAATGAGAAAATAAAGAGGGCACAGAAGAATATGAAGACTGGTACACGGACCATCAAGCCAATTGCTCAGCAAACCATGAAGGAAGTGCCGGAAAGATGGAAGTGGATGGAATTATTGAAATTTTCAAAAATTCCATTGAAAAATATGGTGTAAAGTATCATCGCTACATTGGAGATGGTGATTCAAAAGTTTTCTGTGATTTGTGTAAAGTTAAACCATATGGAGATGAACTGATAGTAGAAAAAAAGGAGTGTGTTGGACATGTTCAAAAGCGAATGGGTACAAGGCTGAGAAATCTAAAGAAGAATTCTGGCAAGAAGAAGTTGGCTGATGGAAAATCCATTGGAGGACAGGGACGCTTGACTGGTAAAGTTATTGATCAGCTCACCACCTACTATGGTAATGCCATCAGGGGCAATGCGAACTCAGTGAAAGATATGAGCAATGCGATATGGGCCACTTATTACCACAAAATCTCCACAGATAAATCACCTCAACATCATTTGTGTCCGAAAGGAGAAAATAGTTGGTGCAAGTGGCAAAAAGCGAAAGCCCAGAAAAAACTGAAAGGCTTCCATCATACAGGCAGTATTCCAACAGTAGTGATGGAGCAGTTAAAACCAATTTATGAAGATCTCTCTCGACAGGAACTGCTTGAAAGGTGTCTTGGTGGTTTTACACAGAACAGCAATGAAAGCTTCAATCAGATAGTTTGGAAGCTCGTTACCAAGACATCTTTTAGTGGTGTGCATGTACTCAATACAGGTGTATACATTGCTATCACTTGTTTCAATGATGGAAGAATTGATTTCTTGGAAATAATGGATGCCTTCGACATCAAACCTGGAGTAGCTGCAATTGAGTGGGTGAAGAAAAGCAATGATAAAAGATTATTCTATGCTGAAAGGAATGCTGAGGAAAATACCTTAGAAAGTAGAATAAAAAGAAGGAGAGTACGACTTCAGTTACCAGAAGAGTCATATGAACCAGGTTCTTACTAGAGTAAGTAATTAAAAGATTTTTTTGTTACTTATACGTATAAAAATAGTTAATATTTATTGTTTTTCTTTTTAGTTAATTTGTGATTGGATCTGTCACCCGGAATAGATGATTTTTGTAGGTTATAGACTGCAGCATCAAGGAATAAAAGTATTTTAGTCTAATACGAAAAAAAAGATAAGAGCTACAATAATGTATTATTCTAAATAATATAAAGATGTCATTAAGCTAATTAAACCTTTTTTTACAGATATTTAATGAGACTAGACATGAGATGATTAGAGTGTCCGTGCCAAAATAACTGTCATATGGATATTCCATTTTTCATGTTTAATCAAAGTATATTATACAGAATTGTGAAAAAGATTTTTGTAAGTAGTTTTAAAAAGCTTACCATAAGTTATAAGAAACTCAAGTTTTAAACATGATTTCTGAAAAACTTGTTTTTTGTGTTTACAGGGTCATTGCCGTAAGTTTATTTTTCACCAAGTGAACGAAATGACTTGAAATTTTAGGTGAGCATTCCTTTTTACATTAGCCACAAGAAATGTGCGCTACTTTTTTGAAAAAAGCTTCAGAAAAAAATAAAAAAAATAAAATTATAGAACTTTTGATAAAATATACAAAAAATTGAGATTTTTCACAAAAAATAAATATTAAAAAAATTTTTTTAGGAAAAGTAGCACAGAAAACTGGTAACTGATGTAAAAACAAAGATCAAGCCATGAATTTCAAGTCATTTTATTTAGTTGTTGAAAAGTAAACCTACGGCAATCAATAAATCAGAGTTAAATCATTAATAAAATGTACGCAAGAGCCAGATGTATATTATCAGCTAACTACAGGCGGAAATTGTAGGTAATAACACTACTTATTAGTGGGAAAAATATTAAGTTCAAAGATTACACCTGGAATTTATTATTAATCAAATTATTTATTCTTATTTTTTTCAGTTTTAACCATGGCTTGTCCCCTTAAGAAATGATACCACAAGCATATTGTTTAATTTCGAAACTCCAATTCCAAACACAATTAAACAAGTTTTTTGCCAATTATGTAAGAAAATAAATCACGAAGCATTATTTTACATGAAAGCTTCATGTGTTTATTGCAAAAGTAAGGAGCATGTATCATATCATTGCAGAACAGCTAAGCACATAATAAAATTAATTTGTAAATTGTGTAGTACGGAAGGCCACTCAATAGATGCGTGTAAGTTAAATAAGATGCAGAGTAATCATTGTCAATACTGCCAAAATATGGGGCACGAGGTTACGCAATGTCCTACTATTACAGAATACGAGCTGTGTTGGAGATGTAAGGAAAGAGGACACGATCCGCTTACGTGCAATAATTCGGTAAGAATTACGGAAGTATGCGACGCCTGTGGCAGCGCGTCACACACAGCTAAAAATTGCCCGTCAGCATTGTGTAAGAGGTGCAACAACCTCGGGCATTTAATGAAATACTGCACGATAAACAAAGGAACGATATGGTGCGCGATATGTGCAGATGAAGGTCACGAAACCGCGGATTGCGAGAACGTAAAAGTTTTATTATGCAAAATAGACAACAAAACTCTCAAAATAAAGAAGTTTGTCAATTTTGCGAGACGCCGGGGCATTCAGCAAAAACTTGTAGGAAAATAAGCAATAACCAACAATGTACATTCCCAAGTAACAATTACAATGCCTTAAATAAATCCTATGAACATCGAGATAAAAATAGGAATGGATTTTTTCGAACAAATAACCAGAACAGCAATCATTTTTCAAGGAATTCAAACAGTAATTATCGGGGGAACTTTAATACACAAAGTATAAAATGCGAATATTGTAATTTCACCGGGCATACATTGGAAGATTGTAGAAAATTAAAAAATCTGACGTCACATATTAAATGCTCTTTTTGCAATAAAAATGGACATCAAATAAACAATTGCCATGAAATCAAGATGCTACAAAATAAATTAGATAAATTTTGTAAAATTTGTAAAAACACGAATCACACAACTGAGGAATGTGCGTCACGATCAGTACTTAATCAACAAACTTCGGAAAACTAACAAATTCTTCTGGAAATGAGTGGACTAGAAGGATTAACAAAAAACCACTCAAAGATAGCGCAGATATTAAAGTAGGTACATTTAATAGTGATGGTATCACCAACGGAGAGAAAGACACGGACATCGATTTATTGATTACAAAGAATTTAAAGTATATTACGGAAAACATGGAGAAAAATAAGGCAATAAATAGATCAGAAATTATAAATAATAACGAAATAAATTTAAGTGATTTTGAAATAAATAGTATTAAAAATGAAAAAACACAAGAAAGAATAGCAGCAACCAAAATTGCAATGTATTTTCTGAAATTAGAAAACTCACTGCAGTATATCGAAATAGAAAACCACTACACAAATAAAAAATGTAATTTACTTGTAGATAGTGGGGCTCAGTTAAATATTATCAAGGGAAATCAGATACCTTCTAATATAATTTTAGAAAATAGGAAAATTCATTTATCTGGTATTACAGATAAAACAATTGAAACATTAGGAATAATTAAAATGAATATAAATGGACTGAATATTGATTTCCATGTAGCACCACCAAATTTTTGTTTACCTTACGACGGGATTTTAGGAATCAAAATTCTTACTGAACAAAAATTAAGACTAGACGAGGGCTATTTACAAATAAATCATAGTAAGATCAAACTGAAAGCAGCCCATAAATTAAATCGTAATCTTAATACAGTATCTGAAAAGTCACAAAAAACGGATAAAGAATTAAAATCAAGAATAACAATAGAACAGAAGGAAGTTTTAAAGAAAATGTTAGAAAATACGGACGAAAAACAAAGCTTAATACCCATAATTCATGAAAATTGCGAACAAGTAATAGAAATAAACGAAAAAACTGAAAATTTTCAAATTGAGGATGAAATGGAGAAATCATCTTGTTTAATACCTTATGAACCTGAGTTAATCAATAAAAATGAAGTAAATATAAATTAAGAAATAACATTATATGATGACGTTATGAAAATTTTAAATACGATTCCAATATTAAATGCAGAAGGAAAGGATTTACAAAAAAAAATGTTAAATGAAATTCTACCAGAAAATATAAATGATTTAGATTATGAGGAAATTTTGGAAAATGACGAAAATAATATTAAGTCATTAATAAATAATATTAATATTGCTTTTGAAAATAATGACCAAGCAATCGATTTTGAGGAAATCGAATCAACAGATTATAAACAATTTTTGACAATACTGAATAAAAAGATTGAAGTAGATTTAGAAGATTATAATAAACTCTATGGAAATGAAAAAGAATATAGCTTTATATTTTATGAAATAGACAATTTACCTGAAGGTTTTCAGATAACAGAAGACTTTAACGTAGATGAAAATGAAATTTTAAATTTGGGATCAATAAATTTTATAGGAAAAAATGAGTCAGTACAAGATTTTAAAGAATATAATAGAGAAGGAAGATTATTAGAAAAAATATGTTACGAAAACTTGCCTGGAAATAGTAAAACAATGATTAAGGATCTAGTATTGAAAAATAAGGATATATTTTGACTAGAGGGAGACAGTTTAGGATCATGTAATGTAGAACAACATGAAATAAATTTAACAGATGATAAACCCGTATACGTAAAGCAATTTCCTTTACCTCATAAATTAAAAGAAATCGCGATAGAGGAAACTCAAAAATTAATAACAAATGACCTAGTTCGAAACCCAAAAAGTGCTTTTAACGCTCCAGCATGGATTGTAGCAAAAAAACAGTTAGCAGACGGAAAAAAACGATGGCGTTTAGTAATAGATTACAGAAAACTAAACGAAAAGACAATTCCAGATCCATATTTACTCCCAAACATTACAGAAATATTCGATCAATTGGAGAAAACTAAGTTTTATCACGTTATAGATTTAAAGTCGGGATTTCACCAAATTCCTATGAAACCAAGTGATATACATAAAACTGCATTTAGCATCAATCCATTGGGACGTTTTGAATTTCGAGTATTACCTTTCGGATTAAGAAACTCACCGCGTACATTTCAAAGAGTTTTAAATACAGTCTTAGGCGATTTAATCGGTAAGATATGCTTCGTATTCATCGACGATATAATTATTTTTGGCGAAACTATGACAGAAGCCAACGAAAGATTCAATACAGTTGCACAAAAATTGCGAGAAGCGAATTTAACATTAGAACCAGAAAAATGTGAATTTTTTAAAAAAGAAGTATGTTATTTAGGTCACATTATTAGTGAACACGGAATAAAACCTGATCCAAAGAAAATAGAAGCAGTAAAGAAATTTCCTACACCGAAAAATGTTAAAAATATTAGAGAGTTTCTAGGGCTTTCAGGTTACTATAGAAGATTTATAAAAAATTACGCAAAAGTAACAAAACCCTTAAATATATTGCTAGAAAAAGACGTGAAGTTTCATTGGGAAAAAGACCAACAAAAAGCCTTTGAGGAAATTAAAGAATTATTATGCACAGCACCAATCTTAGAATATCCACATTTTGATGAACCATTCATTATTACAACAGATGCTTCGAATTCTGCTTTAGGTGCAGTTTTGTCGCAAGGAAAAATTGGCAAAGACCCAGCGATAGCTTGCGCATCAGGAAGTCTACATAAAGCGGAAACTAAATATCACACCTATGAAAAAGAAGCATTGGCAATAATGTTTACCATAAAAACGTTTAAAAATTACGTATATGGAAACAAATTTACAATAGTTACTGATCACAAACCGCTGTTATCGTTAAGATCAGCTGATAATAATACAAGAGTCCAAAAATGGAGACTAAAACTATCACATTATGAATTTGATATCGTATACAAACCAGGAAAACAGAACGCAAATGCAGATGCTCTATCTAGGAATCCAGTAGAGATATTTGTTATTACCAGAGCACAAAATAAGAAAATATTAAATAAAAATAACGAACAGCCTAGAATTCTTAGTAACGATGACAAAATCAAAGTAATGAATGAAGATAGACAGAAAATTAAAGGAAAAAGGGGCAGACCTAGGAAAAATGACAAAAAAATGACTACAGGTAGAAAAGAAGAGAAAATTGAGGAAAACAAAGAAAATATACCGGAAATTAATAATATCATTTATTCTAAAAATTCTATACAATTTAGAAACGATAATATTGTTCATTTAATAAATTTAAAAGGAAAATCATTAGATAAAAATACTGAATTATTAATTCAAAATAAAAATATAAAACCAAAACTATCATTTACAGAAAATAATATAGAGATAATGGATATAGACAATAAAAAACTATTCATGCTATACATAGATACATCTGTGTCATGTATACTAATTAAAGAAAATTTAACACGGTTATTTAATCAATTAAAAGTGTTATTAGTTAGTAAAAATATATGCATTTATAGCATTTCTAAAGATATAGAAATATTAAATATAAGTTGGCTAGAAATAGAAGAAATATTAAGAGAGACATTTAATAATACAAATATAAAAGTAATGGTATGTTTAAATAATATTGAATACGTAAAAATTGAAGACAGGCATAGAATTTTTGAAATGTATCACTCCTCTACGATAGGAGGTCATTCAGGGGTAAATAGAACTTATAATAGACTTAAAGAAAAATATTTTTGGGAAAATTTAAAATCAGATATTCAAAATAGAATAAAAAAATGTCAAGATTGTCAAAGAAATAAATTAAAACGAAAAAAGACTAAACAACCTATGGTTATCACAGATACACCGGGGAAAACATTCAATAAAATCGCAATGGATATTGTAGGACCATTTAACATTACTAAAAATAATAATATATATACATATATTTTATCTATACAAGATCAATTATCAAAATTTGTAATTTTAGTATGTTTAAAAGATCAAACAGCAGAATCGGTTTCAGATGCTTTTATAAAAAGATTTATATGTATATTTGGATGTCCAAAGATAGTACTAACCGATAGAGGGGCAAATTTCACGAGTAAAATAATGAAACAGATAGCTAAAAGGTTTAAATTTGATAAAATTAAAACTACAGCTTTCTCGCCGCAATCTAATGGTTCATTAGAAAGAGTACACCACCCGTTGTGTGAATATTTAAAAAATTTTTCTACAAAGACATATGAATGGGATGAATTATTAGATTTTGCACAATTTCATTATAATACTAGTGTACATACTAGCCATCAATTCACACCATATGAACTGTTTTTGCCTGTCCTGCTAGAATTCCGTCTAGCGAACCAGTAAAAAAATCAGAATTATTACCGACCTATAATGGATATTTAGAAAAACTGATTAATAATATGAGAGAAATTGCCTTAATAGCAAAAGAAAGATTAATAATGTCAAAAGAAAAATCAAAGATATATTATGACAGATTTATTAACCCAAGAGAATTTAAGATGGGAGATAAAGTATGGTTGATCAAAGAACCTAAACCAGGGAAACTTGAAAAAGATCATTATCATGGCCCTTTTGACATTATTAAAGTAAATGAAAATAATAATGTTGTCATAGACTATAAAGGAAAGGCAAAAACAGTCCATACAAATAAATTAAGCCTTGTTAATAATAAAAAATAATAACATAACATTTTTGTTTTAGGATATGGACAACATACTCAATATTAACATCGATCATAATCTCTTCTTATTTTTCCAAATTTAATACAGCAATAGAGAATTATAATTGCAGCTGAACTTTTCCATTTGAAGCAAAACCATCCTACTTCTTGGTGAACTAACCCTAAGGTGATCCAGATTTTACCAAATATACAATTTAAAATTATAACCACTTATCCGTTTGTCTACAATTGTTCGTATCAACTTGTCAATATTTTGTGAAAAGCAACTATATTTCCTAAGAAAGTTAATAATTTTATAAAAATGCGATCGGAATAATATAAGTTTGAATAATGAAATTCTAAGAAATCTTTTTACGAAGAAAGCAAAAAGATTCATGCATGAAAGATTTTAAAAGTAATGCTACGACTAACAATAACATCGTTGACAATTAAAAAAAAATATATATATATTGTTCTTTTCTTTTTTTAACAAAAAAAAAAAAATTATTATGATTACATATTAAAATACCTCAGTGAAACAAGCAAAAATTTTATTTGTAAAAATGATGTGTTATTAAATAATAAAAAAATTATTTAACCGAAATTTTAGTCACAAAGTAGAAAAATTTTAGAGGGATCAATTTAATAACTTATGATTTTATAAGAAAATATAGAACTAATCCAAAAGGAAAAGATATAAAAACATTCCCAAACCTTTTCACATAAGATAAAAAAAAAAATAATTTGACTATAATTTTATGCAAAATTAAACTGTATTTGCCTAAAAAACAAAACAATTGTTGGCACTCATAACATTTTTTAAAGAGTTTAAGAACAGGAAAAATTGTCTAGGTAGCTATGTTCACATTGCTAAGATTAAATAGAATATATGTATTGGAAGTCATCAGTTCAGACATATCTTAACATGATCATCCTATAAGATACACTATTCTGCATCGAATTGAGTATGTAAAATATTTTTCTACTCTAACAGATTGCGTATTCTTTAAAGCAAACACGTGAATGCTACCTATGCCAGAAAAAGATTAAGTTCTAAAATGAACTTTCGATATGGCTGAAAATTTTCAAACGAAGGTAAAATACAATGATGCATAAAAGCTATAACAAGTCAAAATTTATCAAAATCATTTCGAGTTATTTCCATTCCTTTTTTACGAAAAAAAAAACCCACACAAATTGTATTTTTCTTTTGGAAATAATTATAATATGATTGTTAAAATAATTCTGTTATAATAATATCAAAATCCCTTTAATATTATTCTACTTAAAGAAAGAAAAAAATATATCTTTTGCCAAATATCTCAGTAGGGAGGGAAGTAAATGATCACTTGAATCATTCCCTATATAATTCTCCTCATCTTTTAATTACTACAAAATTATTTAATATACACGTTATTTCTAAATTTTGTTAATCAACGAGTTTATTTTACGTAAAAACATCAAAACAAAAATTATTACATATAAGAGTAGATTCCTCGACACTCAACACTTAACACTGTTGCTTTCTTTTTTTTTTGACTGATGATTTAGTTTTCATTTATCTTTTTCAATAATTTTATCTGATTCTAAATTAATCATGTATTCCATATAATTTTGTTCATATTCTAAATAGTCTAAAACTAATAATCTATTATGTATTTATTATTATTATTGAATAACGAATAAATATATTGTTGTTTTTTATAATTTACTTTCGTTCTGTAATTGACATATACATATAATTGACCATGAGAAAATAATGGTTTTCTAATATTTATATCAAACACTACCAAAACTTTGACCTTGTGATTTATTAATAGTCATAGTAAACGCTAATATTAAAGGAAATTATTTTCTATATAAAATAAATGGTAATGATGAAGAATTGCCAGTGTTTAATGTAATTAAGGAATAAAAACTATGTTTCCAGAGTTTTCACCTGTTATTATTTCTGCTTCTATGTTGAATTTAAATAATTTAGTAATTTTTAATCGTGTTCCATTACATAATCCATCGTTAGTACTTAAATTTCTTATTAACATTACAATAGTATTTATTTTAAGTTTTAATTTATGTGGTGGTAGTCCTTCACGTATATTGTTTAAAGTTTCAATCTGGTAATTAATATGGATGTTATCATCAGATAAATCTACATCTTTATGAGTAGCATAATCTAAACTATAATACGTATTTTCTTCAGTATTATAACGGAGTTCCAGGATAAATTACGGAGAAAATAAGAATCTCGATTCTCCGTATTCTATCGAACTCGTTTGACTCTCGTTCGGCGGTTGCAAAGTTGCGCTCGATTCATTTTTTAATCAGATTCTCTCGGGCTGTCAATCATATCGCGCGTACGCGAGTTAATTTGATCGTCCACGAAGAAAACGGCATCGTGCGTCCTCACCGGTGCAAAGCAGCGCCCGTACACGTACCGACCACGAAGAGCAGCGCACGTGAGCAATCCGAGCCACTCCTGGGGTCCGAAGCGTCTGTAGGTGAACGCTGGACGTTAGGACTCGGCCTGAACACTCCGAAGTCGACCGGAGGATAAGGCCTGATGCAGGAGCGGATTCGTGAGGGAGCGACGAGAGGAGTGCACTCCTCTCCCGGTAAGCCTCTTTGTACTTCCCGCGCAGCGATTTATTTGTGTATTTTCGACTCGCAGCGGCGTGTGGCCGGTGGTGCGTTCACCGGCCCAGCGAAAATAGATACCTTGATCCGCCCGAGTTATGTGGCAAGCGCCGGTGGATCACCAAGGAAAGGTAACACACACACAGGTAACACTCGCCAAAGTAAGTAATCGAACAAAGGGTGTTGATTAGAATAATGATTTATTAAAACGTTGTTACAGGTTGGATGCCCGACAGAGACTGGTGATCGTCGATGCGAAGTGCAGTAAGAGAGTATAAAGAGAGTATATGTATAAAGTTTATATAATAAGTATATATTGCATCTTCATTGTCTTCTGGCTTCTCTTTGTCCATGCAGATTCCATTCGGAGCGATAAGGAGGCTGGCTGGCCGATACGTCTAAGTACCTATGTGGTGACTCATATAACTCCTCCATGGCCAAGTTCAATGACGTCCTCGTCTTTGATGTCCTTATCTTTGGACTTTTTGGTAAGTTGCGGCCGTTGTTTCTTGACTTTTATTTTGTATATTAAGTAAACCGATGTAATCGTTATGAACAGCAATACTAATATAATTGAACTTGTAGACATGACGAATTCGGTTCTAATTTGATTAGAGACTGGCATAGTTGGTGTAGGTGATGTCAAAGTTTTTAGAGGTTCGAAATTCAACTGGTGGTCTTTGATAACTAAAGGTGAAATTAGACTGGATTGTTTCATTTCACCAAGATTTTCGTCAAGTCGGTATCCCTGTACTTGTACATCATTTCCTTGTATTTCATATGTTCCTCGGATCATCAATTGGTCATTATCATGTTTAACCTTGATCGGATAATTACTCGATACTAGCGTTAAATTTTCAGATAATTTTTATGTCAATATTAAAGGTGGACTAATTGAAATGATAATCGGTTTGACTCTTTCCGTTATAATTTGTTGACATAAAAAATTCTTTTCATACATCTTTCGGCACTTATTAGCAAATAGTTTTATAGATGACCCGGTCCAACTCCATGGCGTGGTGATAACTTCTGTCTGATTGTTGTAATTGATTATAGCAAGTCTTTGATGGAGTGAAAATTCGATAGGATTAAGGATAGGGATTTTGATGGTGTATATAATAAAATTTTGTGCGAATGCAATTGATCCCTGAGCAAAGCGGAAATCTAGCAAATTATGGTAGTGTAATATTAACTCTTTCTGAGAGTAGATTGCCAATAAATGTACACGTATATCCGATATTTGGTCATATGTTAACAATTCTAAGTCGAATATTTGTTCATTGAAAATAAATGATCTTTTAATTTTATTAAGTAATCCGAGAAAATGTTGCTCCTGGGTTATGAGGGTCATGATCGCTTCAAATAAATTTGTTTGCAAAGTTTGGTCATTTACAGTTTTCCACATGTCTTTTAAATTTTTATTAATTATATTCGTGTTGTTATTTATTTGTTTACTTATCGTATTTATTATGCTTATTGACTTATTTAAAGTAAATATATTTTCCTGTTGTTGATTTTGTAGAGAATTTAAGTAGTTGTTTATCTTTTCTAAATCGTTTGCATCTGGGTTCCCAAAAATGTATTTTATAGCTGTGCCTAATCCGTTTATTAACCCTCTCTTCGTTCTCATGTTTGATGGCATTATTATTTGTAGATTCTGGTGTATTTCATTACATAGAATTTCGGATTGGTTTAGTAAACTCGACTCTCTTAATTCGCTTTGGTTAGATAATATTGTATAGCTAGCTGTTATATGTTTAAAAGTTTTCAAAAGCGTAGTAACATCGATGTTGAAATGTAGGTAATGATAACTTCCAACTATTCTTCCAGTTCCTTGTTGGTAATCGTAATGCGTCTTATTTTGGTTGATTTCGCTACTCTCCGCGAGCAGAGCTATGAGCATGAAGATTAGTGCCGTCTTCATTGTCCTGTAAAGAAGAAGTTTTTCTTATTCTTTTGGCACTTCGTAAATTATATCGGCGTTCTTGACCATGAATATAGCAACCTAACGAGGGGCCTTGTTGTGTCTCTACAAGTAATTTTTGATATCGTGGTGCGGTTTTGTCGCGTTGTTGTTGATGTGTTTTCATGTAAATTTCTTTATTTTCTAACGATTTGTCAGGACTATTAGGTAACTTTTGTTGCTCTTTTTGGTTTCTATATAGCGTGTCATAAAAAGGTAAAATTTCATTTTTTCTGATTTCATTATATCTTTCTATGGTATCAGTATCGGGCTCGATAATGTGTTTCTGTAGTTCGTCATAAGGTCCATATAACAGTGTAAAAGGCGTATAGTTAGTTGTAGAGTGTATACTCTGATTGTATATTAAGAGAGCGGTGATCATAATATTTTTCACTGTTTCTTTTGGATTTGGTTGGATAAAATACTTAATTTTTCCTTTAGGGTTGAATGCAGTCTTTCTATGGGTCCATTCGATGTATGTCTGTTTATCGTTGTTTGATAATATTGAATTTTATGTATGCGGCAAAACTCCTTAAATACTGTTGAGTTGAATTCACTTCCGTTATCTGTCGTAATTTTATCCGGAAAGTTATGGTGTGAGCCAAAGTGTCTCAATTTGTTTATCATGGTCGTGGCATTTCCATCTGGTAGATAATAGGCTTGAGCATATTTAGAAAAAATATCTATAATTGTTAAAAATTTATCCTTGTTGAAATGAAATACGTCCATGTGTATATGTTCGAGCGGTCTTCTAGCTATAATAGGGCCGTATGTTTCGTTTTCCTATGGGTTTCTCTCATACTTATGCTCTAAGCATATCTCACATTGATTTATAAAATTTTGAATAAGACGATCCATATTAAGTGTATAGAGTTTTCTCTTAAAGTGTAATAAGGTCTCTCGAATACCGTTATGATTTTGATTATGATATGTCTCGAGTTCTTTTATGAAATTATTTTTATCAATCGTAGGTGTATACGTGGTTGTTTTGATTAGTTTTAATTTTTCATTGAAATGATCCTTCAATATTCTATACGTAATTCTTTCCAATTCTTCGGTCGGAAAGTAGATACCATATTGCTTATCGGGTTTAATATTTTCCTTGAAAAACTTAAGTAAATGTGTTTCCGCATTTGATTTATTAATTTTCACCGTGTATTGTACTTTAAGTTTATCTTTGTTTACCTTTAAGTTGTAATCATTTCCTCCTTTTATGATAATGCTGTAATTAAAAGCGTGAACATTTTTGTCTGTTATAGGTAGTGAAAAGGTCGGATTTTCTTCAGCTGTGTGGACTGTTGCCATATCGTCGTCAAATATTTCGTCCATTTCTTCAGGTGTGACAGGTGCATCGTCAGGTGTTTGAGGCACCATTGAGAGTGAGTCTTCTTCTATTGTTTTATTAGCATTAATTTCAATTCGACTCGGTGCGTCGATGACATAATTTTCAGAACCCTTTTTGTATTTTATTATGTAATCATATTCTTCTAATCTTAGTCTCCATCTAATCAGTCTAGCGTTAGGCGTTTTTAAAGAATAGAGCCAGGTTAATGGCTTATGATCTGTTTCAATCGTAAATTTCTTACCATAGATATATGGTCTAAATGGTCTACATGCTTCCACTATTGCCAGTAATTCTTTCTCTATCGCCGGATAGCTTTGTTCTGCTGAGTTTAATGTTCGTGAAGAACACGAGATAAGATGTTGTTCTTGGGATAAAACTGCACCTATTGCTAAGTTTGAGGCGTCGGTTGTGATAGTAAATGGTTTGGTGAAGTCTGGGTAGACGAGCACTGGTGCGTTAGTGATCAATTCTTTGAGTTTCTCGAACGCTTCGTTATAGTCTTTATCTTCTGGATCTATTTTTTCTGTTTTCTTGAGTGCTTTTGTCATTGGTTTCGCTATTTTTGAGTAATTTTTTATGAACTTTCTGTAAAAGCCGGTTAGTCCTAAAAATATTCTAACTTCTTTTTGGGTTTTGGGTATCGGATATTTTAGAATTGCTTTGATTTTATCGGGATTTGGTTTGATTCCGTCTGCTGTTATTATATGGCCTAAAAATGGAACTTCTTTCCTTAGAAATTCACTCTTATCTAATTGAATTTTTAAACCATATTGCTCTAGTTCTTCAAATATTAGCTTCAGATGTTGTAAATGTTCTTGGAGTGATTTCGAAAATATTACTATATCGTCCATGTAAACGAAGCAGAATTTATGTAGATATTTCATTAAAATTCTATCCATCAGACGCTGAAAAGTAGCCGGAGCGATTTGTAAACCAAAAGGCATTCTGACATATTCATAGTGTCCGTTTCTACGGTAAACGCTGTCTTTTCAATTGAATTTTTGTTGACGGGTACTTGGTGGAAACCTTGTGCTAAATCTAATGTACTAAAGTAAGAACATTTGCCCAGATTTTCTAGAATGTCGTCCATTCTAGGTAATGGATATTTGTCTTCGATGGTGTTGTCGGTTAATTTACGATAATCTATTACCATTCTCCATTTTTTTCTTCCACTTGCATCTTCTTTCTTCGGAACTATCCATACGTGGGATGAGTAGGGCGAGTTGCTTGGTTGAATAATTTCTTCCGCTAACAGTTTTCTGATTTGAGTTTGAATTTCTTCTTTTAGATGGTATGGGTATTCAAAACTCTTTACATAGATAGGGTGATCGTCCTTTGTTCTTATATTGTGTGAAACCGCAGAAGTCGCTGATAATTTTTTATTTTCATTGTAGAAACAGTCTTTGTACTTCTGGCATAGTGATGTAATTTTATATCTTTCTTCTTCGTTCATGTGATCAGTTCTTATCGGTAATTCTACTCCTTGATGATGATTCACTTTAACATTCTGATGATCGTCCGGTATATTTTTAAAGCAATTTATTTCAAACTTAGATTTGCTAAAAATTTGAGTTTTGTAATTAATATTCGCTTCCAAATTCTGCAAATCCTTATGTCCGATTAAACAATCGTACGTATAGTGCTATGTTGCTATTAAGAAAGTTATAGGTGTGTCGTCACCGCATTCACGTAATATAGGAAAGGTAAGCGCATGTGTACCTTTCGTCGTTTTGTGCACCGATTTAATGTCGAATTCGTAAGGAAATATGAATTTTGAAAATAGTTTATATTCAATTTCTGGATTGATAATGGATGATGAGGCTCCAGAATCGATGAGAATTTTAACAAGTGGATTGGTCATTATTAAGTGTGGTAATTCGGGTGAATTGCTAATCGAATTTAAATTTATCACGTTATTGCTGTTGTATTGGGGAGCTTGTTGAAAATTTTGGCAATTATCACTCTCGTCGTTTTCTTGATTAAATTCTTCATGGTCTCGCATAGGTGAGTCATTTTGATAATCGACTATTTCTTCTTCTCCTTGTTCTTGTTGATGATGCAACTCTTCAGCGATAAAGTTTGGTGGTCCTGTGCTTCTAAAGAAATTCGTTCTTGGCTTAAAGTTATTTTGTGCTGGTGAATTATTCGATCTATTTGTTGGATTAACGCCTTGTTTGTTAGTATTTCTTGTACTGACTGACATTGGTGTTGGTTGGTAATTTTGTTGTCTTGTCAGATTATTATTATTTTGACCAAAATTGTTATTACGATAATTTGTGGGGATAAATCCAGGTTGTGTTTGTGCAAATGCGGGTGCCGGTTGCAAATAAAATGGATTTACATTTCTTGAAGTACTTAGTAAATTATTTGAAGAGTGAATAATTTTTGGATTACTATTAGTCGCAAATGGGTTTGTACTTTTAGCATTGATTGTACCGAATACGTTGGACGTAGGTTTGTTATCACGTTGTCGTGCGAAATTGAGGAAAGCACTTTGTTGTTCATGGTTGTCGTATTTACGGCATTTTATTATACATGCCTCAACGTCGTCTAAATCAAAATGTAGCAAGTAAGAATGGTAAGGCTCTTTAATACCGTTTATAAAAGTACTTTTGGATACGTTTTCATAAAATGTATTTTTAATACTTATAACATTAGCGTCTCGATTATTTAACTGTATGTGTTCCTTCAATTTATTTAGCCTGCTTTTGATTTCGTCCACGTATTTTTCGTAAGACTGATTTATCAATTGATAACATACACTTAGTCTGTTAAATAGTAACTCCTCCGAACGTGGGTCACTAAATCTATTAACTAAGAGCGTTTTACATGCGGCATATGTAGCCGGGTTATTTGCCACTATTAGGTCTAGTGCTTCACCGCGAATCTTTGATTTGATTAATGCGAATAATGCCTCGTTTATTGCATTATCTGCAGTCGCCACATTTTCGACGAATTTGTCGCACGTTTGTATAAAGTGCGAAAGGAATCTTGTACCTCCTTCATATATGGGAATCGCATCGCGCCATATCGTAAGTCGCAATTTAAATTGTTCTACCGTAAGATTTTATTGATTATCTCCGTTATTTGCCATTTTGCTTTAACTTTGATTACGCTTCACGTAAAATCAATTGCACTTAAAAGGATAGGGTTGGGTAGGATATAGGAAATTTCGAAGACTTACTAGTTTGTCTTTAATGATTTCGGGTGAATCTCTGCTTGCAGGTGGACTCCAATCTTGACGTCGTAGGTTCCGTGATGATGGACGTTGAAACGCCAACTGCTTCCTCGCTGAAGATTTCCGTCACCAGGTTGAGGGAAAATCTGAGTTTTGCAGCTTCACGGTCCTGTCTCCGCAGCGCCAGTTATGTGGCAAGCGCCGGTGGATCACCAAGGAAAGGTAACACACACACAGGTAACACTCGCCAAAGTAAGTAATCGAACAAAGGGTGTTGATTAGAATAATGATTTATTAAAACGTCGTTACAGGTTGGATGCCCGACAGAGACTGGCGATCGTCGATGCGAAGTGCAGTAAGAGAGTATAAAGAGAGTATATGTATAAAGTATATATGAAAAGTATATATTGCATCTTCATTGTCTTCTGGCTTCTCTTTGTCCATGCAGATTCCATTCGGAGCGATAAGGAGGCTGGCTGGCCGATGCGTCTAAGTACCTATGTGGTAACTCATATAACTCCCGCGCCGAGCGGCGGATCCCGTCTTCTTGTCGGCGCGCAACGCGATGCATTTTTGATGTAAATGATTATTTAGAATAGACCTTGTTATTGTGCTGTGAAATAATTGAGGCTATTCTTCATTTATCGACCTTAACCTAACCTTCTCCCGGATACCGCCGCCTCCGCGGGAAAACGACTCCGCTGGTCGTTTTCATATCTGAGCATAGCTGCCGCGCGCTTTACTCTTTGAGCGCGCGCTTTTAACTCAGCGATCCAATTAGTTGGAAAGCGAAGTTCGCGTGCGATCTTCGCGTTGTTTTCGGGATTCCAGGAGCAGATCCCCGGGCAAGTCATTTTAGTCTGACACCCGCGGCACCGTGTTCTAGGGCATCGCTGGCCTGTGGCTTTTTGCGATCTTACCCCAGAAACCATCCCGTTACAGTATTTAATAGTTTTAAAATTTTATTATTTAAAATATTTGCATCTTCATCATGGGATGTTAATATAACTCTATTTATTGATATACTACAATTTATATTTTGGTATATTTTAAAACAAACATCGTTTGTTTTAAAACTATCAGGTATAAGAAATGAATTAAATTTACCTTCTCCAATATCTAATAAAAATGAAGCAAACATGATATCTTTTGAACGGATATTTGTTTTCAAATATATTATATTAAATAATGACCAAAGATTTGAATATTTTATTGTTTCTTGAATTATTGTGCTTCTACAACCATTTTTAACAACAGGGAGAATTTGTCTAAAATCACCTCATAAAATTAATAATGTTCCTCCGAATGGTAGATTATTATTACAAACATCTTGTAAAGTTTTATCAACAATTTCTAAAGCTTTACGTAGAATCATTGACGCTTCATCCCAAATAATCGCAAAAGATTCACGAAATTTTTTTTTATCTGATTCAAATTTTAAAAATGCACTTTCAATATTGTTTAAATCTAAAGGTAATCTAAAAGTTTTATGACTGGTCATACCTTTTGGTAATAGTATAGATGCTATACCAGTCCAAGCCATTGATATAATTTTTTGTTCTATTGACAAAAAATAATAAATTAAAGTTTTATATAAAAACGTTTTACCTGAACCTCCAGGACCATCAATAAAGTTAATTTTATGTTCATTATTTAATATTTGTGTAAAAAGTGTTTTTTGATCTGTGTTTATTTGACTATAATAATTATGAAACATTTGTTTACAGAATAAAATATTTTCTTTATTATTTTCATTATTTGTATCGAAAATTTCATCAGGTTCAGGTAATCCAAAATCGTTACAAGACATTCCTTCAACTTTTAAAATTTCGTTTATATGATGAAGAGCTCGGTTATTTTTATTATTGTCAAAATCTTCCGTAAAATATTTATTAAATTGTGTCCAAATAGTATTACCATTAATGTTATCTGTTATTAAAAACCAAGTAAAAAATTTACGCAATTGAACAGGTAACATTATATTACAAGCTTCTTCAAAAATGTTGTCAATCTGTAAATCATCTTCGATTAGACCCATTTGTATTGCTCTTTCTTTGTAAGTATTATATGTTTTATTTTCAAATGTACGTAATTCTTCAAAAGATGTTGCCCCTTTAACACAATTTAAAATTAATTTTAAATGAAATCTTTCAATATCTCTTGGAGATACTACATTCAAACGTCCTATAGCAAAATGTTTTAGTTCTCGTTGACGTTTTATCTAAGTTTTATTCTTAAAATTATAATATTTTGGTATATTAACGTATTTAATATTTTTTGCATTTTTATCTTTTTTATTTAATTCAGACCACGAAGTTAATGTAGTTTTCCAGTTATCTAAAGCTTTTTCCTCTTTATTTTCTTCGAAAATTATATTTTGTTTATTTTCGGTGTGAATTGCTAAACGTATTACGGTGTGACTTCTACCACATAAAGGAAATTCTTGTAATCTCCATGCTGCTTCCATGAGACTCAAATATCTACCATCTTATTATGTTTGAGATCGTCAACTTCTTCGTAAGCTTCACATATCTGTAGTTGCATCCTTTTTATGACCCCGAAAACCTCTGAGTAACAATTTTCATCGACATTCTTAAAGATTTAACTCTTGGATACAATTCATTATGGATCAGGCTAATTGGGGATACCACTTAAAAATAAAACGCATCTTTCTATTTACCTCCAAGGTGATGTGGAAAAAATAGAATAAAATATATCTTAATATATAATTAATGTAATTTTCTTAATAATGTACTCTTTTATTTCAGAAATTAAGAATTCAAAACTACTCTTAAGCGTTACATCTATAAATATTACCCTATTAATAAAACATATGAAAAATATAAATTATTAATTTTATATACTATATGAAATATATATAAAATATATTTTTATATATAATTAATGTAATTTTCTCAATAAATTACTCTTTTATTTCAGAAATTAAGAATTCAAAATTACTCTTAAACGTTACATCTGTATATACTACCTTATTAATAAAACATATGAAAAATACATGAAAAAAATACTTTTAAGTGAACATTTAAATGAGGGGGGTCTGAGGGGGGTCTCAGGGGAGCCACGAGGGGGGTTTGAGGGGGTTTGAGGGGGTGTGAGGGGGTGCGAGGATGGCGAGGGTGGCGAGGGGGGCGAGGGAGGGCTCTACCATACTCAAAATAACGTGGAAAAAATCATAATTTTACGTTATTTTGAGGAGGGACTGAGGGGGGTTGGGGGGGGGGGGGGGGTCGAGGGGGTTTGCGTGACACAAATAACGCTTACGACTATATAATATAGAGAGATATTTATTTATAAATGTGCGCGCGCGCGCGTGTGTGTGTCTGTGCGTGTGTGTGTTTGTGTGTGTGTGTGTGTCTGTACGTGTGTGTGTGTGTGTGTGTGTATGTGTGTGTGTGTGTGTGTGTGTGTGTGTGTGTGTGTGTGTGTGTGTGTGTGTGTGTGTGTGTGTGTGTGTGTGTGTGTGTGTGTGTGTGTGTGTGTGTGTGTGTGTGTGTGTGTGTGTTACACACAGCGCTGCGACTCAAATCCTGCCAACGTGGTGGATCTGGCACTCTCCCCTCTTTTTCGCGATTTTAAGTTTGTTTCGGAACGCGCGATGGCACGCCGCGCGCAAAACAACCAAGAGCCGTCAAATCGAAGCACGTGCGTTTGTTTACATTGAAATGTAGGTTGGAATACTCATCTAAAAACAACAACAAAAATTATAATGTCGAATCGATGAAATTCTTATCGAAATTTGATGAAAAAAATTGATGACCATAATAATATATTTCTTACTAAGTTTCTTGTAATCCCATTTTTTAATATTTATAACATGCATAACATTTTCTATTCTATTTTAACTTAACATATCACTATACTATTATCTTTCAACTATTAAGAGATAATCAGACGACCTATGGGATAGCCTTATTAATTATAAAATTCATGTTTCGAAAAGCACCTAAATAAGGTCATCCGGGTATACCCGCCGATCGAAAATTTTCGATCATGCATGCAAAATTTATGTATTCACTGTACAGGGTCCTATAAAATAAAAAACGTAGTTCATCGAAAGGTAACTTATCGTATACTTCGTTTCACAAGCCTATAGCTTAATTTTAACTTTCTCTTATAAAAGATAACAAGATAAAAATGACTATATTTTTGCAAACATGCATTAGACAGACCTGGAGTTTTTATATGTTATAAAACCAAAGCATAACTTCTATAGAAATCCATGTTTCGGAAAGTAGTTTAATAGAGGTAATTTGGATATTTATCAACGATTCATTACGAATAATATCAATAGTTTGCGTTATGCAGGCCAATTTTCTTCGGAGAATAATCATGTATCTATTACAAAGTCAACGCCAAAGATTTTATCTCTAAAGATGTTTCTGAAATTTAAAATAATTAAATAAGGCCCGTCCTAAACTCAAGGTTATGTTTTGATTAAATGTAATATTTATATGAATCTGCCTAACGGATATTTGATTTTTAAGTATTTAGCCACAAAATACCGACGAACAATATCGATGGCTGAGCGGAAGAAGAACGTATCTGGGCGCGCGGATGAAGAACCATGTATCGCAGCGTGAGGATAAAGAACGACGTATTTCGGCGCGCAGATGAAGAACGACGTATCTCAACGCTCTTACGGCCAGTACACGGCCAGTTTACGACGATACACGTCGTTCTTCATGCTTGCGCCGAAATACGTCGTTCTTCATCCTCGTTCCATCAATTTGTTGCTTAACTTGCTTTAAATGTGAGTCCGCATATGTTGCAAATTTTAAAGCAATAATTTACATATATATTAAATTATAGCAAGTAGCAATCAAACTAACAGCAATACTTACACTTTATAAAAATTATACATGCAGCATGAGTTGCCATAATTTTGATGTCACATTTACCATATTAAAAAAAGTTCGAATTGCTTAAAATTTGCTATCGCAAAATTTCATCGTTTTGTTGAAAATGTTATCGAAATGAATGCGCATTTGCTATATTCTCATTTGAATATTTATCTGTTCTTTTGACGTGATCAATCATCTGATTTTTTTTTATTTTTATTGGTTTTTCAGGAAATTGTAAAAAACAAAGATAGCGTAAGAAAATTTTAAAAAATCATTTTAAGCGATTAAATGAATTGTATTTTTAACCATTTTCTTATATCTTTGATTGCTTATACTTTCCCGAAAAATAAATAGTTTTTAACGAATTAGAGCTTAAATTTTAGCTTTTACACCCTATAAATAATCGTAATCCCAAATAGCCGGGAGACGCGAGGTCCCCGTAAAAGAATGGAGTTACGCAGACGTGTGACTGTGAGTGAGTTGATTATTTTAAAAAATCTTAAATCCATATAGCCGAGAAACCAACGTCCACGTACAAGAGAAATGCACGCAGGCGTGCTCGAGTAAGCGACTCGATTGTTTAAAATATTCTTAAAACCCAATAGCCGGGGGATGCAAGGTTCACATAAAAGAGGAGAGAACGAAGACGTGCAAAAGTAAGGGAGTCGATTATTTAAAATATTCGTAAACCCAAATAGCCGGGAGACGCGGGGTTCCTGTAAAAGATTGGATTTACGCAGACGTGCAACAGTAAGCGGGAAGATTATTTAAAGAATTCTTAAATCCATATAGCCACACTCAGAGAAACGGTCCTCCTGCCTTGAAATAAAATTCCTCCCAAGAAAATCTTCGTGCGGCAAAAAAGGATTTCTCCTGCGCGAAAAAATTTCCTCCTGCCGGAAAAATCATCATCCCGCTACAGGAAGCTTGACTTCTTGTTGTACGATAATTCCTCTTTCTATAGGAAGATATACTCTTGGCTCTCTTTTTAGCGGAAATCCTCTTCCGACAGTCAGATTCTCGTTGATATAGGAAGATCGTTTTCTGAGTGCTAATAATCGCAGTAATACCAGCGACGTACTTTTTTGGGGTTCTGCGCATGCGCGAGCGCTCTCCCTATGCTTTAACATGGCACCGTAATACCAACGCAGTAGTTGCAGCAGCTTCGCAGTAACATCAGCGACGAGATGTTGTTTTCAAAGTCATTTTATACATTTATTTATCAGTTTTTGTTCTAAAATTGTACTTTATTCGATAGATGTGATACCTAAGTTTCGTTATTAAAAAGAATCAGTATAATTTTTTTACATGGAGACGAAATATAATCGTTTGAAACTAACCTGAAAAAAATACCGCCGTAGTAGCCCCACTTACCCTAGTCTTGTACGTGTTCGCAATTTCCTTACACGTGTGGACCTTGCCCCCTCTGCCTACTTGGGTTTAAAAATTATTTAAATAATCGTGCTGCACGTCTATGTAGCTTCCTTACATACATGGTCCTCCCATTTTCCGTCTACTTGGGTTAGAAATTATTTAAATATAATAGTTTTGCTCATCTACGTAAATCCCTTATATGCATGGACCTTGTATACCCCTGCTATTTGGGTTTAAAAGTTTTTTAAATTAATGTCTTGCTTAATACTCCATGTGTACGTAACTCCCTTATATGCGTGGATGTCGCATCCCCCAGCTACTTCGGTTTAAAAATTATTTAAATGATTGTTTTTCACGTCTACGTAACTCTCTTATATGTGCAACTCCGCGGACTACAGACAATAATTGGGGTACAAAACGGAAAAATCTTTTTTTGAGGGCACACATACCACATAAGGTTTTTTCGGTTCTTTGGGGGTCCGCCAACATGAAAATACTCGTGAACACTCATTATTCGTTGCCAAACTTTTTTACCGACGAAGTCAATTTTTCTCATGGAAATTTAACATGGGAAAAATGGACGAAAAGTAGTCATTGATGATTAACCAATAGCAAACTATTGAAGAGGCTCAACCAAATTCCACAAAAAGCGATTAAAGTTGAAGAATAAGAGCTTTAATTTGAGATGAGAATCATTAAAATCGGTCAGTTCTGTGCAAAGCTATGTGAAGTTGAAAATGGCGAAAAATTACAAAAATTTGAAGAATTACGTGGGTTTGAAAAAACTCGCTTATTTTCGTCATTTTGAATTTCACGTAGCTTTGCACAGAATCGACCGATTTCAACGATTCTCATCTCAAATTAAAGCTCTATTCTTCAACTTTAAACACTTTTTTGTGGAATTTGGTTTGGCCTCTTCAATAGTTTGCTATTGCTTAATCATCAATGACTACTTTTCGTCCATTTTTCCCATGTTAAATTTCCATAAGAATAATTGATTTCGTCGGCAAAAAAGTTTGACAACGGATAATGAGTGTTCACGAGTATTTTCATGTTGGAGAACCCCGAAAGAACCGAAAAAACCTTATGTGGTAGGTGTGCCCTCAAACAAAATTTTTTCCGTTTTTGTATCCCAGTTGTTGTCTATAGTCCGCGGAGTTGCACATATGCGTGGAGCTCGCGCCTCCCACAGACTTTGGTTTAAAAATGATTTACAGAATAGTATACGTCTTCGCAATTTCCTTACATCCGTGAACTCCGCACCCCCCGCTCGAGGGGTTTAAAAATTGTTTAAATAATCGTGCCGCACGTCTACATAACTCCCTTATATACGTGGTCCTCCCATCCCTTAGCTACTTGGATTTCAAAATTACTTAATAGTATATTACGATACTAGTGCCTTAAGTGGCCCATTACTTGTGACCTAAGTGCGGACTTAGGTCACACCACACTATAAATAATAGTTTCGCTCGTCTCCGTAACTCCCGTATATGCGTGGACCTCGCGCCCTCGTCTACTTGGGTTTTAAAATTATTTAAATAATCGTGCTGCAAGTCTAAGTAACTCCCTTATATACGTGGTTCTGCTATCCTCCAGCTACTTTGGTTTAGAAATTATTTAAATAATAGTTTTGCTCGCCTATATAACTTCTTTTTATGCATTGACCTTGTATCCCACTGCTATTTGGGTTTAAAAGTTATTTAAATAATTGTCTTGTTTACTGCTGCACGTGTACGTAACTCCCTTATATGCATGGATCTTGTATCCCCCTGTAATTTGGGTTTAAAATTTATTTAAATTATTGTCTTGCTTACTGCTGCACGTCTACGTAACTCTTTTATATGCCAGGATCTCACATTCTCCAGCTAGTGAAGGATATATTTAATAGATAGGTTTGTGCACAGTAAATTGTGCACAATGATAAGATTATATTTATTATAGATGGATCTGTGCACTATAAATTGAGCAGAATGATAAGGATATTTAATAGATAGATTTGTGTATAATAAATTGTGCACAACGGAAAGGATATATGGGAGCGTCCAGCAGAAACGGGCCACCGATCGCGCGCGGTGCCTTTTTGCGCGTAAAAGGCAATCTGTTTAACCCGCTCATAATCGTATGCTGCGTCTTAAAAAAAAGACCAAGGACCTATATCGATAGATTTTTTCTGCTCTTTCCAATTGCGCCATTGTTTTTATTGCGAAACGCGTTCTTCCGGAGAACACTCGAGTTGAATATTGAAAGCGATTTTTCTCAAAGTATATCATGTTTCTTTCCAAAATAAACTACACCATTGGAAAGTACAACTCTTAAGCTTCAAAACCCTATCTTGGAGAAGTTGAAGAAATAAAGGGTTTTAACGTAACAACATGAAAAAGACAGCGCCGAGGGTCCGCGCGAGGCCCTCGCGCCCGTGCGTACGGTACGTTTAAGTGCACGCTCTATTCAATGCGCTAATAATCGTGTACCAAATCTATGAAAAAAGAACTAAGGACATATATCGATAGATTTTTTCAGTCTTTTCTTCAAAATGAATTATATTCTTCAAAAGTACAAGTCTTAAACTATAAAATATTATATTTTTAAGTTGAAACATGAAAAGTTCAAAAATAATAAGATCAAAAAGACAGCGGCTGCCCGAACTTTTTACGCTATGCTCAAGGGTGGATTAATACACGCGATGTGCTATTTCGTCCTTTCTTTTTTGTAAATATAAAATGTTTTGTAACTTACAATGCCAATGCGTGGACATAATTTTGTGGATCTAGTTGTAACAGTTAGTATAATATTACAATGAACTTTGTTCATTTATATAACAAAATTTGAAAAACATAATATATTAAACATAAAAATATCCATGAACACACTGAAAGCAGTGAAACAGAAATTTAAAATAACCTTATAGGTTGTTTAATCTGGCACAACAATATTACCTTTCGGAATCATTTCGGAATAAAAATAATAGCACCATTGGAAAGAGCAGGAAAAAATCTATCGATATATATCCTTGGTTCTTTTTTCAGAGACTTGGTACACGATTACACAGGCACACAAAAAAAAAGTGGTCTGTTACTGAGACTTGACATACTCTCTCTTATGCATTTTGACGCGTTGAATCCGAATCCGAAGCCAGAATTGCGCCATAACCCCTCAGTTTTTTTTTAAATCATGTAAAACCACCCCTAAATCGAAAAATCCGGGATATTCCGCTTTTAACGTTGGGAAAATTTCTATTGTTTGGGAATTCAGTAATTTGAATTCCCGCGGTTATGCTCAGCTCGGTACGACTCACGGCGCTGCCACGGCGCGGCAGCACCTCGCGGCCTCTCGGCGGAACAGCCGAGACACTACACTGATTCACAAGGTGAATTCGCGCTTTTTGGTCTCTCTCGCTCTCTCACATACACATGTGAGAGAGATTGTGATTTGATTCGCGAAGTGAATCGTGAAGGCTAAGAAGACGGAAGTGCTCACTCTTTGAAAAACTCAGTCTGCGGCTGCTACTAAAACGGCAGCAGTTCTCACCCAGACCCGGTATAGTCTACAGTGTGCTCGCTGCGAGGCTGCATGGTGACTAGTATGGTGCCTCATACTCGGACTCTCGTCTCATTCAGCGGATCATCTCACACGGCATCTACTCATACAAAGCGGCTCACTGTTCGGTAGTGAAGCGTGCTCGACACGAGGCCGCTCTCTCTCACTCTCTCAATGTACATACGGCGTGCTCGCAACGAGGACGCATGGACTTTTACACGGCATACTCTCGGTCAGCTGTATCTCTCAAACGGAACTTCTCATACGGCAGTGCTTTCATACGGCAGTGCTTCTCACACGGCAGCATCTGACATGGCATAGTCTCACCGGCTCGCTGCCTCTAGCTAGCCATGAGGCAACCACTCTCGGTAACCGTTACGCAAGACTCAACTGGCGGTGCTCAACTGGCTTTTACCAACTCTCCTGTTTCACTGGCTCCTCTCACTGGCTACAACTCTTCTCACTGGGTACAACTCTTCTCGCTTGCTATAACTCATCTGCGGTTACAACTCAATTGGCTTCATCTCTATGGACTGTGTGATTCAACCGGCTTCCTCATTCTTCTCCAAATTAATATAATTTCTATGAAGCTAAGGTAAACTCACACACACACCTACACACAGCCATTTTGATGACTCAAGCAAGCAGTAATCTCATATGAAGTACTCTGCACATATAATTCTTGTCAAGTCTCAACCACAAGAAATCAATAACATTCATTGTGTGTATTTATGCTAGCAGTAAACTCAACGGAATTTACTAATTCAAACTCAGCAATTCTCTGAAATCTCACTCACATAGAAACACTCAAACATAATCTTTGTAACACTCATACACTCAAACATAAACTTGTAACACTCAGATACTCAACCAAGCTTTGTAATATTCAACCAATTTATGTAATAGAGTTAAGTTTATAGACCGTTTTATAATATACTGAAATTTAATTTATTAAAGTGTTTGGCTCTCAATTTATTTGTAAACACCCACAGCATGTCCTCATTAAAAATTATGGCATTCTCAAACATTTTGGTCCTTCGAGCCGGATTAAACATGCTGTGGTGTGTATTAGAGCCAGTGAACTTTACTCATTATTAAACTGTTTTCATGCATTGGATCCACGTCGGAAAAACTCGAGAGGATGCTGGGGCCAAGGAGATTGACATACTCATGGATGTGATTCTCACCAGTGACTTGGACACGCTCAATATTCAAACGGACAACCTCAAGGAAGGAACGGACAAACTCTTACTACATGTGGATGTACATATGCACACACCTGTGCCGGTGTACAAATTCATCGCTGCCTTGGCAGCTTACTCAGTAAGATGCTTCACCGGACTACTACAAGAACATCTCAGTCGAATTGATACATTGAATGTGCATTACTCATCTCTCTTGCACCTATTGGAAATAATCTCAAGTAATATCATTTTATTGTGGCGGTCACAATAGTCAACAGATGTATCGAGATGAAGAGATGCAACTACACTGCTGTGCTTCAGAGGATGGATTTGTGCATCAATAACTGCATATTACACATAGGTATAAGACCATGGAATTTTCACTCAAGATGGATCACGTGGATAAAATCAATCAAAAATTGGATTTCGGCGCAATCACTCATACTCAAGGTCAACTCAGATGCAACACTCACTTACTTAATGTTCATTACTTGCAACTGCATTAGAATGATACGACACACCGGTAACATCTCATAAACTTGGATCATGAGTCTATTTAATATCAGAATTATGATTTATCTCAAAAGATGCTATTCGAAGACTCAACGCTCCACGGCAATGCTCATCTATCCCAATGATTGGAATTGGAGGTACGCAATCAACTCACACATTAGGAAAGGTTCAAACAGACTTACAGCCCATCCACAAAATCTCAAGGTTAGGATCATTGCTCACATTATACGCCAATTCTCATCAACTCTGACATCAGAGAAATGTGAGCAGCTTATGTGTAACCATGTGCAGAAATTATTCTTGGCAGATCCTACCATTTTGTAAACCTCAACCTGTGGATGTACTCATTGGTGCTGAATGCTATGATCAAATTATCAATCTAACCTCATCTAGAGCAGTGTGATAGAACCTATCGCAGAATCATCAATTTTGGCTGGGCATTACTCAAACAATTCAAATCATCTGTTCAATGGAAATCAATACATCAAGATCGGATTGGACTTAACGCAGAAGAATTAAGGAAATTACTCACACGCTTCTGGGTTAAGAAAAACCACTCTCAACAACTAGAGGCAAACTCAAGAAGAAAGAAGCATTGTGTAAGCAGCACATTGTTCACACAATGAAACCATCAAGTGAGGTTATCTCAAACATCGGCTGATGCACAGAACAACTCATTTGGCAAAGCTCAAGCGTACCTCAAGCAGTTACTGTCAATTTCACTCATGACAGCATCTATAAAAAATGGTACTACTCATTTCATGGATAAATAAACCGGACCAACTCACACACGTCGGTCAGCAACCTCACAAGGGCCATGCAGTTATCAGGATTCTGCACGGCGGGCGGCTATCCATGAGCCAAATTGTAAATTCAATTTGTCGATGTTTCTTAAGGAATTCCTCACCAGCAACTCAATTTATAGATTATGATGATTGCGTCACGAGATTACTCAAATTATAACGGATTTCACTTCGAATAAATTCAAATCAGAATTATATTGCCGCTCACTCAAGAAAAATTCACAACCAGATAACTCTTTCTCAACACTCACCACTACTCGATCCCGCATGGACAATCTCATCGGTGGATATTCTTTCAAATTCTCCTACAAGAGCTGTGGCTACTCAAGTACTCATGGGACAAACAAGTTCAACTCAATTGCCAAGAATGGCTGCACCTTCGAGAAGATTTCACTCAACTGGATTCGGGTCTCAAAACTAATGGCTTTTCGAATGCTTCGCAACAGGCAACAGCTACAGCACTCAATATTATATCCACATTTCTCACGATTGGATTATTATTTATAGTCTCATTAAGACGGAAGGCAACACTTAACCCAGACTCCATATTAAGGTTGGAGTTCAGAGCGGCAAGGTTTACTCAAGGTATGTTTGGACAAAGTTCAACTGCCAAGCGCTGATGTTCATTTATGGACAGATCAGAATATGGTATGCACACTCATAATCTCACGTGCCTTACGATGGAAAGAATCTGTTGGAATGAGGGTAACACTCAGTCAAGGAATAGCTCCAACAACCAAGGGAAGACAATCATCATGGACATCTCAAGCTGACTCAAAAAAGGGGAACACTTTCCAGAAAGAGGCAAAGGTCACACTCACTGCAGCCACATCACATAAGGAAATTTCATGGGATCTCGTCAATACACACTCATTACTCATTAGATTACTCAAAATTACTGGCTAGCTAATGCTAGCTGGTGATCATTCCAAGGCAAACGGCAAAGTTCAACAAAGACGAGATTCACAGCTGATATAATCAGCAAAGAAAAAATCTTCTGGATCAAGAAAACTCAGCAAGTTCGTTTTCAATACTGAACTCAATATGCTGAAATATCTCAAGTCCCACGGATTCATCTACTCAATAGATTGACTGTATAGACTCAGATGGAATCATCATGGTAGGAGATCGGTTTTACAAAACTCAACTGGAATATCACTCAACATCCAGTAACATTATTACGGTGCAGTCAACTCATCACTGATCATTCGGAATTCTCACATACCAATATTTCTCGGTGGCACCAAGAAAACTCACTCTGCACACATCAGGCAGGAAATTTGGATTATTGGAAGCAGAGTTCCGGCCAAGTTATTTACTCAAGATTCTGTAACTTGTGCAAGGTATCGGACTCATCGGACTCAGCAACTCATGGGGCAACTATCCAGTGCACTGGAACACCCCATCACAACCCTTCACTCACACTGGGATCAATTTAGCAGGACCACTCATCAACTCATCGAAGGGACGTGAATCCAAAAACATACAAGTGCTGGATTTGTATTTGTGTGCTCTCTCTCACAGCATTGTCATCAGCTGTTCATCTATACATGGTCAGTGGCTACTCATCCGAATGGTATCAATACGGCATACATATGGTTTATTTCAAATGGAGAACTACCTTCGCAACATTCTCTACAACAAACTCAACTTGGTACAACTCACATCAATGATGGCACTCCATGGATACTCAACCCACCTGCAGCATTTCGTATAATGTAAGTGGAAAGCAGTGGTGAATTCAATAATATTTCATCGCTAACAGACCATGGACAACATTATTCTCAAATTGGAATTTCATCATCCTTGCTGACTCAATTGAAGATTTGCTCAACTCAAAGCCGTTACAACCACTCCAAAAGGATTCAGAAGATACACTCACTTTGGCTTTGTTCTCATCATCAAGGTATTAAACTCAATGTTTCACTTGGATTCTAACTGTCAATGCATTTCAGCTGTCCAGTTGGGAAACTCCTTCATGGATGACTCAGTAACTCTGACAGCAAGTCTTCTCAACAACGGGCTCCATCAACATCAAGAAGGCATCACTCATCTTACGAAACCAAGTGGAATTCATGGTACTCAATACGGATAATCCTCACATAGTATATGGCTACTCTCAGAAGATGCAGGACTACATCATCAAGGAACTTTCTCATCGGCAAGGCATTGAACTCAGTGCCTGAACCAAGCTCACTCACCTTCAAGGAATCAAGGCTTTCCAAATGGCAACTCATTCAACGGATCACTCAGCAATTTTGGAAGCATTGGTCAACTCAATACCTTCAACGGCTTCAATCAATTTCAAAATGGCATCATCCCTCTCATGAGATAAAAGTGGGTTCCATGGTACTACTCACGGATGAACACTCACCCCCAAGCAAATGACCACTCGCAAGAGTCACTCAACTTCACCCTGGAACTGACAATCTCACCAGAGTTGTAACAATAAAGACGGCCACCACTCAACTCACCCGCCCAATTGCAAAACTCGCCATCTTGCCAGTGCCAATTGGAATTTAAATCAACCTGGCGGTTGATGGCGGGCGGAATGTTTGGGAATTCAGTAATTTGAATTCCCGCGGTTATGCTCAGCTCGGTACGACTCACGGCGCTGCCACGGCGCGGCAGCACCTCGCGGCCTCTCGGCGGAACAGCCGAGACACTACACTGATTCACAAGGTGAATTCGCGCTTTTTCGGTCTCTCTCGCTCTCTCACATGCACATGTGAGAGAGATTGTGATTTGATTCGCGAAGTGAATCGTGAAGGCCAAGAAGACGGAAGTGCTCACTCTTTGAAAAACTTAGTCTGCGGCTGCTACTAAAACGGCAGCAGTTCTCACCCAGACCCGGTATAGTCTACAGTGTGCTCGCTGCGAGGCTGCATGGTGACTAGTATGGTGCCTCATACTCGGACTCTCGTCTCATTCAGCGGATCATCTCACACGGCATCTACTCATACAAAGCGGCTCACTGTTCGGTAGTGAAGCGTGCTCGACACGAGGCCGCTCTCTCTCACTCTCTCAATGTACATACGGCGTGCTCGCAACGAGGACGCATGGACTTTTACACGGCATACTCTCAGTCAGCTGTATCTCTCAAACGGAACTTCTCATACGGCAGTGCTTTCATACGGCAGTGCTTCTCACACGGCAGCTTCTGACATGGCATAGTCTCACCGGCTCGCTGCCTCAGCTAGCCATGAGGCAACCACTCTCGGTAACCGTTACGCAAGACTCAACTGGCGGTGCTCAACTGGCTTTTACCAACTCTCCTGTTTCACTGGCTCCTCTCACTGGCTACAACTCTTTTCACTGGGCACAACTCTTCTCGCTTGCTATAACTCATCTGCGGTTACAACTCAATTGGCTTCATCTCTATGGACTGTGTGATTCAACCGGCTTCCTCATTCTTCTCCAAATTAATATAATTTCTATGAAGCTAAGGTAAACTCACACACACACCTACACACAGCCATTTTGATGACTCAAGCAAGCAGTAATCTCATATGAAGTACTCTGCACATATAATTCTTGTCAAGTCTCAACCACAAGAAATCAATAACATTCATTGTGTGTATTTATGCTAGCAGTAAACTCAACGGAATTTACTAATTCAAACTCAGCAATTCTCTGAAATCTCACTCACATAGAAACACTCAAACATAATCTTTGTAACACTCATACACTCAAACATAAACTTGTAACACTAAGATACTCAACCAAGCTTTGTAATATTCAACCAATTTATGTAATAGAGTTAAGTTTATAGACCGTTTTATAATATACTGAAATTTAATTTATTAAAGTGTTTGGCTCTCAATTTATTTGTAAACACCCACAGCATGTCCTCATTAAAAATTATGGCATTCTCAAACATCTATAAACTGCCTAAAAATTGCTGCAGATCTAAAGCTATACACATTTTGAGGCGCTGAATCCGAATCCAAAGGCAGATTCGTGCCATTACCCCTAAGTTCTTTTTAAATCGTGGAAAACCACCCCTCAATCGAAAAATCCAGAAATTCCGCTTTTAACATTAGGAAAATTTGAATAAACTGCCTAAAAATGACTGCAGATCTGGAACTATACACATTTTGAGGCGCTAAATCCGAATCCAAAGGCAGATTTGTGCCTTCACCCTTCAGCTCTTTTTAAATCGTGGAAAACAACCCCTAAATTGAAAAATCCGGAATATTCCGCTTTTAACGTTGGGCAAATTGGTATAAACTGCATAAAAATGACTGCAGGCTGGAGCTATACACATTTTGAGGCGCTCAATCCGAATCCAAAGGCAGATTTGTGCCATCACCCCTCAGCTCTTTTTAAATCATGGAAAACCACCCCTAAATTGAAAAAGCCGGAATATTCCGCTTTTAACATTGGGCAAATTGGTATAAACTGCCTAAAAATGACTGCAAATCTACTGCTATATATATTTTGAGGCACTGAATCCGAATTCGAAACGAGATTTACGACATTCCCTCTCTTTTTTTTCAATCACGGAAAACCACCCCTAACATAGAAAAATTCGAAAAATTCAGCTTTTGAGCCTTTCTCAAACCCGGAACCCTTGAACTTATAACCCGAAACCTTGAAACCTTCAACGCTTAAACTGAACCCTTAAATCCTGAACCCATAAATCCTGAATCCCTTAAACCTGAACCATTAAATCCTGAACTCCTTAACCCTGAATCCTTTAATTCCAAACCCTAATATCCTTAAACATTAAACCCACAACCCTTTAACGCTCAATCGTTTAAACCCTTAACCGTTGAACCCTGAACTCTTGAACCCTTAAAATCTTAGATCCTGAACCCTTAAGCCCTCAACCCATGAACGATGAACCACTAAACTCCGAACCCTTATATGGTCAACAAGAAATGCGCTCAATCCTATCCGAATCCAAAGGCAGATTTATGCCATTACCCCTTAGTTCTTTTTAAATCGTGGAAAACCACCCCTTAATCGAAATATCTGGAATATTCCGCTTTTAACATTAGGCAAATTTGTATAAACTGCCTAAAAATGACTGCAGATCTAATGCTATACATATTTTGAGGCACTGAATCCGAATTCCAAACGAGATTTACGACATTCCCTCTCCTTTTTTTTAATCACGGAAAACCACTCCCAACATCGAAAAATTCGAAAAATTCAGCTTTTACCCTTTTAACCTTTAAACCCTGAACCCTTAAACGTATAACCTTTAAACCCGAAACCTTATAACCCTTAACGCTTTAACCTGGAACCTTTAAACCCATACTCCATAAATCCTGAACCCCTTAAACCTGAACTTTTAAATCCAGAACCCTTTAACCCTTAATCCTTTAATCCCCAACCCTAAAATCCTTAAACATTGAACCCACAACCCTTTAATCCTTAACCGTTGAACCCTGAACTCTTAAACCCTTAGAACCTGAACCCTTAAGCCCTCAACCCTTAAACCCTTATACGATGAACCACTAAACTCTGAACCCTTAAAACATCAACCTTGAAATCTAATGGTATGTCTGTCCCTCAAAACCCTTAAAAAGTAAAAACTGAAACCCTCAGCTCTTAAACCCTCAACCATTAAACCTTGCGTCTTTAAAAAACTAATTCAATTCTCTCTTTTTCGCTTATAGCGGATTCTCTTATCCTCAAATGACCTGTGTAAAGGATTTCTGGATCTTTTTTTATCACTTTGATTAGTTTCTCTTTTCAACATCCAGCAGTAGTCAGCCATCATATTAACACCCCAAGTGCCTTGATATCTCCTCTCCATTTCTTTTAGGTCTTGGTGAACCGCTCACCTTGCTCTTCGCTGTAGTCACCTAAGTTCTCAGGAAAATATTGCAAATGTGAGTGCAAAAAATGTAATTTCACACTCATCAAACAACCTAAACGTTCGTAATTATCGAATAAATCTGAAACAATTTGTTCATATTCCTGACTTTTCTGATTACCTAAAAAATTTTCAGCAATACTTGACGGCCCTCAAATTCGAAGAATATTTCGAGATCCTAATTTCATCAACACAATGAACGAAACAGAAAAGTTAGCATGGCTCAGTTTTCAAAATATTCCTGAAAATTTTTTAGGTAATCAGAAAAGTCAGGAATATGAACAAATTGTTTCAGATTTATTCGATAACTGCGAACGTTTAGGTTGTTTGATGAGAGTGAAATTACATTTTTTGCTCGCCCATTTGCAATACTTTCCTGAAAACTTAGGTGACTACAGCGAAGAGCAAGGTGAGCGATTTCACGAAGACCTTATAGAAATGGAGAGGAGATATCAAGGCACCTGAGGTATTAATATGATGGCTGACTACTGCAAGATGTTGGAAAGAGAAACTAACCCAGGTGATAAAAAAAGATCCAGAAATCCTTTACACAGGTCATTTGAGGATAAGAGAATCCGCTATAAGCGAAAAAGAGAGAATTGAATTAGTTTTTTAAAGACGCAAGGTTTAATGGTTGAGGGTTTAGGAGCTGAGGGTTTCAGTTTTTACTTTTTAAGGGTTTTAAGGGATGGTTAATGGTTTGAGGGTTGATGCTTTAAGGGTTCAGAGTTTAATGGTTCATCGTTCAAGGGTTTAAGGGTTCAAGGTTTAAGGGTTGAGGGCTTAAGGGATCAGGATCTGAGGGTTTAAGGGTTTAAGAGTTCAGGGTTCAACGGTTAAGAGTTTAAAAGATTGAGGATTAAAGGGCTATGGGTTCAATGTTTAAGGATTCTAGAGTTGGGGATTAAAGAATTCAGGGTTAAAGTGTTCAGGATTAAAGGGTTTTAGCGTTGAGGGCTTCAAGGTTTAGGGTTTAAGAGTTATAAGTTCAAGGATTCAGGGTTTACGGGTTGAAAGGGTCAAAAGCTGAATTTTTCGAATTTTTCGATGTAGCGGTGGTTTTCCGTGATTGAAAAAAAAGTAGAGGGAATGTAGTAAATCTCGTTTCGAATTCGGATTAAGTGCCTCAAAGTATGTATAGCAGTACATCTGCAGTAATGTTTAGGCAGTTTTCACAAATTTTCCCAACGTTAATAGCGGAATATACCGGATTTTTCGATTTAGGGGTGGTTTTCCACAATTTAAAAAAGAATGAGGGGTGATGGCACAAATATGCCTTTGGATTCAGATTCAGCGCCTCAAAATGTGTATGGCTTTAGATGTGCAGTAATTTTTAGGCAGTTTATAAAAATTTTCCCAACGTTAAAAGCGGAATATCCCGGATTTTTCGATTTAGGTGTGGTTTCATACGATTTAAAAAAAACTGAGGGGTGATGGCGCAATTCTGGCTTCAGATTCGGATTCAGCGCGTCAAAATGCATAAGAGGGGGTATGTCAAGTCTCAGTAACAGACCACTTTTTTTTTTGTGTGCCTGTGTAATCAATGGCCTGTTTCAGCTGGACGTACCGTTAGGCAGCCCTGCTGTGAGTCAACAAGGAACCTGCCGACCAACGGATACTCGCTCAGAAGGCCACATATGGTCTCCTGCACTAGGGACACGACAACGGCGACGGAAAATACTTTAAGCCCCGCAACAGACCCGGACTGCATATGCGACCCAGCAGAGCCGAACGTCCTGTGCCGCATCTGCCAGTTGCGGTTCCGCATCATAATGGCGTCAAGGCACAGGACATGACGGGGTTAAAAAAAAGTGTCGTGAAAAAGACCAGGAGGTCGACGTCGGCATGTATAATTATTAAAATTAAAATAAAAGTGCGGATCGCTATACTCTAGCCTTACCTTATTAAACTACTCCAATAATCCCTAGAATCTCTCAAATATATAATTTAAAAGGACTAGGAATTAGATGATTGAAACTATTAACTACATTACCTATCACTGAAGTTATCAGATCGTTATTAAAGCTAACATCTCGCATTCAACCTCACCACTCGCACTAATAAATACATTTATACATATAATTAGCGTATATTGACCGAAACATAAAAGCATTTACACGTAGTGCATTTCTCAGGTGAGTGGTCAAAGCCAAGGAGATGCCTTCGCAGAGCAGTTTTAAATATGCTTAGAGACGAAAAGTCTTATCGCAGCAGGCAGTGAATTCCATACGCGTACATCTAGCCCTTGATAAGATCTATCACCAGTTTTGCTGCACGTCAGGGTTATTGTTGTTAACTCCTTAATTTCACTTCTAGCAACGGCTCTGGGTACATACCTAGAAAAGAGACTTTCCAGATAATCAGAAGTATGCATGCGCATGATCTTCCGCATAAGTACCGCCATGAAATGGTGACTCCTCGTATCAGGGCGCAGCCAGCCCAGAGCTAATCTATGAAGGGAAATATGATCAAACCGTCTTACATGTAATACATATCTCGCACTGGTGTTCTGAAGTCGTATTTTTTCATTTTTCCCCTTAGATCTCGAGAAGTATAAAGAAAAGCCATCGAGCAGTAATCCAAGTACGGGATAGCAAAAAAAGAGGAATCCAAGCCAAGTGAAACCTAAAACCTTTTCACTCACTTCCTACCTTATCGACCTCCTACGGTATAGTAGACACGACTACTTATCCGCCTTAGGCCTCTTCCCGTCGGACGACGCGTCGGTATCTTACCCGAGAGGTAATAGAGAAGGGGTGTAAATCCCAAATAGATGTCCCATTTAATTCCAATCTCACACGTCGCCGTAAATATACATTACATAAACCACAGCAGCGGCGCCCCTTTTTATTATAAAATATAATAGGAGAAGCAATTTAATTATCATATAGTATAGCAATTGATAAGCGAAACTGGGTATTAAATTGTGGCAAAAATACAAAATGGTGCGACAAACGCAGCCGTAATTGTTGAAACGCGTACAATTAATATTAATTATAGATATTAGTATATGACCGTAGGAAAGAACTTACTACCCCAACCACTCTCAGGGAAGTTGAAATGATCTGAATATCATAATTACAGTTAGTTCTATCATTGGTGTTATTCATTCCCGATCGCTGGGGAGCAGGGTAACATAAACGAGTCGCAACCTTTTAACAAGCTAATACGAACAAAATATCAGCCTACATAAATCTCAACCGACCAATCGGGGCGCCATTAAGATAAAAAGTAGTGTTAGCCAACCAATGCAAAACCGGGCAAGAATTGAAATCACAGAATTATCCAAAACACGCTGCGGCCAACACTGTAGAAAAACGGGTAGAACATGATTTCGTGAACAAAAGCTCTTTGATTGTGGGGCCGAATAGGTAACTATTGGCCGGTTTCCAGAATCGAGACTAATATCGACGGTACAGCAACACATTAATGGATAAAAATTACAAGTATAACGTGAACTTCGCCAGGCAACCATATCATAAATACATCTTTAAGAAAATAGCGCGTCAATAATATAGGACGACATGAAAAATGGGCAAGGAGGGCCTCGGCAAAACTTAATAGGAAAACACCAGGATAAAATTTATTTGACAGTCAAATCCCCGGACTTTAACACGTTGAAGGCGAGACACAGACCAAAGAAACCCTACTAACCAGACTAACCCGATATCTATTACTAACCCGACGGCATAAGGGAGAAATCTAGACCTCGGAGCCCAGTAGAAATAATATTAAGAAACAACACATCAGAGTACCCAATAAAACCGGCCGATCCTGTGTGCTTGCAGACTAACGTTTGAAGCAATGAACACAAGGAACCCGTTGATACAGCCTATTTCGGGAAGCCGAGGAGTCATCATCGAGCAGCTGATACCGCTCGCAACGTCCAGCACAGCATCGAAGATAATACAGCAAATTAACTTGGAACTGTTATTGCACCAAAGGGAGCGACTGCTGGACGCATGGCGCTCCATAACGCAACACTGCAATAATATGGTAGCGTGCCGGCATCAATAGCAGCTGAAGAGCATCTATAAACAAGACGGATACACACAAGGACATCGATAGGGCTCTGGAACTACTAGAAGGGCAAGGATCGCGAAGAGCTACCCGAATTCGACGAGCATGGTTCTCTGCTGTCGGAAAGATCAGCCGTTACTTATTTGGAACTCTGAATGAGACAGCGGAAGAAGGAATTAAAGGGCTTATAGATAGAGCACAAGATAAAACCAGGCAATTATCAAACCTCTTTCTAAACCAAATGGAGGTCGTATACAAGGAGTTTGGAGCAGTACAAATGAAGGGAGAGGAGCTAGAGCGGAAAACACAGATCCTGGATCAACATCAACAAGATTCGCAAAAAGAAGTCGCAATGATAGTAGCAACACAGCTTCTCGAAGAAAATGTACTGCAGTATGAAATTGACATACAAACTCTGACCGACACAATTCTATTTGCTTAACAAGGGTCCATTCACCCGCGGTTTCTGAACCTCACGCAGATCCGAGAGATGGCGGTTTTGATATCTAGAACAATCACGGAAGCGGCTTTTCCAGCTTCAACAGATGAGAATGACATATCGGAGTTAGTAATGATATCAGACGTGACAATCCTACTACACAACTTCCAATTAGTCTAACATATCGCATTGCCCTTAATTGATTTTAATACCTATCAACTTTTTAAAGTCTTACCATTGCCAGTTTTTCAAAGAACAGTTAATAAATCTAATAACTTTGCTTATATCTGGCCCAGTTCACAATACTTTGCGGTTAGTGTCAGTAAAAACACGTATATGAATATAGACTCAACGTCGCTGGGTAATTTCAAAACATTAAACAAGGGCTACATATGCCGGGAGACAGAGCCAGACCAAATCCTCATCGAACGCGCGGAGTGTGAGGTAAAATTGGCCGCGCACATCCCAATCCAAAACTTTTCCCAGTGCGAAGTAAAAATAGCCTAGAAGGTTGGACGCAACCTTTTGGGCGCGCTTGAACAACCCAAATACGTGGGTTTTTTCAGCTGAGGGGCGGAAAAAGATGACAGTGAATTGTAAAAGGGCAGCGAACGTTAACCTTGATATACGAGGTTCGAGCATTTTAATCTTGCCCGCCAGATGTGCGGCGCGCTCCGACTTGGTGAGATTAGTAGCGACGCGGGAAATCGTAACGAATCTCACGATTCAAACATTTGATGAAATGCCCTTGGACGTTTCAGCGATCTTGAATGACACTAACGCTTAGTAGAAAATTTAGTAAACGTGATAATCGTCTAGGTATCGCTAAAAGGCAGTACCTCAACATGACTACTTAAAACAGGCAAGGACTTGCGGGAGATAATCGACAATGCCCATGCTCCCGAGCAATATAAAACTATGTCTCATCAACTCTCTACCTTTAAGGAGGCCGTGACCTATTCAGGCAGTAACATAATCCTAGTAGTAATAATAATAGTAATCGTATCGAAGTTGCCAACGTGAGGGGTATCCCGCTACTAAAAAGAAATAGAGAGTTTTCAGAGCAACGAGAGGACAACTGGCCTGCCGTACGACAAGAAATCGGAGGTCGGTTGTACTATTCCACCTCCTCAGGTCGAGTACTGAGCCTACCCTCACTCCTCGACATCGGCGACGACCATCGACGTCATCTCCGAATGTCGAGCATGGCCAGAGCTTCTGAGAGCACGAAGACATGAAGGGGGTGGACCCCAGAACGAACGGCGCAATGAATATGCATTTACACTGAGAACATTATCCGGTCGAAACAATTCAATATCAAAAGAAAATTAATAAATCAAGCTATCGAAGCTCATTCAATTGTTGATTAACTAATTAAATTATAATTCTCCTGATTAAGACACGAGGGTTGCATATCTCATGGTGAGAACAAAAATTTTCTCAGTGTTCGTTTATTTTTATTACTTTATATTAAACTAGCGAGAGAGAGAGATGTCAGTTATGCAGAATTGTAAATGTTAGCTACACATACACAAACACTGCACTACACATCATGCATAATTGTAAACATAAATACACACATTTATATTTTAGAATTTTATCTTACACTCCTCCCATAACACGGCTAATTCGAGTCAACCTAACCAATCGAAGAACCTAGCAACCGGAACTCAATCAAAACAACTCAGCAAGTCAACAATAAGAACAACAAAGCAAACAGAACTTACGAGAAATAACCTAGGAAATCGAATAACCAGAACAATCGCTAGGTCGAGCTAACCTAAGCAATCAAAACAAACCTAGCAATTCAAAAAGTCATCAGAACGACCACTACTTTAAGCCATCCTAAGAAAAAAAAGAAAAAACAAAAAAACAAAAAAAGCCTAATCAATGGATGGATCAACCGTGACCGAACGAGCCGAAAAATTTCCAAAATTTTTAGGGCTAGGGGTACTTTTGATCGCCCGGATGTGCGATCTCGCGACCTCGGAAGTGTTACGTGTGAAAACATTCCACACGCGAGTTCGGTCGTACAAATAAAGATGCGAATCAGCATTCGAAGCGTCGAGAACATTCGGCACTACATCGCGTCTATGGCGCGTGGAAACCGGAGTCAGTCAAATCGGTCGAAGCGGCCGAAACTGCGAAATAGGCACTAGGGGAAGAACGAAGTTCGACGTGCAGCCGATCCTCACCTATGATTAATTAGGAAACTGGGAGACACTGCATCGCGGATATGAAAAGCGGCGCATCTGGCCTCCGCGTCCCTACTCCTATTCCTACTAGCCACGGGGAACCTATGAGAGAGGTATAGACGACACAACGACTCCAAAACGAGATAGGATGACGACAGAGTCTTCAGCCATCAACCCACGAGGAAGCCACGAAGCCACGATTTAGACGATTCATCCGCGCCGGGCACATATATATATATATACACATACACATTAGGACACCTCTCTCTCGCGCAATTGAGTATTGAATAAATACCAACAGCTTACCTATACTTCTCGCCATCTGATTTTTTATTTCGCGTAAAATCAACCTCTCGGGGTGCGTAACACAGAGTGGCCGGGAACTAAAAGATACCCCTTCACACGTAACATTATAATATACGTAATTTCCCGTACGCAAGCTTCTCGTAAATAAGGTAGAAATGCGCATAAGGCAGAAAGGAAGTTGATATTGGAAAAAATCTAAAACCTAAATACCTGGTGGACGCCAGTATCCAGAAAAAGAGGTAGATGCGCTCACAAGACAGAAAGTAAGTTGATAATTATAAGAATCTGTAACTCAAATTCCCGGGCGATCTGAGCTTCCCATATAAGATGTATATTGGCGCGTGCAAGACAGAAAACGGCTTATCAATTGACTTTCTGTCTTACACGCGTGTTTACCTCTTCTACTGAAAAGTTGCATTCCCCGGGTGTTTGGGATTGAGATTTTTGTATTAAGCCACTTTCTGCAGCACGAGCGCTAAAATATTTCTTGTTCGGGAAACTCACGTCACCCGGGTATTTGGGTTATAGATATTTTCTATTATCAACTCGCTCTCTGTCATACTCGCGCATCTACTTCTTCATCTAGGAACTGTGGTCCTCCTGGTATTTGGCTTTTAGATTGATTCGATTATCAACTTGCTTTCTGTCTTACGAGTGCATTTATCTCATCAACGGGAAGAACGCGTCTCCTGAGAATCTGAGTTTCAGATTTTTACTATTATCAACTTCCTTTCTGTCTTACACGTGCATCTACCTCTTCTTCTGAGAACTGGCGCCACCGGGGAAAATGTATTTCAGATTTTTTTATTATCAAGCTGCTTTCTGTCTTACGCACGCGTCTACCTCTTCTACTGTAAACTCGCGTCTACCGGGTATATGTGTTTCAGATTAGCTTATTATTACATCGCTTTCTTTCGTACGCTCACGCGTCACCCCCTTCTACGCGGAACACGCGTTCCCCGGGTAGTTGGGTTTGAGATTATTGTATTATCAAGCAGCTTTCTGTCTTACGCTCGCCAATATATTTCTTCTACGGGAAACTCGCGTCTCCCGGATAATTGAGTTTTCGATTTTATTATTATCAAGCCCCTTTCTGTCTTACGAGCTCGTTTACTTCCTCTATGGGAAACTTGCGTCCCCCGCGTATTTGGGTTTTAGATTTCTTCTATTATCTACGTGCTTTCTGTCATGTGAACTGTCTTCCCGTTGTATGTGATTCAGATTATTTTATTATCATGCCGCCTTCTGTCTTACGCACACGCGTAACCCGCTTCTACTGGGAACTCGCGTACCCCGGGTATTTGGGTTTGTGATTTTTGTATTATGAAGCCGTTTTTCGACTTACCAGCGCGACTACCTTATCTACGATAGCTTGCTCTCCCGGATATTTGTGTTTAAGATTTTTGTATTATCAAGCTGCTTTCTGTCTTACGTGCGCGTCTACCTCATCTACGGGAAGCTTGCGCCCTCCGGGTATTTGAAATTTAGATTTTTTCTATTATTAACTTGCTTTCTGTCCTACGCGCGCCCATATATCTCTTCTACGGGAAACTCGCGTCCCCGGATAATTGAGTTTTAGATTTTTTTCATGATCAACTTGCTTTCTGTCTTACGCGCACGTCTACCTCATCTACAGAAAGCTTGCGCCCCCGGGTATTGAAGTTTTTCATTTTCTCTATTACCAACTTGCTTTCAGTCTTACGCGCGTATCTACCTCTACTTCTGAGAATTAGCGTCTCCCGGCTATATGTGTTTTAGATTTCTTTATTATCAAGCCGCTTTCTGTATTACGCGCGCGACTAACTCTTCTAGTGGGAACTCGCGTCCCCCGGGTATTAATGTTTATAATGTTTTACGATAGTACGTGATAACGTCGATTTCTTTCGTACGCTCACGCAGTACCGCCTTCTATATGAGACTCACTTCCCCGGGTACTTGGCCTCAAGACTTTACTTTATTGGCAGACCGGATAATGTGGTACTCGCGCGCGTTCTGCTCTTCCTCAGTAAACTTGCATCCCGCAGGTATTTGGGTCTGATATTTTTATATTACCAAGCCGCTTTCTGTCTTACGCACGCGTCTCTCTCATCTACGGGAAGCTGGCATCCCCGGGGTATTTGAGTTTTAGATTTTTTCTATTATCAACTTGCTCTCCTTCTTACGCGTGCATCTTTCTCTTCATCGGGGAACTGGCTCCCCGGTATATGTGTTTCAGATTATTTTATTGTCACGTCACTTTCTGTCTTACGCTCACGCGTACCCGCTTCTGCTGGGATCTCGCGTCCCCCGGGAATTTCGGGATTTTTTTATTATGAAGCCGCTTTCTGTCTTACCCGCGCGTCTACCTTATCTATGGATAACTTTTAGTTTTCGCGTCCCCCGGGTACATGGCTAAAAATCTTTACCCGCGTGGACGCAAGTTCCACGTTTGACGGCGTTGACGTACGACAGCGACTTTGTAATAAAATAATCTCTAACTTTGACACCCAGACGACTCATCTTCCTAGTACAAGGTACGTTAAGGATGGGTTTGTAATAAATTACGTATATTATACCTTAGAAAAGAATGAAAGAAAATTGGGGTTATAAGTTGATTATTTACTTAAGCAATTGCTTTTAGGTTATTTACTTTCCTATCTTCTTTTCAGTTATATTTAGTGTTTTCTATTAAATAACTAAAGTCATTACTCGGAGATTCTCTCCTGCACGAGTATATCATTTCTTTTACCTATTTAAGTATCCGAATTTTATTAATTGAATAATTTTTGGTCTTTCACACCGATAGTATAATATTTTTGTAGTGCTTCCCCATCCTTTAGATTTTCGATGAAAGATTTGTTTTGGTCTATTATATTTCGACGGCCTGTCTAAGTGCTCAGTTCTTTCAAGTTGATTTAACGTATAAATTTCATTTTAATAATTTAAATAATATAGTTCAATAAAAATAAATGTATTAAATAATTATGTTATTATATATTGCCTTATATTGAGTTAAATAATAACGTAATTTTTATTTGTCAGAGAAACTCTTAAATAATACAATTTTATTCGAAAAATATCTATGCAAATTAAAGGTGCTTTATTTCTTTTTATCCAATAGTCATTTGCCATGTCGTTCAGTTTAACCTATTGTCTTGTTTACGCCAAATAAAGAACGTGCAAAAAATCGAATGAACTCCTTCGTCGTTTGAATATAGCGCTGTGCTGTGCTCGCAGTGCAGCCAACTCAACAAACCTAAAAACGGTGAAGCAAAAGCGGGTGGCCATTTCTGCCATATTGAAATTTTTTGTCCGAAGCACTGACACACACACACACACACATACACACATACACACACACACACACATACACACACACACCCAGCAGACACACCCGCACACACGCGCGCACGCACACACACACGCACGCACACACACACACAGACACACCGGCACACACGCGCGCACGCACGCACACACACGCACCCACGCACCCACCCACACGCACGCACGCACGCACGCACGCACGCACGCACGCACACACACACACACTACAAATATCTAATGCAATTATTATCTCAATAAAACAGATTTCTTTTTATACAGTAAAAAATTTTCTCATTAATCGATATTTTTTAAAGTCTGTTATTGATTCTAATGTAATTTTTGCTATTGTACCATTTAAAGATATGCACAAGTTTTTACAATAATTAATCTTTATACTTTTATCTTTGATCTTTATTTACTTTTATTTACATCTTATTTACTGTCACTAGACTTATCAGTTTCATCAGAATCACTATTTTCATGAGATGGTCTGTCAATATAAACTTTTGTCAAAACAATGGGATAATATATTAATTTTAAACTATTTAAGTATTTTTACCTGTTTTTAATGAATTTCAAGGAAATCATATGTTAGAAAGTCACGTTTCCGTGTATGGGACGTACGGTGCATCCTCAGGTTTCGTGACTCATAGCAGTAAATAACTCTAAATAATTGATAAAAGCTGTAAACATCTGTGAATAACTGTAAGTAATTGTTATTACTGTCTCAAACCAAACAGTTACAGTTATTTACAGCTATTTTTAGTTTTTTACAGAATCGTTTCCCACTACGGTTTGAAAACGGCTTTTTATGTAGGTAAAATGCCTAGGAAGTAGATGGTTCCCGTAAATATTAAAAATCTATTAAAACTAGAACTTTTAAATAAAAATTTACTAATTAAGAATTTGTTTTATCAAATTACGCGAATGATTTTAATAAGGTCTGTTGCTTTTCTCTACATTAGTTTTTTCTCATTGTCATATTTTATCATAATTTAACTATTAAATAGTTTTTAAATCTTTGTATACGATTCTCTATTAAAACTAATCGATATAAGGAATTTACAATTTTTATGTACATGTCTTAAAATCTTTTCATAACTAAAATTCACCTTATTTCTATGTAATTACTATCAATATTTTTACAGCGACTCTGACGGTTCAAGGAGATATAAGAGTAAATGGCAATATTGTGGATGCGTCTTTCATGAGATGGTGCAGTGGTTTTGTGTATCAAGACGAGTTTTTTATCGGAACCATGACGGTTTCCGAACACATGTGGTTTATGGTAAGTCTGATTAAATGGCTAATATTTTGTAGAAATAATTATTGCTTAGTATTCTTGACAAAATGGTTTGACACTTTTAAACAAAAATATTTTTAAGACCGTATTATGGTTGTGATAAACTCTTGTAGAAAAGAGAATTAATTAACGCGCGTGGCAAAACACTTAATATTGAATTTTAGTTTATTTTACATTTTATTTATCGACAGAAATATCTGCAAAAGTAAATATAAGTTTATTTTTTCTTACTAACAATTACATAATACTTAATATTGAACTATACCCTACTGAAAAAAATCGCGCGAGTAATCGCGCGACTAATCGCGCGAGCAATCGCGTGGGTACTCACGCAAGTACTTGCGTCATGTTATCGATCAAGTCAAGACGCGATAAATCGCGTGATTTCTTGCACGGTTAATCGCGCGATTAGTCGGAAAATTTTTATAAAAAAAAATTACACCAAAAATATGCATAAAAATTATTTTTAATGATAAGAATGAATTACTTCTAAAGATTATAGTTTAAACAGAAAAAGTCCAGCTGATTTCAGCTGAACATCATACCAGAACGTCCCCTGATTATCACGTGATTAACACCTAAAATTCATGTTGATATTATCTCTTAAAAAATATGGTTTTTACATTTTGCTACGAAAATTTGAGTTTTTCTCACATTTAAAGTTATTAATTACAAATTTATATAAGTTAATTATTAATTAGAATAAATTATTTAGCAATGCAACAGTGTTTATAAAAACGGCGTTGTTATTTGTACGACAGAACTGTCGTATATATATATATATATATATATATATATATATATATATATATATATATATATATATATATATATATATATATATAACCCACTTAGAAACATGTAAAAACCACTGTTTTGAGAGTCTGACATGGAAGGGACTATTATTTCTTTAGTCAAACGTCAATCCTTGCCTATTTTTTCTTTAGTCAAGCATCAATTCTTCGACTAAAGAAAATTGAAGGTTAGATTTTATGTATATATAGGTATACCTATCTACAGCGATCTGGCGTACAAATAACAACGGCCTTATAAAAATAATAGTTTAATGAAACATTTGTAGAGAAAACATTATTTATACTGGAATTGTATTTACATATAGGTACGGTACTTACAATTTTTTCGAAGACAAAAAACGGCAGAAAAGAGAAAGTCGAGACGATGTTTAAGGAGTCGCGGGCTCGCGCTACTCGACGCCGACCCGCGATATCAGAAACAGGCGAAGTCAGCATCGACCGCGCCTTCGAGTACTCAATAGTAACTGCCTTGATAGGTGTCGGCGATGACTGTGGAATAGGGTTTGCGTACCCCAGGTCCCCACCACGCACATACACACTACATACACTACATTAGCACGTTGACATGGGCGACGACTGAGAATCTTATCCAAACCTGTCCTTTTAAGTTTCGTTAATGTATATGGTTTGCAACTGATATGAACAAGCGCTACTTAATTATTATCACATACCTTTGAATTAGGAAAAAATCCATATAATAAGTATTATATTATTTTAAATTTACTGCTAAATGCGTTTCCTCTTTCACTGTAAGTTATATAACCATAAGATGTATTTTTATGTATAAAGTACTGCTAATCATGAATATTAAATTTAAAATAAATCAGAATGACTTGTTACAATCCAAGACACAAACATGTAAATATTCTCAAATATATGTGAAGTTATTTTATAAATATGTGTGAATTGGCAATAATTATAAATGCTTTATATTGGCTTGTAACAAATCAACTAAGATTCAATCCTTCTTTTGTTGATATAATGTACCTTAGAATAACAAACCAAAATGCAATGAATTGTTTAATAAGAGAATAGCAAGCATCATTAAATGTAGCTTAGTCTTATATACTTATAACACGGGTGGTAATATGAAAGAGCATTGGCATTTTGTATAGCTTTACAACTGATACTGATGCTACTGCATATTTATTATACTGAAAGTCCTAGTAAAAATTGATTAGTATACGCTTACAAATAATGAATTAGGAAATTGAACGAGTTGTACATCCAATGTACTCTATTATTGGATACGCTAGTTTATTCCAGCCTAACACCAGGCAATATAGTTCGTCTAATGTTCAATTTTTTCAATTTCCTTAATCATACTTCTACGAACCATTCAAAACTCACCGTATAAATTATGAAAAATTTTATAAACTAATTAAATACTCTTATTATAACTAAACATTTTTTCATTCAAAATACTCGGCCAAGTAGAAAATTTTGATAGTATCGGTTTACATGGTATTCTTTAAAGATAAGTATGGTATTGAAAAGACTGTAGCGATAGTATTGTATAGGTCTAAAGTCGTATAAAATGTTAGTGTCCTTGCATACTGCTAACAATAACTCGTAATATTAATAATGGAATACTAGCAAAGCATGACTATAACTTGAAAAAAAATAGAATGACTATTTACAGTCCAAGACACACACAACTGATATTAAATTTTTGTTGTTGTTATGTCTTGGGTAGCAGTATGAAAGAATACTGACATTTCATATAACTTTAGATCCAATACTATTGCTAATGTCACTTCAATGCCAGACTTATGTTTAACAAATGACACGTAAACCAGTACTATCAAAATTTTCTTACTTGGCCGAGTATCTTATTGAGGTGAATTTCAACATATGGTTATATAACTTACAGTGAAAGAGGAAACTCATTTAGCAGTAAATTTAAAATAATATAATACTTATTACATCGATTTTTTCCTAATTCAAAGGTATGTGATAATAATTGAGTAGCGCTTGTTCATATCAGTTGCAAACCATAATACATAACGAAACTGAAAAAGACAGTTTGGATAAGATTCTCAGTCGTCGCCCATGTCAACGTGCTAATGTAGTGTGTATGTGCGTGGTGGGGACCTGGGGTACGCAAACCCTATTCCACAGTCATCGCCGATGCCTATGAAGGTAGTTACTATTGAGTACTTGAAGGCGCGCTTGATGCTGGCCTTCGCTTGTTTTTGATATCGCGGGTCGGCGTCGAGTAGCGCGAGCCCGAGACTCGTTAAACATCGTCTCGTCTTTCTCTTTTCCGCCGTTTTTTGTCTTCGAAAAAATTTTAAGTACCGTACCTATATGTAAATACAATTTGAGTATAAATAATGTAGAGTAATAATATGTCCAGTATAATATATGTTTAGAGATCGGTTAAAATGTATAAATGGATTTTTTCTACAAAATAAATACTGGCCCGTGAATCTATCACTCTATTTTTAAGTAGAAGTGCAATACGATACAAAATATAGGTTACTTATACAATGCACGATTAGTAAAATGTAAAGATCTTTTGAGTACACTATAAATTTATATGAATTTTTTACTTTATCCCCTTTAGAAAAAAGTCGGACCCAAGGAAAACATTTCTAGTAATGAAAGTATTAACAATGATTCTAGACATGTATAGGAATAATAAATGGTATCAATTAAAAATTGAAGCCAATGTAATTATTTGTAGTGGACTTATAAACATGGTTTGTGAATTTATGCAAAAATGTAGTATTCTACATTTAAATAGCTCACCGATAAACTACGAATCATCGGGCCCACCAAGTATGTATGAGAGATCACAGGAACACCCCTTGCCAGAGCATCTCTAGACTTCTCTTTTCCTCCCGAGATGCAATATTATAGAATTTTTTTTAAAAGGATGTGATGGTAACTACACGTAAGTAATTTTTTTATATAGGCTTTGACTTTGTATAAATAGTTGAAAAAATTCTTATGAATTTTAAAAATGAAAAGGAGGTGTTATACATATAGTTATATAATTAAAATAATGTTCGCCAACGCGTATGTAAAGTGCGTAGATTCTATAGAGTTTTGTAGAAGTACTGTGAGCTATTGCGACTCTTGGGCGTTAAGTACGACTTTATGCCCACTGGCTGAATAATTTTGAAATTACAACGAGGCCGCAAAATGTAATTTTACATCCGAGGTACAAAAAGTTTTATGTCGATAATTGGCTACAATAAATTGATTTCAGTACTTTCTTGTGTTTAATTTGTTATATAGAAGCATGAACAAATTTGAATAAATTTCTGAGAACAGTCATACAGTAATGGTTTTTGAGAGTTGTTTGCATTACTTTACGATTAAAAATTGATTTCACAACTTTCGTTTGTCTGATTTGCAGTGAACAATGTGAATGTATTTACATATAATTTGTTGAGTATACATTGACTCAAAGAAGTAAAAGACTATTTCACTAGCATTTATTTGCATTCTTTTAAAAACTCATAGATATTATTATTTTATAGATTCACACAGAAAAAACTTAGATACTTGCCTTATTTTATACTTTCGTAGAAAGCTTTATTAACAATACTATTTGTACAAGAATTGTACATACTTGCCCATAAGTTTTTACTTTTATAAAAAAATTCTTTTATAGAAATTTCACAACTTTTTAAGAGTGAAAGTATACATTTAATAATGTTTGGTAAGTATAAAACTGTACGTTATGTGATTTTGCAACTTTTTTTATTTGACTTTCAGTATCCGCGTGAAAGAAATTGAATTAAAAATACCAAAAACCTATTATTTATTCATAGAATCCCTTTTCATAAAATAAAACGGCATGTTCTTGTTTGTGCACATAAGGATTGTGCACATATTTATTGTGCACAGATAGCATTGGTACAGATCTATATAGATATATGCCAATGTTAAAGTGTGCACAATTAATATGTGCACAATCAGTATGTGCATAAACAAGAACACGTCAATAAAACGTAAATAATTTTAGAGGATTGTATAGGTTTCGGATAATAATTCTTATGGTTTCGGAAAGAAATTCTTACGAGATTTCAAAAGTTCTTGTAAAAGGATTGTAAAGGTTTCGGAAAATAATTTCTCATTCCTTGAAAAAGTTTTTAAAAGATTGTTCACCTTTTGTAAAATAATTTATCAAAGGATTTTTTAAAAGATGTAATGATATGGTGATAGACCAATTTTCAAGATAAATTATACAACAATATTAATATTTAACTCTAACTAATAATCATTAATATCCGTTATAAATTTTTTTTTCAATAAAAATGAAAATAACTGTTATTAGCATTTTCTGTCATAACTTTCATTTGATGAATAAAAAAAGACAAATAAATGCAAATAACTACAAATAACTGTAAAGAACTGTTACTAACAGCAACTAATTCTTAACAACTATTATTAAGTATTATTAGCGTCCCAAATCATGATTTATCAATTGCAAATAGTTATAGCACGTATGTCTATGTCTATGTTTTGAGGCGGGCGAGCGGCTCTTTTCCGAGACGTGCTGCCCAGCACTCAGGCTTACGCCCATTGTGCTGTACCTCTTGGCTTCAATTTTTTCCTAATTATCACTGCGCTGAAGCCTTCGGTCCATCCGCTCTGTAGCTTGGCAGATGGACTGAAGGCTCTGTTCTCTTAAAGTTTCAGGCTGAAGGGAGCCTTCCCCCCATATCCCCCGCCTAGTACCCACAAAGGCCGGGCACCGGCAGAGGAGATGGAAGGTTGACTCCTCCGGCCCTCCACACCATCTGCAGTTTCCCTCGTTTACAATCGTGCGTTTGTAGAGGTAGTATCTGACCCACCAGTAATCCGTGAGCCAGCCCACTACCCTTCTTAGTCTAGGCTTATTCAGCCTGCTTATGTCTTGAAGCCATCGTTCTGGCGGGGAGTCACTTAGGATTCTTTTGGCTTGCCTTAAACCTGGTGACTCCCGCCATTTCTTGAGTATTTCCTCTCTCATTAAGAGTGAGGTTCTTTTCTTAATTTCACTCGGCGGAACGCCTACCGAGCACTGAGTCGCTCTGACCCGACGAGCGCCTCTTCCCGCCAGCCGATCCGCCTTCTCATTGCCCCTGATCCCCACATGCCCCGGCACCCAAATCAGGGTGACCGCGTTATTGCGGGCCAGGGACGTGAGAATCTCTATGCAATGTAATACTTCCTTGGAGTAAATGCTAGTGCAGCTGAGGGCCATCAGTGCAGCTCTGCTGTCTGAGCAGATGGTGATGGAGCAACCCCGGTTGTCCCTAGTTAGCTGCACTGCAGCACACTCCGCTATGCCTCTTACTTCTGCCTGGAACACCGATGCGTGAGAGTCAAGTGTGTACACCAACTCCGTAGAGCTGCGTTGCTCCCAGGCACCCGCTCCTACGCCATTCTCATTTTTGGAGCCATCTGTGAACCACACTACGCCCGATTGGGTGTAGGGGTGGGTACCATTGGCCCACTCTTCTCTGTCGGATATGTGAACTTTGTAGGGTTTCCGGAATATAATCCTTCGCCCTATTTTGTCACACCCCGATGCTTCGATATCCGCGGGTAAGACCTGACCAAGTTCTTGGTCAAGCCCTCCCCCTGTCCCAATGACTTCTCTAATGCGCCACCATGTCTTGCTTGCTTCGCCTTTGATAAAAGCTAGCAGTGGTGGTATTCCTAGTATTAATTCAAGGGCTGTAAGGGGCGTAGTGCTCGGAGAGCCCGTTATGCCCCCTATTGCCAGTCTTTGCACTTTGTCTAGAGAGCTCTGGTGAGTTTTTAGTGAGCATTTCTGCCACCATACCAGCGCTCCGTACGTTAATCTGGGCCTGATGATAGCTTCATACATCCACCTTACGTTGTCCGGTGACAGACCCCAGGTGTTGCCAAAAGCTCTCCTGCAGGCCCAGAAGGTATTGATAGCCTTCTCGCATATGTACTTTATGTGTTTTCCCCAATTAAGTTTGGAATCTAACGTCACTCCCAGATACTTAGCTTCATTTACCAATTTCAGGGGTTTGCCACCCAGATGCACTCCCCCGATAGATTTGACCTTGTATCTGGTAGTAAACAATATCATGTTAACTTTATCTGGATTCACTGACAGCCTGACAGACTCACACCAAGCTTGTACTATGCCTAACGCATGTTGCATTAGTCCTGCAAGTGTGTGCTCGTCGTCGGCTTTCACTAGTATAAGGATGTCGTCCGCATAGGCTTGGGTAAAGAAGCCTGCCTCATTCAGTAGTCTGATGAGTTCATCAATCACCAAGCACCACATCGTAGGAGACAGTACTCCTCCTTGCGGACAGCCCTTTCCTACTTTTCTTTCTTCTGAGTGCGAGCCCCAGTGGGGCTTCACTCTTCTGCAGCTAAGCATGCGCCAAAGCTATCTGCTAACCGTATTGGGTACGAGATGGTCCACGGCGCCCTTCACAATGCTTTCTTTCGTGGTGTGATTAAAGGCACCGTCCACGTCCAGTAGACTAGCCAAAACCAATCCTTTGTTCTTCATCCCCTTTTTCACGAGTCACCGCCTCAGCCAGAGCGGTATCCACCGATTTGCCTGTCTGATATACGTGCTGACTATCATGCAGGGGATGAGCTGCTAGTGATTCTTCCCTAATATATCTGTCCACCAGTCTCTCCATTGTTTTGCGGACAAAGGATGTCAGACTGATGGGTCTGTAGTCTTTCGTCTTTGAGTGCTGCGCGATGCTGGGTTTTGGCATGAATACCACTTTGGCCACTTGCCAACATTCGGGTATGTACCCAAACGCTATGCAAGCTCGAAAAAGTTTTACTAAGATGGGGGCGAGTAAGTCGAGCCCTTTCTGTAGCAGCGCCGGGAAGATGCCATCTGTTCCCGGTGCCTTGAAAGGGTCGAAAGTACTCACCGCCCATCTAACTCGGTCCTCGGCGCAGATTCGTCGCGCTAGCTCCCAATCCGCGCCGTTGGCCCTTAGTTCATAATGTTCTATCACGACTGTAACGTGCTGGTGAAAGTGCGTGTCCAAGAGGCAGTCTAGTGCCGTCCTCTCATGTACTGCCCATTCCCCCGTGTCAAGTTTTATAAGATTTGGCCCTTGCGTTTTCGATTGTCTTAGTAGTTTGAGCAATCTTGCTGTATCAGAGACACTGCTCATGTTCTCGCAAAAGTTCTTCTAGCCGTTGCTTTTGGCTCTTTCGATTTCGTTTTTGTACTCTTTTTGAGCGTCCCTAAAAGCTTCTCTATCTGCTGAATCGTTCGTTTTCTTAGACCTATTATAAAGTCTTCTCGTCTTTTTCTTCAACGTCTCCAGTGTGGGATTCCACCAAGGTGCTCCCTTTTGCACTGGCTTCGTACGTAGTCTGCAATTGTTTTCGTAAGCACTAACGATGATGTTCTTTAGAACCTCCCCGCAGTGATCGAGTTCCATCTGATTGCTATAACCACCCGGGAACGACGTGAGCTTTACCCCTAGTTCTTCAACGTAGGTGGCCCAGTCTGTCTTCCTTGGGTTTCTGTAGAGTCTACATTCTGTGCTGCGACCTTTGATTTCGAAAACTATGTGGTTATGATCCGACATAGAGATCTCGTCGAAGACCCTCCAGCCCGTAATCGCATTCTCCATGTTTTTCGAAGCCAAGGTGATGTCAATGACCTCCTCCCTATTATGATTTTGGAAAGTAGGCTTACAGCCTCTGTTCAGGAAGTCAAGGTTGGTGGTGGAGAGGAACTCCAGGAGTTTCTCTCCCCTGTTGTTCGTGTCCGAGCTGCCCCACGCCAGATGGTGTGCGTTAGCATCGCACCCCAACAACAGATCCAACCCCTTAACCTCACAGAATTTAATTAGTTCTATGACCTCCGCCGTAGGGCAGAGGTTCGATTCGTAGGAGAAGTAGGCTGATGCGACAACTACTTTCCGCATGCCGCCTTTATCGTCTTTGTACCAAAACTTAGCCGTCGCTAGGTCGCGTAAGCAGTACTTGGGTATGGCTTCCACTCTTAGGCCCTTAACTAATAGGCATGCTCTAGAGTTGTCCACCCTCCCGCATATCAGCTGACCGCAATCACTCAAGCCAGTAATCTTTGTTTTATATAACCAAGGCTCTTGGGCGAGCGATATGCATGTGTGCATCCTTGCCATGCGTCTGGCTAGTACCTCCCAGGTGCTTTTGCAGTGATGCAAGTTTATTTGTGTGAAGGTTACCTTAGGACCTGCCATCTCGTCACAGATCCGTTAGGTTTTCCTCTTTGGGGGTCGTGGGCCTTTCTTTGTTATCGGAAGGCCCGCCGTCCCTGTCCTGCCTTTCTTCCTTGTCGGAGGCAGGGGTGTCCACTTCCATGTTGTCGGTGGTACACCCGTCTTTTACTCCTTCTTTATCCTTCCATACCAGGCAGTGCGCTCTGAAGCCACCACAGTATGGTAGGAAGTCGATGCGTTTTAGCGCCTCGACCTCTGTTGGTTCCATGGTGACGCGCACCGCCGTTTCAACTCCTAAGTCGCTTTTCTTTGCGGAGACCTGCCTGGAACCCTTGACCTTCAGGCCCGGGTTCTGCCGGGACAGCCTTTTCAGGACCGTCCCTGCATCGTGCTTGCCAGGGACATAAATTGTGACCCTGGGCAGCTTTGGGAGGTCCCCATCTCTACTGCCTTGAGGCTAGCACCCGTCCAGGGTTCACAGCCTCCTACTTTATCCTTCAGCCACCTCGCGTCCTCCTGCGTTCTGCAGTGGAACACACGTGCTCCCCTCCAGAATCAGTTGTTCAAGAAGGACGGGAAGCAACTGTCCTCTGGTGCCTCGTCCATGGCGTTTTCCACGGACGATAGCACCAGCTTACCTTTTTCTTCGCTCAGGCGGTCCTCCGGATAGGATTGCGGGATAACTGCAATCCTAAGGGGAGTGGCGACCGATTCACTATAGGTCGGACGCCCCGCCTCAGTAGTTCTTTTCTTGATCTCTCTTAGGGTGGAGCTGTCCGAGTCGCGGTTCCTTTTGGCAGGGGTCAGCTTGAAACCGTCCCCCGACCCACCAGACCCGCTGATCCCGATCAGCCCCATTCCAGTGAGACTTTTTTCGCTTGGAGCGGATCCACCGAGAGCCGATGAGCCAGCGGCACGGATCAGCGATCCACTATCTCCCTTCCGCTTGACCAACAGCCTCCTCTGTCTCTCCGCCCCGCAGGATTTCTTTCCTTTATTCTTTTTCTTTTTGTTGGCCACAGTCCCCTCAGTATCGCGGACCTTTTGGCCCACGTCCTGCGGGGTGCTGTTCCCACTTTTATCTGTACTAGCAGTGTCGCGGTTCGTAGGAACCACGTCCTGCTGTGAATTCACTAAGAAGGAGCTAGGGAGCTCAACATTTGTAGGCGCTTTTAAAACTACTTCCTTTATTTTTTCCATTTCCATGTGTTTTTAAGAGCGGGTGTATTTGTGTTAGTGGTCGGGTAGTACTTTGACTCTCAGATTACCCCTATCCGAAGACGAAGGCGCAGTTTCTCCCCCCCCCAACCGGTGGCCTCGATAGAGCCCCCTCCCTAGATAGCATGGCCCTATCCGGTCACCAACCGGCACTACTACCCAGAAAGAGATTATGCGCCAGCTGGTGGGGCAGCCAGGAGTTGGGCGGTTACTCCTTCCCGGGCCCCTGTACTATCTGGCGGCCTGGGAGCGCCGAACAACCCAGTTTTTAAATTGTACCCTCCAGTAAGAGGAGAGATGTCCCTTGCCAGACGACCCAGATCGGGGAATTGAGAGCCTCCATAATCTATCCCGCATTGTGTAAGTGTGGTGTTTAGGTGAGTCACTAGTGTCTATTGCGTGTGGGTGTGTGGAGTGTTTCCTGACGAGCACTACCGCATTCGCCACGTCAGGGGATTGCTCTTCGTTACTGCTCGAGCCGTAAAGACTTTCTCGTTCCCCACTCCTCTATGCGAGGGTTGGGGTCCGAGACGTGCCCGGCCCGGGAGTCCAGCGCCGGACATTCCTTACGGAGAGCGGCTCTTTCCTCCTGCCATCCATCACTTTCATACTCAGAACCAAGGGAGAGCCCTTTTTACGAGGAACCCACATTCATACTGAGAACCCTTTTTAGGGGGGTCCTATTCACGCTGCATGCATACCCATCCGAGGGAGAGCTCTTTTTACGGGGAACCCTTTCACCTGCTTGTGGAGAGCCCGTTTTACGGGGATCCGTCAATCATGCTCCATTCACGCTTCAGGACGGGCACGCATCGTTCGTACTCTTGCCATAAGGCCCCCCCACCGGTCCAGGTCAGATAACTAACCGGGCACACGGCAAGGTGGCAATCCTTCGAGGGGGTTATAACACGTAACTGCAAATAAAAATTATATTTAGTTATTAACAATTGTGTGCATAATTTATTTTCGCCTGGAACGGTTTGGGATAGTATTACATTGTTAAACTTTTATTAAGATTCTTGCACTTCTATATTCGACAGATTGATAAAACCACCTTCATAATTAAACTCACAGATCCTGGGCCAACTTTCTTTGGTAGAGTCGCTAGCTTACCTTTAAATATATCTACAACAATATTTCTCTTTATCTCTACTAAAAACGGTTGCGTGCTTTACAGACTTGAACACAATCTTTTGTTGGCCTTAATGCATAATAATCTCATTCTCACCATCCAACAAGAAAAATTTGTAACCAATTCATATGTACTACTTATATGTTCAACATCTTATTATAACAATCTATCTCTGTAGTTAACTGAAGTTATCTCTGAATAGAAGATATAGCTTTAACAGTTTGCTAATATATAATAATAAACCGCACACATAATATACTCATGTTCCAGGTTCAACTGCATATTGACCCTAGATCCATATAGATTACACAGTAAACATACTTTTAAATGCATTGTTTAAATTGACTTATTTATTCACTCCTTCTATTTTAATCATTTTTGCTTTTCACTTTACAAAACTTTTATCAAAATACACAAAATAACGTACACTTCATTGACATAAGAACCCACAAATGTATTTCACTCGGAAGCATTATGTTTTTAAATTACAAAAAACAAGTTATTTCGCAAATGCCAAATGTTTATTTTTCTGCGCTAATTTTTGTTGTTTATTTCAAATAATTTTTTCACACACACAAACGTATAACAAACTCGTGTTCCACGGTTCACATAAGACCATGGATTCATAGATCACCAACATAATAAATATATATATTTTTAAATGCATTTTTTAAATTTACTTATTTATCTACATCTTCTATTGTAAAAGAAAAAATAATAATAATACATTCAACACTTATCACAACGACCCAACTTTTTACCTCAATAATTAAGTTATCTGTAAAAATAAGATAGTCTAAACAGTGTACTAATATGTTTGCACGTTGTTTTCTCAAATTACTGAACCATCATTAATATAATAGAATCGTGTTTCAGGGTTCAATTGCATATAGACCCTACATTCATATAGATCACACAGTCAACATATTTTTAAATGCATTTTTCAAATTCACCTATTTATTCACTCCTTTTATTTTATTCATTGATGCTTTCCACTTTACAACACTTCTATCAAAGTACACAAAATGAGGTATATTTCATTGACATAAAGGCCCACTATATTTTATTTATTACACAAAACACTGATTAATGTCACTTTTTAATAATATAAAAAATATGTTTGTATCGGGCAGATCACTACGTTATTTACTATCAGTACAATACTGCGTTTAAAACATCTTAAGTAGGTGTTGCTTCTTCACAGCTTTTGTTATGTTTGAGTAACTATATATAATACTTATCTATGTATTAATACTATTCTTTAACATCACCAATTCCATCAGCATTCATCGCAAATGTAACTTCACTTTCAGGTAAGCATGAATCGAAAATTTTGCAAATCCTTGTTTCACGTCTTTTTTTACGTAAATAAAGTCTAGTTGTACTTGTATAGGTCAATTATGTATATAATGTATATAATGTATATTTCAGGTGAAGTGAGCAGCTCAAAATTTTAAAATCGCTGAAAATTGTTTTACTTCTAGTTTTTTATGAAAAAATAATGTTCCTAGAGTTTGAGACCGAATTATTCAAAAATAAAAAAGTTATGGAACATTGAAAATTCAAATTTTTTTAAATTTTTGGTTAAAATTTAACTTTATTCATTTATTTACTCAAAATCTTGAAACTTTTTGTATTGAATATTGATTGGGAAAAAGTTTGCATTTTACTTGTAGAATGTGCCAGTATTTATTTTATGACCCTTTTTGAAAGTCTCTGATTGGCTGCTTCTTACAAGGAAAGTACCCGAACTGTCAAATTCAAAAAAGTTCCAAACCCATATTAAAAAGTAGACCTCCATGCCAGATTCACGAAACCATTTTTTTTATCGGCTGAAAAGCGCTTTATAAGGGTTAAAATCACCCCTAAAGTTTACCCCCAAGAAACGTTTTTTTGATATACCTCGGCTTCTACTTAACTTTTTTTAACGAAACAAAATGGAAAAAGTTTCTTATTAAAAAGCCAAGAATTCCGTCGTAGTATGAACATTAAGGGTTGCATCCCTTATTTTTTAGAGGGTGAAATTGTGTTTTTTTAAGAATAATTTTTGTTGTGAGAATTCATAAAATAATTAAAAATAGGTCAAAACATTATTTTTACCAACTACAATAAATAACAGTTGGTGTTTTTGGGCATTCTTCGCGAAGCAACCCCTTAAGAGGTGGTAAACCACCCCTAACACAAATGAATTAGGTATATTTTTTTGATCATTAAAAATATTACTTATGTCGACTGCAATTTACTATCAACTGATAAGGATTTTTCCATCGGTCTTACAGTCTTACAAATTAATTTAAAATAATTAATATTTATGGCAGTCAGATTGCCCTTGTTTATAATCACCCCCGCAGAATCTGAAATAAAAACTTAATTAAAACCTGGAAAAAACTTTGTTAGCAAAGGACGATCTGACTGCCCCCACCACCACCACCTTGTCCAACGTTTCGAGCCCGCTCCGGCTCCTCCTCAGGGACTGAATATATATATTTTTTTGGCAATTATTTTTTTCCTTAAAATGGGTTCTTGAAGTCGTTAATCGGAATCCACAGTGAGATCCACAATAAAAATTTGAAAATAGTGAATTCAATATGGCGAAAAATTTTTTAGAAATATTTTAAATTCCACGAAAAATAGTATGTAGACCCCCTAGCGGAAATTATATTATGTAAATAAATGTACGATAAACAAGTGTATGATAAAAAAATAATAAATAATAGAATAACATAACAAAACATTGTTACATTATTATACACTTATTTACATAATATATTTTCCGCTAGGGGGTCTACATACTATTTTTCGTGGAATTTAAAATATTTCTAAAAAATTTTTCGCCATATTGAATTCAATATTTTCAAATTTTTATTGTGGATCTAACTGTGGATTCTGATTAACGACTTCAAGAACCCATTTTAAGGAAAAAAATAATTGCCAAAAATATATACCTAATTCATTTGGGTTAGGGGTGGTTTACCACCTCTTAAGGGGTTGTTTTGCGAAGAATGCCCAAACACACCAACTGTTATTTATTGTAGTTGCTAAAAATAATGTTTTGACCTATTTTTAATTATTTTATGAATTCTCACAACAAAAATTATTCTTAAAAAAAACACAATTTCACCCTCGAAAAAATAAGGGATGCAACCCTTAATGTTCATACTACCACGGATTTCTTGACTTTTTAATAAGAAACTCTTTCCATTTTGTTTCGTTAAAAAAAGTTACGTAGAAGCCGAGATATATCAAAAAAACGTTTTTTGGGGGTAAACTTTAGGGGTGATTTTAACCCTTATAAAGCGCTTCTCAGCCGATAAAAAAAATGGTTTCGTGAATCTCGCATGGAGGTCTACTTTTTAATATGGGTTTGGAATTTTTTTGAATTTGACAGTTCGGGTACTTTCCTTGTTAGTATACCTTCATATTAGAAAAAAAATTTGCGACACAATATTTTTTGTTCGACAAAGTTTTTTTTATTTTGTTTTTTAACAAACTGTAACACGCACCTTCAACTTAGACTGTTGCACCTTATTGAAAAACGTTACATGCTTTTAAATATAAAAAAATATCAAAAATTGGTATTTTTGATATTTAGTGGATTTACGAAGTTAATATTATTCATAAATTCCATATATTATGTATCGTGTCACTGAATTTTGTCAAAATATATATTAAATGTACTTCAAACATTTATTTTCAACAGTATTTTATTGGATTATTGAATTTAAATTTAAGAAGACAAGAAAAATATGAATAGAGTGTATGTAGCAGTATGTGCCGCTTGCATTAAATATTCAGGAAAATAAATATGAATAAAATGATAACCCAATTAAATACTGTTGAAAATAGATGTTTGGAGTACATTTAATATATATTTTGACAAAATTCTGTGACACGATACATAACGTATGGAATTTATGAATAATATTAACTTCTTAAATCCACTAACCGGTCAAAAATACCAATTTTTGATATTTTTTTATATTTAAAAACATGTAACTTTTTTCAATAAGGTGCAACAGTCGAAGTTAAAAGTGCGTGTTACAGTTTGTTAAAAAACAAAATAGAAAAAACTTTGTCGAACAAAAAATATTGTGTCGCACACTTCTTTTTCTAATATGAAGGTATACTAAGAAGCAGCCAATCAGAGACTTTCAAAAAGGGTCATAAAATAAATACTGGCACATTCTACAAGTAAAATGCAATCTTTTTCCCAATCAATATTCTATACAAAAAGTTTCAAGATTTTGAGTAAAAAAATGAATAAAATTAAATTTTAACCAAAAATTTGAAAAAATTTGAATTTTCAATGTTCCATAACTTTTTTATTTTCGAATAATTCGATCTCAATCTGTAGGAACATTATTTTTTCATAAAAAACTAGAAGTAAACCAATTTTCCGCGATTTTAAAATTTTGAGCTGCTCACTTCACCTGAAATATCCCATATATATTATAATATATTATAAGTCAAAATTATGAATAGTCGATATGAATATTATGTACAGTGATCAGCGACCTAGAAAAGGCTTATATCACTACTAATTGTCCAAAATATTCAGAAAGTCGTGGTTTTCATTCTGAATGGACGCCATATTATATTCGCCATCTTGCATTTCGTAATTCTGACATCGGTATCGTGATCAGCGATCCCGAAAACCCTTATATCACCACTGATTTTCCAAAATAAACTAAAAGTCGTGGTTTTCATTGTGAATGGACGCCATATTGGATCCGCATCTTGAATTTCGTTATTCTGACATCGGCATCGTGATCAGCGACCCCAAAAACCTTTATATCACCGCTGATTTTCCAAAATTATACATTTCAATATTGTATCCTGAAACGAGTCTGAGAAGTGACATTTGACCCTATAAATTTAGCCATTTTGGGTCATTTTGACATTGGAAAAGGTCAAATCAAAATATTCTGATTGGTGACTCTGCAGTTATGAAAATGCCGATAACACTATTTAAATCGTAATTTAAACAATTTTTATTCGAAAAAATCTGCATTTTTTTACGGTTTTTGTTAAAAAACAATAGTTAAGCAATCTTTTTCGAAAATTCTGACTGCACCATTCGAAAGAGCGACCTCGAAAACATAAAGATATGTCATTACGAGATAATTTTCAATACTTTTTCTATGGTTATTATGATCCCGAACATGAGGGTATATTCACAGTGCATTTGAGCGTTAAAGGGTTAAATTAATTACAATTAATTTAATTAATTGCAATTAATTAATTAATTATTAATTCATTAATTGGCCAACAAATCTGGCTAATTTCATATTTGGACGAATCGCGCTGTAAATTATCCTCAATAAAAAAGAAAAGCAAATTTTTAACGTGAAATCACGATATGAAAAGAGGGCTAAAACAATTTTATCCTCAAATATCTCTAAAATTTATAAACGAACTCCGAAACGAATTCTTTTACCGCAAAAACTCATATAATAAATAATATATCAACTCTAAATTTCATAGCAATTGAAATAATTTTTCTGCAGCTATTGCGCGACAAAGGAAGTCATTATTACAAATACCAAAATATTAAATATCAAATCTCTCAATAAGTAATCGAACGATCTGTATGAAAATGCACACACATATTACCTATATCTCGTACGAAATTGCCTGTGAGTTAAAAAAATTTTAACCTCAAATATCTCTGAAATTTATGGACCAATCAATTTGCACAAAGAACTCAGCAGAAAGCTATTCAGAATCTGCTCCTTAAAACAATTTCAAAGCGATTAAGTCAATTTTACTTCAGTTATCGTGCGACATACAAAACTCATTTTTTTCGGTTTTCAATTTTGGTTTTTTTTTTCAATATAGGTATTTTTATGCTCCTTGAACTGGTATTTGCCGGATTCAAAATATCTCAATTCTATCATTAAGAAAATGACAAATCGTTCTTCAATGAGTGTAAAATCGATATAAAAAATATTAACCAAACAACTACATAATATTATTATTTTCCAAAAATCATGAAAAAAAAAAGAAAAATTTTAAGCGCAGTCCGAAAACGATTGGTTAAAAATTGAAAAAATTACAGCATCACACACACACACACACACACACACACACACACACACACACACACACACACACACACACACACACACACCCACACCCACACCCACACCCACACCCACACACACACACACACACACACGCACGCGCACACACACACACACACACACACACACACACACACACACACACACACACACACACTTTCTGATCTTTTACTTTCTACACATCTTTCTAATATGTTATCTTGAAAACTTTTTCTTTTACCGTCACAAAGTTCCCTCTAGGAGGAAGCAAAATAAATTCATAGGTCTTCTGAATAAGTTGTTCCTTCTAAAAGAAGATGAAATTATATCACAGGTATACGTGTTCCCGGGACATTGTATAATGAATAATAAAGGACCCCGCCAACAATGTATGGGAAAAAATCATCTGGTCAAATTGAACGAAACTTTGGAAAAAGATTTCTTCAGGATCTCAAGATGCGCTAGCCTCGCAGAGGCATTAAAATGATTGTAATCAATATTCACGGGGCAATAGTTAGAATTTACTTCTAAAAATACTTTACAATTTGTAAATGAAATTTTTGTCTCTAATTCACCTTTACAAATAAGGTAGCAATTCGCGGGTCACACTTGTACAGATTTTTCTATAAAATTGAAGTTAATCGCGTGACAATTATTGTTCGTTAATTTAAGATTTATTATAAATAAAGGCGCAGGGATGAAGGCATCGGGGCACAAATAACTATATGCCTTCAATCGTCATTAGCATCGACTCAGAGAATATTTTACAATTATCGCAAGTCTTACGGCTTCTAATTTAATCCTGGACTCCCCCAGAGGCCGGAAATATATATGATTACGGCTCGCGGCAGCTATTCAGTCAGATTTCAATACAAGTTATTTTACAATACAATTTCTAATTTTTTAATAGCGCAAGAATAGAGGCACTCGCGGGATCAACCTCCTATCTCGCAACAGTTAAATTAAATTATTCGAGGCGCGGTTGGCGGTACTGCTTGGCAATTTCCACGTCGTTTCGTCGGTGGCTAGGAGAAGAATCCTCGAGTGCTACGTCGTCCTGCTCACCGATGTCTCGACCCCCGTCGACGCCGTTGTCGCTGATTGGTTGGTTAGAAATTACTTCAGCCGAAAGGATGCGGCGAAAGCCGTGCTTTCTCTCTCTCGCTCCCTCCCTCCCTCCCTCCGTTGTATCGTCTCTCTCTCTCTCGCTCTCCCTCTCTCTCATAAGAATTTTACATAATGCTCGACTTGGCATTTTTATTAAAAGCATGCAAGATGTAAAGGCATCTTAATAGGCACGAAAATTTAAATGCATTTATTAAAAGAGAGAGATCGAATAAATTCGAAGATAATAATTAACTTTCGTAGGCAAACATGAAATAAAATACGTAGCTTCGGCAGGCAGGTGGCCCCCGCAGGAAGCGATCCTCTTCAGCTGATGTTGGTGGCTGCATGACGGACGCTGAGGACCGACGGTGGAGCAGCTAGATGTTCTGAAAAGGGCAGTACGTCGTCGAGCATATGCTCGCTGCATAATATTTCTCTCGCATGAAAAGAAAAATAACAAAAAAAAATAAACGAATATACAAAAATTATGAGTGACCCTGAACCCTTAGGTGAAGGATTCTCCTCCTGGCTGCCAAATAGAGGGGATTTCATAGAAGATATGCGCTCTCCGAAGCGCGAGAGTAACGTGAAAAATTCCACTGCGTTACAACACTCGAAAGAGCTTTATTCATGAATTCGGTGGCATTATGGATGTGAAACATCAGAGGTGCTCCGTTACGAAAAACTGTTTATTCCTCTAGAGCTTTGATGATAGACTGAGCATTCGTGCGCCTGAGGGGCACTAATTCCACCCAGCGGGAGTACAAATCTTCAAAAATTAATAAATAGGTGAAACGATGTTTCGAGGTAGGCAACGAATCAACTATATCGGCAGCCACTACAAGCCAAGGCTGTTCTATCACGCGTTGGCCCAGTAGGGACAGATTATTCAACCTTACAAACTATGCGAACAACTATGCCTGACAAATTCGGCGAAAAGTCTTCGGGACACCTAAATGACCAGCCGAAAGCATCGCATGAGCCTCTTCCAGTACTTTTTGGCGGGAATTTTCCGGCAAAACTAATTTCCAACTAAGAAGATCGTGTCCACAATCAAAGGTTCTGGTCGGTGTCGCAATAATTTGCTGTCTACTGTCTGCCAATCGGGAAATTTTCTTGGTTCTCTATTAACTTGGGCCAATTTTCGCTCATACCAAGAATCGGGTAGCTCGGTAAAAGCAGCTACTTCCTCCGCGTCGCCAGAGAACCTTCGCGGCAAGGCATCGGGCAGCTGGTGCAAGGCACCCTTACGATGAATAATTTCCATATCGTGCTGCGCTAAACGCATTGCTCATCGCACCAATTTACCAGTCGAATCTCGCAGATTTTTCAATCAACGGAGGGAACTGTGATCCGTTATCGCCGTAAAACGAGTCCCTTCCAAATATTGCCGAGACTTTTTCGCGGCCCATATACTCGCTAGACATCCAAGTTCAGTAGCCGTGTAATTATACTCAGCTTTAGACAACGAACGAGAGACATAGACTATAATTTTTTCTTCTCTCCGTCGGGTTCCTGAGTTAACAGAGCGCCTTATCCAGTAATGCAGGCAAGCGTCTACAACGTGAAAGGCAACTCGAAGTGAGGGTGAGCTAAAACGGGGGTCGTGGTCAAGGCAGTTTTTAGTGCTTCCAAGGCACGTTCCTGCTCCTCATCCGATACATAACGTAAGTTTTTACGGATTAGTCTAGTGAAGGGTTCTACCATTTCTCAGAAGGTCGGTATGAAGCGTTTATACCAGATAGCTATTCCGTTTAGTCATCGCAACTGCTTAAAATTTTTCGGTGAAGGGTATTCAATAATGGCGCGAATCTTTTCCGGATCGATCTTCAAGCCTTCGGTATCTACTAAATATACTAAATAGCGGATGCATCTACGGCAGAATTCGCACTTGTCCCTGTTAACTACCAGACCCGCCTCAGAAACTTTAAGAAGAACTTTTTCGAGGAATTCCAGATGCTGCTCAAATATCTCGGTTACTATAATTAAATCATCGAGATAAACAAAAATATTAGGCTCCATTTCGGAGCCAATTAGTTTGTCAACTAACATCTGAAAGGTCGTGGGGGCATTTGAGAGACCAAAGGGCATTATATTCCATTGGAAAAGGCCTTTTTCGAGCACCGTAAAGGCAGTAATTCTCTTACTATCGGCAGGCATTGGAATGTGATGATACGCACTTCTTAAATCAATCATAGAAATATATTTGGCGGCACGCAGCTTCTCTAGAATAGCGTATAGACGCTATTCTAGAGGAGCTCCGTGCTTATCCCATGCCATATACAGCGTGTCCAAAAAGTCTGGAAACACCCAAATAATTTCTCAGCTGAATTACTATTGGAAAATGTTAAGGTCGCCTTTGTAGTAATTTTTTACGAGGAATCCAATGGTGACCTTGGATTCGACCTTGGACCTCATTTTTGAGGTTATTTCAAGGTCAACCTCATTTTTTTAAATGGTAACCCCTATTTTTTATAGCGGGATCTGAAAGAGCGGAAAATTTTACGTCCGGATATGTATTAAGGTATGAGGTTGAGGTTGCCCCCAGAGGTCAAATTGAAGTCAAAGTATGATTTCTTAAAAATTTCGCGAGTTCAGTGGTAAAACAAAACAAACAAAGGTAAGGTTTGGTAAGTTCGAACGAAGACTTGAAGGTGACCTCTGATTCGACCTTGAACCTCATTTTGAGCCTCATTTTTGAGGTTATTTCGAGGTCAACTTCATTTTTTTTAATGGTAACCCCTATTTTTTAGCGGAATCGGAAAGAGTGTGAAACTTTACGTCCAAACATGTACTCAGAACATAGTTCAAGAAGGACCTTGACGTTCATTTGAAGGTCATTTAAACTTAATGACGGTCTGATCTTGTGTAAACTTTTTATCACACTGAGCGAGGTTAATTCTTTAGTAGTTTTCAACGAGAAATCTAATGGTGACCTTGACATTGTCCTTAAAAGTCATGTCAAGTTCAATTTTTTTACATTTAGCGTTACCCAGGAACAACGACGTGGACGTAGTAAAATCTGTTCCCTTTGGGGTGCTTGATTTACGTGAGTCCCCTTGCCTCTCACGATGGGGTGCTTGATTTACGTGAGTCCCCTTGCCTCTCACGATGGGGCGCTTGATTTACGTGAGTCCCCTTGCCTCTCACATTTGATTTTTTTAAACAGTATAACATCTTATTTCAAGTGCTCGAACTGTTCTCCATTCATTTCTTGACAGTAACCTAATCGATGATAGAAAGCACCAACAGCATTTTCAATCATTTCAGTAGGAATGAGAGCTGATTCATCAATGATCCTTTCACGTAATTCATCTAAGTTTAAGGGTTTTGTTTTGAATACACGATCCTTCAGATAACCCCAATAGAAATAATCTAGAGGCGTTAAATCGGGGGACCTAGTTGGCCATTCAATTGCACCTCTTCGTCCTATCCATCGATTAATGAATACTGTATCTAAGTATGTGCGAACGTTTCGTGCATAATGAGCTGCTGCACCGTCCTGTTGATACCATGTGTTATTAAAGTCCTCTCCAGCTATTTCTCTTATAGCAGGAACAATTTGATTCCGCAACATAGTTTCATACTTTTCTGCATTTAAATTGCCATCAATAAAAAATGGTCCTATAATCCTATTATTTAATATTCCAGCCCAGACATTTAATTTTTGTGGATATTGTGACTTGGCTTCTCTTGCCCAATGAGGGTTTTCAACTGCCCAATATCTACAGTTATGCCTATTTACGCTTGAGTCAAGTTGAAATGTAGCTTCATCTGAGAAGACTATATTTGATGGAAAATTTGGATTTTGTACGATGCGTGCCATCATATCATCACAGAATTCAACGCGACGATCGAAATCATCTTCATTTAACTTGTGTATTAGCGTTACTTTAAATGGATGGAACTTCTCTCTCTTTAGTATGTTATGAATAGATGATTTACTTATTTCGTGCACTTGAGCAGCTCTACGAACGGAAGTATGCGGATCTTCGGTGAATGTTAACACAACATCTAAAGATTTCTCTTCGTTACCTGCTGACATTGGTCTGCCTGATCGAGGTAAATCGCTGATAGTGCCGGTATTTTCAAATCTTCTAACAGTTTTTTGAACTGTTGAAAATGATAGTGGAGTTCCACCAACCCTAAATGAAGCATTAAAAATATCTCTTACGGCCCTATAAGATCGCTGCATGTGTCCCTAACCTCTCATCATGAGAATCGTTATTCTTTCTCTATCAGTGAGTTTGTTCATTTTTATTACTCTTCGTAGTAGACCTTATCCAAAAATACTTTTTGAGTTGAAAATAAAAAGAACTTTTAATTTTCAAAAAATATGTTTGAAAGATGACCAACCCTTTTCTGTGGTGGTTATGGAATGAATAATAGTTTATTGTCACTCTAACCATACGAAAAATAACAAGTAACAATGTTCAATATTTAAACGCTTCAAAAAATTTTACAATGAATCAGCTCTCATTCCTACTGAAATGATCAAAAATACTGTTGGTGTTTTCGATCATCGATTAGGTTACTATCAAAAAGTGGATGGAAAATAATTCGAGCACTTGAAATAAGATGTTAGACTGTTTAAAAAAATTAAAAAGTTTACACAAGATCAGACCGTCATTAAGTTTAAATGACCTTCAAATGAACGTCAACGTCCTTCTTGAACTATGTTCTGAGTACATGTTTGGACGTAAAGTTTCACACTCTTTCCGATTCCGCTAAAAAAATAGGGGTTACCATTTAAAAAAATGAGGTTGACCTCGAAATAACCTCAAAAATGAGGCTCAAAATGAGGTTCAAGGTCGAATCAGAGGTCACCTTCAAGTCTTCGTTCGAACTTACCAAACCTTACCTTTGTTTGTTTTGTTTTACCACTGAACTCGCGAAATTTTTAAGAAATCATACTTTGACCTCAATTTGACCTCTGGGGGCAACCTCAACCTCATACCTTAATACATATCCGGACGTAAAATTTTCCGCTCTTTCAGATTCCGCTATAAAAAATAGGGTTTACCATTTAAAAAAATGAGGTTGACCTTGAAATAACCTCAAAAATGAGGTCCAAGGTCGAATCCAAGGTCACCATTGGATTCCTCGTAAAAAATTACTACAAAGGCGACCTTAACATTTTCCAATAGTAATTCAGCTGAGAAATTATTTGGGTGTTTCCAGACTTTTTGGACACGCTGTCTAGATACGGCAGGGGATAAGCATATTTTTTAGCGGTAGCATTTACTTTGCGAAAATAATGACCATGCGTCTTCGCCGACCAGAGGTGACCATTACTATTGGGCTCGACAAAGAGTTTTGAGAGGGTTCGATTCTATCTGTTCCTAGGAGTGCGTCAAAGTCTTTATAAATCTCCTGACATACTGATTCAGAGACCAAGTAATACCACTGTTTAATAGAAGGGTGATCTTGGACGTCAGTGTTATGTTCCGCGAGATTTGTTAAGCCCGGACGATTCGATGGGGGGAGGCAAGACTCGAGTAACTAAATCCTCTACGGTCTGTTCCTGCTTATCTGTAACCTCGACAATGACCGCACAAGATGCAGGATCAAAGGCAGGCTTCATAAATTCTCGATTTTGACCGAAAGGCAGCGACTAAGAGGCTGTAAATTCTAAGGAAATTACGAACTGAAAGTCCATAAGAAAATCCATCACTAATATGCAATCATAAGCTAGGCATGGCATCAAACGGGCTTCTAAAGAACGAATAATCGATCCTCTGCGAATATCCAAAAGGATTTTTCCTCGAATCGTTGGTAGCGAGCCATCATATAACCTAGCGACAGAGTGAATGTGATTTTGCCAATCTAACGGCAAGGAAGATACAGTTTTCTCGCCCACATAGGTGGCATTGAACCGCTATCTACTCTGGCCGAATACGACAAATATGCATAGGCAGAAAAAATCGAGAGTTGATAGAGGAATTCCTAGTAGAGGCACAATACTCGCAAGAACATACTACTTCCGATTTTTGAGGGTCTAGTTGTTCGTAGGGGGCGACGATGACCTGTACCGCCGCCCTCTTCTTTAATTTCCCTGAAGCTGCCCGCGCTCAACACAACTGACGTTCTGATAATATTGTTACATTCACACACATAAATACAATAACCAATAATAATCATCATTATAAAAGAATAACATATAACTTTATTCAAGGTCATAAACACGATTTGAAATCTTATTGATAATAAACTCTCGAGTCAATTAATAAAAACTGAAAACTAAATCGAGTTGAGAACAACAACAAACTTATCGCTTGGCAACGTTTTCGTTCTTATGTTCGATGATTGTAGACGAACACATAACATTATTCCCCCTTCTTTCAGATTGTCGTCACGACAATCTTAAGATCAAATGAAAGAGAAGGCGTCCTCTTCAAGCGGGCTGATCCTTCGCACACGGCCAAAGGGCCCGTCTCTTGAATTGGTCCATCTTGAATTCTTGAAAATATCTTGAAATCATCGTGAAATGATTTTGAAATCGTCTACTTTTAAGCGGGTTGATCCTTGACACATCCAGTCAGAGGACCCGTCTCTTAAAATGTAGAAATGTTATTTTTTGGTATCATCATGTCATCATCGGTGGGTAAGGTCTTGTTGGTAATTCTTGGACATAAGTGGGGAGTTGGTATGCCGTCGTAGCTCACCTCTTTCCCTGCTCTGGCATTTACCCTGTGTCTCACGGGAAAAACCACGGCTCAAAATAACCGTGAGTAGAGCAGAAGAAATTACCTATCGTGGTAGGTCGCCAATCGATCAATATGAATGTTTTTCTTTTAGTGTTTTGGTGTCTTCTGGATGCAGAAAACAACGTCATTGATCTTCTTGATAATCTTATAATGTCCTTCCCAATTACTTTGGAGCTTCGGAGTCCTTCCTTTGACTCGGCGAGGATTATATAACCATACTTTCTGTTGTTCTTGAAAGTTGACATGTCTAGATGTTCTATCATAGGTTGTTTTGGTACGTTTGGAGGAGCGTAAAATGTTTTTTCGTGCTGATTGGTGAATTTGATTGATGTTGGTTTTTAGTTTCTGGACGTAGGTGCCATAATTAGAATAATCTTCTTCTTTAGGAGGACATCCACGTATTAAATCAAGAGGAAGTTTCAAGTCTGTACCAGTGTACATCTCCGCTGGTGTGACCCCAGTTGTTGCGTGTACCGAGGATCTGTAAGCTAAAAGATACAAGGAAATCCAACGATCCCAATCTTTTTGGTTGTCTGTTATGTATTTGGATAAGTATTCTAGTATTATTCTGTTTTGTCTTTCTATCTGACCATTTGATTGAGGATGTAATGGTGTTGCCCTAGTCATCCGAATTCCTAACAATTGAGATAGTTCTATAATTAGTTTAGAGTCAAAGTTACGACCCTGACCTGTGTGAACTTCAAGAGGAACTCCATATCTACACACGATTTCATGAACAAATACTTCAGCACTAGTCTTTGCTCTCATATTAGAGAGAGGAAAAGCTTCTACCCATTCAGTAAAGCAATCTGTTACCACTAAGAGATACTTATTTCCTAGAGAAGAAATCGGGACCCAATAAAATCGTTTGCGAATTTTTTGTAATGTTTTATTAACACCAAAATGACCACCGGAAGGAGAATCATGGGCTTCTTCTAAAACAGTGTCGACATAATTTCTAGGGACAACTAATTGAAGAACTTTTGTTTTGAAGTTAGAACAAATCCATTCCCTTAATATGTCATCGAGAACAACTAATGAGTCATATTGAGATAAATACACTTTTATATATTCATCTCCAGAAGAAATATCCTGCCACGACAATTTAACACCCTCTTTTTCACTGTCTAATATAGCCCGAATGTCATCATCCTGATGTTGACGATTTCGCCAAACTGATTGGGATATTTCTTCAAAAATAATACGTCTTACTGAATTACCAACTTCATATTTGATTCAACATTAAAGCAATATCTACAAGAAGAATTATCACAACGTCGTCTAGAGACACCATCTGCATTGCTATGAGAAATACCTTTCCAATGTAGAATCTTAAAGTCATACTGATCTAACTTTCCTATCCATCTGGCTAATTGACCATCTAAGTTCTTGAAAGAAAGAAGCCAGGTCATGGCAGAATGATCAGTACGAATAAAGAAAGGTCTTCCACATAAATAATAATGAAAATTTTGAACTGAATCTACTACTGCTAATAATTCTAGACAGAACATGGCTGTAATAAGCAATAACTCTTTATATTCCTTCTTGAATCTGTGACAAAACTGCACCTATTCCATGATCAGAAGCATCTGTATCTAAAATGAAAAGTAAATCTGTACGAGGGAAAGCTAGAATGGGCGGAGTTGACAGAGCTTGTTTTAAATGCAAAAATGATTTCTGACAGTCATTTGTCCAATCGAATTTAGTTTTCTTTTCAGTTAATCGATAAAGAGGTTTGGCAATAGAAGCAAATTCCTTAATGAAGTGTCTATAGTAAGAACAGAAACCTGTGAAACTTATTACCTGTTTTTTTACATGAAGGAATACAATATTTTACAATGTGTCCTAAGTACTCAACCTCGCGTTGAAAGAAAGTACATTTCTTTTTATTCAGTTTCAAATTGGCATTTCGAATTCTTACAAAAATCGTACGCAAATTACCCAGCATCCCATCGAACGACTTAGCCATAACCATAACATCATCTAGATAAATTAAACATATATCATTTAAAAGACCGAGAAGTATTTTCTCCATCAATCGTTCGAAAGTAGCTGGAGCATTGCATAATCCAAAAGCCATAACGATGAACTGCCATAAACCATTACGAATTGAAAAAGCTGTCTCTTCTCTATCTTCAGGGCGAATATTAACCTGCCAATACCCGCTTTTAAGATCTAAAGTCGAGAACCAAGACTTACCAGCTAATTTATCTCCATAATCCTACAATATCTCTGCTCGTCAGTATTACTGTCAATTGTACTTGAGATATTTGGAAATTTTTATTTCTTGATTCTGTAATTCCAGTTTTACTCAAAAAATCACACCTAAGTGTATAATCGTCAGTAATATCAGCAACAAAAACGATCATTTGAACGGAATGCTGGCCTAAATCAATTCGGACAATTGTTTTAAGCTTGATAGGAACATCTTCACCAGTAGGATATTTCAAATTTGGTCCATCAAGGGGAATGCCATGACAGCGTGGCTCAACAAATTTAGAATTTAAAATAGTCACATCTGAACCTGAATCTATTTTTAAAATAGATGATTTCTTATCCACACTACCATCAAACTCGGAAGCCTTTAAATTTCGAAGAACCCTACAAACACGTGTGCTGAAATCATCAGGTTCAACAGCATCGTGATTAGGAGCCTGTTTATTAAATGTCAAACTCACTCCTGAAAGTTTGACATGACCTAGTTTCCCTGTTCTGGGCATTGAGAGCGTGCGTATCCTTTCTTATGACAACCCCAACACTCAAGATTTTTCATTCTTGATGATTGAATGGCTGATCCTGTTTCTGAACGTCTTTACCACTAATCTCACTCTTTCCTGAAAATTTTTGGGTGTTTTGAGAACCTTTGATATTCTGTTGCGAAATTGAGTTCCTATTTTGTTCCTTGATAACTTTTACTTCTAAAGCTCGCGCAAGAGCAACCTTAAGAGAGGTTATGCGCTCTAATTGAAGTGTTTCCCTAACTCCTATTTTGTAAATACCGATAATAAATTGAGAACAAACTATCTTATCTTGTACCTCTAATGAACAATCAGGATATGCTAATTGTTGCTAACTTCTCTACATCAGCTGCGAATGTAGGAAGATCCTCTCCCGGCTTTTGCCGCCTATTTTGTAATAAAGAGTAACTGCTTGATCCTAAATGTTCACCGAAACGTGCTTCTAATTTTTCTAACAAGGTCTTCAAACCCAAAGTCTCAGTATCCTTACAGATACTCAAAACGCTTTTTGCCTTATTACGCAAAGAAGCGGCTAAAGCTATCATCTTTTTTTCATCATCCCAACTGTTAGACCTTGCAATTAAATTGAACTGATTCAAATACTCAGACAGAGGAGTTGTACCATCATAAATATCAGGTTTTAGGTTATAACCTAACCCTAAATTGACTGGTGTAACCGAATTTTCAACAACTGATCCTGTGTTTCTAAATGAATTATCACCTAACTTAATCGGCTGTGTGTTTCTGTTACTCGTGTAAACCACGTTTGTTGTTGCTGTTGTTTGTGTATTGGAATGTTGGGTTGTACTCATCTGGTTTAATTTTTGACGATACTGAGCAAGTTGTTCCTGGAGAGAGAGTCGCTCTGCCCGCAGTTCATTGATGGTACGCTGATGCTCGATTACTTCATCGTCGCGTACCCGTAACTCCATCGCGAGGTGTTTCTCCTCGGTAATGTGATGTTGGAGTATCGCTTCAAGTTGTTCACGTCGTTGATGTTCAGCCTCACGATCGGCTTCCAACTTTTCGAGTCGTTCTCGGTAAATATCCATTTGAGTTCTAGCCTCATTGAGTTCCAATAGCGTTTCACGAAGAAGAGTAGGCTGGGTTACACCGATCATCGGTGAGACGTCAGCCACCGTCGATGAGTCATCGGTCATCATCACGTGCGCATCAGCTACCGAGTGTGCGCCAGTCGTCGAGTGCGAGTGACCAGGTGGACATAAATCGACGAGAATTGGATCAGAAATTGCAGGGATAAGTGTACCTATTTGATGTTTATTTAAATTTTCAGTAGCAGTGATGGTATCGGTGTCGTTGATATTGACCGCAGCAGCCGACTTGTTAAATCCATTCATTTCTCCTCACAATTCCGGACGAACCCCCAAAATGTTACATTCACACACACATACAATAACCAATAATAATCGTCATTATAAAAGAATAACATATAACTTTATTCAAGATAATAAACACGATTTGAAATCTTATTGATAACAAACTCTCGAGTCAATTAATAAAAACTGAAAACTTAATCGAATCGAGAACAACAACAAACTTATCGCTTAGCAACGCTTTCGTTCTTATGTTCGATGATACTAGACGAACACATAACAATATTGAGTAGTCACGTCCGGTGCCGCATACCAATAGCACTTCAGATTTTTCTTATCTGTCGTCTTACGCCGATAGTTATTCGCAGGAGACGGTTGGGCTGAAACATTCGCCTTTGCTTCTGAAGAACACAAAACTGGAAATTTATCTCCGAAAACCGTCGCCGGAGGAGAACCATAAATTCTTTCTATCCTGCCCACCGGAGTCGTTCTAAACGTTACAATTGCAAGGCAAGCCCAGACTGTGACGTACAAGACCAGCTCGTACTATACGCATCGATTCATAATTTCCCATTCATAAACGCGAGAGCGAAAAATCAACAAACACGATGCATCAATGTACACAAATATACGATTGCGTGCGCCAGCGAAAATCTTACTCATTCATCCACACAGCGCCTCTGACGTCATCGTATAAACACAAATATTGTCATGGGTAAGAGGGAAAACCAGACGATAGACTGGTATATAAAGGGCTCCGATTCTCGGTATCGGCACGCACTTGTGTCCGAGCTCTCGCCTATTCAGAATACCGATAAGTATTGCGCTTAGGTAACTGAAGCTGGCCACTCCTTTGCGCTCCTAAAACTTATGAAATATAATTCATTTTTTTTAGTATATTAAGAAACATGCCTATAATTTTAGATTTTGATTTATGATTTTTTTCTTTAAATAAACTCTCTCGATAACAACCGAGTCCTAACTTACCTACCTCCCACAGCACGATAGTCGGCCCTCTGCGCCGATTATTTACCCGGCTCTTCTCTTCTCACACGGCACGGTAGTTGGCCCTCTGCGCCGACTATTTACCCGTATCATCTAAGCAGCACGGTCGCAGCCACTCAGCGCTAACGACTTAACTGCATCTACCACCTCTCTGTATTGACGGCACGGACTCCGGCACATTGCGCGCCGGTATCTAACCCTGAGATCGGAGTTACTCCCCTCTCGATTGTATGCTCGAGTCCAGTACATGAACTCTATAAAATTAATTTAACGTCCGAAAAAGTAAAGATTAAAGATACAGCTAGACATTACTCAAGGTCGGTACGTTAGAGCTGGCGCCCGAACAGATATTCGAGCAAACTAAAATCGCATAGTGGGAATCTTCGAAAAAGGGATCATGATACAAGATCAACATAACATATTTTTAGAGAGTCGCATAGAAGCGCGGATAATAGATTTAATGACACGGGTTGACGAAGTTGAGGAAGCGGATCAGCAATATTACGCGGCGACGCAGTATTTAATGGGTCAAATAAAAGAATTACGCGGTGCCGTGAGTAGGCAAGGCCACGCGTTATTGAAAATGTCGGAAGATCTGGCAGAAGCTAGGCAACGGGTAAATGAGCTGGACGAGGAAAACGAGAAACTGGGATATACGGTAAAAGTAGTCGCGAGTAAAACTTATAAAAACGAGAGAATGTTAAATTCGAGGATGGACCGTATCGAGAACAGAGTTTGCGATATAGCCAAATCGTTTAAAAGGCTTTCGATTAACGATAATTAAAAAGCCGATAATTCTATATTAAAGTATAGAACGTTCGTATAAATTAGTTTTTTATAAATAAATACATTAGAGTCAACTTTTAACGTTGTAAATTCGATTTAGTTCAATCAAATTCTTTTTCATCACTTTCCGTATTAACGTTTCTTTCGAATCACGTACTCTATTAAAAATTAAAATGGCAAAAGACCGCAAATCGGGAGCATTTATGCGCGAAATGCAAGACTCCTTTGACGAGGGAATAGAGAACGCTAAGGAATGGAAACGTTTCGAATGGGAACGGGCGGTAACTGATGAATTACGATTATTGGATGAACGGCAAAATAAGCTCGAAAATATGCTCGAAGGCCAAGGCGAGGAGAATGACACGTGAAAGTTACCGAAATTAAGGGCAACGTGAGTCGCGATAATTCGAAATGAGATAAAAGAGAAATATGACGCGTTAACACAGTCGGTCCAGAAAACTCGTATGGAAAAAAAGCAGAACGCGCGGAATTAGTTACGAAAATGAATAAACTAAGAGGTCAGATCCAGTTATTAGAAACCGAGAACGACAGGCTAATAGACAAAATATCCGCGCTGTCACAAAACGATGATCAATCGGAAAGTAACCGCGAGCTAGATTCTAGGCTCGCAGAGTTGAAAAGAAAAATTCTAGAATTGAAAAATACGATTAAATACTTGAAAAAATCGCCGATGAAGAAAGGCAACTCTGGGAGCGAAGCGTCTCAAAAAATAAAGTTAGACATCCCCAATTATCGAGGACTTGAGAATGAAAGGCCAGTCAATTTCTTGTCAGAGTTCGAGAAATATATAAACATGGTTAAACCTAATTTCGATCAACTCTTATGCCTTATCTCTCAAGCACTCGTGGGTGATGCCAGGGATTGATGGTATCTACAAGAGTCGAAGATCGACTCGTACAACCAATTCACAGAACGGTTTCGCGAACGTTACTTGAGCGCGAACACACAAAGAACCGCGAAGCGGAAGATAGAATTCGGTCAGCACCAGCCGGGGGGCAGTCTTAATCGCATTGAATACGCAACGAATTTGTTCGGTTTAGGCAAAGAACTAGATCTCGAGTATACGGAGACTGAGTTTGTTGTGGGCATTAGTGAACATTTCGAAAGAAATATTCGACACGCGGTTTTAGGACGGCAAATCAAAGATAAAAATATGTTGTTAAAGATATTAGCTGATTACGACGGAGACGACCAGCGTCACCGAAAACACGACAAAATGGGCCACAACAAACCCAGTCCTCTTTCAGATACGATTAACACGCAAAATAAATCATATAACAAGCCATACCAGTGGCAGTCGAAAACCGTGAACGTAAACGAGTTACAGACAGCGACGCCGCCGAAAATAAAGGAGAAAACTCCACCGGAAACGGATCAAACCAACGAGAAAAAGTCAGCTCGGAAGCAGAGAAACGAACGGAACAAAGAATTAATCAGAAGCTACGACGAGGTTGACGTAAATAATATAAATATAGGAAACACTAATACCGAAAATTCGGAAAACGCATAACTGTTGCTTGCTGCATGTCAAAAAGTAAACCGCAACAAGAAATTCGATCGGAGAATAAAAATTGTAATAAAGATATCTCTTCTATACTGGAGGACCCGCGATAAAATCTTTTGTATAATGTAGAACCAGAAGGTCTAAATACGAAAGAAATGCGTTGTCCGGAGGTAAATATCAAAGTCGAAGACATAGAGGTAAAAGACCTAATTGATACGGGAAGTGAGATCACTTGCATCTCCGACGAATTTTATTACGCTAATGCGAAAATATTCGGGACGCGACCTAAACTACCGATAAGTGGAAAATTCATAAAGGAAGCAACGGGTGCAAAGTCGTCGCGAATAAAACTCCAGGTTCTTCTAAATGTCGAAATTGCAAAAATAAAACTAGATATTATATTTATAGTAGTACCGAAACTGGTCAAACAATGCATTATTGGATATGATATGCAAAAAGTTCTTAGTATGCTAATAGATACCGGCAAGGAAGAAATCCTCTTAACCATTAACGATCAATATGTTCATTGTTTTTATAAGGAGACCATAATGTACTCAGAAGAGTATGCGTCTCTTAGAATTGAACAGTCGTATGAGTCGAAATGCGGAAACGCTGACTCATACGATGATCTCATTGCTTAAGATCTTTCACATGAAGTATGGATAGAAGAGATCGAAGAAAAGATCAAATCATGGAAAAGCCTAAAAAATTCCCAAAGGGATAAACTTAAGTGCTTAATAGTACAATACAAAGAGTATACTTTTAAAATAAAAGATAATGCACCCTTTTATTCAAGGCCGTATCCCATCCCTATAAATTATAGAGATAAAGTTAAAATCGAAATCGACAAATGGCAAGAGCTTGGAATAATTCGGCGTTCGACGAGTCCATATATAAACACTCTCGTGGTTGTGATTAAAAAAGACGGATCAATCCGCCTATGCATAGATGCACGTAAACTAAACGAAAAATAGATAAATGATTATGAATCCCCTCCTGGTGTAGAGGAGAAATTTTTAAGATATAAAAACGTAAACTTTTTATCCAGCTTTGATTTAACGAGTAGTTTCCATCAGATAAACCTTTCAGAAGAAAGTAGGAAATATACCGCTTCATTTGCGACAATAACGTTTGTGAATTTAATGTAGTACCATTCGGTATAAAAACGAGTAGCGCCGCGCTAATAAGAGGTCTAGACCTAGCCGTCGCGGGTCTCGAAGATTTTCTTATAACTTTTGTAGACGACCTACTATGTATTTCAGAAGATTTCGATAGTCGTTTACAAAATATAAAATCATTATTTGAGAATTTATTAAAAAACAACCTAAGGATTAGTTTAAAAAAATCTAAGCTAGTACAGGATGAAATAAAATTCCTGGGTCATATTTTAACGCCTGAAGGAGTAAAACCGGACCCAGAGAAAATTAGAACAATTAAAAACTTTAAGAAATATAGAAATGTCAGGGAACTGCAGGGATTTCTCGGATTTGTTAATTTCTATACGAAATTCGCGAGAAATTACTCGGCGCATACCGTTCCGCTTCTAAACTTATTAAAACAAGGTAAGAAGTATGAATGGACAGACGAGCACGAAAAAGCTTTCAACGATATTAAAAATATATTCGACTAGCAGATCATATTAAAATATGCGGACCCGCAACGTCCATTCATAGTCACTACCGACGCGGGCGACTACGCGATAGCTGCGGTGCTATCGCAGATGAATGATCAAAACGAAGAACAAATTGTCACGTTCGTTAGCCGTACGCTGAAGGGGAGTGAATGCTCTTACTTTACGACTGAGAAAGAGATGTTAGCTATAGTTTGGGCGTTGACACTTTTAGATACGTACTTGCGGGGGGCACCGAAAATCGTCGTACGAACCGATCACGAAGCTCTCACTTTTCTTGAACATTGCAAATTTAATAATGCTAGACTACGGAGGTGGAGTCTCGCGATCCAAGACTTCTGCTTAGAACAGGTATACTTGCCGAGACGCAAGAACGCCGTCGCCGATTAACTAAGCCATCAGGTACACGACTATCCAGAGGAATCGGGTCGAAAAAATGAAATCATAATCGCTTCAATACTCGCGCAAAAGCCGAGTCGCGAATTGATAAATAACTTAAAGAATTTGAAGACGAGAAAATGACCCGTCCACACTGTCAATAGATTTTTTTGGGCCTTTACCGACGTCAACGGGGGGCGTTAAATACTTATTAACAACAGTAAATGTATTCAGTAAGTACGTGGTCATGTATCCTATAAAAAAAGCAACCACCGCGACCATGATCAGAAAAATCTTCGGTGATTACATTAGCAACTACGGTAAACCGAAAGCAATACTTTCTGACCACGGGACGCAGTTTACTTCAAGTAAATGGAGGAAAAAACTCATGGATGAAGGAATACAACCGGTATTCTCATCCATCAGACACCCACAAAGTAACCCGGTCGAACGGGTACACCGAGAACTGGGGCGTTTTTTCCGAACATTTGTAAGGGACCGACATACCAGCTGGGCTAGATACGTTGAGATTATTCGAAACATTATTAATGTAACGCATCATGAGTCCACGAGGTTTTTAAATATCAAGACTACGCGGGTATGGGAAAAGTGGTTGCCTATAGTAGATTCAGATAAAATCACGCATGGACGAAAAGTATTTCTCGCTCGCGAACGAGCGCATTCATTTTTAAAAAGGAGAGCGTTTCGAAAAAACGTCCTAACGCGAAACTTTGAATTTAAGATAGACGATAGAGTTTTGGTAAAATCACTAAATGTATCAGATGCGGATGAACCTATACGACGCCTACCGATCGAGGACTATCAGGGGCTACGGCGGATGATCCAACGGAGGCGGTACGTGCCGCGCCCGGTGAGCCCAATGTCGCCAGACTTGTCACCACCCGCATCGCCTACCACACAATTAGCAGAGCCATCACCGGCAAAAAGCGAGGAGCCATACCAAGCTGCTATCACTTTTCAAACATTTGGCAATAGCCGGAATAAAACTTGGTAAAAATTAAATGTTTCCATTGTATCCAATTTTGCGAACAGAACCATTTAATTTGGGGGGCGATGTGACGTACATGACCAGCTCGTAGTATATGCATCGATTCATAATTTCCCATTCATAAACGCGAGAGCGAAAAATCAACAAACACGACGCATCAATGTATATAAACATACGATTGCGTGCGCCAGCGAAAATCTTACTCATTCATCCACACAGCGCCTCTAACGTCATCGTATAAACACAAATATTGTCATGCGCAAGAGGGAAGACCAGACGATAGACTGGTATACAAAGGGCTCCGCTTCTCGGTCTCGGCACGCACTTGTGTCCGAGCTCTCGCCTATTCAGAATACCGATAAGCATTGCGCTTAAGTAACTGAAGCTGGCCACTCCTTTGCGCTCGTAAAAATTATATAATATAATTCATTTTTTTTAGTATATTAATAAACATACCTATAATTTTAAATTTTGATTTATGATTTTTTTGTTTAAATAAACTCTCTCGATAACAACCGACTCCTAACTTACCTACCTCCCACGGTACGATAGTCGGCCCTCTGCGCCGATTATTTACCCGGCTCCTGTCTTCTCACACGGCACGATAGTTGGCCCTCTGCGCCGACTACTTACCCGTATCATCTAAGCAGCACGGTCGCAGCCACTCAGCGCTAACGACTTACCTGCATCTACCATCTCTCTGTATCGACGGCACGGACTTCGGCACATTGCGCGCTGGTATCTAATCCTGAGATCGGAGCTACTCCCCTCTCGATTGTATGCTCGAGTCCAGTACATGAACTCTATAAAATTAATTTAACGTCCGAAAAAGTAAAGATTAAAGGTACAGCTAGTCATTACCCAAGGTCGGTACGTTACAAGACAATAGGTGAGGCAAAGTATCGAGGAGATCTAATTCCGTCCAACGAGTACCAGATCTACATTCGTTAACGGGCAGTAAAAACCCTTACGCACTGTGATCGCGTCTACCGTCGAACTGCAACTTCCATTTTCAAACTATTTTGCTTGCGTGAAGTGTTGATGACGAGAAACGAAGGGCATAGGGCTCCGCATTACGAGTAAAAGGCAGTTCGTTCTGAGAGCAAGAAAGGCAAACCTGTTATGGATGCGTCATCAAGCGTCGCTACTCCAGCCGAGGCGATTTCTTCGGTTTTTACTAAAGAAATAATCAACTGACAAGAAAAAAATTGTGCTAAATGTCATTTAATTTGCTCATAATTATTTAAATAGTGCAAACATTGAAAACAATAACAGTAAAAAATAGAACGCGTTATTAGCGTTTTTTGCATTCAAGACAAAATTTTGATATGTGCAAATGAATGAAAGGCTGAGCAAAATTAAGCAAATTGAAATATTAAAGACGTATATTTTATTATTTGATATGGATTATTTCTTTAGTATAGAAATAAATGAGAAAAGCTGAATAACCACCAGCTGGGGTGGCCGCACTGCATCATCCGGGGGTACATTCGGCAAGGTAGGAAATCTTCCATCCGTCGGGCCTCTAATCATCGAGGAGAACGGAGCTTTAAATGGAGAATTATTATCTCGCGGAGAATCTCCCGCCGAGGGGGCTGCAACTAGATCTCTTGCCGTCGTGTGTACGGCTCTCGTCGTGATAACTAATGATTGGTATCCTATAAACGAGGAAGGTTCCATAAAGGTCGGGACGAATTCAACTAGCGTAGGAGTCCCCATCGCGAAAGTATCGGCTCGTAACATAGAAACATCTCCCTAGAGTGAGAAGTCCTTTGCCCTACTCGTCTATTATTGAAGATATTCGTGTAACGCACCGCGCTAACTGTCGGGACGGCCGCCGCAGTCGTCGTTGTGAGAATAGAGATTCTCGGTATTCCGCTGAAGGTTACGAGGCAGTGAAACCTGGGAAGAATTCGATAGGGGATGCATTACTTCTTTTGTCCTAGGCAAAGCCCTATCCTCATGAACGATTTGCGATACTGAGGGATTGAATGCTGAGCTAGAATCCAGGTACCGGCGCACAATCGCTAGTGGTCCAGGACAAGTTAGTGTGATGCTGTCTCCTAAGCTAGAACCTTACTAACCTATAACGATGCTCAGCCACCGAACCTTCCTCATTCATGGCTAAGCATTTTAATGAGACGTTGAAATCCGGTTCCTCGAGATGGTCCACCTATTCAGCGGTCGCTTCGCTGCATAACGCATCCATCCTCTCGACTAAATTATTGTAAACCACGTTAAAATACGCGATATCAAGATACGCACTATATACGGGGTAACATGCATCGCACCTATTAATAAGCAAAATTTTGAAATTAAATTCAAAGTACTATTAAACAAAATGTGTGATAGCTAATTTATCAAATTAATAGTTCATAATAGTTAGTCATCAAAAGCTTTAAACAAAAAGAAAATTCAAAAAGTTCCGAATTTGGTTTATTATTTTATAACAATTTCGTAGGCAACATTGTTGTTGAATAAATTTTAATAGTCAATTGTAATTCGTTCATATTTACGTTAGATAAGCAACGCTTTTGGAAAAACAACTTATTGATAACTTTAAAATATTATTAGATGACTAATAACTTTCAGTTATTAAAATCTTAGCGGAGCTAATTGATATCAAAAACTGTAATTATAGTAAAAAGAAATTTTAAAATTATCACACCACGAGGAAATTAATTTTACATTGGGAGTGCGCTGTAAAGTCTATAGTCCGTAAATAAAAGAAAATTTCTATTGTATCACTAATGAATTGATGTTCTTCTATTTAGTATAAAAGAAATTGATGTTTACACAAAAAAATTTGTAAGCTATCACACAAATTATGAATCGTATCCTATTCGTCGCAACGCTAATAGATTTTATTTTAGCCGAAATATTCGCACTAATACCCTATTACTTTAAATTATAATAAACAATTAAGTCTTAAACAATGAAAATTGTTAAATTCCAAAAATCACAATTATAAAATGTCTACCAACTTTTCCAAATAAATCGATTTTACTAGACACGATATTAAACAATTAAATTTTAAACAAAAAGAAATTTTAATTTCCAATAATAATTAAGTGCATAAATTGCAAAAGAGAAAAACTTCTAATTAGGCTTTAAATACTAAATGCTCATAGGCACTCATCCATCCAACGGCATATCGTAAGTGAGTACAGCTTCGAGGAGCTCGGCGTTTGCGATCCGACGATCGACGGCCGAGAAAACGTTCGTCGACAGGCAATGACGATTTTCGCTGACGAACTACCAGTCCTAGCTGACCGAAATTTCCCCCCGCGTGTCTAATGCTAGGACCCTATTCAGGCATAAACTACAAAACAATTTTTAGGCACTTGCCTTCAATCATGTTTCACAAGCGCCAGGAGAGAGAAAGAGCGAGAGAACAACCGAATCCTGGGTATAGAGAGACGTAACACGCGCACAATGTCCAGCTAATGCCTCGGTAATCGCGCGTACTATACTCGTCGAGTGACGTCACAAGAGCTTTACACAGTCAAAATGCACGGTGATAACTTACGTTTCTGCGTTGGCTGTAGCGCGCGGTCACCAGGCAGGCTTATTCGTGCCGAAGACACGCTGTGGTTCGAGGTTTCCCTGATGGGTGATACGGACCTGCAGGCAGAGGCCTTGATCGCATACGCCGCGAGGCCCGGGGGACCGCTGAAATACACGCGGAGAAACGACGTGAAATTACTGTCACACACACGTGTACTCCGGGTGGGCGCTTGGCTCGCCGCGCGGCTCACTCCTCACAACGTCACTAGTTCTGCCGGAACACTTGGATGTCGCGTCGTCTACTGCTTCCCTCCGTCACTGGAAACACGTGGCTCGCGATAGGGTTTCGGCACTTTCTCACGATCAGGCTTTATCAGCCGGCACAACACTACTCTCCCACTGAAGCACTCTTGACACTCGTGACAGACACTGTTCACAGGTCGGCATCGGCACAAATTCCTCACGACACTCGAGTGTTGAAGCAATATCGGCACGCGCCACGTGGTCGACGGGCACGGCTGATTCGGCGGCGTTGACCACCGGCCGACGCACAGTGGTCTAAAATATACGGCGCGCGGACAAATTACCTTTTAGTTAAAAAAAATACAGTTAGAAGAAAAATAAAACTGCAGGAATCGACGTATTTTTGTCTCTAGAATAAGAATATACCATTGTTTTAATGTTTAAAATTATCAGAGGTGACTAAAAATTTAAAAAAGTGAAAGAAACGTCAATTATTCATTTTTAACGTCTTTTGAACTTTTCTAGATAACAGGGGGATTCCTCATTTGAAAGTATGGCTTGAGGGATGAGTGAGAAATTACTTCAAGAGTATTTTGCAAAAAAAAATTTCAAATCCGTTTAATGGTTCGTCCTAAAAGGTAATTTGTCCGCGCGCCGTATGTTTTAGACCACTGTGCGATGGTGCTCTCTCCCCCTCTCTTTCTCTCCTATACCTAGTGGCGTACAGGACAGAGGAAACGTCTACGCGCGAGACTAGTTTGCGCGCACGTAAGGAAAAGGTTATCGTGGGTTCTGCGCGATTAGTGTGGTGTGGCGGTTTTGTACGGAAGCCCGTACGGCTCACCTCCGCGCGTGTCGCTAGTGGCGTCAATTTCGTGCTACGCGTGCACATGTAGGACGTTTGCTATTTGCTACGTGTGCACATGTAGGACGTTCGCTACTCGCTACGTGTGCACACGTAGGACGTTCGCTACTCGCTACGTGTGCACACGTAGGATGTTCGCTACTCGCTGCGTGTGCACTTGTGGAAATAAGAATAAAACACTTCGTACTCCAATATACCAGGAACTAACAGAAACTCATTATTTTTCAAATCTGCTCCACATTTTTCTTCATCAATATTGTAGGTTAGGCCGCTCGTATGTGGGAAGTATGTATTAATCGTTGATAGTAAAATTTGACCGTCTTTCACATTAAATTTCATGGACTTCTCATTATTTTTCACTCTCACTAAGCTCTCCATATTTTTGTAGCAATGTAACTTATCTGATAAAACAAACACCGATTCGCACATCCTGCATGAGCACGCGTAGCGAGTAGTGCACGTCCTACGTTTGCACACGTAGCGAGTAGCGAACGTCCTACGTGTGCACACGTAGCGAGTAGCGAACGTCCTATATGTGCACGCGTAGCACGAAATTGACGCCACTAGCGACACGTGCGGAGGTGAGCCGTACGGGCTTCCGTAGTTTTGCGTCGTAGCACGGTACGCCTATGCTGGCAGAAACCTTATTCAGTAACATCTTGCGCACAGTGTTCATGCGTTAAATACTCGAAAATGAAGTAGTGCGCATGTGCAGTAAAAATTTACGAAAATTTATAACGAATATCGGTAACGTTATGAATTTTAGCGCAAGCCTCGTCACACTACGTTTAATGAAAATTAACGCAAATACATGAAGACTGTTTCAAAGTGTCTTTATGTAAAGTCGATATAATTAATTGTAATGCATTTTCTTTGTTGTGATTAATTAAATTGAAATATTAGAATTGTGTAAGAAAACACTAAGAAAAGAAAATGTGGTAGCTACACCCATAGGTACTATACAATGTAGTATTATTTAACTGCAACCTTATTTTATAGTATGTATGCAAACAAGATTATGGTGAAGATGCTTATAAAATATGCTATTGAATACTATATTTAAAACATTTTATATAGCATAGGTATGCCAAATTACAATATATATGTTAAAATCACTACAATTTATGGGTTGCTTAACAGTATTGCGTTTACTGTAATTTCTAGTTGTTTTAACTAATCTATTATATTTATTGTTAATATGTTAAAGTTTATTCTAACAGAAGAAATTGTATGAATAACTGTAATCGATTTTACTATGCAATATAGTAACCGCCACCAACACGTTTTTTCTCAGCCTAAATAATAAAATTGATCTCGTTCTACGTTTCCACATATCCTTAAACATCAATCAGTTGTCATGTAAAATAACTCTTACTTATTTGAAACGCGTTGTCTTTCATCTCTTGTGCTCGGAAAATGTATATAATTATCATGGATTGCAATCAGTGCATTTACAACTCGATCAATACACCGACTTAACGAGGCCTGACTCATAGGTTTATTAAAATCACTCGTTGCACCCTTTCGTAGTTATCCTTCAGCCAGAAAACGAAGCACGGCTAGAATTTATAGGTGCTTTGGAGTGGATGATGGTCGTGGTACCTGCATATCACCTCCCAGAATGTTAATTAATTCGAGTGTAACGTGAGGTGTTAGTCTGAAAATTAATTACAAAAATTATTACAGCTTATTTTTTAATATTAATAGAAAAGTAAATTTTTATTAGTCGCGATGTTTCTAGAAAAAAAATTTAATTCAGCAATGTTATTGCTCTAATTTAGATAATTTAAAACCACAAATATTACTTTCCATTCTTTTAAAAATTAATATTTTACTCAAAGGCGAATTGAATTAGCCACGCACGCACGCACAAAATTCATTATGACTGTAAATATTGAATAGAGATAGACAATTTTTCTGAAGTTAGCTTTTCTCTTTAAAATTTTTTCATCTTCTATAATCACTGTAAACCCCAAAGAGTAATTGGTGCCAAAAAGTTGAAATTTAGTGATTTAGTGATGCGCGTGCGCGTGCATTTGTATATTTGTCATTTTAAATTATCTAAATTAGAGCAATAACATTGCTGCATTAGTTATTTCTACTTTCAAAAGAGTGAAACTTACACTATATTCTTTTCAAAAATTTTCGAAAATTTTTGAAAAGAATATAGTGTAAGTTTTACTTTTTCGAAAGTAGAAATAACTAATGCAGCAATGTTATTGCTCTAATTTAGATAATTTAAAATGACAAATATACAAATGCACGCGCACGCGCACGCACACGTACACGCGCACGCACACACGCACGCACACACGCACGCACACACGAATTAGAATTTTAATCGTTAATTAAACCCACGTTTAATTAAAAATTAGCTTTTCAATCGTTAATTAAATCCGCGTTTAATTAAGAATTGAAATTGCAATTGTTATCTGAACACGCGTTTAATTCGGAATTAAAATTTCAATTGTTAATTAACATTCTTTAACATATTATAAACTAAAATTGCGCCGCAGAAGACGGAGGAGATTAACAAAAACTCGAGTATACTCTAGGCGGCACGATCCTGCTTTTGCAGCGAATGCGCATTCGTGCCGTCGAGAATACATCTTACGTTTCTTTAATTTTCCAACTCCTGCGACACGTTTTTTATTTATAATATATTGCAGAATAGTATTTAAGAGCTCTAAAAAATATTCTTGAGGCTTTCTGCTAGAAAATCGAGCCTCGAAACGTGAATTTGAGTCTACGTGACACGATCCTGCTTTTGGAGCGAATACGCGATCGTGCTGCGTAGACCGAAATTCACGTTTCCAGACCCGATTTTCTAGCAGGAGGCTCCAAGGACATTTTCTAGACTTTTTAAATACTATTCTGTAATATAATATAAACGACGAAGCCGCCAGAGAAATTGGGAGAATTTAAGAAAACTCTGGTATAGTCTACACGGCAGGACGCGCATCCATTGCAAAAGCAGGATCATGCGCGCTGTAGACTATACTCGGGATTTCCTAAATTTCCCCGCCTTCGGCGACGTGTTTTTCGTTTCTAACATGCTCAAGAATGCTATTTTACCCACGTAATTAACGATTGAAATATTAATTCTTAAATAAGTGCGGGTATAATTAACGATTAAAATTCGAATTATTAATTGATGATGGTATAATCAATCTTTTCGCAACCCTGTAGTGGCGTTGAATTTTTAATAATTTGAAAAACCATACTTTAGTCAATAATAACTCTTCTATCAAATCATCGAAACAACATATTTTTGCGAAATTTAATTAATTATAGTCTTTAATATAAAAAAAAATTATTATGTTATAGAAATTTATTACTCTGGTGGAGTTGAAATTTAAATAATTTCAAAAACCATATTTTAATTAATAACAATTCTTTTATAAAATAAATGGAAATATACCGGGTTCCCAAACTAAGACGTACACGAGATTTTCTCTCAGCCAAATTGATAAATTCGTCAAAATCTGGGGGCCCTAGGGGTTTTCGGACCCAAGGAATCGAATGGTGCTGTCAAAAAATTCATAAAATGCCAAACACAAAAAGTAAAAAAATTATTTTTTCGAAAAATATTTGCGGTACGGCTTTTATGATAGTTTCTTGTAGTTTGTTCAATTTGGAGGCTATATCACCTTTACCCGATAGCATTTCATGTAATAATATTTATTTAACGCATTTTTGAAAATTGTATATTTTACTTTGGCTTGGACTGCAAACTCGCGTTCGAGAAAGCGAAATTGCGGAACTCGGAAAACGCCAGACTTTCCAAACTGTGACTCTAGCAAAGAAGCGGCAACTTCAACAAGCAATATCTGAGCACAACTAAATAAAGCCAACAAACTATCTTAATCATTGATACAACATAATAGCATGATATTCATGATGTTTTCATCAATAGCTATTGTTTCCAAGTACATATTATTACTGTAGCGTACAACGTAATACATAATTTGTAGGCTAGAAAGCAATGTTTACAAATGGTGAACATCTGTGACGGCGTCCAGAGATGGCGCCAGTGCGACTTACGTCGCACCGTATGACCGTATGAATGCAGCGCGCGGAGTCACGGCCGTAAATGAGCTCGTGGTGTCGCGCGTATATGCGTATCTCTGCAGTACTTATTTTCAAAGAAACTAAGCTAAAGAATCATAGTTTTGTTACTGAAAAGTAATAATACCCAATTTGCCTTGTGCTTCCTTACTTCCTGTTAACACGAGATATGTTCTTGTTTACACGAGATATGGACTGTCCAAGTTTTTTCTTCCCTAGGTGCTTAATATACTATTTATGAAAAAAGTAACGAAGCTTTCCAAATCAGACATAATTTTATACTGTTACGAGTGAGAAATCGCAAATAAATTAATAAATAATACACATAATCATATTTATCCATATAACATCAGACAGTAACGTTACTATTCATAGTGATTAATAATTAATTTATTGTTATTCTTAGAATTTATTATTCATAACTTTTTCTTGAAATTACTATTACTATGAGTTTATAATTTTTTCGTAATTACTTATTCATAGTGTTAAATAATTAAACATAAACCTCCCAACGTAAAAAAAGTTACTAAGGCCTAAATATTTCACATAGTATTAGCCAAGTATAGGCAAGATGTGGCCTATAAGAAACAATATATGGGCGAAATATTGGCTTTATAATGCTACAGCGCCGGAGTCACATACTGTCTATCTTTAGATATATCTTGGGCGGCTATTGCCCATATATTGCTTATACAAATCAAATGTTTTGAAGAAATCCTAACTCGTAAAATCGAACTTATACCCCGACAGTTTTTTCAGAGCTTCTTCCAGATTATTAAGCAAACCTAGAAAAATATTACGAGCTAACTTTTACTGGTTGATAGAACGTTCAAAACTGCAACGAAGTGTTCTCTTGATTTTTTGTGATTTTATGTATTTTATTTTTAATAAGCTTGAAACTCTACCAATTGCTTGGTCGGTAATGGTAGGACTATGCCACCCCGTTAAGGTATGGCTGAAAGTATGGGATAAAGAATTGCTGGTAGTATGGCTGGAAGTATAATGGTTAAAAGTATGGCTTAAAGAAGGTCGAAAATATTGGCAATATATTGAGTATATATTGGCAATATATTGGGAATATATTGGCAATATATTGGGAATATATTGGCAACAAATTGGCAACAAATTGGCAATCTCACAATCGTTACATACAAAATTATACACAGTTTGTACAAAGTTCAAATTTAGATAAAGTTTAAACAAAGTTTAGACCAAGTTCAGAGCAAGGTTATAGAAAGTCTCCAAGTCTTAATGAAAATCTCGCTTAAAGTGTCGCATACAACGTTTATATGAAGTTTAAACAAAGTTCAGGAAAAGTTCAGGCAAAGTTTGTACAGAGTGTAGATAAAGTTTAGATAAAGTTTGAACAAAGTTTATACCTCGTTTAGATCAAGTTTATAGAATGTCTCGCTCGAAGTCTCGCTTGAAGTCTCGCTCGAAGCCTGGTTAAAAGTCTCGTTCGAAATCTCGCTAAAAGTCTGGCTAAAAGTCCCGCACGAAGTCTCGCTCGAAGTCTTGCTAAAATTCTCTCTCGAAGTCTCGCTAAAAGTCTGGCTAAAAGTCCCGCTCGAAGTCTCGCTAAAAGTCTCGCTAAAATTCTCTCTCGAAGCCTCGCTAAAAGTCTAGCTAAAAGTCCCGCTCGACGTCTCCCTAAAAGTCTGGTTAAAAGTCTCGCTCGAAATCTCGCCAAAAGTCTCGCTAAAAGTCCCGCACGAAGTCTCGCTAAAAGTCTCTCTGAAAGTCTCGCTAAAAGTCCCGCTCGAAGTCTCGCTAAAAGTCCCGCTCGAAGTCTCGCTAAAAGTCTGGTTAAAAGTCTCGCTGAAAGTCTCGCTGAAAGTCTCGTCAAAAATCTCGCTTGAAGTCTCGCTAAAAGTCTGGTTAAAAGTCTTGCTCGAAGTCTTGCTCGAAGTCTCGCCAAAAGTCTCGCTCAAAGTCTCGCCAAAAGTCTCGCCAAAAGTCTCGCCAAAAGTCTCGCTCTAAGTCTCGCTAAAAGTCTTGCTCGAAGTCCGGCTCAAACTTTGGCTTGAAGACTTTGAGACTTTCTATCAACTTCGTCAAAACATGTTGTAAACTGTGTTTGAACTTTATCCAAACTATATCTCAACTTTATGTAAACTGTGTATAAACTTTGAATGCAACGCTTTAAGCGAAACTTTCTATAAATTTTGTCTAAACTTGCTCTAAACTTTACCCAAACTTTATCTAAATTATATCTAAACCTAATTTAAACTCTGTATAAACTTGGTCTAAACTCTGTATAAACTTTATCTAAACTTTATCTAAACTTTATCTACACTCTGTACAAACTTTGCCTGAACTTTTCCTGAACTTTGTTTGAACTTCATATAAACGTACGTTGTATGCGACACTTTAAGCGAGATTTTCATTAAGACTTGGAGACTTTCTATAACCTTGCTCTGAACTTGGTCTAAACTTTGTTTAAACTTTATCTAAATTTGAACTTTGTACAAACTGTGTATAATTTTGTATGTAACAATTGTGAGATTGCCAATTTGTTGCCAATTTGTAGCCAACATATTCCCAATATATTGCCAATACATACTCAATATATTGCCAATATTTTCGACCTTCTTTAAGCCATACTTTTAACCATATCTTCCAGCCATATTACCAGCCATTCTTTAGCCCATACTTTAAGCCATACCTTAACGGGGTGGCATAGTCCTACCATTACCGACCAAGCAATTGGCAGAGTTTCAAGCTTATTAAAAATAAAATACATAAAATCACAAAAAATCAAGAGAACACTTCGCTGCAGTTCATTCATATACACAGTACATATACACAGTGCATATATACAGTAAATGAAAATAGGATGAAAATATATTGATATTAAGTTATTTTTTGTCTCGAAGTTACCATTTATTCATGCGTGAACGATTGTAATAGAAAATAATATAATTTTCCTTTAAAAGGTAAAAGAAAAGAAAAATTTAAATAAGAACTTGCTTGTGTGTATTTTTCTACGCGTATCGGCAGTTAAGACAATGCTTGTATTAATTTTACTTGAAAGTAAGAAATCTTATATCAGGTTTGGGAAAAATTTTTAAAAAGAAATACATGCTTAACTTAAGCCATGAAATGTATGTTAATTACTAATCCAGAAAGGCAGTAGTATTAGAACATGTTTCAGTATGCGGTTAATTTCAATGGGAACATTACTGAAGTAAGGAAGCGCAAAACAAATTGGATATTATTACTTTTCAGTAACGAAACTATGATTCTTTAGTTTAGTTTCTTTGAAAATAAGTACTGTAGAGATACGCATATACGCGCGACACCACGAGCTCATTTACGGCCGTGACTACGCGCTGCGTTCATACGGAGCGACGTAAGTCGTACTGGCGCCATCTCTGGACGCCGTCGCAAATGTTCACCATTTGTAAACATTGCTCGTTAGCCTACAAATTACGTATTACGTTGTGCGCTACAGTAATAATATGTACTTGGAATAAATAGCTATTGATGAAAACATTATGAATATCATGCTATTATGTTGTATCAATGATTAGATAGTTTGTTTACTTTATTTAGTTGTGCTCAGATATTGCGAGTTGAAGTTGCCGCTTCTTTGCTACAGTCACCGTTTGGAAAGTCTGGCGTTTTCCGAGTTCCGCAATTCCGCTTTCTCTAACGCGAGTTTGCGGTCCGAGCTAAAGTAAAATATACAATTTTCAAAAATGCGTTAAATAAATATTATTACATGAAATGCTATCGGGTAAAGGTGGTATAGCCTCCAAATTGAACAAACTACAAGAAACTATCATAAAAGCCGTACCGCAAATATTTTTCGAAAAAATAATTTTTTTACTTTTTGTGTTTGGCATTTTATGAATTTTTTGACAGCGCCATTCGATTCCTTGGGTCCGAAAACCCCTAGGGCCCTCAGACTTTGACGAATTGATCAATTTGGATGAGAGGAAATCTCGTGTACGTCTTAGTTTGGGAACCCGGTATACATACTTTTACAGCAACCGAATCATTTTACTCGCTTCCCCATTCTTTAATTTTTAATTGTTGTGACGGAACCGTCAACGTCTATGCATAAAATAATTTTTTATTTTATTATATATTTCACTTTATTTAGGATTAGTCAAGCTATTTCTTATTTGATGAACCATAATCAGAACCCTTAACCACTACTAGCCTACTGATACTACTACATCAAGGGTTTTGCCCGGTGTTATTCAGGGGTTGTCTCAAGCTGCCATAAAAATAACCACGCGGCGCATGTTTGGATTTTAAAATTTTAAACTGCATTGAGGTTTAATATTAAAACGGATGTTAAATTTTCTTTTCTTCTCGATGAAGGACGAACATTATTTTTCATTTAGATGTTTAACTGAATATTTTCATATTTTGTAAATTAGCGTTTAACACATTATTGTTAATTTAAAATAATAAGAATAATATACATTAACTAGCAACCGTTCAGGCGTGGATGAATAGTTTACAAAGTATAGCATTCATAAAATAAGATTTAAGATTATAATAAGTTAGTTTAAGGGGGCTAAACACCTTTTTTCTCTGAAATAAAAAGTCACATTTTAATACATACATGTAAACTAATTATTTCATACTTTTTACATATAAAAGTAGGTATATTTACCTTACCTTAAAACTTTCTCTGATGGGCCTTTTATATGGTCCAGAACCATAGTCATCGATGAAACAAGTTTTTTCACTAACCGTAAGCTTTGAAATTTCCCTGTGGATGGATTGACTCCAGATTTGAACTAAATTACTCCTGAATAGTATAATTCTCATATGAGTGTAGGGATTTTTGATCTAATGAGAAAAAAAAATTGTGCTGTTTTTCAAGAGTTTTTTTTTTAATTTTTTTAAATTTTTTATATTTTTTCATAATTTTTCTGATGTAAACATTTTTTCCGACATTTAATCCTAAATCCCTACACTCATATGAGAATTATACTATTCAGGAGTAATTTAGTTCAAATCTGGAGTCAATTCATCCACAGGAAAATTTCAAAGCTTACGGTTAGTGAAAAAACTGGTTTCATCGATGACTATGGTTCTGGACCATATAAAAGGCCCATCGGAGAAAGTTTTAAGGTAAGGTAAATATACCCACTTTTACATGTAAAAAGTATGAAATAATTAGTTTACATTTATGTATTAAAATGTGACTTCTTATTTCAGAGAAAAAAGGTGTCTAGCCCCCTTAAGCGACACTCCTGAAGGACTATTTTCTCTACCTAAGTAATAAAACTCATCCCAAGATTTTTCATTTGTTACCTTTTCTTACTTCTATAAAGGAAACTCACCAAACAGCAAAACATTTGGTTTATACAAAATGTTCTTGTCGTAAATAAATAAATTTTTTTTGCTAAATAATAAATAGTGTAGGATAGGACGTTAATGGTTTCTACTGCCCATGTAGTAAAGAAAAACAAATACCAATTATTTATCCAACGTTTCGGACGATTTATTTTCGTCCCTCTTCAAGGTCTATAAACAATATACAAATAAAAACACAAGTTTACTTAAGAATCACATACTTAAGACGAATAATTTACAACGCTTGCCAAAACATATCGTAAAAAACTATGTTTAAGTGGGCATCCTAAGTGACCACTAGTGAATATGAAATTATAAATACGATTTCGTCGTATTTATACTAGACTATGCCACAGTGTGAATCATGCAAGGCAGGGGGTAAGAGAGATATGCTATTGTACAACGATGACACGACGCGTATATGTAAATGTGAACAGTATTATTATTCTAAACATAGAATGGATTTTATAGCTATAGCTTATAATTATTAATAAACGTTTTATATTCTGACTTTAGGAAATTAGTATCAAACTGTCTGTTTGAGCTATTATGTTGTGAGTGAATGTGGAGCATTTCTGATAATAATCTTTTCTTTAAATTTTGTTCCTGATCTAGAATTTTAATGTTATTGAAATCAATTTTATGATTTGTAATCGCTATGTGTTCATATAAAACTAATCTGTCTCTCTTAAACTTACAATCACTTGCATATTCTTTACTTCTTATAATTAATTTTCGGGATGTTTGTCCCACGTAAGAAGCATCACAATCGCCGCAGTTAATTTTGTAAACAACATGAGCTTTTTCATTTTTTTGGTATTTGTCTTTTCCTAATCTAATTATCTGATTAAATTTATTGGAAATTGAGTTAATCATGATTAAGTTATTCTTATTGCAGATGTTTTTTAATTCAGAGTTAAGATATTTAATATATGGAAAAACCAAAATACTATTGTAATTGATATTATTAGAATTACAGGTATTTTTGTTATTATTTTTAAATTGTAGCAAACGTTTATTTATGTGTTTATTTATAAAGTAAATGGGATAATCATTTTCCAATAATAAATCTCTAATTAGATTAAGATTATTCTCATGAAACTGTATATCAGCTAAGTTAATACATTTATCAACTAATGAACAAATTATACCAATTTTATTACTAACAGGATGGTGAGAATTAAAGTTTAGAAATCTACCTGAAAATGTTGGTTTCCTGTACCAGTCCATGGAAATTTTTTGTTTATTTTGAATAATCAGAATATCAAGAAAACTTACTACATGGGCAGTAGAAACCATTAACGTCCTATCCTACAATATATTCTAATCTGACTGCCATTTGCTGCTAAAAAAACTATATAAATAATAAATAAATAAATAAATGTTTTTCAGTTTGAAATAACTATATTTATACTCGAAAATATTCCTTCAAAATGTGAAATTAGCTTTAAGGGACGCTTGCCTCGAGCGGATACGTAATCTTGGGGCTGTATCACATGGCGTATCTAAAAATAGATTTCCTCAGTTTTCCTGCGCGGAGACGCGTTTTCCAGCATCTTTTTGGGACTCAATATATTGTAGCATGAGAATATTATTTTGTGAATAATATTCAATATCTTTTTAACTATAAATAGGAAAATTATTTCGTTTACAGCAAATGTTAGGTTATGGACAATAAACATTAGTAATAAATAAATATCATTGCGTTTTTATATTTTTATAGCGAATAAGGATTTTGTTTGTTTGTAATAGTTTATCTCGTTTACTTTAATTAAAAGTTTCTTTTAGAAATCAAGTAACAAAACATTTCGAAATTTAAATAATATTATAAATTGTATGTTTTTCTAGCGATAATTAGATAGTTCATTTAATAACAAGAAATTTCAACTTGTTCATGCAAAATTGATAAAATATATATATAGATATATGCTAACTAAGCAATAGCATGTATTTTGACATAACATTATTTTAAACAGTTAGTTAAACTTCAAGTATTTTAAATAAACAACAGAAAGTCCACAAATTTGTATTGTAATCAATAAAACAATTGAATAAATTAATAAAAGTCTTAGTTAGAATGAATAATTCCAGGTTTTATAAAGTTTGCATAAGAAATTTCATTGTTTATTGTGTAATTAAGTACAACAGTTATTCAGTCATTAACATAACATTAGGCTCTGCCACACATGCTTATTTATGTGTGGCAGAGCCTAATGTTATGTTAATGACTGAATAACTGTTTATGCCCTGAAGAGGGGAATATACTAATGCTCCCGAAACGTCGGCAAATAAAAAAACAATATTCGCTAAACATTGGTTCGTTTGATGTCCACCTCTCCCAAAAAAAAAAAAAAAAATTTTATAGTTTAAGCGTAAAAATAAATATTGTAGATTTAATCAATTTAGATCATTTGGAGAATAATACTACAATTTTTATACAAAACCTAGTAAAAGAAAACTCTGATTTTTTTATTTGAAAGATGAAAAATTATGGGCGACTGATCTAGTAATGCATCGCATACAGACAACAGACGATTACCCCGTAAATTCAAAGCAGTATAAATATCCTCTATTATTAAAGGAGGAAGTTGATAGGCAAGTTAAAGAAATCCTCGATGCAGGCATTATTGCGCCTTCGATCTCTCCCTACAACACACCGGTTTGGATGGTACCTAAAAAGCCAGATTCATCGAAAAACCCCGTTGGCGATTAGTGTTAGACTTTAGAAAGTTGAATGAAAAAATGGTCGCAGACGCTTACCTGATCCCTAATATTTCGGAAATTTTTGACCTGGTAGGTGGTTGTAAATATTATACAGTACTAGATTTAGCCAGCGGATTTCACCAAATAAAAATGGATCCTAGGGACGCTAATAAAACCGCTTTTAGCACACGTTATGGTCACTACGAATTTAAGAGAATGCCTTTCGGACTTAAGAATGCACCCGCGACATTTCGACGATTAATGGATAATGTTTTGCGCGGATTACAAGGCGATAAGGGCATATTTGTCTATATTGACGATTTGATAATTTGTAGTAATACTTTAGATGAGCATAAATTTAAATTTGACTTAGTTATGAAACAGTTACGCGAAGTCCATTTAAAATTGCAATTAGAAAAATGTGAATTTCTAAAAAGCGAAGTTAGTTACTTGGGACACGTACTAAGTGAAAAGGGTCTTAATCCTGACCCGAGGAAAATAGAAGCGGTAAAACATTTTCCTCAACCCAAGAATATGAAAAACGTTAGGCAGTTTTTAGGTTTAGCAGGCTATTATCGCCGTTTTATTAAAAACTTTGCACAGATTGCAAAACCATTAACGCGTTTATTGCAGAAAAATGTCACTTTCGAGTGCGATGTTAAAGCTAACGAAGCTTTTGAAGAACTTAAAGATGCATTATGTAACTCACCCATTTTACAATTTTCTGATTTGAGTCAGCCATTTAATATTACCACAGATGCATCCGGATATGCTGTAGGTGGTGTTTTATTTCAAGGTGAGATCGGAAAAGATTTACCGATTGCTTATACATCGCGGGTTTTACGTGGTGCTGAATTAGCATACGAGGTTTACGAAAAGGAAGCTCTTGTGATGATACATTGCGTAAAAATATTTAGATCTTATATTTATGGCCGTAAAATACATATTATCACTGATCATCTACCATTGATTTGGTTTAAGTCAGCTGAATTAAATATTCGAGTTCAAAAATGGAGATTTAAATTATCTGAATTTGATTATGACGTGATTTACAAGCCCGGTAGGTTGAATTTAAATGCAGACGCCTTATCACGCAACCCAGTAGACGCTATTGATTTAAAACAAGTTAGCGTTGTTACTCGTAGACAAAAGCAATTAGGAAATGAAAAAATTCCGGAAAATTTATCGGGAGAAAAATCTAATGTTGCTAAATCTAATAAAACACCACCAAAAAGAGTCACAAGAGGAAAACGAATTAATTACGCGGAATGTGATTTAAGTAACAGTGATGTAGAAGCGGAAGCTGTGATAAATACACCTGTTAATCGTGATTTACCCGCGAGCAATACTAATGACGAAAGTCCAACTGACGATGATTCTTCTCCTAACTGTTTTGATAAGATTAAACGTAAACCGAAAAAGAGACACAAATGTAAAAATAAAAATAATACAAATGTAGAAAAATCGGATGTAGAATCTAGTATCTCAGCTTTCTCGGATGCTGAAGTTGAGGAAGTACAACCGAATTTTAGCACTAAATCAGTTTTAGGTAGCAATAATGGTAATGAGACTAATAGTATAATAAGTGATTCAACAAATAAAACTGATAATATGATTATTAAAAATATCGTAGAAACTAAAGAATCAATTGAATATAGACAAGACAACATCGTATACTTTATTGACATAAATGGTACCGCGTGCGATGTTGGTGCTCAAAAATTGATCGAGTCAAATAAAATTCCAGAAAAGTAAATTTTAGAAGTTGGAAATATTAGTGAAATAAAACGAAATAACAATAAATACCTATTTTCATTGTGCAATCGCGAAGGCTCACCAGAGTCACAGATAACTATTAAAGAGAAAATTTACGAAATTTTAATTAAATTACGAGATTTATTACAAGAGAAGAATTTGCACGGAATTAGCATCGCTAAAAGTCCTTATATTGAAAATATTTCATGGAATGATATTTTAGAAATTCTTAATATTGTTTTTGATAAAAGTAAAGTTAAAGTAATTATTTGTAAAGGAACTTTAAAATACGTTCCAGAAAATAAGAGAAATGAAATTTTTTATGAAATGCATACCTGTCCGATTGGAGGTCACCGTGGCGTTTCTAAAACATTCTATAGAATACATCAAGATTATTATTGGGAAAATTTAAAACAAGATATCCAAAGACGTATTCAACAATGCATAGAATGCCAATTAAAAAAATTAGTTAGACTAAAGACTAAACAGCCAATGGTAATCACTGACACACCGGGTACAACCTTTGAAAAGGTTGCCCTTGATATCGTGGGACCATTGCCTGTAACTAAGTTGAATAATGAATACATATTAACAATGCAAGACCAATTATCAAAATTTTATCTTGCAGTGCCTTTGCCAAATGCATTAGCAACTACAATTGCTGACGCATTTATCAAAAAGCTAATTTGTGTTTTCGGAGCTCCTAAGATTATTTTGATTGATCAAGATCGAAACTTTCTTAGCAATCTAATGAAAAAGATTGCAAAACGTTTTAAGATTAAATAAATTAAAACTACCGCTTTTCACCCACAATTGAACGGTTCGCTAGAAAGATCGCACCATGCGCTAGGAGAATTTTTAAAACAATATGCGGAAAAAGATAGCGAATGGGATCAGTGGATCGATATCGCGATGTTAAACTATAACACATGTGTACAAGAAAGTACAAAACATACACCTTTTGAGGTCGTTTTTGGACGATTAGCTAGGCCAAGTGATACCCTTCGCGAAGGCGCCTTACTACCTACATATCAGCTTCATGTAAAAGATTTAGTTATTAGGCTTACAGGTATTAGGAAATTAGTTTACGATAATTTAGTTAGTTCGAAATTAAGATAAAAAAAAATACTGCGATAAAAATATTAACCAAAAAAATTTTAAGATAGGAGATTTCGTATTCTTATTAAAGGGATCAAAACCAAACAAATTTGGAGATCATTATACTAGTCTTCATAAAATTCTAGAGGTTATTAATAAAAATAATATTAAAATTTTAGTTGACAAAAAACAGAAAATAGTACATGCTAACAGACTTAGAATTTCTCATATCAATCACGAAATAAAACCTAAGAAAAACAAAAAGAAAAATTTCGATTCGGAAGAAGACTAACGAAAAAAAAATTTTCGATCTGTTTTAGATGTATCTCATTTTGACCCTTGCATCAATCATCCAACTTTCTTCATGTCTGATCAGTTATGATTGTGGAGCTCGCACCTTCAACGTCACAACAATATCTTTGTTAGAAGTAGGACAATGCGAGATACAGAAAGTCAATATTAAATTTAAGAAACAATACATACAGCTTCTCCAAATTAATGAGTTCTTAGAAACTCCTGCGATTTCTTGTAAGGTAGAAATACAGCGAACTGTACATTACTGCGGTCCACTTTCACATATTTCCGCAGTAAGGCATGGCCAGGCTGAGTATTTACATCCTATCGATCAAACCACGTGTGAAATAATGCATAGAACGGGAATGTACCAATATTCAAATATGCGAATGATTAGCGGAATTAAACCCAATGTAACTAGTAATTTTCCAGTAGTTTTCTCCGGGTACATTGATGATATGGGTAATTGTAACGGAGCCGGATATTCTGATCCTTCCGGATCATGGGAATCTGTTATTGTTCAAGGGGTAATTAAAATAACTCTAAGTGAGCAAAGGGCTAGAGTAAAATTTAATAGTAATAAAATACACTTAAACTCCGGTACAGTTTGCACATTATCTGAAGGTACCTGCATTGATACAGAAAAGGGATATACGTTTTGGAAACCACTTCCAATAGATTCATGCAAATTTTACCAATATTCAATTTTATATGAAAGATTTGCTGATAAAATTGTCGATATGGACACTGATCAAATCGTATACTCAAGACATTACTTTTGCGTTAGCAACTAAGGGCGAGGAATCATTATGAGGTTATAAAATTACAATAACAGAACACCCTAAATTATTCATATTTGAGACGTTTCAAGGACAGTCATTTGCTAGTAAAGGAAAGCTTGCTGTTTCAAACTTAGACATTTTCGTTTACGTCAATTCTAAATTCGTTTTTGTAGAAAAACACATTAAAATTCAAATAAAAAAATTGTATCAAGATGTAGTCCTACAGAAATGTAACATCGAAAGGCAAACATTGAAAAACGCGTTGGCTATCCTAACGCAATCGCCAGATCAGTTTGCTTATAATTTGATGAAAGGATCGGGTTATATAGCAGTCCTAGCAGGTGAGGTGGTACACATAGTCAAATGTATACTAGTTGAGGTTAAATTAGAACACGGAGATGATTGCTATGCAGAATTACAAGTCACCAGAGGAAACGTGATACAATTTTTAACACCAAAAACTCATATTCTCAAAACACATGGTATAAAAATTTCATGTAATAGACTACTCTCTTCTCAATACTTTATAGATGATGGATGGTATAGAATCTTACCTAAACCCATCGAAACATTTGCTCCTTCAGCATTGAAACCCCTTTCTACTACCACTTGGCGCTATGTCAGTCCAGCTTCTTTAGCCACGTCCGGCATATACACAGAAAAGGATCTCGATAATTTAAGGGACCATATTATGTTTCCCGTAGAAAAACCAGCACTTCTTAATGATGTTGCCACAGAAATGAATGGTCACACAGTCACTGACACCAATAGTACTTTATTAAAACTTTTAAATGAAGATACTTTAGAGAAAATCGCCAAATCAACCAGGAATAAAGCATGGGAGAAATTCATACGCTTTGGCTCAGCCAGTGCTGACGTATTTTCCATTCTTTTTATTCTAGTAGGAATTAAAATGAATGTCGAAATAATTATGAATGGAGTAGCTCTTCATCGCATTTATGGTTGGTCATATCATCTATGTGGCGCAGTGTGGAGTAGTTTAGCTTATTTACTGATTCAAATGGGAAAAAATGACGATAATAACAAAACAGATAAAGATAACTCTTATCAACCACTAGGCATAGTCGAACAAGAATTAAAAAATTTAGGATCCAGTAAAACAACAGAGCTTATACAAAATCAACCATCCACTAGTAAATTCGTTTCTCCAAAACCCATTATCACCGAACACCAATCAACAAACATGAATCACCAATCAACATTGAATCCGAAAAGTCCGGAAAGGGATTATTCTCTTTCTAAATTCGTCAAAGTATTTTAAATTTTTCTGACAATTGTGTTATTTTAGACCAAACGAAGAGAGTTAAAGACATCAAAATAATTTTACCTTTACTGAAATAATACTGTTTAAATAACCAATTATACTCAGCGCACGATTGTAGTCATTTACAATAACTAGCAACCGTTTTAGTAGGGGGGTGTGACGGAACAGTCAACGTCTATGAATAAAATAATTTTTTATTTTATTATATATTTCACTTTATTTAGGATTAGTTAAGCTACTTCTTATTTGATGAACCATAATCATAACCCTTAACCACTACTAGCCTACTGACACTACTACATCAAGGGTTTTGACCGGCGTTATTCAGGGGTTGTCTCAAACTGCCATAAAAATAACCACGCGGCGCATGTTTGGATTTTAAAATTTTAAAATGCATTTAGATTTAATATTAAAACGGATGTTAAATTTTCTTTTCTTCTCGATGAAGGACGAACATTATTTTTCATTTGGATGTTTAACTGAATATTTTCGTATTTTGTAAATTAGCGTTTAACAGATTATTGTTAATTTAAAATAATAAGAATAATATACATTAACTAGCAACCGTTCAGGCACGGATGAATAGTTTACAAAGTATAGCATTCATAAAATAAGATTTAAGATTATAATAAGTTAGTTTAAGCCACACTCCTGAAGGACTATTTTTTCTACCTAAGTAATAAAACTGATCCCAAGATTTTTCTTTTGTTTCCTTTTCTTACTTCTATAAAGGAAACTCACCAAACAGCAAAACATTTGGTTTATACAAAATGTTCTTGTCGTAAATAAATAAATTCTTTTTGCTAAATAATAAATAAATAAATGAATGTTTTTCAGTTTGAAATAACTATATTTACACTCGAAAATATTCCTTCAAAATGTGAAATTAGCTTTAAGGGACGCTTGCCTCGAGCGGATGCGTAATCTTGGGGCTGTAAAACACATGGCGTATCTAAAAATAGATTTCCTCAGTTTTCCTGCGCGGAGACGCGTTTTCCAGCATCTTTTTGAACTCAACATATTGTAGCATGAGAATATTATTTTGTTAATAATATTCAATATCTTTTTAACTATAAATAGGAAAATTATTTCGTTTACAGCAAATGTTAGGTTATAGACAATAAACATTAGTAATAAATAAATATCATTGCATTTTTATATTTTTATAGCGAATAACGATTTTGTTTGTTCGTAATAGTTTATCTCGTTTACTTTAATTAAAAGTTTCTTTTAGAAATCAAGTAACAAAACATTTCGAAATTTAAATAATATTATAAATTTTATGTTTTTCTAGCGATAATTAGATAGTTCATTTAATAACAAGAAATTTCAATTTGTTCATGCAAAATTTATAAAATATATATATAGATATATGCTAACTGAGCAATATCATGTATTTTGACATAACATTATTTTAAACAGTTAGTTAAACTTCAAGTACTTTAAATAAACAAAAGAAAGTCCACAAATTTGTATTGAAATCAATAAAACAATTGAATAAATTAATCAAAGTCTTAGTTAGAATTAATAATTCCAGGTTTTATAAAGTTTGCATAAGAAATTTCATTGTTTATTGTGTAATTAAGTTTAATAAAATTTGTAATGCGTTTAACTCCTGTTGTAATAAACCGATAACTTCCATTCAAATTTGTACTTCATCTTAAAATAAAATGAAATAGAATAATGTTTTTTTTTTTTTAATTAATAAACTGTCAGTAATACATAGTTTTTAATAAGTGATAGAAAAATTGATCGTTTTAGCTTAAAAGAGAGAGAAGGACATATCTTTTGTCTCTCTCATCTCTCTTTCTCTGTCATTCATCTAGCGTTCTCTGTCACTCCTTAAAGAAGATATGAGCTGCCAGAAAATACCCTAGAGAAGGGATGAGCGCCCGATCTCTGTGTAAAAGCATAGGACTTTCCCCACTCACCCAAACATTGACGTTTGGAAGGGATGTCACCCCCTCACCATTGGACACCGGTTTCCCGCACCACTAGCTTCATTTAACATTGCGAGATATACAACACATCAACCGCCGCCGAACACATCATCAATGATTCGATGCCTCAAGATGACGCAAACATCCGATTCGACACCGCAGCTTTTCCAGCCAAAGAAGAAGAGGAGCAATGTATTTAAATACGCCGAGCGCGCACTGTTCGTCAGTCAGATCAACACAAGCCTCACAAGCTTTGCTGACTGTACAGCAGATCGACACAAGCCTCACAAGCTTAAAGACTCTGTACACAAATTCAAGCTCTCAAATAAAATATTCAAATTTTTCCAAAATCAAATATTCAAAATTCATTTTTTTCAAAACCTATAAAAAAATTCAAAATATGCTAAATTCAAAATTATCAAATTAATTATATTCGAAACTACTTCTCTAAAACATAGTTGTTACGACTTCACGCGTAAGCATACTCCTATTGGTTTAGAAAAGAATTAAGTAAACATAACGGCAGTTGTACGACCTTACGGGTAAGCCTCACTTGTTGTGTTTACAAAGAATAGTATTAATTATAATAAATGAGATATTGCAAAATTCAAAGGAAGTTATATTGAAAGAGAAACCTAAAGAGCACAAAAATAAGAAGGTAAATAAAATCTTCAGTTAACTATATTCAGTATTTCTTCTCTAAACCATAGTTGTTACGACTTCACGCGTAAGCATACTCCTATTGGTTTAGAAAAGAATTAAGTAAACATAACGGCAGTTGTACGACCTTACGGGTAAGCCTCACTTGTTGTGTTTACAAAGAATAGTATTAATTATAATAAATGAGATATTGCAAAATTCAAAGGAAGTTATATTGAAAGAGAAACCTAAAGAGCACAAAAATAAGAAGGTAAATAAAATCTTCAGTTAACTATATTCAGTATTTCTTCTCTAAACCATAGTTGTTACGACCTTACGGGTAAGCATACTCCTATTGGTTTAGAAATGAATTAAGTAAACATAACGGCAGTTGTACGACCTTACGGGTAAGCCTCACTGGTTGTGTTAACTAGGAATATTTTAATTTATAAGAATTTCCAGTTTACAATAAGAAAGTAATAAAATGTTGAGTTAAATATGAATATTGCTCTCCAATTGTTTATTTTGAAATATAATGGATCGATTCGAAGGAGGCAGGTAAAAAGAAAAAACAAGTTTTTACTTTAAATTTGTGCAACGTTTCGTTGGCATGGTCCGCCAACCTCTTCAGGCTATAATTTATTAACCAAAAGGTTTTTAATTACAATATATAAAAAAAGAACTATCACTTGTATAAAGGAATAGTATATACCTTATTTTACCTAGCACATAACGTCAACGTAAGCAATACAGTGTTGTACATTCGTATTTATAGTCGTAAGATCCTTGTATTTACAAACAACGCCAAAAATAAACAGGGCGATGCATAGTATTAATTTCAAAGGCGCAGTAATGGAAAATACAAACTGTTTAATGATTTTACATCTTCTTTCTTATTGATATTGTTTTTATCGCATTTAATATGGACCATTTCAGATAGAGTGCGTTTTTTGTAGTTTGTTTCGTAATCTAATATTTTACTATTTTTCCAGTCGAAGTCATGTGAGAATTTGTTCATATGTTATTTTACTACTGCTTCTGGATTATTAGTTTTTTTATGTTCTTTAATTCTCGTTTTTAGAGTACGTTTAGTTTCCCCTGTATATGAAGCTGGGCATGACTTACAGAAGAACTTATATACTAAATTGGAAAATTTAGAAGCTGATGGCCATTTACTACCATGGGGATTGGGATCTTTTGTTAAATTGCTTTAACAATAAAATACCATAATTAAGTTCAACGTTTCGGAGATTTTATTCTAACTCCCTCTTCAGGAATCTATAAATTATAATACAAATTTAACACTTTGGTAAACCACACTAAATTATACACAATTGATAATTAAATTGAAAACTTACAATTTACATTCTTATCGTCAGTTAAATGCGCGGGCAATAATCCGCTCGTCAATGACTTTATAATACAATTTTCGGGCTTTATATAGTCGTCAGTACAATAGTGTGTATGTATGCGTATATAAGGATAGTGTACGATAGACTAAGCCTATGAGAAGCGTGGATACCTCTACTGTACAAGCGCTGGTTACATTTCAGCTCAAAATTTGGCTGGTATATTCGTTAGAGACCAAAAATTCGCAATTATTTATCAGGTTATTATATATGTACGGTAGTCTACTAATTTCGAATTGCTTATTGACAAAGTTTTTTTGTGTATGGATAAATAACGCTTCGGAGAATAATCTTTTTTCTCTATTATTTTCAATATCTAATATTTTCATGTTGTGAAAATTAATTGTGTGGTTATTATCTTTGATATGCGTAAATAAAGACGAATTTTGGTCCCTATCACTGTACTTTTTTTGATGTTCTTCTATTCTGACGTTCAACCGTCTACTAGTCTGCCCTACGTACGATGCATTACAATTATTACAATTTATTTTATACACTACGTTCGCATTATTATTTTTGACATTTTTGTCCTTTCCTAAGACTATAATACTGTTTAGTTTATTGATTGTACCAAAAACGACATTTGTGTTGTATTTTTTAAAGAAATTTTTCATAAAACATTCCGTTTCTTTGACAAAAGGTAAAACAATCATTCTTTTTTTATTTAAATTATTGACAGTTTGTGTATTGTTATGTGTAATATTATTATTGGATTTTATCTCTTTGAAGCGCTTGTTAATATGGTATTCTATTACGTTAAGTGGATAATCATTGTTTTTTAACAGTAGTTTTATAGAGGAGATGTTTATTTCATGAAAGTTATTATGTGACAATTTTATTGCTCTATCAACTAAACAGTATATAATAGCAATTTTGTTGCTGAGGGGGTGGTGTGAATTGTAGTTAAGGTAACGTCCAGAAAAAGTAGGTTTTTTACACCAATTTGTGATAATACTTCTTTGTTCGTTAATAATAACTTCTATGTCTAAAAAACTAATGCTATTATTGATAGATCGTTCGACCGTGAATTGTAAGTTCATGTCGTACGAATTAAAGGTCTTTAACGTATCATCTATGTTATTCTTGTGTATAAACAGCACAATGTCATCCACATAACGAAAATAAAATACCGGTTTTGATTGTAATTTGCTTATACAGTAAACTTCTAAATCCTCCATGACGATATCTGACAGAATCAGACTTATAGGGTTGCCCATAGCCGAACCAAAAGTCTGTCTATAAAATTTTTCATTAAATTGAAAAAAATTGTTATTTAAGATGTACTTGATAACATAGAGGAATTCAGAGCAATTGATGTTAATTTTATTGTGTAATTGATTCCACCTTTTTTCTATGGCATTGCAAACTACATATTCCGGAACATTCGTAAACAAACTAACAACATCAAAGCTAATAATATCATGATCTAATGGAATGTGAAAATTATCGATTTTTTCTTTTAGTTTTAGACTGTTATCTATGTGAGACTTAGGAGTTTTGAGATTGTTTTGTAAAAATTTTGCAAAGAACTTTGATATAAAATAAGTTGGAGAGTTTACAGTGGAAATTATAGGCCTTACAGGGAAACCAGTTTTATGTATTTTAACTAACCCATAAGCTTTCGAGATATTGAATTTTTGTAAAACTGGCTGAAACTTTTTCCCGTTACCTTTAAAATCCATCTTATTTAACAATTTTATTAAATCATTTGTTTTCCTTTCAAGGCTTGGTAACGGATTTTTCTTAATTTTTTCGTAATATTTTTCATCACAAAATAATAATTCAGTTTTTTCTATATATATGGATTTTTTTATTATAACGGTTGCGTTACCCTTATCAGCCCTAGTTATTAAAATATCAGGATTCTGTTTTATGAATTTTTTTGTTCTTTCTAGGTCTATTTTAAACTTTTTATCAATGTGTGATTTTTTGGCAAGTTTTTTATTGTAAAATTTTTCTATTGTGTTAAGAAAACTGCTTCTTAATTTTGGGATATTATTTTCATCAATGTCATTTCTTAAAAAATTTTCGAAGTTCTTTACATAATTTAATGCTAACCTATTGTCGAATCTATTATTAAAGTTAAACTTTTCAGCTAGCTTTAGTATATCGGTGACATACGTTGGGAGTTGAGTCCCTGATACATTAACACACCATTTACTTACTGTGCAAAGGTCGACAGCCTGTGTGTTATTATTGGGGAGATTGACCCCGATCGTATTGCTAGTGTCGTCTCTATACCTATCTTTTTCAATTGCTTTATTGTACTTTATGGAATACAAAGAGTCAAGTTTATTCTCTAATTTCTGTGAAACTTTAATCATTACAAAAGCGAGTTTAGTAGTGTAATAATCTATAAACAAAGACAAAATATCTACTCCTACACAATTTTCTAAATCCTTAGATATTTTATCAATTTATTTATTAACCTGTGCAATTTTTATGTGGATATCAATAATTTCAATATTCAACAGTTGGAATGTTATGTTATCAATTAGTTTGTTTTGTTTCATTTTGCACTTATTCGAAAACATATGGTTATTTCTAACGTTTTTTGTAATAAACTTTAAATATTTAGGAACCAAACAATAAAATCTACATTTGATTAAAAATTTTTTACGCTCATTATAGTATTTTAAATCGTATAGTGTTTTTGTTAATTTATAAAATTGCTTTCTAATAATAAAGCCGAATATTGTAAAAACTAAATGTAATATTAAATTTAAATTTAGGTCTTTACGCTTTGATAAATAGTGTTTTAACAATTCGCGATGTAGAGTGTGTTGGTCTACCGTGCGTGGTAAATTTCTTTCTTCTTGATGCAAATTAGATGTAATCGCCATTGTGCTGGATTGGATGAACTTCTCAAGTAGAATGGAGTTACCAGCTGGGTGGACTTCTCGAACAACGTATCTTTAGGCCAAACGTTGTGGATAATTATAGTTGCTGATTGACATTAATGGTAGATTTTATAGTAAATTGGAAAATTTAGAAGCTGATGGCCATTTACTACCATGGGGATTGGGATCTTTTGTTAAATTGCTTTAACAATAAAATACCATAATTAAGTTCAACGTTTCGGAGATTTTATTCTATCTCCCTCTTCAGGAATCTATAAATTACAATACAAATTTAACACTTTGGTAAACCACACTAAATTATACACAATTGATAATTAAAATGAAAACTTACAATTTACATTCTTATCGTCAGTTAAATGCGCGGGCAATAATCCGCTCGTCAATGACTTTATAACACAATTTTCAGGCTTTATATAGTCGTCAGTACAATAGTATGTGCGTATGCGTATATAAGGATAGTCTACGATAGACTAAGACTATGAGAGGCGTGGATACCTCTACTGTACAAGCACTGGTTACAGTTCAGCTCAAAATTTGGCTGGTATATTCGTTAGAGACCAAAAATTCGCAATTATTTATCAGATTATTATATATGTACGGTAGTCTACTAATTTCGAATTGTTTATTGACAAAAAAATTCATAAAACAGAATCCTGATATTTTAATAACTAGGGCTGATAAGGGTAACGCAACCGTTATAATAAAAAAATCCATATATATAGAAAAAACTGAATTATTATTTTGTGATGAAAAATATTACGAAAAAATTAAGAAAAATCCGTTACCAAGCCTTGAAAGGAAAACAAATGATTTAATAAAATTGTTAAATAAGATGGATTTTACAGGTAACGGGAAAAAGTTTCAGCCAGTTTTACAAAAATTCAATATCTCGAAAGCTTATGGGTTAGTTAAAATACACAAAACTGGTTTCCCTGTAAGGCCTATAATTTCCACTGTAAACTCTCCAACTTATTTTATATCAAAGTTCTTTGCAAAATTTTTACAAAACAATCTCAAAACTCCTAAGTCTCACATAGATAACAGTCTAAAACTAAAAGAAAAAATCGATAATTTTCACATTCCATTAGATCATGATATTATTAGCTTTGATGTTGTTAGTTTGTTTACGAATGTTCCGGAATATCTAGTTTGCAATGCCATAGAAAAAAGGTGGCCTCAATTACACAATAAAATTAACATCAATTGCTCTGAATTCCTCTATGTTATCAAGTACATTTATTTATTTATTTATTTATTAACCAGAACAAAATTACTAGAGTAAAGTCCTCAGAGATAGATATTAACTACCTGTACGAGGGCTGGTACATGAATACTTAAGACTATACTTATACACGAAAGCTTATATACTAAGTATTAAATATTTAAACCTTAAACATTTAATATTGTCAATAGAATTCTCAAAACTTAACGCAAGTAAAACAATATGTATACATTTGTTTATTATATATATTTTTTAGTTTATTTTTTAGTTCATGTTTCCTATTAACACTTTTGCAATAGAGCTTTTTTTAAAATTTTCAATCTCACTGCCAAAGTTTGTATCACTTAAATTAAAAGTTTGTTGATCCCTCTTGCGTATTTTTGGTAGGCGAACTGAGGCTGAGGTCTTGTTGTGAGTAGAATCTAGATGTTGTTATCGATGTAAGTGAAGACGAACTTCCAAGCCTGGGTTTTGCCAGTATTAATTCAGTTCCGCCCACCTGAGTTTGTAATGTAGTTGGTGATTTAGTTAACTCTTGCGTCCGTTTCTTGAAGTTATCTACCTTTCCGAGGTATCTCGGTAAGTCAGGTTTTATTATATATTGAGTAGTGTTCATAGCCTTGTTTACCTTAGCATTCAAAAATTTGCATTCTTGTCTGTCAGTGGTAACATGATCAGTATTATAGTCGTTTCCAAATGTCTTATTTGAGAAGCTACAGTTGACGCAGCACTGTTTCTCTGATGTGCACTTTTCTGTTAGATGCGTTCCCGCACATTTTAAACAGGTTGGGCTGTTCTTACACCTTTGGCCATTATGACCCAATCTACCACACTTATAACATGGTTTCACATTTATTATATCGTAAACTTTGCAATTCTGATAACCAACGAATAATCTGTCTTTATTTTCTTTAATATGTTTGTGCATTTCACCCGTTATTTGCATGATGACCGTTACTGCTTTTATCATTGCCAGCTACGTGTAATACGTTACCCTTTGTATCTAAATTTGAAAAATTTCTTTGGTTTATGTCATTTTCGATTGCTTTTATATCAGACTTGAATTCATTTTCGATGCCAGTTATTCTTATGACAGGCTTACTAAGCTGTTCTTCTTCGACCTTGTAGAGGTGGTTGAGCTTGGCGTCTAGTAATCTTTTTGCTGTCTTGGCACTTTCCTCGTTCATGCATGTTATTGAAATTACATCTTTACTTTTCATATCAATTTTTTTCGTTTGGATTAATTTTTCTTTAAGTAGATAGTGGAATACTTTTTCCTTTATCACAGATTTCTCTTCTTTGTCTTTTCTTGTCACTACAATTTTCGGCACTTTTTTGGATTGTGGTATGTGTATCTTTTTTGACATTATATCTGCATATGTTTCCTTGTATTTACTCGATCGTTCTTTTTCTTTCGTTAGAATTTCGTTTAAAAGCAGATTTTTATGTTTCAATTCAGTATTTAGTTCCCTAAGCAGCTGGTTTTCTGTTATTAATGCACTTACTTTATCACTGTCCTTGTCTTCGCATGTAGTCTCATCCAGCTCATCAACTTGCATTCTATTTTCTTGAAGGAGGCCTTCATAGTTGATTTTAAGTTTACTGTACTCTGATTCTATTTTCCTATAGTTTTTACTAAGATTCTCAATCGCTTTAGTTTTGGTTTGCAGATCTTCTTGTAGTTTTAGTAACACAGCACGTGTGGGATCTTGATTTGAGGTTATGCTCAAATCGTGTTCATCACAAATAACTAACACACTGTTTATGTATCTTACATTTTTTTTTCTATTAAAGTCACTTTTATGAAAAACATTGCAACACCATATACATACTACCGTTTTAACCGCTTGCGTATTGTGACATCGATAGTATATATCGGGAGGGACTGCATCCGGTAGCAGCCCACTATCCTCCATCTTGGATGAACATCTTAAATAACATTTTTTTTCAATTTAATGAAAAATTTTATAGACAAACTTTTGGTTCGGCTATGGGCAACCCTATAAGTCTGATTCTGTCAGATATCGTCATGGAGGATTTAGTAGTTTACTGTATAAGCAAATTACAATCAAAACCGATATTTTATTTTCGTTATGTGGATGACATTGTGCTGTTTATACACAAGAATAACATAGATAATACGTTAAAGACCTTTAATTCTTATGACATGAACTTACAATTCACGGTCGAACGATCTATCAATAATAGCATTAGTTTTTTAGACATAGAAGTTATTATTAACGAACAAAGAAGTATTATCACAAATTGGTATAAAAAACCTACTTTTTCTGGACGTTACCTTAACTACAATTCACACCACCCCCTCAGCAACAAAATTGCTATTATATACTGTTTAGTTGATAGAGCAATAAAATTGTCACATAATAACTTTCATGAAATAAACATCTCCTCTATAAAACTTCTGTTAAAAAACAATGATTATCCACTTAACGTAATAGAATACCATATTAACAAGCGCTTAAAAAAGATAAAATCCAATAATAATATTACACAAAACAATACACAAACTGTCAATAATTTAAATAAAAAAAGAATGATTATTTTACCTTTTGTCAAAGAAATGGAATGTTTTATGAAAAATTTCTTTAAAAAATACAACACAAATGTCGTTTTTGGTACAATCAATAAACTAAACAGTATTATAGTCTTAGGAAAGGACAAAAATGTCAAAAATAATAATGCGAACGTAGTGTATAAAATAAATTGTAATAATTGTAATACGTCGTACGTAGGGCAGACTAGTAGACGGTTGAACGTCAGAATAAAAGAACATCAAAAAAAGTACAGTGATAGGGACCAAAATTCGTCTTTATTTACGCATATCAAAGATACTAACCACACAATTAATTTTCACAACATTAAAATATTAGATATTGAAAATAATAGAGAAAAAAGATTATTCTCCGAAGCGTTATTTATCCATACACAAAAAAACTTTGTCAATAAACAATTCGAAATTAGTAGACTACTGTACATATATAATAATCTCATAAATAATTGCGAATTTTTGGTCTCTAACGAATATACCAGCCAAATTTTGAGCTGAAATTTAACCAGCGCTTGTACAGTAGAGGTATCCACGCCTCTCATAGTCTTAGTCTATCGTAGACTATCCTTATATACGCATACACACACACTATTGTACTGACGACTATATAAAGCCCGAAAATTGTATTATAAAGTCATTGACGAGCGGATTATTGCCTGCGCATTTAACTGACGATAAGAATGTAAATTGTAAGTTTTCATTTTAATTATCAGTTGTGTATAATTTAGTGTGGTTTACCAAAGTGTTAAATTTGTATTATAATTTATAGATTCCTGAAGAGGGAGATAGAATAAAATCTCCGAAACGTTGAACTTAATTATGGTATTTTATTGTTAAAGCAATTTAACAAAAGATCCCAATCCCCATGGTAGTAAATGGCCATCAGCTTCTAAATTTCCAATTTACTATAAAATCTACCGTCAGCATCAATCAGCAACTATAACTTATATACTAGGTTAGTTCGATCCCATTTATCGGTATGGTCTTTACCTAGTTTGATAACTGAGTTGAAACTTTTTTTAACTATGGGTAGAGAACAAAATTTGAAGGGTTTTAAAATTGCTGCTATTTTTTCGTATTGGTCATTAAACGGTAAAGAGATGTAACAGATAGAACTATTGTGTAATGGTGTACTTTTTGGGGTTGTTTATGTTTAATTGTGTGCATCCTAATACGTGTATGGACGGTTGATAAATTTGTTAGGGTAATTATTGTCTCTTAGGATTTGATTGACCATTTCTAGATTTTTGTTATGAAGTTGTTTGTGTGAAAGAGAAATAGCCCTATCGACGAGGTTATAGACTATGTTTATTTTTTGTTGAGTGGGATGGTTGGAGAGATAATTAATCAATCTACCGGAAGAGGTGGGTTTGTTGAACCAATATGTAATAATAGAATTATTGTGACGAATTAAGGAAATATCTAGAAAGTTGATTTTTTTGTCTTGTTCAAGTTCATACGTAAATTGTAAACGTTTATTGTATGATTTAAAGATATTTATAACTAGATCGATATGTTTTTTCTCAATACACATAAGGGTATCATCTACGTAACGGAAGTAAAAGAGAGGTTTGACGTTATAGTTATCTTCTAAGTTTTTTAGACAATTTGTTTCTAAGTCATCTAACAATCTACCGGAAGGTACACCTATGGGTTCTCCCATTTCACCCTTGTTCGCAGATATGGTGTTAGATGACTAAGAAACAAATTGTCTAAAAAACTTAGAAGATAACTATAAGGTCAAACCTCTCTTTTACTTCCGTTACGTAGATGATACCCTTATGTGTATTGAGAAAAAACATATTGATCTAGTTATAAATATCTTTAAATCGTACAATAAACGTTTACAATTTACGTATGAACTTGAACAAGACAAAAAAATTAACTTTCTAGATATTTCCTTAATTCGTCACAATAATTCTATTATTACATATTGGTTTAACAAACCCACCTCTTCCGGTAGATAGATTAATTATCTCTCCGACCATCCCACTCAACAAAAAATAAACATAGTCTATAACCTCGTCGATAGGGCTATTTCTCTTTCACACAAATAATTTCACAACAAAAATCTAAAAATGGTCAATCAAATCCTAAGAGACAATAATTACCCTAACAAATTTATCAACCGTCATACATGTATTAGGATGCACACAATTAAACATAAACAACCCCAAAAAAGTACACCATTATAGAATAGATCTATCTCTTACATCTCTTTACCGTTTAATGACCAATACGAAAAAATAGCAGCAATTTTAAAACCCTTCAAATTTTGTGCTCTACCCATAGTTAGAAAAAGTTTCAACTCAGTTATCAAACTAGGTAAAGACCATACCGATAAATGGGATCGGACTAACCTAGTATATAAGTTCTTCTGTAAGTCATGCCCAGCTTCATATACAGGGGAAACTAAACGTACTGTAAAAATGAGAATTAAAGAACATCAAAAAACTAATAACCCAGAAGCAGTAGTAAAACAACATATGAATAAATTCTCACATGACTTAAACTGGAAAAATAGTAAAATTTTAGATTACGAAACAAACTACAAAAAACGCACTCTATCTGAAATGATCCATATTAAATGCGATGAAAACAATATCAATAAGAAAGAAGATGTAAAATCACTAAACAGTTTGTATTTTCCGTTACTGCGCCTTTTAAATTAATACTATGCATCGCTCTGTTTATTTTTGGCCTTGTTTGTAAATACAAGGATCTTACGACTATAAATACGAATGTACACCACTGTATTGCTTACATTGACGTTATGTGCTAGGTAAAATAATGTATATACTATTCCTTTATACAAGTGATAGTTCTTTTTTTATATATTGTAATTAAAAACCTTTTTGTTGATAAATTATAGCCTGGAGTGGTTGGCGGACCATGCCAACGAAACGTTGCACCAATTTAAAGTAAAAACTTGTTTTTTCTTTTTCCCTGCCTCCTTCGGATCGATCCATTATATTTCAAAATAAAGTAATAAAATCTTCAATTAAATATGTCCTAAATTACTTCTCTAAACCATAGTTGTTACGACCTTACGGTTAAGCATACTCCTATTGGTTTAGAAAAGAATTAAGTAAACATAACGGCAGTTGTACGACCTTACGGGTAAGCCTCACTGGTTGTGTTTACAAGGAATATTTTAATGTATAAGAAATTCCAGATTACATCTCTAAAACAATTTATATTTGAAAAAAATTTAAGAAACAAGGAAATCATAGGGAAATTCTAAAGGAATTATGCTTTATTAAGATAAAAATTTATTTATTAAAAAGAAAAATAATATATCAATTCCAAGTGGGATAAGTTTCATAAATAAAAATTAAATTCACATACGAGCTCTGCTCTTGATAGGGAAGGGCGAATCTGAGAATAACCTGAGACCGGGAAAAGTTATTGTTGGAATAATGGTACATTTATGCGCGCCGAGACGCGCGACACATACATATATGCACACATATATACCCCCTCCATGGTTCGCCGCAAGAAGCGAGCGCGAGCGAACCTCACATAAAAGCAAAAGAGCTGGGTGTGACCGTCGCAGGGGAAACACGTGCATACGAGCGTAGAGCATGAGGCTCCGCAGTTATAAAATCCTTTTCTTTACTAAATACTATTGTTAAGAAACATCTCTGTCTCTTTTCATCGTAACTGTCAATTATTATTAACTAATCAACATGGTAGACGAGCGTGGTTTCGTGACTCCGTTATTTCGCGCGGGAGTGTTCCTTTCCTCTTGCCGTACGTCTACCTTTTGGTGACGTAAGACAAGCAGGAACAAAAAAAAACCATGAAGAGTGAAGAGGTTGATTGTGAGCTTGATCAGAAAAAAAGTGAAGAGGAACAAAAGGTAAACAGTGAAAATTTCGAGTTAAACAAAGAAAAAAAAATCGAAATAGAATTTGAAATGGCTAAACAAGTGAAGATTGACGACGTGCACATTCCAGTGTTTGATGGCGGTAATTATTCAAGTTGGGAATTTAGAATATTAAATATTCTCGAATACAAAGAATGTAAGGATCAAGCCATTAGAGAGAGAACTCAAGGTGACACTGAAGCTACCTGGAATAAAAGCGATTTAAAAAAAAAAACAATTGTGATAAGTTCAATATCAGACAACCAGTTAGAATATATTCGAGACTGTAAAACTACGTTCGAGATTATGGAGAAATTTAAAAGTATGTACTCCACAAAATCTACAGCTTTACAAATTGTATGTAGAGGAAAGCTGGAAGATGTAAAATTAAAAAATTATGAATTAGTAGAAGATTTTTTCGTGGATTTTGAGAAAAATTATAATAAACTCAAAGCCGCTGGAGGATCTTTAAGCGAGCAAGAAAAAATGAGATATTTGGTTAAAGCGTTACCACCTAATTATAGCTATATTGGTGATTTTATTGATTTAGTCTCCGAAAAAGATAGAACGGGTGGACTACGTGAAATCGAAGATTCTTGAGAAAAATATGTCGAAATCAGAAACTGAAAATAAAAGAAACGCAAGTACGTTTAATACAAAAGTAAGAGGAAATTGTCATAACTGCGACAGGCTAGGTCATCATATAAAGGACTGTTGGAGACCTTCGCAGACACATCAAAATCAAAATATGGGCGAGAAGATAAATCAAAGTCAGTCCTACATGAGAGGCAGAGGCCAGCAGGGATTTCGAGGCCAACAGCGAGGCAACTCAAGGGGAATTCACCGCGGCAGAGGACGAGGCAGAGCAACAAATCAACAAGGCGAAGAAACAACAAGTCAAATCAACGATAATACATATGCGAGGACGTGGTTAGCAGAGGTTAAACACACAGAGGAAAATCAGGTAAACGCCGAAAATGAAATAAATACAAATCAAATAAACTGGCTATTGGACAGTGGTTGCACTGACCATATAATAAATAGTGAAAAATATTTTGAAAAATTTGTTGTGTTATCAAAACCGATTGATGTAAAAATGCCAGATGGAAAAAACTTAAAAGCTACTAAGATAGGCAATATAAGAACTTATTTTAAAACTTATTACGGTGAAAATGAAATTATTTAAAAAAATGTTTATTATGTTAATGGAATAAATAACAATTTACTAAGTTTTTCAAAAATAACCGAAAATAATACTATTATATCTAGAGATCAAAACGCAGAAATTTATGATAAAAATGGAAAATTAGTAGCAGTAGCTGGTAAAGTAAATGATTTATATGTAATGAAAAGTTTTATTTATAAAATTTGTGATAAAGATATTTTTGCAAATACTGTGAAACTAACGAATAAAGAAAAATGGCACAGAGCTTTAGGTCATATAAATTTTCAATACTTAGATAAATTAGTCAATGAAAAGCTACTTGAAGGTTTACCAGAAAAGCTAGAAAATAATGTAATGAAATGCGCAAATTGTATACAAAGCAAAATAGCTAATGTACCATTTCAAAATAAGAGAAACCGTGCAAATGAAATTTTAGAAATAATTCACACAGATCTTAATGGTCCACATAAAACCACAGGCTATAAAGGAGAAAAATATTTTTTAAGTTTTATAGATGATTACAGCAAAGTTAGTAGAATTTACTGTATAAAAAGCAAAGCCGATGTAGCTGATTGTTTTGAAGATTATGTAAACTTAGTTGAGAATCAATTAAATAAAAAGGTTAAAAAAATACGTTGTGATAACGGAAAAGAATATTTAAATCATAGAATCTATAAATTCATAAGAGACAAAGGGATAGCATTATTACCCTGTCCACTATATGTCCATGAATTAAATGGAGTGACTGAAAGATTTAATAGAGCCGCAATGGACATGGGGAAATGTTTACAAAGAGAAGCAAAAATTCATGCAAAATATTGGCTAGAAATAATGAAAACGGTGTCTTATTTAAAGAATCGTACAATAGCCAACTCATTAGAAAATAAAACTTCTTTTGAAATATTCTTTTGCAAGAAACCAAATGTAAAAAATTTAAAAATTTATGGTAGTTTAGTCTTTGTTAGAAATCCAGAAGTAAAAAGAAATAGTAAATGGGATGATAAATCCAACATAGGAAAATTAGTAGGTTATAATCATGATAGCTATCGAGTGCTAATTGATAATAAAATAATTAATGCAAGACACGTAGATATAGTTAAAGAAGGTACAGAATTAATTTGTTTAGAGAAAGTTAATGATAATGAAATTATTGAATTAAATTTAGATTTAGACAGAAAAGAAGATCAAACGAATGAAATAATCGATAATGAAAGTAATGAAAATACAAATGAAACTACAAACGAAATTGAAAATATTGTAAACAACAATGATACAATTATTGAACATGAAATAAACAATGATTACGAACATTTATCAGTAAAAAGGACGTCTAAAAGAAAGAAAAGTCCCGTTCAGAGGTACGGTGATCCGGTAACACATTTTATTTATGTAAATTATGTTAATGCAAATGTACCGAATACATTTGAGGAGGCGCTAGAGTCCAAAGATTATAAAAATTGGCGAAAAGCAATGAATTCTGAAATAGAAAGTTTAAATAAAAATAATACTTGGATCATTGTTGATAAACCTAAAGACAAGAAAATTATTGATGTTAAATGGGTCTATAAAAGAAAAAGTGATAACTCATATAAAGTGCGTTTAGTAGTAAGAGGCTTTCAACAAAGAGAGACTTTGGAAAATGTATACTCACCTGTAGAAAAAATGCAAACTTTGAAAATTCTATTAAGTTACTGTTGTGTAAATGATTCGTACATAGAACAAATGGATGTCGAGACAGCATTTTTAAACGGTCCAGTAAAGTCTGAGGTGTATATACATGAACCAAAAGGTTATGAAACTGGCGAAAATAAAGTATGTAAATTAATAAAAGCGTTGTATGGTCTTAAAGAAAGTCCTAGAGCCTGGTACAAAACATTACATGAGTATTTAGAAAAATTAAATTTTATACGAAGTAGATACGATTACTGTCTATATGTAAATAATTATACTATATATATTTTGTTATTTGTAGACGATATTCTAATTTGTTGCAAAAATTATGATAAAATTAAAAATATAAAAATAAAACTAATGGAAAAATTTACAATGAAAGATATGGGAAAGTTGAAATTATATATAGGAATAGAGATTGAACATGATAAAAAAGAAGGTATTATGACTTTATGTCAACAAAAATATATAGAATCATTGGCTATAAAATATAACCTAGAAAATTCGCAAACATATAATACTCCAATGGAAACCAATTTGAAGCTTGATCAAGCAACAGAAATTGACGAAAACAAAAAATATCGAAATTTAATCGGAGAACTTTTATACATAAGCACAGGCACAAGACCTGATATAGCATTTAGTGTAAACTACTTAAGTAGATATCAAAATTGTTATGATTCCACACATTTTAAATATGCATTAAGAGTACTAAAATACTTATATAAAACAAAAGATTTAAAATTAACTTTTACTAAGAAAAATAAAATTGAACAGTTTGACTGCATGGTTGATTCAGATTTTGCAGGAGATCATGTCGATCGAAAATCCACAACAGGATTTATTATTAGAGTATATGGAAATGTAATTTATTGGAAAGCTCAAAAACAAAAAATAGTAACAAAAATTCAACATTTGCGGAATATATTGCGTTATCCGACGCCGTAACTGAAGTTATATTTGTTAAGGATCTATTGAAAGATACATTTAATGTAAACATCGACAAGCAAATTCAAATATACGAAGATAATTCAGGCGTTGAAGCATGTAGTAAAAGCAGAGATGTCAATTGAAAATAAAGTTAATATTGGTGTAGTTAGGATATCAATAGATATTTTAAAATTAAAGCAGCTACAAACGTTATTATAGTGAAATATTGAAGACCGCCTGTGCAATTGTCAGATAAGTACATGAAACTGAGAGTAGAAGTAGAAAAAAGTTTCTAGAAGTAGAAAAAATGAGAAATCATTTTTTACCATTATCATTGTTGAAGTTTTATGGTATTTTTCTTTCAAGGCTTATTTCTTAAAATATAATATTTTGAACTTTTGCATAACTTATTGAGGAGATGAATTAACGGATTTCGATGAGATAAGTTGAAATTTGTACTACTGTTACGTCTGTGACGTATCTCAAAATTAAAATCTATATTCATATTCTCATCAGTAATTTCCTGACCTATAAAATGACGTATTTGCGAATTTAAACGACACAGCATTTCGACAACGCAACCGCGTGACGTAGCGAGCCACCAACTTCGCGAAGGCATACGCGTGTCGTAATTTTGTGCACTCAGCATTTCTCAACTTCGAAATTGAACGATTTACGTCAAAATGTTTACTAAATTTGTTTAAAAAAGATGATTTTGATCCAGCGTCAAAATCATCTTTAACCTAATTTAATCGCTTAATAAATACGGCAATTTGCGCCATATAAACCAGTATTCGTGAAAAGATCGCGAGCTCCGTACCCTCCAACCGACAATAGGAGAAACGATTATTATTGTGCAGGCCAATACGAGCCATATCAGATTTCATATAAATTTTATATATCAATAAAGTGAATAATTTATCTACAAAATCAATCATCAGTCTAATTATTTACGAGAGATCACCTCAAGGACGAAGGGTAATATAAACTAAATATCAATTTAATATATAAATATCATTCAAATATAACCATAATAAATTCAATAATTAAAAGAGTATTTCATCAACTATCAAGACTTAACACTACATGTACCTATGGCATGAAGCTCTGGAAATAAAAACATTTTTAGTACATTGTAGAACTAAAAACGTTAAAAATTCATAAAAATTCATAAAATTAAAAGCCAAAATAAGTTGCACGTTTTTTTTTTTTTTTTTTTAATAATATAATTCTGCATAAAGTGGGTTTAGAGACCTATTTCCTGGGGTATTAGAAATAAATTATATTAGTAATATGTATATTTTCAGGTAATTTGACCTCAGAATCAACTACAGATATCATCAGCTTAAAACCGAAAAGGTAGGAATCTACATTTGGATTGCAAATGACCAGATTATATAGGTTTTGCATCGTTCCATGTTATTGAGAAGCGAATGTTTCGTTTGAAAAAATCAGCTGGTCATAAAAAAAAAATTCAAATTAGTGTTCAATGTTGCCAATCCTACATCTGAAACGTTTATACGGAGAAAACTCTCTCTATCTCTCTCGCACTCGCAGGAAATGGAGGGCAGTGGACAGTGACGTAGACACACAGACACAGGGTCGCCGCCCGCCGCCCATGCCTTCTAAGTTTTGCGACGCACGTCGCGCATGCGCAGATACTGATCCTGGACAGTGCACAGATTGTTGATGCAAGCCCATATGTGAGAATATAGGAGGTATATAAGATGCTAATAGAGTAACGCAGCATAAGAGGAGCCGAAAGTTCTTCCAGAGGCAGAATTTTGTCAGACTCGTGTCACAGGGTGGCCTTGACTGGAATTTCCCATCTGGGGCCTGCTGCCCAAGAGGGAGACCGGCATCATGAAGTTGTTCGACAAGTATCCATAGTACGATGCCCGAGGTATGATCCTAGTTATATTCGGCTCCCGAGAACTTAAGAATGACGTAATTGACAAATATGGTGTAACATGAGTGTTATCTGCAGGAAACATGAGTTCAGCATTGTGTATAAATACACCTCCAAACATCAATTTTAACAGTGTTATTAGTATTGGTGCATATGTATTGCTCAAGAGGATCAATGACTGATGGTGGTTATGGTATGTATGACAGAATTTAATTTTGCTCATGAAACTGACAAATGCAGTGTTTGTTTACTCTCTCTCTCTCTCTCTCTCTCTCTCTCTCTCTCTCTCTCTCTCTCTCTCTCTCTCTCTCTCTCTCTCAGTTGTTCAAAAACCTGAAGTCCATAGCACAGGGGCTGGGCTTTAGGTACGTCTGGCATGCGGGTGGCAGATTTCTGGCCAGGCGGAGGGGTAAGGAGCGCGCGCATGTATTTGCATCGGCTGCCGATTTGCAAGCCATACAAACGGCGTGTCAGACCGCCAACGGAACTAAACGGCCAAATACAAACGGGTCAAATACTGACAAGAATGAAGACGGTACACCACGTGACCGTACGGAGCCGGAACTGACAAGCAATTCGGTAGCGCCATCTTGACCAGTTGGGCTCGGAGATGCAGAGAAGGGGGGGAGATCCCTTAGGGTGGGATTCCTCAATGTGAACTCAATTAGGGCTCATATTGAGGGGCTCCGTTCTTATTTATCTACCAACTCAGATTATGACATCTTTGGGATTGCGGAGACATGGCATTCAGATTCGGGGATTTAAATTACTTCGTCAGGATCGTAATGTGAATGGAGGGGGTGTCGCCCTGTATGTGCGCAATACACTTAAAGTAAATACATTGGCTGTTTCTAATACTCAGGGCCCGGGTAAACCAGGGATCCCGGAGTATTTATTCTGTAGTGTACAGCAGGGTGACTCTCCTCCGATTCTGATAGGTGTCATATACAGACCCCCTAAGATTCCCATGCAGAAGGACACCGATTTATTTAACATCTTACGCGATCTCTGCAGTGACTTTAGTCACAAAGTCATCATGGGAGATCTGAATGCGGACCTATTATCTGAGTCCGATGACGCTAACACTATTAAGCGTTTAACGGAGGAGCTAACCTTGCAGTTAGTCCGCCATGGCCCGACTCATCACACCCCATCCTCTCACACCTGGATCGACGTGATGTTGACAGACGAAAACGATACAATACGGGACTTTAAGAATGAATGGTTGCCCAATCTTGGTAAACATTGCATCATAGATGTCACTATAGATGTTTTTACTCCTACTCTCCCTAGAGAGTCTTTCACGTATCGAGATTTCAAAGGTATTGACACACCATCCCTTCTAGATGTACTCTCTCGAAGTGATTGGGCGGCCATGAATTCTATTGAAACCGATTTGGAGGGAGCGCTGAACATTCTTAATGAGAATCTAAATGTAGCTATTAATAATTTGGCGCCACAAAAGGTGGTTTGCCCTAATAAGAAACATGCTCCTTGGTTTGGACCGGAGTTGAGGCAACTCATTGACAAACGTGATGCTACGCACAGGCGCTACAAACGCACTGGTCGAGCGGATTTGCTTGATGAGTTTCTTCGGCTCAATAACGAGGTAGATGCGCGATCATCTCAAGAGCGAAGTGCCTTCCTTATTAAACATCTTTCGGAAGCTCTTGATGATAATAAAAACATTTGGAAGGAAATGCGTAATTTTGGCCTCATACCTAAGAAAAAGAAGATGAGTTATTTGGATTTTCTCCGGATGAGTTGAACAATCACTTTGCGGGAATCTCAGCCTCTCCTCACGAAAATCTCGAGGAAGCAATGGATACGATTTTATCAGCTGATGATGAGGGATTCTCTTTCAGTCCCATTAACCTCAGCGACGTTGTCCTTGCTATATCCCACTTTTCCTCTCAAGCGAAAGGTGCTGATGGGATTCCGCAAAACGTGATAGTGAAAGCTCTACCGATTATTGGCGAGTATGTTGTTAAAATATTCAATACCTCTTTTGCTCAGGGCGTCTTTCCGAGTATCTGGAAACAGGCACAGATCTTAGCTTTGAAAAAGTCCTCGACTCCAGAGAGTGCTGCGGACTTTCGTCCGATAGCACTTCTCTGCTTCCTTTCCAAGGTGCTCGAAAAGATTGCCCACGGACAAATCACGGAGTATTTAGAGAAAAACAAAATTTTAGATCCCCTCCAGACCGGTTTCAGAAAACACCACAGCACACAGACTGCGTTATTAAAGCTGACTGAAGACGCACGCATGGCCATGGACAGAAAGAAGGTGACGCTTTTGCTCCTTTTTGATTTTAGCAAAGCGTTCGACACCATCTCACCTACGAAACTTATATGCAAACTTGGACGACTGGGATTCTCTAGGATGGCTCTCCTGTGGGTAAAATCATATTTACAAGGCCGGACCCAGATGGTTATTTCTAATAAAAATGGAAATTCGGATTGGTTGGACACTAATCTGGGCGTCCCACAGGGTTCAGTCCTGGGACCACTGTTGTTTAGCTTGTATGTAAATGACTTACAGGACTTACTTGACGGTCGCGCGGTAAGTCACCTTTTCTACGCGGATGACCTCCAGATCTATCTACATACGACCAAAGATAAATTCCGCGAGGGCATGGCTCGATTGGCGGAAACGGCACGGCTTGTTGCTGAGTGGGCGGGGAGCTCTGGCTTGCGTCTCAACCCAGGCAAAACGAAGGCAATATTTTTTGGTACAAGAAAGAACGTGAATGATATAAATTCATGGAACTTGCCTGGAATTGAGATACAGGATGGAGTGATCGTCCCATTTAGTGACTTGGTCGTGAGTCTCGGTGTTACACTTGACAGTAAACTCACTTGGAAGCCGCAAGTTGACTCCATTACTAAGAAAGTCAATAAATCCCTCTACAGCTTGCGGTTTATTAGGGATTGTACCACCGAGACTTTACGGAAGAGGCTAGTTGAGTCCTTAGTCCAACCGTATCTGGATTATTGTGCTGTGGTATACCTCGACGCTTCGAACGAACAGAAGCTACGTCTACAACAACTTAGTAATTCAGGTGTGAGATACATCTTTGGGGTTAGGCGGGACGAACACATCACTCCCTACAGGAAGCGTCTCGGCTAGCTACGTATGGACTCGAGGCGGCTCTATTTTGAAGCCCTTTTGCTTTTCAAAATCACTAGACTACGCGAGCCGGAATATTTAGTACAGTTCTTTAAAGCCCATGTGCCGAGGCCTTCCAGTAGAGGCGTCCCGCCTGAACTCAATATTCCCAATGTGAGTACAGAGACGGGTGCCAGAGCATTTCAAGTCCATGGAGCCCGTCTCTGGAACTCCCTCCCCTCCGGCCTCCGAAATTCTCCATCGTTAACATCTTTTAAAGGGGCGGTGCGCCGTTACCTTCTTGGTCTTGACACCTAGCTCCCTGTTAGTGGGGGAAAGTGACATCTCGTAACCAAACTGTATAGTTAGTTATAAGATTATTTGCTGTGATTTTTCTCAATATGACTTGGCTCATCGAGCCTTAACACTGTGATAGTATCCTTCGCGGGGGATAAATTAATTCAATAGCTTACTATAGTAAGTAATGCGACGTGGCCTAATGGCCTGATAAAATAGTCATTTTATCTGTGATAAATATTTTTACCTTGACCAAAAATTGAATTGTGATCTATGTATTCTTATACTTGAAGCTTATAGCTGTATATTAACAATTCGTAAATAATTGTAATTTTATTTTTTAGCCCTTGTGGCCGAATAAAGGTTGTTCTATCTATCTATCTCTCTCTCTCTATCGACTTCTTGCTTTTTTTCTCTAATGTTTTGTTTCTTCTCTCCATTCTTCTGCTTCAACTCTCTTTTCTTGTACTCTATCTTACTTTCATCCTTGTTTCCTCCGTTATGCTCTGCTCCTTCTGACTTTTTATTTCCTATTCATCTCTGTTCCTACTTCTCCTGCTCTTCCTTATCCTCCTGGTTACTCTCCTCTATCCTTTCTTCCTCTTTTCTTGCTTCCTCTGCCTTGTGTCTCAGTTGTACACTTGCTCTCGCCCACTCCATGAGGCTTTCCCTTATCTGCTCCTCTGTCTAGCCATGGTCCTGCATACATCTCTCTTCTCTCTACTTGGTTAAAATATTTGTCTATTATATGAAGCTGCCTTCTTTTGTGATTTTCTCTGTCTTTTTCCATACGTATTCTGTTTCTACCGGCTTCTTAAATATTGTTTACAATTTATAGAACGTCATGGAGTTATGAATACTGTTAAAAAAAAAGTATAATTTGCACCATCGATTAATGTGCTGCAACAAGTGCCAAAACCTCAACCCAGCCATAATTAGAGATATAACCGCCAATTCTTGCACGAACAATTTCAGTCAGCACAATTCATTATCGAATAATGTATGTAATTTTTAAAATTAATGATACAAAATATTTTTATTGAAAATCAGCTTTGACTTTAGTATAAATAAAAATGTGGCAGTATGAATTTAAAACATTATTTTTATTATTGCAGAGTCATCAAACAAAAGCTCCACCAAACTATCAGCTCAAAATTAAACTCGAACCACTTTAGCATCACCCAATGTACCACCTGCTCATAGGACACTTCCTTCGAGACAATAAGTTCCTCGAAGTGCAGCACCAGCACCTATTTTACCACCACCACCTCCACTTCCACCAATGCCACAAACTTCTCAGTCTCGGCAGGGCAAATGGTGCTGAAGTCAAATGTTCTACAAGAGCAGGGGCAAAAGCAGTAGTCAAATAATTGAGTGATTAAACAGTGACGTACGGAGGTCAGACAACCAGAGTCTACTACGCATGATGGAACATGACAACCCGGAGCTGTCCAGCCAGCTGTTAAGTATGAGTCACTTTTCTATGAAACACAACGATAAGGTACGTGAAGGCAGAAGAGGATCAGACCCCTCAAATCACCCGTATCCCTATAAACGCTATCCGGGCCACAGTAGATGCCCGAACCGCTCGGCGGTGAAAATATTTATTTTGAGGAGACACTGTTAACTATACAATCCAAAAATGTATAAGAATTATGGAAACCGACTGCCATAACCTCTCAAAGTTGTATAGTGTTACTAGAAAGAATAAGCTTGCTTATCACTTTAATGTCCAGGAACAAAATTAATTTTATTAAACTTAAAAATAATTGACAATATAAAGCAATCTGTATCTTTCGAATGTCAACATCATAATTTCTAATTATATAGATTGCTTTTTGTTTTCAATTATTTTTAGATTTAATCAAGCTTTTTTTTGTTACAAGCTAACATGATTAGAAAGCTTATTGTACTATACCAGCATAAAATTATCTGTGTATTCATGATTTCTTTCCTTTTTGTGAATTTGTTTAATTTGTAGAAAATAAATTTGTATTCCGTTTCTTACATAAAGATATAACTTGTCCTTTTTCTAGTATTATATAACTGATAAACTGCATAATTATGTTATTGGAGTGGCTTTTCTTAATTCTTATGCTGCTATAAATTAGATACTAAACTGTCACCTCAAAATAAATATTACACGCAATACATCTAGCAAATATGTATGCTAGATCTAACAGGTGGCTTTATTATAGTAGCAGCATAATTCTCCTCTGTACAAACCTGGAATGTAGTAGTGTGAGTGTGCCTGTTGGATCTACCAGTCAAGTTTGCAATATGCATTGTTTAAATATTTGGTTTACGGGGACATGGTTGAGTAACCAATCTTTAGGAGTACATACTTACAGAAGGATAAACAAAGCTTAAAGACATGTAAGATGTTAGAGATGCCTCCGGTAGATTAGATACTCAATCATGACACCTCAAAGAAAATATTATAAGTGACTATCATATTTTGTTCCCTGCTGAGATGTCTGCCGCTGCTGCTGATACTGCCTCAACCAACAACTTTGATTGGGGTCGGAATGTCTACTCCTAACCATGCCTCTGACTACTGTTGCTGCAGGATTTGTGGTGGTGTTCTAGAAGTGTTTACGGTAGTGCTGCTGCTTAATTTCTGATCTGTCCTTGCCTCTATAGCACCCAATATTGAAGCAACATTGCTCCAATATTGCTTTGTCATATTCCCCATATTCACCAATATTCCCTCAACACTTTTATATATGGATGCGATATTGGAGCAATGTTGCTGCAATCCGTGATTTCCGTTTCATCATTGCTTTTTTAAAATGATGAGTCAGGCTCTCTGTCATAGCAATATTGCAGCAATATTGAGCCAATATTTCTCAACACGAAAGGAATATTATTTTTAAAATTATATTTTTATGCTGGTTTTTCTAATGACTTTGCAATATTGCAAGAATATTTTTACAATATATATGAACATTGGAAGAATGTTCCCGTTTGGCCACTGATTGTTGGAGCAATATTGCCTCAATGTTGCTTTGACATATTCGCGACATTCCCCTTAAGGGGAAATTCACTAATGTATTTTGGAAATTGAGGCAATATTGCTCCAACAATCAGTGGTAATACAAATAGTCTTGCACTATTGCAAAGTCATTAGAAGAACCAGCATAAAAATATAATTTTAAAAATAATATTCCTTTCGTGTTGAGAAATATTGGCTCAATATTGCTGCAATATTGCTATGACAGAGAGCCTGACTCATCATTTTAAAAAAGCAATGGTGAAACTGAAATCACAGATTGCAGCAACATTGCTCCAATATAGCATCCATATATATAAGTGTTGAGGGAATATTGGCGAATATGGGGAATATGATAAAGCAATATTGGAGCAATGTTGCTCCAATATTGGGTGCTATAGGGGTGGACTATATCTGGCCACTAGACTGAAACTATGGTCCGATGAACATAGTACTGTGTTTGTATTAATTCCGCTCCGGATAAGTAAGCAATATTTGGTATTATGGGTAAGTTCTTCTACTAATTAATATTAGCCAGGGTATATTAGTTCACCTCTGTCTGTCACCGGTGTCTGTCGCATCAAGATACTAAATTACGTAATGTACAGTCTTCCTAGCGAGGCTTGATCTGATTATTGCCTTTCTAGTATGCTGTAAGGATGACTTCTTAGTCAGCTGAGGCTTTTTCTCTATAATATAGCCATTTTTCATGTCGCAAAGAACAGAAATAAAAAACCTACTTACTAACAAAAAAAATCCATATTAACAGTTTCATCATAGCGCCGAGGGGAACGCAGCCTCCCGACGTCTCTCTTACTAAATTCTGTAAGTGTCATCCAACAGTACAAGTTGGAGCGGTTTTGTGTCTTTTTTGTGAAAGCGTATTTCACACAAAGGAGATAGTAACAAAATATAACGCCCGTTGTCCTGTTAAATTCATTAGCAACACACTTATAATCTGCCAAGACCATGCCAATGTAGTCCTAACCTCAAACTTGTCATATAGTACTTTGAGCAGAGAAGCTAAAGAATTAATAGCTCAAGTTAAATTATTCACAAAAGAACAAATCAAACAAGAAATTATAAGTAAAATTGATGACAAGGACAAGGGCAAGGGATTTAATGAAACTATGTACGAAGACTACAATGAAACACAATCCTTAAGAATTGAAATCCAATTGTTGAAACAAGTTAATAGTGAATTACAAGACAAAAATAGAATATTAAACGAATTGCTTACGAAAGAAAAGCAGGGTAATAACAATAACAATAATAAAATCAAGACTTTAGCAGAAATAACAGCTAATATAAAGCCAAAGAGTAAAAGAATACCTAAACTCATAATTAAAAAAACTAACAACACAGATACAACCGACATTGAAAAAATAGTAAATCAACAACTAACTCTAAATAAAACAATACAAATAAAAAGTGTAGCTTGCAAAAACAAAGACACAGTGATAATTAATTGCACCAATGAAGATAGTATTAATACAAATGAAAATACTCTAAACAATTTATTGAACAGTGACATTAAAATTGAAAAGGAACTAATTAATAAACCTAAACTAAAAGTAATAAATATCGATAAGACCCTCGAAGATGAAAAAGTAATTGAACAACATATCAACCTAAGAAATTTTAACAATATGAAAAACAAGTGCCAAGTACTTCATGTACATACCAATACAAAAACAGACACCAACAGTGCAATAATTGAGGTAACATCTGACATTTATAAACATATTAAAGACAAAAAGAGCTGATTATTTATTGGTTATCAGAGTTGCAAAGTATTCGATATCATGATTCCTTATCCTTGCAATAAATGCTCAAGATTTGGGCATAAAACTAAAAAATGCAGAAACGAAGCCACGTGTTCAAGGTGTAATGGTGGTCACATAACCTCAAAGTGTACTAGTGAAATTATGAAATGTCCGAATTGTGTTTTCTGCAACGAAAAATTTAAAACTAATTATAACACAAGCCATTGTGCCATCGACAGTGATCTATGTGAAATATTAAAATCCAAAATTAAAAAATACATAGAAATGACTGATTACCTTGTGAAACCTACCTTCCAAAGGTATTTCGGTAAGGTAGAACGCGCAATAAATCAACAATCGATAACACCAAGAAGAGTAAGAATAGCAAGCAGCGATTCGACAGGCTCACAGCGCTCATCCATTCCAGCGATCCCAGTGAGAACTAATGCTACCACTGCAAACTTACATGGATAATAACTTTAATCTAATTGAGGACTTCCATAATAAAATAATTAACATTGACTATAATTGCGATGATCTTAGTGAACTCAATAAATGCATGGCTTTTGAAAATGAAGTAATTTTAAACATAAATATAAGGAGCTTAAATGCGAACTTTCATAAACTATTACTATTCCTAAAAAGTCTAGTGATAAAGCCTTGCATTATTGCGTGCACTGAAACATGGAATCTGGAGCATTACGAATATTTTAATATACCGGGATACAGTATGTACTACAATAACAGTAAAATTAATATATCAAATGACCTGGTGATTTACGTAAGCGATTACATAAGGCCGAATCTATCTCAAATCAGGTGGCCCGCGTATGCCTATGTCACCGATCATTTTGAGATAAAAGTATTTATGTTCTCCTTCAAAAATTATTCAACCAGTATATTTTTATTGCTTCCTCTTAGAGGAAGTTTTGTAATAGTAAAATTTTCAACTTCGTTAAAACTCTCTATAAACATCATTAGAGGTGTTAGAAGTTTGTTTCACATGATTTTAGAAAATGTCTGTATGGATGTGTGTGTGTGTGTGTGTGTGTATGTATGTATACCGCTTTATCTCCGGATCTACGCGGTCAATTTTAACCATCAGGTTCTCATTTTTTTTGTTTTTTTATTCCGAATTCGGGAAGAAAATAAGATTCGTTTTTGTTTTATTTCAAATTTTTAGTTTTCTAAAAATTTATTTTTGATTTTTAATGATCGGATTCAAATTCTTGAATCGGATGTGTCGCATTCGAAAGAGCATAAAAAAACCTATAATTTCAAAAAAAAAATTATCTAGCTATCACGGTTCTCTTGTTATTAACAAAAATGTGTTTTTTTTTAAAAAAGCTAATAACTCCTAAACTAAACAGTCAATTTTTTGGAGAAAATTCACGGTAATGCAGAATATAAATTGCTATAATCTGTGAAAATTTTAATCCATTCTGTTGGTTAGTTTTTGAGAAAAAAATTAAAAAATGGAAAAAATGTGTTCTCTATGTCGCACGTTTTATGGAGTAAACCTGGATTAATCGCTTTGTAATTTCTTATAGAGGTAGATTTTGGATAGATCTCGGCTAAGTTCGTTGGGCTACGTGATCGGTCCATAAATTTCTGAGATATTTGAGGTTAAAATTTTTTTAACCTTTTTTTCAAATCGAAATTTCTCGAAAACGGCTCTATGTATCTGAATCGGATGGGTGGCATTCGAAAGCGAATTTAAATACCTATATTTTCTAAAAAAATTATTTTTCTAGCTATCACGGTTCTTTTGTTATTAATAAAAACGTAAACATAGAAAAATGAAAAAAAATGAATTTGGTATATCTAACCATTGCGGGAGTAAAAATTGACTTATTCGCTTCAAAATTCCTCATAGAGGTGGATTTTGTATAGTTTTCGGTCGAGTTATTTGGGCAAAATCATTGGTCCATAGGCTTAAGAGATATTTGACGTTAAAATATTTTTAACCTTTTTTCAAATACTAATTTCTCGAGAATAGCTCTATGTATTTGAAGGGAATGGGTAGCATTCAAAATAGAATTAAAATAGCTATATTTCCTAAAAAAAAAATTTCTTTTAGGGTGTTCTGTTATTATAAAAAAAAAACGTAAGCATTGAAAAATGAAAAAATAAAAAAAATGAGTTTTGTATATGTAACGATTGCTGGAATAAAATTGACTTATTCGCTTCAAAATTTCTTGTAGAGGTTTATTTTTTAGATTTTTATGTCGATTTCTTGGGGCAAAATGATTGGTTCATAAATTTCAGATATTTGAGGTTAAAATATTTTTAGTAAAATTATTAAATGAAAAAAATTGAGCTTTGTATGTCTAGCGATTTTGGAAGTAAAATTGACTTAATCGCTTCTTTAAATCATTTATTAGATGCAATTCATAATGTGTCAACACAAAAGTATTTATGTTAAGATATAAATTATACAAAATAACCGACCTACTTGGAACGCAACTAATACACATTCAATTCACGATATATAAAAACCTTTTTCATAATTAATATTACCTCCAAATTATTTTACTGTGATATTTTGTAGAATTAATAATAATATTTCTTAATAAAATTTCACAAATATATTGTTTATTCCACACACAAATTTTTTTTATAAATTTCATTTTTCCACTTATAAAACAATTTATTATCGCTGTCAAGCGCGAAACCTTCTGCTGTTTTCGTGTTCCGATGGTAGAATGATGTTTAAAATTTAACAATGGTCCACGTTATACAAATTAATCAGACCTGTATATTTTTGTTTACAATTTTGAAATACTTTATTTCTAATGGAAAAAATTGGCGGTAAAACCTGTGTAATTGTAAATTGTTTCAGACACAGAAGACAAATTGTAACACGCGATATGCACGAGTGTTGTTTCCTTGCTTTTTCTAATTTAATAAGCTATTAGGTTCATCATTTAAAAATATTGCAACGAGGTATAATGAAGGTAGGTTAATGAAATTGTCGATCACTCAAAAAACATGTATTTTTTTATGAATAACTAAAGACGGTATTATTTAAATAAAATTAAAAATATACCCCTACAGCGAGTTTTCAATCATTATGAAAGCAGATAAGATTATGAAAATAAACAATTTATTAAAATAATACACATGTTTGTTATTTCTTAAAGAACTAATTATTTTGAAATATTTTCGAATACTTGTTTTTCAGAGAATATTTCATAAATCGACTCAAAATTTTAACCACTTATTATACTTATTAAAAACTATATTTGGTTAAAATTTCAATACATTTTCTTGATTTGTTTTTGAGAAAAATTATTTTATAAAAGTATAAAAAAGGAATTCATAAATTAGTTTGAGAAAGCTACGTGCCAATGAATTGGCAGCGGTTTTTTTTGTTGCAACAAAATTTCATGCGTTCAGCAATGTCGCAAAATTCCGAGAAAATCCTTACTTAGAAATAAATTTTTTCAATGTAATTTTCAAACAGCTACTGCTTCACCAGTATTTTAAGCTTTTTAGCGTGCAACACATAATTCCTCTCAGGTTTGAGCCCTCTTTCATGGTCTGTATGTTATTTTCAAAAAAATAAAAAATACCCGAGTTATGCACTTTTTACTGAAAAATGCAGTTTTTAGAAAAATGCGTTTTTCCCGAAAAAGAAAAAGAAAATTTTTTTTCTCAATTTTCTTTTCTCATGATAGAGGACGTAAATAGCTATCTAGGCGTGTTTGTGAGATTCACAGGTTTTCTGCTGGGATAGCGATCATTAATGAGAAAACACACAAACAAATTTTTCACGCTTAGCGCTTATATATAGTGATATAACAATGATATAACAGTTAATATAAAGATGTTTATCTTTGTGCGTAATATACAGGTATGCACATATGTATGTATTTTTTTTTATTTATGTCTTTTAGGTTTTTTATTTTTATAACTACCTTTGTTTTTCGGCTTCATTATTATTACTTCAATAAGGGGACGATCAGCGGGCTTTGCTGTCAAACAATGTACTTTATCATTGCACGTTTCTTTAATCCATAAATCTCTATATTTTTTAACGTGCTCTAAAAAATCGTTGACATTATGAATGAATTTTTCATGGGGCTCTCGAAGATTATGCGAAGTAGCATAATGCTTTATAAGTCCACCCACCCCATCTACAGCTCCTTTACCGTGCCCAGTAGCAGTAGCATTATATATCAAATGGTGCTCGTTTTAATTCATATAATTGAAAGCGATTTTTAAAGGGGCTAGTGGCGCCGTCTGATACAATGGTAATTTTTTTTATTGAATCACAACAATTGGCTTTCAAGTAGGTTATAATTGCTTTTACTGCTAGCAAAACATACGCTGAATCATGTTTTCGGTCATCACTTGTGACTGCGAAACATTGTGTCGAATCCGCTTGATAAGAGATTGAAAATTAGCATTGTATCAGACGGTGCCGCTAGCCACTTTAAAAATCGCTTTCAATTATATGTATTAAAACGAGCACCATTTGATATAAAATGGTTGTTCTCTGCTACTGGGTACGGTAAAGGAGCTGTAGATGGTGTGGGTGGACTTATAAAGCATTATGCTACTTCGCATAATCTTCGAGAGCCCCATGAAAAATCCATTCATAATGTCAACGATTTTGTAGAGCACGTTCGAAAATATACAGATGCAATTAAAATATAGTACATTACGATACGAGTACGCAAAGTAGGTGATTCCCGCACGAGCGAAAGTATAGAGACAAAAAAGCGAGTGCGGGATAACCTACGCAGCGCATGAGTATCGTACACTATTTTTCCTATCGAGTTGTGCAATGTTCGAGCCTGCACACGCACCTGCGCGCGCAACCTCGAACTTTGCACACGATGAGAGGAAAACTCAGTTATGGATTAAAGAAACGTGCAACGATAAAGTACATTGTTTGACAGCAAAGACCACTGATCGTCCCCTTACTGAAGTAAGAATAACGAAGCCGAAAAACAAAGGTAGTTATAAAATAAAAAATCTAAAAACATACATATAAAAAAATACATACATATGAGCATACCTGTATATTACTTATATACGCACAAAGATAAACATCTTTATATTAACTGTTAGATTATTGTTATATCACTATATACAAGCGCTAAGCGTGAAAAATTTGTTTGTGTGTTATCTCATTAGTGATCGCTATCCCAGCAGAAAACCCGTGAATCTCACAAACACGCCTAGATAGCTATTTACGTCCTCTATCATGAGAATAGAAAATTGAGAAAAAAATAGGCTTTTTCAAGAAAAACGCATTTTTCAGTAAAAAGTGCATAACACGGGTATTATTTATTTTTTTTTAAAATAACATACAGACCATGAAAGAGCGCTCATACCTGAGTGGAATTATGTGTTGCACGCTAAAAAGCTTAAAAAACTGGCGAAGCAGTAGCTGTTTGAAAATTACATTGAAAAAATTTATTTCTATGTAAGGATTTTCTCGGAATTTTGCGACATTGCTGAACGCATGAAATTTTGTTGAAAAAAAAAAAAAATATATACGGGTTAAATAATTTTTGGAGAAGAACATAAATACTTTTATCCCAAAATGATCGGTGACATAGGCATACGCGGGCCATCTGATTTGAGATGGATTCGGCCATAACTGAGACGACAGAAGTATTAACTATAGACAACCTCAAAATAATTAACTCGAAAATTGCAATTGAAAATAATAAAGAAATGATGCACAGGTGGCAGGAATTAAAAAAAAGTTGACCTACGAAACGATAAATACAATGGCCATCTGATAGAGTATGTTTCATGGAGTCAGGAAATGCCTCACTTGTAATCATAGCTGATCGTCTGATGGAGTTTTGCGCAATTTAGTTATTTTTAATTTCAAACGTGATTCTTCAATAATTGTTTACTGCGCATATTGTACAAAGTGTATATTGAAAATATAAAAATAACAATTTTCTTACCTTGCTGCTCATCTATACTATGTATAATGTGTGTATTTATATATATATATATATATATATATATATGGGATGTTTCAGGTGAAGTGAACATGTCAAAATTTTAAAATCGCTCCAAATACGTTTACTTTTAGTGTTTTGTGAGAAAAAAATGTTCCTCAAATTTTAGTTTGATATTTGCATAAATAAAGAAGTTATACAACATTGAAAATTCAAAGTTTTTGCAATTTTTGGTTAAAATCCAAGTTTATTCATTTTTTTACTCAAAATCTTGAAACTTTTTATATAGAATATTGATTGGGAAAAAGTTTGCATTTTATTTGTAGAATACACCAGTATTTTTTTATGACCCTTTTTGAAAGTCTCTGATTGGTTGGTTTTTGGTATACCTTCATCGAGCAAAAGTAAGGACTACGCCAGTACCAAATTTCTCCACCAAAGTTTTTTTCAATTCTTTGGACGAAATACTTTAATTTAAAAAAAAAAGTTTATGGCTGGAGCTAAGGAAAAAATTCTACAGCACATTGAAAATTGATAAAAACCATAAAAATTTTAAATCATGCAACCGTAAGCCATTCTGTGCTTGAGTATCATTTAAAAACTTCATGTCACTTATCTTGCTACAAAATTTTGCATTAGCAGTAAATGTACATTAAAAAACTAATTTGATTTGTCGAATACTTCATACAATATATTTTTTGTAACACAGGCACGATTTTCGCGTTTTTTAAACCTAAAAGTAGGGCCAAAAGTGAACGGTTTTAGACCAACGGGCGCAAAAGTAGCTAAGCGGGCGCAAAAGTAACCGTTTTCAATAATCGTTCTTCTATTTTTTTTCTTTATCCGCATGCCTTACTTTTACTAATTACATGTATTAATGTATTTTTATGTTTTTAATAATTACAAATTTTAGTTTTTTTTAGATTAATTTAATATTTTACTATCTAATTTGTAACGTATAAATAATACACAACTTATTGATAAAATATAATGTTATAAGCTAGCAATATACATTCATATAAGAAACAATCTTATTACATTAATCAGATTTTCCATAATAATTAATGGTTATACTTGAGCAATTATCAAAATTAAAAAATTTCTTCTCATGGGTCTGCATTTGTACTGAAGTCTGCATTTGTACTGAAGACATACTCGTACTACTGGTACTAGCTACAACAGAGTCTAATCTTAACTGCTTTATCGGAGGCTCTTCGGATTTATTTGAATTAGTAGAATCAGTTACCGAGAGATTGACTGCTGAAGATATTATATTTCCTATTTTTTATTTATTCGTTATAGATTCCTCGATATAACCTTCTGCCACCGCACTTGACTTTCACCCTCCGGGTCTCTTCAATGTAATAATGTTCGCTCCAGAATCTGCAAGTACGGTTGTAGAAGTACGGTGAAAACAGTGCCCAGTATATAAATCAATATCTGGAAGCTGTAAGTACGAAGCAATCTCTTTGGGCATCGAACCAAACTTGTTTTTACCGATGGGTTGTACAGTACATTTGGCATTCCTATAGTTTATAAAAAATCTGTCCGTACTAGTTTTAGGTGGACGAAAACTTTGATATTGTTTTACTATCGGACTAAAATTAGCAGGAATAGTAAAAGAACGCGGTTTTGATGTTTTAGTGTCTGGTATTTTTATAAGCATTATTTCTCCATGAATTTCAATATCCTTTAATGTTATTTTTGTTAACTCATCTTTACGACATGCACCGCAAATTCCAAAAATTAATACAACCTAAAATTTACACCCGTAATTATTATTTTGAATTGTATATAAATAAATTTTAAAAAGGTTAATAATAGTACTCACTTTAGTAAGAAGATATTTATCATCAGGCGCTTCTATTAAAAATGTATTGATTTCCTCAGTCGTAAAAACTTTAGATTTTTTTGGAATGTATCCAGTGGAAAACTTTTTCAAAAAAGCAGTTAGAGAAAGATATTTGCTAATATCTACTTTTTCATATAATTTTAAGATTGTCTTTAGCATGGAATATTGCGACCAGAGAGTTGACGGTTTAAATTGTTTACTTAGCTTTCCAAAATATGCTATTAACACTCTTTCTGATGATGACTCTACTTTTGATACTTTTTTCCATTCCACAAAATCGTTGTAAGATTTTTCATAAAGAACTTTAGATTTAGTTGGTAATAAATCCAACGATACGATTTCTGCGAGATTACAAATTTCAGGCGGCGTGCACTGCGCGTATTCTTCAATATCACTTTCACTCATCGTTCAGGAAAAATTAAAACTTTTAAATACTAAATACTAATTACTAATTTAAATAGTACTTTACTCTTATAACAATATTCTAATACTGTCGAATTATATACGTCGCTAGTACACGTCCGCTCAACTATATTTTTGAACTAAAGAAAAGCAGCGCATTCGAGCACAACGGTCCAACGGTCAGTTGGTATGAAAAACGTGGAGATGGCGCCACTGTCCGCGCCGAAAACATAGATAACCGATTTTAAATATGTTGAAATAAATTGAAACCAAAATGTAAGTGTCATTCAATTCCCAGGTGGGTAGTTGGTGTAACAGAAATTCGTTAATGTTGTTTCCCGTTTTAAGTGGAAAAACGCGAAAATCAATACCTGTGTCACAACAAATATGGTGTGCACTAAGGGCTTAGTGGGCCTCTTGACCTCGTGTGATTGCAGTACTCGTCTATGGCTCGCGGACGCACTCGCCTTCGACTCGTACTGCAAACTTCCCACTCGGTCTAAAAAGGTCCACTTTACGCCCTTGGTACACAATAAACTATAGCAATGTGCTTAAACCTCACTTACTTTGAATTTTCTCAATAGATATTATAACTGATTGACATCAGAGTTACCGGTACCTGGATCAAGAATTCATTCTAAACTTGAATCACTACTTTTTTAATATTATATAAGTATTTCTATAATATACTACAATAATACTATATAAGCACTTTTACATAATAATATTTAAACAAATTATTTAATACAGAAAATCACATATGTTGCTGATAAGCCTTTGCATAAATTCCACAAAAATAATTGTACTAAGATTATTGAAAAATAATTGTTAATTGCAGCCGGTCAAAATAATGTAACAAAGCAGAACATTGAAAGCTTACATTAAAATAGCTGTGTAATTTATGTGATTGAAAAAATTTTATTTACTGAAAGTCAGACATGTTGCGGATAAAACTTATAGTAACTTAATCTTTATCGGATATTCACTAAAAATCATGTTTTATACTACTTTAGATGAATTTAAAATTTAAAATTACTATCTTACTGATAATGAAGTCACTCTTACTGGAATTGTGAAACTGGTGATTAGAATGCGATAGTACAGGTATTTAATTGAGTTATAAGATATCAAAATGGATAATTTTTCATATGGTTCTTTTGTATGAAATATATGAAGTGTTTTTGTCCAATTATTTTTTTTTTAATTTCAAAAGTTCATATCAATCACATAAATTACACAGCTATTTTAATGTAAGCTTTCAATATTCTGTTTTATTACATTATTTTGGCTGGCTGCAATTAACAATTATTTTTCAATAGTCTTGGTACAATTATTTTTATGGAATTTATGCAAAGGCTTATCCGCACCATGTCTGACTTACAGTATTAAATAATTTGAATCATTATAAAAAGTACTTATATAGTATTACTGTAGTATATTATAGAAATACTTATATAATATTAAGAAAGTAGTGATTCAAGTTTAGAATGAATTCTTGATCCAGGTACCGGTAACTCTGATGTCAATCAGTTATAATATCTATTCAGAAAATTCAAAGTAAGTGAGGTTTAAGCACATTGCTAAATATATTGTATGAAGTATTCGACAAATCAATTTAGTTTTTTAATGTACATTTACTGCTAATACAAAATTTTGTAGCAAGATAAGTGAGATGAAGTTTTTAAATGATACTCAAAAGCACAGAATGGCTTACGGTTGCATGATTTAACATTTTTATGGTTTTTATCAATTTTCAATGTGCTGTAGAATTTTTTCCTTAGCTCCAGCCATAAACTTTTTTTAAAAATTAAAGTACTCCGCCAAAGAATTGAAAAAAACTTTGGTGGAGAAATTTGGTACTGGCGTAGTCCTTACTTTTGCTCGATGAAGGTATACAAAAACCAACCAACCAGAGACTTTCAAAAAGGGTCATAAAAAAATACTGGTGTATTCTACAAATAAAATGCAAACTTTTTCCCAATCAATATTCTATATAAAAAGTTTCAAGATTTTGAGTAAAAAAATGAATAAACTTGGATTTTAACCAAAAATTGCAAAAACTTTGAATTTTCAATGTTGTATAACTTTTTTATTTATGCAAATATCGACCTAAAATTTGAGGAACATGTTTTTTTCATAAAAAACTGTGAGATGATGACTCGTACGTTCCAAAGTGTAAATTTTGAAGGAGGTTGCAATAAAACGATCAACGAGGAACCAAGAAAAATTCATTTAAAACTTCGTTTATTGGCCGACGTTTCGGTACTAATGTCAATACCTTCATCAGAGCTAATAAATTAACGAAAGTTTACACCATGGTACGTAGACAAACATAGGTGACGTCGATCATGTAATGATATAGCACATAGTGCATCCGCTCACAGACGTTGCACTATATGCTATATCATTACATGATCGACGTCACCTATGTTTGTCTACGTACCATGGTGTAAACTTTCGTTAATTTATTAGCCCTGATGAAGGTATTGGACATTAGTACCGAAACGTCGGCCAATAAACAAAGTTTTAAATGAATTTTTCTTGGTTCCTCGTTGATCGTTTTATTGCAACCTCCTTCAAAATTCATAAAAAACTAAAAGTAAACGAGTTTTGAGCGATTGTAAAATTTTGACATGCTCACTTTACCTGAAACATCCCATATATATATATATATATATATATACTAGGAGGGTACCCCCCAGCTCGCTCCGCTCGCCAACCCCCATTAGTAAGCGGACTTTTTATTTATCAGTTTTTATTCTAAAATTAAAAAAAATAGTAGAGATTATTAAAAAAAGTAAGGATCATAAGTCTTTATCTAAAAAATATTTAACGTACGAGCATAGGCATCACAGTTTCTAGGAGTGAGGTTATGCGTCGTTTTCGACCCTGAAATCAAAGATTAAGTACAAATAAGTTTCTGTACGGTATGTGGAAAAATTTTATATTGTCTTCGGTAGCAATGAGGACCACGGACGCACGCGAGTTGTGCCTTCGCTTCGCTTGATCCTGAAATTATGGATAAGCACAAATAATTTTCTGTACGACATGTGAGGAAATTGTATATCTCTAGGTAAAGGTAATATATGGGCTGAACAGTACCGGAGACACTATATAATATATAAAAAATATAAAATGTTTATCTTTTCCACGCCACCCAAGAGGTAGATAGGTAGGCGCCTTTTTTTACAGAGGTTTCCCCTTTTTTACTATCTTTGAATTCATTTTCCATTAAATATGTCATTTTTTGTTTTTGTAATAAAAAGTTAGTAAAAAAAGGCCTATTCCTCTGTTAAAAAACTGTATAATTTTCAAGTATTACTTTTATTCTATTAAATAAACATATGTTATATCTTTAAACATTTTTATAGTTATTTAAATAACATAAATTTTAAATTTGAAAGTCATTCAAAGCTTTTGAACTTCATATTGATTTCAAAGGTCGCTCAAAGTATGACGCTAAAAATATTAATTATGAAGGTCGCTGAAAGCAGACCGAAACTTAAATCGAAACCGTTGTTGAATTCTAAAAGTATATCGATTTTGAAGGTTAAGCAAAAGATCAGTTTGTAAGTCATTGAAAATATATTAACTTTAAAGGTTGTTGAAAGCTAATCTATTTTGGAGGTCCGAATACTGACATATATATGTCATACCTATTTTGAAGGTCGCTGATAGCAGACGGATTTTGAAGGACGCTGATAGCAGACCGATTTTTGAAAGCTAATCAATTCTGGAGGTCTGATAGCAGACCGATTTTGAAGGTTATTGATAGCAGACCGATTTTGACGGTCGGTGATAGCAGACCGATCTTAAAGGTCGCTGATAACGGACTGGTTTTGAAGATCATTGATAGGAGACTAATTTTAAAGGTCGCTGATAGAAGACCGATTTTAAAAACATTTTTTAATAATGTTGTTGATAGCAGACCAATTAAGATATTTTTTAATACATTTTTTTTAATTTAAAAGTCAATAAAAGTAGACCAATTTTGAAGGTCGCGGAAAGCAGACCAATTATCTACTAAGATTTTCAATTAGATTTTTTATATAATTTAAATTATATTCTTTCAATGACTCCTCTAAATATTCATTATACTTATTTGTTTCTTTTATATTTTCTTCTATTTTTGTATTTAATTCGGACAGTCGATTTTCTTCTTCCAATGTATACACGACGACATATTTTTTTTCTGGATCCCATAATACTGGAAATTCTGTTTTATTTTGGTTTAAATGATTATTGTATTCATCTATTAAATTCTTCATATAATTATTGTCCTCGTGGTCATGTTCTAAGAACTGTTTATTTAAATCGTCTAAAATTTGAGCTTGTTCAATGGTGTGAACTTCTATTAATTTTTTTTCTTTTGGATCCCAACGTAATGGTATTGGTTTTACATCACCTTGGTCTGCGATTTTTTTCAATTTAATATAGTTTGAATTAATATAAATATTATAAAAAATAATTTGTAATTTTATTACATAATAAATATAAGAACAATTATAATTGTTCATCAAAAATTTCTTTCCACACAATATTAATAATTTCCTCTGTATTTTCCGGATCATTTTGAATAAATATATTATTAGGATTCCTACATCTAGATAGTGCAACATATAATTGTCCATGTCAAAACAATGGTTTTCTAATATAAATACCTATAGCATCAAAACTTTGTCCTTGTGTTTTATTTATTGTCATACAAAAAGCTAAGAGGATAGGAAATTGTTTTCTATTAACTATAAATGGTAATGAAGACGATTCTGCAGTAGTTAATGTTATTGTCGGTACAAAAACTTTATTTCCTGATTTTTCACCTGTTATTATTTCAGCTTCTACATTGTATTTAAATAGTCTAATTATTTTTTATCGCGTTCCATTGCATAAACCATCGTTTATAATTAAGTTTCTTATTAACATTACTATCGCATTAATTTTCAGATTTAATTTATGTGGAGGTAAACCTTCACGAATATTATGCAAATATTCAATAGGAAAATTTATGTAAATATTATCATCTGATAGATCAACACCTTTATATGTAGCAGTATCTACGTGTATACTATATTATATAATAATATATTATATAATAAGTCATTTCATCACTATCGATCAATTTTAATATTTTATTATTCAGAATAGTTGAATCTTCATTATGAGACGTTTAAATAACACTATTCATAGATAAATTATAATTTATATCTTTATATATTTTCAAACAAACATCGTCAGTTTTCCAACTTTTCGGTACTTTGAATGGATTAATTGTTCCCTCTCCAATATCTAATAAAAATGAATCGAATTCTTCATTGTTAGAACGAATATTTTTTTTAACTTCATTATATTGAAAAGTGGCCAAATATCTGAATATTTTGTTGTTTCTTGTATAATTGTGTTTCTACAACCGTTTTTAATAACTGGAAGAATTTGCCGAAAATCTCCTCCTAATACAATTAATTTCCCCCCAAATGGTAAATTATTATTACAAACATCTCTTAATGTTTTATCTACAATGTCTAAAGCTTTTTTTGGTATCATTGATGCTTCGTCCCAAATTATTGCATCTACTCCCCGTAATTTTTTCTTATCAGAGTCTAATTTAAAAAATGCACTTTCTATTCTTTCTAAATCTAAAGGTAATTTAAATGTTTTATGACTTGTCATTCCTTTTGGTAATAATATTGACGCAATACCAGTCCAAGCTATTGATAACATTTTTCTTTCTTTAGACAAAAAGTAAAAAATTAATGTTTTGTATAAAAATGTTTTACCTGAACCACCAGGACCATCTATAAAATGAATCTTATGTTCATTATTTAATAATTTCTCAAAAATATACTTTTGTTCTAAATTTAGTTGAGTATACGTGTTACTAAACATTTCTTTACAGAATAAAATTTCAGTCTTATTAACTTTTTGGGGTTTGTTGGATGGACGGATGAAATGAGCAACTCACGAGGTACAAAACAATACTTATATTTATTGAACGGGATTAAGGTTAAGTACATGTGGTCACGAGGTCAGCGTCGACGCGCGTGGTGCGTGTGCACGCGGTGATGGCCATTGCCGAAGAGAGCGAGAGCGGAAATCTTCTCCGTCTCCTCGCTCCAATGTCGCTTCTGTAGCGCCTGCTTGTGCTGCCGGTGCGCAGGGGCTCTGCGCACAGTCGGTGTCCCCACAGGTACTCCCCCCCTCAGTGACCTTCGTGGAGATAGAAGGGAACGAAATCCTTTTCTTGAGCAGGATCGGCGGGGCTGGTCTACTGGGCTGGGGGGCGGTTGTCTGTTGGCGGGGCTGCGGTGCGGTCAACTGCTTGGCTGGCTGCTAAGCGGTTGTCTGCTGAAGGGGCTGCGGTGCAGCTGACTGCTCGGCTGGCTGCGGAGCAGTTGTTTGCCAGGCAGGCTGTGGTCAAGGCTGTGGGCCTTCTTCGGCCGTGTCGTAGTCGGCCACTCGAATGCCCTGCGGGGGCGCTGGTGCTCGTAGCGGTTGGCTTTGCCTGGGTAGCTCGTCCGCTGCATTCAGGTACGCTGGCTTGAGGCCGTCAATAGAGACAGTTCTCTCGGTCTCGTTGACCTTTACGATGTATACCTTGTCGATGATCATCCTCGTGACCTCGTGGGGGCCAGAATACGGGGGCTGCAGCGGTTTGCGCACCGCATCGCTCCGGAGGAAGACATGCGTACAGGTGTCGAGGTTGTCGTGCTTATATAGATATGTGATGTAGCACCTGCGTGACCGTGGCCAGCAGCTTGTTGAGGCGTTCCTCCATCGTGTCGCCGAAACGCTTCGTGATGTGTTGTTTGAGGTACTCAAACTTGCCTGTGGCCGGCACTGCGCGAAGTACGTCTAGCATCTCCTGCACGGTGTCGCCGTCGAGCTTTGCGAGCGTGAGATTGTAGCGCGTATTATCGTTACGGATCTGGTTACCTGCTAGAGCTACTTCTACGTGGATGAACCACGATTCGGGCGAAGTCTTCCAGAACAATGGCAGCTTGCAGGAGTGCACGCCATGGGCTGCTGCTGCATGTAAAATTGGCTTAATCACTTTGAAATTCTTTATAGTGGTAGATTTTGTATACCAATCGAGTGAGTTCTTTGGGCAAAAGGATTGATCCATAAATTTCGAAGATATTTGAGGTTAAAATTTTTTTCAATTTTTTTTTAAATCGTAAATTCTCGAGAACGGCTCTATGTATCTAAATGGGGTAGGTGGTATTCGAAAGAGAATTAAATTACCTATATTTTCTAAAAAAATTAATTCTCTAGCTATCACGATTCTTTTGTTAGTAACAAAAACGTAAAAATTGAAAAATGAAAAAAAAATGAGTTTTATATGTTCAACTATTACAAGAGTAAAATTATCTTATTCGCTTCAAAATTCATTGTAGAGGTATATTATTGATAGTTCTCGGATAAGTTCTTTTGGCAAAGTGATTGGTTTATAAATTTCAGAGATATTTGAGGTTAAAATTTTTCTAGACATTTTTAAAATCTATTTCTTGAGGATGGCTCTGTGTATCTGAATGGGATGGGTAGCATTTGAAAGAGAATTAAAATATTTATATTTTCTAAGAAGAAAAATTTTTTAGTTATCGCGGTTCACTTATACTATACTTGTTTACATCGATTTTGTCTCTTGAATTAAAAGACAGTTATTGTTGTCTTGGAGTTACATAGCCAACTTGATATTAATAAACCAGAGGGGGATATCTCCAAAATATAAGATGAACCGGAGATGGAGTGCATAAGCCCATGCAACTAATCTCAACAGCAGACGAACCTTGCACATCTGTAACAAACGGAAACCAACACAACCACAAAGGATCAAAAGGTTTCATATTCATAAGACGAATTAAAGGAGTATACGTATCTAACGCAGCAATCCATAACTTTTATCCTTCAGTCATCCGATTAATACTGTCATCTTAGATAGCAACGTCTGCTTCTTGGGTCCATCAACACACGCTTACGGTTGATTAATACTCCGCACACATGACACCAAACTTGCTAGTCGCGAGACTTTATAAATGCAAGACCGCGGTCTATTATCGCGATAGCGCACGCGGTAAAGACACCATTAAGGGTCGACGTGCAATGGTAGTGTGCGCCTACCATCGGACTGGCCAATCACACACGTAGTTTCATAGCCGCGAGTGCACGCGTTCCGCGTTACATTAACTATACTAAAACAAAATAACGAAACGGATCAAGATTGACGATAGTTTCGAAAGAAATGTCGAATTTACGTGAGCGCAATTAATTGTTTTGGCTCTCACGTAAAAATGGAAGATTATATTATTATTATATTCAAATTATCAAATTGAATTAGAATATTTAATTAAAATGCAATAAAAGACTTTTCTAATTTATAATTTTTTTTTTAATTTAGTTTATAATTAAATTTAATTTAATTTATAAAAAGATAATTTTAGTTTATAATATCTCTGAAAATTATGAACCAATCATTTTGCCAAAAAAACTCTGCCGAGAACTATCAATAATATACCTGTACAATGAATTTTGAAGCGAATAAGACAATTTTACTACCGTAATAGTTGAACATCCAAAACTCATTTTTTTTTATTTTTAAGTTTTTACATTTCTGTTAATAACAAAAGAACCGTGATAGCTAGAAAATTAATTTTTTTTAGAAAATATAGGTAGTTTAATTATGTTTCGAATGCTATAAATTACATTGAAATACATAGAGCTCTAAATATCAGTTGCAAATTTATAAGCAATTGTGATATATATTTTATGTATGTGAAATTTTGTGGAAATGTATAATCTATACAAATTTGAATAAATTATGTTGGAGTTTTAATATTTCTGTCTTTCTGAAGTATTAAATTTTAAATATTGGAATTAAAAATTAATTAAAGGAATCAGTAAATTAAGTTTGAGGAAGCTACGTGTCAATGAATTGGCAGCGGTTTTTTTTATTCGTAAGTCATTATCAACTAAACCCATTTTTATTGCAGTTTCTCTGTATGTGTTATATGTAATTTTTTCATACGTAGGTAAATCTGGAAACGATATTGCACCTTTAACACGATTTAAAATTAATTGGAGAAACAATATTTAAACGACCTATTATATAATTTTCTTGATTTCGTTTTCGTTTGATCCAACATTTATTTTTAAAGTTGTAAGATTTAGGTATATTAACATATTTTATATTCCTTGCATAATTATCTTTTTTATTTAAATCAAACCATGCTGTTAATGTTGTTTTATAATTTTCTAAAGCTTCAGTCTCGTTATTTTCTTCAAAAATAATTCTTTGTTGATTTTCTGTATGAACTGATAGACTTATTACTGTATATTTTCTACCACATAAAGGAAATTTTTCCAATCGCCAAGCTGCTTCCATTGGACTTGAAAAACTTCCATCAACAAATTGAGTAATTTCGTCATATATATTACCATCATTGGTATCATTAACTTTTTTTAATTTACATAATGCTCTATCTCCACCTTTATATATGTAGTCAAATATATATTTTATACTTTGAATATTTGCGCAATATTCTACATTAATGTGACACTTATATTTTTTTAATAAAAAGCTATTATAAGGTACTACCATAGAATTATCTACTGAGATTAATTGACTGTTATTTTTTGCTTTATACGTAAAATTTTCTGAGGTATTATTTCTTCGCTTATATTCTGGATAACCATTCTTTTTAAATTTTGTATAATTTGTAAATGATTTAGGAAAATTTTTTTTACATATACTTTTATCCTTTATATAACAAGGAGAACTATGTGTATGCGGTCCATGGAGCATGTGTTTAATTACTAATTTTTGTAAGTTTTCATCTTCATTTTTGTCTGGTATTTCTGCAGATATATATTTATCGTATAAATATTATTATATTTATTGTATAAATATATGATATAATATCTCCAAATATTTTATTTTCTTTTATGTCATCTAATAATGACATTAATTTTGTATGAAATAATCTAACTGCTATATTTGGAATATCATTTGGTGTAGTCCTTACAGGAAATTTTTGCAAAACTTCTTTTAGTTCTTGCCACTTCGGATTACATGTTACTGTTATAAATAAGTCAAGTCTCCCAGTATTTCTCATAATAGCCATTGCATCTTGATAATGTTGTTGCATATATCTCGGACTACCAATGTAAGTGGCTAGTAGTATAAAAATATTACCTATCTTTCTTTATTTTCAAAGTTATTAGAAATATTAGAAGCATTATTCATTACATGATCTAATAAACCTTGATAACATTCGACTCTTAATTTTTTTTGATTATTTCGAAAAATATTCATTCTATTACTTTCTATCATAACTTATGCATGTAAAAAAAGTTGTTGTGTTAATCTTCCACAATATAATAATGGACTAAATTTACCATTTGGTCGATAAGCGAATCTATATGAATAATATTGTAGGATAGTAAGATGTTCCTTTTCTGGAGCGCTTGTTCTTTTAGTGTAACCAACATCCAACCTAAATCTCCTAAAGGAAATAATATTGGGAACACCATAGGATCAATATGATGCGATAATTTATTAATATATGTATTTTTTTATAATTTTGTATCTTGAGTCTAATGGCCAATTGTCTACCAGGAAAGGTTTAAATAAATGGACACCATTTATTTTTAACCGACGTTTCAGACACTTTTTTCGTGTCCCTCTTCAGGTGCTATATTTAACAAAAACTATTTACATAATAAATATATACAGTATGTTGAACTTACAAATTTTAACACAACAAAACGTAGTGTTTACAATTCCAATTCAAAATAATTACATATTTATTAAACACTAATCACTTAAAAATTAATAAATCACAATTCGCAACTGTAAACAAATTATGTATAACAAAGTACACTTACATTACGTCAAGCTGTAATAATAACGGGCGACTGTCCGTTTCGTCAATGCTTAAACTTTCGGCAAACGGTCTATATATACTAATCTACTGTAATTGTGTGTGTATATTTTGTGTGTATAAAAGTATATAAAACGATGTGAGACAAGTGGGGATAGCGTTGAACGATTTGGAGCCGAGGCGAGGTATCAGGGGCGCACGTCATAGTGTAAGTCATCCTAACGACACGGTACTCAAAACATACACGAATATTGTGGTGGATATTATATTCTCATCCAACGTGCTCTCCTAATATACCCGTTCGGCTTTACAAAGTTTTAATACATAGTAAGAGTTATATTAAGCTAAATTTCGCAGTTATTAATTAATATATTATATTCTTTTGCTAGTTTATTGATTTCAAATTGTTTGTTTATATAATCTTTTTGTTGATGAATGAAGAATGCTTCTGAAAAAAGTCTTTTTCCGTTATTAATTTCTGTATCTAAGATTTTAATATTGTCAAAATCTATTGTATGATTGTTATTTTCAGTGTGCGCAAATAAAGAAGATTTATCATCTTTATCAAGATATTTTTTTCTATGCTCTTTTATTCGTACATTTAATCGTCTACCTGTTTGTCCCACATACGTTGCTTCGCAATTTTTACAATTGATTTTATACACCACATTGTTTTTCTTGTATTTTTCTTCTTTATCTTTTCCTAATACTATTACATTATTTAGTTTATTTATGGTACTAAACACAACATTAATATTAAGTTTTTTAAAAATTTTTTCGTAAAACATTCTAACTCATTAACAAACGGTAAACATATAATCCCATCGTAGGTTTTTTGTTGTTTGGAGCTGTTATCTGAACTTTGTAGCATTTTTAAGCGTTTCTTTATGTGAAAATCAACTAAATTATGTGGATAATTATTGTTTTTTAAAACATATTTGATAAATTCTGTATTTTCTGTATTTGGTTTTGAAATTATTTTGTAGGAATTGAGCAAAAAACTTTGAAACGTAGTAAGTAGGAGAGTTCACTGTGGATATTATGGGTCTGAGTGGAAAATCTGCTTTATGTATTTTAATAAGACCACATGCTTTTGATATACTGAATTTTTGAAGGACCGGGAGTAGTTGTTTTTTAGTACCACTAAAATCCATTTTATTGAGCCATTTCACTATATCATTTGTTTTCCTTTCTAGGCTTGATAAAGGGTTTGATTTTATTTTTTCATAATATTTTTGATCGTTAAATAACATATCGGTTTTTTCTACGTAACATGATTTTTTAATTATCACTGTAGCATTCCCTTTATCAGCTCTAGTTATTAGAATGTCTGAGTTCTGTTTTAAAAATTTTCTTGTTTTTTTAAGATCTATTTTTAATTTTTTATTTTCGTATGAATTATTTGCTAGTTCTCTATTGTATGAATTTTTTATGGTGTTGAGGAAAGAGCTTCTTATTTTAGGAATATCAGCTTTATTCTTGTGTTTTTTAATAAAAGTTTCAAAATTCTTAATATATTGCAGTAGTAATTTGTTGTTGAATGTTTCATTAAAATTGAATTTCTCTCCAAGTTTTAATATATCAGTAACGTACGTTGGAAGTTCAATGCCCGAAACATTCACACACCAACTATCGTCAGTTTTCGCCGGTTCGATAACCTGTGTGTTATTGTCTCGGACGTTAACCTCCGACACATCTTCCTTATATCTATCTTTTTCAATTTCTTTCTTATATTTTCTAAAATACATGGTTTCGAGTTTACGTTGTAGTTTTTCTTCAACTTTAACAATAATAAAGTTTAGCTTAGTAGCATAAAAGTCAGCAAACAATTCAATAGTGTTATTTTCTACATTCGTCTCTAATGATTTTTTACTTTTTATAATTTCTCTGTTTAACCATGCAATTTTTGTGTGTAAATCTATAATTTCTATGTTTAGCACTTGAATCATGATTTTTTCCGTCAACTTGTTTTGTTTAGTTACTCATTTTTTTGAGAACATGTAGTTATCTTTTAGATTCTTAGTAATGCATTGTAAATGTTTTGAGACAATATTAAAAAATCTACATTTAATTAAAAATTTACATAGTTCTCTCGCTTGTTTTTCCTTATATAACATTTTTGTTAAATATTGGAATTGTTTTTTCACTTTGAAACCGAAGATTTTGAAAATCAAATGTAGAGTTAAATTCACATTAATATCTTTACGGAATTTTAACAAATTTTTTAATAGTTCTTTGTGTGTCATGTGTTGGTTCAACATACGTAAGCGAATCTCCATTCGTTGTTCCGGATTCGATGCAAACTCCATGGTGGTCGATGGTGTTTCTTTAACAACGTGTACACGTTATTCGCATCACCCGACAAGTAACAAAATAGCTATCATATACTGTCTCCTTGATAGAGCAATAAAATTATCGCACAAGAGATTTCACAAAGAAAATACAGAATTTATCAAATATGTTTTAAAAAACAATAATTATCCACATAATTTAGTTGATTTTCACATAAAGAAACGCTTAAAAATGCTACAAAGTTCAGATAATAGCTCCAAACAACAAAAAACCTACGATGGGATTATATGTTTACCGTTTGTTAATGAGTTAGAATGTTTTACGAAAAATTTTTTTAAAAAACTTAATATTAATGTTGTGTTTAGTACCATAAATAAACTAAATAATGTAATAGTATTAGGAAAAGATAAAGAAGAAAAATACAATAAAAACAATGTGGTGTATAAAATCAATTGTAAAAATTGCGAAGCAACGTATATGGGACAAAAAGGTAGACGATTAAATGTACAAATAAAAGAACATAGAAAAAAATATCTTGATAAAGATGATAAATCTTCCTTATTTGCGCACACGAAAATAACAATCATACAATAGATTTTGGCAATATTAAAATCTTAGATACAGAAATTAATAACGGAAAAAGACTTTTTTCAGAAGCATTCTTCATTCATCAACAAAAAGATTATATAAACAAACAATTTGAAATCAATAAACTAGCGAAAGAATATAATATATTAATTAATAACTGCGAAATTTAGCTTAATATAACTCTTACTATGTATTAAAACTTTGTAAAGCCGAACGGGTATATTAGGAGAGCACGTTGGATGAGAATATAATATCCACCACAATATTCGTGTATGTTTTGAGTACCGTGTCATTAGGATGACTTACACTATGACGTGCTCCCCTGATATCTCTCCTGATACACACAAAATATACACACACACAATTACAGTAGATTAGTATATATAGACCGTTTGCCGAAAATTTAAGCATTGACGAAACGGACAGTCGCCCGTTATTATTACAGCTTGAAGTAATATAAGTGTACTTTGTTATACATAATTTGTTTACAGTTGCGAATTGTGATTTATTAATTTTTAAGTGATTAGTGTTTAATAAATATGTAATTATTTTGAATTGGAATTGTAAACACTACGTTTTGTTGTGTTAAAATTTGTAAGTTCAACATACTGTATATATTTATTATGTAAATGGTTTTTGTTAAATATAGCACCTGCAGAGGGACACGAAAAAAGTGTCCGAAACGTCGGTTAAAAATAAATGGTGTCAATTTATTTAAACCTTTCCTGGTAGACAATTGGCCATTAGACTCAAGATACAAAATTATGATTCACACTCTACCATAAGCGCCTTTACCAACCAAAAAAATATGTATTTTTTTGTTCATTATCAGGAATGTTTTTAGGATATACACATACATCGTAATTTTCTGGAATTTCATTTTTCGATACTATTATTGCTCCACATTCAGATGTTACAGGAGCATTATATCTATGCTTTAGATTATTATTTTTATGGACAAAATACAATTTACAATTTGGGTAATTTTTTAAAGGACCCCGCACACAATGTATGGGAAAAAATCATCCGGTCAAATTGAACGAAACTTTGGAAAAAAATAGATCTTGAGGTCCTGAAGAAATCTATCTTTTTTCAATTTCGTTCAATTTGACCGAATGATTTTTTCCCATACATTGTGTGCGGGGTCCTTTGATATTTGATATAAATGTTTATAATTTTTTGCGTATGGATTACGGTTTAATATTTCAATTAATATTCGTATATATTCATCACTTAAGTCTTGATTTTTTTCAACCTTCGTTCAAGTGCTGTTACATTATCATAAATATATAATTGTCCACAACAGGGTTCATCTTTACCGATAGGTAATAAAGTGTTTGGCGTAATGTGACCAATTTGTCCTTGAATTTTTAAATTATAAATTCCTTTTTTCTTTTCATGTTTGACGTTATCATTAAAGGTTGCAAAACAAAATAAATTATTATAATATCGTATTAAATATCTGAATGTTTGATCATGTAATAACATTTCTTTCAATGTTTTATTATAATTACTTAAAGGTGAAAGTATTTTTGTACAATTATTACAACAATTAGACTTATATTTTTCTTCTTTCCAAAATACTGCTGAACTAAAATTGATTAACTTTCAAAAATTTGTCTGCCAGCGACCTTCAAAATCGGTCTGCTATCAGACCTCCAAAATTGATTATCTTTCAAAAATTGGTCTGCTACCAGCGACCTCCAAAATCGGCCTGCTATCAGACCTCCAAAATTGATTAACTTTCAAAAATTGGTCTGCTATCAGCGACCTTCAAAATCGGTCTGCTGTCAGACCTCCAAAATTGATTAACTTTCAAAAATTTGTCTGCTATCAGCGACCTTCAAAATCGGTCTGCTATCAGACCTCCAAAATTGATTATCTTTCAAAAGTTGGTCTGCTATCAGCGACCTTCAAAATCGGTCTGCTATCAACGACCTTCAAAATCGGTCTGCTATCAGACTTCCAAAATTGATTAACTTTCAACAACCTTTATAAAATTAACAAACTGATCTTTTGCTTAACCTTCAAAATCAATCTACTTTCAGAGTTCAACAATGGTTTCTATTTAAGTTTTGGTCTGCTTTCAGCAACCTTCATAATTAATATTTTTAGCGTCGTATTTTGAGCGATCTTTGAAATGAATATGAAGTTCAAAAGCTTTGAATGACTTTCAAGCTTAAAATTTACGTTAATTAAATAACTATAAAAATGTTTAAAATGACATATGTTTATTTAATAGAACAAAAGTAATACTTGAAAATTTTACATTTTTTTTAACAGAGTAATAGGCCATTTTTTACTAACTTTTTGTTATGAAAAAACAATGAAATATTTAATGGAAAATGAATTCAAAGATAGTAAAAAAAGGGAAACCTCTATAAAAAAGCGCGCCTATCTATCTACCTTTTGGGTGGCGTGGAAAAATAGACTTATTTGTGTTAAAAAAAAATATCAATAGTCCTCATTGTTTGGAGACGATATACAATTTTCCCATATACCTTACAGAAAGTTATTTGTGCTTAATCTTTAATTTCAGGGTCGAAAACGTCACATAACCTCATTCCTAGAAACTGTGAAGCCTGTGCTCATATGTCTATTTTTTCCGATGATTAGTGCCGTTTATAATTATTTACGGCCCGAGCGAAGCGAGACTCCCTGACGTCAATGTGAAAACACAATACTTTACGCGTGGTGTGAGAAAAAAAGATCTTTGTCGCATGTATACCGAGATGATAAACACGATTAAAGAAAAAATGAATATGAGGGTGGTAAGAGGGCGGGTGAGGGGGGATGGGGGGGTCTCAGAGGCTATTTTAATATAAAAAACTCATAGAAATACGCTGATTTTTACGTTATTTTGAGGGGGGCGGAGGAGGGGGGCTGCTGTTCAAAAACAACACTAACATCTATATAATATAGGTAGACATGTATATATACTAGTGAGGCTTCGCCCCTGCTCGCTCCGCTCGCCAACCCCCATTTTCAGAGAGAAATTTTATAATAATGAAGTATGAAACTATCAAATTTTGACAATATGAAATTTTGATAGGTAAAATATCGGACTTAAGACGAATCAAAGGTAAAGGACATACTATTTATGTTCTTTATAATTGCTTCAGAGCAATGAAATATCGTTATATTAATCAAATAAATAGTTTAGAAAATTGATCATATTAGGAGGTGATTTTCAGCATATTCTTCCAGTTATGAAATGTGGTCACAAAAATAGTATAATTGAAGAAACAGTTTAATTTTCTGCGTTATGGTCTCTTTTTAAAGTTTTAAAATTAAATCAAAATATTCGTTCGGAAAATAAAGAATTTTCTTCACTATTGTTAGAATTGGGTGAAGGAAAAATTGATCCATTTATTAGTCCAAATAAATGGAAAACGAATAATATTTGTAAAGAAATTTATAGTAACATTAATATTAAAACTTCAATAGATCGTGTAATCTTAACCGCTCATAATAAAGATACTAAAATTATTAATAATAAAGTTTTAGAATTATTGAATAAAAAAGTACATACGTATTATAGTTTAGATTATGCAACTCATAAACTCATTAATCATATAATTTATCATACAATTTATCATATGATTTATCATATGATTTTTCATATGATTATCATATGATTTTTCATATGATTTATCATATGACAGATCATATGATAAATCATGAGATGTTTTCGAGAAAATCATCTTATAATTTGTCATATGATAAATCATATGATTTATCATATGAAACATCATAATATGGAAAATTATATGATAAATCATGTGATAAATCACATGACAAATAACATATCCCATCAAATAATAAATCTAATAATTTAAATTATTTCTGTTATATGTTTTAAAATAAATCCTTAAAACAAAATTCATTTATTTAACGCAGATATGGCGAAAAATTTTCAGTCCCCATTGTAAAGGGGCTATCAAAAACAAGGCAAGCCTTGTAATTCGGACTCTTCGTAGAGTCATTTGAACAAAAAAAAAGAAAGAAGGGATGGTGGGGGCCCCCTCCGTCGCCCACTACCAGTGAGGTACAGCTTACCCGGATCACCGTCCATGAGCCCCTTACGTAGAAACGGATCCACGCAGGAGGAACCTGGGCGATTCCAGTTACCTCTCCTTAAAGAAGGAAATCAAAAAGGGTAAGTTGTGCGTTACCCTGTGAGGGCATTTCCACACTATCAGAAGTTATAGAGCAAAAACGGTTGTATGGCTGAACTACGAGGGTTGTTCAAAAAGTAAGTTTCCCTGCTCCGGGAAAAAAGCAAAACACAATTTTTAGGTTAAAGTAACATATGTATTTATTGTTTGACTTATAAACTATTTTTCTAAATAGTCCCCTTGGACTTGAATACATTTTTTATATATGTTCTCAAGCTTTGACAAACCTTATTTATAAAAATCCGTGCCCTGTTTTTTAAAGAATAATTTAACGATGTCTTTCATTTCATCATTTGAATTGAAGTGATGGCCACCCAAACTTTCCTTTAATTTAGGAAAAAGAAAAAGTCACTTGGTGCGAGATCTGGAGAGTAGGGTGGGTGATCAAAAATTTCCCATTTGAATTTTTCCAGAAAGGTTTGTGTTTTTTTTGCTGAATGAGGCCGTGCATTGTCGTGAAAAAGCAACACTTTTCTCGATAATTTTCCAGGACGCGTCCCTTCTCCGCGTCCCTCGAAAAAATATGTACGCCACCGACGCACCATTTGCACACTCATGCATTTGTCACCATAAATATGCACTAATTCAGTGTGAATTTCGTTGCCATTAAGCCCTTTTGCAGTTAAAAAGCGAATAACTGCACGCAACTCACAGTTGGACACGTTTTTCACAGGTAGCTCCATGGTTTCCGAGCCGGTACTGATGAAAAAAGTTTTTTCGGCAGCTAAGACCGGTTCCGCTCTTATCGGTATATCCTAAAGACTAGGGAATCTTACTTTTTGAACACCCCGCGTACTATGCGGAGTGTAGAATGGAGAAAAACCTCGCTAGGAGTAAAAACCCATTTATCTTAAGTGATTTGAACAGTTGACTTACATGGCTTATATACTCTCGGCCATCCAGTGTACCTACAGAAAGCACTACCGGAGCGCCGCGTAGCGGTGACAAACGGGAACTTGTGATAAGCGGCGCTCGATCAGCAAGCTCCGGCTATTTATCCGCTATGTGGCGCTCCAGTAGTGGTTTCTGTGGATATACTGGATGGCGATGAGTATATAAGCCGTGTTAGTCTACCGTTCAAATGACTCTTTACGAAGAGTCCGAATTACAAGGCTTGCCTTGTTTTTGATAGCCCCTTTACAATGGGGACTGAAAATTTTTCGCCATATCTGCGTTAAATAAATTAATTTTGTTTTAAGGATTTATTTTAAAACATATAATAGAAATAATTTAAATTATTAGATTTATTATTTGATGGGACATATTTGTCATGTGATTTATCACATGATTTATCATATGATTTGTCATATGATTTGTCATATGATTTATCATATCATTTGTCATATGAAAAATCAGATGATAAGTCATATGATATATTATATGATAAATTATATGATAAATCATATGATAAATCATATGATTTTTTTCAGTAGGGTACCTTCAACGCAGAGAGGGAGTTATTTCTTTAGTCAAGCATATACGAACTCTGGAGAAAAAACTATAGATCTACAAAAGTACCGGTTTCTGCAATATATATATATATATATATATATAATAGGGGGGCAGCGCCCCCTACTCGCTCCGCTCGTCAACCACTCAACTTTGAAAAATAAGACCTTGCAGACTTTGAACCTATTTATTTTCAAGGTAGTGATTTTTTTGAATATATAGAGTACATTTACGCTATCAATTTTGATTTAAAAATCTTTTGTTGTATTTTATTTTTATTATTTTATGTATAAACTGAAACTTAAATAAATTTCGTATACCGATTTCATTTAGCTATTGATTTAGATCTCTTATAATATCGTTTAAACAATTTCCCATTTATTTTACACTATTATTGCGTATATTTTATATTGTGAAATTTGTTTTTTGAAAATATAAGAGCATAATCACTTTAAACATTTTCATTTAAAAATCTTTTCTTTGATTTTATTTGTATTTTTATATGGATCAAATCGAAACTTAATTAAATTTTATATACAATTTTCATTTAGCTAATTATTAAAATCTCTTATCATTTAAATAATTTCTCCTTTATTTTATACTTTTATTGCGTATATTTTATATTGAGAAATTTGGTTTTTGAATATATATGAACATATTTTTTAATAAATATATGCAATAAATACATATACATATTTACTTATATAACTAATTGTTTTTTTTTTTTTAATTATCAAGAATTTCTTCCCAAACAATATTTTCAATTTCTAATGAATTTTCTAAATTATTTTGTATATATATGTTATCTGGATTTCTACATCATGATAAAGCAACATATAATTGACCGTGTGAGAATAATTGCCTTTTGATGTATAACCCTACATAATCAAAACTTTGTCCCTGAGATTTATTAATGGTCATGCAAAATGCTAATGTTAATGGAAACTGTTTTGTATAAAGAATAAACGGTAATGAAGAAGATTCTCCTGTATTTAATCTAATTCTTGGAATAAAAAATCTATTACCTGCTTTTTCTCCTGTTAATATTTCTGCTTCAATATCATATCTAAATAATTTGATTATTTTAAGTCTAGTACCGTTACACAAACCTTCGTATATACTCAAATTTCTAATTAACATAACAATAGCATTAACTTTTAAATCTAATTTATGAGGTGGCAAACCTTCATAAATATTGTTTAATGTTTCTATTGGAATAAGTAGGTGAATGTTGCCATCACTTTGATCAACACCTTTATGAGTCACATAATCTGTACTATAATAAGTCTTCTTATCACCGCTTAATAACATTAAAATTTTTTTATTCAAAAATTTAATGTCTTCATTATGAGGTGTATAACGAGGTTCCAAGATAAAATACGGAGAAGATAAGTATCTCGGTCCTCCGTATTCTATCGAACCCGTTAGGCTCTCGTTCCCGCGAATTCGTGTATCTCGAGCGTGTGTTGACATCGCTCGGACGATGTATTCGCGTTAGCTACGCGCGGGGCAGGCGCGACTTTGACCGTTGCTAAGTCGCGCCCGATTCTTTTTGAATCAGATTCTCTCGGGCTGTCAAACCGCGCGTACGCGAGTTAATTTGATCGTCCGCGAAGAAAACGGTATCGTGCGTCCTCGCCGGTGCAGAGCAGCGCCCGTACACGTACCGACCACGAAGAGCAGCGCACGTGAGCAATCCGAGCCACTCCTGGGGTCCGAAGCGTCTGTAGGTGAACGCTGGACGTTAGGACTCAGCCTGAAAACTCCGAAGTCGACCGGAGGATAAGGCCTGACGCAGGAGCGGATTCGTGAGCGAGCGACGAGGGGAGTGCACTCCCCTCCCGGTAAGACTCTTCGCCTATTTTCCGCGCAGCGATTGATTTGTATTTTCGGCTCGCAGCGGCGAGCGGCCGGTGTCTTGATCGCCGGCCCAGCGAAAAACAATCACATCGATCCGCCCGCGCCGAGCGGCGGATCTCCCGCCTTCTTGTCAACGCGCAACGCGACGCGTATTTTGTATAGGATAACTGAGAATAGATCTTGTTATAGTTTTGAATGTAACCAAGACCACTCGTTATTTATTAACCTTCACCTAACCTTCTCCCGGATACCGCCGCCTCCGCGGGATCGTCGAACCGAGACGACGATCATTCTGAGTGGCCGCGCCTCGCGTCTAGCTAGCGCGAGTATTAACCCTTTCCGGCACACGGAAAAGTCGAGTTCAATCGTGGACTCGACATTTGTAAACAGGGATCCAGAGAACATCAACCCCGAGTGCTCGTCGTAGAAGTAGCACTCGACGGCACCGTGTTCTAGGGTTCGGTTCGCGGAATTACAAAAGATTTCCCCAGGCCTCCCGTTTCAAATGGCGCCCTAACGTGTTGGGTTTAAGGAGAAGGTTAGCGGCCGGTACGTTCGAGACCGGCCTATTCAAATCGCGTTTCGTTTAAATTCGCCCGGGCGCGAATCACTGCATCCGACTATTCAGCTGACGGCCAATGGCCATATGCCGGTACAGCTGATAGGCGCAGTGATTTAAACTCGCCAAGTCGAGGTGCCGGGCGTAAACAAACAGACAAGAAGGCTCGCGACGCGCATTCAAACATAAACACAAAACAGCCGATTGCTTGTTTTTGTGTGTGTTTATGTTTATGCTCGGGTAGTATTGTGTATACTTAGCCCGAACCTTTTAAACTGCTGTAAAGCCAGGGCGAGAGCATTTAAACGACGATTATCGTTGTTTTCGTCGTCATATGTGGCGAGAATTAAATTCCTTTTTTTGACGCGAGATTTAAAGCGATTTACACGCGTTTTTTTTTTGGTTTGACCGTGCCTGTGCGTGTAGCCGGTGGATAGTGAGAATACTTTCTTCCTTTTTTTTGGTTGCGGGAATTATTTAAATCGTTATCGTCGCGAATTTTTTTTGGAATAGCCACGCTCTCTCCTAGCTAGCTGCATCGAGATACGTCATTCTCGAGCAGCTTGGGACAATTGTGTGTGGTAGTTAGAATTCTAACATTGTAATTTGCGTAACAGACGGCCAATTAGAGAGAGAATCTCAGCAGTTAGTTGCGCATACACACACAATTCGTCACCAAATTTTTTATATAATCGGTCTAGCTTCGCAAGATGGAATCATCGACCCCAGAAGAACTAGCCGATAAGATGGAGCATTGGCGCAAAAATCTAGAGCTGAGCTTTGAAGCTGTAATAGAAGCAAATATAGCTCTAGATTTAAGAAGCACCGGACATCTCGAGGGGGATTCTAAGCGAATCGCTCAATGGCTAATGGGAAGTTACAACCCAGCCCACTTCACACAAGAAATAAGTGGAAGTGATTACGAGCAGTTCACAAGGAGGCTCGATTGCAGGAATAAGTTCGTCAACACAACGACCCTCAATACAAGCGGCGCTCCAGAAGTGAACCGAATTGCCGATCCCTCAACCCACAGCCTGTTTCAGCAATTGGCGTCGAACAAAGCAGTCGACAACAACTTGCTGAGTTCCATAAAGACACATGTCTTGCAGATGAGGAACCAAAGAGCAGGCAGTCCTCCTGACGTAAGACACGAGGCTCTTACGTCACCACGGAGCACTTTATCTCCAGCGGGAGGACCGGGTGATGTCCAGGTGCACCTAAGGTGCAGCACAGCTTGGGGGAGGGGAGATTCCCCGATCTCCTTCCAGCCCGAAGAATCCGAGAACGCGAGTCACTCGAGGAATGCAGACCGCACATGGATTACGGACAGCTGTGCAGCAACCGCACCATCGCCATCATCTTCAGCTTCCATCCACGAAATCGACGTCGGAGTAAGCACAGCCTGGGGAGGGGAGATTCTCCAAGCTCCTCCCTGTTCGAGAAGTCTGACACTTCACGTCGCTTGGCGTATACAGACCGCCTGAGGGCACCGAACGGCTGTGCTGAATACTCCCAAGCTCACGACGACGGAGCAAATGCAGCCTGGGGGAAGGGAGATTTTCCAAGCTTCCCCCGGTCCGAAGCATCCGATATGGCCCGTTTATGGAATACATCGGCATCGGATGGCTGTATTACTCATTCCCAGACTCCTGAAGACGAAGAGCAGACAAGCCTTCCAAGGAGCAACGAGGAAGAGATTAATAGTCTGGTGACGACACAACCGGTGGACCGAACGCTGATTACTTCGCAATTTCGCAACGAATCGACGCAAGCAGAAGGCGAGCGTCATTGCGAATGCGAATGTAATCAGACGCGTAAATTGGAGGAGGAGAAAGTTAGGCGCCTAAGCGAAGAGGTAAGGCGACTGCACGACGAGCTGCGCCAGCTACGCGCGCAAATGTCGTCACTTCATAATTCCGCTGCGCCTAACAAGAAACGAGCCGCAGGTGCAGCCAAACACTCTGCAAAGCAACCTCGATCGGACCTAGGGACTAAAGACAACAAGAAGTCGTCCCGAAGTCTTCAAAAGTCCAGCTCGACAGGGAAAAAAGAGGCGTATGCAGCGGCCATGCAACGACCTCCAAAGTTATCCAAAAGAGATAAAGGCAGAAAACCCTCGAGTGGACTGGGTTCGAATCAAGGAACACGTTCGAATCCTTGGACGACGGTAGCCTCTCGACGTTCCAAACAGCGGTATATCCAGCAGGGGTTGGATAGTCGAGTATACCGCTCGTCAAGATCGAGGAACGCGCTCGGAGCATATAACTCCCCACCACCGAGTCCAACCAGAAAATTGTGTTGGACGTGTAGGTCACCAACGCACCTTCACTGGGCCTGCCCGGAGCGGAAAGAGGGCCCGAAGACGAAGTCAAGAAGAAGGCAAGACGACCTGCCAAGTCAACCTAGGAGGAATGACGGCAGTTGTCGACCGGAGCCCCAGCGCCAGAAGTGCCAACCGTCTCCGGTCCATCAATCGTCATGGGACTGGTCCCGACCGCCGTTGGAATTCAGCGGAATTACGGTGATGAGCGACCCACCGTGTGCGTGCGCGGGACGATCCTCGATGTGGATCGTTTGATCAGCCGTTTAGTGCACGAGCTGATCCGCGCGTATCCGGAACTGTCGTCTCTGCCGCTGATGACGACATAAACTCGAATCGAACGAGAGCCTCAGTATCGAGTTGCTTCTCTTCCGCTACGCAACGTCTGGGAGAGGGGTATAACGAGGTTCCAAGATAAAATACGGAGAAGATAAGTATCTCGGTCCTCCGTATTCTATCGAACCCGTTAGGCTCTCGTTCCCGCGAATTCGTGTATCTCGAGCGTGTGTTGACATCGCTCGGACGATGTATTCGCGTTAGCTACGCGCGGGGCAGGCGCGACTTTGACCGTTGCTAAGTCGCGCCCGATTCTTTTTGAATCAGATTCTCTCGGGCTGTCAAACCGCGCGTACGCGAGTTAATTTGATCGTCCGCGAAGAAAACGGTATCGTGCATCCTCGCCGGTGCAGAGCAGCGCCCGTACACGTACCGACCACGAAGAGCAGCGCACGTGAGCAATCCGAGCCACTCCTGGGGTCCGAAGCGTCTGTAGGTGAACGCTGGACGTTAGGACTCGGCCTGAACACTCCGAAGTCGACCGGAGGATAAGGCCTGACGCAGGAGCGGATTCGTGAGCGAGCGACGAGGGGAGTGCACTCCCTCCCGGTAAGACTCTTCGCCTATTTTCCGCGCAGCGATTGATTTGTATTTTCGGCTCGCAGCGGCGAGCGGCCGGTGTCTTGATCGCCGGCCCAGCGAAAAACAATCACATCGATCCGCCCGCGCCGAGCGGCGGATCTCCCGCCTTCTTGTCAACGCGCAACGCGACGCGTATTTTGTATAGGATAACTGAGAATAGATCTTGTTATAGTTTTGAATGTAACCAAGACCACTCGTTATTTATTAACCTTCACCTAACCTTCTCCCGGATACCGCCGCCTCCGCGGGATCGTCGAACCGAGACGACGATCATTCTGAGTGGCCGCGCCTCGCGTCTAGCTAGCGCGAGTATTAACCCTTTCCGGCACACGGAAAAGTCGAGTTCAATCGTGGACTCGACATTTGTAAACAGGGATCCAGAGAACATCAACCCCGAGTGCTCGTCGTAGAAGTAGCACTCGACGGCACCGTGTTCTAGGGTTCGGTTCGCGGAATTACAAAAGATTTCCCCAGGCCTCCCGTTTCAGGTGCTAAAATAACACGATCATAATCATTTATTTTATTAATATTTTTATAAATTTGTAAGCAAACATCGTTAGTTCTGCAATTATTAGGTATTATAAAAGGATTTATATTACCATCTCCAATTTGTAATAATGATTTTGAGAATTCATTATTCTGAGAACAAATATTGTGTTTTAATTTGAAAATTTTAAATAAATGCCAAAGTTCAGAATATTTAATAGTGTCTTCAATTATAGCACTTCTAAATCCGTTTTTCATTACTGAGAGTATTTGTCGAAAATCACCTCCTAAAATTATTAATTTTCCCCCAAAGGTACATCGTTTGTACATAAATCTCTTAAAGTTCTGTCAATACTTTCTAAAGCTTTTTTGGGTATCATAGATGCTTCATCCCAGATTATGACTTCTGTTTCTCTAAATTTCTTTTTATCTGATTCTAATTTTAAAAAAGAATTTTCAATACTATTTAAATCTAATGGTAATCTAAAGGTTCTATGAGTTATCATTCCTTTGGGTAATAGAATAGACGCTTTACCGGTCCAAGCCATTGATATAATATTTTTTCCTTTTGATAGAAAATAATACATTAAAGTTTTATATAAAAATGTTTTACCCGAAGCTCCAGGACCGTCTATAAAATTTATTTTATTACATTTTGTGTAAGTTGTTTGAAAATAAATTTTTGATCTTCATTTAATTTTGTAAACATATCTTCGAATATTTCCTTACTAATTGAAATTATTTTACTATCGTATTTTATATCATTTATGATGGGATCAGGTTCAGGTAATCCAAAATCTGTACAAGATAAATCTTCCAACAATAATAATTTATTTATATGATCGAAAGCTAAGTTATGTTTATTTTCATGAAAATCTTCACTGAAGTATTTTTTTAAATTTTCCCAAATAATATTGTCTTGAATATTTTCTGTTAGTAGAAACGAAGTAAAAAATTACGTAATTGAAAAGATAACATGATATGACATACTTCTTCAAAAATTTTTAAAATTTATAAATCGTTTTCTATTGAATCCATTGCAGTCGCAGCTTCTTTATGAGTATTATACGTTACATTTTTATATGTACGTAAATCTTTAATGTAAGTAGCGCCTTTTATACGACTTAATATTAATTTTCAAGCGAATCTTTCAGAATCTTTTGGAGATACTCTATTTAAACGTCCAATAGCATAATGTTTTTGTTCACGTTCACGTTTTACCCAAACATTTTTTGCGTCAAATATGGGAGCGTCCAGCAGAAACGGGCCACCGAGCGCGCGCGATGCCTTTTTTCGCGTAAAAGGCGCTCTGTTTAACTCGCTCATAATCGTATGCTGCGTCTTTGAAAAAAAAACCAAGGACCTATGTCGATAGATTTTTTTCTGCTCTTTCCAATTGCGCCATTGTTTTTATTGCGAAACGCGTTCTTCCGGACGAAAACTCGAGTTGAATATTGAAAGCCATTTTTCTCAAAGTATATCATGTTTTTTTTTCAAAATAAACTACACCATTGGAAAGTACAACTCTTAAGCTTCAAAACCCAATCTTGGAGAAGTTGGAGAAATAAAGGGTTTAAAAGTAACAACATGAAAAAGACAGCGCCGAGGGTCCGCGCGAGCCGCTCGCGCCCATGCGTACGCCACGTTTAAGTGCACGCTCTATTCAATTCGCTAATAATCGTGTACCAAGTCTCTGAAAAAAGAACTAAGGACATATATCGATAGATTTTTTCCTGCTCTTTCCAATGATGCTATTATTTTTATCCCGAAATGCTTCCTTCTAGTTGAAAATTCCATTTGAATGTTTAAACTCTATTTTTTCAATAAAATACCAGTCTATTCTTCAAAATGAATTATATTCTTCAAAAGTACAAGTCTTAAACTATAAAATATTATATTTTTAAGTTGAAACATGAAAAGTTCAAAAATAGTAAGATCAAAAAGACAGCTGCGGCCCGAACTTTTTACGCTATGCTCAAGGGCGGATTAATACACTCGATGTGCTATTTCGCCCTTTCTTTTTTGTAAATATAAAATGTTTTGTAACTTACAATGCCAATGCGTGGACATAATTTTGTGGATCTAGTTGTAACAGTTAGTATAATATTACAATGAACTTTGTTCATTTATATAACAAAATTTGAAAAACATAATATATTAAACATAAAAATATCCATGAACGCACTGAAAGCAGTGAAATTCGGAATAAAAATAATAGCACCATTGGAAAGAGCAGGAAAAAATCTATCGATACATGTCCTTAGTTCTTTTTTCAGAGACTTGGTACACGATTATTAGCGAATTGAATAGAGCGTGCACTTAAACGTGCCGTACGCACGGGAGCGAGGGGCTCGCGCGGATCCTCGGCGCTGTCTTTTTCATGTTGTTAATTTTAAACCCTTTATTTCCCCAACTTCTCCAAGATAGGGTTTTGAAGCTTAAGAGTTGTACTTTCCAATGGTGTAGTTTATTTTGAAAAAAAACATGATATACTTTGAGAAAAATGGCTTTCAATATTCAACTCGAGTTTTCGTCCCGAAGAAAGCGTTTCACAATAAAAACAATGGCACGATTGGAAAGAGCAGGAAAAAATCTATCGATATAGGTGCTTGGTTTTTTTTTCAAAGACGCAGCATACGATTATGAACGAGTTAAACAGAGCGCCTTTTACGCGAAAAAAGGCACCGCGCGCGCTCGGTGGCCCGTTTCTGCTGGACGCTCCCATATATAATAATGCGGTATATTAACGTATTTTATATTATTTGCAAATTTATCATTTTTATTCAAGTCAAATCACGCTGTTAAAGTTGTTTTCCAATTATCAAGAGCATCTATTTCATAATTTTCTTCAAAAACAATTTTTTGTTTATTTTCTGTATGAACTGCTAAATGGATAACAGTATGACTCCTTCTACATAAGGGAAATTTTTGTAACCGCCATGCTGCTTCCATTGGGCTCAAGTACCAGCCATCAATATATTCAGTAATTTCATCATATATTCCATTTCTTTTGTCATCATTTTTTTTAATGTACAAAAAGCTCTATCACTACCTTTAAGTATATAATCAAAAATATATTTGATGCTTTGAATTGAAGCACAATATTCAACATTAATATGACATTTATATTTTTCTAATAAAAATTTATTGTAAGGAACTACCATTGAATTATCTACTGGAATAATTTTTTTACTTCTTTTAAGTCGATATGTGTAATAATCAGAAGAATTATTTTTTCGTTTATATTGAGGATAACCATTTTTTTAAAATGTTGTTGACGATTGAAAACGTTTAGGAAAATTTTTTTTACAAACGTCTTTACATTTATCGTAACACGGAGAATTTTCACTATGTGGTCCATGTAACATATGTTTTATAACTAATTTTTGTAATTTTTTATCATTATTAGAAAGTATCTCAGCAGAAATGTGTCTATTAATAGCTTCTGGTGTCATTCATTTATTTTTATGATCTAATGTTACTACAAGATGTGCATGCGGTAATCCTCTTTTCTGAAATTCAATAGTATACACATAAGCTAAAGCATTTCCAAAAATTTTATTGTTTTCTATATCATTAAGTAAACACTTAAAGTTTGTATAAAATAATCCAACTGTAATATTTGGTATATCATTGCGCGTAGTTCCGATAGGAAATGTCGTTAATACATTTTTTAATTCTTTTCACTTAGGATTACACGTCATAGTTATAAATAAATCAGGCCGACCAATATTTCTTACTATTGCCATTGCATCTTGATAATGTTGCTGCATATATCTAGGAATACCTATATAAGTTGCTGGTAGTACAAAAATATTTCCTAGTCTTTCTTTTTTTTCAAAATTTTCTGATATATTTAATGCACTATTTATAACATGATCCCTGAAACCTTGATAACATTCAGTACATAATTTTTTTTGTTTCTGCCTAAAATAATTCATTCTATTGTTTTCTATCATAATATAGGCATGTAAAAAGAATTGTTGGGTTAGTCTCCCTCCAAATAAATGTGGATTGAAATTTTCTGAATTTGGTCTGTAAGCTAATCTATAAGAATAGTGCTGTAATATTGTTAGAAGGTTTTCTTTTGAATCATATGGCTTTTTAGTATAACCAATACTCCAGCCTAAATCTCCTGAAGAAAAAAATAATGGAAATACCATTGGCTCAACATGATGTGATAATTTACTTAAATATGTGTATTCTTTTTCATTAGAACTATTTTTCGGATAAACGCATAGATCATAATTATGAGGGATTCCTGATTTGGAAATAATTATAGCTGCACATTCCGACGTTAATGGTGTAGTATAATTGTGGTTTTGATTATTATTCTTACGAACAAAATATAATTTATAATTTGAAAGTTTCTCTGTATTAGTTATTTCGTGTAAATATTTATACTGTTTAGCATAATGATTACTGTTTATAACTTCAGTCAATAATTTTAAATGTTCTTGAGTTAAATCTTTATGACTCTTTATTTTCATTTCAATTGCAGTATTGTCATCATATATATATAATTGACCACACGATAGTTTTTTTTCAGAAAGCAGCCTGTTATTTATGTATCGAGGTGAAGAACTGACAACGGAGCGATGCAAAAGTTGTAGACGGAAGTGTCTTCTGCATCACAGATAGTTGTCATTAGAGGGACAATGCGGAGGGACAATGCGGAGGGACAATGCAGAGGGACGTGGAGACGCGGAGGGACGCGGAGGGATGCGGAGGAACAAGACCCTTTTTGTGGAGGGACGTGGAGGGACGCGGAGGGATGCGGAAGGGCGCGGAGGGTCGCGGAGGGATTCGGAGGAACGCGGAGGGACGCGGAGGGACATGCGGAGGGACAATGCAGAACCCAAATAACGCAAAAAACGCTGATTTTTACGTTATTTTGTGGAGGGCACTTTGCGGAGGGACGCGGAGGGTTAACGACTCAATTCATCTTACAACTATATACTATAGTAAGATATATATATATATATATATATATATATATATATATATATATATATATATATATAATATCTGTGTGGAACGTGACTTATGCAGACAATTTCTGAACTGGTGCGAGACTTATGCTGACTTTTCGGTACTTATGCGGACGTCCGCATAATTTTTACATGTTAATTTTACATAAACATTAATCCGCGATGTCAACATAAGTCCTGTTTCACAAACATATATATGTACATATACTAGGGGCGCTTCGCCCCTGCTCGCTCCGCTCGCCAACTCCCATTATTAGAGATAAATATTAATAATAATGAATGAGGATAATCTTCTATTACATAATATCAAGAAACACTTATTTTTTCATTTAAAATTTCTGTAATGTTTTTTAAAAACATTATTCTTAACATTTATTAATTTTTAAAATACTAAGTATATTTTATTTAACAAAATAATGCAGAATATACATGTAGTTCATTACGTCAGGTCTGATTTTATTTGTAACTTATTGATTATAAAATCCAGTAATATTTCAATTTTTGACCGCCATTTTTTATTTACAAAATATGAGTTCAGATTCCTAATCAGCGAATCCGGAAACTCACTAAATACAATTTTTAACAAACTCGAGTAAAATTTCAATTTTTGTTAGTCATCTTGGGTCCACCAGTTTGAATTAAAATTTTCAGCAAAATCCAATAATATTTCAATATGTGTCCGACATCTTAGATCCGCCATTTTGAATTCTGAAAATCTGAGTTGAGATTCGTAATCTAGAAATCCCCTACATAAAATTATTAGCAAAATCCAGTATTATTTAAATATTTTGCAGCCATTTTCAATTTTTAAAATCTGAGTTCAGCTTCGTAATAATCGAATCTAGAAATCCCGTATATGCAATTTTCAGCAAAATCCAGTAATATTTCAATATGTAACAGCCATTATCGATTGGAAATTTGGAATTCTGAAAATCTGAGTTCAGTTCGTAATCAGCGAATATATAAACCTCCTATATACAATTTTTAGCAAAAGCCAGTATAATTTCAATATTTTGCCGCCATTTTGAATTTTTAAAATCTGAGTTCAGATCCGCCATAATCGAATCCAGAAATTTCGTATACGGAAAGAAGAATCCACAGCTGTAGCCTGTGACGCGCGAGAAAAAATTAGCGTGGCCATACAGCATCGCCGGATGTTGTGACATATGCGTCTATGACGGTGACTGTGGTCATTTCGATGAACGGTGCTTGCGTGATACGGCTGTAGGCCGTGATTATCACTGAGTTCAAGCTTTAACGCGCATGGCGGCAAGCGTGAGTGGCACGTCTGACGACTGCTGCAGTCACCCCGTATAGCGTTGCCTAGAGACCATCGTTGACATACCTGAATGTCGCGCCCTCACAAGGTGGCAGAGAAGGTACCCGCTTACTCTGTTATAATTCACGGCCTATAGCTCTGAATGCTTCTTTCCGTATATATACAATTTTCAGCAAAATTCAGTAATATTTCAATACGTGGCAGACATTTCCGTTCCGTCATTTTGAGTTTTCAATATCTGAGTTCAGATTCGTAGTCAGCTAATTCGGAAACCCAATAGATACAATTTTTTTGCAAAATCCAATATTATTTCAATACTTTACTGCCATTTTGAATTTTTAAAATCTGAGTTCGTATTCGTAATCAGCGAATCCAGAAATTCAGTATATTCACTTTTTAGCAAAACAGAAAAGTTCAATTTTTGGCCCCCATCTTGGGTATGCCATTTTGAAGTTTCATAATCTGAATTGTGACTCATCATCATGCGAATCCAGAAATTTCCCATATGCAATTGTAAAATTCAGTAATATTTCAATATTTGGCAGCCATTTTGAATTGGCAATATATGAGTTCAGATTCGTAATCAGCGAATCCAGATGGGTTCCCTATATACAATTTTCAGCGAAATCCAGTGATATTTGAATATTTGGCCTCCATCTTCGATGCGCCATTTTGAATTCTGAAAATCTGAGTTCGAATTCATAATCAGTGAATCAAAATACCCAACATACAATTTTCAGCAAAATCCAGTGATATTTCAATTTTTGGCAGCCATTTTGTATTTACAAAATCTGATTTCAGATTCCTAATCAGCGAATCCGGAAACCCATAATATACAATTTTTAGGAAATTCCGATAAAATTTCAATTATTGGCCGTCATCTTTGGTCTTCTATTTTGAATTTTCAAAATCTGAGTTCAGATTCATAATCAGCGGATCCAGATACGCCCATATACAATTTTCAGTAAAATCCAATAACATTTGAATATTTGGCCTCCATCTTCGATCAGCCATTTTGAATTCTGAAAATCTGAGTTCAGATTCATAATCAGCAAATATAGAAACCTCCTATATTTAATTTTTAGCAAAAGCCAGTATAATTTAAATATTTTGCCGCCATTTTGAATATTTAAAATCTTAGTTCAGATCCGTCATAATCGAATTCAGAAATCCCGTATATACAATTTTCAGCAAAATCTAGTAATATTTCAATTTTTGGAAGCCATCTTGGGTCCTCTATTTTGAATTTTCAAAATATGAGTTACGATTCCTAATTGCCGAATTCGGAAACCCACTGTAGACAATTTTTAGCAAACTCGAGTAAAATTTCAATTTTTGTTAGTCATCTTGGGTCCACCAGACTGAATTTTCAAAACATATGTTCAGATTCATAATCAGCGAAACCAAAAATCCGGTATATACAATTTTCAGCAAATTCCAATAATATTTCAATATTTGACCACCATCTTCGAATCCGCTATTTTGTATTCTGAAAATCTGAGTTCAGATTCGTAATCAGCGTATCCAGAAATCCCTTTTATACAATTTTCAGCAAATCCAGTAGTATTTGAATATTTCGCCTCCATCTTCGATTAGCCATTTTGAATTCTGAAAATCTGAGTTGTGATTCGTAATCAGCGAATCTACATACCCTTTATATATAATTTTCAGCAAATTCCAGTAATTTTTGAATATTTTGCCTCCATCTTCGATCAGCCATTTTGAATTCTGAAAATCTGAGTTGTGATTCGTAATAAGCGAATCCACATACCTCGTATATACAATATTCAGCTAATTCCAGTAGTTTTTAAATATTTTGCCTCCATCTTCGTTCAGCCATTTTGAATTCTGAAAATCTGTTTTGCGATTCGTAATCAGCGAATCCAGATACCCCTTCTATACAATTTACAGCAAAACCCAGCTGTTTTAGAATATTTCGCCTCCATCTTCGATCAGTCATTTTGAATTCTGAAAATCTGAGTTGGGATTCGTAATCTGCGAATCCAGATATTCCTTATATACAATTTTCAACAAAATCGAGTAAAATTTCAATTTTTGTTAGCGATCTTGCGTCCACCAGTCTGAATTATCACAATATATGTTCAGATTCCTAATCAGCGAAACCAAAAATCCCATATTAAGATAATACAAATTTCAGCAAAATCTAATAATATTTCAATATTTGACCACCATCTTTGAATCCGCCATTTTGAATGTTCTTAATCTGAGTTCAGATTCGTAATAAGCGACTCCAAAAACTCCTTATATACAATTTTCAGCAAAATCCAGTAATATTTCAATATGCGGCAGACACTTTCGTTCCGCTATTTTAAATTTTCAAAATCTGAGTTCAGATTCCTAATCAGCGAATCTCGATACCCCCTATATACAATATTCAGCAACATATCTATAAGAGATTAGTTGTAGTGGGGTAGGTGGAGGGTGTTGTGGAGGGGTAGGCGGAGGGGTAGTTGGAGGGGGTGTGGAGGGGGCGTGTAGGGCGTTGGAGGGGGTGGAGTGGGTGGAGGGGCAGACGCCCTTCAAAATAACGTAAAATTTGAAAGAATTTAACGGTAAAAAGTGGTAGGGTGGCGGTGGGGTGGTGGAGGGGGGTGGAGGGGGTGGAGGGGGTGGAGGGGGTAGGTACCCATTTTTGCCCTTACAACTATATAATATAGGATGATATATATAAGCATTTCACTTGATAGAGTCACGTTAAGTAATATTTTTGTATTACTTTTGTGTGTGTGTGTGTGTGTGTGTGTGTCTGTGCGCGCGCGTGTATGTGCACATGTGCAGCACTACGGGGCGCTAAGATAAGCTACGCGTTCAAGACCAATTCATTTTGACGCTGCAGTATCATTTTATAACTTTTTTGTATAAGCGTTGTGTGTGTGTGTGTGTGTGTGTGTGTGTGTGTGTGTGTGTGTGTGTGTGTGTGTGTGTGTGTGTGTGTGTGTGTGTGTGTGTGTGTGTGTGGTTGTGTGTGTGTGTCTTCGGTTTGACAAGGTATAGTGTATTATGGCAAATATACATATAAATATTAATTATTGGTAATATTAATTAGATTACCGATTTTCGTATTTTATCAGATTTTGGAAGCTAATAGTTCCTGTTTCATAGATGTATACGGTCTTATGGGGTGACTATGGGGCTTTTATGCTGTATTTTATAACTTTTGAATATAGCCTCTTTGTACCATGGCAAGTGTACCTGCATAAAAAATTTCTGATTCATGGTGGGGGTTTTATGGGGTTTTCGATATTTTATCAGATTTTGGAAGCTAATGGTACGCGATTCATGAACATATAGTCTTATGGGGCGTCTATGGGGTTTTTATGGTGTATTTTATAACTTTTCTGTATAGCCTCTCTGTGGTCCGAAGTACCGGTCCCCCGAGGATTCTTTACGGGCCTGTTCGTCGTGCTGCTTCCTCCTCTCTCCGAGTGTGATGAGCGAATGTTTTGAGCCCTCTCCCTCTTCAACACTATCTCCGGCTCCACGTAACTCTCCTTTCCACTGCTCTCATCTACGTCATACATCTGGTGTATCTCGTCCCAATTCTGACCTGGGGTGTATCATTCCCTTTGGGTCAGCCCCTTCTTTCTCGCTGGAGTCTCCCTTTGAAAGGGAGCCTGCGATGCTCTAAACGGTGTCTGAGCCGGCAGGGCTGAAGGTGGCAACGGTTCAGTAAGCAGCAGCCCCCGATATAAACGAGCTGAATAGTACTCCCACGTAGACTCTATGGGATGTACAAATCTGCTACTATCGTAGGTCGCTGTCACTCTGGGCGTACTCTGGACTGAGACTGAATTTGTCACTGCCGGTTGAGCTCGTGTCGTCTGCAGGACCGGACCCGCGTTACTCCTGGTGGCGTTTAGTGAGCTAGTGACAGTCACCGTCACTGGCGTAGGCCCCTCCTGCTGGTGTACCATTATCTCCACCAGCTGCTCTCTTCCTCTCTCCATATTACTTTTTCGCTCGCCACCCGCGAGCCTTCACTGCTCGTATCAGCCCGGGAACGGGTCACTCTTTTCTTTTATTTTACTTGTAGTAATATTTTTATATCATTTGTATGATTATGATAACTAAATTGTATGAGTTTCGAATTTGTATTTATGTTGAAAATTAATAAATTTTCGTAAGTTAACTATTATAAATTTGTAGATTTGATTTTAACTTAATTTACCATAGTTATTACAGTTTTAAAATATTAAAAAAATATATAAAAATTAAAAATAACTAAATTAGATAAAATTTCATCAGACGATCAGCTACGATTTCAAGTGAGGCATTTCCTGACGCCGCTAAACATACTCTATCAGATGGCCATTGTATTTTTTATCGTTATCGTAAGTCAACTTTTTTTTAATTCCTGCCACCTGTGTATGATATCCGCCATATACAACCTGTAGTGAAAATTTATGCGTCTGTAAACATAATCGTGTAGAGCGTAAAATTCTAAGACAGAAGTTTCTTTGCCATTTTTTCATATGACTAGTACTTTTTTAGTAAATGATGTGTTTAAATTGTTTGTTTTTAATAGAAAATGTATACCTATGTTTATAAGATGACATCTATAGATATAGAATTCCTATTAAAAACAAACAATTTAAACACATCAGTTACTAAAAAAGTACTAGTCATATGAAAAAATGGTAAAGGAACTTTTTTTTAGAATTTTGCGCTCTACAGGATTATGTTTACAGACGCATACATTTTCAGAACAAGTTGTATAGATCACACGACATTAATAAAACGGAATTTCTATTAATACTCAAGAACTTGATAAGTAATAACAGTAAATATAAAAGTAATCTCATAATAGGGGACTTTAACTTTGATATTTCTAACCATGAATCAATCAACCAAGAATTTCTGCATATTTTATTAGAGCATGGTTACTGTCCAGGCTCTTTCGTGATATTACCAGACCATCTGATAGAAACAAAAATTCAGAAACAGGCATAGACAATATTTTTATTAAGCTAGATAAAATTAACTACAAAACTTTCATTTTAAAAATTCCGCTTAATGATCATTTTTCGATTTTCATGTCTATAAATAAGATCAGAGCCACAAAAGATATTCATGCAATGAATTGTATAAATTATAACAAACTTAGGACTGAAGCTAAATTAATTAACTGGTCAGAATTGTCGTTAATTAATGAGCTAAATTTAGCACTAAATAACCTAGTTAGTAAAATAAAAATATGTCTAAGTAAAGCTGAATATTCTAAAAAAGATTGTAAAAAGAATATATTGTATCCAAGAAAAAATTGGATAACCTATGCTATAATTAAATCTTGCGTAACCAAAGAGAAACTTTACAAATTATGGAAAAAATCCAAATAATTCAAAGAAAAGAGAGAATTATAGAAGGTTTAATTCAATATTAAAGAAAATTATAAATAAAGCCAAAGAGTCATTTGAAAAAGAGCAAATAAAGATAAAGCTGAAAACCGCAAGGAGTTTGCGGAACCTATTAAATCAAAAACTTGGAAAAAATAGCAAAAGAAACAAAAACATTAACTATATAATTGATAATATCTTTAAAATTACAGATTCAACAAATATGGCTGAACACGTGAGCAAATTTTTTTGCGAAATAGGAAAAAGATAAGCGATAAAATAGTGCAGCCAAGAAATGAGAAAATAAAACTTCCACCTATGAACAGGAAAAGTATTTTTATTACTCCAACAAACCATATTGAAATCTTAAGTATTATTAACAACATGGACAATAAAAATGGTGGAATTGATTATATCAACACAAAAACATTAAAAACTCTAAGTGTCCACATAGTTGATCAACTTGTACACATTTGTAATCTATGTATTGATAAGGCAACGTGGCCTGATGCTTTAAAAATAGCTGATGTGATACCAATACACAAATCTAACGAAAAACATATCCCTACCAATTACAGACCTATTTCGCTAATATCAAATATTGCAAAAATTTTTGAAAAAATTATTCACAGTAGAATTACTAACTTTATCAATGCATGCGATCTGCTAATAAAAAATCAATATAGTTTCAGGAAAAATAGAAGTACTAAAGATGCACTATTTCAATTATCCAATATGATATACAATAATCTTGATACTAGCACTCCTATTGCTATAACTTTCCAAGACCTAGCTAAAGCATTTGACACTGTACATCATCAAATCCTACTTGATAAATTGTATAATTAGGGAATAAGAGGAAGTACTTATAATCTATTAAAAAGTTACCTCACAAATAGACAAATAGTGAATTCGGGATCGCGTCGTTTCGCCATTGCGCTGCGCCTATACGGGGAACACGGCGAGAGAAGCTCTCTGGCAGCCATTTTGTTCTGAAATTCGCGACCACGTGGTTTTTGGAGAGTTGCATTTTCTTTGAGATGTGTTGGCCAGAGGCTTGAGCGAGTCATTGCATTTGTTGGTTTTAATAATTATTGCGTATTAAGGGATGATTGAAATTTGTATTTTGTGTATAACCCGCGTCGGTAAGAATTTTCTATCGCGAAGAATTCGTGTAGGCTGTAGCTTTGAGCAAAGAGATTTGTGTCTGTGCGTGATAACGTAGGCCGTGCGATAAAAATTCCGAGTTGTGGTGTGAGGAATTTTCGTCGTTCACATAATCGGCAGTTTAGTACAGATCACGTCATAAGTGTGAAGTTAGATTTCTGCTTGGATTTTGAGTTTCGTGAAATCCATCAAGACCACAAAATTCCTTCCGTGGTTACGTGATTATCGTGTGGTGTAGAATTTCAAGACCATTGCGTGTTGTTTACATTAGCTGCCGGAGTAAGTTTGTTTTGGTATTTCGGCTAGCTAGTTCAGTCAATTGCTTACATTTTTTTTCGTCATTTTATAAGAATTATTACTTTTGATGTCGAGCGAAAGTTTCGTTTTTTATTTCGCTTGGATTGATTAGTTGAGTTGGTAGTAATATTCAATTGCTGGCATTTTCTTTTCGTCGCATTGTGGAAATTTCAATGTTTGAATTCGAACGCAAAATTGACCTAGCTTCGTTCACCTGCTTGAGTCATCATGATTTTGATAGATTAAGAGTATTAGAAATTTAATTTCGAATTTCTCGGCGTTTAACGAATTTCTTATTCTGTTTTTCGATATTAGTTGTATCATGGGTTTGTTAAAATTCTACGGAATATACAGTCTCATAACTCATGCTTACTCTGCTTTTGTAAAATCAAATGTGGGTTGCTGTGCTTTATTTTTACTTAAATTGCTTGATTTATGGCATACTAAATTGAAGGGTTTTAATTGTAGTTTCTAAATTAGTTAATCAATTCAGCTTTTAGCTGAATGTTAATGAGTACGCAGAGCTAGTGAGCAGAGGCTAACCGAGATTGCGCGTAGACAATGGATAGTCGTAACTGTAGTTTTCCGTTCGTCAAGCGGCTCGGGGAAGACTTTATGTGCGCTGATCCAGAGGTTGGAGTGCAAGCGTTACATCTCGCAAACAATCAAATGAGCGATGGCAAAGTTTTTATGAAGGGCCATCAGCTCAAATTGAATATCGTGACAAATAAGTTCACGATGCGAGATAGGCTAGGAAATGTGCTAGTCTTCGTAAAGAGTACACAAAACGTGCTAGTTTTGGTAAGGAGCGTCGATATGTGCAGAATCTCGTGATTTACTTAAATTGCCCAAAATATTTTTCCTTGTGTCCGTCGTTTTTAAACAGGAATGAAATAAAAATGCATATAAATTGTACTAAAAAATCTACTCAAAAGGGCTTTAGATTTTACTAACCATTTTATAAGCCACCTATTTTTATCCTTTTCCCGCGTGTATGTATCATATAAGATCTCATGTGAGTATTTCAGCCACCAGATCTCATATGAGATCACATATATATGTGTGTGATATATATATAAACACTTATCGGGGTTTATGTAGCCCAAGACTGTATATTAGTACCTACAGCCCAGAGTTCCCTATGGCAAGTGACTAAAGAAATAATGGACCCTGGGGTTATAGACACTAGGTCGGGCCGCAGAAACCCCTATATTTAGAAATATTATGAAGCCCGGGCTGCATAATCAAAATCGGGCTCGATAAACCCCTATATATAAAAAACGGGCTTTATAAACCCCTTTCGAGAAATATATATATATATATATATATATATATATATATATATATATATATATATATATATATATATATATATATATATATATATATATATATATCATAACTATGGGAATTGGTATGTTTGAAGAGATATCAACATATAGATCGGTACTTTTGAAGAGATGTCGGCATTTTGAAGAGACTCCTCAAATTTCTCAAAGCAAGAATCGCGAGTTTTGAGGAGAAATCTATACCCCCTTTTCTCAGAGTCGGTAACCTGAGGGTTATTATTTCTTTAGTCACATTGTCCGAACTCTAAGCAAAAGGTTCACATCTCCTCAAAAGTACCAATTTACAAACATATGTATATATATATATATATATATATTAGGGGGCTCCGCCCCCCTGCGCGCTTCGCGCGCCAACCCCCCCACTTTTACTTTATAGAATTTTAAAGAAACTTATCACTAAACCTAATTTCTTATTCTTATATATCTATATCTTATCTTCAAAAGTCATAATCCCCAATTAAACACCGATTATTAAAAAAGTTATATTATAAAAAAATAAAAATTATTTTATTTGAGAAGTCGCATTAGTGAAAAGTATAATGTTACTGTATATTATTTTAAAGAAACTTATTACTAAACTTTATTTCTTATTCTTATATATCTATATATAATTTTCAAAAGTGCTAACATTTTAATATTGTTTTCTATCTTCTCTACACCACCCATGAGGTAGATTGATAGGCGCGTTTTTTTTGTAGAGGTATCCCATCCTGTAATAAATTTTAATTTACGCTGTAATTAGATTTAATTATAAATTATTAAAAAAACATTTATTACAGAAAGGCCTAATTCCGTATTAAATACTTTGAATTTTGAGAATCTATATATAAATGGATGGGAAAATAAATAAATCGGGAATACGTAAATTTCTGCTACTAACCTATAAACCTACTTCTCTACTGAATTCTATGAATTTGAGAATTATATAAAGGAATAGAAATCATATAAAATAACTAAATTGGGAATACGATTTATTTAGTAAGACCTAATTGCCTATAAAATAAATTTGAAAATAATTGAAATAAATAATGCTAGGTACAAAGGAGGTTAATTTTGCTACACGTGCAGAAAGGAGTCAACTTGACTGTGTGTTAAAAAAGAGGTCGACTTGTTTGCACGGCAAAAAAGGGAGGGTAACAAAGAAAAATAACCTTTTTTTTATTTTTCAACTAATGTTACTTTTCTTTTTCTGAGCAGTTAAATTAACTTCTTTCTTAACGTACAGATTAGTTAACTTCCTTCTCAATGTGCAATTTGCGTGTAATTTGAAAGGCAACGGAATAAATATTATTATTTCAGAATTCTAATGAAGGAAGCGTATTTTAAACATAAAAATAGGGTTATGTGGACATTCGATTTACAAATTAGGACTTTTTTAAGTGTATACTTACATGAAGTTTTCTTGGAAAAATTCTACAATGAAATTTTTTTAACGAAATATCTCAAATTAAGTATTACTTACGCAAAATACTGAATAATAATATTTGGAAAAGATAATATTACTTAATGCTGAATATTTTTCCGTTGTATAATAGTAGTATATGGACTGGTATAGCGAGACATATCATATTACAAGGGGGGAGGGGGGCGCCGCGAGTGGGGTCATTAAGTTAAGTGTTATGTAAACAGTAGCTGCATGGTAGCTAATGACCCATGTCAAGGGCCCATGTCAATGGGGCTATTGTTTTCAAAACCGCTACTGTTTTGTAAACAAGCCACCCATTAACAATGGGTAATTAGCTACTGTTTACATAACAGTTATACCCTTTTGACACCTTCATGTAATATGATACGCGCTATACCAGTTCATGTACTAGAGAGAGAGAGAGAGAGAGGACGCACACATCCACCCACGCACACCCGCCCGCCCCACCCACCGACACCCACCCCCACACAACCACATCGACCATCCCACCCACAGAGAGAGATGGCGCACCCACCTACCCACACCCACCCACCCACCCACTCACACCCACCCACCCACTCACACCCACCCATCCACACTCACCCACACAGAGAGAGAGAGAGAGAGAGAGAGAGAGAGAGAGAGAGAGAGAGAGAGAGAGAGAGAGAGAGATGATGCACCTACAAACCCACCCCGCGCCCACACACCCTCCCAGCCACCCACCCACACCCACACCCTCATCCGGCCACCTACCCACCACCCACCCCCCACCCCAACCCACCCACCCGACCACAACCACCCACACAGAGAGAGAGAAAGAGACAGAGAGAGAGAGAGAGAGAGAGAGAGAGAGAGAGAGAGAGAGAGAGAGAGAGAGTTCCTTTGTGTGGTGCAGGTATGCGTCAGCATCCCTACTCCATCGTTGGTCCGTCGAACTGCGCAGCGGGAGTCCCAAGTGGTCAAAGTATAAGAAATAGTTTTGTATACGTAATAATGAGTTTGTGGCCCTGAAAAGGGCCGTTTTTGTGTTAAGTTTTAATTACATCGTGAATAACCTTGTTTTTTGGGAAAGGAATTGGTATTGGTGGAAAAAGATTTATATCGCGATGAATCTTTATCCGTCGACGAATAATCTTTCTTTTCTTTATCGATGAGAGGCTGTTTATCCTCTGATGTCTGCTTGCTAAATGGCGGACCCATGATGTGTGCTCTGTGAAGGTTGCAGTCCTTCTGCTCTCGCGCCGATGCTACTATTAGCTTATATGTAAGGCCAAGTGATTGATGGTGGATGGGGATAGAGCGGAAGAGTAGGGGCTACGAAATAATGAAGAAGAAGGCAATTCAATTAAAATTTGTATTTATTGATTAATTATTAACAGCCTCGTATACATCTTTTTCTAGTGTCGGTAAATAAAGACATTTTATTTCTACAAATAGTCTATCCACATTCGAATTACCAAAGTTTGAATAAATCATCCGGTTTTTTACATTAGATATTAATTCGTCTTTGTGGTCGTTGAAAAGTTTAAGAAATGTGGACCCGTCGAAACATTTATCAAGTTCGCGACTGTTCTCGTGCATTTTCAAACTCTCTATCATTACATCATACATGACATTAACATACGTGGATATATCCTCTAACTCGCGAAGACGAAACTCTATACACTCGCGCATGCTTTTTAATATTAGAAAAGTACGTCGCATGATCACAACACTTGGAAGACTCTCAACTTTTCTCTTCTTTCGCGCCGGTGCACTCCCGTCGTCGTCGTTGTTGTCATCTGCGTCGACGGCCGTGATGATTGACTTTGTATCGATGCGCAATCCGTCGTTGGTATCCCAATCTTGTGCCTCATGCTGATACCGGCGCCGGCTCCGTAATGACACAGGCTCCACTGTTTTCTTTTTCTGATTGATTCCCAGTACTCTCGAGTTATAAGCGGTAGTCAAATTAATCTCGTGCTCAGTTAGGTCGATTTTTGTAAACTCCTGCTTGTGCTCGCACAGATGATACATTACTGCAGGAAAATGCGTGGTGAATTCCTCCCACGCGGTGATTCCCATTGTTATGTATTTGCGTGGCGAAGTATCGCCACCGAATTGAATCACTGTACGGAAATGCCCACCGTAATATTGCAATCCAAGGTATGCACATTTCGAGTGAGACTTATTGAGCGCGTAACTTGTGTTAAAAAGCAAGTTTTGCGGAAGATCGTCTTGATTCATTTTAAAATAGCTGTCACAAACTTGTTTTAAAAAAGAAATACTAATGCTCGTGGCTGAAGCAATGTCGTTGTACGAGTGCACTTTGTGTGTGTGTAAAGAAATACTGAGGCGTGCTTTCTACAGCTGATTTGACTGCTGGTGCTGCTGGTTCTGCGTGTTCTACTAGACTGACGTAACGTCGTCGGTTGCGCTATTCGTTTGGGCGTGCGCCTCGAGAGGTGGTAGGTGACGCCGACAGTGGGGGGATGGCGGCGCAGCCAATGAGAGCACGTGTATGACGCAACGTACCCGGTAGTGGGGGAAAGGTGGCGAGAAAATTATTAGGTTTATGGTTGTACCCAATGACTGTGGAAAGCGTTTCCAATAATTGTCGTTATGAATGCGTCCATTGTTTAGCGTTTTCAATCACGTACTCTCGACAAAGACTTTCGTGAGAAGGAAATGCGTGCTGTGGCACGTACCCGATGACAACGTTAAGTGGTTCTAAGCACAGTTCACCCTGGCCATGAATGCGTCAATTGTTCAACGAATTTAACGGACAGTTTCAAGAGTGTGCTCTCGATTTTACGATATGTGTGTGTGTGTGTGTGTGTGTTTAACTGATTACGAGTCAAAGCGTATACATGATAAATTTTTCACATGAATGCATTCTTTGTTTTGTGAGAAGGAAATGTATGCCGCGACATGTAACTATTTATGATTGTACCCGATAACTGCGTTAAGTGGTTCTAAGAACATTTTACCCCCGCCATAAATGCGTTCTTTGTTCAACGGTTTTTAAGTTACGCGTGAAGAAAATGTGTATATGATGATAAAATTTTTCACGCCTAAGTATTTCGTAATAAAAGAAAACGTTTTGAATACTCTCTCGCGGGAGGAAAATGAATTTAACTGATTTTTTTTTCAGGAGTGGGAAAATGAAAGGTCTGTAAATGAAAACATGATTTATATATTTTTTTTTGTTTATTCGATCAAACTTACAAACTATGAATACATAAACTTACATACTATGAATACATAAACTTACAAACTATGAATATATAAATTTTGGAAAGAGACAAAAACTTACAAACTAGGAATACATATGGTTTAACCGAGACAGACATAAGCGATGCTTAAAATTAACTAAAAAAACATAAAATCGCATTTGAACCAGGGGCTGATTCATTTCAGTATTAAGATATTACAAGTAATAAACAATCACGCATACATATATTAGCTTACAAATCTAGGCCCAACAATGCAAAATATATCTTAAAGTTAGAGAAATTAATAATGAGTCATTGGCCTACATGCCTGAGTGCACGAGCCGCACCCTTGTGAAGTAGCACGCGGGAAATTGTACACACGGCCTTCCTTTTTAATTTTTTGTTCTTTATAATGTTATAAAATTTAGCAGCTACTTTGTCGTTGGCGCGAGCATCCGTCGTAAAGATGTTACAAAATTTTCGTAAAGTAAAGCCACTACACATAAAATGCAAAAACATGGCGCAATATTCATCGCACACTTTAGAATCGAAACTTTGCAACTTCTTCTTGTTCCACCTGAACCACTTGCAATTTCTTCTGAGTCGCTCGAGATGATGTCGCGACGATGGTGGTAATCCATAGCTATCGAAATAGGTACCTCTTGCATGACTGTCTATGTAGAAAGCTACCCAATGAGAGCCGGGCTTGTCCGCTGTGTCGAGATTTGCAATGACTGCCGATGGCTCAACCGGCTTGGTATGTGATTGGCTGCATAAATTCCGAGCGAATTAGCAGAGAGGCCGCAGATAGCTCGCGTTATTTCATTCGTGTTCATTTTTTTTTTCAGTCAGAGGATGTGTCGCCCTCGATGGCTGAGTAGTATATGTCATTATTATCGCTGTTGTCACTATTTGCATCTCTTTGCTCGTAAATTACTGCGAGGGACATTTCACTTTCCACTTTTTCTTTAGCCACTTTTTTTAGCTGATGAACTTTGTAAAGAGCACAAAACTCTTTTTTGGCCAAAAAGATTTTGGTTGAATGCGTGGCGCACAGTGTATTGTCTGGGAACATTTTGTTGAGCTTTTTAAACGATGGTGAATTAAATTTTTCCAAGTTGATGACGCTGCCTCCGAAAAACGCTTCGATGTATCGGGCCTTCTCCTCGCCGCGCACAAAAATTGTTCGTGATACTCTGGCAATGTTATAAAGATGCCGATGTAGTTGACGAAGCGTTACTTCGCCGTCAAACCAATGAACACCGTGAATTTCGACGGTTAGAAAGGTGTTTGTCTCTTTGACATCGTCCGGCAAGTCCGCAAAACTATGCGGCGCTTGCACTATCCAATGATCACTAATTTTCTTTTGCAGGCACGTGATAGCTACTTCCATGGGCAGAAACTTTTTTTCCGAATCACGAAAACCTTGAATATCGATTACGTAGTCCATTTTGTGTAGAGGCGTGTGTTCGCGTGTAAGACAAAAAGCGAAGTGACGCGAGAGAGCGCCGCATGTGAGCGCCACGCTTCCTCCACCACTTTTTATGACTGTGGCAATGTGACACGTGGCGCCTCTGCAGGCCCGTCGTCTTCTGCTCTTGCGCTTAGGCGCTGAAATCCGTTAAAATTTGTCGAGTGGAGTCGATTTCGAGAACGTTATCGTACTCTGCGTAGACAATGCAGTTTATTGTAACAGTCGGCGCCGTCGCGAAGCCCACTTCGATAAGCACACTGCCCGAGCGTACGGGGTTCCAATGAGAGTGGCAATGCGCTGATAAATCGGGTTTGAGATCGAATGCCGTAAGAAAATACCCCATTGAATAGTTGTAACGGTTTATGCCTAGGCCCTCATTGAGAAAATGTATCCCTGTGCCTGAGTAGAGTGTTTGGAATGCCTCGATAAACGTTGCCCTGTTGCCTGTAAAGTGCGGTTGTAACGGCTTGCTTGGTATTTGAACCCCGTCGATATATAGCGAGAGATAATTTATGTCAAAGTGTTGAAAGTTGAATGGGTTTAGCGCTCGATTTCCATTGAACGCTTTGTTATCGACGAAACCGATGATTATACGTTTCGGCAGTTGACCAAGAATCGCATTATCAATGCTATCGCCTAGTATACCAGTGTGAAGCGTAAATGTTTTCACCTCGGCACGCATAATGGGGTATTTGGCTGTTGCTTTGGCCAGTATATTGGCGTGTGCGATCAAAATACCAGGATTTATCTTGACACGACGAACAATGACGGTAGCTTCTTTTATTTTTATTCCGAATCGGCCGTCGTTTGTGGAATCCATCAGGCAAAATGCATCCTTATTACGCACCAGACGCACTCTCATTTCGATGCCATTGATGAGCATTTTATCCTGATTAAACAAGTCGCAGTGCAGCTGTCCAATCATATCGAATGCACGACCCTCAGCGTTCTGTTGAGCCGCTCGACCACCGCTGCCTTGACATCTGGATTTCTAGCGACACGAAAGCCGATCTCCATGCGCTTGAGAAGATTTTGAAAAGTGGCGCCAAGAAATTCCTTGCCACGATCGGACTGCACGCACATGGGCAAGCGCGGCTTCGCTCTGTCGGTAATTCGCTCAAAAGCGTCGGCAACATTGCGCGCAGTATTATCCTTCAGTGGTTCAACCCAGGCAAACTTACCGAGTACATCGATGACCACGAGGATATAGCAGTACCCGTCGTTGTAATCCTTTATCGATGTCAGCTGAAGTAGATCGCACTCCCACACGTCATCGACATTCGTTACATTGTACGGCAGGAGCGGGAATCTTCTTTTTATCGGGTGATGAAGCGTGTAGGCATCTTGATTGCTCAGCCACGCGTAAATTTTTTTCTTCTCCTTCTTGGCATTTACGCGAAGAAGGTTTCGTGCACCCGCGTAACCCGCCTCATGCTGGAGATCGTAGTATTGTTTTCCGTATGGCATCTTATCGCTTATATATCAATGTGCATCCATTTTTTCTTGGTCTGCTTTTTACTGCGAGTTAGCATGGGCGAGCGTGCATTATTTTCTCCGGCCTCTATAGTCCGTTGCCGCGGCAAACGTCGTTTGGCCGTATTCGCTGTTGCAGTCAAAATCCGCCCAATTTTCAAAACTTTGGGATTTTCGATAAGATTAACGAGCGTCTCGCTAGTTTTGAGAAATTTTGCAAACTCAAAGCGCCCGACAGGGGGTTCTTCCTCCTCCACACGCGGGCTCTTTTGCAGTGTGTCGAGAAGTAACTCGATTATGCTCGAGCGCGCCACTTATCGGCCATCGATGCTCACAGTGCCTGCATTTTCCCACTTTAGACGCTCGGGAACCGTTGTCCTTCAGTGCCGAAGCAAGAGTCGCGGTTTTGGCGCGAGTACTTTGGGTATACCTCGGAGAATGGTCTCCTCGCTGAGCGGCGCGAGACTCTCTTCGATTTCGTCTACCTCGTTATTCGTCTCGCGCCGCTCGGCGATACGCTCGTTGTCGCGGAAAAAAAGATAGCGACGTAAAATCTGCAAATAATTCAGACATTTTTCGTAATCATCGCGCGCTGCCTTCGAGCGTAAAACGTCGTACATTTCGGTGTCCAAGCGAGAAAAATTATCGCCATGCGTTTGTAAACTTTTTTCCTCGACATCCGCGGTCGGGCTCGCGGCCATCGAACCTTCTGGCACGAGAATCATTTTACGCGCGTGTTCCATCTTATTGCGTGTCACGCGAGCCAAATATTTTCGAAATGAGAGTACTCACGATTGGAGCTAATAAGATAGGCAGGAATGATCCCCCGTTCGGAATAATCGCTCGTTTCTTTGTGCGCCAATCGGTGTCACCACTCGGGTGCGATAACTTGCGCAACGTGTGTTTATGCTTGCTCAATCGTCTCATCTCGCTATCCGATAATTTTACGACCCCGTGTAAAATGTTCAACGCGCACTCGCATATGCACTTGACAAGGGGTTTGTCAGCCGCTCGGGCTATGGTTGTGCGATGTTTCTTATCGCCGTGGCAGAGCACGCCGAGTAGCGCGAGATTTTTTTTGGAAAAATGTTTACCGCGCGGTAACGTACCGCGACAAGAGGTAGTTCGTCCGTACGGAGCCATAGTTATTTCCCGACTGACGTTCGGCGGGCAAATCAGCGTGATTTAAAGTATTTGGGCACGTATGCGTAATGCGCACTGTCACCGGGGAATATGTTTGCGCGAAATCTAAACTCATCGAGACGGTCTTGCGAGAGATCTATAAAGAGATAAGAGTGTGGCGCTCGCGTAGCATCTATGTAGGCTTCGCGGAGAAAACCCGAGTCTTCGGGATGGATTTGGCGCGCGAGATGCTGTATTTGTGCCTTGTCGCCCGGATTTTTGAACAGCACTAGGTATTTTGTATTTAAACTTATGTCACGCTGCGCCTTTCCCTTGTGGAAAACATTTTGCGTTATGAATATCACGCTGATATTTTTGTGATGACTACCTTTTGTAAACAAGTCTAAAATAACGTCGCTCGAGGATTCTCGCATAAGATCATCGAGAATTAGTAATTTTTTCTTCTCGTTGTCCGATGAATAGTCGCCTACCTGCGGGAGTCCCTCTCGAAACTCAATGATAGGTCCATTGCCTTAAAAGCTGTTCTGTAAGCCTCTTGCCATTCAGCGTAATAAAACAGTAAACGGTCGAAGCGTGCGGTATACATGACCGGTAAATGGGCAAAAAAGCGCTGAACAAAGCGTGTTTTTCCACAGCCTGTGGGTCCACACACACAGCAGGTAAACGGATGTTTCAAGCGTGTATCCATTTTTTTACGACCTCTAGCCACCGAATGAGACTGTCCCACGCTTTCCCAATCATTTTATACCCTTCTTCCCATTCGCGCGAAACATTATCGTCTGCATGACGCGCGGACGGGGCGGCGGCGGCGGCGGCGCGCGCGCGCGGAGACTAGCATCTTTACCGCGGTGATGAGCTGACATGGCGACAAGCTGGTCGTGCGGGAGGATGGGCTGATCCGCGGTGACTAGCTGATTCACGCGCGCGCGTTGACTAGGCTGTCCCCCGCCGCGAGAATGAGCAGGACTACCGCGGCGACTAGCATGCACAAGCCGGCGATATAGTTAACTATGAAACATGACGCGACTTTGTAACTACAATACCTTCTTAGTATATTTAACATGAAAACGCTATAAAACATTCTGTATATTACTTTGTTAAGAAAATATAACGGCCTATTATCACAGCATGCTTTTTTTTTCAGCGTACTAATGCGAGGAAAGTGATGGATATAGGTAGAAATAATTTGGCAGGTAAATAATTTTTATTAAAAAGGGCAATTATTTTACATAAATACACGCAGTTACAAGTTTTTTATAGAATATACATACTATGCGTCGCTCTTATAACCAAAAGGTATTGATACTGCATCGCGAAAGTATCTACGCTTCTTAAGTACTACGGAACACGACTTTTTTTCGTCGCGAGTAATGACTTCGTACGTGCGAGTGCGTCTGATCGGTTTATATTTCAAAACGATGGGTTCTCTTTCGTTTTCAAAATACGCTGCGATCAAACGCACGATGCTCTCGAAATTTATTATACATGAATTGGCGCTATTGAGACTAATACCCTTAATCTTACAGCACTCGACAGTTTCCTCGGTAGAGGGTACGATAGCTTGGAAGCCATAAAATTTTGGACCCGCTGAGAGAAACTTTGTAATATAGGTACCCTCGCCGTAGGCCTTTAACTCGTCTGTCATGTTGCCGAGTAAAACACCCAGAGACGGAGTATACTCAGTAGGATCGTTTTTCTTACATGTGAAAATACACGAGTCTGTGTCCATGTATAGAACACGCGCTGCGGTGAGTTTTTCAATATAAGAATACAACTCGAGACGCGCCTGCGCGGTTGTATACGCAGCTATTGCCACATTTGTATTACCCGAAACATCGACGGCATCTTCGCGAAAGCGCCAATTCGTGTATAAAAGGTTCTCGTTGACCATAAGAACATCGAATACTTCTTTTTCCGCCGCTGTAGGAAGTTTTAATAGTCCCTCACGCGTTTTTATAATAGTCGTTTGTTTCATATTTGAGCGTTGGCCGAATTTTCCCCACAGCGAATTCAAACACAATTTTGCGACAGAACGCAGCCCCGGATTTTTTTCTATTTTTTCCGGGTCTAACCTTATCCCCTCGTCACGCTCGTACTCGTCGACATAACGTTTTTTACTCTCTTCGTCTGTACACCAAGCAGGCCAACCGCTTGCCTGCTGCTTCAATCGGAGAAAGGTATTGACATACGGGGCAAACAGCCCACCCCCACCCGTGACAGAATCGAACTGCGTGGTCTCATACTGCCAAATAACAAATATTTCTGTGACGCAGTAGCCAAGTTCGATCGCCTTCTGTAACTCGCAGACAACCCATGTGCCTGTAAATTCACGCTCAGCGGCTTGGTCGTGATTACAGTCGCCCTCTCGCAATTCCTCACAGCACGAGCGACAGAGTTCGAAAATCAGCCGAGAGTGCATTTTTATGGGTAACACAGGCAGCATCAAACTACGAGGTGGTAAAACCTTGCACTTTATCAGCCCTTCCACGCGCGAGAGATCATTGTTTCGACCGCCAGTCAACTCCGTGCATTCTCCGCCGATGTAAATGCGCGGGTGCCCAATGGGATAACGTCCCCTCTTGCAGATACGAGGGTCATTTGACAAGTACCTAGCCTCACCGCCAGATGGTGCCACTATCGCACCAGAAATACACTACAGTGCAGTATCTTCCTGTAAACGGTTACAGACGAAATTTCAGCAGGATCGGAGATGTAGTTTATTTTTGAGAGCGTGTGAAAGCAAATGTGTCCGTTGATTTTTGAAAAAATGGAGAAAGAACAATATCGGTCGGTGATTCGATTCTTGTTTTTGGAAGGGAAATCGCGCAGTGAAATTAAAGAACGCTTGGATGCAGTGTATGGGGATGCTTCTCCTTCGATGGCGACCGTTAAATTTTGGTATAACGAGTTTCAACGTGGTCGTACGTCGGTTTTTGATGATCCACGCCCAGGTGCTCCGAAAACACCCACTACGGAGGAGAACGTGACAAAAATACACGATATCATTTTGTCAGACCGCCGATTAAAGGTGCACGAGATAGCTGCGATAGTAGGCATCTCAGAAGAACGCGTGTGACATATCCTACATGAGATTTTAGGCATGAGGAAGCTGTCAGCAAGGTGGGTGCCGCGTTTGCTGACTGCAGACAACAAGCGCATCCGTGTGACCAGTTCAGAGCAGTGTTTGGAGCTGTTTAATCGCAATCCAAAAGAGTTTTTGCGTTGTTACGTGACCATCGACGAAACATGGATTCACTACTACACTCCAGAGACCAAGGAGCAGTCAAAACAGTGGACCTTACCCGGTGAACCTGCTCCGAAGAAGGTGAAGACGGTCCCGTCGGCCGGAAAGGTGATGGCCACTGTTTTCTGGGATTCTCAAGGTGTGATTTTTATTGACTATCTGGAGAAGGGCAAAACGGTCACAGGACAGTACTACGCCGAACTATTGAGCCGATTTGACGCCGTGTTAGAAGAAAAACGGCCCCATTTGTCTAAAAAGAAAGTGCTTTTCCACCACGATAATGCACCGGCTCACACTTCTGCACTCGCCACGGCTAAATTGGTCGAATTACGCTACGAACTGCTGCCCCATCCACCGTATTCTCCAGATTTGGCTCCGTGCGACTTTTTTTTGTTTCCGAACCTAAAAAATTCGCTCGCCGGGAAGAGATTCCACTCCAATAAGGAAATAATCGCCGCCACGGAGGCCTATTTTGCAAACCAAGAGAAAACATTTTTTTCACGGGGTTAAAAAAATTGGAACACCGCTGGACCAAGTGTATTCAACTAAAAGGAGACTACATTGAAAAATAAATTTTATTTTTTGTAAAATTTTAGTGTTTTCATTTGTAGGCTAGGTACTTATCAAATGACCCTCGTATATGGGTAAAGAGAGCAAATATCGGTATATTTGATCTCTTCATCCGGCGCGGTACTGCGAGAAGTGACGATATTTTCCGTGCGGCCACCGAAAAAAGCGTCACGCGGGTTTAAGGATATTTAGCTCATGACCGGATGAGTCGCTAAATATTGCGTAATTTCCGGTTGCTGACTTTTCACGCGCGCGAAATCGCATTCCCACATCTCACGCACGTCGTATCCGAACCGCGTCATTGCTGCGACTTTTGCCACCGTGCCCTCGTACGCCTGTGCGTATGTTTGGCCGTATTTATTTTTTCTCACAGTACGATTATCGCTGAAACAGCGCGGACAGCCATGCACGTAACAGCCTTGATATGCAAAAACAATTCTTTTGGCTGTTGAGGCAGGCTCTCGGCTCTCCTCCTCCCCCGATTGGCGGTAGATACCCGTCTACGAGAAACCCCTCGCGTAAACGAAACTCGCGCGATCGCCCCGCGTGTATAATTTCACGCCCGAACTCGCGCTCGCAGTATAGCAGCCACTCTATAGATTGCTGCGAGTGCTTATCCCCGCGCCTATATCCGTTTGGCGGAATCAGGCCAATAGTTTTCGGCTGCAAAAAGTTTTTTTTAAAAACATACATACATGTGGACGCAATTGTACACGCGGAGATGAACGGGTCTGTTTGAGCGACTTCTATGAAAATTTCGCGAAACCGTATGCACGCGCGTCTCAATATTTCCACGTCCATTTTACAGTATTCGACAATCTCTTTTTGAAAGTCGAATACGTAGTTTGGGGCTGTATTCTCATACCACACGAGAAAAGCGGCACGTTCAGCCACAGACATAGTACCTGGGCAATAAAACTCGGGTACGGGTAGAGGGCCCCTGTAGTGCTCATTCTCACTGGTATTGAAAAGGTGGGGGAAATAACCTTTCTTAGCGCTCTCGGGCAGTCAAAATGTCGCAGGCAAAGCACTCAGTTTCAATTGAAAGTAATTGATACTATCAATAAACTTTGTGCTCCCGTACTTTAGCTGCGTAATATTGTGGCCATTTAATATTACGCGCGGCTTGCCACACTTGGAACTTTCCGCCAACTCTTTCAATATAAATTGAGAGTCGAATGCCCGAGCCTTGTGCGCTATACACATAATTTCGGCAAAATCTGTCTTTTCTCGCACACATAGCTCCAAGAGTTGTTTAACGGGATCGCGAGTGAAAATGAATTCGCGTACCCCGCAAGTGGGGCATTCTATTTGTATGTCGTCCACGCCGATGCAATCCGAGCATACTTGGTGCGCAAGGCACAAATTAGGTACGTGAACGCGCGCATTTTCACCATACGGAGTGTCTTGTGTTGTCTCGAAATCATAAAAAATATAAAGATATTTCTTTTTTTTACCCCGGGGACGACCACGCTGATTGGCTGCATGAAGCACAAGTCGTTAAAGGCATGGTGCTTTTGACAGTGCCTACAAAAACTGATACCACACTCGTGTTTCCGCTGATACACGTTTACAATGTGCATGCAATTCTCACACAACCGCACAACGTCGCACACTTTTTTATTATTTTTTTTATAAGAGCCTGCACGCTTGTGATTCGCGAAACACTCGTGACCGAAAAATTGTTGCCCACAATCCACGTAACAGCACGCGCATGTTCGCGTACATTTGTGCTGATTTACGCAGCGGAATGCCTTATTACAATAAGAACAGAAAAAACGCGATTCCGCCGCTCCGAATAAATTAGTAATTAAATTAAAATGTCGTGCACGCTCTTCAAACATCAAATAAATAATACCGGCTAGTGGGGCATTTAATTCCCGGAGAGTGTTTCGTCCATCAAGGAGCGGGGGTTCGCCGTTTCCAAAATTTTGTTTCTCCAAAACAACGAGTGCTACGCCGCTTGCGAGAAAAAAATTTTGAAAGCTCACGAGCTCTTCAAAACCACAGCCATCACCCGGAATATTTACCCCAGCGGCGTCCGTGAGACTTTCCGCGTGCTCTTTTTGCAATTTTCGACGCCCGTCGCGAATCTCATGCCATTGTGCGCGCACCTCATCGCAAGGCTGCGACTTGAGAGCCATGTATACCCTTCCGACCGCAAGCGCACGCGGTAAACATAAATTATCGGCATTGTTAATAACAACGATTGAGCGCTTTCGCAAATCGCTCAACTTTAAGCCACCACCCGCACCTACGGGCATTACTACATAGCACACCTGTAACTCGAGTCCCTCTCCGATACCCAAAATTTCGTTACTCTGACTTATGGAACTTATTAAATTCCATAAATCAGCGTAATTAAAGTTCGCAATAGGGCTGAACGACAGCCCGCCCGTACCACGTGAAAATCGCTCATTACAAATTGTAATCCCGATTAATGTATGTCCTGGAACGCGTGTCGTTATATAATCGTGCATGTCCCTAATCGCGGCCTCTACCCATAATACGGGATTTATATCTGCGCGTGGCCCTATAATTGAAAATCTTACTCTATGGCCCTGCACTCCGAAGCGTCGCAGGTACTGCTGTCCCTCAACCACAGCAGTGAAGCGCACGCTGGGGGGCCGTCTGTTGTCGTAGTCTTCGGCATCATAAACGTCCTCACTGCCACCACCGCCTACCTACCTGCACGGGTGAGCGAACCTCAGCTGTAACAAAACAAATGATGCCTTTTATTAAAATATATTAAAATAGATTAATGGTTTTACGGTGAGGGATTTACTTTAAGGTTCTGCGATACCCGCAAAGCTTTCTAATACTCTATTCACCAAATCCCGCAGATTGCTTTCTGTATACAAAGGCGAGGATTCGTCTTCGGCTTGGTCGCGAAACCATCGCTGGAGCCGTGCTTGGCGATTGTCTGATACCCGCTCGTATACCTCCCGCAAACGAGCAAGCTCGGGGAGCGATGCCACAATCTGCGTTAAAGACCGATCGCGACTTCGCTCAACTACGCACGGAAAAATATTTTTAAAAAGGGCACATATTTTAAAATATAAGAATAAATATTTACTTACATTCGTTGACCACACGGTCGAGGCGCACGCGTGTGTTGTACCCTGGGGCCGATTGGTTGGCGGTGGCACACAGCACACCCAGTATGTGCCGTCTTTCTCTGCGCGCACTCTCAGCAGTGGTGGAATGGTCGTCAGCCTCTACACCAGGTGGTTGACTTTCCAGAAGCCGAAAGTCATCATCGATGAGAGGTAGACGATCGTACGCAGCAAGATACTCGCCTATGGTTTCTTCTTGAAGCTCGATCTCGTTCGCTACTTCTCGCGCTTCTCTTACAGTCTCCTCCTCCTCCTCCTCCTCCTCCTCCTCCAACTCCTCCTCCTCCTCCTCTATGCGATTAGGGATATCCCCTACAATTAGTGCAGGGCTTTCTACCTCTCGTGGAGGTTTTTCACTCTCCCCGGCGCCAGCATGCACATCGGCTATAATAACAGCAGGCTCAGCGTCTTCATCATCATCACTGGTATCAAAACTCAGAGTGCGTGCGACTGGTTTAAACGTCCCCGCGGTGCGCCGCGAGTGTGTAGGCGTGCTGTCTTCCGCGCCGGAAAAATATGTAGCATCGCTCGAATCATCGTCATTTAGTAGACTCTCCATAGCTGAAAAATAGCATGTCAATGATTATAAATTTTATAAATATTTTGAAATATTTTGAAATATTTTAAACTTACCAAGCCGCTCCGACCTTCCTTCGATTATGTCACTAAAAACCGGCAGACCACTTAATCCATGATTAAAAACAAACTCTTCGATTATCCGTAAAACCTCGCCGGAACGTCTAGAGCCCCGATATAAGCACGCGATTGCGCGATACCCCGTCGTCCTAAGGGCCCTCTGTAATTGACAGATCAACTCGTCGCGAGTCATCCCGCGTAAGCGCTGCAACCACGCACTACCTCTACTATACCTCTCTCTACCAAAGAGCCGCAGTATGGCTTTTCGCAGCGAAATTTTTACGAATGTATCCATCTCCGAGTTTCGAACAGACTGATACCGCTGCAGCGTCGCTTAGAGCTCTTATACAAGCGCAGTCAAAAGCATGAGCGATAAAAAAAATCAGCATCTCGTCACGTGACGTTCGTCAAACTTATTTTTCCTCGGAGCGTCCAGTCGCATTTTCCTAGGACCCGAGATGCCCGTAGTATAAAAATGCCTCTCTGCGCGCACGAAAAACAATAACGGTGTCCGTGACGACTGTTTGATAAAAAATCGTCATGTCGCGCGAAACAGCGCTTTTCCAAAGGAGGTCTAAGATGAACGATAAAAAAACAATGAGCCTTCTATACTCGAACATCGACACTGAAAAGGGATAGAGTTTCATGGCTCTCCAAATCAAAACATTTGTGACGCATCTTTGGAAAAAGAACACATGCATGCGATATAAAAATTTACAACGCACAGCTAATGGTTATGAAATATTGTTCTACAAAAAACATAGTTTATTACTTTCAAAGTTTGGCTAAATGTCACGAAGACATTACTTTACTTTTGAGCGTGTGACCTAAGGAGCGCAAAGCGGGGGTAGAAGCGTGGGCCTGTGCGCAAGGGTCAGCGCTTCGGAGAGCCCAGCTAGCAGGCGCTAGCACTCCACAGTCGCACCCCACCACAGAGGCCTCCCCACCAACGCGGCCAAGTCGCGACTCTACTCAGTGTTTAACAGAATCTGACAGCACCAGTATTCACCGAGCAATGGACCAAGCAAGGCTCGCAACAAGAGTGACCCGGAGGGCCGGTCATGGGAGCAGTGCTGGCACTGCAAAAACTTTAGATGCGGTGCCTGCCGCGAAAGCACGTGTAAGTGCCTTATAGGAATAGGCACACCCGGATCGCCTAGCGTCGGATAGATTGAAGTATCGGTGAAGGCAAGCAGCGGATACATCATCAAAGGACGCACCAGCACCAGCAGCAGCAGTAGCAGCAGCAGCAGCACCAGTGTAAAAAAAAACAATGTGCGCGTGTGGGAAGTGGACGCACATGAATGTACGCACCGTGACAAGTGAGATACGGTGTCTACGAACACACGAAAATGTACGAGAGTGAGTGTGTGTGTGTGTGTGTGTGACGGCCATGGCGTCTGCGAACACACGTAAATGTATGTGTGCATATTCGTGTGTGTGTGTGTATGTGTGTGCGTGTGTGTGTGTGTGTATGTGTGTGTGACAATCGCAGCGTCTGCGTACGCACGTAAATGTATGTGCACGTGTGTGTGTGTGTGCGCGCATCAATAAATATTAATAAATAAATATATAAACGTTGTTTTTACACTCTCTACCCGCTACCTATCTCTTCCCCCACCTCTCTCTTCCCCCACCTCTCTCTCTCTCTCTCTCTCTCTCTCTCTCTCTCTCTCTCTCTCTCTCTCTGTGTAGGTGGTTGTGGGCGGGTGGGTGGTGGGTAGGTGGTCGGATGTGGGTGCAGGTGGCTGGGAGGGTGTGTGGGCGCGGGGTGGGTGTGTGTGTGTGGGTGCATCATCTCTCCCTCTCTCTCTCTGTGGGTGAGTGTGGATGGGTGGGTGTGAGTGGGTGGGTGGGTGGGTGTGGGTGGGTGGGTGCGAGCGCCACCTCTCTCTGTGGGTGGGTTGGTGGATGCGGGTGTGTGGGGTGGGTGGGTGGGTAGTTGTGGGTGGGTGCGTGCGCCATCTCTCTCTGTGGGTGTGAGGGTGTGTGTGGGTGGGTTGGGCAGGTGGGTGGGTGGGTGTGCGTGGGTGGGTGTATGCGTGCGTACTCTCGCTCTCTATCTCTCTCTCTCTAGTACATGGACTGATATAGCGTCAAGAGGGTATAACTGTTATGTAAACAGTAGCTAATTACCCATTGTTAATGGGTGGCTTGTTCACAAAACAGTAGCGGTTTTGAAAACAATAGCCCCCATTGACATGGGCCCTTGACATGGGTCATTAGCTACCGTGCAGCTACTGTTTACATAACACTTAACTTAATGACCCCACCCGCGGCGCGGCGCCCCCCTCCCCCCTTGTAATATGATATATCTCGCTATACCAGTCCATATACTACTTATAATAACTACTACTTATATAACTATATATACTACTTATATAACCTTTTTCCTCATAATCGACGAATATAATTTTTGCATCATTCAATATATTTTTCTAAATATTTTTATTCAGTATTTTACATGAACAATACTTTATTCGAGATCTTGTATTAAAAAAAAATTGTAGAAAAAATTGTGAAAATCGTCATTTGAAAATACCCATGAGTAGTCCTATTTTATTTATCAAATTCCCAAATAATCTTATTTTCATGTTTATTTAAAAAAAAACACTTCATATGAATTTTAAAATAAATTTTTTTTGTCGATTTTCGAATAATGACTTTGTCATAATGAAATGATGTATTTCGGGAAAGACTATATGTATAGACTATTTAAATTAATTTGATAACGAATCATAAAAAGTATGATTGTGTAGTAACTTAAAATCTGTAATAAAAATTTAGGTTATTTAATAAATCCATTTTAATTAATTATAACGAAGTACTTAGCTTTATTTTATTTGAACCGGCATCCTTTTTCGTTTAGCTATTCTCAGTCCCGTTTCAAAATCTCTCCTCCCAATATTAATTCAGCCATCGATAATTTTTCTTCATTTAGTATTTCAATATAGGTTAAATTTTGAATTTCTAAATAGATGTGTCCGTTTTCTGTAAAATAATAAATATATATTAATTGCACCATGAGTGTTTACTATAATGTAAGATATTAATTGAAATGTTTTTTTACCTGCTATATATATTTCCCCTGTTATTCTCAATTTGGATCCTTCTGTAAATTTGTCTCGTTCTCCAGTACCATTTATAACAACTATTTCTAATTTATGGGTTTTATCTGTGATAGCACCAAGTAATTTACTTAAATTTGTATTCGAAATAGCAAATTCACTCATTAAATATCCTTCAGTTTCTGAAATTTTAATTAAACATGTTGAATTCTTAATTTATTTCTAATATATATACATATGTAATAAATATTACTAATAAGTCCATTTGATTGTTTCACTTCTTCAAAAGTTTTAATTGTTAAGGATGTAATGTCTTCCAATACATCGCGATTATCTATCGTAGTAATTTTGGAATAATTTTTTAAGTGGAATTCATATTGCATATTGCCGCTATTAAAATTAGAACTTTCTTTGGCAACTACTGTTTGTAATAGAACGATCTAGAAATAATTTTAATTAATAATAGTTGTTATATTATTTTTATGAAATTATATTCAAATGACCTCATTATAGTTGATTTTATCTTCAAATATTTCGATATCCTTATTCCATATATTACATTGAATTTTGCATCCGTCATTATTATTTAAAATAAATTTAAATATGTCGTATGATTTTCCAGTAGCCTTAGAAATTATCGTACGGGGATTTTATATATCCAATAACCATACTTTTAAAATATATAAATTTAATAAATATTTTTTTAAAGTATATTAAATTTATTAATTTTTTAAGAATAGAATAAAATAATTTATACATTTTTGTCGCCAATATGAATTTTATTTTTCAAAAAATTAGATGGTGCGTACGTAAATGAAATTTTTGATTTTGTTTTCCTAGTGTTTCATTAGTACTATTTGATTTTGGGCGTTTCGACATGTTGGTATCTGTAAATGATATTAATTTTATATGTGTTTTATATTAATGGAGTTCTAATATTCATTTTCATATTGAAATTGTATAACATAGCGTTTTAAAAAGAAGAAATTAAAAATGATCAAAGTTTTAATAATTGTTCGATTCTTTTAATTTATAGTTCTGTCAATGATAGAACTTATTCACTTATACATAAACGAATAGTGGTAGTAGTATAGTTACATGACAACAATTAACTGAAAAGTTATTTTTGTCGGCCGTGCCTTAGTTGTCGGAATGTTCCACAGATATTGAATGGTTGTAGTATATGCAAAAAAGCAATTGATGTCGTTTATGCAAAAAAGCAATTGATGTCGGTAGCCGTGGCTAACTCGTCTTGCGAATTGGTGTCTTCGTTTATAGTTTAGAGCTCTTCATTTTATATTTCAAAATAATCTTTATACATCATTCAAAAATTTCCTTCCATACTATATTTTCAATTTCATCAGAATGATTCGAATTATTTTCAATAAATAAATTTTCTGGGTTTGTACATCTTGACAAAGCTACATATAATTGGCCATGAGAGAATAAAGGCCGCCTAAAATATATTCCAAGTTTATTGAAGCTTTGACCTTGTGACTTGTTAATAGTTATCGCGAAGGCTAAGACGACAGGAAATTGTTTTCGATATAATATAAAAGGTAAAGACGATGATTCTCCTGAATTTAAAGTTATTTTAGGTATGTAAGCTATTTGTCCTTTGTTGTAACCAGTTACTATCATGGCTTTTATATTGTACTTGTGCAATTCTAAAATTTTTAATCTTGTACCATTACACAATCCATCGTTAATACTAATATTCCTTATGAGCATAACAATGGCATTGGGTTTTAATACTAATTTATGAAATGGTAGCCCTGGAAATTTTAAAGAATTTAAATATTCTATTGAATAATTTAATTGAACATCTTCATCACTTTGATCTACTCCTTTTGGTTTAGCATAATCAATACTATAATAAATTTTCTCTGTTGAATCTATTCTTTTAAGTACTTCATTATTCAAGTGATAAATATCTTGATTATGACCAGATAAAACTGCCCTATCTGATAAATCTTCCTTGTCAGTTATAGTGGAACCATAAATTTTTTCACATATATTGTCGACTTTCCATTTTTCAGATATTGATAAAGACGATACTTGTCCGTCACCGATTTCTAACAATAATTTTGAAAATTTTATTTTATTGGATCTCATATTTTTAGTTAATTTTAATATTTTAAATTTTGGCCACAAATTAGAACGCTTGATAGGTTCATTAATTATAGTGATTCTACATCCATTTTTCAATACTGGCAAAATTTGTCTGAAATCTCCTCCTAAAATTAATAATTTTCCAGCAAAAGGTATTGAATCGACTTGGCAACAATCTCTTAAAGTTTTATCAACAACTTCTAATGCTTTTTTGGGAATCATTGATGCTTCATCCCAAATGAGTAAATCACATTCACGTAACCTTCTTTTATCTGAATCTAATTTCAAAAATGTTGTTTCAATATTTGATAAATCTAATGGCAATTTAAAAGTTCTGTGACTTGTCATTCCTTCCGGAAGTAGTATAGAAGCAATTCCAGTCCATGCCATAGAAACAACTTTTTGTCCTTCTCCTAAATAATAATGTATTAATGTTTTGTAAAGAAATGTTTTCCCAGTACCTCCGGGACCATCAATAAAAATCATACGATGATTAGTTTGTATTATGAAATTGAAAATATCATTTTCTTCATTATTTAATTGATTTTTATGTTCTTGAAATAACTGTTTGTGTTTATCAATTATTATTTTTTTTTCATGAGCCGATAGTTCATAAGTCAAATCATTAAATGTTGGTAATCCGAATTCAGAGCATGACAAATTTTCACCTTTTAAAATTTCATCAATTTCTCTTAATGCTCGATGCTCTTGATTATCTTTGAAATCTTCACTAAAATATTTTTTGAAAGATTCCGAAAGTTCACAAGCAAAAGGAATATCATCATTAATAAGAAATCAAGCAAAAAATTTTCTAAATTCTTTTGGCATCATAATGGAACATGCTTCTTCAAAAATATTGAAAATTTCATTATCATTTTTTACTAATCCCATTGCAATTGCTGTTTCTTCAAAAGTTTTGTAGGATACATTTTCGAACTTTTTTAAATCTGCAAAACATATTGCTCCTTTTACACGATTTAATATCAACTTTAAATGGAATCGTTCTATATCCTTAGGACTGACACTATTCATTCTACCAATAGATTTTGAAAATATTTTTCTTTTTTGCCATACTTTTTTTGATAAATTGAATAAATAATACTTTGGTATATTAGAATATTTAATTTTTCTCGCTTCTTCATCTTCTAAATTTAATTGAAACCACGCCGTTAGAGTTGTATTATTATTTTTATATAAAACTTCGTCTTCTTTATTTTCTTCAAAATATATATACTGTTGATTTTCCGTATGAATAGCTAAACGAATAATTGTGTGTGACCTTCCTGACAATGGTAATTCTTTTATTCTCCATGCTGCTTCTATTGGACTAACATATCTCCCATTAAGATAGTCAGTAATTTCATCATATATTTCACATTGATCTGTATCAGAATTTTTTTTCGATACACTTACATATGCTTTGTCAAACCCTTTATGAATATATTTATAAAGATATTTGATAGACATGACCGAATAAGATATTTCGCAATTTATGACATTGATATTTTTTCAAAAGTGTATGATTGTAAGGAACTACCATTGAATTATCTACTTTCACTATTTCACCATTTACATTTGAATTGTATGTATAACTATTTAAATTATTTCTTCGTTTATATTGGGGAAATCCATTTTTGTCAAAATGTGTAAAATCACTGAATTCTTTTGGATAGTTTTTCGAACAAACATCTTTCTCCTTGTTATAACAGAGGGAATTTTCTGTATGGGGACCATGCAACATGTGTTTGATAACTAATGCTTGTAATTCTTTATCATCATTTGGAATTTCAGCACTCACTTATTTATCAATGTCTTGTGGATTCAATAATTTGTTTTTTTATTGAGGGTGTAGTGAATTCATACACCATAGATCCTTTCGAGCATCATAAATTTATTGATACACCGACGTTTCGGGAGTATAATTAACTCCCCTTATCAAGGCTAAACACAATGAACATACAAGAAATATTAAACATAACGGCAATTATAAAATTTCTTGTTATATTAAAGAAAAAACTTTCTTTTCCCTTACCATTCGAGGTGGTATATCAATTTACAAATTTATAAAGCGGCCATAGCGTGGACTCCGCGTGTCAAACAGTTTTTCTTTTTACAATAGATTTTTATTAAATCACCAACATTTGTAAAGCAATGCCTGTATAATGAGAATATTTAGAAAATTAAATTGTACTAAAGAAAAAACCCAAAATAAGAAAAAAGGCATGAAAATTTAAAAAAAACTTACATGTTACAAATCAGTCGTTTAGTCATAACGTCAAAAGCTGTTTTACCCAGGATGATGTAATCTCACTGTCCAAAAGAGACAATAAGAGTTACGGGCATCTCCGGGGCTATTTATACGGAATAAAGTAGTGGGGATAGAAATTTAGTAAGGAAATTGACTTAGTAACGCAGTGCCCACCAATGAAAAACTACTCTCTGTTTTATAATATATTTATAACAATTTTTTAGTTTGATAGTATCAAACTGTCTATTCATATTATTATTGGTACTATAAATGTGTAACATCTCAGAAAACAATCTTTTATTCTTATAACTTTCGTGATCAGCGATATTGACCTTATTAAAATCTATTTTATGATTATAAAAGTTTGCATGTTCGGCTAAAGCCTACCTAAAATAATTTGTTTTCATAATTTAAGACAAATAATAAATGAGCATGAGGTAATCCTCTTTTTTGAAATTCAATTGTGTAAATATATGCCAGAATTTCGCCAAAAATATTTCCACTTAAAATATCTGCTAAAATTGCTCGTAATTTAGTATTAAATAATCTTGCTGTTAAATTAGGAATATCATTACATGTGGTTCCTTGAGGGAAGTTTGATAGTACTCTTTTAAGTTCCGGCCAATTTGGATTACATGTTACAGTAATAAATAAATCAGATCTTCCAACAGCTCTATTTATAGCCATTGCATCTTGATATAATTGATGCATATGTCTAGGACTACCAATATGAGTTGACGGTAAAATAAAAAGATGTCCCAAACGTTCTTTGTTCTCGAAATTTTTTGATTTATTTGAAGCATTTTTTCCAACATGATCTAATAACCCTTGATAACATGCAACTCTTAATTTTCCTTGATTTTGTATAAAATAATCCATTCTTGTACTTTCTATGACTATATATGCATGTATTATGTATTGTTGAGTCAATCGTCCACTACATAAAATTGGATTGAAAATTAGTCCTGACCGATAAGCAATTCGGTTTGAATAATATTGCAAAGCAGTCAATCTTTTATTATTTTCTGAATTTTGATGTAAATCGGGATTCCATCCTAAGTCTCCTGAAGGAAATAGGAAATACCATCCGATCCAGATGATGAGATAACTTATGTATGAAAATATGTGATGTACTGTTATCCGGATTTCTTGGATAAATACACAAATCAAAAGATGATGGAATTTCTCCTTCTCGTGAAATAATTAAAGCGGCACATTCCGCAGTTTTTGGTTTACTATAAACATTTTGGTTCAATTTTATATTTCGAACAAAATATAACTTGTATTGAGGAATTTGAGTATTTTTTGATAATTCATATAAATGCTTGTATTTTTTTGCATATGGGTTGTCATTTAATATTCTATTTAATATTGTGAAATGTTCTTCTAATAATGCTTTGTTATTTTTCAATCTTAACTGATTTGCTGTATACTCATCATAAATATAAATTTGACCATTTTGAGGATGTTGATTAGGTTCAACGATAACTGATTTCGGAGATGTATGACAAACTTGGCCTTGGATTTTTAAATTATAAACTCCTTTATTTTTATTGTTAATTACTGTAGCATTGAAACTCGCAAATGAGTATTTATTATTGTAATAACGGATTAGTTCTTTAAATTTTTTGTCATACAGAAGTTCTTTCAAATCTTCGTTATACTCTAATAAAGGAGGTAAAATAACTTTTCCGTTATGACAACAACATTTTTTTTTGAAAATTCTGTTTCCCAAAAAACTGCAGAACAATTAGAGCATACATAATCCATATTGCCTGAATCTACATAATTTAAGTTTGGAGGGCACATCTTTCTAATTTTTTGTATCTTTCTCCTCTTATAAATTTGATTTGAAGATATATTACTTGCAATATCAAGCTTACGTTTCTTAGCCAACCGTTTTTCATTCAAATTGCTTACAACATTTGTACATCTTTTCTTATTCATTCGTCCTTCATTTATGTTGACAACCCGATCGTTTTGTCTTTTATTATTTACTCTTACTTCATTCATATTAATTACTCTATCCTTTTTTCTCTTGTTCTCTACCCTTTCTTCATTCATGTTCGTAATTCTATCTTTTTCCCTTTTATTTTCCACCTTTCCTTCACTCATGTTCGTGATACGATCTTTTTCCCTCTTATTTTCTAACCTTCCTTCACTCATGATCATAACTCTATTTTTTTCCCTCTTATTTTCCAACCTTCCTTCACTCATGTTCATAACTCTATCTTTTTCCCTCTTATTTTCCAACCTTCCTTCACTCATGTTCATAACTCTATCTTTTTCCCTCTTATTCTGCAGCCTTTCCTCAATCATATTAAAAACTCTATCATTTTGTCTTTTATTTCCTATCCTTCCTTCACTCATATTTATAATTCGATCCTTTTCTCTCTTGCTCTCTATTCTATCTTCTTTCATAGTAATGATCATATCACTTTGTCGCTTTCTGTTTACTCTTTCTTTATTCATATTACAAATACGATCAAGTTTTCGTTTCTTCTCTAATTTATCACCATCAAGATACCGATTTTTTCTACATACGTTAATTTCATCTTTATTTTTAGCATAATGTAACCGACGATATTGATTTTCATAGTCTTTAAGAAAAAAAGTATTTTCGATTTCAAGAACATCATAATGTCCACTATCCAAGTTTCCAGATAATAAAAGGACTAATTTATTTCTGCTATTGCACGGACCGAATTCCCTTGCATTATAATATCCTTGATATACTGTAACTTTTACATTGTAAATACTGACAAAAGCGGCAATCTCAACTTCTCCACCAAAACTACCATTTTTAGACATATTTAGTTTGTAAGAATTTGGATCAGTAATTGTTGTGTTGTAAGAACTGTTTCCTAATATAAAAGATTCATAAATTATCCAATCATTTATAATTTTATTTACTAATTTCAATCGAATTTGTCTATGTTTCTCTTGATTATTGAATACAAATTCTGCAAATGCGCGGAAAAGACAGTTACCATCCGGTTTCATTTCATGTTTTATATCTCTTTTTAAGATATCATTCATTTCTTCATTCATGTTCATAACAGTTTCTTCAATCTTATTGTTCACTCGTTCTTCATTACTATTAACAACTGCATCGATTTCCCTCATATCTTCCAATCTTTCTTCATTGATATTAACAATTATATCCTTTTCTATCTGATTTTCCTTGTCATTCATATTAACAACTCTACCTTTTTCCCGATTGTTTTTCAACCTTCTTTCACTGAGGTTCGTGATTCTATCCTTTTGTCTCTTTTTTTCCATCGACCAATAATTTCGATCGTTTCCAGACAAAAAAATATTTTCAATATCAAGAATATCATAATGACCACTATCCAAGCTTCCAGATAATAAAAGAACTAATTTATTTCTGCTATTACATGCACCGAATTCCCTTGCATTATAATATCCTTGATGTACTATAACTTTTACATTGTAAATACTAACAAAAGCAGCAATCTCAACTTCTCCACTAAAACTACCATTAGTAGACATATGTAGTTTGTAAGAATTTGAATCAGTAATTATTGTGTTGTAAGAATTGTCTCCTAATACAAAAGATTCATAAACTATCCAATCACTTATAATTTTATCCACTAATTTCAATCGAATTTGTCTATGTTGCTCTTGATCACTAAATAAAAATTCTGCAAATGCTCGGAAAAGACAGTTACCATCTGGTTTCATTTTATGTTTTATAATTCTTTTTGAGATCTTATTCATTTTATTATATCAAATATGAGGAATCGTAGAATACCTATATGAAAATACATGAAATTCAATGTATTATAGGAAAAAGAAAAATATTACTTTTTGAAAAAACCTTACACTTTAAAAGATCCAAAAATATTTCTTGATTGGCCTTTTAAAGTTGATTGCCACACATCAGCTATGAAATAAGCTTTAGAAAATAAGGCGATAAGTCTGACACAATCCTATTTCATATAAATTTGTTACCATCAATGAATAGAACAATATATTTGTTCTGTTACAACCAAACCAAACAATTCTAAAAATTATTTTTCTATTTTAATAATTTTAGTGTGATAAAATAATTTAAGAATATTTAGTTACTTTTAAATTAAAGGGTATATATGACTGACAAAGTCAATATATTATTATATATTTGTATGTATCTTTGTTTCTCAATGGAAATATCATATTTCAAACTGGTCAAAAAAAGGTACACAAAATATGATACATAACTATATATAATAGTGTAAAAATTATTTTTTTAATTTCTTCTTTTTTAACATTTTGATATTGAATATAACGTTATAATGTTGAATATTTATTAAATGTTATACTTATTGCTCTTACTTATTTATTAGATATTATTCTTAATGTAATTTAAGCGATTCGTTCGGTTTTCGATCGTTTTGCGAGGTATCAATCTCGAATCAACATTCTTTCAACGTTATACTTGATTTTCAATTACATATTATAATATTTTTTATACTTTTTTACTTTTTCTTTTGTTTGTTTTTTTATATTAATAGAGCGTAAATTTAATTTCTTGAAATTGTTATTTAATTGCTCCATATTACATGGTTCCAAACGTTTCATATATTCAAAAAATTTTTCTTCATATTCAATGTAATCTATGACTGTTTATTTTATATTTAAATTTATGTTTAAAAATTTCTAATTTTATAGAATAAAAGTTTATTACTTTCCATTTCTTCATTGCCCTGACTTGTCATTTTGATAAAGTAATTATCACTATCAAAGGATAAGAAAATTGTTAATGGTATTATATTCATCATAATTTTCTTTGATATGGCATTTGTGAAAGACGGAAACTTGATAATTATTGATATTTTAAATATCTTTGAGTGCATATTTTAAATAAATTAGAAATTTATTTAAGATATTACTGCCAAAAAAATTGTAAAAAAAATTCTAACGATAAACATCTTTTATTATGTAAAAAATGTAAGCAAAGAAACAGAAAATTATTAATGGTATTATATTCATCATAATTTTCTTTGATATGTAACTATAACCAATTACCAATTCATCATAATTTTCTTTGATATGTAACTATAACCAATTACTTTATTTTATATGCATGGGTCATTTGCAAAAAATGGCAACTATTTAATTAGTCATTCTTGGAATTTAGCGGCAAACATATTGTATTTTAACGTGTGGAATCCCGCTTCCGACTAATGAGAGAAGTAAGCGTGTTACGTGCACGTTAGTTATAAGCAATTGGTTTATGTATACACTCATGTAAACGCGTTCCTTTAAACACCATAATAAACCTTATGTGACACTACCTATATGTTTAAAGGCATAGTCATAAGTGAGACGTCAGAAGGTCTGAAGTACGGAATATACAGAAAGCATGGCTTCAAACGTTCCTTCAGTCCGACTCAAATCTCACATACGATTAAGAATTTGGGTCGTGCGTACATACTTCTGTAAATGTCTTCCATTGGAACAACATGTGAGGTTTTTTTAATGTTTTGATAGTACTTAAAGCAGACGGAAATCAAAGTTTATTGCTTTTGCTTTATTGACTTCTATTGACTTTTGACTTTTATTATAAAAAATAAACGCAATTATAAATTATAAATAAACTGGAAATATTTATTGGCCGAATCCATCTCAAATCAGACAGCCCGCGTATGCCTATTTCACCTATCATGTAGAAATAAAAATATTTATGTTCTACTCGAAAAAATATTTTACACGTGTTTTTTTATTTTTTTGTTTCATCAAAATTTCATGCGTTCAGCGATGCCGAAAAATTCCGAGAAAATTCTTTCATTGAGAAAAAAAATTTTCAATGTGATTTTCAGACTGCTATTGTTTCAGCAGTTTTTCAAACTTTTAAACGTGTAACACATAATTTCACTCAGTTTTGAGCCCTCTTTAACGGCCTTAATGTCATTTTCAAAAAAAAATAAAAAATCCACGAGCTATGCACTTTTTACTGAAAAATTCATTTTTTAGAGAGGTGCCTTTTTCTCGAAAACCCCATGTTTTTTTTGCACAATTTTTGTTGTCGTGATAGAGAACGGTAATGCCTAGCTAGACGTATTTGTGAGATTCGGTACTTTTTTCCTGGGATAGCGATCACTAATGAGATAACACACAAACAAATTTTTCACGCTTAACGCTTATATATAGTCAATGATATTAGAGTCAATGTAAAGGTATTTATCTTTGTGCGTATGTAATATACATGTACGTGCGCCTACTTATAGGAGTATTATGTACTAGTACATTTGTCCGCTAGATGGATATGGTTTGACTTAACATTTACAAAGAAAAGTTCGGTTTCTGCTATATATCACACATCTCGTCTTATTTAAAACCATCATCTTTTGGAAAATTATTACATATTTACACCTTATCAACTCAACTACGATGTCTCAATATTACTCAACAGAGAGAATCAAATGTGCAGACTTTTTGACAAACACAAACAAATTATTTACAAATCTAGTTCCGTACGTTTAAAACAACTTGAGAATCTTGCTCATCCATTGAAGCACCTCTATCCTCATTTACCTTTGACACCTTCTACATATCTGTGTCAACATTGTTACAATCGTGCTTTAGAATTGGTGAGTAGTACTGACAATGAATTTATAACGGATAATGAAGTTACCGATAACGTAGTTGATAGAGATGAAGATTTTTTACCAAGTACTCCAGAACGCATTGAAGAATTTAATAATGAAATAAGTACATCTTTCTTAGGTTCTGTATCGCCTCTTAAAAGAAAAAATCTTATACATGAAAAATCAATTGAAAATTACGTAACAAAGAAGAAAAAAAAAATACTTTCAACATTGTCTAATACCCTTGATGTGAAGTTGAACAATGTTTATGACGTTTCTATAACAGCAAATGAATCAACTGTATGCCATTGTACAGAATGGATACAAAATCTTGGTCTAGCCTTGCAAAAGTGTTCTACGGTATCAGAAAAAATAAAAATTCTGACTTTGCTACCTTCATCCTTTACAAAACATGAAATTTTATCTTTATTTCCAGAAATAACAATGTATATGATCAACAAATCGAGAAATCTTATTAAAGAAAAAGGAATTTATTCAGAACCAGATGCATATTCAGGCCATCCGATTGATGAAAACATGGAAAAAATTGTTATGGAATATTATTTAAATGATGATTTTAATTGTTCAAGACAAAGTCCTAATAAATGTGACGTTGTTACAATTAAAGTTAACAATAAAAAAGAGAAAAAAGTTAAGCGTTTTCTTACTCGAAGTTTAAAAGAGATGTATAAAGTATTTAAAAATGATTATCCAGAATTGAGAATTGGAAAATCGAAATTTTATAGTTTGCGACCAAAGTATGTCTTACTTAGCCCCATCAAAGAAGTTTGTCTCTGTATCTATTGCGCAAATTATGATTTATTTCTTACGAGCTTAATTAATTTTAGAGGGAGTAACGTCACAGAGTTGGATGAAAGTCGGTCACAAATAATAAATGCAACAATGTGTTCTGAGCCATCTGATTTATGTTATTTACAAGAATGTAAACTATGTCCAGGGATTAAGGGAATTACGTTTCATGTTTTAAAACTGCAAGATGTAGAAGGCACAGAAGAAATTACATATGCTTTGTGGGATAATGGAAACCTGATTAAAAAGACACTATCAATTTCTGCTTTTAAAGATGAACTTTCGGTTTGGACCATGAGGGTTAGTACTCACATGTATGTAAAAAATATACAACGCAAAGCTATAAAAACAGAAAGAGAAAGTGCTAAAAAGACTCATATCATTTAGTTCTTCAAATAGACTTCGCTGAAAACTGGGCTGTGATTCATAATAAAGCTGTTCAAGGAAATCATTGGGTTAATGATCAAATTTCTATTTTCACAGCAGTCTCTTATCAAGGGGATTCGACACAAAGTTTCGCAGTTATAAGTGATGACCGAAAACATGATTCAGCGTATGCTTTGCTAGCAGTACAAAAAATTATAAAATTCTTGAAAGAAAATTGTTGTGATTCAATTAAAAAAATTACCATCGTATCAGACGGCGCTGCGAGTCACTTTAAAAATCGCTTTCAATTAGATGAACTAAAACGAGCACCGTGTGATATAAAATGGTTGTTCTCTGCTACTGGGCACGGCAAAGGAGCTGTAGATGGTGTGGGTGGACTTATAAAGCATTATGCTACTTCGCATAATCTTCGAGAGCCCCTTGAAGAAGCTATTCAAAACGCAAATGATTTTGCAATACATGTTCAAAAATATACTGATGCTATTAAAATAATACATTTACAAGATGCTGAAATAGAACAATTCAGAAAAGAAAAAAATATTGATTGGCTTACAACTCCAAAGTATCCTGGAATTCAAAAAACTCATATATGGATTAAAAAAACATGTGACGATAAAATACATTGTTTGACAGCAAAGACCGCTGATCGTCCGCTTACTGAATTAAGAACAATGAAAAACAAAGGTAGTAAAATAGGTATACAAATGAAAAAAAGGTATAAAAATAAAAAATCAAAAAGACGCAAATAACAAATAAATACATAGTTATGTGTACCTGTATATTACATACACACAAAGACAAATACCTTTACATTGACTCTAATATCATTGACTATATATAAGCATTAGGCGTGAAAAATTTGTTTGTGTGTTATCTCATTAGTGATCGCTATCCCAGGGAAAAAGTACCGAATCTCACAAATACGTCTAGCTAGGCATTACCGTCCTCTATCACGACAACAAAAATTGTGCAAAAAAAACATGGGGTTTTCGAGAAAAAGGCACTTCCCTAAAAAATGAATTTTTCAGTAAAAAGTGCATAGCTCGTGGATTTTTTATTTTTTTTGAAAATGACATTAAGGCCGTTAAAGAGGGCTCAAAACTGAGTGAAATTGTGTGTTACACGTTTAAAAGCTCGAAAAACTGCTGAAACAATAGCAGTCTGAAAATCACATTGAAAATTTTTTTTATCAATGAAAGAATTTTCTCGGAATTTTTCGGCATCGCTGAACGCATGAAATTTTGATGAAACAAAAAAATAAAAAAACACGTGTAAAATATTTTTTCGAGTAGAACATAAATATTTTTATTTCAACATGATAGGTGAAATAGGCATACGCGGGCTGTCTGATTTGAGATGGATTTGGCCTATTATAAAATTGTGAATAAATAAGAAATGTAAAATTATAAATAAATATTGTAAATACATTTTAAAATTGTAAATAGTTGTAAAATGAAATTTTTATTTAATGTTTGTTATGTAAATAAATAATGAATGTAAAATTGTAAATATATAAAACTGTTTTAAAATGCAAATATGTTAAATTGATAATTAAATGAAAGAAATTGATTGACAATGCAAAATTGCATTTTTTTAATAAAGATTAATTGAAAAAATTGTAAATACATATTTATTACAAAATTGTAAATACAAATTCATTACAAAATTATAAATACATATATAATTGTACATAAATAAGAAATCTAAATTGTAAATAAATATTGTAAATACTTTTTAAAATTGTAAATAGTTGTAAAATATTGTAAATTATAATTATATAATTATATAGGTTAAACGAAGAAAAATAACTAAATAATAGAATTATTACCTTCTCTGTTCAAACTTCTAACAGATTTTTGTGCTATTCATGTATAGATTAATAAATCTTGTTTTACTTTGTAGTGAAGTACTTATGCCACACATTATTTTATACTATTTGTCCAATCGTAAATACTATTTTTGGCAAAAATCGAGACTTCGGTACTTCGAAAAGGCAAAGTCCCAAGTAACTTTCAAAGTGAAGAATTCAGTGGTTGCATTGTATAATTGTATTAAAGACAATTTCAAATACACAACTATGTCTAGATTGTAACTTCGAACATTTTCATTGATCTTTTAGAGAAATGTAACGAATGTTAAGCTAATCGTTATTTGGTTGAATATATATAAATATGACACTTTTCACTTCTGTATAGATAACGTAAATTTTATTAAAAAGTATTCACAAATTTAATAATAATATAAATAACAATTTGAAAAACTAAAATTTAAAAAATATGTGATATTCAACACATTGATTTGTCAAATGACATTTACATAATAAGGTTTAGTTTGAAAACAAAAACCAAATAAATGTTCAATGAATATATATATATATATATATATATATATATATATATATATATATATATAAGTTTTAGTAAAAAATTATAAATAACTATTTAATTTTTTAATACATTAAATACAACATAGTTTTGTATTAAAATATTTATTTCAATTAATTATTTATATTATTTATATTATTTATATTATTTTTAAAATATTTGGTTAATTTTATGAGTAAATCAAAAGTTTTTTTTTTCATTCATTTTATAATTTTTAAAGAGTTATGACTATTTTCAAATAATTTTTTAACATATAAAAACAATTTTTAAAGAATTGTAAATAAAAATTGTAAATATATAAAATTGTTTTAAAATTCAAATATGTTGAATTAATAATGAAATGAAAAAATTGTAGATAAATTTATTGACAATGAAAATGCATTTTTTTAATAAAGATTAATTGAAACAATTGTATATACATATTGTAAATATGTATTACAAAATTGTAAATACATATTTATTATAAAATTGTAAATATATATTTATTATACAATTGTAAATCTCTCTATGAATAAAATCAATAAAATGGTATCAATAAAATTTCATCACGATAATACGTTTTGTTTTCCATCCTTGTCCTCGTTCACGTCCTCTACCCTGCCCACGTAACATTTTTTTACAGTTTGTTAATAGTTATTAACATTTTATTATGGTGTTTCTACATTTTTTTACATTTATTAACACTTTATTAAACCTTTTTTACACGTTCTTAAATTTTCTTACAGTTTTTTAACACATTCTTGCAGTTTTTATATATTTTCTTAAAGTTACATTTTATTTACATTTTAATATGTTTCTATGCTACTATTTTTAACATTTTTTTATACTGTTTTACATTTTTTGACACATTCTTACATTTTGGCAAACTTTCTTACATTTTATATTTATAGACTTTTACGGCTAATAACAATTTTATGAACTGTAGAATGAAAGTGTAGAAAACTGAAAATTTTTATGGATTTTTACAAATTATTAATTATATATCTTTAAATATGTTGGATTCATTAATATAAAAATAATTTACCTTTTTGAAATGAGGAACCACTTTGGATAAAACTTAGGATAAAAGTTTACCACTTATTAATTTTTCACATCAATTTCATATTTGCCAAGCTTTTGGTTACTGGTTCCTTGGTTGACGGAATTCACCAATCTAGGCCTAATCCCCTATTAAACACTTTGAATTTTGAGAATCTATATATAAATGGATGGCAAAATAAGTAAATCGGGAATACGTAAATTTCTTCTACTAACCTATAAACCTACTTCTCTATTGAATACTATGAATTAGAGAATTATATAAAGGAATAGAAATCATATAAAATAACTAAATTGGGAATACGATTTATTTAGTAAGACCTAATTGCCTATAAAATAAATTTGAAAATAATTGAAATAAATAATGCTAGGTACAAAGGAGGTTAATGTTGCTACACGTGCAGAAAGAAGTCAACTTGACTGTGTGTTAAAAAAGGGGTCGACTTGTTTGCACGGCAAAAAAGGGAGGGTAACAAAGAAAAATAACCTTTTTTTTATTTTTCAACTAATGTTACTTTTCTTTTTCCGAGCAGTTAAATTAACTTCTTTCTTAACGTACAGATTAGTTAACTTCCTTCTTAATGTGCAATTTGCGTGTAATTTGAAAGGCAACGGAATAAAAATTATTATTTCAGAATTCTAATGAAGGAAGCGTATTTTAAACATAAAAAATGTGGACATTCGATTTACAAATTAGGACTTTTTTAAGTGTATACTTACATGAAGTTTTCTTGGAAAAATTCTACAATGAAATTTTTTTAACGAAATATCTCCAGTTAAGTATTACTTACGCAAAATACTGAATAATAATATTTGGAAAAGATAATATTACTTAATGCTGAATATTTTTCCGTTGTATAATATCCTTTTTCCTCATAATCGACGAATATAATTTTTGCATCATTCAATATATTTTTCTAAATATTTTTATTCAGTATTTTACATGAAAAATATCTTTCCTTGGACATGCGCGCGGGCGCTGAAGCGCCGCGGGTCAGGAAATTTCGGCAGCCAATCAGAGCGCGCGGTTGGTCTAAAATAGGATGCGAAAGTTTCTCTTTCGGCCCGGAGATGCGGGCCGAAAGTACCTACTTACGGGTGGGCGAGTAAGAAAAGACTATTTTTAATTAGCTTTTACGTTATTTTTATGTTATTCTACGATATTTTTTTCATTACTAAACGTTAATTTCATATAAAATATCATAATATAACGTAAAAATAACGTGAAATTAACGTAATATAACAAATCTAGTCGGAAAATCGCGAAGTTTTTATGAAGGGCCATCAGCTCAAATTGAATATCGTGACAGATAAGTTCACGATGCGAGATAGGCTAGGAAATGTGCTAGTCTTCGTAAAGAGTCCACAAAACGTGCTAGTTTTGGTAAGGAGCGACGATATGTGCAGAATCTCGTGATTTACTTAAATTGCCCAAAATATTTTTCCTTGTGTCCGTCCTTTTTAAACAGGAATGAAATAAAACTGCATATAAATTGTACTAAAAAATGTATTCAAAACTGCTTTAGATTTTAATAACCATTTTATAAGCCACCTATTTATCCTTTTCCCGCGTGTATATATCATATAAGATCTCATGTGAGTATTTCAGCCACCAGATCTCATATGAGATCACACATATATATATATATATATATATATTTATATATATATATAAAACTTCGTACACCGCTACCTTCCAGGACACCTACAGGTTTTCTGCAATAGAAGTAGGTATAAAACGTTAAACAGTATATAAGTGACTAAAGAAATAATATCCCTCAGGGTGTTGACTAACACCACGACGCCTGCGGCGCCCCTTTCAGTTCCGCAGTATTTTACGTTGATTTCGGACAAATTTTACGGAAAAAAACGTTGTGAAAGAAACCCTAAATGTCCTGAATAATACAAAAATGTCCTGAAAGGTAGCGGTAAACATATTGCTAATTCAGTACAGTCCTGGACACGTGCAAGTGTCCTAAAATATAGCGGTAAACCAATGAAAAGTCCTGAAACATAGCGGTGAACAGAGATATCTATATATATATATATATTTATATATATACACACACACATACACACACACACACACACACACACACACACACACACACACACACACACACACTTATCGGGGTTTATGTAGCCCAAGACTGTATATTAGTATACCTACAGCCCAGAGTTCCCTATGGCCAGTGACTAAAGAAATAATGGACCCTGGGGTTATAGACTCTAGGTCGGGCCGCATAAACCCCTATATTTAGAAATATTATGAAGCCCGGGCTGCATAATCAAAATCGGGCTCGGCAAACCCCTATATATAAAAAACGGGCTTTATAAACCCCTTTCGAGAAATATATATATATATATATATATATATATATATATATATATATATATTTGTTTTAACAGATTTATGGAGCCCTTTTATACACATGAGCATATTTATGGAGCCCGTTTTCTTTTATATATATATATATATATATATATATATATATATTTATATACATTTGTTTTAACAGATTTATGGAGCCCTTTTATACACATGAGCATATTTATGGAGCCCGTTTTCTTTTATGGAGCCCGGGTCCCATAAAATATTTATCTCGGGCGTTTATGGAGCCCGATCTAGAGTCTATAACCCCAGGGTCCATTATTTCTTTAGTCACTTGCCATAGGGATCTCTGGGCTGTAGGTACTAATATACAGGGATGGACTCCATAAACGGATGGGGGGATAAATATATATAAATATATATATAATTGTTAATATCAATGAAGAAAAATTGGAAGATTAGAGGGAAACCGATGCAGTTGTTAATAGTAATGAAGAACGAGTGAACAATAAGATTGAAGAAACTGTTATGAACATGAATGAAGAAATGAATGATATCTTAACAAAGAGATATAAAACATGAAATGAAACCGGATGGTAACTGTCTTTTCCGCGCATTTGCAGAATTTGTATTCAATAATCAAGAGAAACATAGACAAATTCGATTGAAATTAGTAAATAAAATTATAAATGATTGGATAATTTATGAATCTTTTATATTAGGAAACAGTTCTTACAACACAACCATTACTGATCCAAATTCTTACAAACTAAATATGTCTAAAAATGGTAGTTTTGGTGGAGAAGTTGAGATTGCCGCTTTTGTCAGTATTTACAATGTAAAAGTTACAGTATATCAAGGATATTATAATACAAGGGAATTCGGTCCGTGCAATAGCAGAAATAAATTAGTCCTTTTATTATCTGGAAACTTGGATAGTGGACATTATGATGTTCTTGAAATCGAAAATACTTTTTTTCTTAAAGACTATGAAAATCAATATCGTCAGTTACATTATGCTAAAAATAAAGATGAAATTAACGTATGTAGAAAAAATCGGTATCTTGATGGTGATAAATTAGAGAAGAAACGAAAACTTGATCGTATTTGTAATATGAATGAAGAAAGAGTAAACAGAAAGCGACAAAGTGATATGATCATTACTATGAAAGAAGATAGAATAGAGAGCAAGAGAGAAAAGGATCGAATTATAAATATGAGTGAAGGAAGGATAGGAAATAAAAGACAAAATGATAGAGTTTTTAATATGATTGAGGAAAGGCTACAGAATAAGAGGGAAAAAGATAGAGTTATGAACATGAGTGAAGGAAGGTTGAAAAATAAGAGGGAAAAAGATAGAGTTATGAACATTAGTGAAGGAAGGTTGGAAAATAAGAGGGAAAAAATAGAGTTATGAACATGAGTGAAGGAAGGCTAGAAAATAAGAGGGAAAAAGATCGTATCACGAACATGAGTGAAGGAAAGGTGGAAAATAAAAGGGAAAAGATAGAATTACGAACATGAATGAAGAAAGGGTAGAGAACAAGAGAAAAAAGGATAGAGTAATTAATATCAATGAAGTAAGAGTAAATAATAAAAGACAAAACGATCGGGTTGTCAACATAAATGTAGGACGAATGAATAAGAAAAGATATACAAATGTTGTAAGCAATTTGAATGAAAAACGGTTGGCTAAGAAACGTAAGCTTGATATTGCAAGTAATATGTCTTCAAATCGAATTTATAAGAGGAGAAAGATACAAAAAATTAGAAAGATGTGCCCTCCAAACTTAAATTATGTAGATTCAGGCAATATGGATTATGTATGCTCTAATTGTTCTGCAGTTTTTTGGGAAACAGAATTTTCAAAAAAAAAAGTTGTTGTCATAACGGAAAAGTTATTTTACCTCCTTTATTAGAGTATAACGAAGATTTGAAAGAACTTCTGTATGACAAAAAATTTAAAGAACTAATCCGTTATTACAATAATAAATACTCATTTGCGAGTTTCAATGCTACAGTAATTAACAATAAAAATAAAGGAGTTTATAATTTAAAAATCCAAGGCCAAGTTTGTCATACATCTCCGAAATCAGTTATCGTTGAACCTAATCAACATCCTCAAAATGGTCAAATTTACATTTATGATGAGTATACAGCAAATCAGTTAAGATTGAAAAATAACAAAGCATTATTAGAAGAATATTTCACAATATTAAATAGAATATTAAATGACAACCCATATGCAAAAAAATACAAGCATTTATATAAATTATCAAAAAATACTCAAATTCCTCAATACAAGTTATATTTTGTTCGAAATATAAAATTGAACCAAAATGTTTATAGTAAACCAAAAACTGTGGAATGTGCCTCTTTAATTATTTCACGAGAAGGAGAAATTCCATCATCTTTTGATTTGTGTATTTATCCAAGAAATCCGGATAACAGTACATCACATATTTTCATACATAAGTTATCTCATCATTTGGATCCGATGGTATTTCCTATTACCTTCAGGAGACTTAGAATGGAATCCCGATTTACATCAAAATTCAGAAAATAATAAAAGATTGACTGCTTTGCAATATTATTCAAACCGAATTGCTTATCGGTCAGGACCAATTTTCAATCCAATTTTATGTAGTGGATGATTGACTTAACAATACATAATACATGCATATACAGTCATAGAAAGTACAAGAATGGATTATTTTATACAAAATCAAGGAAAATTAAGAGTTGCATGTTATCAAGGGTTATTAGATCATGTTGGAATAAATGCTTCAAATAAATCAAAAAATTTCGAGAACAAAGAACGTTTGGGACATCTTTTTATTTTACCGTCAACTCATATTGGTAGTCCTAGACATATGCATCAATTATATCAAGATGCAATGGCTATAAATAGAGCTGTTGGAAGATCTGATTTATTTATTACTGTAACATGTAATCCAAATTGGCCGGAACTTAAAAGAGTACTATCAAACTTCCCTCAAGGAACCACATGTAATGATATTCCTAATTTAACAGCAAGATTATTTAATACTAAATTACGAGCAATTTTAGCAGATATTTTAAGTGGAAATATTTTTGGCGAAATACTGGCATATATTTACACAATTGGATTTCAAAAAAGAGGATTACCTCATGCTCATTTATTATTTGTCTTAAATTATGAAAACAAATTATTTTAGGTAGGCTTTAGCCGAACATGCAAACTTTTATAATCATAAAATAGATTTTAATAAGGTCAATATCGCTGATCACGAAAGTTATAAGAATAAAAGATTGTTTTCTGAGATGTTACACATTTATAGTACCAATAATAATATGAATAGACAGTTTGATACTATCAAACTAAAAAATTGATCAACCAACATTCGCAACAAACCTAACAAATTCATAAATTCTCGTCGGTTACGTACCAGAGAGTAGTTTTTCATTGGTGGGCACTGCGTTACTAAGTCAATTTCCTTACTAAATTTCTATCCCCACTACTTTATTCCGTATAAATAGCCCCGGAGATGCCCGTAACTCTTATTGTCTCTTTTGGACAGTGAGATTACATCATCCTGGGTAAAACAGCTTTTGACGTTATGACTAAACGACTGATTTGTAACATGTAAGTTTTTTTTTTAATTTTCATGCCTTTTTTCTTATTTTGGGTTTTTTCTTTAGTACAATTTAATTTTCTAAATATTCTCATTATACAGGTATTGTTTTACAAATGTTGGTGATTTATGAGGAGCCCGAGTCCCATAAAATATTTTTCTCGGGCGTTTATGGAGCCCGATCTAGAGTCTATAACCCCAGGGTCCATTATTTCTTTAGTCACTTGCCATAGGGATCTCTGGGCTGTAGGTACTAATATACAGGGATGGACTCCATAAACGGATGGGGGGATAAATATATATATATATATATATATATATATATATATATATATATATATATATATATATATCATAACTATGGGAATTGGTATATTTGAAGAGATATCAACATATAGATGGTTCTTTTCAAGAGATGTCGGCATTTTGAAGAGACTCCTCAAATTTCTCAAAGCAAGAATCGCGAGTTTTGACGAGAAATCTATACCCCGTTTTCCCAGAGTCGGTAACCTGAGGGTTATTATTTCTTTAGTCACATTGTCCGAACTCTGAGCGAAAGGTTCACATCTCCTCAAAAGTACCAATTTACAAACATTTATATATTGTTACGTGTGAGCCTATCACGGTTCACCCATGTACGAAGGGTTCTGAGGTGTTCGTGTCGTTCCAAGCCGAGACTCGAAACGATGCAGTGAAATACAACTAGAGTTAAAGTATACTTGGGTTATTTATTAAAATACTTAAAGGCGCGAGAGAGATAATCCTAACACGCGTTCGCGATGCAACCGATCGACGTCCTCTCATCGGCTGTTCGTTACTTACCCCTAATTCGACATTCAGATCTCGTGCCGGTGATTCAGTGCCTCGCGGATTCGCTGTTCTGCTGACTGGCATTGGTTGATGTCATGCACCTTCGACATTCGACGTCCTCTATCACCGCTCGGCATATTGCTGACCGGGAGTTTGTGTTGGGCTACGTGTCTTCGTTCTTCGAGAGTCTGTATGAGTTCATGGCCGCACGCGCTTTCTCTCTGGATGCTACCACTCGTAACACGTCTGAGGGCCGCGACATCGACCTCCGGGGCGATGAAACAAGTGATGGGGCGGGAGAAAAATTTTTCTTTTTTTTCTTGATGTTAGGGGGTTAGATGCGGTAGGTTCGTAGAATTGCTGCTACAGTTCGTTGGAGTTAGTTCGATACTAAAGTCTATATACTGCTAGGGTTGGCTAAGGTTGACGTCGAGCGGTCGGGAGTGTTAACAAAATTATTCATCCTTCTAGGGTATGATGTGTGTATGTTACAGTCTTAATATTCGTGTGTAGTGTTGTGTCTGCGTGAGTGTACCTAACAATACAATGCTAAACCTAACGAATTTTCTCTCTCGCTTCTTATTACATTCTTCTTGTACATAAAGTCTGTTAATACTTGGATACATGAGATACTGATAATGCAATAGCTATGTATATATATATTTTTTCTTTATTTATGACATGTTATAGGATCGGGTTTGCGGCTCTGATTTTTCTCAACCCGTGCTTCGTGTTGACGATGTGGCAGGGTGATGACTCTCCCTGTGGTAGTCGAATAATGTACCGCTGAAGGTAGTAGCGCTTGCGATGGTGTAACTGGAAAAAGTTCTTTATTGATTAGTAGGGTGGGCTCCCTTCCCCTAGGCCAGAATTTCCAACCCAACGCGAGGACGATTATGATCGCGACGATTGACCCGCCTGAATACGAGACTGCTTGTTTTAGGGCTATAAACTCGCCGTCCACGGCGTCGCGTTGTTCTAGTTCCTGCGCGCGGTTGATTATGTTCTTCAGCTCGTTTCCCAATTCCAGCGAAGCGGGCTGCGCGAGCTTGCTTTGTGGCATGCTATCAGATTCTCTCATTGTGTTGCAGCATCGATCCTCCGTCGGTAGTGACTATTAGAATAAATTATGTCAATAATATACAAAATGTTGTGTTTGTTAAGAGTAGATGTCCTACAGTATTACATCAATGCTTAAAGATGCCTCAAAATTGAAAGAAAAGGATTTCCGACTTATAAGTTATACGGAATGCCAATTGAAAGCACATATAACGCGCGGCGCGCATGAATTTGGCTAGTATTTTGAAAATGTAGATAAAAATAACGTAACACATGGCGCAGTCAGTAAACTGTTCGCCTGTCCCCCTGAATTCCTATGGGAGTCTTAATATCGCATGCCGATGGTTTCATTGTTACTGTGGCGTCATTGGAGGGTGACATCTAAATGATGGTTGCCATTTAGTCGGTTTACTATATAGTTATTTGTGGTGCATACAGATTTAATACAATGTCAAGTAGTCTAATTTCTACCTTCACAATTTCTTAGCAAGATGACTTAAAAGTTGTTTTATTATAGTGATTTATTGTGAAAAGGTTTATTAACTTTTATTGGATGTTTAAATAACTTTTTCCAGTTCAGTTATGCTATTTACCAGTAGTTAACGTTGAGGGGATTAGTTTAACCCCTCACTCAAGTATTTCTGATTATTAGTTCATTAATTATAGTGATTTATTGTTAAAATGTTTATTAATCTTTATTAATTATTTAGCTAACTTCCGGGCGTGAAATACCTTGTCCCTCCTATAGTTAAAATTAGGGGCAATCGTTTAAGCCGTCTCTGACATTTTCCCGATTGTAAGTTTATTAATTATAGTGATTTATTGTTAAAATGTTTATTAATCTTTATTAATTAATTAACTAACTTCCGGGCGTGTAATACCTTGTCCCCCTTATGGTTAAAATTAGGGGCAATCGTTTAAGCCGTCTCTGACATTTTTCCGATTGCAAGTTTATTAATTATAGTGATTTATTGTTAAAATGTTTATTAACGCTTATTAATCATTTAAATAACTTTTGGGCGTGATATGCCTTTTCCCTCTCATAGTTAAAATTAGAAGCGATCGTTTAAGCCGTCTCTGATATTTTTCCGATTGTAAGTTTATTAATTATAGTGATTTATTTTTAAAATGTTTATTAATCTTTATTAATTAATTAACTAACTTCCAGGCGTGAAATACCTTGTCCCCCTTATGGTTAAAATTAGGGGCAATCGTTTAAGCCGTCTCTGACATTTTTCCGATTGCAAGTTTATTAATTATAGTGATTTATTGTTAAAATATTTATTAACGCTTATTAATCATTTAAATAACTTTTGGGCGTGATATGCCTTTTCTCTCTCATAGTTAAAATTAGAAGCGATCGTTTAAGCCGTCTCTGTCATTTTTCCGATTGTAAGCATACAGCGTATGCTTTTATGAGTGGTTACGCAACTCTTCTTCCTATGTAGTTGTTGCAAGCTCGCGTATGTATATGCACGCTGAGCTATACCTCAATGCATTTGACTGCATTTGTAGTTGTTGCAATGCCGTGCTGCACGTTCCCGAATCGCATTTGGCCTCTCATGCGCTCCCTGTGCTTGCTCGCCTGTCCAGAGCTAGTAGTGTATGGTGTCGGGTTTTTCCTTTAAATTGATATCTTACCTATTCTGTTTTCCCTTATTTCTGAACCCTTCTCTAAATGATTATGTGGCCCATAGGGTCCTGTTCAGATATTTAAATTATGAATTTATTGTTTATTTCTATGACTTACATTAAATTTTAATGAAGATTTTTATGTAGTTTCCAGAGTATTGTTTTTATTATTATTATTATTATTATTATTATTATTATTATTATTATTGCTATTATTATTATTACTATTTTTGCTATTATTTTTTTTTTCTTCTTCATTTAACTAGCAGTCCCAGTTACATACGCCTATACCTTCTCAATCTTAATGTAAGAATCTTTTTTGGGTTTAAATTTATTCTGTGCCTAATGGAAAGAACTACCATTATTCCCTTCGGACGGTTGAGGTCGGACATCCCGCATGTTCTCCTTTTCTTATTCCATTACGTAGCCATTCAAAAGCGTAGAATTCGCTCGACCAGTCGGGTTCTCTATTAGTATAACTTCTTATTTTATTCATTAGCCGTGCGGCGGTGAGTATGTGCTTTACATTTATGCTGACGTCCGTCTTAACTTGATTACAAGGCCGTCTACAGTTCGGTTTATGTATATAATACGCGCGTCGCCTAGTTAGTCTGACATGATGACTCGTTTGTCCCGAGTCCTCTATTCTTTTTTGTTGGTGCCGTAATCTATCGTGTGTGCCTGCTTACAAATTTCTAAGGGTTCTGGTGATAAATTTTAAGCAAATCATTCCAACGATTATTATTATATTATTGATAAATGGTTTTCCTTTTTTTTCTTTTGACTATCCCCGTGCATATTATGAATGCCTAGCGTATACCCCCGGTGCGGGCCTATGGTTTCCTTGTATAACAAGTCAGTCACTTTAAATTTATATATCTTAAAACTTTCTCACGGGTTTGTCGATCAATAAAAGCAATTCGCCATCCCTTGCCTATGCTGAACGCGGACTTTTTTTTTTTTTTGATAAATGAGTAGGCGTGCGGTTCACTTCATAACCCGCATTTTATCGTATATGCTTTAGTGTGTCCCACTATAGCCCTGACGCGTCGTGGGAGAGATACCGCAAGCAAGCTAGCGTTTCCCGCTCCACTTCACGCAACCGTTGGACTCAAAGCTGCACAGCGTTGAGATACGACTTGCGCCATTGCATTTTTTTATTCATGCAGCCGATTGAGGGCTACTTCACACCTAGTTTTTGCCAAGGTCCGTGACTCACATATACGGCTCCCATTTGCCGCGTCCCCGCCGCGACTCCACTCCATAAGCGTACTTTCTCCCTTTACGAGTACTCGAGTCGCTAGTTCGATACAATACAAGGGAGCTGACCTTCGAAAGGTCAGGGAGATGGCGCGTACGGGAACCGACGATTGGGCCATTGCTCTGTGTCTGCGGTGAGGTAGGGTGCTTGCACCTGCTCCGTTATACGTTGTACATGTAGGTTTTAGCGAATTCAGCCCGACTACTCATTTTTAATGCATGACTCATACGTCTGTTTATATTTACGATTAAGAGGTAAATTGCTTTTCTCGCTTGCTACCATGGAATTTGATGAGTTTATTTCTATTTCTTTTCTTGTTTTCTAAAATCGGGAATCATATTTCCGCGCCGTAACCTAAACTTTAGCCTCTTGCCACCACGTTTGTATCTCGTTAGAATCATTTGCTTGTGAGTGTGAGTGGTGATGTTATTACTGTAATAACCAGATCGGTCATGACGAAAACGTATTCCAACTTTTTCAGCGTGCTTCTTTTTTCCAACTAATTTCGATGTTTACAATTACTATATGTTATTCTAGCGATACTCACTGCCGAACTAAAGATATTTATTATTACTTATTTAAAGAACTGTATGTTTGACGTAACTTTGCACGTGTGATGTGCTTTTTTTCTTGACTTGGGTGCGCGAACTGCCCGCGATTGGGCCTGTTTTTTTTTCTTTAGAAGAACATACGAGATATCGACCTTTACCTGCGCGGCGTCTGAGGGGCCGTGGAAAAAAGAAAAAAATATATATTCCGCCCGCTTTTTTTTTTTTTTTTAGCGTTTGCTATGCTCCCCTGTCGTGTGTGGAGCCGCGATGAATTTGCGCGAACGACTTTCCTCTTCTGAAACCTTATTTATTCGTTTATTGAAAGATTCGTAACTTTTTCGATATTCGTATGTACGACTCGTGTTTGATCCCCTTTTCTTATTTTAGCGTTATGTCTGCTATGATTAATTTCCAGGATTTAGCACGGCCTTGCATATTCCGTCTCTATTTGGCGGAGTCTCGCTTTCTTCGCGAGATATTCCATTTTTCCTCTCCCCGAGGAAATGGTGAGTGCTTTGCCTTGGTCGTAGTAAAACTTAAATTCGTATATGACTTGGGTCAGTTTCATTGCAGTGAGAGTTCTTAATTGTGCTAGTGTGTATGTACCGTCCACCCTGTAGCTATCCTACGTTAGCTCCTCCTTTTCTCGTTCTGGATTCCTTTTTCGTTTTTCTTTTCTTTGTCCCGTTGTAACTCAGAGGCCGCTGTGCGTGTTTGCCTCTCTGATACGACTCAGAGGCTTTAGGACATGCTTGACTTTTCTCATATTTTCTTTCGCAGCTCAGAGGCCGTTGCGCGTGTTCGCATTGTAGATACGACTCAGAGGCTTTGGGGCATGTTTGACCTTTCCCTTGTTCCTGTTTTCTTTCGCAGCTCAGAGGCCGTTGCGCGTGTTCGCATCTCTGATACGACTCAGAGGCTTTGGGGCGTGTTTGACCTTTCCCTTGTTCCAGTTTTCTTTTGCAGCTCAGACGCCGTTGCGCGTGTTCGCATCTCTGACACGACTCAGAGGCTTTGGGGCGTGTCCGACTTTTACAGATAATCCAAATGTATGCGGCCGTTCGCTAGTTAATCATTTGATGATTTAATTTCTTTATCATCGAGATCCATAAGTGTTTCTGGATCTATAGCCTTGAATATCCTCTTTATCTTTTTGTATCTTGGTTATGGCCATTAGTATATTGGCTAGTTTAAGTTATGTTCTCATTAATATTCATTGTTAATATTCATTCAACTTTTAGTTTTTTTTTTCGTGCGACCTCATATGGTTCCAACGTGATGGTGGACAAATTCTTGTTTTTTTCGGCTTTCGAAGTCTCACAAGCAGAGTTTACGTGACCTTCATATTTGGATAGCAATTCCTGTTCAAGGAATTAATCTGTTTTTACGGAGATTTCATCATGTGCTACGAATTCTTCCCATAGCAGGCAGCACAATTCTGTACGAATCGTTTCAGGCGTCCAGCATTTCTCTGGCAAACATCTCCTCTTTTATGGTTGGCAGGTGTATGTAAATCTAGCACTCTAGTTGGGATAATCTTATAGTATGTTTGGGTCTACTCGCGGTTACCTCTTCCTTACAGTCCTAAGTCCTGCAGGACTCTAGTACCGAGCATCCTGAGAGTTTAAATGACCAATCACATTCTTATTATTTGTCTCGTTATTGTGGTTATATCTTGCGTTATCTCGGCGATCACCATTGCGCCAATCACTCCTAAGATCCCTTCTATAATGATGCGGCTGGTATTTATCGTTATTGAAGCTATGTCCGCCCTCCGGCTGAGTGCTATATCTTCGATCACCTTCACGACCTTGGTTATTGTTTTGCTGATAGCGATTAAGACGATCGTCCCAGACATTTCCATTGTAATAAGGTCGATAGCGTGTAGCGCGGTTTCCACTGATTCGGTAATCCAATCTCCGATAGCGGTTAGGTCGCCATTCGTAGTTTCTTGTATATTGCCTATTCGTGTCAGGCGGATCTTCCTGCGATTTCACGTTTATGGATTGCGCGGTATATACTACTGCGGGGTGCGATAACGCTATAACCTGTCTCACTGGGTATGTGGTATATAATACTTGCGGTGGCAGCGGTGGCGATGGTGCTCCTCCCAGTTTTTCCAAATTCCCTAAGGTGACTTCCGTGTTCTTCAGGCTCCTTCGTAGGGCGTAACAATCACCATATTGATGTCCCTTCTTTTGGCAGAAGATGCAAAATTTTGTCTCCGCGTCCCTATACTGGCACCTACCCTCGGGGTGACTATCCATGCCACATACACTGCAGCGATCCCTGGCGGGCGCCCTCCTAATCGTGGCCTGCGGATTATCGTCTTTTAGTTTAGCGTATTTTTCCATAAGTTCGGTTAGAATACCTTCGGCGGAGGTGGGGCCTGCCTGCGCCACCACACGTCGTGCCCCAGTTCTCTGTTCAACTCTTACGGCTTCTGTTATCGCCTCTACCAGGGTTTTGGGATTCGCGGCCCTTACTTGGTGTTGCAGATCCCCTTCAAAATCGTACAGAAACTGATCGAGAGCTTCCGAGTCAACCCTGTTTTTGTAAGTTAGTTTCTCGAAATCTTGTAGGGATCTATCGGCATTGTAGGTATTAAGTAGTCGATTCAGCAAGATTTCTACGCGTTGTCCATAACTTCCGACGCTTTCCCTTTTCTCTTGTTTGATAACCTTAAGTTCGGCGAGTAATCTGTCGGCGCCTCCAGCGTGCGTGTACCTCATTGTAATATCTTCGAGTATTTTTTCGACCGATGTAAAACGGTTCATACGGCACATATAACCATCCGCAGCTCGTCCGCGAAACTTTGAGGCTAATGCACTCATCAGCCAGCATTCTGATGATGGGCCAAATTCGTTCAGTACGTTGCGTACTACGCGGCAAAAGAAAGCCCCCGAGTCGGGATTCCCGTCGAACGGGGGAATCGTATTCATAGCCTGTTGTAGCGAAAATGTCCACGCAGCGTCCCTCGACCGGGAGACGCTCGGGTGTGGCGGTGGGAGGTCGATGGACTCGGGTAGTGGCTCGGCGAGGGGCTGACGCATCGGTATATAGCCTGCCCCGGAGCCTGGAAGCTCTGTTTTTAATTGTGACTCTATATTTGTTAATCCGCTAGCCCTTTTAGCGTGCGCGAGGAAATGATTGTAAGCCGACAGTCTTCTCGCCTTAAATTCTGGTATTTGGTCAGGCGTTACCCACTTCGGTATGTAGTCATTGGGTGCTTCTGTGGCTGTGTGCGGAGCACAGAGTAAGTTGCGATCCACGCTCGCGGTGTTAGGCGCTGACAAGAGTCCCCCATTATTAAGTTCACTTTTCCCGGGCGACGCCCTCCCGGTGGAGTACGCCACCTGCAATAGTTCCCTTGACGGGTTCGGGGATTGCGATTGCGTTTTTGGTAATTTTTGTAATCTGGCCGCGAGTTCATCTCTATAGTTCGTAATAATTTCCAAAGCCTCGGGAGAGGATAGAGCTATTGACATGTCGGCACAGGCGAGAGAACCATTAATGTCGGCCTCCAGCTGATCCCTCGTTCGAAACCCGGGGGTTCGAGGGCGTGCCCCTGAGCATCGCGTTACTTGTACGTCGGGATCGAATCCGACGTCTTCATTTTGCCACGCGGAGTCAAGGCTATATTCTTCGTTATTCCTCATGTTTCGACGCTACAAGAGTTTCTTAAACATGATAGATTTAAAGTGTTCCGCGAACCAAAATCACTCAGTATTCACGGCCCGTAATTTTACCTTCTTTTAACTCGGTCCTTATTGGTCACGTGATTCCCCACGAGAGACCGGGTGCAATAATTGGGTATTAAAAGTTTCACTTACCCTTGTAGGCAGACCACAATAAGGATGGTGGAGACGTGTAATATCCTTCCTTTCTGTCAAGCGTTGAGTGGCACGTATTCGGTTCGTACTTCGCGATTTTACTCAGATGCATTTCTAACGAACACCCCACACCTGGCACCAGAAAATTGTTATGTGTGAGCCTATCACGGTTCACGCACGTACGAAGGGTTCTGAGGTGTTCGTGTCGTTCCAAGCCTAGACTCGAAACGATGCAGTGAAATACAACTAGAGTTAAAGTATACTTGGGTTATTTATTAAAATACTTATGCGAGAGAGATAATCCTAACACGCGTTCGCGATGCAACCGATCGACGTCCTCTCGTAAATTCGTTATCCGCTCGTCCTCGTCCCTCGTACCTCGCTTCCGTCCTCTCTCTGACCCCGCTTTCGTTCTCTTTCTTTCTGTTTTCTGGATGCGCTTCCCTTGGTTTTTATATCTCTGTCTGGGGATCGTTAGTGAGGGATCATTGCTCATCGGCTGTTCGTTTCTTCCCCCTAATTCGACGTCCAGATCTCGTGCCGGTGATTCAGTGCCTCGCCGATTCGCTGTTCTGCTGACTGGCATTGGTTGATGTCATGCACCTTCGACATTCGACGTCCTCTATCACCGCTCGGCATATTGCTGACCGGGAGTTTCTGTTGGGCCACGTGTCTTCGTTCTTCGAGAGTCTGTATGAGTTCATGGCCGCACGCGCTTTCTCTCTGGAAGCTACCACTCGTAACAATATATATATATATATATATATATATAAATAAATATATGAAACGCTAGTTATGCAGACACTTTCCGAAATTTAAATAGACTTATGCAGACAGAGACCGACTTATGCAGACGTCAGCATAAGTAGAGGGATTATTTCTTTAGTCACGCTAGACTTGTGCAGACACTTGTATAAACGGTACTACACTTATGCAGACAGGTCACGTGGTCTTATACATTGGTGTCAGCATAAGTCGATGTTCATATGATTATATATATATATATATATATAATTATCACTTAACCCCTTTATGGAGCCCATCCCTGTATATTAGTACCTACGCCCAGAGTTCCCGTATACAAGTGACTAAAGAAATAATCGCTCTTTGGGTATAGAAACTCTAGATCGGGCTCCATAAACGCCGTATAAGAATATTTTATGGGACCCGGGCTCCATAAAAGAAAACGGGCTCCATAAATATGCTCATGTGTATAAAAAGGCTCCATAAATCTGGTAAAAGAAATCTGCGCACGCCAACCCCCCCACTTTTACTTTATAGAATTTTAAAGAAACTTATTACTAAACTTTATTTCTTATTCTTATATATCTATATATAATTTTCAAAAGTGCTAACATTTTAATATTGTTTTCTATTTTCTCCACACCACCCATGAGTTAGATTGATAGGAGCGTTTTTTTTGTAGAGGTATGCCATCCTGTAATAAATTTTAATTTACGCTGTAATTAGATTTAATTATAAATTATTAAAAAAAAATTTATTACAGAAAGGCCTAATCCCTTATTAAACACTTTGAATTTTGAGAATCTATATATAAATGGATGGCAAAATAAGTAAATCGGGAATACGTAAATTTCTTCTACTAACCTATAAACCTACTTCTCTACTGAATACTATGAATTTGAGAATTATATAAAGGAATAGAAATCATATAAAATAACTAAATTGGGAATACGATTTATTTAGTAAGACCTAATTGCCTATAAAATAAATTTGAAAATAATTGAAATAAATAATGCTAGGTACAAAGGAGGTTAATGTTGCTACACGTGCAGAAAGAAGTCAACTTGACTGTGTGTTAAAAAAGGGGTCGACTTGTTTGCACGGCAAAAAAGGGAGGGTAACAAAGAAAAATAACCTTTTTTTTATTTTTCAACTAATGTTACTTTTCTTTTTCCGAGCAGTTAAATTAACTTCTTTCTTAACGTACAGATTAGTTAAGTTCCTTCTTAATGTGCAATTTGCGTGTAATTTGAAAGGCAACGGAATAAAAATTATTATTTCAGAATTCTAATGAAGGAAGCGTATTTTAAACATAAAAATAGGGTTATGTGGACATTCGATTTACAAATTAGGACTTTTTTAAGTGTATACTTACATGAAGTTTTCTTGGAAAAATTCTACAATGAAATTTTTTTAACGAAATATCTCAAATTAAGTATTACTTACGCAAAATACTGAATAATAATATTTGGAAAAGATAATATTACTTAATGCTGAATATTTTTCCGTTGTATAATATCCTTTTTCCTCATAATCGACGAATATAATTTTTGCATCATTCAATATATTTTTCTAAATATTTTTATTCAGTATTTTACATGAACAATATCTTTCCTCGGACATGCGCGCGGGCGCTGAAGCGCCGCGGGTCAGGAAATTTCGGCAGCCAATCAGAGCGCGCGGTTGGCCTAAAATAGGATGCGAAAGTTTCTCTTTCGGCCCGGAGATGCGGGCCGTACGTACGTACTTTCGGGTGGGCGAGTAAGAAAAGACTATTTTTAATTAGCTTTTACGTTATTTTTATGTTATTCTACGATATTTTTTTCATTACTAAACGTTAATTTCATATAAAATATCATAATATAACGTAAAAATAACGTGAAATTAACTTAATATAACAAATCTAGTCGGAAAATCGCATAAAATAACGGAAAAGAGCATGCTTTTCGATTATAAAAATAATATCAACTGTAATCTAATATCAACTGATAAGAATTTTTTTATCGGTCTTACATTCTTATAAATTAAATTATTATAAATATTAATGGCAGTCAGATTGCCCTTGTTTATAATCACCCCCGTAGAATCTGAAATAGAAACTTAATTAAAACCTGAACTGTAATACCGATAAAAAAATTCTTATCAGTTGATATTAAATTACAGTCGACATAAGTAATATTGTTTAATGATAAAAATAATAAGTAAAATGTTGATTCCTTCCAAACTTATGAATGTTTAAAATAGATCATTGGAGTGCATAAAAAATATGTCTGCAATTAAACAGTTTAATTTTAGGGATTAATCAGTATATTTTCGATGTTTTACTTTGAACTTTCATAACTTTGGAAGGAACAAACATGTTATAATTATAAAAAAAGCAAATGATAGCTGATTTTCTCAAGTTTCATTTTTAATTTTCGAAATTATATTTTCTATGACTAACGACTACGTCGACATGCTTTACTTATACTATAAAATAGTAAAGTGCTTCCGGCGGAAGTAGTATGGTTCTTTACATCCGGCGGAAGTAATATGGCTCTTTACGCCCAGCGGAAGTAAAAATGGGTCTCTACGATCGGCGGGAGTAAAGCGTATCTTTACTCCCGGCGGGAGAATAGCCCCTCTAATATCTAAAATGGCTCTTTACGCCCGACGGGAGCTAAGTGGCTCTTTACGCCCGATTATACGACACGGCGGCGGCGGCGGCGGCGGCGACACGGCGAAATATTTATATATATATATATATATATATATATATATATATATATATATATATATATATATATATATATATATATATATATATATATATATATATATATATATATATATATATATCTTCCTATATTATATAGTTGTAAGGGCAAAAATGGGTACCTACGCCCTCCACCCCTCCACTCCCTTCACCTCCCCTCCACCACCCCACCACTTTTTACCGTTAAGTTCTTTCAAATTTTACGTTATTTTGAAGGGCATCAGCCTCTCCACTCCACTCCCCTCCACACCCCTCTACCACCCTCCACGCCCCTCGAAACCCCCTCCACCTACCCCTCCACCTTCCCCTCCACATACCCCTCCACCTATCTTACTACAACTAATCTCTTATAGATATGTTGCTGAAAATTGTATATAGGGGATATCGAGATTCGCTGATTAGGAATCTGAACTCAGATTTTGAAAATTGAAAATAGCGGAACGAAAATGTCTGCCGCATATTGAAATATTACTGAATTTTGCTGAAAATTGTATATACGGGATTTCTGGATTCGATTATTACGAATCTGAACTTAGATTTTAAAAATTGAAAGTGGCGGCAAAATATTTAAATAATACTGGATTTTGCTAATAATTGTATTTAGGGGATTTCTAGATTACGAATCTCAACTCAGATTTTCAGAATTCAAAATGGCGGATCGAAGTTGTCGGCCACATATTGAAATATTACTGTATTTTGTTGAAAATTATATATAAGGAGTTTTTGGAGTCGCTTATTACAAATCTGAACTCAGATTAAGAACATTCAAAACGGCGGATTCAAAGATCGTGGTCAAATATTGAAATATTATTAGATTTTGCTGAAATTTGATTACCTTAATACGGGATTTTTGGTTTCGCTGATTAGGAATCTGAACATATATTGTGATAATTCAGACTGGTGGATGCAAGATCGCTAACAAAAATTGAAATTTTACTCGATTTTGCTGAAAATTGTATATAAGGAATATGTGGATTCGCAGATTACGAATCCCAACTCAGATTTTCAGAACTCAAAATGACTGATCGAAGATGGAGGCGAAATATTCTAAAACTACTGGATTTTGCTGTAAATTTTATATAAGGGGTATCTGGATTCGCTGATTACGAATCCCAAATCAGATTTTCAGAATTCGAAATGGCTGATCGAAAATGGATGCGAAATATTCAAAAACTACTGGAATTTGCTGAAAATTGTATATAAGGGATGTGTGGATTCGCTGATTACGAATCACAACTCAAATTTTAAGAATTCAAAATGGCTGATCGAAGATGGAGGCAAAATATTCAAAAACTACTGGAATTTTCTGGAAATTGTATATAAGGGGTATGTGGATTCGCTGATTACGAATCATAACTCAGATTTTCAGAATTCAAAATGGCTGATCGAAGATGGAGGCAAATATTTAAGTACTACTGGATTTGCTGAAAATTGTATAAAAGGGATTTCTGGATTCGCTGATTACGAATGTGAACTCAGATTTTGAAAATTCACAATGACGAATTCGAAAATGGTGGTCAAATATTGAAATATTATTGGATTTTTCTGAAAATTGTATATACGGAATTTTTGGTTTCGCTGATTACGAATCTGAACATATATTGTGAAAATTCAGACTGGTGGACCCAAGATCGCTAACAAAAATTTAAATTTTACTTGATTTTGCTAAAAATTGTATAGAGTGGGTTTCCGGTTTCGCCAATTAGGAATCGTAACTCTGATTTTGAAAATTGAAAATAGAGGACACAAGATGGATGCCAAAAATTGAATTATTACTGGAGTTTGCTGAAAATTGTATATAATGGGTATCTGGATTCGCTGATTACGAATCGCAAATGAAATTTTCAGAATTCAAAATGGCTGAACGAAGATGGAGGCGAAATATTCAAAAACTACTGGAATTTGCTGAAAATGGTACATACGGGGTATGTGGATTCGCTTATTACGAATCACAACTCAGATTTTCAGAATTCAAAATGGCTGATCGAAGATGGAGGCGAAATATTCAAATACTACTGGATTTGCTGAAAATTGTATAAAAGTGATTTCTGGATACACTGATTACGAATCTGAACTCAGATTTCCAGATTTCAAAATGGCGGATTCGAAGATGGTAGTCAAATATTGAAATATTATTGGATTTTGCTGAAAATTGTATATACCGGATTTTTGGTTTCGCTGATTATGAATCTGAACTTATGTTTTGAAAATTCAGTCTGGTGGATCCAAGATGACAAACAAAAATTTAAATTTTACTCGGGTTTGCTAAAAATTGTCTACAGTTGGTTTCCGGATTCGGCAATTAGCAATCGTAACTCATATTTTGAAATTTCAAAATAGAGGACCCAAGATGGCTTCCAAAAATTGAAATATTACTAGATTTTGCTGAATATTGTATATACCGGATTTCTGAATTCGATTATGACGGATCTGAACTAAGATTTCAAAAATTCAAAATGGGGCAAAATATTTGAATTATACTGGCTTTTGCTAAAAATTGTATATAGGAGGTTTCTATATTCGCTGATTATGAATCTGAACTCAGATCTTCAAAATTCAAAATGGCTGATCGAAGATGGAGGCCAAATATTCAAATATTATTGGATTTTGCTGAAAATTGTATATAGGCGTATCTCGATCCGCTGATTATGAATCTGAACTCAGATTTTGATAATTCAAAATAGAAGACTCAATATGACGGCCAAAAATTGAAATTTTACTGGAATTGCCTAAAAATTGTATATTATGGGTTTCCGGATTCGCTGATTAGGAATTTGAAATCAGATTTTGTAAATACAAAATGGCTGCCAAAAATTGAAATATTACTGGATTTTGCTGAAAATTGTATGTTGGGTATTTTGATTCACTGATTATGAATTCCAACTCAGATTTTCAGAATTCAAAATGGTGCATCGAAGATGGAGGCCAAATATTCAAATATCACTGGATTTCGCTGAAAATTGTATATAGGGAACCCATCTGGATTCGCTGATGACGAATCTGAACTCATATTTTGCCAATTTAAAATGCTGCCAAATATTGAAATATTGCTGAATTTTACAATTGCATATGGGAAATTTCTGGTTCGCATGATGATGAATCAGAATTCAAATTATGAAACTTCAAAATGGCATACCCAAGGTGGCGGCCAAAAATTGAACTTTTCTGTTTTGCCAAAAATTGAATATACTGAATTTCTGCATTCGCTGATTACGAATATGAACTCAGATTTTAAAAATTCAAAATGGCAGTAAAATATTGGATTTTGCAAAAAAATTGTATGTATGGGGTTTCCGAATTAGCTGATTACGAATCTGAACTCAGATATTGAAAATTCAAAATGGCGGAACGAAAATGTCTGCTACGTATTGAAATATTACTGATTTTGCTGAATATTGTATATACACTGAAAGAAGCATTCAGAGCTATAGGCCGTGAGTTATAACAGAGTAAGCGGGTACCTTCTCTGCCACCGTGTGACGGCGCGACATTCAAGCATGTCAACGATGGTCTCTAGGCAACGCTATACGGGGTGACTGCCGCAGTCATCAGAAGTGCCACTCACGCTTGCCGCCGTGCGCGTTAAAGCTTGAACTCAGTGATAGCCACGGCCTACAGCCGTGTCACGCGGGCACCGTTCATCGAAATGACCACAGTCACAGTCATAGACGCATATGTCACGACATCCGGCGATGCTATATGGCACGCTATTTTTTTCTCGCGCGTCACGGGTTACAGCTGTGAATTCTTCTCCCCGTATACGGGATTTCTGGATTCGATTATGATGGATCTGAACTCAGATTTTAAAGTTTCAAAATGGCGGCAAAATATTTAAATTATAGTGGCTTTTGCTAAAAATTGTATATAGGAGGTTTATATATTCGCTGATTACGAATCTGAACTCAGATTCTCAGAATTCAAAATGGCGGATCGAGATGGAGGACAAATATTCAAACATTGATGGATTTTGCTGAAAATTGTATGTACGGGATTTCTAGATTGGATGATTACGAATCTGTACTCAGATTTTCAGAATTACAAATTGCCAATCGATAATGGCTGTTACATATTGAAATATTACTGAATTTTGCTAAAAATTTTAATTCAAACTGGTGGACCTAAGATGACTAACAGAAACTGAAATTTTATTCAAGTTTGTTAAAAATTGTATATAGTGAGTTTCCGGATTCGCTGATTAGGAATCTGAACTCAGATTTTGTAAATATAAAATGGCGGCCAAAAATTGAAATATTACTGGAATTTATAATCAATAAGTAACAAATAAAATCAGAGCTGACGTAATGAACTACATATATGTTCTGCATTATTTTGTTAAATATAATATACTTAGAAGGAAAGTACCCGAACTGTCAAATTCAAAAAAATTCCAAACCCATATTAAAAAGTAGACCTTCATGCGAAATTAACGAAACCATTTTTTTTATCAGCTGAGAAGCGCTTTATAAGGGTTAAAATCACCCCTAAAGTTTACCCCCAAGAAACGTTTTTTTGATATATCTCGGCTTCTACTTAACTTTTTTTAACGAAACAAAATGGACAGAGTTTCTTATTAAAAAGTCAAGAAATCCGTGGTAGTGTGAACATTAAGGGTTGCATCCCTTATTTTTTAGAGGGTGAAATTGTGTTTTTTTATGAATAATTTTTGTTGTGAGAATTCATAAAATAATTAAAAATAGGTCAAAACATTATTTTTGCCAACTACAATAAATAACAGTTGGTGTGTTTGGGCATTCTTCGCAAAACAACCCCGTAAGAGGTGGTAAACCACCCCTAACACCAATGAATTAGGTATATTTTTTTGGCAATTATTTTTTTCCTTAAAATGGGTTCTTGAATTCGTTAATCGGAATCCACAGTTAGATAAAATGTAAATTATTATGTATTAGAAATATAATTAATATATGTTACAAAATGTAAGTTACTGTATAAAAGTTTAAATTTTTACAAATTCTTACAGATTTTTCTAACAAATACTTCCTTTTATAATTTCATAAAAATAAGCTACACAAGGAAATATTTAGAAAACGTTAGGAATTGAAAGAAAATGTAAGAAACTTTAATAACTTGTTAAATATGCCCGAAATCCAGTATCGTATGATTTCTTACATTTTTCGCAATTTATTCCATTTTATAAGTATTTTCTTATTTTCTTTCATATTTTATAATTTCAGCTAGGAGAGATTTTCATGCTCGTTGAAATTATGATAGGTTTTAATAAGAAAAGTTTATTTATGATTTATTAATATAAATTAATATGAACAAAATTTTTAATATAATGATAATTATAGCAATTCATGGTTATTGCACAATATACAAGATTACGTACACTTGCATTGATATGGCTTATCTCCCGATTCCTCCTCTTTTATTCATAAATAAGTGAAACATCGGTCAGTCGAAAACAAATATACGTTACTGAACGTTTTTCTACGCTCGTGTTAAATTAATATTCAATGTCAACATTATTTTATGGGTATTAATTGAAAATATAAGTGTCTGGAGGTACTTGCATCATATTTTTTAATGGCAAGTAAACGTTTTACGAGTACGAAATCCTATTTGAATTGAATGATAACAACAATAATAATAGTCGTAAGTAACCATATAATTGAAATTTCTTTCTTCTACATAATTATTCAAAATATTTCTAATAGAAGGATATAATAGATATAATATTGAAAAGTTAAATAAAATGCAGCATTTTTAAATATAAAACTCGTCAAAATATACAATAAATTTTGAACAAGTGGCCGAAGTTAAGAAAGTCAAATTCAGTAAAAATCTATTATAGAATCTTTATTGTACCAATTGTATATATTTTGATAGTGAAACTTTACTTTTAATACATGCGTTGAATTATTTTATGATAGTAAAAATTATGTTTTGATTTTAATTTTTAGAATTACTGTTACATTACTGTTATTCTAATATATAAAATATGACATACTGACGATTTAATCAGTTAAGTTAAGTGTAAAAAAATATTCATACGAGTGAATAGAAGTAGTACTTTATTTATAATAATAACGTTTAGCAACTATTTAATGCTAATAAAATAGTGTATCTTGTAGACAAAACATTGACAAACAATAACGAATTCCGATGCACTTACAAAGGAATTTAGTAAAATGTTTTCCTCAAAAGTTTTGGATGTCTGAATACTTTTTACACTTACTGTACATTCATACTATTGTACATTCCTATACTGTTATGGCTATAAAAAGGCTATAATAACTAAACTCTTACAGGTTTACACTGCGACTCAACGTATCTAAAAGAAGAAAGAAAATATTTTCCATAAATATGAATTTGGTAAATGCGATGAATGTTTTATTTATTTTAAACAGTATGTTTCAAGATCAAGAAAAGAAATTACCTGTTAATGACGCTGAAAGAAATGTTGCTAATATAGTGTATAATATTATAATATCAAGTATAAATGATCGTAGTATTTACGAAGAAACGGAAGAATTTCTATATTATGATGATACCTACGAACCTTACGATGACATACCTGCAGATGATTTACATGAAGATATCGATGCAGAAGATATGATAACACCCGAAACTGAAAATCAATGTAGGACCGAATCAGAGAGTATTAATTTTGACTACAATAAGCAAGCTGTGGAGTATTGTTAAGTAGTAAAAACAAGTTAAAATTTGAAACAGTCCAAAATCGATTCAAAAAATTAAAAACAGCACGTCAGCTGTATAGATAGAGAGATCAAGTGGCAATAGGAGGAAGTAGGATCGATAAATTGAAAAAAATTGAGGAATATTGTTTACAAAAATTTAACGTAGCCAGATCGAATAGAATACCCATTCATGACATTGATGTAAGACGTATGGCAAAAGAAAAAGCATTAGAGTTAAACTTCAATGAATTTAAAGCTTCTAGACACTGGTTAAATGAATTTAAACGGCGATTTAATATCGTTTCTCGAAAAATAACAAAAATTATTACTAAAAAATCTATAGATGATTCAGAAGAATGGTCAGCACAAAAACAGGAATTTCGCAATAGAGTAAAAAATGCCATCATAAAATATGATGCAAAACGTGTTTATATAACTCCGACCAAAGTGGTTTTAATTACGAAATACACAGTGGTCGAACCCTCAATCTTAGAGGAGATAAAAGTGTAGAGAGTATAGTGCAATCAGTGCATTCGACAACTCATTCTTATACTATCCAACCTACTATATCTGCTGAAGGAAAACTTCTATCACCCTTCTTTTTAGTCATGCAAGAACCAAAGGGAGAGTTTGGAACTGTAGTCAGAAAAAATTTATTTGCAGCAGAAAATGTTTATGTAATGGCATCGAAATCAGGTAAATTGACTAAAGAACATGTTGAAACTTGGGCGCAAGATGTATATTTTCCATCAACTACCATAGCAAGTACCCTATTGCTTGATTCATGGAGAGGTCACTGCCTAGATATAATTTATAGAGTAAAACCAGAACATAAAACCTTAACGATTCTACAACAAGTGAACTTCAACCGCTTGATATTTACGGTTTGCGATTGTGGAAGAACTTCGTTCGAACGTTTTCGGATATGATATTTATAACAAATGAGGATCTCCACTTACACGATAGAAATAATATAATCAAAATGCATTCATTAGTACATAATCAATTATCAAGTCCCAGGTTTCAAAATTTATTTAAATATGCTTGGTACGCCGCCGTTTACATTGATGAAAGGCCAGAAAAAATTGAAAACCCAAAAAAATTTTGCTTCAATTCTAATTTTATTACATGCGATATTTGTGGTAAACGAGCGATTATAACATGTTCATGGTGCAAAAAATCGCTATGTTTAAAACATTTTTTTCATGAATATTATTATTGTAAAACATATAATCCATGATCGTCAAAATAATTAGCTAGCTTGCCGTCTGCTGTTGGCTGACCCGTAGGATTTAAAATTGGTCGTTGTGCTGCTTAGAAATTGGTAGAATTGTATAAGAATTTGTATTAAAAGATAATAAATTGTAAAAATCTGTAAGATTTTGTAAAAATTTAAACTTTTATACAGTAACTTACATTTTGTAACATATATTAATTATATTTCTAATACATAATAATTTACATTTTATTACGTTTTAGTATTTTTTCTTTACATCTTTGAAAATACTTTATTTATAGCTTTATTTAAATAAAAGTACAATTATAAATTATTATAAAAGTATAATTATGAACTATTTGAAAAAAGTGTACAAATATGTGATACGATGTAAAATGTGTATCAAAATTTGTATATAAACGTAAAAAGATGTAATTAAAAGTACAAATATATAATAAAATGTAAAAAGATGTACGAAAGTGTAAGAATGCCTATAAAATTTGAATTAAGAGTACAAAATAAAAAGTAATAAAACGTAGACAAATGTAAGGAAAAGTAAGAAATTATTAAAAAATGGTATAAACTGTGGTAAAATGTAAAAGCGTCCGAAATCCAGTAGAAAAGTACAATTTGTTACGTTTTCTTACACTTTTTACAAACAACTACATTATCATACACTTGTTTATCGTACGATAAACAAGTGTATGATAAAAAAATAATAAATAATAGAATAACATAACAAAACATTGTTACATTATTATACACTTATTTACATAATATAATTTCCGCTAGGGGGTCTACATACTATTTTTCGTGGAATTTAAAATATTTCTAAAAAATTTTTCGCCATATTGAATTCACTATTTTCAAATTTTTATTGTGGATCTAACTGTGGATTCCGATTAACGACTTCAAGAACCCATTTTAAGGAAAAAAATAATTGCTAAAAAAATATACCTAATTCATTTGTGTTATGGGTGGTTTACCACCTCTTAAGGGGTTGTTTCGCGAAAAATGCCCAAAAACACCAACTGTTATTTATTGTAGTTGGTAAAAATAATGTTTTGACCTATTTTTAATTATTTTATGAATTCTCACAAGAAAAATTATTCTTAAAAAAACAAAATTTTACCCTCTAAAAAATAAGGGATGCAACCCTTAATGTTCATACTACCACGGATTTCTTGGCTTTTTAATAAGAAACTCTTTCCATTTTGTTTCGTTAAAAAAAGTTAAGTAGAAGCCGAGATATATCAAAAAATCGTTTCTTGGGGGTAAACTTTAGGGGTGATTTTAACCTTTATAAAACGCTTCTCACCCGATAAAAAAAATGGTTTCGTGAATCTCGCATGGAGGTCTACTTTTTAATATGGGTTTGGAATTTTTTTGAATTTGACAGTTCGGGTACTTTCCTTGTTAGTATTTTAAAAATTAATAAATGTTAAGAATAATGTTTTTAAAAAACATTACAGAAATTTTAAATGAAAAAATAAGTGTTTCATGATATTATGTAATAGAAGCTTATCCTCATTCATTATTATTAATATTTATCTCTAATAATGGGGGTTTGGCGAGCGGAGCGAGCAGGGGGCGAAGCCCCCCTAGTATATATATATATATATATATAGATAATAATTATAATTATTATAATTAATATAATATATATATTTATTATAATTAATATAATTAAAAATTAATAATTATTAATTATTAGTTAATTTATTTTATTATAATTAAATTTAATATAATTATTATATTATTGGTATTACACACACGCACCCACCTTCACACACACACACACACACACACACACACACACACACACACACACACACACACACACACACACACACACACACACACACATGTATATACACACACGTGTACACACACACCATTTGATATAGAATATTTCTAGAGAATATATAGGAAGAATATGGTTTAACACGAATTATAGATAATTAAAGTGTGTAAAAATTGTTATACTTTGTGTATAACACTATATACACTGCACCCATGCTAGAGCCCTCTCCACTGTCTTTTTTCCTAAATCTATTTGCTTTTCATTTTCCATGCTCTTTTCTATCGGCCGTATTCGAGGTCTATTTTTTTGTTTCTACGTGACAATGAAATTCGTTACACCATGTATCTAGAATTAACAATTTAATCGAATAATTAACAGTATACATTAACAAATATATTTACGTAATGAGTATTACACAATTATTGTAGTCGACTCAAGAAAACCCAGCGACATTGTAGGCGCGCGTAACGCGCCCAACATTCTAGTACTAGAAAATGGAAATGACATGCGCTATATGCGCTACGTACCAATGCGCGCGTGTTCTATACCTGCTTTTGTTTTGTAATAGCCATTTATTATTTTTAAAGTTAGAACCTTTTTCTTACATCCGAAATTCCAAAAAGAGCACACAAATACGGACAGGCATACTACTGGAGACAAGTACCCTATATGTGTGAAATTTCACAAAGAAAATATAATTTGAAGTAAAAGTTATTTAGGACTTTTAAAAAGTTTTGACGATAAAATTACAATCAATTATTTTATTTATCAAAGAACGCGGGAGCGCTTCGAAGCCAAGCATAAAGTATAGAAGAAGCCTAAATGAGCGACCCGTGCTACTCATACATTGAAATGAGTGTGCACAAAATCAATGCGCCTATATATATATATATATATATATATATATATATATATATATATATATATATATATATATATATATATATATATATATATATATATATATATATATATATATATACACACGTTTTGCTTTAGTTTTTTAACATTACTCTGAATCGAAACCCATTTCATTGTTCTACTTAAAACAGAAGATTTTATTTCAAAAGTTTATCTCGTTCAAACGATATAAAGAACTGAATTTTTTTATGTCGACTTTCAGATTCTTAACTTTCTCCATGGAATTCAGCCTCACATCTGGGTTTCCCGACTTCCTGTGAGGTTATATATGTATATATATGGGATTTCAGGTGAAGTCAGCAGCTCAAAATTTTAAAATCGCTCAAAACTCGTTTTCTTTTAGTTTTTTATGAAAAAAAAATGTGTTTCAAATTTTAGGTCAATATTTGCAAAAATAAAAAAGCTATGCAAGATTGAAAATTCAATTTTTTTTCAATTTTTGGTTAAAATCCAAGTTTATTTATTTTTTAACTCAAAATCTTGAAACATTTTGTATAGAACATTGATTGGCAAAAAGTTTCCATTTTCTCTGTAGAATATCCCAGAATTATAATATATATTTTATGACCCTTTTTCAAAGGCTCTGTTTGGCTGCTTCTTAGTATACCTTCATCGAAGGATATTGAGGCTACGGCCAAATATTTTTTATTCGACAACATTTTTTTGTATTCTTCTTCAAAAATCCTTCAAAATGCTTTTTTGATCAATACTCGCCGAGCAAAGGGAAAAAAGTTGCAATTTTTTGAAATATCAAGAAAAATGTATAATTTCAAATTTTGATAACATGATTAATGAAACTGAATATTATTCATACATCTTATGGCATGGACCGTACCACTGAATTTTGTTAGAGCATCAAATAGAACATTATATATATCTATTTTCCATAATATTAGGCTTACACAATAAGCAATACCTAATTATGAATTAATAATAAATTAAGCTATAGAGATTAATTACTACAAAGCTGTCAAAATAAAATCAGGCAACAGACAGTTATGCAGTGTATATTCCAATAACAAGACACAAATACCGCTCTATTCTAACTTTTATTTATAATTTTATTTATAATTTGTAATTTGATTTTTTTTAATTTACAATTTTTTTAAATATCAAACAAAATCGGTAATTTCAATTTTTGATAACATGATTAATGAAACTGAATATGATTCATACGTCTTATAGCATGGATCGTACCACTGAATTTTGTTAGAGCATCAAATAGAACATTATAAATATCTATTTTCAATAACATTATGTTTACACAATAAGCGATACCTAATTATGAATGAAATTATGAGTCTGTAGCTTGATTTCGTTTTGACAGATTTATAGTAATTAACCTCTATAATAGCTTAAGTAGGTAAACAGTGGCGGTTCTGGAATACTTCCTGGAATTCTAGGTGTTCCAGAACCACCACTGGGGTTTCTGGAACATGCGTTCCAGAATTGCACGAGGTGCGTTAACCCAAGTGGCCCAGAACCCCACAGGATTTCTAGAGTTGTAGGAGGCTTGTTAACCCAAGTGGCCCAGCACCCCCACAGGGCTTCTAGAGTTGTAAGAGGTTAGATAACCCATAGAGCATCCTGCGGCCAGCTGTGGCGCTGCGAGCGGCCTGCGGTTGGCGGCCACCTGTGGCGCTGCGAGCGGTCAGCTGTCAGCGTCCGCCATGCGCGCCCTCTATAGCTAATTTATAGGTTAGGTTCTGTATAAGTATTAGTTCTAAGAATAATATTACTAACTTAATAATATAAATATTCAAATATCTTGAATACTTTTATATTTGAAAAAAAAAAAAATTAGCTGACTCTAGGACTTGAACTGAAGATCTTGCTGTTACTGTCCAAGAGCGCTAACGACTAGGCTACGGTCTAGTTAGAAATACTGCGCTATTAATGGTAAGCCTTGCTTCCATACGCTGCAAGCGTTGTGTAGAAAGCCTCATGCATAGTGGCGCTGGAAACGTCTTGACTGTTGTCGCTCTCATAAGTGTCGGTCTTGACTTTGGGGATTTCCCCCTTAAAAAGTATTGGCGGTAACCATTCGCGCGCGAACGTCATTCTCGTTCTAACACGTGAGAGAGAGAGAGAGAGAGAGAGAGAGAGAGAGAGAGAAAGAGCAGAGTGTTTTTAAGGTTAAATTTCACAAAGGTTTCAAAGATAGCTGAGAATAATGCGTAAGTATTACATTTCTTTTTAATAATAACTTATAATAAAACAAGCAAACGTAGGAAAACAATCGTAAGATTCATTAAACTACGCTTTGGTTGTCTACGTTTTCCTATGTTTTTCAAACGTTTTCTAACGCTTGCTTTTTTAAATACTAATATAAGATATTAACCTTGTTATGTTTCATTTTTTTGTTTCAGTCTTCTTCTCCCAGTAGGCCCTAGATCGCACAAAATCAAATATTTGATCAACCAAGACATCGTCGAGTATGGCACCATTGATCAATATATATCACAAATGAATCATTGTTATTATACAGACGATGAAGAAAATAAATTTCTCAATGCGGGAAGAGTGTTATATCGCGGTAGAAGAAAGTTTATTGTCGAGTTCATCGAAGAGCAAGATCATTCCAGAAAAATTGATTTCTATGAAATGCTTAGAAAAATTATATGGGTGGATGTAGGAGCAGCCGATATAATTTAAAAAAATGTATTAAGAGATTTAAATAATGTTTAGTTTTAATTTTTTTTGTTCAATAAATTTTTATATTTTTATACTAATCTAATGTTTTTATTCAAATACACATCCAATCCTTTCCTAGATCATTAGTTTAACTATTCTAAAGTATATTGTAATTAAATTAAGCATTATTTACAAAGATTATGTCTCAAAAGCTAACCTTTTAGATTTCTCAGTTTTCATACATAGGCTTCTTGATGATTTCATTAAAACCTTTTGGTAGATCATATCTGTATAACTTAATCTCTTTATTAATATGGAATACACCATGAAACCAAATTTCAGATCAATATCTTGAATACAGCAAGAGTTATGACATTTCGTGTAAAATGGTTCCGCTACGAGTATATGCAAAAATCATGTTTCATAGCACTCAAGTTCATCGTATCCATTTATATGAATATTTCTAGTTCTACATTACTAAGTTTATCTGTCTAAAGCTTGTTTTGATTTAATTAAGCAATAATTGTGAAGATTGAGGTTAAAATCTAATTTTCATGATTTCTCAATTTTCATACATAGGCTTCTTGATGATGATGTTAAAACCTTTTGCTAGATCATATCCGTATAACTTAATCTCTTTATTAATGGAAGATACAGCATGAAACCAAATTTCAGCTTGATATTTTGATTACAGCCAGAGCTATGACATTTTATGTAAAATGGCAACGCCTTCGAACATGTGAAAATCAGGTTTCATAGTACTAAAGTTCATCGTATCCATTTATATCAATATTTATAGTTCTACATTACTAAGTTTATCTGTCTAAAGCTAGTTTTAAGTTTACTAAACATTCTTTACAAAGATTAAGGCTCAAAAGCTGATTTCTTCATTTTTCATATAATGTACTAGTCTGAGCTTGTTAAAATCTGTTTTTAATTATTACTCTGACTCAATTTTCTCTTTAATATGTACAATCAAAATTCAATCTTATAAACTAACTTGGAGCATTATTATCTTATAAAGTACTTATTTTTAAGGATGATAAAATATTGGAGGAAATGATTGGATGTGTATTTGAATAAGAACATAAGTATTACATTATAGAACTCTATTATTTATTAAATATTATATACAATAATAACGTTTAGCTTACAAAATAGAACATTATATACATCTTTTTTAAATTATTAATTAGGATGTTCCAGTTGGACTCCTGTTGGGACATGTATGTTTTCTTGAAAAAACCATCACTTCCTCCATAGAATCTTCTTCTTCTGTTTTCCTTGCTTTCACAGAAGGTTTGGAAGGATTTTCCTTCTTCCTCATCCACTCACTCTTTTTATTCTGCGAGGGATTAATAAATAAAGGCACCATCCATCCTTTTTTATAAGCTTGCTGCAGAGCTTCTTCAATTAACCCATGAAGTTTTTCTTCAGATAAACTGTTCATATTATTTTTTTCATTTAATTTTCTAATTATATCAACTAGATCCATTGTTGATGGGTTGAGATGGAGATTTTCACACTGATCAATTTCTTCTGGAGTCATTTTGGAGACGCTTGATCTTAACACTTGAATGATGAATGTCAAAATGATTTTTCGATGAGGGTGAAACTTGCTTTTATACTACCACTCTCCGCCACTTTCTTCTTTTCAACCAATCAGAGCTCATGAATTAACTAAACATTGATAATAATTTATCTTGCACTTGAGAGTCAACTTCATCTATTCCGTGGAAATCTGGCAATATGTATGTTCTTCTTTCTTCCAATATCCATGTCTTTAAAATATAAACATTCTGAACTGCATACATTGAATATCCACGTAAAACATGATGCGAGCAGGGAATAAATTCCTTGGGAAGTTTCTTCAATGATGGACACCGCAAATCCTCAATGTTCTTAATTATTCTAGAAAAAGAGAATAATTACTGAACTGAGAAATAAATTGAATAAGTTATAATGCGCATACTTAGAACCGATGCGCCACTAGTGGCAGATTGTTGAACTAATCACAGCTCGTTGCGGTGGCGGCTCGCGAGCGGCGGCGGCTCGGGTGGGGAAACTGAATATAAGCAAGCGAACTCGCTCGCGAAATCATTCCGTTTGAAAAGTCCTAGAGGCAACAACAGCTCCAGTGCAACAGCAGCAGTAGTGTTAAACAGTGAAATAAACTCAGTCCAGTAGTGTTAAACAGTGAAAAAAAACTTCGTGTGTGTACAAGACATTGAAAGATAGTGAGTGTATAATATAACCTCAAAATGGATCCACATCTTGTGATGACTGTGCAAACGCTATGGAAGGCATTGGAGAGTGCCAGAAATGGAACAGCAGACAGTGCTGACATACAACGATTCCTCGATTGTATTCCACACACTCTGGTAAGTATAGAAACATTGATGAATTCGCCATCTTTGACACCACCTGAGAAGAGAACATGCCAGACGTCCGACGGCCAAATACTCAGCATACAACGAATGCTCAAAGTTTGTCATAAGAGAGGTGGAGAATTATATTAACCCACTGCAACTGCTGATAATGGTGAGAAAAGTGCTGCTATCGATGCTGAGAGTGTAACTTAGGATGATGGAATATCAGCATTCCAAAACAATATTAGAAGTGGTATTATAACCAACGTGAGACATCTTGATGTTACCACCTTCATGACTGATACTTCTACTCTATTTCAACTCAAAATCAAAGAAGCTTTGAAAGAAGACAAGGCATTGAAAGTAGATACAGTCCTTGCAGCAGAATTTAGCATTGTCAAGAATGACGAGGAAGTGATTGAAATTAAATATTTCAATACAAAGAGCCAACCAATATTTCAAACCACTGATTTGAAAGAGTAGTTTACAACTCATTTGAAGCAGCCTATCAAACGCGATATGGAGGAGTTCCAGGAACGTGATAGTGGTTGGACTCTAAGATCAATATTGAACATAACCATCAATATTAAGAAACTACAACCGTTACATGCTGATTCATACATTGAATTACCAAAGGTAATACAAAACAAGAAAGCATGTGTAAACGTGAAAAACAATGATGACAAATGTTTTATGTGGGCTATACTATCAGCCTTACATCCAGCTAAGAATAATCCACATAGAGTGAGCAATTATACACCATTTGAAAAAGAGCTGAACTTCAACAAAATTGACGTTCCTGTGCCACCACAACAGATCTCAAGATTTGAGAAGCAGAATGATGTTTCGATCAACTTATTCATGCTTAGTCATACCAGTAAGAGCTATGAAGCTACACCTTGCCATTTGACAGCAGAAAAGAAAGAGAAACATGTAAATTTACTTTTAATCCAAGACAATTATCCTGAAAAACCAAAAAAACAAGTTCCAAGATTTCATTACGTATGGATTAAAACTTATCTGCTCTTATTTTTTCTCAAGTATCAAAACATGAAAGTAAGAAACATGTATGTAATCGTTGTCTGCACTACTTTTACAAGGTGGATGTACTAAAAGCTCATGAAGTTGACTGCTCACAAATGAATAAATGTAAAATAGTTCTACCACAGTCGGATAAAGACAAGATATTGGAATTTAAGAACTTTAGCCATAAAGAGCGTGTTTCAATAGTGGTATATGCAGACTTTGAGTGTGTTCTTACACCTGTAGAAGATGGACGTGTATACCAAGAGCACGAACCATTCAGTGTAGGCTTCTACGTTCAACATGCTCACGATACATCAAAGTCAAAGGACTACAGCTATAGAAAGAAGACTGAACATGAAGAAAATCCAGCAAAATGGTTTGTGGAAGAACTTCACAAATTGGCTAATGAATTAGAAGAGATGCACAAGAATCCTCTACCAATGACGAATGTTGATGAAAAGGCATTTAGAGATGCTAGATTATGCCATATATGCCAAAAACCCTTCACCACTAAGGACAAGAAGGTCAGAGATCATTGTCATCTCACTGGAAGGTAAGATTGCTCTTTTTAATAATAATATTTCTTATACAAAAAGCAATAACAGACAATTTTTTTCTAGATACCGAGGTGCAGCCCATAATAGTTGCAACCTCAACTACCAGGACTCGAGGATAATTCCAGTCGTTTTTCACAACCTAAGTGGATACGACACACATCTATTCATCAAGGAGCTTGCCAATACCTTCAAAGGCACGATAAATTTGATTCCTGAGAATAAGAAAAAATACATCTCCTTCACAAAGACAGTGGATGGTAGCATCATTAGTTTCCGATTCATCGACTCTTTTCGATTTATGCCATCTTCACTGGATAAATTGGCGTCGTACTTGGAAAACCTGGACCTTGTGGAGAGAGAGTTTCAAAATGAATATTCTCCAATGCAAATTGAGCTGCTCAAGCGAAAAGGAGTGTTTCCATACGATTACATTTCTTCTTTGAGCAAACTTGATGTTACAACATTGCCTGGGAAAGACTCTTTCTGCAGTAAGTTGTACGATAGCAACATAAATGATGATGAGTACAACCACGCTCAAAAAGTTTGGATGAGTTTCAATGTTAAAACCTTGGGCGAGTACTCAAACATCTATTTGAAGACTGATGTGCTCTTGTTGGCAAATGTTTTCGAAGATTTTCGAAACAACTGTATGGAAGCCTACGACTTGGATCCTGCTCACTATTATACTACTCCTGGTCTAACATGGGATGCCATGCTAAAGTATACTCAGGTACTTCTTATTATTTTCTTTAATTTAAATTTACATTTCGATATTTATAACTAATTTTTTTTCTCTTACAGATCAAACTGGAACTATTGACTGACATCGATATGTTGCTTTTTGTTGAGCGAGGTATTCGAGGCGGAGTTAGCCAACGCTCCAACAGATATGCCAAGGCAAATAATCATTACATGAGAGAAGATCACCATCCGGAACAAGAGTCGAAGTACATCATGTACTACGATATAAATAACTCATATGGATGGGCAATGGCTCAATCTCTCCCATACGGTGGATTCAAATGGGTTGGGGATGTGAGTGACACTAACTTCTTCATGGCTGCTGATGACAGCTCTACTGGATATATCCTCGAAGTTGACCTTGAATACCCCAAGGAAATTCATGATACGCACAAGGATCTACCTTTCTGCCCTGAACATCAAGCACCACCAGGCACAAAGCAAGAAAAACTATTAACAACACTTCACAATAAAGAGCGTTATGTAATACATTACGTTGCTCTGAAACAAGCTTTACAACATGGTCTTCATCTAAAGAAGATATACAGAGCATTACAATTTAATCAGAAACCATGGTTGAAGCCATACATTGATCTCAACAGTGAGAAACGAAAAAAATGCAAAGAATGAGTTTGAAAAGATGTTGTTCAAACTTTTCAATAACGCAGTGTATGGTAAAATCATGGAAAATGAGCGTAAGAGAGTGTATGTCAAGTTGGTTGATCGTTGGGAGGAGCGGTATGGTGCTGAGATGTACATTGCTCAACCGAACTTTCATGGCTGTGCAGTATTCGATGAGAATCTTGTAGCCATCCAACTTGCTCGCATAAAGATTAAGATTTGTAAACCAATCTACATTGGTCTCTCTGTGTTAGACTTGTCAAAGACATTGATATACCGCTTTCACTATGAGTATATGCAAGATCGAGTTGGAGACAAGTCTAAACTTCTATATACAGACACAGACAGCCTTGTCTATGAAATTAGAGGAGTGAACATGTATGAGCTCATGAAGGCTGACCTCAACGAGTTCGGCACCTCTGATTACCCTCCCAATAACAAGTTCAACATTCCACTAGTGAACAAGAAAAAAGTTGGTCCCATGAAAGATGAGGCCAATGGAAAAATTATAACTGAGTTTGTGGGTCTCAGGAGTAAAATTTACTCTGTGAGGATACATGGCTCCAACACCATCAAAAAAGCAAAAGGAGTGAAAACGACAGTTGTTAAATCAACAATTACCTTTGAAGACTATCTCCCCTGTTTGCTAAATAACACCACCAAGACGTGTGAGCAAAACAACATCCGCAGCAGGCTCCACGTCCTACTTACGGAAAAGCAGAGAAAGATAGGTTTGAGCCCCCATGATAACAAAAGATGTCTGCTACCAAATCAGACAGACACCTTACCATGGGGGCACTACTCATGTGATGAGATGTTGGAGGAAGAGGAGGAGCCACCAAGAAAGAGGTTAAGAATCACCAATTAATCAAAGTGTTGCTCCACTCATCAATTATTTTTAGTATTAGATTTGTAAATATTGTAAAAAGAAAATTAAGTTTGTAAATAGAATAAAGAAGTAAACGGGGTGGTGGCATTACTTGGTGTACCTCACAGGTGAGAGCGATGGTTGGAGCTCTCTCCACTTCTTTAAAAAAAAAAATTTTTTAGATATGTATTACATATATTTATTTTTTCTAAATGAATGAATAAACCACGTTTTTTTATAAAATATACAAATTTATTTATTTTTTATTTTCAAAAAATATACAACTTTATAAATTATTTTTATCAATCCAACTATTGTATGAGCTATCAAATCCAAGCCACTTAACCTAAATTTGATTACCACGTCTCTTCAATATTTTTTCCACTAAGTAAACGTCAGGATACTTGGCCTTTGATAACTCTTGCTCATAGAAACCTCCTGAGATTGGTTTATCTCTGTAATCCTTCAAATGGTAAGTTGTTGGGTTTGTAGATGCTACACGTGTTATTGTAAATATTTCAGTTATCCAATTCGGTGTGTAACACTTTTCGAAAGCATGCTTCATTCTACTTACACGAACCTTGTCTCCAACCTTGAATTTTGAATTCTTCTTTATTGGTTTACGTTCCTGTATAAACTTCTGCAAAACTTGGCTCGTATTAATAGTTTTGAATTTTTAATTGGACTTCAACGAACAAATCTCTTATGCGTTAATCGAATGTCTATTCGCAAATTGAGAAAGGTAGCTTTTGTTTAAGCTTCCTCCTCTCTCGATAAGAATTTTTTGACAAACGGCGACACACATAAGAGAAAAATTTTTTTTAAAATGAATAACTATTAATTTCGGAATAAAATATAATATCGGGGAGTTTCGTCCTTGTCGTGCTTGGTGGACTCGTCAGGAAGACCCAAGTAGACATATCTTCGACTCCAAAATAATGAAGTTACTGTGAATTCTTATAGTGTGTAAGTTGTAATTTTATATGTGGATTTGAAAAATTGGTTGCGATCTAGTGTTAAAAGGTTGGAACTAATATTATACAAGGGAAGGCATTTTAGTGTCCGAATGCCATTTGATTCTAAATATGTTGTAAGCGCTCGTGGTGCTATCTTAATAGTTTTGAATTTTTAATCGGACTTCAACGAGCAAATCTCTTATGCGTTAGTCGAATGTCTATTCTCAAATCGAGAAAGGTAGCTTTTGTTTAAGCTTCCTCCTCTCTCGATAAGAATTTTTTGACAAACGGCGACACACTTGTGTCTTCCTGACGAGTCCACCAAGCACGACAAGGACGAAACTTCCCGATATTATATTTTATTCCGAAATTAATAGTTATTCATTTTAAAAAAAATTTTTCTCTTATGTGTGTCGCCGTTTGTCAAAAAATTCTTATCGAGAGAGGAGGAAGCTTAAACAAAAGCTACCTTTCTCGATTTGAGAATAGACATTCGACTAACGCATAAGAGATTTGCTCGTTGAAGTCCGATTAAAAATTCAAAACTATTAAGATATCACCACGAGCGCTTACAACATATTTAGAATCAAATGGCATTCGGACACTAAAATGCCTTTCCTTGTATAATCTTAGTTCCAACCTTTTAACACTAGATGACAACCAATTTTTCAAATCCACATATAAAATTACAACTTACACACTATAAGAATTCACAGTAATTTCATTATTTTGGAGTCGAAGATATGTCTACTTGGGTCTAACCTGACGAGTCCACCAAGCACGACAAGGACGAAACTCCCCGATATTATATTTTATTCCGAAATTAATAGTTATTCATTTTAAAAAAAATTTTTCTCTTATGGGTGTCGCCGTTTCTCAAAAAATTCTTATCGAGAGAGGAGGAAGCTTTAACAAAAGCTACCTTTCTCGATTTGAGCATAGACATTCGACTAACGCATAAGAGATTTGCTCGTTGAAGTCCGATTAAAAATTCAAAACTATTAAGATAGCACCACGAGCGCTTACAACATATTTAGAATTGGCTCGTATTAGTTTTTGTAACATCTTTGGATTTCATACCAATAGTTTTCTATTATTGTATGATGCAATCAGTTCAGGTAAGATATCTATCCATTTGTAGTTTCCACGAAGACTAAATTTCTTCCACATGGCATTTTTGAGAGTACGATTAAAACGTTCACAAATAGATGCTTTGAGATTACTGTAGGTAGAGTAAAGATTAATTTTATACTTTTGCATAAAACTCTCAAACTTTGCATTGTAAAACTCTTTACCTCGATCAGTATGTAGATTCTTAGGCTTTCGACCTTCTATCAAGATTGATTTCATGGCGTTTGAAACATTTTCTCCAGTTTTATTCTGTATTGGTATGACCCAAGCAAACTTTGAGAAAACATCAATAACTGTAAGCAGGTATTTGTAACCTTTGTTCTCTCGCGAGTATGGTTGCATCTCTACGAGATCAGCTTGCCATGTCTCATCCAAACCTCGTATGTCATACTTTCTACGAGGATAATTTCTCCTTGCAGGTTTGCGAAGTTCCTCAACCAATCTTTCATGTTCCATGCTTGTAGAATTAATGATTGATTAGTGGTGCCATAGCCTCTTTTATAGTCAAAATATCATCCTTGATTTTGTTAAATTCAATATCACTTTCATCTCTGTGGTTTTCTACTATTATATCCAAGTCATCTAGACTACTTCTAAGTCTTGTAGTTATATCAATCATTCCTCGAATTTCTATTTGAATAATTTTTCGTAAAGTCTCTAAATTTACAACATCTTTTGGTTGTTGAGGATCGGCAACATTGCATAATTTTTTATTTTCCATATCATACTGGCCATCGATAGTGAGTTTGTAGCCAATTCCAGGTGGACCTCGACTACCTTTAGCTTGGTTTAGATTATGTCCAAACACGTCGACACTCATGATGAGAATAATAATGAACTATCGAAACGTCTCAGTACATATAGCCTACTTCACGTAGCTCTTGTATTATCGAGTGAATCTCATTGGTATGACTATGATTCCCTGCAGATCACTCAGCGATAAGTAAGCGAAGTCGTTCAACCAATTCGTTTGGATCATCCCAGTAAACATAGTCCATTCTACTCATATGTCGTCTGGCGACTTTATATTTAGGTAAAGATCCACCGGACTTATTTTTTGTGAGCTTGAACATTGGAGCCATATACTTAATAAACTTTTTACTATTGTAAGCCTTAATAGCTTCATTTGGTTGATCTGTTTTTTGTGTACACTTGATATTTCCAAAATTTTGCGATAATTGCTCAAATCTGCTTTCTTTACATATTCTGAATTGGGATTCTTCATAATAAGTAACTCCATGAGACCTTTGGTTTTGAGAAAAGTTGCTTCATCCACCCTCACATTGTTTTTATCAAAAGTAAGCAATGAATTACCGATAGAATAACTATCATTATTCTTACGTACACCATAAAGTCGATCTAAATCCTCTGATTTAAACTCAAATAATTGAAGATATCCATCCTCACTATCACTAGTGTTCAAACTCTCATTGAGTATTGTTTTATCTTCATCCTGGCTGGCAGCAGTTTCAAAGTCTCCTTCATTATCCTCACTGGAGTTGTCATTGAAAACTTTGCTTTGTTCGTTAATATCGGAAAGTTCTGGAACCAACTTCGTTTGGTGGTTTTTCTTTGTCTCGATTACAAGTTTTTCAAGAGGATCGACGATAGCTTTGAATGTTTCATGAAGCATCTTTTCTACATTCTCTTTACCAAATTTTATCAATCTATATTTATGTTTGATGGCGTTTCGTGCTTGCACGAGCTGCCTCAATACATTTTTCTCTCTTTAGAAATCGGCCATCATTGTGTTAATGTTTTAACTTGACTGATGATATTATTTTACTTTGCAGCTATATTTATAGCAAAACAGTCAAAACCCTTTCGATATCTCCCATTATTAATGTTTCTATCTTTATAAATGGTAAGAAATCCATTACTATCATCTCTCCAACACTTGGAACATAAGTCTTTGAATTGGATATAAGTCATGTCAGTGTTTACATGTTCTGCATAAGTATGTTTTAAGTTAACATCATCTTGACGAAATAGAACTAAAAAATTAACATTATCTCTTACAAGGTGTTTAGGTATATGAGCATATGTTTGACATAGATAAAAACAATCAACCTTTTTATGTCTACCCATGCAAAAGAAGGCTCGTACATTGTCTTGCTTCTCACAAGCAATATCATCAAAGACCATAATGAATTGGGGAGAGTGTGCTCTGGATCTACAACTGTATCATGCTCGCTGAATGGAAAATATTGTATATCATCTATAGGTTCCAATAATTCCTGAAGCAATTTATATTTTGCTTGATTTAAAGATTTTGAATAAATATATACATTCTCGAATCTTACACCATTGGGATGTGTGATGAGAGCTAGAAGGCTATTAGTCTTACCACAATTAGATGGACCACAGAAAACAGCACGTATACTATCAGGTAATAAATCACCATGTCGTCTTAGCTGTCTGTCTTGTTCAACAAAAGCATCGAAATTAGCTATTGGAAGCTTTGCAGATTGCTCTTTGAAATTCATTGTGTACATCACAACGTTCAGAACATGAATTGATGAAAAAGTATAAATATAGCTTCTTTATATAGTTTTATGCATCAGTCTCATGCTAGACTTTGAACGACAATGATAATATACGCACGAAAAAGAGGTCGTGGATTGGTCAACAATCTCATAAACAGACTTCCTTTTGAACTTCATATACCTGGCTATCAATACTGTGGTCTTGGTACAAAATTAGCTAAACGTTTAGCTCGTGGAGATCCAGGCATCAATCCTCTTGATTCAGCTTGCAAAGAATATGATATAGCCTATTCGAAACATCGTGAACACATTCAAGTGAGGAACGAAGCCGATAAAATTTTAGCTGAGAAAGCTTGAAATCGCGTTAAATCAAAAGATGCTGATTTTGGCGAAAAGGCTGCTGCATACGCTGTGACTAATACTATGAAATTAAAATCTAGATTCGATATGGGTTTAAAGCGAAAGAAGAAGGCTACGCTAAGCAGTCTAATTCGAGCTGCTCATAAATTAGCAATAAAAGGTAAATGCAGTAAGAGTGTTATCGGTACAACTTTGGATAGAGTGAGAGAAGTGGTAAAAGAAGTTGGTGGTAAGGAGAACATACAAATTCCTAGAGTCTTACCTATTCCAAAAACGGATGGTATACTACCTCTCATACCACTGTTTGCAGGATTATGTGCCGTTGTTGCTCTTGCAGGTGGAGCTTCTGGTATAGCAAAAGCTGTAAACGATTCCAGAGCTGCTAAGCAGCAGTTGGAAGAAAATAAAAGATATAATAAGACTATAGAGTCCATCGCAATGGGTAAAGGTTTATATCTCAAACCATACAAGCATGGTTTCGGACTCTACCTCAAACCTTGAAAAGGAGAATGATTAACAAAAAAAAACTTCTTGCAAGTAATTTTACCTAGAGAGCTCTCACAGATTATGATTTACTTAAATATGCAAAAATCTTTAAAATTCCATATTTTCGTGATGTTTTTATGCGTAATGCTTTACCAGTTGGTGGACCAAAATATAATGAATCTGCTATTGTTAATCTAGACGATGTAAGTGGTTCTGGAACACATTGGGTAGCCTATAGTAAAAGAGGGAACAATGTTGTATACTTTGACAGTTTTGGTGATCTGCAGCCGCCATTGGACTTGATGTTGTATCTAGATGTAGAAGAAGTTCAGTATGATTATACTGAACTTCTTCTACATCTAGATACAACATCAAGTCCAATGGCGGCTGCAGATCACCAAAACTGTCAAAGTATACAACATTGTTCCCTCTTTTACTATAGGCTACCCAATGTGTTCCAGAACCACTTACATCGTCTAGATTAACAATAGCAGATTCATTATATTTTGGTCCACCAACTGGTAAAGCATTACGCATAAAAACATCACGAAAATATGGAATTTTAAAGATTTTTGCATATTTAAGTAAATCATAATCTGTGAGAGCTCTCTAGGTAAAATTACTTGCAAGAAGTTTATGAGAGATATCAAGAATTTGATACTTACGTTTGTGGACATCATTGTTTACAATTTTTATCTGAGGCTATATAAGGAATAGAAAATCTATAAAAATTCATTCATGTTTGAATAGTCATAATGGCACAATCACTCACACTTACCCTTTCGGGTACTTCATAAGTTTTAGAAGCAAACTACTTTCCAACTATAGAGCTTTCGTCTGACAAAAATTATGTTCTAGGTTTGGCCGAATTGCTTACTTTTAACTCTATACCCAATATAGACAAAAGTAATAATAAGTTTTATGTTGGTGAAAAGATAATTAACATACCCATTGGTAGTTATGAGATTGAGGATATATACATAAACATCTTAACAAAAGGTTGGCTAAAGAAAATATAGATATTAGTATCAAATCGAACACTAATACTCTTCGCAGTTCTATCAAGTGCAGTCAACAAATTGATTTTAGATCGGAAGATTCCATTGTTCATCTGCTAGGTTTCAATCTACGTGTGCTTGAACCTAACCTAACTCATAACTCGGATCAACCAGTGGCCATTTTGAAAATCAATGCTTTGAGAATCGAGTGCAACATCACCGCTGGAACCTATATAAACTGGCAACGCGCACATATAATTCATGAGTTCTTCCTACTGCACCATCAGGATATAAGATTGTTGAGGTTCCCTCACAGGTTATTTACCTACCAGTTACAGTAAAGTGTATAGATCATTTACAAATACGCATAGTAGATCAAGACGGTCATTTGGTTAATTTTCGAGGAGAAATTATCACTGCTAGATTACATATTAAACAGTTGTAACAAAATGGGGATTGTGTATAATACTTCATCACGCAAAGAGTATATAAGCAGCGAAGTATACGCTCCAAGCATAAGTTATCGACGTGCAATCAAAACACTAACACGGCAAAACATACAATTCCTAAGAAAAATCGGCTTAAGAGTTCGAAGTGGTGGAAAATAACTTGCATCATCTTTTGTTGTTTTCAAAGAAATGGAAGACATTCTAAAAATACAGTCGCCTGTCATCTTCGATGAGTCAGTGGCACACTATGAGGTTCGTGCTCATCAACCGAATACAGCATCAGCATTCAACAATAGTGATGAGATCCGTATATCCATTCAACATCAAGACTTATGTCTTCTACCATCTCGGAGCTTATTACGCGTGTGTGGTAAATTGGTTAAAAACGATAACACACCAGTTTAGAATACAAAGTTCGTGAACAATGCTATCTGTCACTTATTCGAGGAAATCAGATATGAGTTGAACGCCATTGAAATCGATAAATGTAAAAATGTTGGTTTAACCACTCTCATGAAAGGTTGGCTTTTACTCAATCCAAATCAGAGTTCAATGATTGAAAACGCCGACTGGATCGATATGCAAGAGACCGAGCGTAAAATAAACAATGATGATGGTTACTTTGAAGTTGTCATTCCTCTCAGTATGATTCTGAGTTTCGCCGAGGATTACCGTAAGATTGTAGTGAATGCAAAACATGAGCTTATTCTCGTTAGATCACGAAACGATACAAGTGCTGTAGTACAGACAGGTATAGGGGAGGAGCAAGCACGAAGATTAGAAACTTTTATATAGTTTTATTAAGGATCGAGTGGCTTATGCCCTATGTAGTAGCATCGGATTCTTACAAGATTCGGTTGTTAGATCATGTGGGGAAAGATCGAGCTATATCCATGAGTTTTCGTACTTGGGAGCTGTATGAATATCCGCTACTGCCGAACACTACTACACATGTCTGGACTGTTAAAACATCCAACCAGTTAGAGAAGTCTCACTTCATTATTCTTGGCTTTCAGACCAATCGAAAGGGGGTGAGAGAAGCTAATGCCAGTCGTTTTGATCACTGTAATATCAGGAATGTTAAGCTCTTTCTCAACTCACAGCATTATCCAGATGGAAATCTCAACCTAGACATCAATCGTAATCAATATGCTCTTCTCTACGATATGTACGTTAATTTTCAAGCTTCTTACTATGAAAAAAATCCTGAGCCATTGCTCAACAAGACGGACTTTATCAATCACATCCCGCTCATAGTTATCGACTGTTCTAAACAAAATGAGTCTATGAAGAGCGCTCCTGTAGATGTTCGTCTTGAATTTGAGGCTCACGATAACTTTCCAGCTGGAACATCAGTCTACTGCTTGATTTTACATGATCGTATCGTTCAGTATAATCCCGTCAGTGGGGATGTAAAGAAGCTTGTTTAGAGAGGTGGGCAGCCAATCAGGGCTCGGGTGTCGGCTCGGGCAACCAATCACAGCTGTTGCGGTGGCGGCGGCTCGCGAACGGTGGTGGGGGAATGTGTATAAAATGAAGTCTTGATCATGAGGAGCTCATTCTTCTGCCACGACTAGACTGAAATGGGTCAAAGCGTAGTAAAACTTCCTCCTGGCTTAGAAAGTTAGAAGACTGAGAAGAATACCAATTCAAATTGGAAAGAATATCCTCAAAAATATTCAACTAATACACACAATCTACCTGAGACAAAGGGGTATAAGAGATTTAGGTGAGATGGAGTATGCTGTGGATATGCAAGGCTTCAAACAGCCAGGGAACGACTTCATCTTGAAGGAATTGGCTATACTCTGTCTTACAGATAATAGTGAGCCCTTGGTACGTCTTTTCAAAGAACCGTTTCCATGGAAGAGACTTACAGATAAGTATTGAGAAGAGAATCTATGATTGGAGCGTCACTACCATGGAATACCATGGTCATCAGGTGATTTTGATTATACCCTCATCGGTATCATTATTCGTGAGACTCTCAAAGATGCTACTAGAATTATTGTGAAAAATCAAGTAATACAACAATGAATGCAAAGGTGGAGTTTTCAACAGATTGTTAACTTGGAAGAGTGGGGTTATCCAGCTAAGGATTTACCAAGAAACGTCACTATATGCACCAATCACAATGAAAAATATAAGGCTACATGTGCTCTACACAATGTTAAACAAATGAAGACGTTCTACTTTGATGACATTTTTATGGATTGGGAAGAAGTCTCAGAGACTGTTAATTTTCAATAGATACATGTAAGAGAGGTTGACTTTGGAGGGGTATTAATTAAATGGTGTACCTCACAGTAGGCGATGGTTGGGGCCTACATCCCTCCTCTCTTACAAATTAATTTGTCGATCATTTGATCGAAACGAGTTTAGATGTGCACGGCGGCCTCCATGCCGCTGACAGCTGAACGCTCGCAGCGCTATAGCTGGCCGCCAACCGCAGGCCACTCGCAGCGCCACAGCTGGCCGCAGGATGCTCTATGGGTTATCTAAGCTCCTACAACTCTAGAAACCCTGTGAGGGTGCTGGGCCACTTGGGTTAACTAGCCTCCTACAACTCTAGAAACCCTGTGGGGTTCTGGGCCACTTGGGTTAAGGCACCTCGTGCAATTCTGGAACGCATGTTCCAGAAACCCCAGTGGTGGTTCTGGAACACTTGGGTTAACGCACCTCGTGCAATTCTGGAACACCATGTTCCAGAAACCCCAGTGGTAGTTCTGGAACACCTGGAATTCTAGGAAGCGTTCCAGAACCGCCACTGTTTACCTACTAGCTTAATTTATTATTAATTCATAATTAGGTATCGCTTATTGTGTAAGTCTAATATTATTGAAAATAGATATATATAATGTTCCATTTGATGCTCTAACAAAATTCAGTGGTACGGTCCATGCCATAAGATGTATGAATAATATTCAGTTTCATTAATCACGTTATCAAAAACTGAAATTCTGGATTTTTCTTGGTATTTCAAAAAATTGTAACTTTTTTCCCTTTGCTCGGCCAGTATTGATCAAAAAAGCATTTTGAAGGGTTTTCAAAGAAGAATACAAAAACATTTTGTCGAATAAAAAATATTTGGCCGCAGCCTCAATATCCTTCGATGAAGGTATACTAAGAAGCAGCCAATCAGAGACTTTCAAAAAGGGTCATAAAATAAATGCTGGCATATTCTACAGAAAAAATGGAAACTTTTTGCCAATCAATGTTCTATACAAAAAGTTTCAAAATTTTGAGTTAAAAAATGAATAAACTTGGATTTTAACCAAAAATTGAAAAAAAATGAATTTTCAATCTTGCATAGCTTTTTTATATTTGCAAATATCGACCTAAAATTTGAGGAACATTTTTTTTCTCATAAAAAACTAAAAGAAAACGAGTTTTGAGCGATTTTAAAATTTTGAGCTGCTGACTTCACCTGAAATATCCCATATATAAATATATATATTTTATGGTATGCGCATGCCTGTTGGACGAACTGTCTGCTACTCTATATATATTATATACATATATTATAGATATATATTATTATCTATTTATATTAATTAAGTATATACATCGTCATAAGATGAAAATTTTTTATCATTGACAAGTATATCATGATGATAGTTGGTGTATAAATTATTATTTCATTTTGAATTTTGGAGTTAATTTGGAAAAGTATAACCTATATAAGCATATGTGACAATCAATGGGCAATAGCAATATTATAATCAGATAAGTAGTAAACTTTTATTATAAAATTATAAATCTCAATAATGTATATAAGTATTGTTACTTTCTGAAATCTTGTTTTTATTTTACAGATTATATCAGAAAATGTAAGTATATTATATTTTATATTACCAAGTAAATACATAGATCATTGTTTAAAAAATACTTTTTAACAAAGAAGCGTTTATTAATAATTATTATTATTATTTTTTTAATTATACAAGTTTATCAAAATCATTGAATAGGCTAACGAAATCTTGTGTATATCAATGTGAATCTCAAGAAATTTTTAAATCTTCAAGTGAATTGGAAAAAATCTATAAGGACTATATTAGAAGATAATGGTGGACAATAATATGCATTTTGTACAGTTATCTTTACTGCAAAGTGTTACATCCAGTAAAATAAATCTTTGGGCTTTTCTGTCAACGGATAGTTGATACAGAGTATAAATTTTCATTAGGAAATCAGATAATCGGAACCAGAATGAATATTACATCAATATGACAAGAATCCCTGCGATGAGTTCATATTCTATGTGCGTAAATGTTGTAAAATAAACAATGGAAATTTTAGTTGGCTCGTTATGAAATGACTTGTTTTTGTAACACAAATACCATGGGCTTTCCAGTAAAATATATTTGTCGGCTTTTATGTTAGTAAGAGTATAGATTCGTTATAATTAGATAAAAGTGTTATTTAATATAAAACATAAATGAAGAAAATAAAAGAAGTAGATAAATAAGCGAATTTACTAAAAAATGTGTTTCAAAATGAATTGATGTATGTCAGTGTATATAAACAGTATATCAGGGAACATCTTGATAGCTTTTGTTTTGCAAGAAATAGACTGTGCAATATCATGAAAACAAGCAGTATAATGTTATGTAACGAAGTTCGAACTTCGCGGGCGAACTATCGCGCACGAACCTTATTCGGAGCATAGCGCGGAAGCGCAGGCGCGGCAAGGAGGGGATCGGCAACGACGCGCGTGCAAGATTCATTCGAGTTTCCGCCTCGCTTGTGCGCGCACGCAAATAGTTTTGCTTTTCTTTCGAAAAGATTCGCTACCCGTTTACGGAAAAGAAGATTTCTGAGTGTCCGCCGCGTGAAGTGTGTGAGTGCGCCTTCCACCCGTCGAGACTTCCACGCGACGAACATACGACTCACTTACGTGGAACTGAGGAGGCATTGCGAGCTCCTCGACACCACCCCTCGGCGGCCACAAGGCGTGGAGAATTAGACAGATCGAAGGAGACAAGGCTACCTTCTCGGACTGTGCGTTTCTCCCCTATCACTACCGATTCACCCTCGTCGTGGGAGAGAGTGAGAGGAGGAACCACGGCGTATATACTGCTCGGTTCCGAGGGTAGCTGATTCCGCCTGCGACTCCAGAGGACTCTTCGCCGTCCTGGTTACGCGCGGCTTATTGTAAAGGTTAGTGCCTGCAGGCCACCGCGTCCGTGCGAATCTCTACCTCGACGCGCGAGGTAGAAAGCGACAGAGACATGTGGTGCACCTCGTCTCCGAGAGTGTGTGTGAACGCGACATCCGCGACGCGTGCGACTCGCGAGGCATTTTGACCTCGCGAGAAATAAACATTGCGGTGTGCCTGTTTCATGTTGGTCATGTTAGCTTCAGTTCTTCCGCTTAAATAAACGTGTCTTTTGTGTTTCGTATTTAAGAGTCCGCGAGTTATTATTTCGCTCCCTTCCCTTCCGCCCGTTATTCCTACAAGTACCTCGGATACCGCCGCCTCCGCGGGATCGCCGATTTCCTCGGCGATCATCTGAGCTCCGGGTACTTGCGCGCTTCTCCCCGTTATCTAGAAGCGCGTAGAGTCACACACGACTACAAATTCCCTGGTAACTTCTGAGTTACCCGGTTGTGACAGATTGAAGGGAACGGCATTCCACCGAGCGTGCGCGAAACCGGCAATTCTCCCCGGACGCCGCTCGAGCCGCAACGTGGGTGATCGTCGTCCTCGACGAACAGCGCCGAGGAAGACTTCGTCGTTGCGGAGCATAGTGAGCGAGAGAGAGAGAGAGAGAGAGCATCAAAGGTAAACTTTCGGCGTTGCCGAAAACTCTCTCGCTCCGAGAAATATTCGCCCTGTTACAGTTATAATCAGATAAGTAGCAAACTTTTATTATAAAGCTATAAATCAATAAAGTTTATAATAAGTATTGCTACTTTGTGAAATCTCCTTTTTATTTTTACAGAATATATCAGAAAATGTAAGGATTATTACCAAATAAATCGATCACTGTTAAAAAATGGTTTTTAACAAAGAAGAGTTCATTAATTAATATTAATTATTCAAGTTCATCGAAAAAGTAGAGTAAGCTAACCGAATCTTCTGTATGTCCATGAGTCTCAAGAAATTTTTAAATCTTCAAGTGGATTGGAAAATAACCTATGTAAGCAGCTGTGAATATCAATGGGCAATAGCAATATATTATAATCAGATCAGTAGCAAACTTTTATTATCAAGTTATAAATCAATAAAGTTTATAATAAGTATTGTTACTTTGTGAAATCTTGTTTTTATTTTCACAGAGTATATCAGAAAATATAAGGATATTACCAAGTAAAAAGATCACTGTTAAAAAATAGTTTTTAACTAAGAATTCATTAATTATTATCTTACAGATATTATACCAGAAGATTTTTTTCGAGTCATTTTGGAAATATGAAGATATATGTAATATAGCCAATAATCTTGAGTTCTAATTGTGTACTGTCTGAAAAATCTAATTTTGAATTAGCAAAAATGAACGAGTGCCCTCATGACCCCGGTGGTTTATTATTAATGAACAAGAAAAAGTTATTTTAATACAAGAACAGACGCTTAAGAATAGAATAATTTATATTAAAGAAGATAGTAAGAATATAGTACTACGCAAGAAAGAAAAACCAAACGAATATTATTATGGAAGAGCAGACAAATACTATTTACGACACAATATTTTTCAAGATGTATCTATATATACTCAACATGAAAATTTTTCATATGAGATATAATTTTAGAAGAATGTTAAAAATTTGTCTTCATATTTGACAGGGCAAATAGAGTACGTGGATGTCAATGAAGAAAATGACAGTTTCATTGCTCTCAATGAATCACACATAAAACAAACAACAACTAAGATGTTTATTTAGACAGTATTATGTTTTGAAGTAAGTTTTCAAAATAAGAAAAGAAAATTGTGATTTTCATGTCTATCTAGTTGAAAATTATATTGATAATAAAAATGTTGTGATTATTAGAAAATGACATCTAATCAGTGTTTTGTGTAATAAATAAAATAAAATACCCGTAAAATGTGTTGCATGAAGTGTTATATCAAATTTTAAAACTTCTACTTAAAATCAGTTTGAAATGTTTTGAAAATAGCTCAAGTATGTATTAATAACCCTGTTGAAAATATCCACGCGGATTTCCACGTGGATAATCCATGTGGATATCCTCGTGGATTTCCACGTGGATTGACATGGATTCCACATGGATTCAAATGGATATCCGCGTGGATCATCCACGCGGATATCCATGATGAAAATCCATGTGGATTATTTGAAATCCATGTGGATTCCGAGAACCAGCCCGATTTGAAAAATCCACGTGGCTTCCAACTAATCCACATGGATGTAGACAATTCGGCTGAAAAAATTCATATGAGACTCACTTGAATCTCACGTGATTCTCAGGTGAGTCATGCCAAATTCTCATGCAAGTCTCATGCGAGTCTCATGTTTCCACTAACAATATTAAATGAATTAATACTATTTTTTACTGTAATTAATTGTTTAAATTAATTTAATCGTTTTAATTTATTTTCTAATATGAAACTAGAGATGTAAATAAAACAAACTGAAAAAATTAAACAGATGTATATATTTTTAAATGTTTTATTTTATAAAAGTATAAAAATATGTATTTCGGTACAAATAGTATTTTCGCCACCCTGAATATGGCCAAATAGAGCGTATGCCCTATTGAAAAAATCTTGTGATCAATTACATGATTTTTTCCAAAATCCGGGAATATGCTCTGCTTGATATATAACTCAATTTATTTATTATTTAGCAGTTTAATACTGCTTATAAATGAAGAATAACAGTTTAATAAAACTTTGAACGATAATATATTATCGTGCAAATGTTTCATTAGAATGTTAGTATAATTATTTGCAAGTATTACATTTTAAAAAATAATCAATTTAATTAAAAATATAGAATTAACTTTATTATTATAACAATTGTAATGTACCGATACAACTGTAAGTAAATAATAGAGACATGTAACACACCTACAACATTAGAATAATTTTATTGATCATATTTTGCTTAATGTGGAAAAAGAAGAAACGATGTTCAACGAGCCTCGTGCTCACGCTCTCGACGCCGACCCGTGATAGCAAATTCACACGAGGCCGGCGCCGAGCGCGCCTACGTGTACTCGATATTAGTAGATACCGCAAGAACAGTCACGATGGCGACGGCGACATGGCGCGCGAGGAGGCGACGTCTTGGCGATGTTGTCCCCGTTGACAGAACTCAGCTGAAATTTTGCGTCAAACCTCATATAACAGAACAAAGTCGAAAGTATCTTTCAAATTTGTGTCCTGACTGGTCTTGGTGAATTCACATATAGTTATAAAAGCACTTCACATATAAAAGAGTATTGACATGTAGATGACTTTATTAATATTGTGGATAGTTTATAAATTTTAATCCATTTTTAAATAAATTGTTTGCACATTCATTATTTTATTTCATATAATTGAGGTTTTTTGTCCACCACTCACTGTTATAGTCTAATATACATTTTAAAATATTTTAAATTATATATTTATTCATTTTGTTATTTTGTTATAGGCACATCTCCTTTGAGATCCACAATTCAGTTGTTCGTTGATAGATTTAAGACTTGGGTGGCTTTAGCGTAAGTAATATATTTGGACCCAATGAACTAAATAATATTGTAGATCTCTTATACAAGAGGACCAAAATCAACTTTAATGCAAACTGTAGCTAAAGAGACCAAGTACCTATAAGCATACAAAATTTTCTAATTACATAGAATATTTTATATACTCATGGCTACGTAGTGCTTTTAGTTACAACTTTTATTAGTCGATAAGTCACTTATGGGCTGGGTGACTTTATCGCAGGAAATATTGGGATCATATGGACAAAATACCTTGATCATATTTGACTATAACAGTTATGACATGTACATATTACTTTTACAAATAAAATTTTCATTTAACATGAAATTTTTACAAAATCATACTTACATTTTTTTTTTATTTTAAAATAATGTTTTAATAAAATACTTCACCATTATGGTCACAAAGAATCATATCACATATGATGCCATTAGGTCCATCGGGTTCTAATATATCCAGCGGTAAAGTCACTCATCCTATATTAAGTACTTATAAATGTGGATTTTTTATAATTAATTATGGTATTAATTTATTTATATTAGGACTAGTTCTATGTATAAATGAATAATGTGAAAGAGTTTAAATTATACGATGACTCATATTAAATAGTATTGACATGTGCGTAGCTCGGACTGTACTTTCTTTAATGTTATATTTATACTTATTCGCAAGTATTTTATACATAATACTATATAAGTTATTGTTATAAAATTTACAGCTAAAGAAGAAACCCATGCTTTATTGTTTAATGCTTCTTAAGTACTCATAAATGTAGATTTTTTATAATAAATTATGATATTAATTTATCTATATTATGAGCAGTTCTATTTATAAATGAATAACGTGAAAGAGTTAAAATTATATAATTACTCATATTAAATAGTATTGACATGTGCGTAGCTTGGACTGTACTTTCTTTAATGTTATATTTATACTTATTCGCAAGTATTTGATATATAACTCTATACAATTTCCAATAAAAGAAGAAACCCACACATTATTGCTAAATGATACTTAATCATTAAAGTATATAGTTTTACAGCTTGTTTATTAAATGCAGCAATACATTAAAAACAATATTATTTTCATAGGCAGTTTACAAACTGTAAGCTCTATTTTATTGATTAAATAGCATTTAGCAATAATGTATTGGAGACAGGCCAGAATAAAAAATACATGAAAGTCTAAGGCCTTACCTAGATATAAACCTGAAGAACATAATAAGCGCGAAGGTGGCAACTAGACTTAACCTATAGGCAACGTCTGCGAGAAACTCGGCATGGCAACAGAGATGACAGCAAGGCCAGCAGCATGTCTTTCTTAAAGGAGCCACAATGAACCCTCTTTCACGTCATTAATCGTTACTCGTAACCCATGAACACGAGAGCGCAAGTTGCAACACGTTGTTTGATGACTACAGCGCCCACATGTGTTTATTGAGAGTTTGAGAACTAGAGAGAGAGAGAGAGGAAGAGAAGAGAGAGGGACGCCTGTACGGAAATGCATGTGCGCGACAGTCATAATCAAATGCCGCGTGTTGCAACCGGTGCTTACGCTTCAAGAGTTATGACGACAGAAGTCCGAACGTGAGAGAGAGGGTTCATTGTGGCTTCTTGAAGAAAGACCTGCTGCTGTCCATGCTGTAATCTCTGAGGTCATGCTGAGTTTCTCGCAGACGTTGCCTCTGGTTGCCTATAGGTTAAGTCTAGCCGTCACCTTCACGCTTATTATATTCTCCATCTTTATATCTAGGTAAGGCCTTAAACTTTCATGTTTTTTTATTCTATCCTGTCTCCAATACATTATTGCTAAATGCTATTTAATCATTAAAATAGAGCTTACAGTTTGTAAAAGGTTATATGTTATGAATATAATATTGTTTTTAATGTATTGCTGCATTTAATAAACAAGCTGTAAAACAATATACTTTAATGAACAAGTATCATTTGGCAATAATTTCTTTCTTGGCAATAGTTTACTTCTTTTGTTGGAAATTGTATAGAGTTATATATAAAATACTTGCAAATAAACATAAATATAACTTTAAAGAAAGTACAGTCCAAGCTACGCACATGTCAATACTATTTAATATGAGTAATTATATAATTTTAACTCTTTCACATTATTCATTTATAAATAGAACTGGTCATAATATAGATAAATTAATACCATAATTTATTATAAAAAATCCACATTTATGAGTACTTAAGAAGCATTAAACAATAATGCATGGGTTTCTTCTTTAGCTGTAAATTTTATAACAATAACTTATATAGTATTATGTATAAAATACTTGCGAATAAGTATAAATATAACATTAAAGAAAGTACAGTCCAAGCTACGCACATGTCAATACTATTTAATATGAGTCATCGTATAATTTAAACTCTTTCACATTATTCATTTATACATAGAACGAGTCCTAATATAAATAAATTAATACCATAATTGGTTATAAAAAGTCCACATTTATAAGTACTTAATATAGGATGAGTGACTTTACCGCTGGATATATTAGAACCCGATGGACCTAATAGCATCATATGTGATATGATTCTTTGTGACCATAATGGTGAAGTATTTTATTAAAACATTAGTTTAAAATAAAAGAAAATGTAAGTATGATTTTGTAAAAATGTCATGTTAAATAAAAATTTTATTTGTAAAAATAATACATACATGTCATAACTGTTATAGTCAAATATGATCAAGGTATTTTGTCCATATAATCCCAATATTTCCTGCGATAAAGTCACCCAGCCCATAAGTGACTTATCGACTAATAAAAGTTGTAACTAAAGGCACTACGTAGCCATGAGTATATAAAATATTCTATGTAATTAGAAAATTTTGTATGCTTATATTATAGGTACTTGGTCTCTTTAGCTACAGTTTGCACATGATTAAAGTTGATTTTGGTCATCTTGTATAAGAGATCTACAATATTATTTAGTTCATTGGGTCCAAATATATTTCTTACGCTAAAGCCACCCAAGTCTTAAATCTATCAACGAACAACTGAATTGTGGATCTCAAAGGAGATGTGCCTATAACAAAATAACAAAATGAATAAATATATAATTTAAAATATTTTAAAATGTATATTAGACTATAACAGTGAGTGGTGGACAAAAAACCTCAATTATATGAAATAAAATAATGAATGTGCAAACAATTTATTTAAAAATGGATTAAAATTTATAAACTATCCACAATATTAATAAAGTCATCTACATGTCAATACTCTTTTATATGTGAAGTGCTTTTATAACTATATGTGAATTCACCAAGACCAGTCAGGACACAAATTTGAAAGATACTTTCGACTTTGTTCTGTTATATGAGGTTTGACGCAAAATTTCAGCTGAGTTCTGTCAACGGGGACAACATCGCCAAGACGTCGCCTCCTCGCGCGCCATGTCGCCGTCGCCATCGTGACTGTTCTTGCGGTATCTACTAATATCGAGTACACGTGGGCGCGCTCGGCGCCGGCCTTGTGTGAATTTGCTATCACGGGTCAACGTCGAGAGCGCGAGCACAAGGCTCGTTGAACATCGTTTCTTCTTTTTCCACATTAAACAGAATATCATCAATAACATTATTCTAATGTTGCAGGTATGTTACATGTCTCTATTATTTACTTACAGTTGTATCGGTACATTACAATTGTTATAATAATAAAGTTAATTCTATATTTTTAATTAAATTGATTATTTTTTAAAATGTAATACTTGCAAATAATTATACTAACATTCTAATGAAACATTTGCACGATAATATATTATCGTTCAAAGTTTCATTAAACTGTTATTCTTCATTTATAAGCAGTATTAAACTGCTAAATAATAAATAAATTGAGTTATATATCAAGCAGAGCATATTCCCGGATTTTGGAAAAAATCATGTAATTGATCACAAGATTTTTTTCAATAGGGCATACGCTCTATTTGGCCATATTCAGGGTGGCGAAAATACTATTTGTACCGAAATACATATTTTTATACTTTTATAAAATAAAACATTTAAAAATATATACATCTGTTTAATTTTTTCAGTTTGTTTTATTTACATCTCTAGTTTCATATTAGAAAATAAATTAAAACGATTAAATTAATTTAAACAATTAATTACAGTAAAAAATAGTATTAATTCATTTAATATTGTTAGTGAAAACATGAGACTCGCATGAGACTTACATGAGAATTTGGCATGACTCACCTGAGAATCACGTGAGATTCAAGTGAGTCTCATATGAATTTTTTCAGCCGAATTGTCTACATCCATGTGGATTAGTTGGAAGCCACGTGGATTTTTCAAATCGGGCTGGTTCTCGGAATCCACATGGATTTCAAATAATCCACATGGATTTTCATCATGGATATCCGCGTGGATGATCCACGCGGATATCCATTTGAATCCATGTGGAATCCATGTCAATCCACGTGGAAATCCACGAGGATATCCACATGGATTATCCACGTGGAAATCCGCGTGGATATTTTCAACAGGGAAGTAATTAAGTGTTTATGAGGTTCATAAACTTCATAATACGCTTTTGTATAGAAGAAAATATTGCTGAGTGATACACGAGATTATAAATATACAATATAATTTTCAGTGTTTTGTGTAATAATAAATAAAATATAGAATGATGTGTTACATGAAGTATTTATAATCAAATTTTAAAACTTCTATTAAAAATCAGTTTCAAATGTTTTGAGAATAAAACGAGTGTTTATTGAATAATTATGTGTTATGAGGATCATAATTTTCATAATAAGTTTTTGCATAGAAGAAAATATTGCTGGGTGACATGTGAGGTTATAAATATACAATATAATTTATGATACCGATTTGAAATATTGGTCTGAGCCTTGGTTTAAAAAGCATCTGTCATCTTCAAAAAACTTAGTCGATATCAGTGCTGTGCTGTTGTACATATTTATTCAAGTGCCAATAAAAGGATTATACCTAATGAACATGGGAATACTGATAAAAGTAAAAATAATATGTTATTGTGAACATTTCAGCGAATAAAAGTGCTCAGTTAATCTAATATATGATTTCTCACCATGGGAGACATCAAAATGTTTCAGAGTTCTTAGTAAATATTTTTGTAGACAAGATTCATATAATAATTTTAAGAAGTTTTATCTATACAAGAATGTCAAGAAAGCCTTTATTCTCAGTGATTTGTAAACTGGTTGCATTTTTAATATTACAGGATTAGGTGTGGCAATGATTGGTTATTAATTTAAGTAGTTTCAATAATAATTTCAAGAACTTATATTTCTACTATAAAAGAATATCGAGAAAGCTTTTTTCCTCAAATTTTACAAGTCGTGTAGCAATGATGGATTATTAATACAAGTGGTCTAATCTAATCTACTGAAATCTGTGTAAATCCACCCAGATCCAGCTGGATTTCCCATGTGGCATAGATCCAACTGGGTTTCCTAGCTGGATATTTTTGACCGGGTTCTAGCGATAATTTCAACAAATCCAAGTGTTAAGAATAATATAATTAATAATTGGCTCATGGTGCTAATAATTAATTGCGAAGCTACAAAAATAATTAATATTATCATATAGCAGTCTTATAGTAGAACTAATTTAAGGCTTTAATAATCAATTTCTAGTACCAAAAAATGAAAATACTCATAATATGCTCTGAAAAAAAATTATAAAAATATGAACTAAAAGCTTCGTTTTAAGATCTAATTTGTTCGAAAAAATATCGATCCCTTTAGTATTTATGTAATTTGTCTTCTTAATAATAATCATCGAAAGTATAAAATAAGGTATGTATATAAGTTTTTCCTGCGAACTGAAAACATAAAAAGAATGATATTTTCATATGACTTTACAATAATTAATAGTATTGTTAAATTATCATCATACCTAAGAATATACGTGTTTGATTATGTTATTTCAAAAAATTTTACTAATGTAATCATTTTTCGAGCTCCTTGAAGAAACATTCAAATTTAAAACTTTTGTGAATAACAATACTATCATTTACTAATGATATTAAAAATATACTATACTATAATAAACTCTCATAATGTTATCACACTGTGGAATTATTATTTTCTCTTAAAAAGTTGTGAAGTATATCTAAAAAACATTTTACAAAAGTTTAAACTAAGACAAGTATTAGTCTCTCCCACCCTCCCTTCCTTTCTCTCTCCCTCTCTCTCTCTCTCTCTCTCTCTCTCTCTCTCTCTCTCTGTCTCTCTGTCTTTCTCTCTCTCGGTCTCTCTCTCTTCCCTTCTCCTCTCTCTGCCTCTCACTCAACTTCCGTAAAACTGAGTACCTAAAACTATAATAAGAGCTTAAATATTTTTTTATAACAATCAACACGTTTTTTGAAAGCTATTTTTTAAGTACGATAAATTCTAACAACACAATTTGTCTAGTCCTTTTATTTCTTTTAGTCTCATCTATTCAATAAGGACTCTACACATGGTAATAATTTTTTTCATGACTGTATAAACTCTCTCCCTCCTTCTCTTTCCCACCCCACTCTCTCTCCCTCCCTCCGTCTCTCTCAACATCCGTCAAGCTGAGCACAAAAAACTTTAATGAGAGCTTAAATATTTTTTTTAAAATAATCAACACGTTTTTTAAAAACTAATTTTTTAAGTACATTCTATAACAACATAATTAGTCTAGTCCTTAATTCTTCTACTCTCTTATATTCAATAAGCACTCTTTACAAATGGTAATAATTTTTTTCATCACTGTAAAAATAATAATATTGCTAATATAAAACTTTCTACGTAAGTATAAAATAAGGCAAGTATAGACGATTTTTCTGGATAATCTATAAAAAACAACACAATTTGTCCAGTCCTTTTATTTCTTCGAATCTCATCTATTCAATAAGCACTCTCTACAAATAGTAATCATTTTTTTCATGACTGTACAAATAATCTATAAAATAATAATATTTATGATTTTGTAAAAGAAATCAAATAAATACGAATGAAAAAGTATTTTAATTCTTTGAGTCATTGTATGCTGAACAAATTATATGTATGTAAGTACATTCAAATTGTTCACTGCAAATCAAACAAACGAAAGTTGCGAAAGCAATTATCGATAGTCAAGTAATGCAAACAACTCTCGGAAACTACTGTATGACTGTTCTCAGAAATATATTCAAATTTGTTCATCTTTTTGAGCTATACAAAATAAACACAAGAAAGTTCTGAAATCAATTTATTGTAGTCAATTACCGGCCATAAGTTAACTTGACTGACATAATAGAACTTTTCGTGCATAGCGTGTAAAATTACATTTTACGCCCACGTTGTAACTTCAAAATTATTCAGCCAGCGAGCATAAAATACTACTTAGCGCCCAAGAGGCCCAATAGCTCACATACTCTTCCAAAACCTTATAGAACCTACGCACTTTACGCCTGTGTGGGCGAAAATTATCTTAATTATATAACTATAATGCCTTCTCTTTATTTCTAAAATTCATAAGAATTTTTGTAGATATTTATGAAAAATCAAAGCCTATATAAAAAAATTACATAGTTACCAACACATCACTATTTTTCATGATTCTTTCTCAATTTTGAACTTTCTATAATATTAGGCACCTTGGGAGGAGAAGAGAAGTCTAGAGCTGCTCTAGCAGGGGTGGTCCTCCGATCTCCCATACATACTTGGCGGGCCCGACGATTTGCAGTTCAAGGTGTAAGACACGGTCATTTTCATTTAAATATTCATATGTTTAAAGATCAGATAAAATGTATAAATGGGTTGCTTGTACATATTAACTACTGATCCGTGAATCTATCACTCTGCTTTTAAATAGAAAGTGCAAACCCGCCTGAAAGTATCATATGAGATCTCATATGTAATCCCATAATATATAAAATTGCAGATGGCATCACATTAGAGATCTGATACGAGATATGCGATGCCTGAAATTCTCATATGAGATCTTATATAATATATACACGCGGGGAAAGGATACACAATAGGTTGCTTATAAAACGGTTAGTAAAATGTAAAGCACTTTTAAGTAGACTATAAATTTATATGAATTTTTTATTTTATTCTCGTTTAAAAAGGACGGACACAAAGAAAAATATTGTGGGTAATAAAATTAAATCATGATTCTGCACATATACGGATGTTGTACTTAACGATACCAATTAAAAATTAAAACCAATGTAATTATTTATAGTAGACTTATAGGTATAAATATTGTTAATGAATTAATGCAAAAATGTTGTATTCTATATTTAAGTAGCCCGCTGGTAAACTGCAAATCGTCGGGCCCGCCAAGTATGTATGGGAGATCGGAGGACCACCCCTGCTAGAGCAGCTCTAGACTTCTCTTTTCCTCCCAAGGTGCGTAATATTATAGAAAGTTCAAAATTGAGAAAGAATCATGAAAAATAGTGATGTGTTGGTAACTATGTATTTTTTTATATAGGCTTTGGCTTTTGTAAATATCTAAAAAAATTCTTATGAATTTTAGAAATACGGAGAAGGCATTATAGTTATATAATTAAAATAATTTTCGCCCACGCGGGCGTAAAGTGCGTAGGTTCTATAAAGTTTTGTAAGAGTATGTGAGCTATTGGGCCTCTTGGGCGCTAAGTAGTATTTTATGCCCGCTGGCTGAATAATTTTGAAGTTACAACGTGGGCTTAAAATGCAATTTTACACGCTAGATACGAAAAGTTCTATTATGTTAGTTAAGTTAACTTATGGCCGGTAATTGACTACAATAAATTGATTTCAGTACTTTCTTGTATTTAATTTGTATAGCTCAGAAAGATGAACAAATTTGAATATATTTCTGAAAACAGTCATACAGTAGTTTCCGAGAGTTGTTTGCATTACTTGACTATCGATAATTGATTTCACAACTTTCGTTTGTTTGATTTGCAGTGAACAGTTTGAAAATTTGAATGTAATTACTTACATATAATTTGTTCAGCATACAATGACTCAAAGAATTAAAAGACTTTTTCATTCCTATTTATTTGATTTGTTTTACAAAATCATAAATATTATTATTTTATAGATTATTTGTACAGTCATGAAAAAAATTATTACCATTTGTAGAGAGTGCTTATTAAATAGATGAGATTCGAAGAAATAAAAGGACGACAAATTGTGTTGTTTTTTATACATTATCCAGAGAAAACGTCTATACTTGCCTTATTTTATACTTTTTTCACACATAATTTAAAAAGAAGTATTATCTATTATTTTATTCATATTTTATACATGATTTAAAAATTGATACTTTTTAACCTTCATAAATGAATTTAATTATATTTATGTCATAAATTGTTGCAAAAATTATAAATTTTGTTATTAAATATTCGTTAAAGGAATAAGCAAATTCGGTTTGAAGAAGCCACTGGCGAATGAATTGGCAGCGGTTTTTTATTTGGAGGTAAAATTAATAAACAAACAGCATTTTAACAGTCATTATCCGACGTTTCGGACATTTATTATGTCGTTATTGACGCTATAATAATTTATTATTCCTGAAGAGGGACATAATAAATGTCCAAAATGTCGGATACTGACTGTTAAAATGGTATTTGTTTATTAATTTTACCTCCAAATTAAAAACACCGCATTGGTAGTAAATTGGCCATTAGCTGCAATATCGAGAACAAACATCTGTATTATTTTAATAAATTTTTTATTTTCATCTTATCTGCTTTTATAATGTTTAAAAACTCGCTGTAAGACTGTGGGAAAAATGATCATGCAGGCAGCAATGGCGAGAAAAGTCAATTGACAATTGCAGTAATTTTTTAATAATACAAATTACTATAAAAGAATTCTGCATTATCATGATTTTTTTCAAAAAAATTGACCGTTTAGTTTGCGAGTTATAAGAGTTGTAAGTTTAAAAAAAACACATTTTCGTTAATAACAAAAGAACCGTGATAACTAGAAAGTTTTTTTTAGAAAATATAAGTATTATAATTCTCTTTCGAATGCTACTAATCCGATTCATATACATAGAGCAGTTTCCGAGAAATTACGATTTCAAAAAAAGGCTAACAAAATATAAACCTCAAATATCTCTGAAATTTATGGACCAATCATTTTGCCCAAAAAACTCGACCGAGAGCTATCCAAAATCTACCGCTACAAAGACTTTTAAAGTGATTAAGGCGGTCTTACATCTAAAAATTTTGAAAAAATCAATGTTTTTTTATTGAATTTTTTGATTATATATGTTATTTCGAACCTAAAAAAACTATAGTTTGGGTCAATAATTAAAAAAATTTTAAATAAACCGCTGAAAGAGCTTACTGTCTTTAAAATGACAAGAAAATTGATTTTCTTGTTTTTTGCCTTTTTTATAGACTTCTGATAGGAAAACGTTATTTACTTAATTGTGTTATAAAATATCAAAAAACATTATTTATATAAGTATATACTTATATAAATCCTTATATAAGGATACAAAAAATAATTAAATTCACATACAGTATTTATTATAAAAATTAAATAAACCATATTGTGGAATTCGAAATCCAGTGGAATCGTCTTGTGACCCTTTTCCCACTTCTGCTTCTAGTAAAGTGACCATTCCGTGACCGAAATTCAACAACAACTCACTATATTAATACTTTTGTACCTATACCTATATATATATATATATATATATATATATATATATATATATAACTAATGCCAGTGTAAACACAGTGGCACAGCCGCACAGCTAACAGCTCAAAAGCTCAAATGAGCAGAGATACATATAACTATGTGATTTCAACAGTTTGTTTTGCAGAGTTTTGGCTTCCTCAAATAGAAAGATTTTTTTCATAATGTTTCATTATTTGTATTCATAAGTGAATTTAGGACTGAAAATTTAATGAATTATATGTGAAGATATATATGTAAAAGTATTTATAATTGTGATTATAATACAAGCGTGCAGTGACAGTTTTGTTTAAAATTGGAAATTATAGCTTCAGTTCAAGATGCATGAGATTGCTGTATGAAAGTTAATACAGAAAAACAAGTGGATTTAGTCAAGTATTCGAAGGAAGAAGCTGTAATAATTCTTTACGGATAAAAATAAATACATCTTTTTTCTAAAAAAGATGAAAGTGAAATAATTGAGTTTAGCTTACTATAGGATATAATTCAATTCAGAAGAGTTGTTTGTGAATTACAATAAGTGTCAAGATGTATCTACGCAGAAAAGCGACAAGCCTGCTTAGCACACAAGAAATATATAATACAGGCTTTAATTCAAGATATATTTAATATACAATATGCGTAATCAAGTGATCATTGACAAAATGGGCTTATCGGCTTTTATGTATTTATGTACTTTTGGCCATAACAGTGATGGCTTCTTAAGTTGCGATTAGGATTTCATATTTCATAAGACTTGCTGCATATTCTACATTAATCTTAGTATAATAAATAATAATATAACTCAGTACAATGTGTTAAAAAGTGACTCAATAGTGGATGAATCAAAAGTAAAAAAGCGAAGGACAGATTGTTAGCAATAACTTTGAATGGAACGCATGCTGTTAGATTAGCAATAACTTTTAAAGGAACGGATGCATGCAAGGTGCCAGAGCTTCTGTTTCAACATATTTATATAGAAGAACATATCTTAGGTGTACAGGAAACTGAGTTTCATGAAGGGAAACAAATTGCGAACCTAATGGCTGGTTATTTTTGAAGTTTTATGGTATTTTTCTTTGTAGGCTTATTTCTCAAAATGTCATTTTTCAAAGTTTGGTGTTACTTTAAAAAAAAACTATTCCATTGATTTTGATGGGAGAGGGCCTGAATTACTTGAAATTTATTCATTTATGGCAGGAAGAGTTGGAAATATGAAAAATATTTTATTAAATAATTTTAAAATGTTAAAATCCACAAAAAAACATAAAAATTCATAAAATTCATGAATTTAAAGCAGTTTTTTCCATAAAAAAAATATTAATTTTCAGAAATTTTATTTTTCCTACTCTTCCTGCCATAACTGCATGAAATTCAAGTAATTTACTTCCTCTCCCATGAAAATCAATGGAATAGTTTTTTTTTAAAGTTACGCCAATTGAAAAAAATTGAAAATGCTATATCTCTGAGTAAAATTGGTCTACAGATTAAGTCTTGGGCCATATTATCAGAAATAGTGTATATTTATAGTATATATATTGTATTTTGTTTAAACTACATTTTTCTTTTTTTTATAGCTCATTTTAACCCCAGAAGCCACTAGGTGTAAGACGGCCTTAAGTCAATTTTACTCGCGTAATCGTTGGACCTACAAAACTCATTTTTTTCATTTTTCAATTTTCTCCTCAAAAACTAACCAACAGAATGAATTCAAAAGGTTATTGCTCTCCCAAGCTGCTCGCGTTCAATGGTAATTTTTATTGAGGGTGTAATAGAAATGGATTCGTACACCATAGATCCTTTTGAGCATCATAAATTTATTGATACACCGACGTTTCGGGAGTATAATTAACTCCCCTTATTAAGGCTAAACACAATGAACATACAAAAAATATTAAACATAACGGAAATTATAAAATTTTTGTCACATTACAGAAAAAACGGAAAAAAACGTTTTTTCCTTACCATTCGAAGTGGTATATCAATTTACAAATTTACAAAGCGGCCATTGCGTGGACTCCGCGTGTCAAACATTAGTTTTTCTTTTTACAATAAGTTTTTTGTAAGACGCCAACATTTGTAAAGCAATACCTGTATAATGAGAATATTTAGAAAAAATTAAATTGTGCTAATGAAAAAACCCAAAATAAGAAAAAAGGCATGAGAAATCAAAAAACTTACATGTTACAAATCAGTCGTTTAGTCGTAATGTCAAAGGAGGCTTTACCCACGATGATATAATCTCACTGTCAGAAGAGCCAATAGGAGTTACGGGCATCTCCGGGGTTATTTATACGGTATAAAGTAGTGGGGATAGAAATTTAGTAAGGAAATTGACTTAGTAACGCAGTGCCCACCAATGAAGAACTACTCTCTGTTACGTAACCGACGAGAATTTATGAATTTGTTAGGTTTGTTACAAATGTTGGTTGATCTATTAACAATGTCGACTGTGGATTTATAACAATTTTTTAGTTTGATAATATCAAACTGTCTATTCATATTATCATTGGTACTATAAATGTGTAACATCTCAGAAAACAATCTTTTATTCTTATAACTTTCGTGATCGGCGATATTGACCACATTAAAATCTATTTTATGTTTATATAAGTTTGCATGTTCGGCTAAAGCCGACGAAGTGTCACCATTCCTAACACTACGCTTATGTTCATTAATGCGTAATCATAATTGTCTATCTGTTTGTCCAATATATGACATTTTACAATAAGCACAATTAACATTGTAAACTACACCACTTTCTTCAAACTTACATTATCCTTACCTAATTTAATGTATTTGGAAAGTTTATTGCATGGTTTTTGTATAACCTTATAACTATTACGAGACAGAATTGATTTTAATTTGTAACTGAGATGTTTAATGTATGGGATAACGATGAGCGATTTTTTAGAATCATCTGCAGTATTCGAATCGTTTATGTCAGCTTGTAATTTTTTTGTAAAAGACAACCTACATTGTATACCCTCATTAATAAATTTTAACGGATAACCATTCTCAACAAGTAATTGTTTTACAATTTTTAAATTTTGTACATGAAATCTACTGTGTGATAAATTAATAGCTTTATCAACCAAACCATAAAAAATCGCTTTTTTGTGATAAAGGATGATGAGAATCAAAGTGAACGAATCTACCAGAATAAGTACTTTTTCTGTACCACTTTGAAATAATTTTATTACCTTCTCATATTAAAGACATTTCTAAAAAATTGATAGATTTATTCTCTTCATTTTCCATCGTGAATTTCAAATGTTCATTAAACTCATTAAATTCACATAACATCGATCGATATCATTTTCCTTAATAATCAATCGACAGTCATCAACATAACGTTTATAGAAAACAACACTATTTTTAAGGACATTAAGACAATGAAGTTCTAAACATTCGAGAACTAACTCGCCAAACCACGGACTAGAGCAACCACCCATAGGAGCCCCATGAGTTTGTTTCAAGTATTTGCTGTCAAATTTGAAATATGTAGAAGACATAAGAAAAATAACACCATCAAGAAACTCTTGTAGACTTAAGTTAATTCTGCACTTTAAGTATTTCCATTTACGTCTGATCCCCGTTAGCACTAAGTCAATATTTATGTTAGTAAATAATGAAACAACATCAAAAGAGACTAATCTACAATTATCTGGTACGTTAATATTTGAGACAGAATCTAATAATTCGTAACTATTATTAAGTGAAGATTTAGGTTTTGGCAAATACTTTGTAAAAAACGTAGAATTGGCTTTATCAAGTTTATACGTTGGCGAGTTAACCGTCGAAACAATAATTCTGATTGGCAAATCTTTTTTATGGATCTTTATTAAGCCATATGCACGCGCTAAATCTGTATTGTTATTTTTTGTTTTCAAAATGTCAAAGCTGGAATCAAGGTCACAAACGCCACGATTAATCCACTTTTTTATTAATAAATCTACTGACTTTTTTAGAATGTTAAGTGGACTTTTGGAAAGTTGATTATAATATTTATCATCCGAGAGAACTTCAATGTCTTTTTTATTATAATTTTCCCTGTCAATTGCGATCCTAACATTTCCGTTGTCAGCTTTAGTAAACAATACATTTTTGTTATCTTTGACAAATTTGTCAGTTGCTAAAATTTTACTCATAATAACTGCATCTGTATGTGACAAATGTAATTTCTTTTTTGCAAAAGAATTTACACAGTTAACTAACTCACCACGTAATTTATTAGATTCATCAGACGCGTCCGTAATATAACAGTCCAAAATTTTTAAGAATTTGAAAATTAAAATTTGTAAAATTAAAATTCTGCCCTAGCCTAACAATGTCCTGTATATGTTGTGGAATGTGATTTTCCGTTAGGTTTATAAACCATTTGTCATACCTATTGTTATCATTAGTATTATCACCATTATCACAGATATTATTATTAAAGTTACTCATTGTTAATACTTGACAGTTTCTCTGTGATTTATTATCCGCAAAACTCCGTTGGAAATTATCGTAATTATAATCATAATTATATTTATCATAAAATAATTTGGGAAATTTTTTGTTGTGTACGTTTTGCCATTTGAGTTTGATAGAACAGAGAGAATTCTTATAATGTTTAATAAAAGCTTTAACTATTTTCAAATTAGTAAATTTCTTGGTCATAACAAACAAATCATTCTTTTTCTTTTGCAATCTATTTATCTTTGAATAAAAATCAGGAATTTCCAATTTAAGCAATTTGTTCAAGACTAGATTTGTTAAGCTATTGTTACGAGTGGTAGCTTCCAGAGAGAAAGCGCGTGCGGCCATGAACTCGAACCACGCGCTACCGATTCATGCAGACTCTCGAAGAACGAAGACATGTAGCCCAACACAAACTCCCGGTCAGCAATATGCCGAGCGTTGATAGAGGACGTCGAATGTCGAAGGTGCATGACATCAACCAATACGAGTCAGCAGAACAGCGAATCCGCGAGGCACTGAATCACCAGCACGAGATCTGGACGTCGGATTAGGGGGAAGAAACGAACAGCCGATGAGCAATGATCCCCCACTTACGATCCCCAAGACAGTGATATAAAAACCGAGGGAAGCGCATCCAGAAGACAGAAAGAAAGAGAACGAAAGCGGGGTCAGAGAGAGGACGGAATCACGGTACGAGGGACGAGGACGGGCGGATAACGAATTCACGAGAGCACGTCGATCGTTTGCATCGCTAACGCGTGTTAGGATTATCTCTCTCACGCCTATAAGTATTTTAATAAATAACTCAAGTATACTTTAACTCTAGTTGTATTTCACTGCATCGTTTCGAGTCTCGGCTTGGAACGACACGAACACCTCAGAACCCTTCGTAGGTGCGTGAACCGAGATAGGCTCACACGTAACACTATTGAGATTGTTTTTTGAAATATTACTATCCAAATTAATGTAACTAAAAGCTTTGGTAGTATTAACAATGTGTTTAGGAAAAACGTCATATTTTTTACATTTGGATAAAAACTCTATATCACAGTTGATTTTTGTTATCGAAAGAAAAATTTTAGAAAGTTGAATAAACGATTTTTTTCGCGGTAATACTGATTTCGGTTTGTATAAAACGAAAAATAACTAAGTTATTAACCTGATCACTCTGTATCAGAGAGTATAATTCAGCATTGATGTTCGCACGTGTCCTAGATGTCAAATTCCGCATAGATGTCAACGTCCGCCCGGTGTTTATCATAGCCGTAGGTTGCGTGTTTTTTTAATATCTGCAAAATGTTGGCGCCTTACAAAAAACTTATTGTAAAAAGAAAAACTGTTAGACACGCGGAGTCCACGCAATGGCCGCTTTATAAATTTGTAAATTGATATACCACCTCGAATGGTAAGGAAAAAAGGTTTTTTTCCGTTTTTTCTTTAATGTGACAAAAATTTTATAATTTCCGTTATGTTTAATATTTTTTGTATGTTCATTGTGTTTAGCCTTGATAAGGGGAGTTAATTATACTCCCGAAACGCAGTGTATCAATAAATTGATGGTGCTCGAAAGGATCTATGGTGTACGTATCCATTTCTATTACACCCTCAATAAAAATTCTAAAAATGAATTCAAATTTTTACAGATTATAGGTATTTAAATTCTACATTATCATGACTTTTCTCAAAAAATATACCGTTTAGTTTGAGAGTTATAAGCTTAAAAAAAAACACGTTTTTGTTAATAGTAAAAGGATCGTGATAAATAGAAAAATTTTTTTTAGTAAATCTAGATATTTTAATTCTCTTTCGAATGCTACTCATGCGATTAAAATATCTCAATTCAATCGTTAAAAAAAAGCAAGAATAAATTTTGAGAAAATCAAAAATTCGAAATAAAACAAGAACGCATCGGCCCAATAAAAAAACGGATTTTTGACCAGCCATCACAAAAAAAAACAAAAAATGAGATGTGTCCGATTAAAATCGACCAAGTAGAAACTGAAATCCAGGCGCGCGCGCGCGGGCACACACACACACACACACACACACACACGCGCGCGCGTGCGCGCGCACGCAGGCACGCACGCACACCCACAAAATTCATTATGACTGTAAATATTGAATAGAGATAGACAATTTTTCTGAAGTTAGATTTTCTCTTTAAAATGTTTTCAACTTCTATAATCACTGTAAACCCCAAAGAGTAAATTGGTGCCAAAAAGTTGAAATTTAGTGATTTACCTTTTTGTAAAGAATAAAGTGTAAGTTTCACTCTTTCTAAAGTAGAAATAAATAAAATCGCTGTTTTACAGAGTTCAAAATTCTGCTTTTGAAATGAAGAAAATGCTTTGTCGTCATTCCCAAAGAGTGAAGAAAGAAAATATACTCTTTGCTAAACAGCAAATTGAAAATTCGATTTTTTCTAAAAGTAGAAAATGTAACTCCGAAAGGTTAAAAGTATAAATTCAGTAATTTTCTCTTTCCTAAAGAGTAAATTCAGAAATTCTCACTTTGTAAAAGTTGAAATTCTAACCCCCAATTTCCAAAAGAGCAAATTAAGTAATTTACTCTTTTCTAAAGAGCAAATTCGATCATTAATATTTTATAAAAGTAAAAAACGAAATTTCGCAATTTCAGAAAAGTAAAATTCAAAATTCACTTTTCTAGAAAAGTAAACTGAGGAATTTTCATTGTATAAATGTAAAATAAAAAGTGTGACGCCGAAATTTATTAATAAACTTATTCCTAAAAAGAAACTTTTCAAAAGATAACATTTTGGAATAACAATGTTTCTTTTTTGTTATATAAATCAAAAAATATTTCAGACAGCTCAAAAAGTACCGAAATAATGTTTTAATAAAAAAGCCTTAAATGATATTTTGGTATAGTTACAAATAATGTTATATAATAATGCGTAAAAATGAAAACCAATACCAAAATCAAACATCCGAACTCTGAAGAGGACAATATGATAATAAACGACCTGACGTTATCAACGGACAGTTGTAGCGATATAGCTGGCCTGTCGTGTGAAGTGCGTACAGCAGGATACGTGTTTGTCGCTTTTAATAGGTTGAGCGACTTAGGAAGTTCAAATATAAAAATCAAAATATTTGAGATAATGTAGGTTGAAGTATTTCGAGCTTATATAATGTAAAAGTATTAATAATTATCGAACAAGTTCCTCTTAGTGGAACAGCTAAAAAGTCATAACGTATGTAACTGCGTGAAATAACAAAAACTAAAACTAATGTGTATGAGAATAATTTATATTTACTTCATTAACTTATGACGACTTACCTTTAAGTATATTAATTTGTAACATCGGTGCCCGCAGGGATTTAGCTTAACAATAATTTTCACCTAAACGTATATATTAGGGCGATTTAACAGCGCAACTATCAGTAATCGAGGCACATTAAACTTGGCAGTAATATTTAGCAATATATAAGACCGATTAAGAGCGTAAGTTCTGAGAGTGGCGGTGTCCAAAGCTTGGGAGGGAATCTCCCCCATTCGTAGGAAACACCAGCTATGCCCGTTTTCAGACAGCGCACTACGCTTTGAAGAGAAACGCTTCTAAAAACCGAGGCGATCCAATACAACAATGCAAGAATATAATGTATCCCAAAAAATAGAATTATCATCTCCGAAACATTGAAATTATTCACAGCTGAATAATTGGGAATAGTACGTTCTCAATTTTTAAAAACTATTACACTTTTCAATATTATATTATGGTTCTTATTCATTTCATCGTTTACAGATCCCAAAATAGCAATATTTCCAACCCATTTTTCTTTCCGTGTGCTAAGTCGCGCTCTCGATCAGGCCAAGGGACTAAAGACAACCGCAAGTCGTCTCGGAACTCTCAACAGTCCAGCTGGAATAAGGAGGTATATGCATCAACCATGCAACGACCTCCAAGATCACCTAAGGGTGGTCAACGCAAAAAACCCTCGAGCGGACCGGGTTCGAATCCTTAGTCGACGATATCATCTTGGCGCCGTAAACGGCGGCCAAGTAAGCCAGACTTAGCCATCCGAGAATACCGCTCGCAAATATCGAGGGAGGCGCTCGGAGCATACAACTCCTCACCGCCGAGACCAAGTACAAAATTGTGTTGGACGTACCGGTCACCGGCGCACCTATACTGGGCCTGCCCGGAGGGGCAGAAGCGCCCGAAGAAGATGAGAAGAAGAGGAGACAATCCACTTCAAAGTCAAACCAAGAGGGACGAAAGCGGTCGACCGGAGCATCAGGGCCACAGGAGCCAGAGTCTGCGGTCCTTCAGGCATCATACGACGAGATTCGACTACCGTTGGAATTCAGCGAGGTCACGGTGATGAGCGACCCACCGTGCGCGTGCGGACGATCATTCCATGTGGACCTCCTGATCAGCCGTTTAGTGCGAGAGTTGGTCAGCGCGTATCCCGAAATGTTGCCATCACCGCCGCGCCGGCGGCGACGTAAAGCCGTATTGAATGAGAGCGTTGGTATCCAGTTGCTTTTCTCCCGCTATGCAACATCTGGGAGAGGGGTTTAACAACGTTTCCAGTTATAATACAGAGAAAATAAGAATCTCGGTTCTCCATCTTCCATCGAACTCGTTTCGCTCTTGTTTCCGCGAATTCGTGCATCTCGAGCGTTTGTTGACATCGCTCGAACGATGTATTCGTAAGCGACGCGCGGGGACAGCGCAACTTCAATTAGCCGTTGCAAAGTCGCGCTTGATTCATTTTTGAATTAGATTCTCTCTGGCTGTCAACCCGCGCGTACGCGACTTTCGCAGGCTCTAGGATAGAAGTGATTTCCGGGATCTGCATTGACCCTCGTCAGCGCATATCCTTCGTATTCCCGTACGAGTGCAGATTGGCAGGAGTTGCAACTGGGAAGGGCGCTTCCCACCTCCGTCCGCACAACTTTGTCAACGGTAAAGCGTCCGAGTAACTGACATCGCCTGCATCGACAAAAGTGTTCGACCGGTGTTGCGTGCACTGGTCCTCGTACTTCTTGTATTTTCGGCACGCAGCGGGGAGCGGCCGGTGTTGCGTTCATCGGCCCTGCAAAAATAATCGCATTGATCTCCCCGCGCCGAGCGGTGGATCCCGTCTTCTTGTCTGCGCGCAAAGGGACGCGTATTTCTGTGTAAGAATTGCTTGAATAGACCTTGTTATTATTTCTTTCTGTAACTGAGGCTATTTTTATTCACTAACCTAATCTAACCTTCTCCCCGCCGCCTCAGTAGGATTATCGCTCCAAGACGACGATCATTCTGAGTGACCGCGCTTCGCGACTAGCCTGCGTATGTATTGATCCTTTTCGGCCCACGGAATAGTCGAGTTCAACCGCGAACTCGACTTTTGTAACCGGGGATCCAGAGAACATCAACCCCGGGGGCTCGTCCTAGAAGCAGCACTCGACAGCACCGTGTTCTATGGTTTGAATCGCTCAATTAACCGAAATAGTCTCCCCGGCCTTCCGTTACTAATCGCGCCCTAACGCGTTAGGTTAGCGTTCACGTCTTCTTGTCTGCGCGTAAAGCGACGCGTATTTCTGTGTAAGAGTTGTTTGAATAGACCTTGTCATTATTTCTTTGTGTAACAGAGGCTATTCTGTATTCACTGACCCAACCTACCTTTTCCCGGATACCGCCGCCTCTGCGGGATGGTCGTTCCGAGACGACGATGATTCTAAGTGTCCACGCCTCGAGACTAGCTAGCGCAAGTATTAACCCTTTCCGGCACACGAAAAAGTCGAATTCAACCGCGAACTCGACATTTATAACCGAGGAACCAGAGAACATCAACCTCGGGTGCTGGTCGTAGAAGCAGCACTCGATGGTACCGTGTTCTAGGGTTCGGATCGCGGAATTAACCGAAATAATCTCCCCGGCCTCCCGTTACAGTTTTAAATCTTTAGTCCTAAATAAATATTTCAAAATTCTCATCGCATATTTATAATGTATTTGGTCATAGCAACTTTGGTATCGACTTAAATAATTGACTATATGCTATATCTGGTCTTGTGCCTGCACTAATATAATATTAAGGGTACAAACAAATTCTACCCGTTTCCAGCAACTTTTTTTTTTATTTAAAAAACTCAAAGAAAATACAAAGTTTAATCAACATAGGAACCGTCACACAGTGGTCGCCACGATCAATAAAAAACGCCGAAATTCGCGCTTGCCTCGAAAAATGCATAAAAAAAAAGTTTGAGGCACGAAAGTATTCGTTGTAACCTATATTTTATTAAACCGTTTCCCCTGGTATGATCGTAATCGATATGTATATGTATATCAGTCATATATTGAGCATACATACAGTAACCGCATTAAAATGACATTTTCGTGCAAAGCTTTTCATTACTCGATGTATCTACCATAATAAAAATATATTTAACACAGACACACACACACACACATATATATATATATATATATATATCATTAGATTATTATTAGACATACATATGAGTTATATCGGTTCGTGTATATATGCATATATATAAATATTATCTTATATCTTAAAAATGAACAAAATTAAAAAAATGGATTTTGTGGTATGCGACACATACACGTATACATACATACAATGACAAACACGCGCGTACACACACACACACACACACACACACACACACACAAATATATCTGTGGTGCTAAGGAAGAAAGGAACAAATCACTTGGAGAAGTTTTAGAGATATGGCGATTTAAATGATAAAGCTTAAATGCAACTGCTATAGTTATCCTTTTTCAATTACGTTATAACTAGAGAATAATGAACTTTTTACCAAATAAAAACTTCAAAATATGGTGTATTAAACCTCAAAAAAAAGAAAAATGGCTTTAACTCGATTTTCATAAAGAGTGGATTAATTCCCATCTTCCTTGGCACCACAGATATATTACTTACTATGAAATCCACTATTTATTAAATATTGAACATGTAGCTGTGGTATAATACAAATAATGCATATTATATTATATCAATAATAAGTAATATATAGTTATGTGTGTGTGTGTGTGTATGCGCGTGCGTGTCCGTGCGTGTATGTATACGTGTATGTGTCGCATACCACAAAATCCATTTTTTTAATTTTATTCATTTTTAAGATATAAGATAATATTTATATATATGCATATATACACACATACACGAACCGATATAACTCATATGTATGTCTAATAATAATCTAATGATATATATATATATATATATATATATATATATATATATATATATATATATAATTATCACTTAACCCCTTTATGGAGCCCATCACTGTATATTAGTACCTACGCCCAGAGTTCCCGTATACAAGTGACTAAAGAAATAATCCCTCTCTGGGTATAGAAACTCTAGATCGGGCTCCATAAACGCCGTATAAGAATATTTTATGGGACCCGGGCTCCATAAAAGAAAACGGGCTCCATAAATATGCTCATGTGTATAAAAGGGCTCCATAAATCTGGTAAAAGAAATATATATATATATATATATATATATATATATATATATATATATATATATATATATATATATATATATATATATATATATATATATATATATATATATATATGTGTGTGTTAAATATATTTTTATTATGGTAGATACGTCGAGTAATGAAAAGCTTTGCACGAAAATGTCATTTTAATGCGGTTACTGTATGTATGCTCAATATATGCCTGATATACATATACATATCGATTACGATCATACCAGGGGAAACGGTTTAATAAAATATAGGTTACAACGAATACTTTCGTGCCTCAAACTTTTTTTTTATGCATTTTTCGAGGCAAGCGCGAATTTCGGCGCTTTTTTTTGCTCGTGGCCCCACTGTGCGTCGGCTTCTACTACCCTTTGCTAACGCCTAGGCAGCTGATGTATTCCGTGACGAAAAAAGGCTTCATCTTTTGACTTTATGGAATCATCAATCACTTTTCGTACTTCATCTTCATTCTGAAAATGCTGCTCTGCTAAGCTGTTTTGTAATGAACGAAAATGGTAGTAATCGCATGTTGCAATGTTAGGAGAATACGCCACATGCGGTAAAATTTCCTATTGTAATTCTTCTATGGTTTAACGGACCGTGGAACTTCTGCGTGGCCTAGCGTTATCGTGCTGTAAAATTACTAGTCTTCGCCCATGCCCAGAATACGGCTTCTTTTCTTGGATTTTTTCCGCTAAACGGTTGAGAAGAGTTAATTGAGAAGAGTATCGTTCACCAGTAACAGTTTCTCCGGATTTGAGAAGCTCGTAATATAGCACGCCCCAACTTGTCCCACCAAATACAGAGCAGCAACTTTTTTCCAAAGACGTTGCGTTTTGGTGTGGATGTTGTGGGCTGTCCTGGATCTACCTAATGTTTTTGACATTTAGGATTCTGGTAATTGATCCATTTTTCATCACCAGTCACTAATTTCCACAGAAAGCTCTTCTTTTTTTGTCTTGAAAGCAATGAGAAACACGTCTCAACTCGCCCTTCACGTTCCTCCTCGATCAATTCCCGAGGTACCCATTTTCCACATTTTTGAATTTTTCCCAACGCACGTAATCTCTCAGAAATAGCTTGTTGGGTAATGCCTAATTTTTCAGCTGATGTTGCGTTTGTTCGGATACAATTAGAAAAACTTGATAGATATGGAATAAGAGGTAACGCTCTAAAGCTATTAACTAGCTATCTTTCAGATAGGTTGCAAAATGTTAAAATTAATGAATTCATAAGCCCTTATAAATTAATTACAACTGGTATTCCGCAAGGAACTATCTTAGGTCCTTTACTATTTATACTATATGTAAATGATCTACTGGAAGATATGCCAAAAGAGACCATAATGTCATAAGTGACAGCACGTGAACGTCAGCACAAGACAAAATGAACAAATATCTTGAATATGTTGCTGATTGGCTCGCTTGTAATAAATTATCACTGAATGTAAATAAAACTGTATATATGACCTTTGGTCTCTACTGTAACAGTGTGCCCAAAGATCTATCCATTAAGATTAAAAATCAACCAATTAAACGAGTCAAGTGCGTTAAATATTTAGGTGTATATTTTGATTATAATATGAAATGGGATATACATGTTCAAAATATCATAAAAAAACCAAATATCTCATATTTATTTTTGCTAAAATTAGAAATAAAATGAATACGAAAACCCTTCTAATGGTTTCCTATGCTTTCTACCATAGTCTCATAAACTATGGGATAACTGCTTGGGGTGTAGCAGGTAAAACCCTTATGCTCCTAGTACAAAGAATACAGGATAGAATTATTAAATTAATAAATAGAAATTTTCTAGGCGATAACAATCCCTTAAGTATTAACAAGTATATACTTGTTTACTATATCATTACGAAACTCTGAAGGAAATATTTATAAAAACAGCTAGAAACACTAGGTACAAAATAATTCAATTACTGACAATGAAAAAAGCTGTCAGCGATAAGAGAAGCTATGTGGCAGCCATACACGCTTTCAATGATCTTCCAAATGAGTATAAAACTCTATCTAGTAATAAGAATAGTGTTAAAATTAAATTAAAAAATTCATGAAATCTAATTACGATTTATTTATTTATTTAAGCCAGAGTAGTACATGTTGTATTACATGTTATTGCTTACTTCAGGACATAGTTATATGTCTGAAGCAGCAAACATCCTATAGAGGTAGACATAGCTACCTGTACATAGGTCCGGTGTACTTAAAACTAAAAAAAACTTAAGTAACTTACAAACTAGGCATGGAATCAAAGATTCCACTATAAATAATATATTTAGTCTACATTGATTATCTCACCCATACTGGGAAGTTAAATTTTTATTTATTTATTTATTTATTTATTTTTTTTGTTTAAATTCTAGAATATATTAGTACCAATCCAAATTTTTAGCTTTTTCTTATTATAATTTTTTGCGATATCTAGAACTTTAAGATTTGAATAAGATTTCGGAATACAATACTTGTGTCGCTCTGACATAGTTATCTTTATCACTAACAGTTTTCGAACACTTTGGTGGTATTATAAGTTTATTTCTAGTTTTGCTAGTCGATGTTAAGTATAAATTCTTAAGTTCATTATAATGATACGTTACACTTTCGTAAGCAAAAATTTGTTTTAGATTCAAGGGGTTGTATCGATTGAAAATATTTTTGTTTATAATTTTTAAAATCCTATTTTGGATGTTTTGTAGTAATTTTAAGTTGTTTTTATATGCACCACCCCACGTAATATTTCCATAGCTAATGACACTATGAAAAAATGCACAATATATTGTCTTAAGTGTGTCAGATTGCATATATGTTGATAATTTGTACAGTATATATATTATATATTTAGTTTTTTTTATTATATATTCAATATGTTTACCCCACTTTAGCCTATAATCAATAATTATACCTAGATATTTACAGTATTCTACCCTGCTCACTTTAGTACCCTGTATGCGTATGTTCATATCTTCTGGAACACTATCACAATAGTTACCAAAAGTTCTGTACACAGTTTTCTTTATATTTAGTGATAGTTCGTTAAGTGCTAGCCAGATATTTATATCTTCTAAGTACTTGTTCATTTTATTTTCAACTTTCTCCCAGTTATCATCTGTTGAAATAATAGCTGTATCATCAGCATATGAGATGGTACTATCTGTTCTGTTTGTTAGTAAATCGTTTACGTAAATTATGAATAATAGTGGCCCTAGTATAGTACCTTGCGGCACACCTGTAGTTATCGTTTCATAATAGCTTTCAGTTGTTCCTATTCTTACTTTTTGTTTTCTGTTACTAAGATAGTTAGATATAAGTGCATGTGCTTTACCTATTATTCCATAATTATATAATTTGTCTAAAAGAATAGCATGGTTGACAGTATCAAAAGCTTTTGCTAGATCTAAAAATGCAATAGCTATTGGTTTAATTTTGTCTAATTTCTTATAGATTATGTTCATTAAGTAACTAAGAGCATCTTTGGTACCTTTCTTTTTTATAAATCTGCGCTAACAAATTATTACTGTCCAAAAATGATTGTAAACGAACATATACAATTTTTTCAAATATCTTTGCTACGTTAGAAATTAGAGATATCGGTCTATAGTTTGATGTACCCATTTTACTACCCGATTTAAAAATAGAAACTACCTCACTTTACATTTTAATATATAGTAGTTCTTTCTTTTCACACGAGATCATTATTGCTTTAGATATCCAATCCTTCCTTGGATATCTCTTGTTATTTTTTGTTTTATGCGCTTCTTTAGACTTTTCTAAGCAGTCTTGTATTTCAGTTATCAACAATGTTACAAATTACTAAAATTTTTATCAATTTGTTACGTGCGAGTACACATTTTATGTGAATTAGAAATTTGTTACTGCGAAATTAAAGATTATTATATTTATTTTTTAGTTTTAAGTATTTAGTTTTGTAAGTATTGTGCCAACCTATGTACAAGTATCTCGAATACTTCTATAGGATTTACCTATGTAAATTTAATTTTGGTGAAATAAAATAAAAAAGAAATAAAACAACACTTTAGAGGCATGCTTTTTCTTTAAACAAGGCACTTATGCTTGTGCAAAATTAATAATAACAAACATCGACTGCATCGCGTATTACTCAAAGGTCGGTACACAGGTTGTTATAGGAGTTGGAAGCGCGCTCGCCCGCTAATTGTGATTGGTGCGCCATGAATCAATCAGTGCTGTGTGCGAGAGAGACAAACGGTACTCCAAATCTATGTTTCTCTCTCACTCCTACGAGACGCGCTCACGCATTGGATGCTTACTCCATGTAGTATATGCTCGAAGGCTAGGGGCGAGGCGCGCTGAGATTGCGCTCATATACGTGCTATGAAACGTACGCGGTGTACCGTCTAAAGTACCGACCGACCCACCCCTTCAGACGGCGCAATGTCAACGTACACTTACTAGTGTGCGGTACCGTGGTGTCGTGTCGCATTGTCGCTAGCTGATCCAGCCGCTGCTCGTCCGCGCTGCTCGCTTCCGTTCGTGGCTCCGCTCGCCGTCCATCGGGACGGGCCACAGTGCTTTTGCCGTCATCGTCGAGCTGCGACGTTGTACGCGGTGACGCTCGAAGTCTTCGCCATTGTGCGATGGAGACAGCGGCGCCGTAGTCCAGGGCGCGCGCCTCGGCGTGGTTCTTCAGGTACGTGACCGCGATTACGTGGCCATACGTGATTCATACTGCTCTCCTGAGCTTCTTCTCTCTCCCCAATCGTGTCATCTTCTCTCTCTCTCTCTCTCTCTCTCTCTCTCTCTCTCTCTCTCTCTCTCTCTCTCTCTCTCTCTCTCTCTCTCTCTCTCTCTCTCTCTCTCTCTCTCTCTCTCATTTGCTCCCATTTACCTATTCGGGCACCTGCCGCTCGTGCGCGGCCCCTGACCACTGAAAACTTTCCGTGTAGGTTCTAACCTTTACACCGAGCAACAGCAGCGCCGCCATTCGGCGTGGTCAGTACTCCGAAGCGAGTAACAGCTGCGCGTTTTCGGCGCGCTCCGTACTCTTTTCCGAGAGGCTAGGTCACGCGAACGCAGATCAGCGCAGTGGGTATACCGAATCTGAGTAACCACTACTCAGATCGGAGTAACTGTTACTCCAATGAGAAGTGTAGCGCCTGACCCCACGGTTCAGAGCTCCATCTAGACTTGAAGAGTACCAGCTGCTCCGAAAGTCTCTCAGTGACGCTTCACCTCTTGCCTCGACTGCTTGCGCTGTGTTTACATATGCGCGTGAGTGCGTGTTTGTATATTTGTGTATTTGTATGGTCGTGTGTGTACGGGAATATATCACCGTTACAACATAAAAGCTACATCTGTGCCAAAATCAGGATGGTTGAATCATTTTTACTCTTGTTATCGTGCGACAACGAAAACGCCAATTTCTTCAAAAAATAATTTTTCTAAAAATCAAATGAAGGTCATCACTTAATAATTTAATCAAATATAGTCTTCAATGAGTGTAGTAAATGGTTAAAATTTCAAATCGATAAATCAAGTATTCTCTGTGAAAACGCGATTCGATAATTTTGTAAAATAATATTTAACCTCAAATATCTTTTTTTGTAATGGACCAATCTTTTTGAGCAACGAACTTCGTCAAAAGAGATATAAAAACTAAAATTGTGTTAAATTTCAGGAGGGTTGGATCATTTTTAATCTTGTTATCGTGCGACAAGGAACACGCAAATTTTTTCTAAAATAATTTTTCTAAAAATCAAATGAAGATCATCACTTAATAGTTTAATCAAATATAGTTTTCAATGACTGTAGTAAATGGTTAACATTTTAAGTCGTTAAATGAAGTATACTCTGAGAAAACGCGATTCCAATAATTTGTAAAAAAATATTTATCCTTAAATATCTTTTTTCGTTATGGACTGATTTCTTTGGGCAACGATCTCGATCTGGAGATATATAAAAGCTACTGTTACGTCCGTCACGCACAGTTATATGACATTTTATATTCATATTCTCATCAGTAATTTCTTGACCCACAAAATTCTGTGATTGCGAATTTAAACGACGCAGCATTTTGACATCGCAACAGCGTGACGTAGTGAGCCACCGACTTTGCGAAAGCAAACGCTCGTCGAAGCTTTTTTGTACGCACAGCACTATTCAATTTCCAAATCGTAAGCCTTTACGTAAAATTGTTTATTAAATTTGTTTAACAAGATGATCTCGACTCAGCAACAAGATCATCTTTAACCCAATTTAATCATGTAATAAATACGGCGACGTACGCTACACGCATTAGTTACAGCGCGGAGAATAATCGCGAGCTCCGTCTGCCACAGACGACATACGAGGGCATAATTAATTATAACCGTAGTGATCAATCACATTGAATTATACAAGTGTAACAGAACAACTTTACGGGCGCAATTACACAACAAAAAATAATATATAGCTAAATCTATGTAAATTAGTAACAAACTATATATAACCCTATAGATGTCAATGCTTAACAAATGTAGTATAAAATTGTAATTGTATTGTTAAAAAAGAAAAGGTCTATTTAACAGAGCATATATATATTGTGACATAGCAGATTGCCGTCACAGGAAAAAGGGCACACAGGAAGGTGCGGTAGCCGCGACGAGTAAGATTCGGCGCGACGTCGCACACACGCACACACACATATGCGCGCCCGTCCCTCTTACTGCCCTTTCCCCGCGCCCGACTCCTTTTGAAGCTTTCCCGTGTCACCCGGCCAGGTGGAGAAGCTGTAGCTGGAGCAACAGCGGTCGTGCTCTCCCATGTGGCTGAAAGGAGCAGCCGACGCCATAGAGGGAGAGACGAGAGACACCGAGCGGCGACGGTTCGGCCGTCGGCAGCCTTGGCACGCGCGAGCATCGGTAGCGAAGAGGCCGGCTCGCTCGCGCCGCAGTGAAGAAGCGGCCACTACGGGAACTACGGGAGCGACAAAAACGGCCCGCACGACACCGGCTGGCACTCTGTCGTATACCGCCGTGTCGCGTGCTTTTAAGACCGCGTGTACTGCTACGAGGTGCCAACTCGCCACCGTCCTCGCCCTGCGACCGACATCACCCCGCCGACGAGAGATGCCGCTGCCGCCGTGAGAGAGAGAGAGAGAGAGAGAGAGAGAGAGAGAGAGAGAGAGAGAGAGAGAGAGAGAGAGAGAGAGAGAGAGAGAGAGAGAGAGAGAGAGAGAGAGAGAGAGAGAGAGAGAGAGAGAGAGAGAGAGAGAGAGAGAGAGAGAGAGAGAGAGAGAGAGAGAGAGAGAGAGAGAGAGAGAGAGAGAGAGAGAGAGAGAGAGAGAGAGAGGAAAGCTGAGCCAAAGACAAACCCTGGCCGAGGTTGGTGCCCGTCCCTGTTTTTCCCGTCCCCGGGTTTTCCCCTTACGCGTGTGTGTGCGTGTTCACGTCGGGAGTTACGGACCTCCGAATCCGCGATTGCTGCAGCTCGAGCTGGGGCTGTAGATATATTAGAGTAGAGTTTCTGCGCTCTCGACTACGCTAGCCGTGCAAGTTTGTTAGTGCAATTGACGCGTGCACCTGGCGCCCGTTTTTATTGTATAATAGTTAGTAAGGTTTTTTCTATAATAAATCTAGAGTCTTTATATAGGAATTGTTATTCATTTTATTTACCCGCGAACCTCTGCCCTGATCCCCGGCAGAGCGATACAAGTGGCGCAGCCAACGTGGGGCCACGGTAAAAGCCGTGGTAATGTATAAGGGATTGCGTCGTGATTTTGCCATTGCGGCGCGCACACACAACGGGAAAACCGCGAGAGGGAAGCGTTCTGGCGGCCATTTTCTTTTTGCTACCGCGTGCAAGCGTTAGAGAACGCAGTAGTAATTTGAGATTTTAGCCAAGCGTTTCAATTTAATTCAATGTTATTGAGATTATTTTTGGGAAAAGTATTTTATTATTACAAACCACATTTATTGCGATTCGTGAGATTGTTCAAGTAAGAGTTTATGAGTAAACTTGAAGAATTTACTTGCTACAGATGAAGCCACGTGTCGCATAAATTCGGCAGCGTGTTCAGGAAGCGAGGGTTTTAAGAGAAAATTCCTGGGCATTATGGTCGACAGAGTCATTGTGTAATAATTGGATTTATTGATTTGACACTTTTCTAAATTGCTCGTTCCTTTCCTTTAATTTCTCACATCTATCCAACATTTTCCTTGCCGTCAATAGCTTTTGGTCGAATGGGAAGGAAAATTGTAATTTGGAATTCTGATTGTGAGAATTCGCGAGGGGCAAGTGTGTATTTAACGCACTAAAATCTCGACTTTGCCTTGGTTGCTTGGCTGAATTTTCTCTCTTTTGCTTTTTGTGCTTTCTGGCTTTGCTTAGTGCACTTTAGATTTGTTTTTGGAATTTAATTTTTTTTACAACCTGGTTTTTGAATTGGGATTAGTAGTGCTATAGAAAATTTTTGTAAATAAATTAATGTTATGTAAAATCTAAATGTTGTGGGTAAGAGAGAAAATCAGCGGAGCTACGCAACCAAGGCTAACTGAGGCTGCTCGCGCGCTAACATCACGATGCAAAAATGGACTGCTTGAGGCACGAATAGGCTTCACAGCGGTCTTAGGTAAACATGCTATAAAATAATATACGATACTTATGACTTGAGTGGCCCATCACACGACGTGAATTATCGCCCTCGCTACGCTCGGGCGCTAACCTCACACCCTGCAATAATGGGCCACTTAAGTCACACGTATCGTGATGTACTATTTAAATACAAGTAGTCGGGTATACGAGGTCCACGCATATTAGGAAATAAACACAATTGATTCAATACTTTTTAAACACAAGTATCCGGGCGATACGAGATCTATGCATATAAGAGATTTACGTAGACATAAAATACGATTATATAAATAGTTTTCAAACCCAAGTAGTTGGGCATACGAGATTCATGCATATTAGGGAGTTACATAAACGTGCGAGAATTTTATTTAAAAAATTCTTAAGCTCTATAACTCGACTCCCTGATATGCGCGGACCTCGTCTCTCTCTGCTACTTGGGTTAGAAAATTATTTAAATAATTATTTTGCTGATTGTTACACGCCTACGTAATCACTTGTATGCGTGGACCTCGCGTTCACCGATTACTTGGATTTCAAAATTATTTAAATACTTGTTTTGCTGATTTTTGCCAGTCTACGTAATTCCCTTATATGGGCAGACCTCCTCTCCCCCAGCTACATGGGTTCAAAAATTATTTAAATAATTGTTGCCTTATTCTTGCACTTATACGGTATTTCATAATATGCGTCCACCTCGTTTCCCCCGCTACTTGGATTTCATAGTTATTTAAGTAATCGTTTATGATACACGTCTATGTAATTTTCTTATATGCGTGGACTTCGTCTCCTCCGGTACTTGGGTTTAAAAATTATTTAATTAATTGTCTTGCTTATTGTTGCACTTCTACATTATTCCCTACTATACGTGAACCTCGTTTACCCTGGCTACTTGGGTTGAAGAATTATTCAAAAAATCGTCTTACTTATTGTCGCACGTCTACGTAACTACCTTATATGCGTGAACCTAGCGTTCCCCGGCAATTTGGGTTAAAGAAGTCTATAAATAATTGTTAAATGGCTTCTCTGGCTAATTGCTTTTCAAAATTATTTAATTAATTTTTTTGGTTATCACTGGACTTCTACATTATTCCCTAAAATGTGTGGACCTCGTTTATCCCGGCTACGTCGGTTTAAAAATTATTTAAATAATTATTTTGCTGATTGTTGCACGTCTACGTAATTCCCTAATATGCGCGGACCTCGTCTATTTTCGTTACATGGGTTTAAAGATTATTTAATTAATTGTTTTTCTTATTGTTGCACTTCTACATTATTCCCTACTATGCGTGACCACGTTTATCCCGGCTACTTCGGTTTAAAAATTATTCAAAGAATAGCCGTGCTTACTGTCACATGTCTACGTAATCCCCTTATATACGTGAACCTAACGTTCCCCGGCAATTTAGTTTAAAGAATTCTGTAAACAATTGTTTAATGACTCCTTCGGCTACTTGGGTTTCAAAATTATTTAAATAATCGTTTTGCTGATTGTTGCACAACTACGTAATTCCCTTATATGCCTGGACCTCGTGTCCCCTGGCTACTTGGGTTTTAAAATTATGTTATTAAATGTTTTGCTTATTACTGATTTCTACATTTATTCACTATTATGCGTGGATCTCGTCACCACCGGCTATTTGGATTCAAAAATTATTTAAATAATTATTTTGCTGATTGTTGCACGACTACGTAATTCCCTCATATGCGGGGACCTCGACTGCTCCGGCTACTTAGGTTTAAAAATTATTTAATTCATGGTTTTGCTTACTGTTGCACTTCTACATTATTCCCTACTATGCGCGGACCTCGTCTACCCCAGCTACTTGAGTTAAAAATTATTTAAATAATTTTTTTTTTTGGAAAGGTTCGATGTTAATGAGTACATTGAGTTACTGTTTGTGCAACGTTTCGATAACTATTTTGTTATCCTTATCAAGCACTAAAATTACATTCATTTAATGTTAAAACATCGTCAATTTTATAAAATTGTGTTTTTGTTTATCTTGCTTTCTTTGTAAAAACAATATAAACATCGTCAATTGTATTAAGAGTTTTGCACACTTTTTAATTCACATTAAGTTAGGACAGCAACTGAATAAATTAACATACATATAATAAACAAACAATAATAAATTAACACAAGGGAAAGCCAAGGCAGTCAGACTACGTTAAGAAGATGTAAACAGACCACTGTAAGTTATATTATAGTTGTGTTGTTTATTATATGTTAATTTATTCAGTTACTGTCCTAACTTAATATGAGTTCAAAAGTGTGCAAAACTCTTAATACAATTGACGATGTTTATATTGTTTTTATCAAGAAAGCAAGATAACCAAAAACACAATTTTATAAAATTGACGATGTTTTAACATTATAATGAATGTAATTTTAGTACTTGATAAGGATAACAAAATAGTTATCGAAACGTTGCACAAACAGTAACTCAATGTACTCATTAACATCGAACCTTTCCAAAAAAAAACTATTTAATAATGAGTGACAAAGAAATTCTATGTATTTAAATAATTGTTTGTCTTATTGTTGCACTTCTACGTGATTCCCTAATATGCGTGGACCTCGTTTCTCCCGCTACTTAGATTCCAAAATTATTTGAATAATCGGTTTGCTGATTGTTGCACGTCTACGTAACTCCCTTATATGCGTGAACCTAGCGTTTCCCGGCTATTTAGGTTAAAGAATTCTATAAATAATTGTTTCATGGCTCCTCCGGCCACTTAGGTTTCAAAATTATTTAAATAATCGTTTTGTTGATTGTTGCACGTCTACGTAATTACCTTATATGCGTGGACCTCGTCTCCTTCGGCTACTTGGGTTAAAAAATTATTTAATTAATTGTTTAATTATTATTGCGCTTCTACATTATTCCCTACTATGCTTGGACCTCGTATCGCTCGCCTATTTGGGTTTCGAAACTATATTTTGTAACGCGTGCGCGAGTTAGGTAATTCGAGATTCGAATTACCCGCGCCCAGCAGGCATGCTCACCGGAGGCGCGAGCGCGCGAGCATCCTGACCGGATTAGAACGGTCTCGCGACGCGTAATATGCCCGTCGCGTACCCGCAAAGCTGCTACGGCTTTATGCGAGTCACGGCAGCCATCTTCGTGTCTGCCATCGCGCCGTGAGCATCTCCCCCGTGTCCCTGGAAAGTTACCGCGTTCGCGCCGTATAGTTTTGTATCTATAGCTTTACCGCGAGTGAAGTGGAGGCGCGGACTAGCGTGCGAGTAAGGGAGAGAGAGAGAGAGAGAGAGAGAGAGAGAGAGAGAGAGAGAGAGAGAGAGAGAGAGAGAGAGAGAGAGAGAGAGAGAGAGAGAGAGAGAGAGAGAGAGAGAGAGAGAGAGAGAGAGAGAGAGAGAGAGAGAGAGAGAGAGAGAGAGAGAGAGAGAGAGAGAGAGAGAGAGAGAGAGAGAGAGAGAGAGAGAGAGAGAGAGAGAGAGAGAGAGAGAGAGAGAGAGAGAGAGAGAGAGAGAGAGAGACTGCGCCGCTATAAGCAGCACGAGAGACAGCGAGCGAGGAGCCGGCAGCCAGACCGCCGGCCTGCCGATCCGTTGCCAGCGAGTAGGAGCGAGAGAGAGAGAGAGAGAGATATAGAGCGCAACGACTGCGCGAGCGAGAGTGAGCAAGAGAGAGCCGAGTGCACCGGTTGCTCCTTCTTAAGGTAAGTTTTCTACTCTCCTCTCGCGGGTTTATTGTAAAGGCTCGCACGGAAATCGCCGCGTGCAAGCTTTCTGTACCGTGTACGTGCGGGTGTGTGTCAGCCCGCCGTACTTTAAAACCGCGCGCGAGAGTAGCAGCTTCGCCGTGCGCCATATCGTTCGCGCGTTTGAATCTTAACTGTCGCGCGTGAATTAAGTCACTGTTCTAATCAGCACGTGCGCCGTGCTTGTACTTATTAGTGATGGGAATATACTGTGATATCTAGTTACTCGTCCCGTTGTTCATTACAACCTGTCCTTCTCCCCGATACCGCCGCCTCCGCGGGAAAACGACTCCGCCGCACACTGGGGCCGAAAGGTTCAAAACCACCTAGAGGTCATAATTTTCAACCGAATTTGAAATTTTAAAAACAGGAAATTTTGTGACAAAATACCAAAGACCGCTACGAAGCCTAATTTTGAAAATATGAACCTATAAACCTAATTTATAACCTATAACCCCAAAATTTACACTTGTGATTCCCAAAAATGCTATAAAACTTCGATTTATAAATCCTTGACACATGCTCTCTTAACCTTGATTCATAAAATTGGTCTACAGATTAAGTCTTGGGCCATTCTGTCAGAAATAGTGTATATTTTGAGGATATACATTGTATGTGGTTTAAATAACATTTTTCTCTTTTTTATAGCTGATTTTGGCCTCAGAAGCCACTAGGTGTAAGACCCCCTTAAGACTTATGAGGTTAGGGCTTATAGGTTTAGAGTTTATGGTGCATGGCTTACTGGATCAAAGGTCAAGAGTTCACGAGTAAAGGGCTTACAAATTAAAGGTTTATCGTATTTTTGGGATTTGCAGGTCAAAAATTGAATTGATTGGTTGATGTGATAGGATTATATGACTCCTTAGATTTATAGGTTAATTTTTTGGAAAATCAGGCGTCGTAGGGCTCTTCGATATTTGATAACGAATGTTCCTAAGCAAAAATTTTGAGATTCCGTTGAGAATTGCGACCTCTAGGTGGTTTTGAACCAAAAAATCCGTATGGCCCCAGTGTGCGCCAGTCGTTTTCATATCTGAGCATAGCGGCCGCGCAATTTACTCTTCGAGCGCGCGCTTTTCACTCAGCGATCCAATTAGTTGGAAAGCGAAGTTCGCGTGCTATCTTCGCGTTGTTTTCGGGATTCCAGGAGCAGATCCCGTTACAATTTAAATAATCGTACTGCACATCTACGTAATTCTCTTATATGCGTGGACCTCCTATCTCCCGGCTACTTGGGTTTAAAAATTATTTAAATTATTTTAGTTGATTGTCGCACGTCCACGTAACTCCGTTATATGCGTGAGTCTCGCATCGCCCGGCTACTTGAGTTTAAAAATTATTTAAATAATCGTTTTGCTTAGTATGACAGGTCTACTTAAGGGGGCTAGATACCTTTTTTCTCTGAAATAAGAAGTCACATTTTAATACATAAATGTAAACTAATTATTTCATACTTTTTACATATAAAAGTGGGTATATTTACCTTACCTTAAAACTTTCTCCGATGGGCATTTATATGGTCCAGAACCATAGTCATCGATGAAACAAGTTTTTTCACTAACCGTAAGCTTTGAAATTTTCCTGTGGATGGATTGACTCCAGATTTGAACTAAATTATTCCTGAATAGTATTATTCTCATATGAGTGTAGGGATTTAGGATTAAATGTCGGAAAAAATTTTTACATCAGAAAAATTATGAAAAAATATAAAAAATTTTAAAAAATTAAAAAAAACTCTTGAAAAACAGCACAATTTTTTTTTTCTCATTAGATCAAAAATCCCTACACTCATATGAGAATTATACTATTCAGGAGTAATTTAGTTCAAATCTGGAGTCAATCCATCCACAGGAAAATTTCAAAGCTTACGGTTAGTGAAAAAACTTGTTTCATCGATGACTATGGTTCTGGACCATATAAAAGGCCCATCGGAGAAAGTTTTAAGGTAAGGTAAATATACCCACTTTTATATGTAAAAGGTATGAAATAATTAGTTTACATTTATGTATTAAAATGTGACTTCTTATTTCAGAGAAAAAAGGTGTCTAGCCCCCTTAACCCATTAAGTCCTGAATGGACGAATTTTCACTAAAGTTTTCAACGCTTATATTTTATGTGAAAATGAATTGTAAAAAGTATATGAATAAGCGTATTCGATGTAAAATTTGATGAACTTTTAGAATCTTTCGTTAGATTTTTCAAAAAATTAAACTGTCGAACACTGTACACGATTTTTTCCAAAAAAACATGGTTTTCAAAAAAAAAAAATTTTTCATTTCGATTTTTCAAATGGAATGCATTTAAGATTTAATGATCAAAATGCAGAAAACGTGGCCTCGAGACCTAAACTTAAAAATCTAACGATTTAGGTTTTGAAAAAAAATTTTAAAACACAAAATGGCGGCTGAAACGCAGAAAAATCATAAAAATCTTCTGAAATTATTTACTCGAAAAAGATGGACTTTAGAGAAAAACTTTACTGAAGAAAAAGTTCTTAGAATTGATTAAAGAACACGCTGGAATTTTTTCAGAAACATAAGAAGCGTTTTTAAATTTTTCAAAATTTGAAAATTTTGAAAAATTCTGAAATTTGCCAAAAGGTTCTGGAAAAATTCCAGCATGTTCTCTGATCAATTCTAAGAACTTTTTCTTCAGTAAAGTCTTTCTCTAAAGTCCATCTTTTTCGAATAAATAATTCCAGAAGATTTTTATGATTTTTCTGCGTCTCAGCCGCCATTTTATGTGTTTTAAAATTTTTTTTCAAAACCTAAATCGTTAGATTTTCAAGTTTAGGTCTCGAGGCCACGTTTTCTGTATTTTGATCATTAAATCTTAAATGCATTCCATTTGAAAAATCGAAATGAATAATTTTTTTTTTTTTAAAACCATGTTTTTTTGGAAAAAATCATGTACAGTGTTCGACAGTTTAATTTTTTGAAAAATCTAACAAAAGATTCTGAAAGTTCATCAAATTTTACATCGAATGCGCTTATCCATATACTTTTTACAATTCATTTTCACATAAAATATAAGCGTTGAAAACTTTAGTGAAAATTTGTCCATTCAGGACTTAATGGATTAAGTCCCTTATAAGCGTGGATATGGATGAGCCCTTATATGGATAAGCGCATTCGATGTAAAATTTGATGAACTTTCAGAATCTTTTGTTAGATTTTTCAAAAAATTAAACTGTCGAACACTGTACATGATTTTTTCCAAAAAAACATGGTTTTAAAAAAAAAAAAATTATTCATTTCGATTTTTACGCATATCTACGTAATACCATTATATGCGTTGATCCTGTGTCCCTCTGCTACTTGGGCATAAGAATTTTTTTAATAATTCTTTCTCTCATTTTCTCACATTTACGTAACTACCTTATATGCGTACAGTTCAATACAGTATAACCCATTAAGTGGCAAACGTCCATGGTTGCAACGCTTCGCTTTGACATTACGTCATTCGTCTAAATCTCAATGGATTTCGATGAAGCTTGGTTTCCTTATGTTTTAGGATATGCTCTTTCTAAAAATCACCAAGTTTTTTTCAAAAAATGTACAGAAAAAATATATGGCCAATTTTTTTGGAAAAAGTCGAAATTGTTTTCAATTTTGTTTCAAATTTCGCTCTGCCAAAAAGAAAGGGACCTTAAAGTATACTCCCTAAAAAATTTTTTCGCGACATCAGACGATAATCTTTCAGACACACTTGATTTTATTCAAAAATGTTGATTAGAAAAAAAATGTGGCGATTTTTGTATCGTAGTGCAACATAAAACTTCATGATTTTTTTACTCAAAAAATATCAAATATTGGAAAAAATTTTATAGAACAAAAAGTGCTCAAAATTGATCAAGGAACACGTATGAATTTTCCCGGATGAATTTGGAAAATTTCGAGAAATTTGAAAATTCGAATTTTCCGAAAAATTAAAAAAAATTCAATTTCTTTCTGAAAATGTTTTTTGGCCAATCCCAAGTAAAATGTTCTATAATATTTTTTAAATAAGTATTTTTTATAATTTTTGAGCAGAAGAGTTTTAAAATTGTTTATTTTGAAATAGATTTGTTTACTTCAATATTACTAATTGAACATTACAAACACAAATAAGCAAGATATAATTTTAAAAAATTATAATAATTTTCAGTTTTTAATTTATTAAAATCAGTCACTACGAAATCATATTTCGGATCGGATATTTCCGGTAGCATTTGCTATTTTAAAAAATTTACTCAAGTTACCACTGTAACTTTACTATAAATTTTTTTAATGTCTTTTAGAAGGGATTTATTTCGAACAAAATTTCTGTTTGTTTAAAAAAAATACTTATTGAAGAAATATTATAGAACATTTTACTTGGGATGGCCAAAAAAAATTTTCAGAAAGAAATTGAATTTTTTTTTAATTTTTCGGAATATTCGAATTGTCAAATTTCCCGAAAGTTTCCAAAGCGATCCGAGATAATTCACACGTGTTCCCTGATCAATTTTGAGCACTTTTTGTTCTATAAAATTTTTTCCAATATTTGATATTTTTTGAGTAAAAAAATCATGAAGTTTTATATTGCACTACAATACAAAAACCGCCATATTTTTTTTTCTAATCAACATTTTTGAATAAAATCAAGTGTGTTTGAAAGATTATCGTCTCTTGTCGCGAAAAAAATTGTTTAGGGAGTATACTTTAAGGTCTCTTTCTTTTTGGCAGAGCGAAATTTGAAAAAAAATTGAAAAAAATTTTGACTTTTTCCAAAAAAAATTGGCCATATATTTTTTCTGTACATTTTTTGAAAAAAAGCTTGGTGATTTTTAGAAAGAGCATACCCTAAAACATAATGAAACCAAGCTTCATCGAAATCCATTGAGAATTAGACGAATGACATAATGTCAAAGCGAAGCGTTGCAACCATGGACGTTTGCCACTTAAGGACGTTCTCCGGGTCGAAACAGCAATTTTAGTTTTTATATTTTTCTATAATGTTTTATTAATTTGATAATCCAAGAGTAAGTACATGTAACAAATATATACTTGAAAGAACATAAGACAATTTTTTTCAGACAAATTCAGGCAATAGTCACTATGGTATTGTTACAATTAAAGACAAAAACTTCAATAAGTTCTTTAAATTTTTATATTTTTTATCCGATCTTAACGAAATAGAGCTTATTTCGTTCGTTAAGAAATTTCAGGGAGAGTATCGATGGGAAAATTTATGATACGAATTACCAGTAAGGCGCAATATCAATTTATTTAAGAAAAGCAAGTCAAGTTTTCATCAAAACTTTCTTAAACAAATTGATATTGCGCCGTACTGGTAACTCGTATCATAAATTTTCCCTCGATACTCCTCCTGAAATTTCTTAACGAACAAAATAAGCTTTATTTCGTTAAGATCGGATAAAAAATAAAAAAATTTAAAGAACTTATTGAAGTATTTGTCTTTAATTGTAACAATAGCATAGTGACTATTGCCTGAATTTGTCTGAAAAAAATTGTCTTATGTTCTTTCAAGTATATATTTGTTACATGTACTTACTCTTGGATTATCAAATTAATAAAACATTATTTAAAAGTATAAAAACTAAGATTGCTGTTTCGACTCGGAGAACATCCTTAATGGGATAAACTTGAAGTTTGTTGTGCTTAAACTGTAAACAATTACATGTTGCTTTTTATATATTAATTATTTCATAATATAAGCCTGGATGGGTCGTAGGCAAATGTTTAAGGAACAAAATGAGACGTCAAAACATTAAAATCGAATGAAAAATAAAAAGTTGGCAAATAGCGAAAGTAACTTTTTTACTTATTGAAAAATATCTACGTGTTCGATTAACAATTTTTTATCACAATAGTTTTTTTCGGTTCAGAAAGCCTGTCCTATCCATATGTTCTTACAGTATTATATTTTAATAATTTATGACATAATAATTAAATAGTGAAACCATTGTAAAATCACGTAAACCCCCTTAAAACGCTGATAGTTAGAAGCGTTACCTTTCAGAAAATTAAAAGTAGAACACTCGTGCCCCACTAGCAGAATTCACTCGCATATATATGTAGGTAATTTTCAAAAACCATGTATTATGATTCCATATACATCAAAACATATTTTTCTCAACTGAAGCATGAAATAGGGCCTCTTTCACATGCGAAAATATGAGAGAATTTCGCATTTCGAGCGTATTCTATGAAAGTGGTAAGAAATATCCATTTCTACACTAAAACAGGTGAGAAATGAATATTTCTACCTCCCTTTAGGGAGGTATAGTTAATTGTGTATACATATCAAATTCAGATGCATACAACTAAATGCCCAATCCTCTCTTCGAATCACACACAAAATAAGGCACTGTCATGCCTTCATTAAAAAAAATACGGTGTACAACACGAGAAGAAAAGCTATTTCAGACTCGGGTGAGGTATTTTCAGCACTCGACTCGTGCAGAAAACCCCATCCACGCTAGAAATAGCTTATTTTCTCCCCTTGTTGCACAATGTACTTTTTATGTTTTTAAGTCTGTCTTACACCTATAAAATAATAATAAAACAATGAAAATATATTGTAAATATAACTTATTTTGAATAAAAAGAGTCAAGGCAGAGGTCCTTAAACTCATTTTATCCTCAGATATAGCATTTTCAAGAAAAGCAGTTTGTCGTAATCTTTCTCTGAGACCGCATGATGGATTTTTATTGGACAAAGTACAAATTGTTCCTAATTTATGTAGTTACTGGCCTAAGAGTTGCAATTTCAAGGTTTTTATGTATAAGTACTTTTTTCATGGCAAAAATTGATTTTTTTTGCAACAATCTTTTCCATTTTTTTTTTTAATTTTTAGAATTTTTAGCATGGAAAAGTTACTTACACATGAAAACCTTAAATTTGCAACTCTTAGGCCCATAACTACATAAATGAGGAACAATTTGCACTTTGTCTCATGAAAATCGATCATGCGGTCTCAGAGAGAGATTACAACAAACTGCTTTTCTTTAAAATGCTATAACTGAGGATAAAATGAGTTTAAGGACCTCTGCCTTGGCTCATTTTATTCAAAATAAGTTATATTTACAATATATTTTGGTTATTTTATTAAAATAACATTTTTTATCATTTTTTTAGGTAATTTTGGCAAGAAAGGCTTATAGGTGTAAGACCGCTCCAGAGCACGCGCAAATTGCCACCCGAGCCGAAGGCGAGGGCGGCACACATGTGCTCTGGGGTAGTCCTCTTTATCCCCGTGTTGCATGTTGCGTATACGATTCTTTTTGCCTGGCGAGGCCGAAAATACAACCTTCACGATCGGAAGCCGGGATCAAAAGTGATACTTTCAGACAAAAAAATTTTTATTTTTACAAAGTTTCCTTTATGAGGTAGGAAAAGAAATTAAAAAAGTTAACCCCAATACCTATACTTCAAAATTACTTGCATGTTCACAAATGAAAGTCCTCTTTACTTTATCCATATCTCGTTTATTGCGATAAATATTTTCTTCTTATTCTTAAACCTTTTTTATATTTTTGCTGTTTTCTTCTTTTTAAGATAAAACAAACCTCACAAGTAACTGATACATTTGTTTCAGTAAAATATCGGTTCATACATAAACAAAACGCTAAATTTGGTACCATACCACTTAACTCGAGATCGTATTTTGTTTGTAAAACTCAAAACTTAAGTATTACTTGAGAAATTACTTAAATAATAACTTATGGACTTATCAAGAAAAATTAAGTAATAACTTAAGAAATTACTTAAGCAATTACTGGAATTATTACTTAAATTTTTGGCTCGTTATTTAAGTAATTACTTAACTAATTCTTTAAGTAATATCTTAAGCAACAACTGAAGTAATTGCTTAACTCGTTACTTAAATGTTGAAGATAATTGTTAAGTAATAGCTTATGTAATTGCTTGAGCAATTACTTAAGTAATGATTTGAGAGATAACTGGGTAGCCACCGTTCCCCCTACGAGGGTAGCTCGCGAAGACCTGGTATATATATATATATATATATATATATATATATATATTATTACAGAACATTTTAGCAACCATATTAACGCTCGTTACTGTGAAAAAGTTTCCAACTACTAGAAACTAGGTTGTAATGTATTTCTAGATGTTTTCTGTTACTCATATCTTGAGTTTTTTTTTCTTACTGTATTTGTTATTAATTATTTTTAATTCATTAAGCAAGCAATTGAATTGCATTATTGCTCTAATATAACTGTTTTTAATGCTAATAGTTTTCTGCCTTTTTGGAATCTGAATACTTTTCTTTCTTGTGGTTTAATTTGAGGTAGAGTATAACTTCTGTAAATCATTGTAATGATACAATAGGGATTCATATGAAAATATTTTATTTAGATTCATAGGATTTTTTCAATGATAAAATTGTTTTTGTTAACTATTTTCAGTAATCTAATTTGCAGTCTATTGAGCATATCTATACTGTTCGTATACGCTCCTCGTCAAGCTATTATTCCATAGGAAATGATGCTGTGAAAAAAGGCATAGTATACCATTCGTAAACTGTCTGTTGACAAAATCTTTGTAAGTTTATAGAAAATAAAAATGAGGTATTTTGTTTTGCTGTAAATATAATCAATGTGTTCATTCCGTCTCATATTACTATCAAAGACTATGCCTAGATATTCGGTGCTTTCGACTCTTTTAATTTTTGTATCATTTATATTGTTATTTAAGTTTTTGGAGTACTATCACATTGAATGCCATATTCCATGTACACTATTTTGTCAGTGTTTAAAGAGAGTTTATTTAGAGCTAACCAATTTGATATTTTATGTGATCGATCATTCATTTTAGATTCAACTTCAAGCCACGTTTTAGCTGTCGTAATAACAGCCGTATCATCCGCATACGATACTATAGAGTTTTCAGGTATATCTAACAGTAAGTCATTGATATAGAGTATAAATAACAATTGTCCCATGATGGTACCCTGCGGGACTCCCATATTCACATTTTCAAATTTGCTGGTTTTGTTATTTAATTTAACTCTTTGTTGTCCATTGGTGAGGTAATGTTTTAATAGATTGTAAGCGCTACCTCTGATTCCATAATTATACAATTTATCAAGTAAACGTTGATGATGTACAGTATCAAACGCCGTGGCTATGTCTAGAAACGTTATAGCAATAGGAGTACTTGCGTCGAGTTTACTGTATATAATATCTGATATTCAAAATAGCGCATCTTTGGTACTTTTATTTCTCCTGAAACCATATTGATTTTTTGAAAACAGATCGCATTCGTTAATAAAGTTTATTATTCTATTATGCATAATTTTTTCGAAAATTTTTGTAATATTCGACATAAGTGATATAGGTCTATAATTGTTAGGGATATATTTTTCCTTAGATTTGTGCAGAGGTACGACTTCCGCTACTTTTAAAGCATCAGGCCATATCTTCATATCAATACACAGGTTAATAATGTGAACAAGTTGATCTGCAATGTGAAAGCTAAGAGTTTTTAATGTTTTAGTGTTGATGTTATCAATTCCACCATTTTTATGATCCATGTTATTTATAATATTTAGTATTTCAATATGGTTTGTTGGAATAATAAAAATACTTTTACCCTTCATGGGTGGGAGCTTTATTTTCTTATTTCTTGGAGGCACTATATGATCACTTAATTTTTTGCCAATTTCGCAAAAAAATTTGTTCATGTGTTCCGCAATCTTTGTTGAATCCGATATTATCTCGCTATTATCTATTATATAATTAATGTTTTTGTTTTTTTTGAATTTTTCCCGAGTTTTTGGTTTAGTACATTCCATAATTTCTTTGGGTTTTTCATCGTTGTCTTTATTTGTTCTTTGTCATAAGACTCTTTGGCTTTATTTATAATACTCTTTAACTTTGAGCTAAATTTTTTATAATTCTCTTTTTTATTAGAATTATTTGGATCTTTTCTTCATAATTCATAAAGTTTTTTTTGGTGGTGCAAGATTTAATTATTGCGGAAGTTATCCAATTTTTTCTTGGATACGAAAGTTTTGTTTTGCAATCTGTTTTAGAAAAGTCACTTTTGCTAAGACATAATTTCATTTTACTAATTAGTTTATTTAGTACTAAATTTGGGTCATTGATTAAAGTCAGTTCCGACCAAATAATTAAGTTTGGTGTAGTCCTGAGCTTCTTATAATTTATACGATTAATTGATTCACTATTTTTTGTTGCTCTGATCTTATTTATAGACATGAAAATAGGAAAATGATCATTAAACGAAATTTTCAAAGTGAAAGTTTTATAGTTAATTTTATGTAGTTTAATAAAAATATTGTCTATGCATGTTCCTGAAATGTTGTTACTATCAGATGGTCTGGTAATATTACGAAAGCCTGGACAGTAACCATGTTCTAATAAAATATGCAAGAATTCTTGGTTAATTGAATCATGTTTGGTAATGTCGAAGTTAAAGTCCCCAATGATGAGATTATTTTTATATTTGCTGTTATTATTTATTACATTTTTGAGGGATAATAGAAATTCAGATTTACTAATATCGTGTGATCTATATAACGCGGATAACATTATTTCTTTGTTATTTTCAATAGCTATTTTTTAATTAATTATTTTGAGTTTATTAAAGGTCAAAGTTGGCATTTAAACTTCTTATATTTACGTTAAGAATTACTTCATTTTCAGAAACCATGCAATTATTGAGTGCATTAATATCATCAAAATTATAGACAGTATTAAGAATTTCATTCTGTAAGTCTTCAATAATATTACAGTTATTCTACATATTATTTTGAAGTAGGCGTGTCTTGTATTACTTGGGTGACTGATATGGATGAGCGCTGTGAGCTTGTAGATTCGTTGCTTGAAATTGAAATCATAAATACAAACAAGAATATTATAAGAAAAGATTACGTACAAAGGGAAATATAATAAAATAAAAAAATAACAAAGCAATATTTAAATATAAAAGATAAATAACAATCAAATAAGAAGAAAAAAATAAAAAAAGGAAAAACTCTAATATATAAAAGGAAATGGATAAATAGTATTAAATAAAGTTTTCAAGATTTATAATCATTGGATAAATAAATATTGTATTTTGAATAATAAGACATAAAAATATATCGGAAAACAGATTAAAAGGCAAATATAAACGATACAGATATAAAAGTAACAAGTAAATAAATAAATTATATTGTGAAGTAAACAATTGCAAAAGGAAAAAATAGTTGAATTAACAATAAAAACATATTTAAACAGAAATATTGAGTATAGAATAGGTAAAAGAGTAATATGTCATGTTATATCAGAAAAACGCAGAAAATATAGAAAACAAAGGGATTATAACGAGATAGACGTCATAAGACGACCCAGATTTAAAAAAGCAAGTAGACGATAGAAATAAGCAAACAAACACTTTCGAAAGAAAACCAAGAGTTCTAAGATTAGCTCTAAATAAACAATTGAACCGATTTGCATCACATACGTATGCTAACGTACCATTGCACTCAAAAACGGAGGAAAATACGGAAATAGTTTCAATTCCATCGACTTCAAAAACAGACCGTAATAAACTAGAAGAAGCAGATTCACGAACTTCAGTTAATTTAAACAAAAATCAGAATATTACAAAACCCACACAAGTACAAGATATACCTAGAAAAAATATAAATGATCTTTCAATTCCAGAAACTTATTTTCATACACCGAATACACCAAGTCAGAGCCCTGCATTTTTTGAAGATTCAATATATTAGGAAACGAAAGGCAACACGACTACATGGACATAGGAGGATTTTTTATGAACAAAGTTTAATTTTAGCCAGAGATAATAACATAAATGACGAATAACATAAATAACGAAGAGTTAAGAATTCAAATAAACGAAAATTTAATAAATTACGAAACAGAAATAGCAAACCAACAGCTTAAACTACCGCGAAAATATATCATTGCCAAATTTGCAAAGATACTGAACACGAACCACTATTCTGCGTCAACGCATCATATTGCAAAAATAGAGATCACCTGTCATACCTCTGCAATGTCGCAAAAGAAAGAATAGAATTGATTTGTAGATTTTGCAGCTTAAGGGGACATTCGATAGATATTTGTAAATTAAATCATTTAAAAGGAAGTCATTGTCAATAATGCCAAGAAATGGGTCACACGGTTATAACTTGCCCAATGATAATAAAATATGAAGTCTGCTGAAAATACAAAGAACGAGGTCACTGTCCGAATGTGTGTGAAAAAAGTGCTAACGTTGCCGATTCTTGCGAATTCTGTGGTAACATGAGCCACACGATGAAGAACTGTCCCTCGGTAGTATGTCAGAGGTGCAATAAACTCGAACACGTAATCAAATACTGCCAGATAACGAGGAAAATGATCTGGTGTACGATCTGTGCGTCAGAAGGATACGAAGCTTAGGATTGCCAGACGGCAGGAATTATGACTATGCAAGGTAAACAGCAGACGTATGAAAATAAAATAACTTGCCAAATTTACGAGGCGGTCACATATACAGGAGCATATTGCCCAGATCGAAATACAAGTTCAAAAATGAATACCAATTACACAAATATTAACCCAAACTATAGAAGCTTAAAAAATAAACACACGTACCACATACAAAGTAATTCAAGAAATACAAACGGATTCAATAAAATCCAACAACAAAATTATCATCCAAGAAATACGAATTTTAACGAACAAATAAATACACAAAACGAAAAAAAAACAATATTGTGAATTTTGCAAAATACCAGGACACACGATAGTAAATTGTAGGAAATTACAGAAAATAAAACAACACCAACATGTGCGTACTGTAAGAGAAAAGGTCACACAATTGGAAACTGCATTACATTAAAAAAAACCACTGCCAATTCATTGGCACGTAGCTTCCTCAAACTTAATTTACTGATTCCTTTTATTAATTTTTAATTCCAATATTTAAAATTTAATACTTCAGAAAGACAGAAATAACAAAACTCCAACATAATTTATTCAAATTTTTATAGATTATATAGATTTTGACCAATCACCAGGATCATCTCTGACCAATCACCATGATCATTTCTGACCAATCACCATGATCATTTCTGACCAATCACCAAAGCTCAATGACTGTCATTTTTGTATTCATGGATTGTAAATTATATCTATTAGTTATTGTCAAATTGTTGTAAAAAAGACCGTAATGTAAGCAATGTTGGTAATTTTTATATTTATGTATTGTAAATTATGACTATCAATGACGATAAAGTTATTGTCAAAATTACTTTAAAGTTAGAAAATTTTATCAAACGATCATTCCACATTAATGCACAACTTTTTACGTAATTTTCATCTCGTAAGAGATAGATGAAATTATACATTTTCATATAAAATTAAAATTCGAAAAATAAATTTTTCACGAAAAAAATTGGAAAAATTTTATGGAAAATATGAACTTGTAATTTTTTCATGGCCACTTCATATTCAGTGGTAGAAATGTACCCATTCTGCACCACTACCACTGAGTATGAAATTGGTAGATGTCGGACAACAAATTTATTTTCGTGTTACGTTGAACATTGAACGTGTTATATTGAATGCGTTATGTGGAAAGGCTGTTATAATGTGAGGGGATGTATTTTAAAAAATTTGATAGACAGATTATTATTTTCATTTTTCAATTTTTCAAGTTTTACATTTTCGTTAATAATAAAAAACCGCGATAACTAAAAAATTTTTCTTTTTAGAAAATATAAATATTTTAATTCTCTTCAAATGCTACCCATCCCATTCAGATACACAGAGCCATCCTCAAGAAATAGATTTTAAAAATGTCTAGAAAAATTTTAACCTCAAATATCTCTGAAATTTATGAACCAAACACTTTGCCAAAAGAACTCATCCGAGAACTATCAATAATATACCTCTACAATGAATTTTGAAGCGACACAATTTTACTCTTGTAACAGTTGAACATATAAAACTCATTTTTTTTCATTTTTCAATTTTTACGTTTTTCTTAATAACAAAAGAATCGTGATAGCTAGAGAAATAATTTTTTTAGAAAATATAGGTAATTTAATTCTCTTTCGAATACCACCTACCCCATTTAGATACATAGAGCCGTTCTCGAGAAATTACGATTTAAAAAAAAATTGAAAAAAATTTTAACATCAAATATCTTCGAAATTTATGGATCAATCCTTTTGCCTAAAGAACTCACTCGATTGGTATACAAAATCTACCCCTACAAAGAATTTCAAAGTGATTAAGCCAATTTTACTATAGTTATTGAACGACAAAAAAATCACTTTTTTTTATAAATTATTTTTTTTCTCAAAAAATAATGAATGAAAAAACCTAAAAATTTAGTAAGGTATAGTACTTAATATCCTTTATAACAAAAGAAATATTCATGTTAATATCTTTTTTTAATTTCGAAATATAACCTATTTACAAAAAATTACGTTTTCATCAATAACTTATGACGAAATATAGCTACCGACTTTTTTTTTTTAAATTGTTGATAATTTTATCCTACATACAGAGAATTCATGATATATAAACAATATTTTTTGTAAATATTAAAAAAATCTAAAAAATAATTTTGAAAATTAAAAAATGGCTATAAAAAAAAAGTTAAATTTTACAAAAATAGAATATTGACCCCAATTGTGGAAGCAAAATCTAAAAAAATGATCACTCTCTCGTTAAAATCGGTCGAGTAGATCATGAGATATCAGCGTATACGGACATACACACACGCACACACACACACACACACACACACACACACACACACACACACACACGCACATCCATACGAATATTTTCTAAAAATAGTGTATTTCGATTCCAAATTTGCTAAATAACATTTCTAACACATTATCTCATTAACTTTTTTTTTACTATCACAAAGCTTCCTCTAGGAGAAAGCAATATAGAAAGTAGGATAGAAAATTTCTGCAATATTTGCAAAAGCACAACGCATTCATTGGAAGAATGTTTCAATAAAACAAAGCTATGAACAGACAAATTCGGAAAACTAACAAATTCTTCTGGAAATGAGTGGACTGGAAGGATGAATAAAAAACCTCTCGAAAACAATGCAAATATTAAAGTAAGTACTTTTAATGACAATAATATGGTAAGCATAAATTGAAACAAAGAAAAAGACACTGACATCGACTTATGAATTTCCAAGAATTTGCGACAAATCACTGGAAACATGAGGGAAAATGAGACAACCGACAACATGTAAAGTAGAAATGTTGATGAAATAAACTTAATTGATTTTAATGAACCCGAAATAAATAGTGTTGAAAAAGAAAAAATAGAAGAAAGAATAACGGCGACCAAGATTGCAATGTATTTTCTGAAATTGGAAATCTCATTGCAGTATATCGAAATAGAGAACCCTTATACATGTAAAATATGTAATTTACTCGTAGATAATGGAGCTCAATTAAATATTATCAAAGGAAATCAGATACCTTGTAATATATTTTTAGAAAAGAGGAAAATTCGTTTATCTGATAAAAATCAAATAAAAATCTAATAAAAATGAACATCTATGGACTAAATATTGATTTTCATGTCGTATCAGAAAATTTTTGCCTACCCTACCACGGAATTTTAGGAATTAAAATTCTTACTGAACAAAAATTAAGACCAGACGAGGGTTATTTACAAAAAACAATAATAAAATCAAACTAAAACCAGTTCACAAACTTAACCAAAATCTCAATATAATAACTGAAAACGGAAAAAAAACGAATAACAAAATTAAACCAAAAATAACGATAGATAAAAAGGAATATCTAAGGAAAATGCTGCAAAATACGGACAAAACAAAAAATTTTAAACCCATAATTCATAAAGACATTCAACAAGAATTCTAATTAAATGAACAAACAGAGAATTTTCAAATTGAGGAGGGAGTTGGAAAATCATCTTGTTTAATATTTTATGAACTCGAGTTAATCAATAAAAATGAAGTAAATATAAAATCAGAAATAACATTTTACGATGACTTTACAAAAATTTTAAATATAATTCCAATATTAGAGGCAGAAGTGAAAGATTTACAAGAGAAAATGCTAAATGAAATTTTACCAGAAAATATAAATCATTTACATTATGAGAAAATTTTGGAAAATAACGAAAATAATATTAAGTTATTAATAAATAATATTAATATTGCTTTTAAATAAGGACCAAACAATCGATTTTGAGAAAATCGGATCAACAGATTATAAACAATATTTGACAATAATAAATAAAAAGATTGAAGTATATGTGGAAGAATATAATAAACTTTGTGGAAACGAAAAGGAATATAACTTTATCTCTTATGAAATAGACAATTTACCTGAAGGTTTTCAAATAACAGAAGGCTTTAACAGTCGAAAATAAGATTTTAAATTTGAGATCAATTAACTTTATGAAGAAAAATGATTTAATACATGATTTAGAAGAGTTTAATCGAGAAGAAAAATTACTAGAAAAAATACATTATCAAAATTTACCTGAAAATAGCAAAACAATGATTAGAGACCTAGTATTGAAAAATAAAGATATATTTTGGCTAGAAGGAGATAGTTTAGGATCATGTAATGTAGAACAACATGAAATAAATTAAACGGATGATAAACCCGTATACGTAAAACAATTTTCTTTACTACAGAAGTTAAAAGAAATCGCGATAGAAGATTTAATGCTCCAGCATGGATTGTAGCGAAAAAACAGTCAGCAGACTGAAAAAAACGGTGGCGTTTAGTAATAGATTACACAAAACTAAACGAAAAAACTGTTCTAGATCCATATTTGCTTCCAAAGATTACAGAAATATTCGATCAATTAGAAAAAACTAAATGCTATCACGTTATAGATTTAAAATCGGTTTTTAAATCTGCCAGTTAAAAAATCGGGTTTTCATCAAATTTCAATGAAGCCGAGTGATATTCATAAAACACCATTTAGTATACATCCATTGGGACGGTTCGAATTTTGCGTATTACCTTTCTGATTGAGAAACTCATCGCGTACATTTGAAAGAATTCTAAATACAGTTTAAGGCGATCTAGTCGGTAAAATATGCTTTGTGTTCATAGACGATTTAATCATTTTTGGTGAAACTATGACAGCAGTAAACGAAAGATTTAATACAGTCGCACAAAAATTATAGGAAGTAAATTTAACATTAGAACCAGAAAAATGTGAATTCCAAAAAAAAGAAGTATGTTATCTAGGTCATATTATAAGTGAGTACGGAATAAAACCTGACCCAAAGAAAGTTGAAGCAGTAAAAAAATTCCCTACGCCTAAGAATGTTAAAAACATTAGAGAATTTGTAGGACTTTTAGGTTATTATAGAAGATTTATAAAAAATTATGCAAAAGTAATAAAACCTTTAAATACATTACTAGAAACGGAAGCGAAATTTCATTGGGAAAAAGAACAACAAAAAGCTTTTGAGAAAATTAAAGAATTATTATGTACAGCACCAGTTTTAGAATATCCACGTTTTGTTGAGCCATTTATCATTACGACAGATGCGTCAAATTTTGCTTTAGGTGCAGTTTTATCGCAAGGCGAAATCGGCAAAGACCCAGCGATAGCTTATGCATCACGAAGTCTACAGGAAGCTGAAACTAAATATCACATCTATGAAAAAGAAGCGTTGGCTACAATGTTTGCAATAAAAACGTTTAAAAATTACGTATATGGAAACAAATTCACAATAGTTACTGATCACAAACCACTGTTATGGTTAAGATCAGCTGATAATAATACAAGAGTCCAAAAAATGGAGACGAAAACTGTCAAAGTATGAATTTGATATTGTATACCAACCAGGATAACAGAACGCAAATGCACATGCACTATCTAGGAATCCAGTAGAGATATTTATTATTACCAGAGCACAAAATAAGCAAGTATTAAATATAAATAACGAACAATCAAAGTAAATCAAAGTAATGAATGAAGATAGACAGAAACTTAAGAAAAAAAGAGGCAGACCTAGGAAAAATAATGAAGAAAAAATGACTACTGTAAAAAAGAAGAGGAAATTGATGGAAACAAGGAAAACCCACAGAAAATTAATAATATCATTTATTCTAAAACTTCTATACAATTTAGAAACGATAACATTGTCCATTTAATAAATTTAAAAGGAAAATCATGATATAAAAATACTGAATCATTAATCAAAATTAAAAACATAAAGCCAAAACTATCATTTCCAGAAGATAATATAGGTATAATAGATATAGAGAATAAATAACTATTCATATTATATATAAATACGTCCGTATCATGTAAATTAATAAAGGAAAATTTAGTGAAATTATTTAATCGATTAAAAGAACTATTAGTTATTAAAAATATATGTATTTACAGTATTTCTAAAGATTTAGAAATTTTAAATATAAGTTGGTTAGAGATAGAGGAAATATTAAGAGAAACATTTAATAATACAAATATAAAAGTAATAATATGTTTAAATAATATTGAAACCGTAAAAATTGAAGATAGAGATAGAATCTTCGACATGTATCACTCCTCCACGATAGGAGGTCATTCAGACGTAAATAGAACGTACAAGGAAAAATATTTTTGGGAAAATTTTAAATCGGACATTCAAAATAGAATTAAAGATTGTGAAGATTGTTAAAGAAATAAATTAAGATGAAAAAATACTAAACAACCTATGATTATTACAGATACACCGGCAAAAACATTTGATAAACTCGCGATGGATATTGAACATTTGACATTACTAAAAATAATAATAAATATATTTTATCCATACAAGATTAATTATCAAAGTTTATAATTTTAATGTGTTTAAAAGATGAAACAGCGGAAACGGTTTCAGACGCTTACATAAAAAGATTTATATGTATATTTGGGACTCCAAAAATAGTAATAACTGATAGAGGGGCAAATTATACAAGTAAAATGATGAAACAAATAGCACGAAGATTTAAATTTGATAAAATTGAGACTACGGCTTTCGCTTCGCAATCTAATGATTTATTAGAAAGAGCACATCACCCGCTATGCGAATATCTAAAAAGTTTCTCCACAAAAAATGCAAATGGTATGAACTTTTAGAATTCGCACAATTTCATTAACATACAAGTGACGCTAGCCATAAATTTACACCGTACGAAATAGTTTTTATTTCTCCTGCTAGAATTCGATCTAGCGAGCCAGTTAAAAAATCAGAATTATTTCCTACATATAATGGATACCTAGAAAAATTAATAAAAAACGTGAGAGAAATCGATGAAATAGCAGAGGAAAATTTAATAGCTTCAAATCAAAAATTTAAAAATGATTACGATAGATTCACAAATCCAGTAAAATTTGATAAAGGCGATAACGTATGGCTAATTACAGAGCCAAAACCGGGTCAACTTGGGAAAGATCATTATCAAGATCCTTTCGACATATTAAAAATAAATGGGACAACCAATATATTCAAATAAATTAAGTCTTGTAAATAAAAGAAATGGTAAAATAATTTTCTGTTTTAGGAAATGGCGAAAACATTATTCGAAACTTTTATAATTTTAACCCTCATTAAATATAACAAAGCCATAATTAGATTCAACTGCGACTCTGCTGATCCAGCAATGAAAACATACTCCTTAGTGGATACTGGAGAATGCGACTTCCATGAAGAAGATTTGCAAGTATCCAATACAACCATAGAGTTATTATAATTAGCGGAATTCAAAACAAGTCATGTAATACAATGCAAAATAGAAACAAGACGAACAATATATTACTGCGGAATGTTCAGCCATTTATGTCCGATTGAAGATGGCCTACAAGAATATTTATATGACGTTAGCGCAGAACAATGTAAATTTATTGACGATACGGGAATATTTAAATATGACAACTTTCATACAATAGCAAATATAAAAATAAGCGAAACCAAAACAGTAGGAATCGACCTCGCAGGAAAAATCGAATGGAAATCTTGTTCAGGAGCCACCTACGCGGATGGTTACAGAAGTTGGGATAATGTTCTTGTTCAGGCTATCATAAAAATTACCTTTATGGAAGAATATGCAAAGGTAAATTTAAATAATAATAATTTACATTTAAATTCAGGAACGACATGCAAATTTTCAGACAAACATTGCATAGACGCTCAAGCCGGCTATGTATTTTGGTCGCATGTTCCGCATGAAAATTGTTTTTCTTCGTACCCTGGCCAAAAGTTCGTATTTCGGCACCGCGAACAGGCATCCAAACTAAGAACTTCTGCTCGGTAAGCCATTGCGCGCGCCATCTATCGGGACTAAGAAGCAGCGGGCAGAAAAATTTCCGTCGCAGTACGCTATGGCCGACGGCCGCTACTTGTAGCCTAACCTAAAGATCGGGGATAAGTTTATTTAACATGGTAGCGAAATCGTGGCTGAACAAAGTGCTAGTGCAAGCAGAAACGGGCCATCCGAGTTTATTCACTATTCACTCCGATGATATACAACTTTCAGTATTTCTGTATACACTCTGTGAAGTATATGGTCTATGTTAAAGAAAACTTTGAGTACCAGAGAAAATGTTGCTATTGTTAGATATCTTAATTTAAAAAGCTTCCTCGAGTTACTCTAAGTTGGGATCATATTCAACAGTTTATGAATACGGCACCAGATCAACTGTATTTAGTAGGAAAGGTAAATTATAAAAATTCCAAACTTATGTTTCCCAATGATTATACACACCTATAAATCTTTATTTGTATTTCAGATCATTCTTATTTTTGGCATCTGTGGCGCACTAAGGTCTGAAGAAATTACTAATATTAAAGTGCAAGATGTAGAAGATCTAAATGATAAGTTTTTAGTATCCATCAATAATGTTCGTGCAAATCAGCTGTTTAAATTCTCCCGCGTCGGCTTGGGGGCGCCCTGGTGGTCGAGGGCTGAGTTTCCCTTCGCTGGCGCTGTTGGAGCGAGCTGGAGCGGTCGTCAGTCGCCTTTGAGCGAGGTTCCGGAGCGGTCGTTCCGTACGGAGTCTATTTCTGCGAGCATGCCCTGCCGCGTTCAGTGTCCTGTATATTATTATATTGATTTATGCTATTGTGTTCAATAGGTGTGTTGAATAAAGTTTGTTTCAGCTCTGAAAGTGTTCTTGTGCTTGTGAAATTCCCTTCAGACCCGTCCACGTTCCCCATTACCGGATGCCGCGGAGAGGTGAAGGTTGGCCCTTCATTCGGTGCAATACAGAGATTTTGAACATGGTCCTTCGAGCCGGATTCGGTTCTGGGATGCAGTGGCATCTGATCTGAAGGGATTGTGGTACTCGTGACTGCGCGGCCATGCCGGGGGGAATCGGACAGAGAAAGTACGCATGGTATTTTGGCGCGCAAATGTGACTTGCCCTCTCTCTTGCTCTACTCCTCGACTGCGCGGGCACGCCGGCGCATCGGACAGAGAGAGAGAGAGAGAGAGAGAGAGAGAGAGAGAGAGAGAGAGAGAGAGAGAGAGAGAGAGAGAGAGAGAGAGAGAGAGAGAGAGAGAGAGAGAGAGAGAGAGAGAGAGAGAGAGAGAGAGAGAGAGAGAGAGAGAGAGAGAGAGAGAGAGAGAGAGAGAGAGAGAGAGAGAGAGAGAGAGAGAGAGAGAGAGAGAGAGAGAGAGAGAGAGAGAGAGAGAGAGAGAGAGAGAGAGAGAGAGAGAGAGAGAGAGAGAGAGAGAGAGAGAGAGAGAGAGAGAGAGAGAGAGAGAGAGAGAGAGAGAGAGAGAGAGTGCATGTGATTCTGGAAGGAGGAATTACTAATCGCCTTTCTCGTGAATTCTTGTCTCTGTTCAATAGGTCTACACCATGGATCGGGTCGAGAACCAAGAGCTGCTATTGGAGTCAATCATCAATTTCCAGGGGGACTTACTGCGATCCGATCAAGGGATGATCAAGGGTGTTCTCCTGGCCCAGACAGAGAGCTTGCAGGAGATGTGGACTAAGTTCCGAAGGAATCACGAGAAGATCCTTAAAAAATATAGGGCTCATAATTGCCTCGACACGAGGTCTACTGCACCACGCAACGCGAGTATAACCGCGTTATAATTATAATATATAATTGGTTTTCTGTATGATGAACAGATCAAGATAGCACCATCCACTCAACGACCACCAGCGCGAACTTCCGTCGGTTCCAGGAATCACCTCCCTAGAATCAATCTTCCGAGATTTTCAGGTCGGCTTGAGGAGTGGGAATCATTCCGCGATCTCTTCACTTCTCTGGTCCAGGATGACGACTCCTTCTCCAGTGTCCAAAAGCTCCATTTTCTAAAAACGACGCTTGACGGTGAGGTCAAGAACGCTTTGAACAAATTATCGATCACTGAGAACAACTACGAGATTGCTTGGGGAATCTTGTTAAAGCGCTTCGATAACAAGCAGCTCCTCGTAACTCGCCATTTAAGCGCCCTAGCCATCCTGCCGACTCTCACAAAGGAAGATCCGAAAGACTTCCAGGATCTTCTGGATGATGTGGATTCAAGACGTGCGGCTCTGACGAAACTTCAGCGACCGACCCAACATTGGGATGACTTGTTCGTTTTCTTTATAGCTCGAGCTCTGGATCCCTCGACTCGTAAAGACTGGAACAAATCTGCAAACGCGAATCATTTTCCTACTTACAAGGCCATTTGTGATTTCTTGCAGAGCCGTATACGACCTCTCAAAACCACTGAGCACATCAGGAGCGGTCATGTTAGGACAGAGCTCCGACCCACGATGTCGATGTCGAAGGTACGAGGACAGGTGCGATTACTGGGAACTTCAGTCTCCAGCTCAGCAGTAGCTACCTGCCCAGCCTGCAAGAATCAGCATCATGCCATGCGCTGTAGGGGGTTTCTTGATGGCAGATCTATCAGAGCGACGCGATATGGTGCGCCACGCAAAACTCTGCTTGAACTGCCTGAAACCGGGCCATCAGGTCAATGCTTGCCACTCGAACCAAATGTGCAAGGAGTGTCGAGCTCAGCATCGCACGCTTTTGCACCGCTCGCGTAAAAGATGCGCTCCTGATGATCTTGACGGTAGTCCCAAGACATTCCGGAGATCCGAAACTCCTGTCGAGCTGATCAAGGTCGGCAAGGATGCTGATCCCATGGTGTCCAGCTGAGTGATGCTGTTGGCCACCGCTCGGATGACGCTACTTGACGTTGGCGGTCGGACGTTACGCGCAAGGGGACTTCTTGATTCCGGATCCGAAGCCAGCTTCGTTTCAGAGGCCTTGTTCCAGAGGCTTGGGGCTCCTCATCGGGAAGTCGACGTCGAGATTAGTGCAATCGGAGGACATCGTGTCACATCCTCACAACGGGTCGCCACTCTAGAGCTCATCACTCATGAAGGACGACGGCACATATCGGTTTACGTCGTGTATCAACTTGGCATAATTACCCCTAAGATTGACATTGGAACGACGGATTGGCCCGATCTCTTAGATCTCCGACTGGCGGATCCCGATTATCGTCGGAAGGGGAAGATTGATCTCCTGATCGTAGCCGACTTTTATCCAACTCTACTGCACGAGGGCCTTCACCGGAGCCCATCGGGCGCCCTTATTGCCCAGAACACATCACTGGGGTGGGTGATCTCAGGCTTCTCGGTTCCCTCAATTCCGAGGCTCTCCCATACCGAGACGCAAGGCCTCATCTCAAACTTCTTCTGTGAGCTCGAGCTCTCCAACGAGATCCTGAGAATGTTCTGGGAGCTTGAGGACTTCCTCCAATGATTCACCTCTCAAAGGGTGATGAAGAATGCGAAAGGATTTTAGCTGAAACCTTCAGACGCAACGACGAAGGAAGGTACACCGTTAGAATTCCTCTGAAGTACGGCTCAAGAAAACTCTTGGATAACACCTTGAAACGTGCTCAGCATCAAATGAATCGGCTTCGGCAACGACTATCCGAGGACCCAAAATTGCGAAAGGTATATGTGATGTTTCTGCACGACTGCGATCAATCAATCAGGGCATATGCGTCGAATTCCGACGCTGAACCCGGTACGTCATCATATTATCTTCCCCACCATGGGGTATGGCAGAAAGCAGATGACCGTGATAAGCGCCGAGTCGTTTTCAATGCATCAGCTCGATCCACTTCCGGAGTTTCCTTAAACGACATCCTCCTAACTGGACCATCCATGCAGCGGGATTTGATGTTCATCATCCTACGCTGGAGGTTTTATCCAATCGTCTTCTGCGCCGACATCGGCCAGATATATCGTCAGATACGGATCGACAACAGGACAATCGGAGGAGGACGCATCAGAACACCACTATGAGCTGTTGACATGCACGTAGGGCATGTCATTCGCACCCTTCCTTGCCATTCGAACACTGCGATAGCTTGCCAAGGATGAAGGTGGGAAATTCCCTTTGGCTCAGCAAGTCCTTCTGTCAGATACTTACGTCGATGACATTGTGACGGGAGCTGACGACGTGAGCTCCGTTATTACTTTGCGAAACCAGCTCACCCATCTGCTCACGTTTGGGAGATTCCTCTTAAAAAAGTGGGTCTCGAATCATCCTGACATTCTAGACGGGATTCCGAGCGAGAATCCATTTTGTCCGGACTGGAAGAACTTCTCCTCCGACGGTCCGACCCACGCCTTAGGCATATCCTGGGATCCTGTGAATGATCATATGCGGTTCACACCACCTGACATCGGATCCTCAGACACCCCCACTAAGCACCAAGTCCTTTCAATCATAACCAGATTGTTTGATCCAGTCGGATCGTTAAGCCCATTCGTCATGAAGGGTAAAATTCTCCTGCAAAAGCTGTGGACACAAGGCGTGGGATGGGACCAAGGTCTACCCCAGAATCTCGTCATGCGCTGGAAAGAGTTTCTACAAGACCTTCGCTACCTTGTCAAGATTCAGATCCCCCGATGGGTGGGTACTAAGTCCCACGACCGGGTTCAAATCCACACATTCGCGGATGCCAGCCAGCACGTGTATGCGGCCGTGGCCTACGCCCGAACCTCCCTGACTCATAGGCATGGTTCTCCAAGGCTCTTGGCCTCAAAAGCACGGGTGGCTCCGCTGAAAACAATCACGATGCATAGTGATCTCATGGTTATCCTCTGAACCTTCGAGATGGACGACATTTGTCAGCAATCGTGTCTCGGAAATTCAGAGAAGTGCTGCAGAACTAAACTGGAGGCATGTACCATCGGCGGATAACCCGGCTGACATAGCCTCCCGTGGGATCGCGATCAAAGACCTTGATCTTAGTGAACTCTGGTGGAAGGGACCCCAGTGGCTCGCTCGACCAGAGGTAGAATGGCCCAAAGGGATTCCCGACGTGCACTCCATACAAGTACCGGAAGAAACGCGCGGCTTCACTTGCAGCATGGTTCAGGTGGAGGAAAACTTTATTCAGAGATTTTCTACCTTAACAAGCCTGGTCCGAGTAATTGCTTGGTGTCTACGCTTCAGAATGCGTCAGCAGAATCAAGACCACCCAGAGCGGACCACCCCTGTCGCGTCGTGCGACGTTGCCGATATGGTTGCCGGTGTGCGCTGTTTTTCTTCCTCTCTTTTCATCCTACCCAACGAACCTGCTGCATTGCCGCTTGTTTCATATTCTCCCACGCTATAAAAAAAGGGGACACGCATGAACGCTCAAAAAGACGCCGCCATCCAGAAAGAATAGTTACCAAAAAGATCCTCGAACGGAGCACGAAGACGCGGTTTCCTTTAGTTTTTCTTCCATTCTCTCTTCAGTGTGTGCCACTCCCCTGGTGCAGTTTTACGCGTTCTTTATTACCGAATACGCTATTAAAACGCACATCCACTCAAGCATCAGAGATTCGCCGCCAATCAGAGGAGTAAGCATTAGTACTCCAGCGCACAATACTGAATCAAGCTAGAGTCAGTTTTTTTGCCTTTTCCCTTCACTTCCAACCCATATGCGTAGCGTATTCTAAAATAATTTATGTATCCGGACTCGCCGAAAATTCTCAAAGGGTGCGCCGCCGAAATCATCAAAGATCATCGAGAAGAGTGGGGCAACAACACCTAGGCAAATCAAAAAGGCGACAGCAGGAAGATTTACGACTTTTTACCTTTAAAAGGGGGCGAAGACTCCTGGTGCGAGTCACTCAGAAGCCAACCCGCGTAGAGTACACATCACCTCGTATAGTTGTAATTTTTACTTAGTTATTTCACAATAAACGATAAGTCCTTATTAAAATCCGTGTTAAGTCTTCACTAATTCGGGACCTTAATAGTCCTAAACTCCTCACTTCTGCGTTCTTCTCACAAAACTCCCACGGAGCGACAACTGACCACTGACATTATAAGGGTCACGGCGGGCGTGCAGATTCACACAAAGGCTGTTTGAAATTCTAAGGTAAGTCATAAAATTCTACACACTGTCTCGAGGCGTACCGCGTGTCCATTTCATTTTTCTACCGGCCGTCCCATCCTGGAGCAATGCACATTGTGTCCGAATCGGGAAAAGTCACATCACACGCTTTTAGCCATTAGACTAATGAAGTTTCATTTTCATTCTTCTTGTTTTGTTACGCAACCCGGATGTAACAATTGGGGGCCCCTCCTTAGAAAGGATTAGGCAGATAGTTTTTGTTTCGCGGACTTGAATGATATGTCGGTAGCCAAAGGAGGTGATGATAGGCGTAATGAAGAAGCAGAGGATATTCTGCTAAAACAGGCGTTAAAACTAAAACCTAACTTACCAGAGGGACAAACGCTAAGAAATATTTTAGATTTCTTTAGAAGCCGTAACGAAAGCGTTTTACTAGACGCCGAAGTGCAAACAAAGGATAAAAGAGTAGAGTCACTCATTGAAATTTTATCAGAACACGTTAGTAAAGACGATATAATAGAATGTTGTAAAGATAAATATTTAATTGAAGCGCTCGGAGATTTAATAAATCAAAGAATCGATCCAAAATATATTATCGAATATATCACGGGGACTGTAACGGTAAAATCGGAATTAATAGTCAACAACATAAGTTTCGATAATCCAGAATTTACGGCCGACAACACAAAATTTTATTCCATATTAGAAAACAATAAAACACCTTTACAGAAATCATCAGACGAGGAAAAAAATAAAATAAGTTCAGGAAACGGCGAAAAATTTTTTTTACCTAATGATCAGCTTAAATATAGCACACCATTTAATTCGGATACATATTTGGTAAATCCAAAGTATAACTTTTCAAAAGGATGAATAATTTTTTCGGAAACAGTACACTAGGGCAAGTTAGGCCGTTGTCAATTTAGGATGCGTTAGAATTAATTCCGAAATACAATGGAGTAAATATTCCTCTAACACAATTTATACAAGGCTGTTGGGAAGCATATAGCATTATCCCAGAACAATTTGAGGTAGATTTAGCAAAATTAGTTACGTTTATACGGCGAGGCACTAAAAAGTGCAGCAAAAAAGATATTTGAATAAACGCGATGAAAGCGTAGTAATTTTTTCAAATATAGTGCGTGCGATAGAACACGAAATTACTGAGTCAGAATATCGTGAGAAGAGATCTACGCGAGATTCTCAAAAAGCATTGGAAAAAGTCTTAATAAAATTTTTTATTCCAGGTTTACATTGGGTAATTAAAGCACGCATGGGAGAAGCAAGAACTTTAGAAAAGGCCACTGCGGAAGCAATAGAAATCGAAAGGGATTTCGCGTGTTATGAGCCAGAAGAATTAAATGACACTATTAAAATAATTACGGAAAAGAAAACTAATTCTTCAAGAGAAGATAAAATATATTTAGTGGATAGTAAAACTATAGAAACGTGTCAAATATGTAACAGAAGAGGTCTTATTGCTTTAAACTGCTGGCTATTGCACAGGGAAACAAACAAACATCTAAAATAGGGAACCGTTACCTATCTGGGTGGACCCGCGGGGATCGGGCGCCCCGACACTATGGACGCAGGATAGAACCGCGCAGGCTCCACGAAATACGGGGGACCAATATGTACAAATACAAAATGCCACATTTTCAAATAATGAACTAACAAAATTATTTTGTTAATATTGTAAAAAAGAGGGACATAGAATAATAAATTCAGTTACAAACTCTTGTCAAAATCTTAATACAAGAACAAATTCTTGTCAAAATTCTAACTCAATCATAAATTCTTATTAAAATTCTAATTTGAATAAAAATTCTTGTCAAATCCTAACTCAAGTACAAACTCTTGTCAACATCTCAATACAAGTGCAAATTCTTGTAAAAACGCTAACTCAATTACAAATTCTTATCAAAATTTTAAATTAAATGCAAATTCTTGTCAAAATTCTAACTCAATTGCGAATTCTTATCAAAATCCTAACTCGATTGCGAACTCTAATAAAAATCCTAGCTCAAATCCAAATTCTAATCAAAATTTTTCAAATTCAAAAGAAAATTTGAAATGAAACTCTAAAGAAAATTTTTCGCCTAGGATTAAAACAAACTCGAGTGCAAACGAAAATTAAAAAAAAAAATTCAGAACAAAACAAAAATTCTAACTCAAATAGGAAAGAGGAATCAAGTTTGGATATAAATCCTAAATTAAATTCTGAAGATAATTCCAAGAAAAAGAAAGATAAAGCAAATTCTAATACAAGTAACGATCAAGGAATTAATGAGGAGTTTATTTTTGAAAGATTGATAATGTTACAAAAATTACTCAATCAAGGCCAAGCAAATTACAGTATTTTGTATGATAATGCCGAAGATATAGAAATATTAATTGAAATATTGTTGAAGATAATAAATAAGAATGAGTTTTTTAACAAGCACTACAAAATGTTTCGCGATTTAAAAACGCATTTTGAGCTCAGATCATTCGACGACTCATCGGGCACATATCTGATTGATGATTAATAATTAATTGAGGAGTAATAGAAATGTGGAAAAAACTTCTTAAAGGGAAATCTACAAATTTGAAAATTGAGAAACATGAAATTTGTGAGGTAGAAAGAGTGTTGTCAAACGAACGCGTCGGTCAGATTAAATCTTTATTACGTTTTGAGCATTCGCTGTGAGAAGAACGTACAGAGATAACAACATTTAGCGATGTTTTTCACACTCCAGGTGAAAAATTAACGGCTACACCTATATTAAAATTAATTATCCCAACCGTAGATGAAGTGCCAATTACATAAAAACGAGATAGAAAGACAAGTTGCAGAGTTATTGGCAAATGGCATAATTGAGCCTTCTACATCTTCATACTCTAGTACTTGTTTTTTAGTACCAAAGAAAGAAGATATACATGGCAATGGAAAGTGCAGAATGGTAATTGATTATCGAAAATTAAATGAAAAAACACCCGATGATCAATTTCTTCTTCCAAATATTAACGAAATACTTGACCAGTTGGGAGGATCAAAATACTTCTCTGTGTTCGATCTCGCATCAGGTTACCACCAGTTAGAAATCGATGAGCACGACCGCCACAAAACAGCTTTTGTGACAAATGGTGGGCTCTATCACTTTAATCGAGGTAGCTTTGGGCTAAGAACTATGCCGGCGACATTTTCAAGAGCACTATCTATAGCACTCGCGGGTTTAGTTAATAAGGAATTATTTTGTTTTATTGACGATATAATTGTTGACTCACGCACGTTTGCTGAACACATACAAAGATTAGAAAGATTATTCATCAGATTATGAAAGGCGGTATTAAAATTACAACCGGAAAAATGTGAATTTTTCAAAAAAGAAGTAACCTATTTAGGTCATTTAATAAGCGCAGAGGGCGTAAGGCCAGATCCAAGGAAACTGGAAGCTGTTCGGAATTATCCAGTGCCAAAAAACGCAAAAAATATTAAACAATTTTTAGGTTTAGCAGGCTATTACAGACGCTTCATTCATCAATTTTCAAAAATAGCTAAACCTCTCACAAATTTATTGAAAAAAGAAATAGAATTTAAATGACCGACGATATGCAGTATACTTTTGAAATTCTACGTGATAAATTATGTAAAGAACCTGTATTAGCTTTTCCAAATTTCGAACTACCTTTTAATCTAACTACAGACGCATCGGGTTATACGATAGGAGGAATTTTATCTGAGGGTAAAATAGGCTATGATCAACCAGTTGCATATGTCTCACGTGTGTTATCAGAGGTAGAGGAAAGATGGGATACATACAATAAAGAGGGACTAGCGTTGGTATTTTCTATAAAACATTTTAGACCTTATCTTTTTGAGAGAAAATTCTATGGAATTACTGACCACCGCCCTCTAGTATGGATGCAGACACATAAAGATCCAAATTCACGTGTTATGAGGTGGCGTTTAACTCTGGCCGAATATGATTTTGAGGTGATATACAGACCAGGGAGAATGAATGTAGCGGACGCTTTCTCTCGAAATCTGGTGGATCAAGTATTAATTGTCACAAGAAGTGCTGCCCTGGCTGAAAAACTAAAAGAACAAGAGCGAGAAAAAGAGGTGGTCACCGAACAAACGAGGGAGGAGTGCGTTCATAATATGGTCACGAGGGAACGTGTAGCCCGTATAAAAATAAATGCGTAATAGAAAAGAAAAAGTTCAACGGTAGAGACGCAGAACATATTATCGCATCAGCGGGAACTGAAGGCGAGGAAGACAATAGCATACTGAACGAAACACGAAGTAGGGATGACCCACAGACCGACATGAATAAGAGTAACCTTCTCTCGGAGGAAGAGGAGAGAGACAAACTATCGAAAGAAAACGGGGAGATGGAAGATGAAATTATGTTGGAAAATTTAAACCCGACTCATTCAACTATTTTCTACCGTGAAAAATTATTCATGAGAAAAGATAATTATTTGTATTTTATTACTTCCGAAAGTGAACCATGCGACGACGGTGCCATGCAATTAAAATTACAGAACAAGCTCTCACGTTTTAAAAATTTAACAATAGGAATACCAGAAGTTATAAAAACAAATTCTAAAATACAAATAGCCATGCCACTACGTACGCAAAACAGAGTAGGCTTGAGTATAATAAACAATAATTTAAGTTTACTTTGTACTAATCTACTACCAATCTTAAACAAAATCGACGCGCGGTCGATAAGTATAGCAAAAACGTATATAATAGAAAATTTAGAATGGGAACAAGTAATAAGAAAATTAAGAGATCCATTTTCTAAGAGTACCATCAAACTGGTAGTGTGTTTAGGGATAGTCAGGTATCCTCCCCTCGCGGAAAGGGACTCCATTATGCAAGAAGCACACAGCTCGGTAATAGGCGGACATAGGGGAGTCACTAAGACATACAAAAGAATTAAATAAGCTTACAACTGGGAAAATTTAAAAGAAGATGTACTGGATTTTATTCGAAAATGTGTGCAGTGTCAATTAAAAAAATTAGTTAGGGTAAGAACACGTGTGCCAATGATTATTACTAACTTTGGAGCACATGCGATTGATCGCATTAGTATGGATGTTGTTGGGCCATTGCCTAGAACTATAAAGGTAATGAGTATATATTAACCTTCCAAGATTTATTTACAAAATTTGCAATACCGGAACCATTAGCACAAACTACAGCAATAGACTTTTCAAACAGTCTAATTAAGTGGGTCATATGTGTGTTCGGGGCACCGCGAGTTATTTCAACGGATCAAGGCACTAATTTTATGAGCAAATTAATGAAACGAGTGGCAAAAAGATTTAGAATTAAACAAGTCAACACTACGGCTTTTCATCCACAAACAAATGGATCCTTGGAGAGATCACATTCAAGTCTTATCGAGTTTTTTAAATTTTATGTGCAAGAAAATAAGTCGGATTGGGATGACTATATAGAGTTAGCAACATTTAATTTTAATACAGGCATAAGTGAGGCAACATGACACTCATCTTTCCAATTAGTATTTGGTCGTTTAGCTCGAACGCCAGGTAGTGAGCCGATAGAAAGTGAGGATCTAGCGCCTACTTATAAGGGCTATATTGAAACTCTCATAACACGAATAAACTACTTGCAAAATATAGCAAGAGAAAATTTATTGCGAGCCAAAATAAGATCAAAAAAATACTATGATAGAAAAGTAAATCATTTAACATTAAAAATTGGGGACTACGTGTGGTTGCAAAAGGGACCGAAACCACACAAATTGGATAGTCAATATACGGGGCCGTATTTTGTTTTAGACGTTTCTGTAAATGGAAATGTGAGGATACAATTAGGTAGTACTAAAAGTAAAATAGTGCACATTAATCGCCTGCGAAAATCACATGTAGAGCAAAAACAAGCTTAAATCTTTGCTTTAACATACCTAATCCTACGCTTGATAATAAGCACGATTTCTTTGATAATGGCACGTTGTAGTAAGTTAATATTTACTACGCAGAATATATTATAACTAATAAATAGCAAAAGTGCGAAAAAGGAAAATTCGTAATACTATTAATTTTATTATTTTAAACCAACTATTATTTTTTCTAACTTAATTTTGATATATGTTACTGTAGCTTCCATGATGTTTTTATTTATGATAAATCGAGCATTTCTGCCATTTTTCTTTTCTAATACTTTGTAATATTTGGAAATGAAAATCGTTTTTTGTGTACTAACGTTGCTGCTAACATCAAAAACAGTTAATACCATAATTGGTTACGACTGATCTCAGCAAGTCTCGAACCTCACCACATTTTCATTAATAAACGTCGGGGAATGTGACATAGCGGAGCCCATGGTCAATCCTACCAAGGTTTATGTTAGATTATTACAATTGAACGATTTTCGAAGTACACATGTAAGACTATGTAAGGTAGAAATTAAGCGTTCAGTTACATATTGTGGGGCATTTTCGCATCGAAAAGACAAGAATAGGGAAGACGTTAAGCTTCTAGACAAAATTACTAATGACGAATGTCGGCGAATGCATGTGCATTGCAGCCATAGAGTTCGCAACGAGCTTATCTCAAATCTAAAACATAATGGAACTATCGTTTATCCAATGACTTTTGTGGGGAAAATAGATCAGGCGGGAGATTGTAGTAATTCAGGTACATACTCTGACCCGTATGGAGTATTCGATGATGCAGTAGTCACGGGCTATGTCACAATAACCTTGCAAGATTATTATACTCCTGTGAATTTGAATGCTAATGAGGTTTTATTAAAATCAGGTACTCGTTGCAAATTTCACGAAGACGTATGTATAGATATTGAAGCGGGGTACGCTTTCTGGGAACCATTACCGGTATCATCATGCGAGGAACATAGGTATTCAGAATTATACGCGGGGTATGTAAATAAAATAATAGAGGAAGGAAATGAGAGACATCCAGTTTATGTAATGGAGTCAAGCGAAATAACTTTTGCATTTACGGCAGTCGGTACTATTTCAGATTGCTCATATGACTTGTCACGGCCTGCCGTACCGACGTCGGTAATTAGTAAGTTCCTGCTAGTGAACGCTAGAGGGCGCGTCGATGCAGAATTGGAGCTGCATCGACGAGACGATGAGCGAGCCGGCGCGGGAGAGCGCCTGGTATCCATCTTGTTGTTATCGTTCAGACACAGACGCGCGCGATAGTGAGTTCGCGGTGATATCGCGTTTTCCGCGATAACTGTGAAGCATTTGATAGTTGTAACCTCAGGAGTGCATACGTGATGCATCCTGAGGCCACTATCGTGATCCGCGAAATGTGTTATACCGTACTATCGACGGAAACACGAGGAGAGCTCAGAGATAGTGCGACAGGCTAGAACTACCTGTCGTACTCCCGAACCAGCAACATCCTAGTGCAGTAAGCATGTTCGCCTGGCACGAAAGCAGCAGAGAGTATCACGAGAGGCGATACAATGAAGCCAGCCTAGCAGCGAGGATGCTTGCGAGAAACCTAGGCTACACCGTATGAATCTAACCTACAATAGCGGTAAGCGTGCACCTATCAACCGCGTCGCGAGTAAGTACGCGTAACCGTTTGTCCAGGCTCGTCGCCACGTGGACAGCGGCCCCGAATAGGCGTTCTTGTGCGGAGAGAGCGAGCGTAGAGAGAGCACAGGCTCGGGTCATCAACCTTAGAAGGTCACCGACAATGATTTAGCTTGCCGGCAGTTTGTAACCGGCAAGTGCGCATAAGAAGTGCGCAGACGACATGCGTTAGTAGCCTGTTCTCTCTCAGGCTAGGTTAAGTGTGTGTGTGTGTGTCGCGACACGCGAGCGTAGAGAGAGCACAGGCTCGGGTCATCAACCTTAGAAGGTCACCGACAATGATTTAGCTTGCCAGCAGTTTGTAACCGGCAAGTGCGTATAAGAAGTGCGCAGCCGACATGCGTTAGTAGCCTGTTCTCTCTCAGGCTAGGTTAAGTGTGTGTGTGTCGCGACACGCGAGCGCGACCGCTCTCTCACTCGCGTAGACGATGAGTACGCTACGTATATTACTGTAAACGCGAGGCTTATGTTACCGCGCGTACAAAGCGTATATTACCGCGAGCGTGACGTCAGCCCTCGAGACAGCTGACGTCTGAGATAACGTGCTGGCGCACCGTTAGGTAGGGAAATTAACCTATGTCAACGCGACACTTCCACTGTCTAAATTATTAATTATTCATTCAACTCATTTTACCTTTTATTCAATAAACCATAGTCTTTTGTTATTAACTTTAACCACTCGAGTTATCATTTCGCGACCTTAGTCATTCCCCGCTCCCCGACGCCTCCGCGGTCGTTACGTAAGAGGATACGTTTCGTTTCATCTGAGCAGCCGGCACACGAACCTGTGACCAGAAGAGGAGTTCGAGTCACTGCTGAGAAATAAAGCGCGAGTCTTCGACTTGCGTATTGCACGGTAAATAACCAGATTAGGTTAACATTGCACGACGTTGTAGCGTCTGTTACCTAATCTGGCTATTACATCTCCGAGAGTTGAACCGAGAGATACGGAATTGAACCGCTAAGGTACGTAGGTGAAACGTGCGTTAGCCCGAAAATCCACCCCGTGACAGACTTAATACGTACCGAATATCCTAAATTATTTTTCTTTGAGGGTCCTGCTATAGAAGCATTTGGAAAAATTAAACATCCTACAGTACATAACTTGGATATCTTTGCATATGTTAATTCTAAATTTGTTTACGTCGAAAAACACATAAAAGGGGAATTGAAGCGCTTATATCGAGATTTAATTATGCAAAAATGCGAATTAGAAAAAAGAGTTATAGCAAACGCATTAAGTATTGCAAGTACCGCACCAGATCTGTTTGCATATCAAATAATGAAAAAAAGTGGCTATATGGATTTAGTAGCGGGGGAAGTGGTTCATTTAATGAAATGTGTGCAAATAGATGTTCAAAGACGAGAAACACCAAGGTGCTATCAAGAGTTGCCTGTAGTAAAAGACGAAAAAAATTATTTTTTATCTCCTATAACACATATTTTAACGCAATACGGTACTGAAACTACTTGCAACCTATTGATTCCACCTATGTTTCTACTAGGCGAAGATTGGTTCACGGTGTTGCCTCATGGTACCACAAAAGGAATTAAACCCGCTATCCTCAAACCAGCCACAAAAAACAATTGGAATTATACTGAACCTCTCGAATTAGCAAAAAGCGGTATTTACACACAGTCAAACATACAAGCGTTAAGACATCATTTAATGTTTCCAGTCGAGCGAGGTGCAATGTTGAATTCTTTAGCCATGGGTATGTCAGTCAGGTCAACGGACAAAAATGGTGTGTCTATAGCACGCTTGTTCGATGAGAAAGCATTAACTGCATTTGCGAACGATACATGGAAAAAAATATGGGGGCAATTTCTATCTTTCGGTTCTATAAGTGCAGGAATAATAGGAATAATTATGATAGGTCGTGTAATAAAAGTTTTAATTGATACAATTCTGCATGGATATGCATTATATAGCTTGTATGGCTGGTCAATTCATATAATAAGAGCTATTTGGAACTCGGTAACCCAATTGCTATTGCACGCTGCACGGCATAAGCTCACTCGAAAGGAAGAAAAGAAGCGGGCTCAAGAAGAATATAGCTCTGTAAGAAAACCACCGAACGCTCCACCAACAGCACCGCTAGCCCCGCCTCCGTCATTTTCTGAGTTTTTGAACTTTCAAAGCCAGCGCGCGGTGGTGCAGGTTCCGGCGAGAGGGGAGGGAGTACAAGTAAACTGTACTACTCCAACAACACCAAGAATTTATCCAACTTTAGCAACTAACCCAGATATTCCATCCTTACCACCGCGAAATAATCGTACAAATGACGATGAATAAAGTAAATAAATAATAAGAACTTATATTAATGGTAGCGCTTATGTAAATCTATTAAATGTAATTTTGTTTAATTCTTTTTGTAATAATAGTTTAATAAAAAAAAATAGTAATTACCGTAGTAATAAGTAGATTGAGCCGTCTTGTAAGCAAGATTTTTCATTTTTATTACTTTTGCTTTTATTTTCATAAAGGAAAATGCCTCTAACTCCCTCCGAAAAACATAACATGTTTTCTAATCTAATGACTTTAAGAATGAAACTTGCATGGACAGCTCAAAGAAGTGATGAGGATTTCTATGAATTTTGCGGTAGAATGGAGAAAATGTTGCATGAATACAACAATTTAGGAAAAATAGCACAGGTTAAGTTTAGGGAGGTATGCGATTCCTCGTTAGTTAGAGAAAAAATCGCTATCGAAACATTTTTACGCGGATTACGTCCGAAGATTAAGCGTTATATATGTAAACCACACATTTACGTTTCTCTACATCAAGCAATGGGACACGCGAAACGCATTCATTCCTGTTTAGAGAACTTACGAAAAATTAAACATAGATATTCCATACATCTCTGATTAACATTATCATTTATCCGCTATTTTTTTTGTTTGTTTTCTTTTTTTTTCTTTTCTTTTTCTTTCTTCTTTAGTTATTTTTAACCCGTCACCTCTAAAGAGAATGGAAGGAGCCAACTACAACGAGATACTACTAAGGAACCGCAAATTAGTATATTATGAACATGTGGGAGCAAGAGTATGTCTTTATTGCTATAAGTTCAGAATTGGACCATACACTTGCATCATGTACAATCAAGTAGTGGTACGGGCTACCATTGCAACATGCATAAAAACCAACGTAAAAATATGTTCACTCTGTCGCATACCAATAACCTTTCTGAAACAAAACATAAAACAAACATTTGTGAATGAAGGGAGATTGGATGTAGAGATACAAGGCTGCGCGATAGAAAAAATTAAGGGTTTAAAGATTCCAGAAGGAAGCGCGGTGGTTGCATTTTTAAGCAATGATATGGTGGATACTGCCATCACTACTTTATTTAATTTTGTACGTCACCAGCTTGGCGAAAATCTACATGAACTACCACCGGGGCGGGAAGCATCCATATCTAATAAGAGGAAACGCGGAGAATATAGAACGCAGGAGAGAGAGACTATTACGGATGGGCAGGGTACTCAAAACTGTGCAGTTATAAGCCCGTTAGAAGAACTCAATGTCCCGGACGAAGATATATTAAATGAAATAATAAGAGCTTTATAAAATGCCTCAGAGTCAATGGAACCCCCGCCTTGCGACCTTTCCACGACACATAAACGCCCTCGAGAGAGTACTGAGTAAAACATAATATGCAATCATTTTTATTTTTCTTTTTAAGAATGATGACAAAGACAGTGCTCTTCATGATGACCCTTGCTTTAATAGCAGCCATAAAATCACCAGAAGTGTGTATCCTTGAGCGCAATAATCCAGGCATTATTTTTAATCAAGACAGGGGTTTGGATTTCATTAAGCAAGAATGGAAGATAATAACATCAGTGAACGCCCGAGTAGTATTTTCTACAACAGATTTTTTTATTAAAGCAATGGAAATATCTCTGAAACAGATTCTTCTACAAGATTGACGGATCCAGTGCTGATTGAACAAAAATACGTCTTACAGGAGAAAATTAAAGAGCTGACTCAGTTACAGACAGCCTATGTGAATCTAGCACACTCCTATGCACCATGGGTTGTGCCATTCCAGGAGGGAGAAAACGAAGACTACCTAAGCAACAACGCAGCAGCCGAAACTCTTCAGGATATCGAACAATTGCGGTGTGAGTATCAGGAAAGCATGGTACTAAATAGAACACGAAAAATAATAACAGACAACACAATAGACCGTGCTAGACGACAATATTCAACAGACGTATTATTACTTAAAAGTAATTTGACAATTATACAGCAGGAATTTGGAGTAACGGATATTAAACAATCACAAATAGAAAACATTCTGAACGAGATAATACGACTAGTAGGAGAAAACATTTATCTTGCGAAAGAAATAGTCAAATTCATGGAAGCACGTCGATTTACCTTACCAACTAGTGTGATGGAAAAAGCGATTAAAATTGCTGAACGTCAAACTCCAGGAAGAGCGCCAATTACCATAGAAGAAATGAACGCTGCTAAACTAGAGGAGGAACTCGAACAGATATAATCGTGATACAAGGAAGAGTAATATTACAGGTTACAGTACCTATACTCGAAAAACAGACATATCTTCTATATAGAATGATAGGCGTGCCAGTATTTCAATTATCATTAACTCAATTAAAGAAAGCAACTTACATTCGCCCTGGAAGCGAGTATATCGCGATCTCTAAAGATAAAAAAGAGTTTGTCTTCCTTAACCGGGACGATTTAAGGGAATGCGTAGGTTTAAGATCTAACTATTTGTGTGAACGAAACACTCTAATTATTAAAAAACTTCAATGTGAAAGCGAATTGCTCGTGGATCCAAAATATACTACATATTAGACTTGTAAAATACAGCATGAGGAGGTCAATGAAGCGGTGCTGATGAGAACTGCTCACCCAAGACAATGGTTCTTTTCTGTCCCACGACCAACAACTGTACGGGTACATTGCGGTGAGCATTTTTCACTCATGACTTTAGGACGATCGGGAATAATAATAATCCCTGAACCATGTTATGTTGAAATTGAAAGCAAATTGTACCGTAGCTCTGATCTAATGAGGATATCCAACGTTTATATTTTACCTCCTCTGCAACTTGTTATCATAGAAGGAGAACAAAAGGATTCCGCACCCCCAGCTACCTATCATAAAATTAGTATTGATAACACCAAGATCGACGTATATTTAAGTGTTATAATTATTACATTTACGGTAATGCTCATAATTATAATTACCATAAGGTGGTATCAGGGTAAACGAAAGAAAACAGGAGAGGAGGAAAAGGAGCCGGGACACGTGCCAATGGGAGCATTAAATCAGACCACTCGTTACAACTTTCCACCCCCACCGCATGTTAATGCAACACCAAGTTTTCCACCGGTTAAAGTCGGACCTCCAGCTCCTCATCCGACTCCTGTTTTGTTTCAAAATGTAGAGATAGGGGAACTTCATAAACGAGAGAAAACTGGAAAGGAGGAGGAGAAAGAGCCGGAATACGTGCCGATGCGGCCATTGAATCAGACCATTAGATACAACTTTTCGCCACCGAGTTTCCCACCCCGGTTAAAGTTGAACCACCAGCTCCTCCTCCAAGTCCTGTTTTGTCTCGAAAGGTAGAGATAGGGGAATTTAATATGCTAGACGTGAAATACGTAAATAAGAAATTAGAAGAATATATAGTTCAACAAGAAAATACAAACGGTAATTAATCAAGTTCCAATATCCTTTAGCAAAAAAAAGGGGGTTTAGAACAAGGTAACTTTCTTGCATTATTTAATCAAGCATTTATTTCTGTAATTAAGCAAAACATAGAAACAGTAGGTATCAATGTAGTAAGTAAGCACAACCAAATGCCATAATATAGGTAAATAATTTCTAAAATAAATAGTAGTAATATATATATACATTTGTTTTAACAGATTTATGGAGCCCTTTTATACACATGAGCATATTTATGGAGCCCGTTTTCTTTTATGGAGCCCGGGTCCCATAAAATATTTTTCTCAGGCGTTTATGGAGCCCGATCTAAAGTCTATAACCCCAGGGTCCATTATTTCTTTAGTTACTGGCCATAGGGATCTCTGGGCTGTAGGTACTAATATACAGGGATGGGCTCCATAAACGGATGGGGGGATAATTATATATATATATATATATATCTATATATATATATATATATATATATATATATATATATATATATATATATATATATATATATATATATATATATATATATATATATATATATATATATATATATATATATATATATATATATATATATATATATATATATATATATTAGGCTAGTAAGTTTGAGGAGCTCAACCCCGGTCGGTCAGAGTGGCTAAAGAAATAATAACCCTCAGGTTACCGACTCTAGACAAATAGACTCTAGAAAACCCCTCAAACTTCCGCTCGGATGCTGAATATATAGATTGGAAGTTTGAGGAGGCTCCTCAAACTTCCCATAACCCTCAAACTTCCAAGCGGGTGCTGAATATAATCCTCAAACTTCCAGAATTTCATATTTATATATATATATATATATATATATATATATATATATATATATATATATATATATATATATATATATATATATATATATATATATATATATATATATATATATATATATATATATATATATATATATATATATATATATATATATATATATATATATATATATATATATATATATACACATATATATTCCTAAAACTTGCAGATAAAAATGCAACATTGTATTGTGAACACGCAACATTGTATTGTAAACTAAATAAGGTATGTAAAAAAAACTGTATAATAGCGAACAAATTGTATTTAACCACCACGGGTAATGACAAATAATTGTGTATAACAACGATTAATTTTGTATTTAATCACTATGTATAACAACGAACAAATCTGTATTTAACCAATATGGGTAATGACAAATAAGTTTATATAACAAGGACTAATTTTGTATTAAACCACTCTGTATAACAACGAACAATTTGTGTTTAACTACTAGGTATAATGGTGAATAATTGTGTGTTTAACCACTAGAATTAACAGCGAATACTTGGTATGAAGTAAGCAAATTAAAACTCAAGTAATCCATCGTCACTAATATAGTAAATAATCAAGACTAAGAAAATACGTATCAACTACGCACGCATATCTAAGTCACTACCTATTTCTGTCGCACATTATCCTACAGACTCACCTTTACTACTACTTTTCCTTTACCTTCAGTGTCACGCCCTACCTTTTGGACGTTCTTATTCCTACTACGCCACCACTCGCATCTAGGAAAGATGCAGGTCGGTTTCAGTTTCTAGTAAAGGACGAGGGATCAGTAAAGAAAGAGACGTCAAAAGAGAAGTTGCTACGGAGAATTTCAACATGGAGCAAACCTCGCAACAACAAGAAGACATATTACAAACATTAGGTAAACGCGTACGTTATCATTGCTTGACGCTATGGTTATCAACTACGGAAGGAGCACAAGACTTTCTTCAGCGATGGACTCAGAATGCCAGGATTCCGCACACAGCCTCGGGACCAATTAATGATACTCATGTGGAACAAATCACCCGCATTCAGAACAGTCATTATGAAGGCGACCAAATCTTGGCACGACATTCAATTGGAAAGAAGTTGGAGGTGGGATGAAAACGAGTGTAATCGACATTATCAAGCCTTCGAAGAGCCGACGGATATGATTGAAGTTTTCGAGGGTATTGGCAGACAGATCCAAGATGTATCTGAAGAGCGTGGACGTGTCTACATGCACGGATTACAACTACAATACGGAGGAATTGGTTTCGGCAGTAACACGGAATACGGACAGTACGAACAATGTGGTCAAGAAATACCCGTGTGGCGAACTTGCTCGTGGTGCATCTCGTATCAGTCGTAGCATGGAAATGAAGATATCCTTATTTATTGTTTCAACTGTTCAGACAGCCGGCATCAAGATCAATTATTGGAAACTACAAGGTGCGCTGAACCCTGCAGAGTACCTAATCGACGACGTAGGCCACAACAGACGGACCCGCAAGCGGAAATCTTGCCAAGTCGCCGGAGACGATTCCAATAATTAGTGATGAAAGTATGTGATAATTCAGCCCCCGGGTCTGAATTGCCTCAAGGGGGGAGGTGTCGCGTCGTGCAACGTTGCCGATATGGTTGCCGGTGTGCGCTGTTTTTCTTTCTCTCTTTTCATCCTACCCAACGAACCTGCTGCATTGCCGCTTGTTCCATATTCTTCCACACTATAAAAAAAGGTGACACACATGAACGCTCAAAAAGACGCCGCCATCCAGAAAGAATAGTTACCAAAAAGATCCTCGAACGGAGGCACGAAGACGAGCTTTCCTTTAGTTTTTCTTCCATCAGTGTTCTCTCTTCAGTGTGTGCCACTCCCCTGGTGCAGTTTAACACGGGGGGGGGGGGGGGAGAGAGAGAGAGAGAGAGAGAGAGAGAGAGAGAGAGAGAGAGAGAGAGAGAGAGAGAGAGAGAGAGAGAGAGAGAGAGAGAGAGAGAGAGAGAGAGAGAGAGAGAGAGAGAGAGAGAGAGAGAGAGAGAGAGAGAGAGAGAGAGAGAGAGAGAGAGAGAGAGAGAGAGAGAGAGAGAGAGAGAGAGAGAGAGAGAGAGAGAGAGAGAGAGAGAGAGAGAGAGAGAGAGAGAGAGAGAGAGAGAGAGAGAGAGAGAGAGAGAGAGAGAGAGAGAGAGAGAGAGAGAGAGAGAGAGAGAGAGCATCAAAATTTTATTTTCCTTATCTCTGATAATTTTCATTCCAAGAAAATGTTCTGGTTCACCTAAGTCGTTCATTTTAAATGTAAGACTTAGTTTCATTTTGATTTCGTCTAATTTTTGTCTATTGTTGCCAGCCAGAAGTATATCGTCTACATATAAAATTAGCAGAACTACTTTTCCTTCTTTTCTCCATGTGAACAGGCATGGTTCATTCATATCATTTTCAAGCCCTAGCTTTAGCGCTTCTTCTGAGAATCTTACGTTCCACCTTTTCGGACTTATCCTTAGGCCATACAGAGATTTCTGCATACATATACTTTAGTTTTTCTGATTTCTGGACCACATTTTAAGCCATTAGGGATTTCCATGTAAATTTCTTCTTCTAGTACCCCGTTCAGAAAAACTGCTTTTACATCCATTTGATGTACTTCTAATTCATATTTATTAGTAATCGCGAGTACTGCTCTGATCCCTGCCAATCTGGAAACTGGTGCATATGCTTCTTTCAACTCATATTCATTTCTATCTTTGAATCTTCTAATTACGTCTTTACCTTTGTATACTGTTTCTCTATGTTTTTCAGGTTTCTTTTGAAATACACACTCAGAGTCTATGGTGTCTATCTTTTTACCGTTTTTGTTTGTGCTTGGTCTATCAACGATTAGCCATACACTATTTTCCAGCGTCGAGTTCAGTTCTTTGTTGATAGCGTCTAACCATTTCATTTTATCTGTAGACCCCATAGCCTCTCGAAATGAAGCGGGATCTTTATTGATTGATGCTCATAATACATATCCTAGTTCGTCATCTTAATTATTTTGGTTGCATCTTGTTTCAGAGTCTTTACTGATTATTGTGATACTTGTGTCTTCTAGTAATTTTTCTTTTTGTATTCTTCTAGTTGCCATGTATTTTTCTCTATTTTCAGGAGTTTTAGCATTTCTACAAGGTAGATTTCCTTTCTTAACATCTAGATTGTCTGGATTTTTGCTTTCTGCTTTTCTTTTCTTTGGAATCACTATTGTATGTTTTTCTGTTTCTAATTGTTTTTCCTTTGAACTATCTATTTGATTCGTTTCTTCTATAAGTTCATTTCCATCTGGATTTGTTTGTGCCTTTTCTTTTTCTTTTTCCTCAGAATTTTCTGTCTCTTCCAATTTATTGCACACTTTTGATTTATCATAGTGTGTGTTTTTATAGACTAATTTTTCGTTACATCTAACGTGTCTAGAGTGGAGAAACTTTCCAGTTGGTGGATGTCAGAGTACACAACCAGTCGTCGAGTATCCAACCATTATGGCTTTGATTGCTCTTTCTGAAAACATTCTTTTATTGATTGGTATTTTAACATAAGCTATACATCCAAATCTTCTGATTCTATCTAAATGGTATTTTGTTTTCGGAGTCAGTATTTTGGCGTTTCAGAATTTAACGATTTATGTGGGGTTCTGTTGTAAACATGAACCGCAGCTTCTAGTGCCAATATCCACATGCTCTCCGGTAAACCAGAATCAAACATCAATGATCTTAATTTGTTCTGTAACGTCTTGTTAAATCTTTCAGCTGTACTATTGAGATCAGTTGTATGTGGAGGTGCTGCGTTAAATTCTACCTTCTCTTTTCATAACTTCTAGAAATTTTCCTCCTATGAACTCTGTTCCATTGTCAGCTTGTCTGATATAACAGACTTTTTCGTTTTTACCTAATAAATTTCTGGTTGTTATTAGGAATCTTTCTAGACATTCTCCGGCCTCATTTTTGTGTTTTACAGAATAAGCTTTTGCAAATCTTGTATGGTCGTCTAAAAACACTATTATGAATCTATTTTCTCCAGGAAATGAAGCTGGCTTTATAGGTCTCATTGTGTCTATCTGTATCATTTCTGAAGGCTTGGATGCTCTAGTTCTATTTTCAGAGAAAGGCATTTTCTCCATTTTCGCCATGATTCACACTTCACACTCCATAATGGATTTATCGAATTTAACATCTTTTAATTGTTCCTTTATTTTTTGTAATTGCTTAAGATAATCAAGAGATGCGTGGCCTAATTTTATATGCCACAGCATACCATCGTCTAGTTTATTTATGTTATATTCTTTGGTTCTTAAATTCTGGTTTGCAATTTCTAAAGATTCTGTAATATTCATTCTATCTAAATTCTGAATTTTTCTATTTAATTTATTTTCATCTAAGTCAAAATCGTTAATGTTTTCCGGGTTATCGACATTTTGGGATGTTTGAACGAGTTTTTCTATATTCTCCCTACCAATCTCAATCGTGTTATTGTTAATTTGTTCTAAATTCTTTTCTGTATTTTTATCTAATTTTAAGTTCATAACATCCATCTGAGATTGTTATAAAACTTCGTCCTAAGTAACTAATCTAGCCATGCATGAACATTTTTCCCGTTCTAAATTTTCAATAGCAATGTTACTTTGTTTATCGGCATCTAGAGTTATTAATCAATTAGGCTTCTCATATTTCCTTGTTAAATATTCTACTCCTGTATCTTTATAAAAAATTTGTAACGATTCATCGTCTAAATAAATGTCTAATCCACAATCAGCAAAGCGCCTAAGGGAAATAAGGTTTTCTAATATATGTTCTGCAGATATTACATTCTTTAAAATTATTTTATTACCTCTATTTATGTTTGATCTAAGAATTAAATTGCCCTTACCATCTATTACTATATTGGCAGAGTCGTTTTTATTAGCGCTTCTAATTACTTCTCCTGTGCATTTTTTAAACTCGCTTAAAATGATGCCTTTATTTACAATGTGATCGGTAGCGCCTGAGCCCGCGATAAAACTAATTTGTGTTTGTGTGGATGTATTTAATTTGCTAGTATTCATACCTGCGATATAAGCTTTTGCTTCTTGTACTATAACGTTCTGGGATCCGTCTCGTGCGCCCCGATTCGCACTTCTTTTGAGGACCCTACCTCTAAAATTACCTCTACCATCCCCTCTGACTGTAATTCCACCACCTCTATTACCTCTTCCTCTAAAATTTTTATTCCCTCTGAATCGTGTAGTGTTGTTTTGTGTATTGTTATTTTTATTAATATCGTTATTCACGAACCTGTTCTGGGTTGCGGCTGTCCCTTTATTGGGACAGTCCATTCCCTTGTGTCTCCTCTCGCCCTGGCAAACATAGCAGAACCACAATCCGTATTCTGCTAGGGGACACGCGGAGGACACGTGCCCGGGTATGTTATAATGGTAACAGCGGTTGTGCCTCTCCGCGCGTCCCTTGGTCGATCTTTGTGTTAGGTTTGCTTTTGGCGTCTTCGTAAGCTCCTCTAAATTTTTGTTTTCGATTTGTAACTGCAATAAGAAAGATTTTATTTCATCTAATATTATATCTTTGTTTTCAGCTTGTCTACGAATTAGAGAAGCTGACCTTAGTTCGGGATTGTTGCTGGAGACAGCATGGTAAAAGGCTGACCTCTTTTCTTCCTCTGTCAGTGGCATGCCCGTATCGCAGCTTTCATATTCTCTTATGATAGTATCAAATCCATCACTAAATACATTTACTTTTTCTCTATTATTCATCTTGATACGATACAGCTGTGCTCCGACTGAGAAAACTGTTACATTTGACTCTACTTTTCTAAATTCTTTAATTTTACTTATTATTTGTTTTGGATCTTTTACATTTAAAATATTTTGTGGTAATATTCATCTAAATGATTTATTATTATATCCCTCACTAAGGATTTTCTCTTTCCTAAATCATGCATTTTTAAATTGAGCGCGTGTGCTATTTTGTCGTCTATAATATCAAGTAGGTCGTTTGATCTTAATTCAGAGTTCAGGTAATCCAGTCACACATTCATGACTACTTTCTGAGTGAGTTTATAATCTCTTTTAACACTCAAATCTAGTTAGTTCCAAGCTAGTCTCTCTTCCCGCGCGCACGAAGCCCGCGCTCGTGCTCCCTCCGAATGTGACGTCACGCACAGCAATGGCGTCAAAAATGTCGGAGAGCTGGCCCTGCACTTACGCAAGCCTCGACACGCACTAAGAAAAAGTGACTGAATATGTAGGCAAGAATCCTCTGCACAGCAGTATCATCTATGCCCCATGTTGTCATTCCAGTGCTTATTTGTTTTTGCCGACTTAATGCTTCTATTATAATTTACGTGTATATACGTATACTCGCGACAGAGTGAGAGAGAGCATTGAATTTTATCTAGCGTCTTTTATGTAATTCACTTATATCTGTGTGTGTCGCGAATGCACTAAACCACACATGAAAATTTCTAAATTATTTTCGGATCGTGAATTACTAAAAACTATTTCCCATAACGAAAAATTTAACTATCTAACTTCTATTGAGCTCCTTAGAAACGATGCGTTTCTGGGAAATGTCGCGCGTGCACTTATTTTTCGTATCACGCCAGCGCCATGCCATTATTCATTTCGAGAAAAAGAATTACTTCTTTATGCGGACTTCTTTATACTGACATCTAATCTAATCTACTAAAACTTTACCGAGTTCTTTCTATGTCTAAAAAGTTAATATCGAGTCTATTTCACGGCTTCCGCAAAAACAATGTAAAATGGCCACGCGTCGCAAGTTAGCCAAACGGACTCAGTTTTGTACTCACCGATACACAGCTCTAAACCCTTCCTGGCGTTGTCAGGCCGATAACGTGTTGGAGTAGGCAAATAATGGGAAGGCGAAGGCACTAGCTTTCTAGTAAAAATAGAACAAAGCTCTTTATTAAAACTGAAGGTACAATAAGCGTAGCGAGCGTAGTGAGCGTAGCAATGAAGGCAGCGGGAGAAGTCGTCCGTGCTGTTCGGCGGTTAACAAAAGAGAGCGGGAGCGGCAACGGCGTCGGCATGCGCGGTGCCGGTGGTGAAGAGGGCGGCAATCAGTCCGCTGCGCTACTCTGCTGCTGCGTTGCGCCATCTATACTTCGTGTCGGTAGTAACCTGCATATGAGAAAGTGTGGACTCGAAGTCCCGCATATCTCAACAATATCTTTTTCTTTAAACGCTGCAAAATCATTAAATTTTGCGATAGAATTATAACGAAAACAGAATATCCTAAATTATTTATTTACGAAAAAATCAATGTAAATGTTCTATTCGATAGCGATATGAGTCAGCAGCGAGATGTAATTAATATAGATATTTTTGGTATATAAATGCGAAATTTGTGCTCCTAGAAAAACATTTTTGGGCGCAATTCAAGAGCTTATATTTAAATATTTTAATAAAAATGGGCGAGATAGAGAGAAAAGAAATCCCAAATGCCTTATCCTTTACATCAAATTTCCTAGATAAATTTGCTTATGACGTCATGCAAAAGCCAGGATATATCGCTAGGCTTGCAGAAGAGGTGGTACACGTAGTTAAATGTACTCTGATAGACGTGAAAACATATAAAAGAACATACTAAAGAATGCTACAAAGAACTTTCCGTAATATCTGTAAATACTATTTGGTTCCTTACCCCGAAAACCCGTATTTTAATTAGAACAGGAACACAGATCGATCGTGATACAATAATCTCACCCTATTATAAAATAGACAAAAACTGGATAAAACTGGATTAACACCTACGCCAAGGAAGTCGAGAAAAACATCACTGTTTTTAAACCAAAAATTATTAACAATTGGACACCAGACAAACTAAATTATTTAGCAACAAGTGGAACATATACACAACAGGATCTGGAAAAATTCGAAGTAATATTACTTTTTCCAAAGGAAAATAAATCCTTAATGAACACAATAGCAGGGTTTAAATAAAGTGCAAACTCTGCAAAAAACGATCTAATGAGCAATTTCCTAACGGAGAAAACTCTGACTCATATTGTCGAAAGCACTTGGAACAAAATAATAGAAAAATACGAAGAATACGGAACGATAAGCTCAGGGACTATTATGACATTGATGGTAATACAACTAACAAAAATGGTAGTAGATATGATAAGAAGAGGATATATACTCCAGAAACTATACGGATGTTTCAGACACCTATTAGGAGCAACTTTCACGTCTATAACACACTTATTAGTAGTATTGAGCAAGATCAACGAAACAGAAGGAAGGAATTCAAGAAATACAAAAGGAAGGGCGAGTGAACTTCAAGAAATAATCATCACTAAACCCACCATATCCATGCCACTAAAAAAAGAACATATCTCTGGAAAAGTAGAAGAGCATGAATTACAGGAATTTAAACCACGGAAGGTTGTAAACGTGAGACCCTTACAACCCCTTCCATCATCACATCCTATTGCAGCCAATCAAACACAATCTACGTCCGCAATCCGAAAAAAATCCGAAACACAGCTTTTCAAAATCTAACTCACATAGGCTTATGAAAGATAAAAATATGTAAATTTTTTTTTTCTCATTTAAATTAAAGAGAGCCCTTAAATGTTAGTCTACATAGCAAGAATTATTCACCGCGTTTAAGGGAGAAGGGAAGCAAATAACATTTGATCATTTCCTAAAATACATACTCCCATGTTTAAGAGGGGAGGGAATGTAACGTTAACAAATACCGACAACTAATGTAAATAATATTTATTTCATGAAAATATTAAACAAAATCTAACAAAACAAAAATTTTTAACTTTAAGGGCGCAAGGAATATTGAGCTATATCATTTAGGCAAGGAAAGAAAATAAATGACATTTGGTAATTTTCTAATTGATGTACTGTATAAAAGTATATACTTTATACATACAAATTTATAGCGTCATAGTTTTATATATTACTGTATTGTTTATTAGTTATTAGGTAATCTTTAAACATATAAATGCAATCAATGAATAATTTTTATCACTTTTTTTTCTTATTAATAAAACATAAAAGTAAGAATTAATTATTCATATATACTGAATTTTACATTTAAAAACATTTTTGAAATATTTACGAACTTTATAATAATAAAATGAATTTAGAAAAACAAAATTAGTAAAAGGGAAGATAGGGATAATAGGAAAGGTCGTGAAATAAAAAGAAAGTTCTAAAACAATATTTATACACGGTGATCCATTTTAATCGCCGCACCCGGATTTCTCGGAACCTAAGCCAGATAGAGAAAAATGGTTCAGACAAAAGTTATAGGGGACAAATGGGGCCACATAATGGCGCTAACGTCTTTGACATTGAACTTGACCTTTGAGGTTATTTCAAGGTCAAAGTGGTTTTTTCATATGGAAACACCTAGTTTTGACCCCGGTTTCGGAAAAAGCGGGAAATTTTACGTTCAAAATCATATTGAGAAATTTTTTCCAAGGTCATTTCAAGGTCAAATCTAGGTCAAACTCAGAAAAGTCCGTTTAAAATCGTTTTTTTCCATGAACCACAGGCTAAGCTGGTTCAAATTGATCGTAGGCTTAATAGAGGAACGCCCACACCCCAAACCCACACACCCAAAACTTACACATCCTAGTAAACAAAACTCAAACTCGCAAATTCTAACCCCATACACTTCATACCCTCACATGCTGAACTGTTACACCCCGGTCCTACAACCATACCCCACACCACCCAGTCCGACACATCCATACCCCACGCATGCTAATCCCATACACCCCAAACCCACACATCCTGAACTCTGAAAAATTTTTCTCAAGGGCAAAATGATTTTTTAACGGAAACTTTAAGATCGTTGAAGCTTCTGTTATAAATGTATTAACCTTACTTTTTGCGCTACCCAGAAACAATGACGTGGACGTAGTAAGGATTGTTTCCTTTGGGGTGCTTAATTAAAGTGAGTCCCCTTGCCTCTCACTGGTCGGGGTACTTGATTATAGTGCGTCCCTTTGCCTCTCACTGTACGGGGTGCTTGATTATAGTGAGTCCCCTCGCCTCTCAATAATGTAAATTAATTTTTATTTAACCTCGAAGCAAGTGTTCGAAATGACGACCATTTGCTTCAAGGCACATAGTCAAACGCCTTTGAAAATGGCGAACTGTGTTCTGCAAAGTTTATCTCAGAATGGCAGCGCATGCTCGACGAATCCTATCCTGCATATCTGCTCTTGTAGTGGGTTGTTGCTTAAAAACAGCATTTTTTAAAGACCCCCATAAATAGAAATCTGGCGATGTAAGATCGGATGAGCAAGCAGGCCAGTTAACCGGACCTCCTCGACCAATCCATCTGTTACCATAGTGCTCATTCAAAAAAGCACTTACAATTCGAGCGAAATGTGGTGCTGCGCCGTCCTGCTGGAGCCACATTCTTCGTCGCGTTCCTAAATCAGTATCTTCCATCAATCCAGGTAGTTCATCTCTTATTAGCGGCAAATAGGTATGTTGATTTACATTTGCTTCAAAAAAATAAGGGCCAATCAAATATCCATTGATAATTCCGCACCATACCATAATACTCCAACGTCTTTGATGGTTTACAGTTCTGACCCAATGAGGATTCACATCAGACCAATAATAGCCATTATGCCTATTCAGTTCCCCATCACTTTGAAATTGTGCCTCATCAGAAAAAAGAACTAAGTTAAAAAAGTCTGGATCATTGTCTATCATTTGTAAAGCCCATTGGCAAAACACAATACGCTGTTGGAAATCCTGAAACTGTAGCTCTTGAACCAAAGTAATATGATACGCGTGATGGTGAAGCACCTTCATAATTCTTAAATAAGTATTGGAATACCAATTTCCCTTTCGACTCGACGAGCGCTAATGTGTGGGTCAAGATGAATTATTGCAAGGATAGTTACAAGTCTATTATCATTTTCATCATACTCATGGCACCTACGTTGGCGAACCATGTGTCTACCACGAGCTCTTTGAGTTAAACGTCAGATAGCTCTATCGTCAGGATGTTGTCTGTCAAGATAACGTTCAGCATAAAGTCTTGCCGCACCACGATAATTATTTTGGCTTGCTCCTAAAACCAAAATCATATCAACGATCTCGTTGGGCGGATAGTCAGCCATTTCAGAGCCAGCTATTAATTACTAGTAAATTTAAATATTAAAATGGTATCAAAAATATTAATAATTATAAGGCTCGCCCGTATACGGTTGCGCCTAAAAAGGAAAAACGTTGGAAAATTACGGTAACTTTAATTAGCTAACTGTAATTGCCATAAATATTTCGTTTGTCACACTTTTTTAATTTTAAATTTTAAAATAAAATAATCGTTAAAACATTAAAGGTATTCAATTCAATAAAGCATTATTTCTTATTTTAATTGCAAATAAAACCACAACTTCCTTTTATTTTTTTGTTTTATGTAAATAATGTGAATTAGTAGCGTTCGAATTTCAGAAATACTAATTTTGATAATGTATAAAATAGGTTCCGTCAATGGTTCTTTTAAATTTATTTTTCAGGTTCTAGCAGGATAGTGGAGCACCACATTTCACGCTCATAATAGTAGCATTTTTTAATATACACGTTAGTATTAGATGGATTGGTTGAGGAGGTCCGGTGAAATGGCTTGCTTTTTCATCCCATGCTTCACCATCAGACTTTTGTTTATGGGGGTATTTGAAAAATGCTATTTTTGAGCAACTACCCACTACAAGAGCAGATATGCAGGATAGGATTCGTCGAGCATGCGCTGCCATTCCGAGACAAACTTTGCAAAACACATTTCGTCATTTTCAAAGGCGTTTGGCTATGTGCTTTGAAGCAAGTGGCCGTAATTTCGAACACTTGCTTCGAGGTTAAATAAAAATTTATTTACATTAGTGAGAGGCGACGGGACTCAGTATAATCAAGCACCCCGAACCGTGGTAGGCAAGGGGACTCACAATAATCAAGCACCCCGAACAGTGAGAGGCAAGGGGACTCACTTTAATCAAGCACCCCGAACCGTGGTAGGCAAGGGGACTCACAATAATCAAGCACCCCGAACAGTGAGAGGCAAGGGGACTCACTTTAATCAAGCACCCCGAACAGTGAGAGGCAAGGGGACTCACTTTAATTAAGCACCCCAAAGGAAACAATCCTTACTACATCCACGTCGTTGTTTCTGGGTAGCGTAAAAAGTAAGGTTAATACATTTATAACAGAAGCTTCAACGATCTGAATGTTTCCGTTAAAAAATCATTTTGCCCTTGAGAAAAATTTTTCAGGGTTCCGGATGTGTGGGATTAGCATGCGTGGGGTAGGGATGTGTGCGACTGGGGGGTGTGGGGTTGGTTGTGGGACCGGGGTGTAACAGTTCAGCATGTGAGGGCATGAAGTGTATGGGGTTAGGATATGCGAGTTTGAGTTTTGTTTATTAGTATGTGTACGTTTTGGGTTCCGCTATTAAGCCTACGATCAATTTGAACCAGCTTAGCCTGTGGTTCATGGAAAAAACGATATTAAACGAACTTTTCTGCGTTTGACCTAGATTTGACCTTGAAATGACTTTGGAAAAAATTTCTCAATAAGATTTTGAACGTAAAATTTCCCGCTCTTTTCGAATTCGGGGTCAAAACTAGGTGTTTCCATATGAAAAAACCACTTTGACCTTGAAATAACCTCAAAGGTCAAGTTCAAGGACAAAGACGTAAGCGCCATTATGTGGCCCCCTTTGTTCCCTATAACTTCTGTCTGAACCATTTCTCTCTATCTGGCTTTGGTTCCGAGAAATCCGGGTGCGGCGATTAAAATGGGTCACCGTGTATTTATTATTATAAGTAACATTATTATTACATATTACAATTAATTAAGTAAATATTATAAGGTTCTCTCAAAATTGGATCTGGACCTGAATTTTTGTTTCACTATGTGAATACTCGGGTAGGAAGCAAAATGACGGGAATGAGTGAGGAATGGTTGGGCAGATAAGTTCAAACACGTTAAAGTTGTACACGCTTTATTGAAGAAGGGGTAATGCAATTTTACAAGAAAGGATGACACTATGATAGACGTAAAATAAATAAAGGCGGGAGGGAAACTACGAAAATACAATTCATACGCAAATTGCCGCGAGGTACCTGAACGCACGCCAATAGAGATCTCTTACCTTAACCGGCGGAGGGAACAGGTGGACGTCACGTCGCAACGTCCCGATCGTGCGTTGGACGGGATCACCTTCCTCGGTCCAGGGTGCGTCGACGCCTCGAGGGTACCGTACCTGGACCCCGGGTAGACCACAAGGTCCTACCGCGTAGGTGATTGCCGGGGCGGAGGTCGGCACGACGAGGTGGCTCGAACGTGCCCGGCTTTCCCAATCACAAGAGCAAACCAACACGTCACTCTATACATACTCACTCAAACCGGCGCAATGCAAGGACGCAAGAGGCAAGACCAAAGAAATAAATGATTTCCACCTTCAAATGATGTTACAGCACTGACTCCCGTGTGCGAGCGTCCCGCCAACCCGCACGAACCGCCCCCTCCTCACGGCGCGCGCATGTGCTCGCTCGACAGTGCCGCGGCAATCGATGCGCTACGGCGCGAAATTTAAATATCCTTAATAATCCTAATTAACCCGAACAGTCCGCCCGCCTTCGTCTGACGGACGAACTAGACCCTAGGGATGGTAGAGAAACCCCTCACTCAGCCCTATCCTCTAATATCAGTGGGGAAAGTCGTGTAATGTGTCGTCGAAGAGAGGATGTGGCTGTCTTGACGGAAACCACTCGCACCAGACCATCTGGGCCAGGGTGCACTGAGGCCACTCTGCCCAACGGCCATTTTGAAGGAGCGCACCGATCATCTTTTACTAATACAAGCTAGCCTACCGCAAAGTTGTCTCGAGAATCTCGCCACTTTTGCCTTTCCTGCAAGTGGAGTAGGTATTCAGATGACCACCGCCTCCAAAAGTTGTTTCGGATGCGCTGAAGTAGCTGAAACCGATTCAACCGATTCTCCGGCAAATTCGGTGAGTCTGTGTCCAGGAGTAGCACAAAGGCTCCTTCATTGAGGAAATGAGAGGGAGTAAGGCGCCCTCAAGTTGTTGACGTCAGAACTCAACGCGCCTAATGGACGAGAGTTGCGGCAGACCTCGATCTCCACGAGGACTGTGGATAACTCCTCGAAGGTAAGGGTGTGCTCGCCGACAACTCTCCTCAAGTGGTGCTTTACTGACTTGACCCCTGCTTCCCAAAGTCCACCGTAATGGGGAGTGCCAGGAGGGATGAACACCCAATTAGTCCCATTGTTGGCAAGATGAGAGGCTGGCATATTGTAAAACTCAGAAGCACGACGAAACATGTGCTTGAGTTCTTTGTCGGCACCTTGAAAGTTCGTCCCGTTGTCGCTACAGAGGTTCTTACAGATGCCTCGCCTTCCGACAAAACGACGGTAAGCGCAAATAAAGGACGCTGAAGTAAGGTCGCTTACGAGCTCCAGATGAATCGCTCGAGTAGCGAAGCAAACGAACAACGCAATATACCCCTTATACGAGCGATTACCGCGACCCTTTTGTTGAGAAAGCTCTACCTTTTGTTACTCGATCAGCAGGGAGGTCACCCATAAGTTGTTGGGCGGAGCGAGGCTTAACACGTTGACAGGTTACGCATGCGCGAATCGTCGATTTGACTAAGCGATTCCTACCTATTATCCATACCTGAGGCATCAAAATGCTCGATGTCAGGGTTGGACCACCGTGAAGACTCTGATGATGTGCAAGTCGCACAAACAGAAGGTTAAGAGCCGAGACCTGCGGTAGGATCGGGGGGTGCTTCTGGTCAAAAGAGAGATCAGAATGAGCCAATCGACCTCCTACGCGCAAGAGTCCATCCTCCTCCGTCACGAAAGGTTTAAGCGGTTAAGCCGATTGCCTTTTGGCAGTCTCTTATCTGTCTGCAGCAGCCCAATCTCCAACGCGAATGCACTCGATTGTGCTAATCTAATGACCGTTACTCGAGCTGCGAACATCTCAGCAGCAGTCAGAAATGAAGGTAGCACGCCCTTCGCTGGCGCTTTTCTGCTCAGGAGGTGGACAATAGCGCGTCTGCAGAATGCTACAACGCGGATAAGTTGGGTCAGAGAGGAAAATCGAGACAAGATCTCCGCTTCTTCGAGTCTAGAGAGAACCTGGTTAACTCTGACAGGGTCGGCAGCCCGGGGCCACTCTGCCGAGGGCATGCATAAACACGCCGGGCCATGCCATCAAAGAGTACTATTAATCAACTCACCTGGCTGAACTTCTCGCGTCGCCAAGTCAGCGGGATTCTCCTTCGTTGGAACGTGAGACCACGCGGCAGCCGGCAACTCAGTTTGAATCAAGGAGACTCGGTTGGCCACAAAGATCTTACAATGACATGGATGCTTACGCAGCCACGTAAGCACGATCTGACTATCAGACCAGGCAAAAATGAGAAGCTCCTTTAGAAAGCCCAAACCAGCCACATGCTGGATAAGCTTCACCAGGAGAGTTGCACCACATAATTCCAAGTTGGGCATGCTCACCGTCTTCACAGGAGCTACCTTTGATTTTGCCGCTAACAAGAAAACTCGGGATTTTTCATTGCCCTCGTCAATACGCAGATAAACCACTGCTGCTAACGCTCGAGACGAAGCATCAGCGAACCCATGTATTTGGTAAGAGCAATTTTCTGTACCACCCAACAAACGAACAATGGACAACGCAGGCAATGCAGATAGACTCTTGCAATAGTCATACCAGCGCTCCCGAATCTCAGTTGGTAGAGGTGAATCCGAATCGCACTTTAGGATCCACATGTCTTGCATCAAGATCTTCGCCAGGACTGTGACGGGAGCAAGCCAGCCTAGCGGATCGAATAAGCACGCAACATTCGAAAGAACAGCCCTTTTCGTGTACGCAGCAGACAATTTTTCAATACCAGACGTCTTGAATCTAAACTCATGCAGTGATGGCACCCAATGTACCCCTAATGTCTTGACGGACTGATCCTCGTCTATGTGTTTTTCAGTTATCTGCCTTGCTGAATCCGGAAGGAGTTCCGGGCAGTTTGCGGCCGATTTGCCCAGTTCCAATCCTCCCGAAGCGAGAAGCTCAGTAAGCTCAACTCTATTACGAATAGCAGTTGACAACTCATCCGCTCCTGCGAAGGTGTCATCGAGATATGTCTCTGCATTCAAACAATGAGCTCCAAGTGGGAACCGATGACCTTCATCTTTGGTCAACTGCAAGAGAGCCCATATCGCTAAGTACGGAGCACAAGCTGTCCCATAAGTAACTGTAGTCAGATGAAAATCAACTGGTTCAGAAGCTGCATCGGGCGCCCAGACAATCCCCTGGTAGTCCTGATCCTCCGGCCTTACCTGAATGTGTCGAAATATCTTGACTATATCAGCCGTGAAAGCGAAGCGATACCTACGCCAATTAAGGAGGATCACGGAGAGATCACTCTGCAACGCAGGCCCCGTGAGCAAAAATGCATTCAAGGAATATCCATCCCGCGTACGACGAGAAGGGTCGACTACAACTCGCAGTTTCCAATTGAAATCGGTTTCCTGTACGACTGGATGATGAATCAAATACCACGAATCTGGCCTTTGTAACTCTGTCGGTGGAATTAGCGTCATATGACCTAACCTTTCCAATGTCTCCATGAACTCGATATACCCCGGGGCAAGCCTTAAATCGCGTGAAAAACGCCGATGCAGATAAGAGGGAGAACCAAGCGCCATGTGCCGGGTCTCCGCAGCAACTGAAGGAGGAACAGGCTTTACTGGTAGATTCACTACATATCGGCCCTGCGCGTTCCTCCTATGAGTGTCCTGGAAGATTCTCTCGCACTCCTCATCTTCCGGTTTCAGTTTACTGGACGGAGCGGATACCTCCTCGAGTTTCCAGAAGCGTTGCAGACTCTAATCTAAATCGTGTTCATACGTGCAATGGAACGCCTGTACAGGAGAAGGATTCGAAGCACTCTTCGCCCGTCGTGTCGCTCATGCATATATTGGACCGGAAACGATCCAACCAAGGGCGGTATTCTGGGCGACAAGCTGCGAACCTGTGGGTCTTTTCATCCCATCACGGAGCAGCTGCCCATAAAGATCGGCCCCCAAGATCAGATCGATTTTCTTCGAAATTGAAAACTGCTCGTACGCTAAATCTTCAATGATCTCATAGGATGGAAGCAATGACGTGAGTTTGGGAAGGGCTAGTACCTCAGTTTCAATTTGAAAGCTTGGATCTACTGCTGAACGAAGGATGACGAGAACAATCGAACGAGCAGTGCCAGCTGCACTGGTAGCAAGACCAGACAATGGCACGTGTGTACGAAGCTTGGGGAGTCCCCGAACTGCACAATTGCTTCTGATATGAACGAAGCTTCTGAACCTTGATCTAAGAGCGCACGTACATACGTGCCCTTGCCCTTTGGACCTACTACCAACACCCGCGCCGTGGCTAGCAGGATCTTCCTCCTAGACAACGGTGGTTTAGCCGTGTACAGGTTCACCACTGACGAGCGGGAGTCTGGGTTACCCCGTTTATCCTTTGTTGCGTGCAAGATATTACAAACAGTAGGGTAAAACTATAGCCACAATTCTGTAACTTACTTAGGGAGAAAGAAACAATCTTAGGTCTAAGGTTTAGGACGCAAGAGCCTCAACCGCTGTAACGCCCACTCCCACAATCGCAAACACCGCCGAGAGAAAATCAAAACAATGAACAGTGTACGCAGAAAGTGTTCGTCGCGCCCTGCTACTGAGAATCGCTGTGTTTGCGACGCGAGAGAGAGCGAGAAGCAGGAGCGCAGACGATGAGCGCGCGCAACACGTGCCGGTTCCAAGAACGGTCGACCGTCGCCGGTGAACTAGCGCGAATATCAATAACATACAAACATTCGCCTCTTAATTGCTTGAATTTACCGACCCAATCAAACGCTCACTCCTCACCCGGGGCACCATGAATTTTTGTTTCACTATGTGAATACACGGGTAGGAAGCAAAATGACGGGAATGAGTGAGGAATGGTTGGGCAGATAAGTTCAAACACGTTAAAGTTGTACACGCTTTATTGAAGAAGGGGTAATGCAATTTTACAAGAAAGGATGACACTATGATAGACGTAAAATAAATAAAGGCGGGAGGAAAACTACGAAAATACAATTCATACGCAAATTGCCGCGAGGTATCTGAACGCACGCCAATAGAGATCTCTTACCTTAACTGCCGGAGGGAACACGTGGACGTCACGTCGCAACGTCCCGATCGCGCGTTGGACAGGATCACCTTCCTCGGCCCAAGGCGCCTCGACGTCTCGAGGGTACCGTACCTGGACCCCGGGTAGACTACAAGGCCCTACCGCGTAGGTGATCGCCGAGGTCGGCACGACGAGATGGCTCGAATGTGGCCGGCTTTCCCAATCACAAAAGCAAACCAACACGTCACTCTATACACACTCACTCAAACCGACGTAATGCAAGGACGCAAGAGGCAAGACCAAAGAAATAAATGACTTCCACCTTCAAAGGATGTTACAGCACTGACTCCCGTGTGCGAGCGCCCCGCCCACCTACGCGAACCGCCCCCTCCTCACGGCGCGTGCATGTGCTCGCTCGACAGTGCCGCGGCGATCGATGCGCTACGGCGCGAAATTTAAATATCCTTAATAATCCTAATTAACCCGGACAGGGGAATGAAGCAGGAAGAACTTTCTCACGTTTGTATAAAAGTGATCCGTACTCACCAGTCGACTACTGCTTCTAGGAAAAAGAATAGTCTTTTCAGGCCATACAAATCCTCTTCCTCATCTGGTTGAGTCTCAAATGTGAGCTGTCAACAACCATTCAGGATGAAGATTGATCGGTGTCGCTTTAACGAGCAGCCAGTTCTGCCCGATCCAGCCTCGTCAGATCTTCCTTTATTCGACGATCCAGACGAATCCATTCCCATCTCTAAAACAAAGAGAAAGAGGAGAAAATATATATTACCGAGTAATAACTAAGGAAAATAATTAGCAATTGGAAGATGCTCTTACTCTATAAAATTCGAAAACGTTTGGTTTTTCCAGGACACCTTCCGTTTCCACACCCAACTGGAATAGGTTGTTCATGGTAGACGCAAACATTTTTTGTTCCTTGCGTGAACAACTTGATGAACCTATAACAAAGAAGGAAAAAAAGATAATAAGAAAAAATATATATATCTATATATTAATATATTTTAACGTTACAAGATTATCATAAAAAAATTTTTACGGAAAAAGAATCAAAGGTCATATGGTTAATACAAAATAATAATAATAATAATAATTGATTAGACAGGCACCAGCTATCCCCATTTAATTTAACAAAAATTTAAAACAAGAAAAATACTTACACTAATCCATTGTTGTGGTAATTAGTTTTTGAAGTCAGACAATTTTCGCTCCGGTGAAATTATAAGGCTCTCCCGAGCAGCGGTAGTGCCTAATGATCCCTCTCTCGTTAAAATCGGTCAAGTAGATCATGAGATATCAGCGTATACGGACACACACACATACACACACGCGCACACGCACCCGCACACACACACACACCCACACGCACACGCACACGCACGCACGCATGCACACGCACACGCACGCACATTCCTAACATTGCTAAACAACATTCCTAACACATTTTCTCAAAAACTTTTTTTTTACTATCACAAAGCTTCCTCTGGGAGGAAGCAAAATGCCAGAGGAAATAAAAATTTGAAAAAATCGATTTTTGGACATACGGGAAACAAAATTAACTTTAGGTCACAAACAACAGATGCATCTGCTAAAACTAATTAAAACACGTTTTTTCACATTGAACATTTTTTTCTACGAACAATATTTCACAATAAAATAGCGAAAACACCGCTAAAAACAAGAAAAATAGTTGTTCTTTTGCTATTACTTTACAGGATTTGATTTTTCATAAAATTGTTAAAAACAAAATTTGTAAATAATATTTAAAAAAACTTTTTCCCATTTAACATTTTCACGTAAAATCAATATTTAGTGAATTAGACCTATAAAAGCGATTTTAAAGGCCTAAATTTACATAAGATGGATGATTTTTGCGTATAACGTTACAGGATTTAACTTTACACAAATATGTTAAATGTAAAAATTGTAGACTATAATAAAACAAAAATTTTTCCCATTTAACATTTTCATGTAAAATAGATTCCTGGTATCTAAACCTATAAACATGATTTTTAATGCATCAATGCACCTTACAGAGTCAATTTTTGCTTATTATTTAACAGAATTCGATTTGATACAGAAATATTAAATACAATAGCTAGCAATAAGATCTGAAAAATCGATATCCAAAAGTAATATAATTTCAAAAATATAATAATGAGATACAAAAGTACATTTGATTACAATATTCAATCAGATAAACACATTGGTAAAAAATAATTAAAGAAACAAAATATCTATTCTTCTTTTTTCTATAAAGAAACAAATATTATGCAAACTAAAACATTGTTAACATTATATTATGCTCTTTATAATAGTTTAAAAATTATGGGATAATATCTTGTGATTCTTTATATATGAATATTCGAAGACCATTAAATAATTAACAAAATAAAATTTTTAAAATTAAATTAAAAAATACTTTTGTGTTTGAAGGATGCCCTTTAACTATTAAATAATTATTTTAGAGTCCGTTTTCTATCATTATGAGAAACTATATATCAGAGATAAACAATTAATACAAGAAATAGAAATGTACAGATACCAATAAAAAAAAACTGAAACAATAACTAAGATTCATAGCTATTCATTGAGGTTCCATTTGCAATTTATTTGTTTGTGATTTTAATTCTTATATGAATGGAAAATAATCTTCTTCAAGTTCTATTCTTCATCAAATTTTTCTTCTTCAAGTCTACTGTCAACGGCTTCTCGTCGTACATTGGTTCGAAATAAAAAAAATATTTTAAAGTTGTTCTTCGATTGTGTTTACCTCAAATATTTCTGAAATTTATGAACCAATCATTTTGCCAAAAGAACTCATCCGAGAACTATCAATAATATACCTCTACAATCAATTTTGAAGCGAATAAGACAATTTTACTCTTGTAATAGTTGATCTGTCACGGCCTGCCATACCGACGTCGATAATAAATCGGCAATATATATGTTCGTAGTAACGAACGTTAGATGGTGCCTCGATGCAGTATTGGAGCTGTATCGAGAGCATGACGAAGGTACCGGCACAGACGCGACCGGCATCAATCTTGTTGTTATTGACCGGACAGAAACGCGCGCGGAAGTGATTTCGCGGAGAGATCGCGTTTCCCGCGATAAGTAGTGAAGTGTTTCACTGTTTCAACTTCAGGAATGCAGGCGTGATGCATCCTGAGGCTAATATCATTGTTCGAGGGACGTATTATTCTGTACTTTCGACGGAAACACGAGAAGAAGTCAGAGGTAGTGCTACAGGCTAGGATCACCTGTCGCACTCTCAAACCAGCAACATCCTCATGCAGTAAGCCTGTCCGCCTGGCATGAGAACAGCAGAGAGTATCACGAGAGTTGATAGTACGAAGCCAGATGAGCAGCGAGGATGTCCGCGAGAAACCTAGGCCACACCGTATCAATGTAACCTAAAATAACGGTAAGCGTGCACGTATCATCCGCGCCGCGAATAATTACGTATAACCGGTCGTCCAGATTCGTCGCACCTGGACAGCGGCTTCGATTAGGCGTTATTGTGCGGAGAGAGAGAGCGCAGAGAGCACAGGTCCGCGACTTATTTTGTAGAAGGTCACCGGCAAGGTTTGGCTTGCCGGCAGTTCGTAACTGGCAAATGCGCGTAAGAAGTGCACAGACGACACAGCGCAGTAGCCTGATCTCTCTCGCGCTAGGTTAAGTGTGTGTGTGTCGTGCAGCGAGCGCGTCCGCTCTCATCACTCACGTATTCGACAATGACTGCGTGACTTAGAATACTGTGTACGCTCGGCGTATGATACCGCGCGTGCACGGCGTATATTACCGCGACCGTGACGTCAGCCTCCGAGACAGCTGACGTCTGATTGTTTATGCTGCTGCACCGTTAGGTAGATTCTAACCATGTTTTAATGTAATCATTTTATTATACAGACTTTTAAACATCATTAAACTTCATCATCTTTTATTTAATAAAGAATAGTCTTTTATTATTAACTTTAACTGCTCGAGTTATTATTTCGCGATCTTAGTTATTCCCTGCTCCCCGCCGCCTCCGCGGTCGTTACGTAAGAGAAAACGTATCGTTTCATCTGAGCAGCCGGTACACGAATCAGTGAACGAGAGGAGAGTTCGAGTCACTGGTGAGAAACAAGGCGCAAGTCTTCGACTTGCGTGTTGCACGGTAAGTCACCAGGTTAGGTTAACATTGCACGACGTTGTAGCGTCTGTTACCTAATCTGGCTACTACATCTCCGGGAGTTGAACCGAGAGATACGAAATTGAACCGCTAAGGTACGCAGGTGAAACGTACCTTAGTTCCAATAACCCCCCCGTGACAGAACATATAAAACTCATTTTTTTTCATTTTTCCATTTTGACGTTTTTCTTAATACAAAAGAACCGTGATAGCTAGAGAATTAATTTTGTTAGAAAATATGTGTAATTTAATTCTCTTTCGAATGCCACCCACCCCATTTAGATACATAGAGCCGTTCTCGAGAAATTACGATTTAAAAAAAAATTGAAAAAAATTTTAACCTCAAATATCTCCAAAATTTATGGATCAATCCTTTTGTCCAAAGAACTCACTCGATTGGTATACAAAATCTACCCCTACAAAGAATTTCAAAGTGATTAAGCCAATTTTACTACAGTTATTGAATGACAAAAAAAATCACTTTTTTTTATAAATTATTTTTTTTCTCAAAAAATAATGAATAAAAAAACTAAAAATTTAGTAAGTTATAGTACTTAATATCCTTTATAACCAAAAAAATATTCATGTTAATATCTTTTTTTAATTTCGAAATATAACCTATTTACAAAAAATTACGTTTTCATCAATAACTTATGACGAAATATAGCTACCGACTTTTTTTTTTTAAATTGTAGATAATTTTATCCTACATACAGAGAATTCATGATATATAAACAATATTTGTTCTAAATATTAAAAAAACTGAAAATAAAAATTTTGAAAATTAAAAAATGGCTATAAAAAAAAAATTAAATTTTACAAAAATAGAATATTGACCCCAATTGTGGAAGCAAAATCTAAAAAAATGATCACTCTCCCGTTAAAATCGGTCAAGTAGATCATGAGATATCAGCGTATACGGACATACATACACACACACACACATCCATACGGACATTTTCTAAAAATAGTGTATTTCGATTCCAAATTTGCTAAATAACATTTCTAACACATTATCTCATAAACTTTTTTTTTTACTATCACAAAGCTTCCTCTAGGAGGAAGCAAAAAACTGTTACATAGAAGCTGTCAGAACTTATAATTCCTTGTCAAATGATGTAGAGAACTTAGAATGTAGTAGAATCAAAATTAGAAAAATGTATAAAAATTGGGTTGGTAAACATATATAATTATATTATCTTACTGTTTTGATAAAAAATTTAAGAAATTTGATACAAGGTTGCACAGCTTAACCTGTTAACTATGTTCACATGTCCTAAGCGATTGAACTAAAAAAATCAAAATTGTCTAATATTATATAAATACATGTTAATGTAATATCATATTTACAAAAAAAATGTTGTGTAATGTATGTGCTATAAATTTTGTAATATGGTAAATTACAATGTATAAAGAATGCAATATCTTAGCTAACTATGTCAGTTTTACAGTGTGCTAGAAAATTATTAAATAGGTAAGTCTCACTGGGTAGAAGTCTGCGAGATACATAATGATATATTTTAATACAACAGATTCCCTGAAACGAGTTCTTACACCCTGACTAAACTTAGAAATTAACCAGACGAGCTAATATTACAAGCGACAACTACCTACCCATATCGCATTTAACCACACATGCAGCACTTTTATGATATCCCCAGTTCCTAATTACCTATCCCTTAACACTATAAAGCACTAACACTTGAAGATCACTTAGAGCTGCAGAAGCAGCAAAATAGGTCTGGACGGTCTAGGCTGGCATTACTACATGGATGCCATAGTAACCATACCATCTGGAAGGAAAGTACTGACAGAGATCGTCAATTGTATCTCAATGTCAAGAACTGCCTCAGCCTAGGGATCAACAAAGAACATAAATTGCAGATCAGTCCCTATTCTGGGGACAAGCGAGACGAGTTGAGCACCTAAAAACTACATATGACTAATAAATAGATGACACAAAAAAAAACATTATCATACAAAATAAAAGTCTGCAGTAATAGTTGTTGTTCACTCGCTGTACCAGCTACCTGTAACAACTAGAGGGGAAGGACTGGTGGAGACCTTCAACCGTTGTTTCACTGCTGGAAATAGCTCCAGCCTGAGAGTCGCTGAAAACACAACCAGCAGATTAACTATACACATAGTCACTAGTATAAGAGGCAAACAAGGAAAGTTGAGCACCTAAAAACCACACATAATTAATAAATAAGTGACCCAGGCAACATTTCTTCCACAACCAAGAAATAGTCTGTAGCAGAGCTCGTCATTTACACCCCTCTCGCTGTCACAGATATACCTGCAACAACAGAAAGTACCATCAGCTCATCCATCTGAGAGGTTAAGAACAAGAAAGGGCTTACTAAATCTGCTGTTGCCATTGACACACTGCCTTTCTGTCTACGACTAATTATCATCAACCGGCGAACACTATGAAAGGGATGACATTCACCAGGATGGTGTACTACAGCAGCTGCTGTCATCGCTGGGGACGCCGGGAGCAAGACGTTGCGATTGTTGACATCACACATCATGGACACAGGCGCGCACACGGCACGCCGCGCTAAGTACTCGCTAGAGCTATTCGCCTTGACAGCAGTAGCAGAAAGCACGCCCGATCTATATATATATATATATATATCTTCCTATATTATATAGTTGTAAGAAAATGTTTACGACTCAGCGCCCCCTCACCCCCTCGCACCCCCTCGTCCCCTCCTCGCCCCCCCAGCTCCTTCTCAGCGCCCCCCTCAGCGTCCCACCCCCTCAATTGTTTCAGTTATAAATCATGATATAATTAATTAGAAGAAATGTCGAGTATCGCAAGTTCTATGTAATAATATTGATATTTATTTATTTGTATATTTATTTATTTTTTTTTAATTGATTTAAATATAAAGATTGGTTGAAGAGACGAACAGTTTCCCACGTCACCCTGGAGGTACTGTTCATTGACGCGTTGGATTGTTATTTTAAGTGGTATCTTTCGCCAATAGCCATATATAACCACTCTCATAATAGTATCTCATTGTTCTGAAGAAATGGACACTATCAAAGGACAAAAAGTTTTTGTTATCGGGGACATTTTAGAATAACAAAATAATGTATTATATTTACACGTGCAAAATTATAATAATATCAAAGTTGTGGATACTTCTATAACTCCTTTGGATAAACTTTATGAAGGATATAAATCTATAGTCAGTAGCACTGAATATTTATATTATTAAAAATTTTATCATTGTTCTGAAGAAAAGGACATTATCAAAGGACAAAAAGCTTTTGTTATCGGGGACATTTTAGAAGAAATGGAAGATATATCGGACATGTAATAAGGAATATTTAAAGCCTCTAACAATTTCTTTCAAAAAAACGTATAACCAGTCACATTTTTACGTTATTTTGAGGGGGGGTGAGGGGAGCGCTGAGGTGGGCGCTGAGGAGGGGGCGAATGGACGCGAGGGGGGCGAGAGAGCGCGAGGGGGGCGAGGGGTCGTGAGGGGGGTGAGGGGGCGCTGAGTCGTAAACATTTTCGAGATTTTTAAAAAATTCTTATCTTTGGCCTTTGTTAAAAATTATCCATTTAAAAATAAACATTCGTACTCAAGATAATGCTTTTGCATCATTTTTATTAGATATTGGAGAAGGAAAAATTGATCACTTATAATTCCAGATAAATGGAAAACAAATGATGTTTGTTATGAAATATATAAAGATATTAATAAAAATTATCATTTTTCAGAAAATATAATATTAAGTTCACATAATGAACAAGTAAATATATTAAATAATAAAATATTGAACTTAATTGAACATAAAACTGTAACATATTATAGTATAGATTATTCAACACATAAAGGAGTAGATCAAACGGATGAAAATATACATTTAAATTTTCCGATAGAAATGTTCAATAATATACGAGAAGGTTTACCTCCATATCAAATAAACTTAAAAAAAAATGCAATTGTTATGTTAATTCGTAATCTTAGCATCGTTGATGGACTATGTAATGGAATACGATTAAAAATAACAAATTTATATAAATATAATATTGAAGCTGAAATCATTATTGGAGAAAATAAAGGAAATAAAGTATTTATAGCACGCATTACACTAAATACTTGTGAATCATCATCGTTACCATTCATTTTATATAGAAAACAATTGCTTCCTCCTAGAGGAAGCTTTGTGATAGTAATTTTGCTTCCTCATAGAGGAAGCTTTGAGATAGTAAAAAAAAAGTTTATGAGATAATGTGTTAGAAATGTTATTTAGCAAATTTGGAATCGAAATACACTATTTTTAGAAAATGTCCGTATGGCTGTGTGTCTGTGTGTGTGTGTGTATACGCTAATATCTCATGATCTACTCAACCGATTTTCACAGGAGAGTGATCATTTTTTTAGATTTTGCTTCCACAATTGGGGTCAATATTTTATTTTTGTAAAATTTTTTTTTTTTATAGCCATTTTTTAATTTTCAAAATTTTTTTTTTCGATTTTTTTAATATTTAGAACAAATGTTGTTTATATATCATGAATGCTCTGTATGTAGGATAAAATTATCTACAATTTAAAAAAAAAAGTCGGTAGCTATATTTTGTCATAAGTTATTGATGAAAACGTAATTTTTTGTAAATAGGTTATATTTCGAAATTAAAAAAAGATATTAACATGAATATTTTTTTGGTTATAAAGGATATTAAGTACTATAACTTACTAAATTTTTAGGTTTTTTTATTCATTATTTTTTGAGAAAAAAAATAATTTATAAAAAAAAGTGATTTTTGTTGTTGTTCAATATCTATAGTAAAATTGGCTTAATCACTTTGAAATTCTTTGTAGGAGTAGATTTTGTATACCAAACGAGTGAGTTCTTTGGGCAAAAGGATTGATCCATAAATTTCGAAGATATTTGAGGTTAACATTTTTTCAATTTTTTTTTAAATTGTAATTTCTCGAGAACGGCTCTATATATCTAAATGGGGTGGGTGGTATTCGAAAGAGAATTAAATTACCTATATTTTCTAAAAAAAGTTAATTCTCTAGCTATGACGGTTCCTTTGTTATTAACAAAAACGTAAAAATTGAAAAATGAAAAAAAATGAGTTTTATATGTTCAACTATTACAAGAGTAAAATTGTCTTATTCGATTCAAAATTCATTGTAGAGGTATATTATTGATAGTTCTCGGATGAGTTCTTTTGGCAAAATGATTGGTTCATAAATTTCAGAGATATTTGAGGTTAAAATTTTTCTCGACATTTTTAAAATTTATTTCTTGAGAATTAATTTAGAATTTTTTTTTAATTTAGTTTATAATTAAATTTAATTTAATTTATAAAAAGATAATTTTAGTTTATAATATATCTGAAAATTATGAACCAATCATTTTGCCAAAAAAATTCTGCCGAGAACTATCAATAATATACCTGTACAATGAATTTTGAAGCGAATAAGACAATTTTACTATCGTAATAGTTGAACATCCAAAACTCATTTTTTTTTAATTTTTAAATTTTTACATTTCTGTTAATAACAAAAGAACCGTGATAGCTAGAAAATTAATTTTTTTTTAGAAAATATAGGTAATTTAATTATGTTTCGAATGCTATAAATTACATTCAAATACATAGAGCTCTAAATATTAGTTGCAAATTTATAGGCAATTGTGATATATATTTTATGTATGTGAAATTTTGTTGAAATGTATAGTCTATAAAAATTTGAATAAATTATGTTGGAGTTTTGTTATTTCTGTCTTTTTGAAGTATTAAATTTTAAATATTGGAATTAAAAATTAATTAAAGGAATCAGTAAATTAAGTTTGAGGAAGCTACGTGCCAATGAATTGGCAGCGGTTTTTTGAGTTGTTGTAAAAACATGTTATAAGTGTTATTGGAGGTGTTAGAAACCAAAATACATGATTTTTGAAAAATGTCTGTATGGATGTGTGTGTGTGTGTATGTGTGTGTGTGTGTGTGTGTGTGTGTGTGTGTGTGTGTGTGTGTGTGTGTGTGTGTGTGTGTAGCTGGATCTCAGCTTCTACTCGATCGATTTTAATCAGACAGGTCTCATTTTTTTTGTTTTTTTTTGTGTGATGCTGGGTCAAAAATCGGTTTTCGATTGGGCTGATTCGTTTTTGTTTTATTTCGATTTTCTCAAAATTTATTTTTGATTTTTGTTAATGATCGGATTTAAATTTTTGAATCGGATGGGTAGCATTCGAAAGAGCGTAAAAAACCTATAATTAAAATAAAAAAAATTCTCTAGCTATCACGGTTCTCTTGTTATTGATAAAAATGTGTTTTTTTTTTTTAATGCCTGTAACTCATAAACTAAACGGTCCATTTTTTGAGAAAAATCACGATAATGCACAATATAAGTAGCTATAATCTGTAAAAATTTGAATCCATTTCTTTGGTTAGTTTTTGAGAAAAAAATTGAAAAATGAAAAAAAAACACTTTCTCTATGCCCGACGTTTACGGAAGTAAAATTAACTTAATCGCTTCAAAATTCCTTGTAGACGTAGATTTTATATAGTCCTCGGTCGAGTTCTTTGGGCAAAATATTTGGTCTAAAAATTTCAGAGATATTTGAGGTTAAAATTTTTTTTACCTTTTTTTCAAATCGTAATTTATCGAGAACGGCTTTATGTATCTGGATCGGATGGGTAGCATTCAAAAGATAATTAAAATACCTATATTTAAAAAAAAAATTTATTCCTAGCTTGTAGCGGTTCGTTTGTTATTAACAAAAACAAAAACCTGCTTTTTAAAAAAAAAGGTTATAACTTCCTAATCTTATCACTTATCTTAAAAAACAATGGATTAGTTATGATATCAATTTATTCGTGATTTGATTGGTGGGAGTAATGGGATGCTAGGTTAAGAAAAAAAAAGTAGTACAGTTTTGATAAAATTACAGCGTGCTAAGCGCGCTTAAAGATTCTAACATATAAAACCTTGTTTTCAGAAAATATAAACGCATAAATTAATTTTCGTAATACTATGCGTAAAATAAGCGAATATATTTATGATTTACCGGCATAAAGTTGAAATTTACGCTTAGTTGGAGTAAATTAAAAATATTAAAATATTTATTTACGTACTATAAGCGTAAAATTAAATTTTTCATCAGCAACCCATACACATATTCGCGTTTTACTTTAGGTTTAGGTCTAATAAAACGAAAAATAATGCTCGCAATACGAGCGTAAAGTGGACGTAAAGTTCAACTTTACGTTCTTGTAACAAAAACTAATATTAATCTCAAAATACAAAAGCTTTATATTTTCTTTAAAAAAAACGCGCCATGATATCTACCGCTAGGTGGTGTGGAAATGATATCAAAACAATAAATAGATGATAATAACGTATATTTTCCATGCGCATATTTCTAAGCCGAAGGCGATGACGAACGATGAGCGTTGAATTTTTGATTAATAAATGGAAAATAAATGGAAAATTCTCAAAGACAAATAAATTTTTTTAACTTCGAAAATTTTTTAATCAAAGCTATAACAAATTTTCTGCTTTCTTTTAATAAAAACACAAGTTTTTTTTAAATAACTTTTTTTATCAAAAGAAATAAAGGTAATCTCTTGAAAATTTAACTAAATAATAATATATTGTAATAAATAATTGTAATAATTGGTTAAAATTTCAAATTGATCAAATATTCTCTGAGATATCAGTATCAAAAAACATTAAAAACAATTTTTAATCTCGAATATCTGGTCGTGATGATCATTTTTTTGTTTTTTTTGTGGGCAATGAATTTTTTGTTTGTAAAATATAAAATTGTATTATAATAATTGCTTTTTAATGATAAAAAATAGAAAGAGGCAAAATAGAAAGTCACAGACATAGTCACATTTAAAATAGTCTCACCATACAAAATAAAGCATTAAATTTTAAATATTGGGATTAAAAATAAATTAAAGGAATCAGTAAATTAAGTTTGAGGAAGCTACGTGCCAATGAATTGGCAGCGGTTTTTTCAATTGTATTAGCATTTGCTATAACTATTAATAAATCACAAGGACAAAGTTTTAATAGTGTAGGAATATTTAAAAAAAAAAATTATGTTCCCATGGATAATTGTACGTAGCACTTTCATGATGTAAAAATCCAAACAATATATATATATATATATATAGATATATATATACAAAATGTATCTGAAAATAAAATAGAAGTAGCAAATATTGTTTGGAAAGAAATATTAGATAATTAATTTAAATAATAAGATTATAATATAATAAACTAATAATGGTATAAATAAAATAATAACATTTTAAAATTTAATAAATATACAATAAAATATTCATATGATATTTTAATATTATGATCTTCTTAACGATATTAGAATAATAACATAATATAATTGATCAAAATAATTTAAGAAAAAATATAAAACAATAATTAATTACATAATATAATTAAAATTTACTTTAATTATACATTGAATGTAAATTACTTTTCTTAATGTAATTAACTATTATTTAGTAAAATATAAGATGGCTGAACAAGGTGATTCAAAACCTAGTCCATTAAGATGGGATCCTGTGCAAAATATGTATATTGAATTGTGAGTAGTATACAATGCGCAAGAGAATTAGATGAATTAAACGAACAGTTACAGAATCATATAAATGAACAAAACGAATGTGAAATACATTTAAATAGTTATATCAATGAATATAATAACAATATTACTATGATACAAACACCGTTAATTTGGGATCCAACACAAAATAAATACATAGAAGTATATAATTTAAAAGATGTTACAAAGTTAGACAAATTGAATGAAATAATAAAAAGCCATGAAAAAGAAGAAAACAAGTCTAATAACTATTGTAATAATTTACTTATAGAATATGATTTAAATTATTTACAAAATTTAATTAAAAAATATGAAAAATAAAATAAATCAAAAGCAAACATAATATTTTCAATATACAATTTAAACTCAATTTTTTAGTATAAAATATTTGAAATTTCACAAAAATAGTATTAAGTTATATTAATTTTTAATTCTATTATTTTACATTAACTTCTTTCACGTATCCAATATAATATTTATAAGCAAAAATATATATAACAGAAAAAATAAAAATATATATTTCCATATTATAAATAGCTTACAAAAACGTCACAGGATATGTTAAAGAAAATTTAATTAAAAATTTGAAAATTATTTTTTATAAATATTTTTGTATATTTTAAATAGAAGTAGTAAATATAAAAATTCAATGAAATAAAAGAAAATTATTATTAAGTAAATTATTACTAAGTATGAAAATGGAATATTTGAAATTTAAAGAAAATAAAAATATTAATTTTAAAATCATTTACAATAAATTATATTAAATTCTTTCATGTATCCAATATAATGTTTAAAAGCAAAAATATATATAAAAGGAACAAATAAATATGTATGGTTCTAAATAATAAAAAGCTTATAAAAACATTCAAGGGTATATTAAAGGTAATATAAATCATATAATTTATTTTTAATATATTATTTTCCTAAATTTCAAAATGTAATATAAATGATATAAAAATATATTTAATAAAGTTTCATAAAATTTTAGGTATAGTGATAATGTAGGGCTATTGGCGAAGGATGCTACTTAAAATAACAATCCAACGGTCCATGAACAGTACCCCCAGGGTGACGTGCAAACTGTTCGTCTCTTCAACCTATCTTTACAGTTACTAAAGTTTATATAAAATGAATTAACGCAACACAGTTATTGGTTAAATTTAAAACATTGTTCAATATTTATAAAGTAAGTAATAAAATAAGTAATAATTTATAAGTAATAAAATAAGTGTAATAATTTAAAATAATGAACATCAGGGTGATTAAATTTTCTCTTATTCCAAAATATAAAATTTTTAAATTTATTTTATATGGGGGTTGACAAGCGGAGCGAGTAGGGGGTACCCCCCTAGTATATATATATTGTAACGGCCTGCGCGTGTACGTGCGCGATTGTGCATGTATCGGTGTGCGCGAACGAGACATGAGGCGAGTCTCAGCACACCGCGTCGGCACGCACTAATGCCCGAAATGTAAACATCTCTCAACCTTACGCGAAGGACAAGGCCGAGAGATGCTTGCGCGTGCCGACGAAGCAGCAGGCAGGCAGTATCGTTTCGGCCATTGCCGCGAGAATAGCCCAGAGTGAAAGAGAGAGAATAGTGCGAAAGTGCCGAGAGTGAGCGCGAGCGAGCCGCAGCAGCGTAGCCGAGAGGCAGAGATAGAGAGAGAGAGACGCCGGCCGCTACTCTGCTACTGCCGGACTGCCCGCTGAGGAGCGAGAGAGAGAGAGAGATACGGAGAGCGAGACGTCCAGCACCGCTCGGCCTGACTCCCTGCATCAGCCGAGGCTTCGCGAGATAAGTCCTGGCCAGGCGCTAGCGCGCTCTCCCCGCGGACGACGTGCGTCCGGAGAGCGACTCCCGCGCGAGCGAGCGAGGCTCACCGACGCGCGCGCGTGTGTCGATCGCGCGCGGCGATCGATCAACGTCGGCGCGGGCCGCTTTTACGAGTGCGTGTGTGCGACCGCGCGCACACGTAACTAGAGCGCGGGCGCACCACCCGAATCGGCGCGTACACTGCGTACGCGCCGCTTGTATATTAATCCTTACGCCCGAGGGGCAATAAACTTCTTTCATTTTTCATACGCGTTCGTGCATTATTTGGCGCGTAGTCCCTGATCCCTTTTCCTAGTCGGTGGCGCGGCGGTATAGAATACCACCGGCCTCCGCGGGCGCGAGTACACGGTGCTCGCGCATTTCTGAGCAGCCGAGTAAGCACGCACGAGAGAGAGAGCGCGACCGTGAAGTCGCGCGTTGTAACGCCGGCAGGTACGGCTGCCGAGGAAGGCAGCCGACGGCAAGCGACGGCGCGCAGGCGAGAAGGAGGAGATTTCGCCGAGGGTTGGCACGAGCAAGTGCTCGCGCCCCACTGCATTGTTGCGCCGTTCGTCGGCAAATCCGCTTAGAAGAAGCGAATAATTGTGCGACGCCTGCCCCGTTACAACTGGCGCCCTTAACGTGTGGATATACGGATACCTGCCACCGACGAGCGTGCGGGAAATTAGATTGGGAGAAAGACTTTTTATCTGGGTTTTTTTTTCTTTCCTCTAAAAATCGGGATTAAAAGTTAAAATTAGGAATTTGACTAGGTCAAATCAGGTTTTTTCTACGGATTGTAGAATCGGGTGGTGCGAATAATCGCGATGCGCTGCGTACGAAAATTTCGCTAGCGCGCGATAAAACTACGAGTGTAAGCGTATGTGTGCGCGAATAATAAACATTGCCTTGCTCCGGGAAAGATCAGCATATGGGAGCTGAACGGAAAGTAAACATTGACGATTCGACGAGAGTTTAACTTTTACTTTCTCTTCCTTTTGTCGCGTTAATTAATAGAATAACTAGAGAATCAAAACCTAACTTAGAATTTCCTTTTGTTTCGGGATTTTATTTCTTTTTCATAGTTCAATAGTTTTTCGTTCTTTTTTATTAATTCCTGGTCGGCGATTATTGCCGAAGAGAAGAAAAGCGACAAGTGGGAGCGGTTCGTCGTCTCTCAGCGGTGGTAGAGAGATTGTGAGCCACAGCTGAGAGTCGAACCGGTACACACACACGCATTCGATCGGAGTATACCTGATAGGAGAAAAATTACTTTGTATTTTTTTTTTGCTGTTGTTGTATTGTTGGTGCGCCCATTCGATACGTGAGCGTATTCGTTTAGCCGCGCACAGGTATGCTTCGAGAGAGGTCTAATTGTAAACAAGCGCAACGATGGGAGAGTCTGCAGCCAAAGCCATCGATAATTGGTGCAGATGTCTCACCGAGGACGAGACACTGCGCTACCCGCAAGCGCTCGGACTGAAGACAAGCGGTGGAACGTTCCTGAAGCTAGAGCGCATCAGTTAGTGGCTGGCAGGCGACTACGACCCAGAAGATTTTGAAGATGTAGCCGCCGCTGATGAGCATTCCGCGTGGGTGGAACGGGCAAATGCTCGCCGCACGTTTCTGGACCGATCGTCCGGCTCGGAACACGACATATCGTGGGCAAACTCCACGTCGGACGAGCCGCATCCACTCGAGATTTTAAAAACGGACGCAGCAGTCCAAGAAAACCTCGAGCGCAGTCGCGAATGGGCATCAAATGCAACCAGAGTCGGCAGCGATGATGAAGCTATGGGCCAAAACGGCATGAACAGCCAGGATGCGGAGGAGAGCGAACGAACCACGGCCATAAAAGGGCCGGCAATGTTCGAGATGTCAATGGCGGATGGCACGACACTACAAGTGCCAACCGATTGGGCTGTGTACATGGCCGCGGTTCACAAGAAACTCCGGCAAATCGAAGAGTCGACGCGTATCACGGCCGCTAACGCAACTCAGCATCCAAACGCCAACAGCACTCGCCGGGAGAGCGCCGAAGCAATGCGGAGAGTGACGTTCACGGACATCAACGCCCGCCCGCCGGAATGAAGAAAATCTGCGAGAAGAGACGCAGTCGAGAGGCCTGTCCTCTCGGCTAGACATCGGTGGACGGGGTCTGCCAACCCCGATACAGCAGCCCATTTCGAGGCCTCGACAGCCTCTGGCGGAAGAGAGGCCGCCGCCACCTAGCACCCCGCTGTCGCATCGAACAGGGTTCGGTGGCGCCTGGAGGGGGGGTGGATCACAGAGCCAGCAGATAAAATCGACTGACTCTGAGATACGGAGCGAAACACGAGGAAGGTCGATACGAAGAATCGAACCGCACGACAGGCAGCGGACTTCGAGATGTCGGCCAAGTAGTGCGCCGATGGGGATTCAAGTTCGCTGGCGAACCTGGTGAAAGCATCGACACCTTCCTCGAGCGAGTCGAGGAGAATTGGGAACTCGCCAAGCTTACGGAAGGGGAAATACTGAGTGCCCTTCCGGAGCTATTCGTCGGCGTAGCCTGTACCTGGGTGCGATCCAACAGGACGAGCTGGATCACCTGGGAGGAATTCTGTCGCCGGATACGGCGATGGAGCGGCATGACGGACCGTGTACAGCAATGGCTGAGGCACGAGGTCGCTTTGCGAACGCAAGGACCGGAAGAGTCCGTGCGTGATTGCGTTACGTGCCTCGAAGCAATGATGCGGAAGATGGAGCCACTGCCGACGCTTGATTTCAAGCTGGGGACGCTACACCAGAACATGAAGCCGCGACTGCAGCAGCTCATTCGACGAAGCGACTTCGAAGACGTTGAGACCTTGCTGGATCTAGCAATGGAGGCGCAGCTTGCAGTGGACGCGGAGAAGTCCTTCAAGCCTCCGCCGCCGCCGGAGTCGTGCGTGTACGCGCAGTGGGCGTACAAACCCCGCAAACCGGCTCCGCCTAAGGTGAAGGCCGCGGCGCAAGGTGATCTTGGATGGGATGCAACGCATGCAACAGAAGCAACCGCCCCCTCCTCCACCTGCACCCCCGTCGACGCGGAACCGGAGCGGAGAGAAAGGGTCTCGGAGAATGAAGAGTAGCTCCAAACGCCCCAGCAGGAAGACGAGTAGAAGGGACGAGAAATCAAACTCCAGCAGCGATTCGAGCGAAGAAGACCGAGCCAAGAGGTCGCCAAGGAGGACAGGCGAACCGAGCGCACCGGCACCGGGAGCATTCAGCTGTTATGGATGCGGCGCTCCCGGAGTAATTCGCCGAAATTGCCCGAAGTGCGCGGAAAACGTACCGCAGGCGAAGTAAGCGGGGTTTCCGCTTCGTCTGCCGAAGTCCCCGCACTAACACCGGGCGCCGCAGTCGGACAAATAACGGCTGAGCCGGCAACCGAGCACGAGCAGGAATCGCGATGGTGGCTACAGGTGGCGTTCGGAAATTATAGACTACGCGCCCTCTACGATACTGGAGCTTCACGCACCGTAATGGGAGCGGTCGACCTGCAGCTCCCATCTGCGTGCGGGTGACCATTAATGCCGAACTACGGTCGCCGCCCAAAAGTCGTCGGAGGAGAGACGGCGACGATCGCCGGTTACGTCGAGCTGCCATTCGAGATAGCTGGTGTAAAGCGAGACATTCGGATAGCGGTGCTTCCGGATGACAAAGTGGATTGCTACTTAGGCGCAAACTTCGTCAGAGCCTTCGGTACAATCCACGACCCCATCAACAACCAGTTGATCGTGAGCACGGCGTATAAGCGCATAGACTTGGAAGTCGCGGGGGTCTCATCCGTCGAGGCGCTCGAGGTATCGTCGATCGGCCTCGAAGACGTCTCGGAAGGACAGCGTCAAGAGATGGCAGACCTGGTCGGCCGAATTCTCGGCGGAGAAGACCAAGCTCTCGGCTGTACGACGTGGAGGAGCCACCACATCGAAGTGGGGAGTGCACGCCCCGTAAAGCAGCGTTATTACCCGGTGTCCAAGAAGCTCGAAGAAGATATGCACCGCCAGGTGATCGAGATGCTCGAATCAGGGGTAATCGAGCCCTCGACGAGCGCGTGGTCGAGCCCTGTCGTCATGATACGGAAAACCAATGACAAATACCGTTTCTGCATCGATTTCCTTAAATTGAACGCGGTTTCGAAGGCAGATGCGTACCCGCTGCCGTACATGGATGCAATATTGCTCAAGTTGAAGAGCGCGAAGTACATCTCGACACTCGACCTAAGCTCGGCGTATCACCAGATTCCACTGACGCCGGAATCAAAGGAGCTGACGGCATTCACAGTGCCCGGATTGGGCCTGTATCAGTTCATGAGGATGCCGTACGGCCTATCTCAGGCCGGAGCGACGTTTCAAAGCCTTGTGGACAAAGTCAGCGGACCCGAGCTCGAGCCATATGCCTTCTCGTATCTCGATGATATCATCATCGCGACAGAGACGTATGAGGAGCACTTGAAATGGCTCGAGCACGTGCTAAAGCACGTCAAAAAGGCCGAGTTAACGTTCAACCGCGAGAAAAGTGTGTTTGGCAAGACTGAAGTCAAATACCTCGGTGTGCTCGTCAACCGGAAGGGATTGGGAATGGCATCTTGGTACCGAAAGTTCTTGAAAGACTTTGCCACGATAGCCGAACCGCTCACAGCGTTAACGAAGAAGGATCGACGATATGAATGGGGCGATGCACAGCAAGAGGCTTTCGAAAAGATAAAAGCCTTGGTGTCCTCGGCTCCTGTCCTCGCGAGACCCTCATTCGATGTTCAGTTCGTCGTACAGGCAGACGCAAGCGACACCGGCATCGGCGCGGTGTTGTTGCAAGTAATCGAGGGACAGGAGCAAGTCCTCGAATTCGCCAGCCCAACACTTTCGCCAGCGGAGCGCAATTACAGTGTCACGGAGCGCGAATGCCTAGCGGTGATCTGGGCGATTAAGAAGTTCCGCCCGTACATCGAAGGATATCACTTTTTGGTGGTAGCAGACCATAGCAGCTTGCGATGGCTGCACAGCCTGCACAGCCCCACAGGAAGACTGGCGAGATGGGCTCTCGAGCTGCAGGGACACTCCTTCGATGTGGAACATCGAAAGGGCGCGCTGAACCACGTGCCCGACGCGCTTCCGCGCATGTACGAGGAGGAAGACGACTTCGAGGTGTACGCGAGCACGTGGTCCGACGGTACCAAAGATGAGTGGTACCGAACCTGGCTGGACGAAATGACACGCGACCACTCAACCCATCCCAGGTGGAAAGTGGTAGGGGGTCGATTATTCTACTTTCTCGCAGATGAGATAGTAGAGGCGGCGGTCGCCGACGACGAGGCATGTAAACTCGTCGTGCCTCAGGAGCATCGTCGCGAAGTGCTTCGCGAATCACACGATGATCCGACCGCCGGGCACCAAGGTTGAGAAAAAACGTACGAGCGCGCGGTCAGGTTATATTACTGGCCGAAAATGTACCACGTAGTGAGGAAGTACGTGAAACATTGCCAAGTGTGCTAGCAGACAAAGTCGGAGCAAAGACCGCCAGCGGGTCTGATGGGACAGCGAGTTATCGACGGGCCGTGGCAAGTAGTTGCGGGAGATATAACCGGCCCGTTCGTAAGAAGTAAACTCGGGTATGAGTATATCTTGGTGTTCCAAGACCTCTTTACTCGCTGGGTGGAGTGCGTGCCCATACGCAAAGCGAATGCGAAGACCATCTTGAAAGAGTTCAAGGAGAGAGTGATTCTTCGATTCGGCACTCTGGAGGTATTCTTGTCCGATAACGGCACAGAATTCAAGAATAAAGTCGTGGACGAATACCTCGCCGGCGTCCATCACTCGACTACCTCGCCGTATCATCCTCAGGCAAACCCCGTAGAGAGGGTAAATCGAACGTTGAAGACGCGATTGGTCGCGTTCGTCGAGGAATCTCACGCCGAGTGGGATCAGAAGCTGCCGGAGTTGATGTTCTCGTTGAACAACTCCGTGCATGCTTCGACCGGCGTGAGCCCCGCCGCCCTCAATTACGGCAGGCAGCCGCTTCCTCCGGCTACAGCTCGCCGCAAGCAAGAGCGCGAGGCCCTTGAGCAATGAGAGCGCGAGGCGGTGAATACGTGGGCGGAGCGCCTGCATGATATGGACAGTCTGCGAAAGAGGGCTGCCGCACAAAATGCCGACGAGCATCAGAGACAAGCGGCGTACTACAACGCGCGTCGGAGACAAGTATCCTACGGGGTAGGAGACCTCGTCTTGAAAAGGAACAGAGTCTTTTCCTCGGCAGCGCAAGGGATATCGGCGAAGTTAGCGCCGAAGTACGCCGGTCCGCTGAAGGTGACCGAGATAACAGGCTCCAATACGGTAAGAGTAAGAGACGAGAAGGATGCGAGCGAGGAGATCCTGCATGTTTCTCACCTCAAGCCTTACGACGAAGAAAGCAGCGACGAAACGGGCGAAGAAGTCGACGACGTCGAGGATCCGCAACCGCCGAGGGAAGACGTAAGCGTCCCGGTGATGAGCGACCCACCGGAGGCCGGCGGAGCGCCGCCGAGCAATGCGCGTCCCGTCGAAAAACGTCCTCGGAGATGTCCGCGTAAAACAATTCGCGTCGTGGTTCGCGCAGTTTCCGGTAAAACGCGCGCGACAACGAAGGTGAACTCCGGGACGGGAAAACCCCGGGGCCGACCGAAAGGTTCCGCGAAGCGACAGGAACTGAGGTCACTCCTAGATGCCTCGCCGCGGTTGACTCGCGCACAGCGGCGTGCGAGAGCGTTAGACAAGAGCAGGAGTTCGGGAGTTGCTAGCGACTCCGTCTAATGCACCTTTTCGCTCGGGCTCTTTTTGTTACAGATGGCTGAGAAATCACCGGTGCCGAGCACCGAGGGCAGAGCCCTCGACACTGAGGCGATGGTGCGCGGGGTTCTGCGCGCCATCGAGCAGCTCGGGTGAGCTGAGTTCGCTCGCCCGTCTTCGGTGGTGCTGGAGGAGCTGCCAGAGGCGGCCGGAGGCCTAGCGCTCCCTCCTCCGCCCACCGCATCCCCACCGGCGCCGTACCTGCGCCAACCGAGGGAGGCCCTCGCTCTCGCAGCAGGAGAGGACGCCACCGCCCCGGAGGACGTCCAGGCTGACCCGGCGGCCCCGATTGCCGAAGGACGGGGACCAGTGGTCCCCGCGGCTACGGAGCCGACGGCGGCCGAACCGGCTCCGCCATCGCCGATGCTGGCCCGCTGGGGGTCATTGGAGCGCTTCCTGGAGAGGGTGCGTATCTTCAGTCGCCAGGCCTGGGCGGCAGAAGGCGAGGCGATCCAGGCCTGGGATCGGTTCGTCGCCGAGAGACCGTACGGCCGTGAACTCGCCGGACCCTGGGCGGCCCGCATTGAGGGCCTCAGAGAGGAGCGGGACCTCCTCTCCGCGGCCCGGCGCGCCCGGAAGGGGCGCCGTGCGGCCGAAGAGGTGGCGGCCCGTGCCCGCGAGGAGGTCCGGGCCGCCGAACGAGACGCCTTGCTTGCGAGGAAGCGGGGAGAAGCGGCCGAGGAGAGGAGGAGAGAGGCCGTTCGTCGGGCGATGGTGCCGGCCACGGCGCTACGGCAGGTCGCGCCGTCGATGCGCCCTCCACTTCATCGCGAACAAATGCGAGGCGATACCGCGCCGCGGCGGTAGGATCCCGTCGCCGCTGCTATTACTGCGGACGACCGGGCGTGTCAACGGACTCAAAGTGCCCGAACGCCGCCCGCCATGACAAGACACGGCCGTGGTTCCACAACCGGGAGTAGCCACAGCCAAATTCCCCGCCAACCCGGGTGTAAGCCCCTTCTTCGGGGAACAATAAAGAAAGGGGTTAACCCCGCATTATCTGATTAAGAGAATGGTTTTCTTTTCTCTTGCGCAATACCCCCCCCTCTTTCAGGAGATCCCGCGCTGCGGTTAAAGATGTCGAACGTGAGGTAGCCGAGCTAACTCTCCAAGGGATAGTCCGCGCCTGGACGGGGGGTGTAACCGCCTGCGCTTGTACGTGCGCGAGTGTGCATGTATCGGTGTGCGCGAACGAGACATGAGGCGAGTCTCAGCACACCGCGTCGGCACGCACTAATGCCCGAAATGTAAACATCTCTCAACCTTACGCGAAGGACAAGGCCGAGAGATGCTTGCGCGTGCCGACGAAGCAGCAGGCAGGCAGTATCATTTCGGCCATTGCCGCGAGAATAGCCCAGAGTGAAAGAAAGAGAATAGTGCGAGAGTGCCGAGAGTGAGCGCGAGCGAGCCGCAGCAGCGTAGCCGAGAGGCAGAGAGAGAGAGAGAGAGACGCCGGCCGCTACTCTGCTACCGCCGGACTGCCCGCTGAGGAGCGAGAGAGAGAGAGAGAGATACGGAGAGCGAGACGTCCAGCACCGCTCGGCCTGACTCCCTGCATCAGCCGAGGCTTCGCGAGATAAGTCCTGGCCAGGCGCTAGCGCGCTCTTCCCGCGGACGACGTGCGTCCGGAGAGCGACTCCCGCGCGAGCGAGCGAGGCTCACCGACGCGCGCGCGTGTGTCGATCGCGCGCGGCGATCGATCAACGTCGGCGCGGGCCGCTTTTACGAGTGCGTGTGTGCGACCGCGCGCACACGTAACTAGAGCGCGGGCGCACCACCCGAATCGGCGCGTACACTGCGTACGCGCCGCTTGTATATTAATCCTTACGCCCGAGGGGCAATAAACTTCTTTCATTTTTCATACGCGTTCGTGCATTATTTGGCGCGTAGTCCCGGATCCCTTTTCCTAGTCGGTGGCGCGGCGATATAGAATACCACCGGCCTCCGCGGGCGCGAGTACACGGTGCTCGCGCATTTCTGAGCAGCCGAGTAAGCACGCACGAGAGAGAGAGCGCGACCGCAAAGTCGCGCGTTGTAACGCCGGCAGGTACGGCTGCCGAGGAAGGCAGCCGACGGCAAGCGACGGCGCGCAGGCGAGAAGGAGGAGATTTCGCCGAGGGTTGGCACGAGAAAGTGCTCGCGCCCCAGTGCATTGTTGCGCCGTTCATCGGCAAATCCGCTTAGAAGAAGCGAATAATTGTGCGACGCCTGCCCCGTTACTATATATATATATATATATATATATATATATCTTATACACATGGAGCGCTCTCGGTCACGCGGGCCGCATACGTTTTTCCGCTGTACTTATGTGCGCGAACGCAACCTAGCCGAGGCAGCCATTACGGCTCCTGCAAATGCAGTAGTACTCATCGCGCACGCAGCGCAATGCCAGATTACCGTTGCCGAATGCATCAATGTACATTGCTTTTTTCTTCTGTTTTTCTCCTTTCTACGGTATCAGTGTATATGTGCATGTGTCGCGAGTATTTTTTCGTAATTGAGATTGTATAGGTTTAGGTAGTTAGGAACACCCGTGAGCAGCTATAGTCCCAACCTTTCGTTAGAACTGTATGAAATTTAGCTCTATGTTTTTTTTTTATTAAGTGAGAGTAATGAAACAATAGTTTTGCTCATATAATTTAACAGAATTTCACTATACACAAAAATTTCGAGTACAAAAGTTGGGGATAACATTCAAACAAAACTTTTTTTCTGTGTCGATAACTCGAATTCGCTTGGGAAGGAAGTGGCGGGCAAAAGAAACTAAAAGGCTGGAAAATAAATGACACTCATTGCTCTTGATTAGGCATGGTACGTAAATATGCATATAAATGATATTGATCTATAATATTGAGGAACACAGAGGGCACCCTGTCACAATCACTGTTCACTTCACGTGCGCACCGAAGCGGTCCGTAGTCGATGCATCCGTTCTCGGCGAGAGCTGTGTGTAGACTGACTCGACGCGAGGCCAACCGTCGCGGCCTCGTGTGCTCTTCCCGCCAGATACCCATGCGGTTGCGCGCGCACAGCGCCACCGACGCAATAGGCAATGCGGCTGACACATGGACTATGCGCCAACGGAAACGTGAAGCCTCGTGGTTGTCACAACATCCCGCCCACCTCGTTCCTGGAACGAACCTGAAATAAAAGAACAAAACAAAACGCATACTGAAGAGGGGCAAGCAAACACAAACCTGAAACCAAGAAACGGTTCCGCCCACCATGAAACCTTGAACTTCGGTTAAGCTTCGACCCTTACGGGGAGAATGGCCAACTTGGTTATGGGCCGATCATAGGTGCCGGAGGCAGTCTTTATCGTGGCAACTCGCACAAGACCATCTGGCCCTGGGTGAACGGCGATCACGCGACCCATTGGCCAGCGATCACCATGAAGGAGAGAAGCATCCAAAATTAGGACGAGATCGTCCCTTCTAAGATTCGACAGTGGACGTGTCCACTTAGTTCGCTGCTGAAGAGTGTGCAGATACTCTCGAGACCATCGGGTCCAAAAGTGGTGATACATGGCCTGCACCAGCTGCCAGTGCCGAAGATGCTGGAAAGGTGTGCCAACATCGATGGGCTCAGGAATGGAAAGAAGAGAGGAACCTATGAGGAAGTGGCCAGGGGTTAAGATCTCCTGATCCTCGAGACTTCCAGATAACGGAGTGAGCGGACGCGAGTTCATCGCGCGTTCCACCTGTGTTGTCAAAGTTGTGAACTCCTCGTAGGTCAGAAGTTGGGCGCCAACAACGCGCTTGATATGAGACTTGGCAGATTTCACAGCTGCTTCCCATAAGCCGCCAAAATGTGGTGCTGAAGGAGGGATAAATTTCCAGCGGATACCCCCGTTCACTAAAAGATCTGCAACATGCTGCCAATGAATACTAGCTTCCCTGAACATTGACCGCAAGGCGGCATCAGCTCCGTGGAAGGTTGTGGCGTTGTCGCTCCAGAGCTCCGCTGACACACCCCGACGTCCTGCAAAGCGTCTGAGGGCGGCTAGGAAAGAGGCAGTCGTCAAATCACCCACAACCTCTAAGTGGACCGCCTTTGTTGCAAGGCACACAAAAAATGCCAGATACCCCTTTGACGATCGCACTCCCCTTCCTTTGGCCGATTTAATTTGAAAGGGACCAGCATAGTCAAGTCCGGTTCGCGAGAATGGCCGACTTGGGTGGACTCGTTCCTTTGGAAGACTGCCCATTGACTGAGTAGCCGGTCTTGCCATGGTCCTGATACAGTGGACGCAGCGACGAAGGCGAGCTCTGACCATTTGTCGTCCGCTAATGATCCACGCGCGTTTCAGGACACATGAGTACGTTAATAAATGGCCTCCATGAAGGCATGTCCTGTGAGTCCAGTCGATCACAAGCTCAGCCAATCGACTGTGCTTTGGGAGAATCACAGGATGCTTCTCTGCATAGGTGAGTCGAGCCGCATCAAGACGTCCACCGACCCTGAGAGTGCCATCCTCGTCGAGAAATGGCATCAGGCTGCGCAGAGGGCTGCCTCTTGGCACACATCGTTCAGCTCAAAGAGCTCTAATGTCCTCGAGAAAGGTAGATTGCTGCGAGATGCGGACGCAGCATAAAAATGCAGCTTCGAGTTCTGTTGTTGTAAGAGGTTCACTCATACATCGTATTCCTTGCGGCTGTCGGAGTCTCAGAATACGCAAACAGCGAGCAATGACTCTTTCAAGGCGGATCAAGGAGGGGAAATGATCGATGAGACCATTCTGTTCTCGCTCGACCAGTGCCGCACAACAAGAAAGGCTTTCAGTTGATGATGGCAGATGTCGATGGCGAAGCTCGTCTTCGAGGGGGTCAATGATTTCCCCCAATGATGACGGCCAGGTCAAGTCAGATTGAAGCATCCAGTGAGGGCCCTTCCACCAGAGAGGTTTATTCGCTAGTTGAGCCGGGGGCATTCCTCTCGAGGCGATATCAGCTGGATTTTCAGCCGATGAGACATGGCGCCAAATAGCAAAGGGGGCCTCGCGCTGAACTTCGGAGACGCGATTAGCGACGAAGACACTCCATCGAGAAGGGTCCGTAGCCAACCAGGCTAAAACAACCTGTGAGTCGGACCAGGCATAAGCAAGAGGTTTAGGTTCCTCGAACTCCTCAATGACTCGATGAAGTAGCTGAGCCAAGAGGACTGCAACGCAGAGTTCGAGACGTGGGATGGTCACCGTTTTCAAGGGGGCGACCTTGGCCTTGCTCAGAAGGAGATGAGATGTGTCCCTGCCAGGACGTACTACATAAACCGCTGCTGCGTATGCCATCTGACTGGCATCAGCAAAGCCATGAATGGTAATCGTTTCTCCAGGCGATGTCCCAAGCCATCGAGGAATCCTGATGGTATTTAGATGGATGACATCAGCGACGAATGTTCGCCACCTCGATGTAAGCCCTGGTGGTAATGAGTCGTCCCAACCAAGCTTCGCCTTCCAGATATCCTGCATCAAACGTTTTGCTATGATGATAACTGGACTTAACCAGCCATTTGGATCGAATAGTCTGGCAATTGCGGCCAGAATCTGTCGTTTAGTAGTCGCAACCGAGCCACTAAAGTCGAGGGGTCTGAATCGGAATTCATCCGATGCAGGGTCCCAAGACACTCCCAGAGCCTGCACTGGATCTCCTAGCTCAAAGTCGAACCAGGCTGGACGTAGGTGGTCTTCTTATTTGATCCCTTCTAGCAAAGAAGGGTCATTGGCTGCGATCTTTTTTAAGGGAAAGCATCCCTCCTTCATGAAGGAAACAAGTTGATCTCGAAGATCGTTTGCAGCATCAATGTTGGGAGCTCCAGTGAGAATATCGTCAACATAGGTATCTCTTGACAATGCCTGAGCAGCTGCGGGATAACGATGTCCCTCATCCAATGCGAGTTGTCGCATGGTCCGCAGGGCCAAATAAAGGGCACAGCACATTACATACGTCAAGGTCTGTAGACGGTAATGCCGAGTAGTCGTGTCTTGCGGCCCACGCCAGACAATACGCTGCAGATTCTGATCCTCTTCAGCTACTAAGATCTGTCGGTACATCATCTTGATGTCTGCGCAGATCACAAATTGATGACGGCGCCAGCGAAGCAAGATGATGACCAGATCTGCTTGAAGTGATGGCCCTGGGCAAAGATGTTCATTTAGCGATCGCTCACCAGACCGGCGTGACGCGTCAAAGACGACACGAAGCTTTCGACCTTGATCGGCTCGCTGCCAAACACCATGGTGAGGGATATAGCAGCTAGGACCAGAGCTTTTATTTAACTCACTCTCTTCGATCAATCGCATGTGTTGAAATCGCTCGTATTCGTCCATGAACTGCGTGTACTCCCTTTGGTAAGCCAAGTCACGTGCCATCTTACGATGGACACCGTTGAGTGACTGGTGTGCAGTTCTCAAGGTGTATCCCAGGGTCTGTGAAGTGATAATTGTCCGCCGAGGTAGACGGACGACATATCGTCCATCGGGGAGACGACGATGCCCTTCCACAAAAAGACGCTCACACATCTGATTCTCAGGAGACAGTGGTATTAATCGAGGAGGCTCCTCCAGTTCCCAGAATCGTTGAAGAGCTTCTGCAAGCCTAGAGTTGTCTTGATACATGGTGCACGAGCTGGTGCGTTGTAGTGAGAACTCTTCGATAGGGTTGGTGATTGACACTGGGCAGTACCAGTGACTATCCATCCAAGTCGAGTTTCCTGCGCAATCGGATCACTGATGAGTCCTCGGTGAACCCCATTAAGAATGAGCGCACTGTATACATCTGCGCCGAGCAGCAATTCAACCTCAGCAGGTTGGTGAAACGCAGGGTCCGCGAGAGAGAGACCCTGGAGACGTTTCTAACGTCCTGGATCGATGTCAACCCGCGGCGTTGTGATCCTTAATCGTCTTAAGACGAGCGCTGTGACCTGGAACGATCGAGTTAGTCCCGTTGTTGTCAGCAGTCGGAAAGTGGAACATTTGGCAGCTAATCCGACATCACAACCACCCACTGCTGTAATGCGTGTGAGAGCATCCGAAAGTGGAAGATTGGCTCGTTGAATGAGTCTGAGCTCGACCAAGCTGACTTCTGATGCAGCATCGATCAAGGCTCGTGTTCTTATTAAGCATCCGGATGAGGATTCGATGCTTACTGAGGCGGTTGGAAGAAGCGCTAGTCATGCGTGCTTAGTGCCCTGTCCGTCCGGAACCATGGAATTGGAAGGCTCTGACAGCCTCTGTCTCTTTCTGTAGCCATCTTGTGGTTGTCCTTCAGTACTCCGTTTTCTAGCCAAGCCATCGTCGAGGGCCTCATGATGAGCCGATGAGCAAGTTGGGCACGGCTTGCCTGAACGGCAATTTCCGACCCAGTGACCAATTCGGAGACACTTAAAACAACCCTTCACCTTTCTGACAATCGTTACACGCTCCTGCGGTGTGCATTTAAGGAATCTGTTGCAGTAATTTAAGTGATGGTGTCCATTACACTCAGGGCATTGATCCTGAGTTGCAGTGGCTAGACTTCTAACCGATCTCGGTGGTTTGAAAGACGTTGATCCTCTCTTAGGTGGTTGCAGCTCTGAGGATTGCAATGCCCGAATGCGACCACCAATGAACTCCAAGATGGTTTTGAGGGAAGGAAGGTCAGTTTGATCTCCAATGTGTTTCTCCCAATCCTTCCTAGTTATTGGATCCAGGCCGTGAGTGAGAAAGAAGACGATCCAATCCTCCCATTGATCGACGGGCATATCGAGGGCCCGAAGAGATTCCTTCGCCTTTGTCACTCGGTCCAGAAGATACTGCAGTCCGATCGCGGTTTCTTCTTTGAGGGGAGCTGGTCGAGCGAGCGATGCCATATGGTGATGGGTAAGGCGCCTTTTATGCTCGTATCGTTGAAGGAGAAGGTCCCATGCAGTCATATAGTTGGCTTCTGTAACAGAAAGTCCCTCCAACGCGGTTCTAGCTTCACCTTCTACCGAGGTCTTCAGAAAATAGAGTTTTTGAACTCCGCTTAGAGAAGGATGGAGGTGGATCATAGAGCGAAAGATGTCGCGGAACGTCTCCCAGTCCTGAAGTCGGCCGGAAAAGGTTGGGAGATGAATCTTTGGCAGGTGTGCTGCAATTGGAGGGGGGGCGGTAGATAGACCATTAGATGATCCCTGCTGACCTGAATGACCGGCGGAAGGTTGGAGCTTGCTCTGGAGATCGTACAATGTCCCCATGGCTCGGGTATACAGCAACTCCATGGTGCTGTAGGAATCTTGTTCAAAATACTGGTGGTCCTGGGCTGCTGGTAGTTGGATTAATTCACCGTGGTTTCGCCGATAATCCTCCCAATACCTTTCGAGTAGATCTATGCGACTCCGAACGTAACCTGCGGAAAGGCGATCACGTCCCACTTTGAGGGTATTTTCAATGAAATTCGCAACAAGTTTCCCCAAGGACACCTGACGTAGTATTAGAACATCCATTTTGCAACGTGGTGAGTCGTGTGATACTGTTCGCTGTTACAAAGAGAGACCCACCAAGGGAAACACAAGATAACACACTTGAGTGAGGTCACTCACTCTGATTCACTATATGACGAGATCACTCGTAGAAAAGCGACTGAACAAGATCACTTGTCAGCGACGCGCAGCGAGATCACCCGCTCTGATCGCACGCAGACGAGATCACCCGCCCACGTATGTGACGTCCAAAACGCTCTGACTGAGAAACCCGATCACGGGCTCTCCCAAATAGAGCTGAAGAAACCCCGAGAATACACGACCCGATCACGGGTACTCGGGTAACACTCTCACTCGTATAAGCGAACGTCACAAGCACGTGATGTTCATCGCCGTGTTACAAACGGCAAATTTTCACCTCTTCCCTCGCGATCCGGCTCGAAGGACCAATGTCGATAACTCGAATTCGCTTGGGAAGGAAGTGGCGGGCAAAAGAAACTAAAAGGCTAGAAAATAAATGACACTCATTAGTCTTGATTAGGCATGGTAAATAAATATGTATATAAATGATCCGTTCTCGGCGAGAGCTGTGTGTAGATTGACTCGACGCGAGGCCAACCGTCGCGGCCTCGTGTTCTCTTCCCGCCAGATAACCGTGCGGTTGCGCGCGCACAGCGCCACCGACGCAATAGAAAATGCGGCTGACACATGGACTATGCCCCAACGGAAACGTGAAGCCTCGTGGTTGTCACAACATTCTGTTTAACGTTTTCATAAATAAAAATAAAAACGATTATTATAATTTCGATAAAAATATGAAAACCATGTTCTTAATTTAAAATAGGCCTGCAATCATGATACTTTTAATACACTTAATATTACTATATGCACTTCGATCATATCAATTAAAACTTAATAAATTTATATGCATCATAGACTAATTAAAAAGTTATTTACAAATATCTATATATGTAGAATTAAAATGAAAATCTTTTACAGAAAAAAAGAAATAAATGTGTAAAAGTAAATGGATAATTTTTATTTAAATTTTACTGCACATATATTTATGTTTATTTTAATGGTAAAAACGATAAAAATAAAGTATTACAATTTTTGCAATAATAAAATTATAAGGTTCTTCTGAAAAATGCGGGCGTGCCTATTATGTAAAAAGTTCATTTTTACATAGGGAGAGAGGAGCCGACGAGCGAAGCGAGGAGCAGGTGTGTGTGGGGTTGGGGGGGGGGGGGGGGGGAGCGTATCAAAAACACGCAGGGGGGCTTGGCCTTCCTAGTTTAAAAAAGAGACTTAAAAGTTGGTTAGTATGTATATACTTTGTCTTCGTAAATTTATCGTACAAATATTAGAGACATTGATTCAACTAGTTTATTTTATAATAATCTAAATATCGCGTTATAATATCAGAGTTCTTGCTCCTGTTATATAAAATCACATCATAATATTCGTGTACGGAATCTTTACTCGGACTTTTTAAATATCGATCGCCGTTTGGCTTGCTGACTAAATGGCCTAATAAATATTTAACATTCAGCATTTTGAATTTTTATTTGATGCAACTAACGCGAATTTCAAATAGAAAATAAGTTTGCTATATTACAAAACCTATAAATTATAAGCCATATTATTCACATTTAAGTATAAATTTTTGTTTTATATATTTATATAGGCGAGGATGAAATTGGACAGCAGCCTTAAGTCTAATGAGATCGAATCAAGAATTAAAATATTACTCTCAGATGTTGGTCTGTCATCTCTTTATAATGTTACTATAGGAACTGATAGCTCAAAAAAAGTATTATCAGGTGGAGAAAAGAAACGGCTCGCTTTTGTTTCAGAGGTAACAAAAATATAATATTATTAAAATACACTTTCTTTCAATATCTACATTCTGAAACAGCCCGCAATATTTTAACAAGATATTTCTGCAAATATATCAAAGAAGCATTTTCAAATTTTTTTTTCTAATATACATTTAAGATGATGTGTAGCTAGAGTGAAAATTCCTATGTTATCAATACGTCGGCAATGATAAAAGTAATAAATAATAATAAATTTTACTGCAAATTTATAAAAAAAAAATTCTGTCAAGCCCTCGAATATTCTCTCAAGATTAGTGTGTTGAATTGACAAGAATATGTGGATACGGAAGCAGGAGTTCGAAGTAAGATACAAAGCCCACACACTCACAACTATATTCATTATAGATAGAGCAGGTACAACTGTAGATTTTAGTAGTATAGTAGTAGTAACGCTGTAACGGGCGCATGAATAAAGGGTTAATAGTAGCGTATACAGCGTCGTGAGATTTGAATCTCGCGCGCTTGCACGTATCGCGACTGATAGCGCGCCGTGCGGCTCTCTCGGGAGTCAAGCGGAGAAGAAGAAGAAAAAGAAGCCGCCGCGCCGCTTGAGAAGCGACACCGCGGCCATCTTCGTCCTGACGCTTAACAAGTGAGCACGTGTGCTCCCCGCGCTTCGTCAGTGCGGCGAGTTATCAGTGCCTCGTGCCCCCCCCCCCCCCCCGCCGAAACGCCCGCCACGCAACGCCTCCTGCAGAGTAGTTCGCGAGAAGAGAAGGCGAGAGAGAGAGGAGGGGTTTTTAGCTATAAGCTAAGATAAGCTAAGAGAGAGCGAGAGAGAGAGAGAGAGAGAGAAGAGGATCTGCGTGCGTAAGCTGTCCAGCTCCAAAAGTAAGTTGCGCTTTCATTTATATACGTCGCTTAGGTCTCTGCATGCGAGCGGCCCCGCGAGAGAGATTGTTTGTCGCGGCTATCCGACGTCGCTTGCATTGAGGCGAGCGGCCTCGTGAACGCGTGTGTGGCGGCCATTTCGTGGCATTTCGCAACGCGGTTAAGCCGGCTATGCGACCAGCCGGCTTCGCGTAAAGTCTCGACCTGCGCGCGACAGTTTGTTCGGGCTTCGCGCCCCTAGCGCGATTCATTTCTTTTCTATCAATAAACCTTTCTTTTGCATTTTAATAGCTGGAGTTACGCGTTCTTTATTTTGTGAGTAACCGTTCCCTACCTCCCCGAATACCGCCCTCTACCTTTTCAGCAGCTGCAGCTAGTCGGAGGCATCAACTCCTAGAGGAGCCTCGTCAACGGAGAATTGTAAGTTAAAATCGCTCAGGTTACCCTAAGCGGTGTTGTCCAGAAACACCGGCGAAGGTAGGTAAGGCTAGTTCATAGCTAGCCGCCGGTGATTCGTGCGCCGAAGTTGGCAGTAGCGGCAGAGCGGAGCGCCGGCTTTAGTAGAAAGCGGCCTAAGCTTTCTACAATAGAAGCCGGGCGCGCTTGTTCGGAACCTGTGTCGACGCGTTCCTGCCGGCCTACGGGTCCTTCTACAACGGCGGGCTGCTCCTGGCGTAGTAGACGCCTGTATATTACCGACCCGCACCGCAGAGAGGGTTTAATACCCTCTCGTAAATTAACCCCGTTACAACACATACACACGATGTTGCTAGCGTCAGCTGTGTAGTCGAGTACTAACAAATTAGGAGAGCAAGTGGGGCGGCGTTCGCTTGAACAACAGATGTGAGAAGCAGGAAGGGTATGGAAATGGACAGTGAAACGGCGCAGCTTGAGCATGCCCGTATTGTTAACACTACCTCCCGAGCCGTTTGAGGGGGCTAGACACCTTTTTTCTCTGAAATAAGAAGTCACATTTTCATACATAAATGTAAACTAATTATTTCATACTTTTTACATATAAAAGTGGGTATATTTACCTTACCTTAAAACTTTCTCCGATGGGCCTTTTATATGGTCCAGAACCATAGTCATCGATGAAACAAGTTTTTTCACTAACCGTAAGCTTTGAAATTTTCCTGTGGATGGATTGACTTCATATGAGAATTATACTATTCAGGAGTAATTTAGTTCAAATCTGAAGTCAATCCATCCACAGGAAAATTTCAAAGCTTACGGTTAGTGAAAAAACTCGTTTCATCGATGACTATGGTTCTGGACCATATAAAAGGCCCATCGGAGAAAGTTTTAAGGTAAGGTAAATATACCTACTTTCATATGCAAAAAGTATGAAATAATTAGTTTACATTTATGTATTAAAATGTGACTTCTTATTTCAGAGAAAAAAGGTATCTAGCCCCCTTAAGGGGGTTAGACACCTTTTTTCTTCAAAAAAATCGATTTTTTATTTTTATGCTTTTTTATAGGAAAATATCAATAGAATATGCTCCATTTTGCCCGTGAACGATATCTATTTTTTTTTTCATAGATATTGATAAAATACTTTTATCGATTTGATTGATTATACTTTTTATCGATTTTTCACTGTAATTTCGTTTTTCTTCAAAATTCAGTTTCTTCCACATACATGCTCTTATTTATTGGTAGGGTTTCTTTTTCCTTTCGATTGTAAATATATTTTTTAAATTTTTATTAAATCTACATTAATATATTTAAAAAAATTATGTAAAAATAAATCAATTTATTAGGAAAAAAAATAGCAGAAAAAACTGACAAAAATCAATCGAATAAAATTTCGAGCACGTATAATAAGTGTATTATACGTGTATAATTACAGGTATACAATCTGTGACATTCGTTATTCATAGTCTTTTATGGTCGAAATATCTCGAATAATATAAAAGAATTATTATACTATCGAATAATATATAACAATTATTGTATAGAACGATTTGGCGCAATTGGGTGTGAACTATGTTCAACTAAAGATCTTTGGACTATAATAGCCCATGAATTACGTATACTATAGATTGACCACTCCGCTTTTGTTCCATACGACACAAACATATGTAGTGTGATGACCTGCGTCCGCATGGACGAATAGCGCGTGTAACTAAAAGATTACCAAAATATTTACTATTAATTGCATTGCAAACATGTGAAAGACATAAATTTTGACCATTTATACTGTCTAACCACTTAAAATTGCGAAAATTTTTTTTTTATTTTCCCTCATTAAGGGTGGTTTTTAAGGGTTGACATTTCAAAATAATCATATGTACTATAATCCCCAATGTAAAACAATATTTATTTTGCCTATTTACATGAATTTTAGCTCGTAAAACACCTATTTTCGTATTATTTTAATGTTTCGATTTTAGGGGTAGTTTTTCCCCCCTAAAATTAAAAAGCACACTTTTTCATTATTTCATATTTGATCTGGAGGGTAAAACGAAGTTAATTCCAAAATTTCATCCAAATCGGTGCTATCCCATAGAATTCGGAGGTTAAACCCTATTTTTCGTTTCATTCCCTGGACTATTGGTCGGAAGCGTTGCCATGCTATAGCTACACTGTAAAAAATTTTGCGCTACTCTTAACCTCACAACGCGGCAGTCACCACACCACCATTCGGTGTTGTCAATACCCACAAAGGCGCTGTGTTTGTACTGTTTACGCGTAGCCTGTGCGCTTCTCTCAAGGTTAGGTCGCGCGCCCGACTGTTGTGGCGCTGTAGGTACACCGAAAAAGAGCAGCTCCTACTCTGAAAGGGGCAGCAGCTGCTCCTTTTTCAAAGTGTAGCCGGTACCTCACAAATCAACGCTCCCTCTACACCAATTGGGTAGCTACTGCGCTAATTTTTTTCAGTGAATGTGCGTGACAACGTAATGCTGTTGGTTAATATTTTTTTTTATAAGGTTATTTTCCCATTTTCGAACATTGTATTCAAATTACAGTTCATCTCCGCGTGCGTAGCGCACGTTTGATCTAGTATATCTTAAAAACGCTATATTCATTTTGTAATCCTTATTTTCGAATATTAAGACTACAGCATTTCACTGCCTTTCGAAACTTTTATTTTTTCATGTGTTTTTTTAATTTTAAGAAATTATATGATTTTTTTAACTTGAAAAAAACAAAACAGAATAACATTTGAATAGTTTCACGGAGAGAAATATGAAAAATTACTAGATTACTGAATAACAATGAGACATACTTACATTTTAAAGAATTAAATAAATTATAAAATTAATAAGAATAAAGAGTTAAATGAAAAATTATTATAAAAGCTTTGAAAATTTTAAATAATTTCGTGTAATTTTGTCTAAATAGTCGCGAGAGCCACGATCGCTCAGCACGTCGGACTCGTACCTAAAGGTCCCGGGTTGAATTCCCGCTCCCGTGTCCACCTACATGGAAAAAAAGTTTCCAGTAAAAATTACTACTTCATCGACTAAAATTTAGTAAACTATACGAAACCGGGGACATACTCGTAATGTATTAAATTTTAGAATCCAGTTTACCAAATTTTAGTATTTCGGAAACTAAAGTGGAAATTTACAATTAAAAAAACTTTTTCGCGATCTATATTACCGACGTTATATATTATTTTAGATTGTGATAATATTATATACATGGTAGAAGAAATAAATAATTTGTTGTATCTGAAAAAAACGCAGAGAGGTGGGATCGAACCCGAGCCCGCCGCGCGAGAAGCCGAAGTCTTACAGCTACGCCAACGTTCACTTACAAGAAACATGTTTCGACTCGTCTACATATGCTACAGCTTGCGTGTTCTACCAAAAATTAGTAAACTGACTCGTAAAAATTGCTACATCTTCTAGCAAATATTAGTGTTTTGAAAATTTAGTATAGTAAGTACTAAATTTTATATAAGTAATGTGGCAAATTTTACAACTATATTTATTTATTTTTAAAATGTGTATACGATTAATTGTTAAAAATATATTAAATATTTTGATAATTTGAGTATGTCTCCAAACTAGTAGAGAAAATAGCAATTTTTAATGGAAACTTTTTTTCCGTGTATCTATAGGCTTCGCTAGCAAACAAATTCAATCCCTTGGAGTATAAGCACACATGTATTGTGGCATCACGGCGTCCTTAAAATAAAAATAAATAAATACTAAATAATCTAGCGAAAATTTGAAATATGATTATTAGTAAGGTATAATATAATTTTTTTTACATGTTCGCATAAGTTTTACTAGCTAGAATAGTAAAAAGTTACCGGTACTCTGTCGCACGCTGTAGGTAACACAACATAACCTAAATAGTACATTTCGATACTAGTGCGTGAAAGTGATTTTATACTCGTGTGAACGTTTGTGCCCAGGCGAAGCGAAGGTGAATAGGTTACAACGAGGTCAAAATCACCTTTCCGCCCACGTATGAAATAGTAATTTTTTTATACGACGTGCACAAGGTTTGATTTAGCGCACGCTTTTCATTCAAGCGTGTGTGGAATCGAGCTTTATGCATAGAGTGTTAAAAAATTCGTTAACATGCGGTACAACAGTGTGTAGGATATGTATATCAGTCGAAACACTATATCTCATATACGTCAGTGGCGCAGCGGTAAGGTAGTCCGGGTTGGTAGTAAAGGTTAAAGGTTCAAATTTCCGTGTCGGCTGTTTTTTATTTTTATCATGAATTTGCACTTTTCTATTCACTATAATAACAATTACTAAAGTTTATCGTAAAATTTAATATATTGCAAGTATATCTCACTTTTAGTCAGGAATTTAGTAATTTTAGTATAAGATATTTGTAATTTTTAGGAAGATATTTCTCACCGTCTTCACATTATTCATTCATTGATTATTTTTTTCGAGAGTTCAATAACTTTTTATTTATATAACGCATATTTAAAATTCAAAAATTAAATTATTATATAAGCTTCAGATTAATTGTAAAATAATTCTTTTTCCATCAACTATGCCGTAATATTCGACTTTTATAGACTGTTTTGGGTAGCAAAATTCAATTTTACGGCCTGTTTTTATTTTATGGATGAAATAAAACAAATAAAATAATCATAGCAATAATTACCCAACCAATTGTTAATCATAGCATCTGCAGAAGCATCGTGACGCTCATCTAGTTCTTCCTGAACTTTGTTCAATCTTTTTAGCATTGCCATGTCCTCCCTTAATTTTTCCCAATTAATTTTATCAAAACCATCTTTCCTTTTTGAAACTGTAAAAAAAAAGTTATAGTTTCTAATTATTTACAAGTACAAAAATTATTTAGAATTTTTTTTTAATTTATTTTTATTATAATCAATTTACACCCGTGTTCCATGCAATATTTTTTCTTATACGTGAAGGCCCGATTTCTGAGTGTAAAGCTTATACTTTTATCACACTCGAACCAGAATCATATTTATCACAAGTGTATGGAAAAGTACTATTTACGTATACTTGTGTATTCTTTAAACATACTTTTACTATTTCGAAGCACGTATTCGAAAAAGGAAGCTTTACGTTCAGAAATCGGCTCTTTACGAACTTTCTTTACGTACAACCGAGCAAAAAAAAAATATTTTTTCTATTTAAAGTTAGAAAGATTATAATGCACAAAACACTATTGACATATACGACTTCAGTAATTAATATTGATTTTGCAGTAACAAGTTCATAAAGTTTTGTTGTTCCCCGCTGAACTATGACAAAATAGTTTTTATTCCACACTCGATCAAAATGACCACTTTTTGCCGCCGACAATGGGAGCGAAAGTTGCATATATTTCCCGCAAATCTGATTTACGGCTCTGAATTAAAATTTGCAGGTTGAAAATAAAATTTGCTAGCCAAAAGTAAAATTTGCGGGTCGAAAGTAAAATTTTTATAGCACTACGGTGTATAAATCCGCATTTATGTTCCGCCTATCTGTGAAATGGCGGATTTATGCAGTCAGCGCTATAAAATAATTTAAGATACACGTGTCATAAGTCGTTTTTTATGGCACGGCGTTAAGCGCACTCGCTACGCTCGGGCACTTTTACACGCTGGGCCGTAAAGTGCATCGTATGCCACTAGTATCGTAATGTACTATTGATTATAGTATCATCACTTACCCTTAACCACTGAAGTCTTATTTCCATAATTATCATCAAAGATCTCAGAATGAGGAGTTCCATGGGGAGTTGAGAAACCTTCCATATCATTAATAATTGATCTTAAATTGGGAACCTTAGAGGTGGATGTTCCCGTCCGATTAGGCGAACTTTCATCGCCAGTAATATTGAATTGTGAATCGGAATGAGGAGGAGTACTAATCTCAAAACATCATAGTTTGATAGAAACTGATTTATAATAAATTACCAAAATAAAGATAGGTAGCAATATAATTTTCTCATTGCATTTTGCATAGGTAAATAAAGTAGATATTATACGCAAGCAGAATTTTCTCTGAAAATTTTGACTGTTATAGAAGACGGCAATGCAACTGTTTTTTGTCATGTATTATGGAGAAAAATTTTCCCTTGAAAAATTTACGAAATGCAAAGTTTACAGAGTACTACGGGGAAATTTTCGTTAGACATATTAGATGTTTTTATTATCACAGTAATAATCATAGAAAATACCAGTTAAGGTGGTTCTATTAAAAGTCTGAGGTCAATTGAGTGTTAATAAAAATATTATTTTCATTGTTCAATATTTAAGAAATATTTTGAAAAAATAAATTAATTAATAATAATTGTTCAATTTTCATATATATTTGAAAGATTATACTTTTGGTTTTTGAAAATGTAGTTTAAAAAATTTGTTGTTTTGACTAGTAAATGCTGTCAATCTAACCTCAAACCATGACTTTTCCGACTTTGATATAAAATATCGTTTTATTTTGTTCCGCTATGACTATATTTTTTAATGTATTTAGAAAATATGAAATGATTGCTTTCGATATCTCATTTTTTTATATTAATCTCATGTGTCTAAGAACTTTAATTTTAATGATTTCCTATATCAGTAGCATGGCTCCCATACTTCCCCATGTTAAAATACAACTTTTCAAAAATTCCTGCCTGATGCGTGCAAAGTGAGTTTTCTCGGTGCCACCAAGAAATATTATTATGTGAGAATGCCAAATGATCAGTGATGAGTTGACTGCACCGTAGTAATGTAGCTGGGTGTTGAGTGATATTCCAGTTGAGTTTTGTAAAACCCACCTCCTTGATGATTCCTTCTGAGTCTATACAGTCAATCTATTGAGTAGATGAATCCGTGGGACTTGAGAATTTTTAGCATATTAAGTTCAAGATGGAAATGAACCCGCTGATTTTTCTTGATCCAGGAGAATTTTCTTTGCTGATCAGATCAGCTTTGAGTCTCGTCTCTGTTGAGTTTTGCCGTTTGCCTTGAAATGATCACAAGCTAGCATTACCTAGCCAGTGATGTTCAGTAATCTATTGAGTGATGAGTATTCGTTGACGAGATCTTATGAATTTTTCAAACGTGATGTAGCTGCAATGAGTGTGACCTTTGCCTCTTTCTGGAAGGCGTTCCTCTTTATGAGTCTATTTGAGATAACCATGATGATCATTTCCCTTTGGTTGTTGAAATTATTCCTTGACTGAGTGTTACCCTGGTCTGAATAGGTTTATTCCACCATGAGGCGCGTGAGATTATGCGTGTGCATATCATCTTCTTATATGTCCACAAATGAGCATGAAAACTTGGCAACTGTAGATTATCCAAGCCTACCTTTTGAATAAACCTTGCCGCTCTGAACTCCAACCTTGCTATGGAGTATGGGTTGAGTGTTTCCTTCCTTGTTGATGAGACAAGGAAGTATAAGCCAATTGTGAGAAATGTGGGTTACCATGGAGTGCTGTAGCCGTTGCCTGTTGCGAAGCATTCGAAAAGCCATAATAGCCTTTGAGATCCGAATCTAGTTGAGTGAGATCTTCTCGAATGTGCAGCCATTTTTCGTAAGTGAGTTGAATTTGTTTGTCCCATGAGATTGTGAGTAGCTACATCTTCTGTAGGAGGTTTTGAATTGATAACCACATATGAGATTGTCCATGGGGGATCGAATAATGATGAGTTTTGAGAAATTATCCAGTTGTGATTATTTCTTGAGTGAGCGGCAATATTATTCAGATGTGAGTTTAATGAGTGAAATCCGATATAATCCGAGTTATTTCATGACGCAATCATTACAATCAACTGCTTAAATTGCTGTTGACTTGTGAGTTATTTCTTGAGAAACATCTGCAACTTGAATTTGCCATTTAGCTAATGAATAGCCGCCTGCCGTGCAGAACCCTAGTAGCTGCATGGCGCTTGTCAATGAGTGTGTCCGCTGATGCAAATCCGCCAAAGTTGTTATTCATACTCTAACATAGAGGATTGAGTATGTTGCCAGTTGATAAATGGTTGCATTATTCTTCACCAGTTGAAGAGGAGTGCAGATGTCCAGGTAAAAATTGCCAATGTTCCATATGTGAATTTTCCATAAGAAGTGCATGAGTCGCTCCGTTTCATCTATCGATCCATGTGTTGTAAATTACATTATAAACTGAAACCTTGATATAATAATGCATTCTTGTAATGCCAATTGAAAATAATTCACATTGATTGACTGTGAATCTAAATGAGAATTGCCATGATGTAACATGATCTCCATTATACCACATAGTTTGAGGTTAAGTTTGATGATCAACAAGTTGAGACTGCCAAAATATGCGATGAACCAAGAAAGTTTGCATAAATACAAATAAAGTGTTCACATAGTTCTGATGGTATTGTAGATGACTTGGCATATGATGAGCCGTGATCCTAACCTCAAATCTAATTATTGGGATAGATGAACGTTGCCATAGAGCGCTGAGTATTCCAGTGACACGCTTTGAGATAAATCATAATTCTGATTTTGAATTAGATTAATAATCCAAGGTATTGAGATGTTACCGATGTCGTATAATTCCAATATGCAGCTGCCATTGATGAAACTTGACTAAATGAGTGTTGCATCTGAGTTGTCCTTGAGTGTGGATGATTGCGCCGAAATCCAATTTTTGAGTGACCTTTATCCAAGCGATACATCTTGAGTAAAATTCTTTGGTCTTGCACCTATGGTTATTGTATGCAGTTATTGATGCATAAATCCAAAATCTGAAGCACAGCAAAATTGTAGGAAGAGTAGGACGACTGTAATTGCATCTCTTCATCTCGATGAATCTGTTGGCTATTGTGACCGCCAGAATTTAAGAGAGAGGTTACTTCCTATAGGTGCAGGTATGATGAGTAATGCCCATTGAATGTATCACTTGCAGTTGAGATGTTCTAGTAGAATTCCTGTGAGCCATCTTGCTGAGTATGCTGCTAAGGTAGCGCTGAATTTGTATATCCACACACGTGTGTGCACATGTACATCGACATGTAGTGAAGAGTTTCGTCGTTGAAGTCCTTGAGGTTGTCCGGTCGAATGGTGAGAGTTCAAGTCGATGGTGAGAATCGCCTCCATGAGTATGTCTGTTTCCGTGGCCTCAGCATCCTCAGCCATGATCCAATGCATGTAAACAGTTTAGTAATGAGTAAAATTCACTGAGTCTAATACACACTACAGCATGTTTAATCCGGCTCATATTTACTTAAGTCGCTATAAAGTTGATGTTATAAATTAATTGATGTTCTATTGTGTGTATAGATGTTACAATAAATAGTTGAGTGTATTACTGTTACAATATTGGATGTGTGTGTGAGTGTTACAAATGTGTTTGAGTATCTGAGTATTGCACGTTGAGTGTATGAGTTTCTATGTAAGTGTGAGTGAGTTTTGCTGAGGTACGTTGCGAATGCCTTATGAGAGTGCTAACTATACCATGAGCAACACCATCAATTATTATTAATTTGATGGTGATTGAGTTTTCAATGAGATGCCACGATTAGATATTATTGATCTAATCGTGGCTGAGTAATTCCCGCTGTACAGCTTAGTTATGCTTCCCTTATAACAGCGCACTTGTGTATAAAATGGCCGCATGTGTGAGTTTACCTTCTCGGACGCAGCAATTATATTAATCGCTACACTGATGAGTTGGTCCGGTGATGGTGATTCCGCAACGATGATGAGCAAATGAGAAGAGCCGTAAGTTAAGCGTGGTCATTGACATGAGGAAGCCGGTGATATGAGTGTGAGGATGTTCAGCTGCCGATGAGAGAAGCCAGATGACAAACGCTATTGAGAAAGCCGGTTGAGTAAAGCCACCTTGAGAAATCCTATCGAATATGGCTTAGTGGTTGCCAAAAAGTGTTGCCTCGTGGCTAGCTAGGTGTAGCGAGCCGGTGAGAGATGCCATGTGAGATGATGCCGGTTGAGATGCACTGCCGCATGAGAATAAGCCGTGTGCGCAGCCGTGCGATAATTGCCGCGTGCTGATATCCATTTGGAGAGAGTGAGAAAGATCACACTTGAATAATAGCCGCGTGAGACGATGCCGTGTAATTTCCATGTAGCAATAGAGAGAAACCAAAGACTTGAGTTTGTCCGCCTTGATAATTGCCGTATGTGCGCACTGAGAAGCTCCACGTGGTCGACCGTTACATGAGTGGACTTTGAGTGAGAAAGGCCGTGTGAGACTGCCATGCGACCTCGTGGTGAGCACGCAGAAGAGAAGAAAAAGAGTGAGCGGGAGAGATTTCCGTCTTCTTCCTCGTCGAAACTGTCACCGAGGCGTGAGTCAAATCAGTGTCTCTCTCATTTACATGTGTAAACGTGAGAGAGACAGCATGAGTTTTTCCATACTCGGCTAATTAGCGTAGCAGATCAGCTGTTCCGCCGAGAGCAGCCCGTGAGTGCTCCCGTCGCGCGACCGCCAACTGAGTTATGCCTATAGTCGCGCAACCGCGGGAAATTCAAACTTGATAATTCCCAAACAATACCAGTTAAGAAAAATTACAGAAAAATCGTTTACCCTTCAATTAACGAACATTTTATGATAAATTATCAGGGAAAATTTTATCTACAATATTATATATAAAAAAATGAAAAATAAGAAAGATAATGATTTTAGCAAAATGATGAGAATAATTATTATTTCAAATTTAATATCTACGCACCATCATCTATTTCCTCATCAATCTGACCATTTATGGGTGGGGGTTCTACTATTATACCAAGGTAACCATTTTAGCAATATAAATAGAATATTTGTAATAAATTCGAATTTTCTTATTAGGATATTATAACTACATGTAGATAGTAGATGGGTATTTTATCAGATCGCTAAATTTTTAAATGACTATTTTTTCAGAAATACAAAAATTTTCGGATTACTCAAATTTATAAAATATAATAATTTAAAAATGTTGAAACACTGATACCTACGGCAAAAATTTTACAGGAATAAATCTTCTAAATCTTTTGGAATTTCATTATTTTAATGACTCATATGTAACGTTAAATGAGAATAGGAGAGACCCCGCTAACTACGAGACTTCAGAACCTAATGTTAGCCCTAAACTTGAGGATCCCTTTCGATAATAATACTATTAATAATAATATAATGTGATACAATCTATTCAAAAAAGTGTTTTGGAACGCATCTGCACTACTTGCACTCTAAAATAGCGATTTTTCATTGAGTTTTATTTCAATAGTAGTATGTGATTTTGTAAATATTTTGAAGATTATTATATATTTAAAAAAACAGTCATCTGAAATTCATCTTCCTGATAAAATAGATAATGCATATAGAGGAAGTAACATTTTGTCTTTCCAAAAAAAAAGTTATGGAATTTTTAAATAAAAATTGTACTTCTTTTGGCTGTTATTATCCATTATTAAAGTTTAATATCATAACTTACCATCAAAATTGAAAGCGAGCGATATTTGCTTTCTATTGGCATTTTTATTATAATTTACATTGTTTGATGTATCGGATGGAACTCTTGATCGTCGACAGTGCCCTATATTGAAAGAAACTGTTTTATAACATACGACAATACGGAATGAAACTAACATAGTAACAATGTAATTTCCCTGGTAGAAATTCATAATATTTTATATCTATTAATTGGCTATTTATATTAAAAATTAAATTTTCTATAAAATAAGAACTTCCTTTGTGCAGTTTCTAGCTTTCAGTGAAATACTTTTTCTACATTATTTCAACATTAAATAGATTGGAGAACAGAATTACTTTTTCTTCGATAAGTACAAACTTGTTCTTAACTATTTCAAAAGTATTAAAGTTAATCATTTTACTGTTTTATTCCAAGTTGAATGTCTCCTAATTTCACGACAGATCTACAAGTAAACTTGTAAGAAAAACTTCAAAGTTTGTTTTATTTTATTTCCATCTATTGAATGTGACTCGCTTCGCTCGGGCAACAAACTCACACTCATGCCAGAATTATTTTTATCGCACTAGTATCGAAAAACATTATTATGAAACTGGTATAAAATATTACTTGGTTCAGGCAATAAAGATACTTTTTAAAATAAATGTGTCTTGATTTTTCAGATTTAAATATTTCTTTATTTAAATTTGTCGGGCACATTATATAAGAATATTGATTGGTCTAATGCTTTTTCATAATTTTACTAAAATTAAACAAACTGTATTATTGTTATTGTAATGATGCAATACCTAAGACTATATCTAAGAATAAACGCGCGCCTATAAAATTGTAGTACATTACGATACGTGAAACCTAGTGGGTTATATATGTTCGGCATGTCTCGTGTAGATTTTAAAAGTGATGAAAGATTCGATAAAATATTCTATTTTATTCCTATATCGAATTTCATACGTAATCATGAATTTCAACAAAAATTTACTTACTGTAGAAGTGTGCAGTATTATTTTCATTTTGAGGCTCTTCATAGCCCAATGCTAAAGGTTGATGTTGACCATTCTCATTATCAGGATTGTCAGTCAATGGTAAAGGTTCTTGAACCTGCTCATGATCAAGATTAATATCTAATGTAGAAGAAAGATGCCACATTAATAATCTGGCGTAATGACCAGTAAAATATTAGATATGGGCAATTTTCAAATCTATCTAAACTCACTATAAGAGGTTCAAACCTTCCAATCATGGATTTTGCTCAAACTTCAGGATATTTTTTTAGATGGTCTAGAAAAGTCTTACATGGGTATATCTTTAGAACTTTTTATTTCGATGATGGTGAATGGTTTCACACATCCAAAATGAAAAATTTAATAATTCAGGGCAATAATTTATTTGATAATATAATTTTTTGAAAGTTACTATAGTGTTTTAATCGATTAAAACATATACCTGACTTACTCGACTACCAAAACTCGTGAAAAACTGATAAGCCGATGTGATGATAACATTTTTTTTCTTCTAGTTAATGTAACTTTTTCAACGAATATATTGCCATGTTCATAATTTTTTTCTATAAAGATAAACATATTAGCAATTAAAAACGCTCATATAGATAAGTGTGTCGCGTACAGAGAGAATACAAAAAAATGTAAAAACAGTGATGGAAATTCATCTTGATTTTATCTTTTTTGCTACAACTTTTTCAATAATCTTTAAATCAAGTCACTCGTGGAGTAGCGCCTTCTTCATGCCGTAATCTATAAAATAATACAAGAATGGCATGTGTGCCTCTAACAGAAAAAAATTATAAGCACTTGAAATTTGGTTGCTGAGAAGAAACTGAAGCCCATTAGTTTGCATTTTTAACTTAACAGCTGCAGTTCCAAGGAAAATGGAATGAGAAGTGGGATCAAATAATGTATGAAATTTATAGGGTTTTAAGGGATCTATCAAGCTGCTATAGTTAGTTAATTACCACGAGTAATAATTTATAACCACTGCCGATCGACCGTTAACACCTGTTACGCTATTTTAAGTTTTAAGCTGGCTTAGCATTGCGACTACGACGACAGTTTTCGACATACCGACTCCATTCAGGCGCCATAATTTTTGTTCATCGAGTAATAAAAGATGGTATAGTATAAAATACGATGCGGTTAATTTTTAACCCCTAAATTAAACAAAAACGCATAAAAAATGACAAAAAATCATCAAGCGCTTATCACTGCAACTCGACGTCGTAGGATTACACTTAAAACACGCAATTACAATTAATTACCACCAAAAACCCCGATTAACACCTTTTTTTGCCGGGAAAATCGACTTAAGCTAGCGCGAACTTACGTCGCTTCAGCTCTAGTCGAGTTACGGAATCGATTCTGGCGTTATGATTCAAAATTTCATATTTGTATCGTGTTAGTTTTGATTCAGGTGATTACGTTGAGACTACCATATTTTCGGAGATTTTTGTGTTATTTAGTGGTGGGGGTGGTTAAACATCAAACTTTTTAAATTTTAAGCCGGGCAACGTTTACGTGCTTGCCGAGCTTAAAATTTTTGCGCCCCAATCGCTTTCATAACTCCGTCTCATCAGAGACGTCACGAATTTGTACTTGCTTAAGCGGGTTTTCCGACTAAAAGGTGTTAGTCGGTGTTTTCAGGTGGTACTTAATTTTCTGCAGTGGTAAATAAGACTGATGTTAACAGCCACTTCCAGCAACCAGTTTCGATTTTGCAGTAGTTCTTAATCAAAAAGAAATATCTCTGCTTATTGAGACATAGACTTTATTAATAGATTTTTCACTATGCAATAAAGTAATATTAAATAAAGCCAAAATGTACCAAATTTATAACTTAACTTTTTAAACAATCAAGATATATGAAAAAAGGATTAATGTCTCAAACCTTATATACTCCCACAAAACCACCACACGGACTTGTTAAAAAATGAATATATACACTCCTAATAACTCTAAAAAATTTCTAAGAAAGGTATCGAGACATGAACATACTTAATTGTTTATTTGTTAGTCCATAATTGCAAAATTTGTGCCGACTACTGTCCAATCACAGCCAGTTTTCAGCTGTCAAAATGAAACTAGGCCTGTTCATTGTCTACAAATAAATGTACATCTTCCAACATCCCCAGAAAGTTTCTCAGGCCTAGCTTCATTTTGAGTTTCAGTTGGAAACAGGCGTAAGCGGCCAGCAGCCGGCTCAAATTATGCAATAAAACGTTTACAAATAAATAATGCAAGGTGTTCAGTTTTTACCTTTTTGAACAACTTTCTGGGATATTTGGAGCAGTGCGTCGAAGTCGGATGGCAGCTTTGAGTCTACGCAGTAGAGACTGCCGCGGATCGGGCGCTCGCGTTGCGGGCCGTAGAGCACGCGTTCAAATAGCGAGTAAATTTAAGCTAGAGTCGGGAGTTACGCAGACGTGTATACATGGTAGAATAAATATTTAAAAAATTCTTAATCCCAAGTATGCGGGAGATGCGAGCTCCACGCGTATACGGGAGCGCGTCAGATGTGTATACATGCCATAATAATTATTTAAAAAATTCTTAACCCCAAATAGGCGGGGGATGCGACTTCCATGCGCATACAGGACCGCGTTAGACATGTATATATGTCAGAATAATTATTTAAAAAATTCTTAATCCCAACTAGGTGGGGGATGTGAATTCCACGCGCATGCGGGAATAAGGCAGACGTGTATGATTATTTGAATAATTATACGTATACGGGTGGAACTCGCATCCTCTGCCTACTTGGGGTTAGGAATTATTTAAATCATTATTTTCCGATGTATACACGTCGGACGCACTCCCGTATATGCGTATAACTCGCATCCCCCGCCTACTTGGGGTTCAAAATTAACTATATCGTATATTACACTATATCATCTTTTACTGCTCCGTAAGTTAAAAATTTCAGTACCGAAATCGATTCCGTAACCCCACCAGAGTTGAAACGACGCGAGTTGGCGCTAGCTTAAATCGATTTTTCTGGTAAAAAAGGTGTTGATCGGGGTTTTTGAGTGGTAATTAAGTAGCTGACGTGGTAATTAATTGTAATTTTACTTTTTAAGTGTACTGCTACGCCATCAAGTTGCAGTGATAAGCACTTGATGATTTTTTGTCATTTTTTATTCGTCTTTGTTTAATTTAGGGGTTAAAAATTAACCACATCGTATTTGGAACTATACTATCTTTGAGTGCTCGATGAGCTAATTAATTAGCTAAAAATGAGTTAAAAATTATAGGGTGTGTGTTTTTTTATTACGCTGATTTTGATATTGCAGCTTGATCGACCCGATGTTACGCAGTTTTATATCAACGGGAAAGAAGTATCTTTGTAGCCCATTTCTTTTTTGGTCTAAAAGCACTGAAAATCGTGCATGTATTAAAAAAAAAATTTTGTATTGAACTTAGGGCGTTTTTCATTTCATTCATTTATTTGTAAAAATTAATCTGTCCATTCATAGGAAATATATCAAGGATCATTTTCACATTTTGTATCTTAATTTTCATTCATAACATAAAAAAATTATGGGATCGGTACAGAGCTACTCTCTCTAAAAAAAAAGTATATTTACTTTTACCTTGTAAAAGTACTACACATTTACTAACTTCTGCATCCAATTCATGAGTCACTTCAGTTAAATATACCGACTCATTTATGTCGCCCTTTAATCGGGCTATGAACTCAATCAAAAAATTTGTATTTACACCATTTTCAATGGCCAACCATACTGAAAATAAAATATATGCGAAATTTAAAGAAATATTCGCCACTTATACGTATCTCACGAATACATAGATAAAAAGTACCACCCAGAAACTCTTTTTGGAAAGGAGTATGAAATACTTTGAAATATTTAATAATTAATTGGCCTAGATACTTTTTTCTTCAAAAAATTATTTTTTTTTCTGCCTTTTTAACTATTTTGATAGAAAAATATCTTTAGAATATGCTCCAATTAGTTTTAGAACGATATCTACTTTTATTTCAACTCTAGCATTCAGTTTTTTTTTTATCAAACGTGCTTTTATATAGCTACCTAGTTGAATTTTTATTAGAACTTAAAGAAACTTGAATTGTAAATGAAGTATCTACTAAAACTAATAGCATTTTTGCTTCCTCCTAGAGGAAGCTATGTAATAGTAAAATTTTAGGTTTTCTTAAATCTCTCTAGAAACATGATTATAGAGGTGTTAGAAGTTCGAATCACATGATTTTAGAAAATGTCTGTATGGATTTGTGTGCGTGCGTGTGTGTGTGTGTGTGTGTGTGTATACTGATTTATCTCCGGATCTACTCGGTCGATTTTAACCGGACAGGGCTCATTTCTTTTTTTTATTTTTTTTTATTACGAATTTGGAAAGAAAATAATTTTTGATGATTTACTGATTCTTTTTTGTTTTACTTCGAACTTTTGAGTTTCGAAAAATTTATTTTTCATTATTTTTAATGATCGGATTTAAATTTTTTATTCGGATGAGTCGCATTCGATAGAGTATAAAAAAACCTATATTTCCAAAGAAAAAAAAAATTTTCTAGCTATCACGGTTCTCTTGTTATTGATAAAAACTTTTTTTTTTTTAAAAAGCTTATAACTCTCAAACTAAACGGTCAATTTTTTGAGAAAAATCACGACAATGCAGAATATTAGAAGTTATAATTTGTAAAAATTTGAATTCGTTATGTCGGATAGTTTTTGAGTAAAAACTGAAAAATGGAAAAAATGTGTTTTCTATGTCGCACGTTTTAAGGAGTAAAATTGGAATAATCGATATGAAATTTCTTGTAAGGGTACATTTTGACTACCTTTCGGTCTGTATATTTGGGAAAAATGATTGGTCCACAAATTTCAGAGATATTCGAGGTTACAATTTTTTTAACCTTTTTTCAAATCGTAATTTCTCGAGCACGGCTCTTTATATTAGCTCCAAATTTGTAAATAATTTTGTATGTGATATATATTTTATGTATGTGAAATTTTGTGGAATTGTATAATCTGTAAAAATTTGAATTAATTATGTCGTATAGTTTTTGAGTAAAAAATTGAAATATAGAATAAATGAGTTTTTTCTATCGCACGTTTTATGGAGTAAAACTGGATTAATCGCTTTGAAATTTCTTGTAGGAGTACATTTTGACTACCTTTCTGTCTGTTTCTTTCGGAAAAAGGATTGGTCCATAAGTTTCCGAGATATTTGAGGTTAAAATTGTGTCAATCTTTATTTCAAATCGGTGGACGAAGGCTCCTTAAAATTTAACACGGTGCTGCATTATACAAACTTACCAGTCGCGGACTTTATTATATTGTTGTGTACTCGGCAATATTTTCTCTAGAACTGGAATGCGTAGGTGAAATGTGTAGATAATATTTAAGCAAAACATTTTACTATTGAGCATTTTCGTGTAGAATCAACTCCTGAAGAGTTGTTAGACTTATAAAAACGATTTTAGACCGTTTACACTATACAAAATGAAGTATTAAATTTTAAATATTAGAAGTAAAAACTAATTAAAAGAATTAGTAAATTAAGTTTGAGAAAGCTACGTGCCAATGAATTGGCAGCGGATTTTTAACTATGTAATGCATTTCTTTTTACACTCAAATGCTACTGTTCCTAGAAGAATCAACATTTGACAAAGTGTTTCTAGGTGATACTTTTACCATATCTTCTCGTACCTTTTTTAACATTTTTTTCTTGTATCTTGTTTGATACTTCGCATAATGAGAATTATGTGTATTCAAGTCATTCCCAATGTCTGTAGCCGCTTCCATCAGCAAATTCATTAATTTAGCTGTAATTCAAAATATATTTTAAAGAAAAAATTTGAAACTCTGAAAAATCACTATAGCAATAATGTAAAAATAATTCTTTTGTCAACAGAGTGAAGAAAGTACTCATATGTAATGTTATTTTATTAGATGCAGGCAAGTAGTAAAAAGTCGCGAGAAGGAATTTTATAAAATAAAATACGAATGTTACGAGAACGAAAGAGAAAAGCGAGAAGCCAATTTTGGAGCCAATATTTTGCTGAACGATTATCATCAGCATAGCGAGCGCAGAGGTGTCAATCGTGAGCAGCGAAGGTGACCGCACTGTGGAGAAAAGATTATCTTACTCGATTTTTGAAGGAAGCTTCAGTGAAAGCATAGATTGGATAAGTAAGAAAACCAATGAGTGGACTGCGTACTTGGGGAAATCACAGTGCGCATGAATGTAGTGATGGCTACTTTGTGGAGAGGATTCAGGTGTAGAATGCGCAAGTTCGTAAACGATAAAAAACCAATGATAGCAAAATTCTTTCTGCATGAAAATTAATGTATGTACTGGAAGCAAAATTTCATTGCAGTACATTAAATTTAATGTAAATTTTATTAAATTTAATGTACGGAAAGCAAAATTTTATCGTAGTACATGAAATTTAGTGTAAATTGCATTAAACTTAATGTAAATTTTATTAAATTTAATCAACATTGCATTAAATTTAATGTACTGCAATGAAATTTTGCTTCCAGTACATACATTAATTTTCATGCAGAATTTAACAGTGAAGTGTTATAAACAATAAATCTGATCTAACAAATAATACGGTAAAACTACGAGATCAATGCAGCTGCACTAAAACTTATAAAATAAGTCGTCAAGACTAGATAGAATGGCTTTTATCATGTATGTTGTTCCCAAAGATTGTCTAATTTTTGTTACATTAAATCTGAGTGTTTTTCGATAAAGTGAACTGGATTTTGAGATCTATTTTGATGTATGTCTGCACGCACATGCTCAATAGACAACTTTTGCGCATAATGTCCTAATGTTACATTTAACAATTTCGTAATTTAAAATTTTTCAACATTTCATTCTCAAAAGTAAACACTACCATCGTGTTCAGCATCTCTCACACCCCTTATATAACACTTATTTAAAAATGTAATGATCTGAAATTTTTTTCTTTACGTTAACTTGCTACAAAGCATATATGTGGATGATATAAATTCTATATATAGTTGATACATGACATGAGACACAAATTTGGAGACTTTTAAAAGACGTTATGGCGCCTCAAAACCCGACAGTCTAAAGCTTAAGAGAGGATTCTTGCAATGCTTTAATTTTAGTAATATTTTTCACATTGTTAGTCAAAGGCACATATGAGATCGTTAACGGTGGACTTATTATAAGAATCATAGACGTATTTTTAAAATATAAAATGTTTGACTTACTAACAAAATCCCAAGGGTGAGGATGTTCACCCATCTTGTGCCCTAATCTTGAGTGGTAGCTCTCAGCTACATTGTTTGTACGTTCACTCAATCTATATATAGAAAAACCTTGAGGTTTTACCGTTTGTATCCAATAAGTTTTATAATACTTGAAAAAGCGTTCAAATTTCCTTTTGTAAGAGTCCGGAATTGCATCTACAATATTTTCGAACTCTTCCTCTATCATGGAATGCTTTAAGAATGCAAGAGCCAAAATTTTCTTCACAATTAAATTTGCTTCTTTATCATTTTTTATAAATTCAGATAATCCTATTTTATGTAAATAGCAGTATACAGCCTTAAAAAAAAATTTTAATTAAAATTAAAAAAAAATATTGAAATAAATATATATTTTTACACGTACGCGTGCACGTACAGTACCAACAAATTACGTATAAAGATGGAAAATCAGTGAAGAAGATCGCTTCCACTTTCTTATGAAAGAAAAGTTTAGAGCATAATTTTTTTATTGCAAAATTAAATGTAAATCATATTATTAATCTCGCCTGGTCCAAATATACAAGTAATCGAAAAAAAAAAGTTATCACTATTTTGTGCATGTAAGCGTTATGTGGAATATTCAACAAAAAATGGAAATGGCATAATTCCGAGCCGTAATATTAAGATGGCTCTTCACAAACTGCGTCAACATCAGATTGGAAAACGAGGACATAAAAGTATACTTTTCGTACTTTTTGATGACTCAAAGCAAAGTATATGTAGCCGAACGTTATAAGATAGTACATTACAGTACAAGTGCGCGAAGTAGGTGATTCACGCACGAGTGTATGATTCACCTACATGAACGTGTATTGTTTACCATTCTTTTTAGCTTGGCGTGCGAAATTCTTCTTCTCATGCGGATTTTTAGTATGCGAAGTGCCCGCTTGTGCATTCTAGTGCCCAATGTGCAAAGAAGTAAATCATTTCGCATACTGGGCACCAAAATGTACAAATCGGGCACTTCGCACGCTAAAAACAGACATGAGAAGTAGAATTTTGCACACTGAGTTGGAAATGTACTATTTTGACATTCTGCGTGCAAAGCTCGATTTTGCACATGCTTGAATAAAAATGGATGCACTAAATCAAGCTTTGTACGCGTCATATCAAAAGATACTGTTCGATACACGAGCGAGAAGAAATTTCGCTTCACTAAGGAGCAAGCGTATCCCATAAAGATAAAATCACTTTCTCGCACTAGTATCGAAATGTACTATATAAAACGCCAAAAGTGTACAGAATCCTAACCTCGTATCGTGACTTTCTAGTCAAATTCCGGTTGAAAACTTCCCGGCAGCTGCGTGAAACAAACTTGCCGCTGTCCGGTGCCGTTGAGCAGAAAAATAGTATAAACACCTTGGCCAGTAAAAAGGAAAACCTCACATCACATGTTTGTCAATCTCGGCTTCGCCTCGGCCGAGAATTACATGTGATCTGAGAAAATTCTTATTTTACTGGCCTATACCTAGGTATATACCTATATACTACAAATTCGGATGACAAAATGGCACTCGTACGTTCAGGAATCACTTACTTCGTGCACTTGTATCGTAATTTACTATTCTCGGTAATATTATATAAAACCTTTTTGAAAATAATAACATTAGTGTACTATCATAAAAGCTATATTCATGATCAAATTTTGATTAAATTTTGTTCATTATAATTTCCGAGGAAATTGGAAAAAATTGTTTTTCGTTCTCCAACACTACCGGTAGAAAAAATGACCTAATTGTTTTAAAATTTGAATGCATATAACTCTCTATATTATATAGTTCTAAGCGTTATTCGTGTCACGCAGACCCCCCCTCAACCTCAAAATAACGTAAAATTGTGATGTTTTTCACGTTATTTCGACCATATCGGAGCCCCCCGCCTTCCCCCCTCGCAGTCCCCTCAGACCTCCCTCGCGACCCCTCTCAGAGCCCCGCATTTCTAAAACACATCTCCTGACTAATATAATATAGCTGTAGAGATATAACTGTAGAGATTGTGAAAGATGAAATAACTTCACTTATTGCTTTGCTCTCTGTTTGTAAATTCTCGCAATGCTTGGTTTCTATCTGAGTTTACAGTATAGAGGGGTTTCGAGGTCACTGATCAAGATTTTATTGAATTTTCGAAATTTAAAATGGCAGTCAACTGTTCATTTATAATTAGTATACAGGCATTTTCGAGATCACTGATCAATATGTAGCTATTAGACTTTCGAAATTTAAAATGTCAGTCCAGTATGACGGTGAGAAATAAAAAAAAAAGATTAAGTTTTTATGAAAATTGGAGTATATGGGTTTTCCAGGTCGATGATCAAGATTTTGCTATTCGGCTTTCAAAATTAGAAATGACGCATCCAATATGACGGCCGAAAGTTCCCTATATCGGGGTCGAAAATATGAAAAAAGCATAGATTTCATTTAAAATTAGTATACTCGAGATTTTTGATGGCGAAGATCACGATTTTATTGAACTTTCGAAATTCAAAATTGCGGTCGAATATGGTGATGCAAAATTCGAAAAAAGCTTAAGTTTTTCTAAAAATTGGAATACAGGGCTTTTTGAGATTGACGATCAAGATTTTGCTATTACGCTTTCGAAATTCAAAATGGCGAATTTAATATGGCGGCCGAAAGTTATGAATTTCGCCATCGACGGTTCGAGGGAAGCTTAGATTTTGTTTCAAAATTCAAAATGGCAGAGCAATATGTTCGTTAAAAATTCGGAAGAGCTTAGCTTTTTGTTGAAATTGGAGTACAGGGTCGGCGATCACGATCTGGCTATCAGACTTTTTAAATACAAAATGGTGGTCAAAAGTTCGAATGAAGCATAGATTTCTTTTAAAAGTAGTTATACAGGAGTTTTTAACGTCCCTGATGAAGATTTTGTTATTGGACTTTCGAAATTGAAAATGGCGGAACCAATATGACGTTGAAACTTCGAAGAATGCTTATATTTGGCATTAAATTAGCATACAGGTGTTTTTGAGGTTGCTGAACAAGATTTTGAATAAGATTTTATTAGACTTTCGAAATTTAAAGTGGTGGAACCAATATGGCGGTCAAAAATTTGAAAAACTTAGGTTTTCTCTAAAAAATACAACAAAATTTACAATCCAATCACTTCTTAAAAATTAGGGGTTAACGAGCAGAGCGAGTGGGGGGGGGCACCCTCCTAGCGTACATATCGGCTAAGTTTATTCGGCAGAAGGATTGGTTAATTTCCGTTAAATATATGATTTTGATTTTTTTGTTAATTTTTTTTTTAATTAGGTATAATTCTTGAGAACGGCTCGAATCAATCATTTGGAATTTATTGGTGATTTAGTCCGTTGTATACGGAATGCATGTGTAAAATTTCGACAAGACTTATAATTTAATTAATTAAATAGAAGTTATTAAAAAAAATACATTTTCATCAATAACCAATGTTTGACTCTAGCAGTCAAAACCACTTCTTCCAAATTGTAGAGAATTTTATGAGTACTTTAATAATAAATAAACAATGGTAACCTGAAATTATAACAAAATAACAAACTAAAATTTTTAAATTAGAAAAATCAATCCATAACATAAAAAGTCCTGTTTGATAAAAAAAATAATGGAAGGTATGTGTTGCGACGAGGGAAATAGAATGAAATATGTGGAATTTGCTAAATAAATATCAAAAGTAAATTCCTGTCAAAAGTTTGTAAAAAAAAAAAAAATTATTGATGCAAATAAATTATAAAAGGCATCAATAAATTCAGTGATAGGTAATCATTTGCCAATAAATTGGCAGGGTTTTTTAATCATGGTATAGCTGTTACATCCATCTTTTTCCCGCGTATCTATTAGACTGTACGTACATTCGTACACGCATACATTGAAAAAATTTGGAACTTAATGTATGCAGTACAATTAAAGATTTCAAATTTTTTCACTATAATTACATTATCCATCATAAGAAATACAAACCCGATCATGATGAAAATTACATCCGAGACATCGTGCATTCGTAAATACTTCCATGCATACTTTACGTAAACCAAATTCAAAATCGGTCATCAAGATTTTGACGCTAGCTGGATTGATTGTTTGCTTAAATATATTTAGAACTGCCCTATATGCTATGGCAGTTTTTGTCGTCATGACCGCCCAAAAGAATGGTACGACCTTTTAAAGAAAAACATATTTATTAAAAAAAATATTATTATTATTATCGAATCATAATTATTGAAATAGTTGTTACATGTGCATAATATACATATTTGCTCCCAGTGACCGAGAGCTCATCCCGAAACTTTCCGTATTCGCGACGAATGCTCTTTCCGCTAAGCTACCGATGCATATACGCGTCTTTCCTCGCGTCCTCATATTTCTAGATGCAACCCAATCCCGGCTTCGTCACTTTGTGCATACTATGCACATGTAATATAGTGACTAATAGACAGTTACTCGATTTTGAATGTTACCGATAGTTTGTTAACTATAATTATAAACGAAAAAAGTTGAATAGATAAATAGTAGATTATACACCTGGGGAGTAAATTAGGCTATGTATACGTCCGCGAGAGATTTGCTGCACGGGCGAAAAAAGGGTAGCAACACGCGGGCGTTCATAGCCCTCATTATAATCCCGAGGGCAATACACAATTTTTTCACATGCCCGGCGGAAAGTTATTTGTGCTTAATCCCTTATTCCAGGATAGAAAACGTCACATAATCTTATTCCTAGAAACTGTCACGCTTATACTCGTGCACTTACTTTTCTCTCGATTAGTACCACCTGCAGTGATTTGTGGTTCGAGTGAAGCGAAGGCTTTACAAGCCGGCGGTGCTAGCCGGGAAAAAAGTAGGGAAACGTGCATGTACGTAACAGTTTCTAGGAGGGAGTACAAGTGGCGTTTTACTCCTACAACAGGGAGTAAACACAATATTTTACGCATGGTATACAGAAAATTTGATTTTATTGCTTTGTAACAAATATGTACCGAAATCTGGTTTATTTGAATCATCGAATTTGAGTATTTTGAAAGAATATGAAAATAATATGAGAAAACGAGGAAAAATATCAGCAAAAAGAGAGTAATGCCCGCTAAATGTGTTTAAATTTATACAAAGAGAAAAGAGCGATTATATCAAAGAATATTCATTAACATTTATAAACATACGGCAATTAAATAAAATATTCCTTATGTTACGAATAGGCAACGCTCAAAACAAAAATCAAGGAATGTACGGAATTAGAAAGGGAGAAAATTTAGAGTAGCAAAGGGTTGAATAGGTACATTCAGGCTATTCTGATGCGGCTTAAACACGCTGATATACACACACTGAGAAAAATGTCGTAGGAAATTTTACTATATATCTAACAAAAATTGCTATTTTCGATAGCAGTTGAGGGATATACTCGATGTATAGCAAATTTTACTATATTTTTAGTAAAAATTGTTACACATGTAATAATTTTTACAATACTCGCTATAATAAAAATTGCTATATAAAATAGTAAAAATTCGAGTAATGAGAAACCGCTATTTGAATAAGAAATTTTACTACGACATATAGTAAAAATTGCTATATAAAATAGCAACAATTCTTATAAACGTAACAAAATTTATAGTCTTCAATAGGAAATTTGCGGATTTCTCCACATGGTTTATTGAGTACTACGACAACATAATAAAATTTATTTCATCTGTTAGCAGATTCGGAAATTTATCCACGTGATTATTTAAGGTTATGTTGTCTTTGAAAGGGTTTTTATTCTTCAATGCACATATATATTATATTAATTGTATTTTAGAATATTTTGTGTTTTTCAATCTCATGCATACATGTAACGCAAATAGATAATTATTAGCATATTATTATTTAAACTTTATTTACAATTAACACGTGTAGCTAATGTATCAGTTCCAAAATTTTACACGTACATCTGAGGTCTTGAGTGTAGTTTTAGGAGCACTACAGGCCCCATCACTGATAGTAAGCTTAAAAGGAGCTCAAGCAGGGTGATAGTACAGGCCTAGGGGTTGTAACTTGATGACAACCCTTGCATGACAAGAAAATCAAGGAGCCTTCGCTAATTGTTACAGCAGAGTGAAAATATAATACACCAAAGTCGAACCCCGGACGCTGTAAAACCCCGCGCACTGTGAATCTCGAATACTCACCCACTGTGAAAAATTCAAGGGCATAATTTCACGCTAGTTAAAGTTAAGAGCCCCATGAATCTTAATTTCTTACGATTGTAAAGTCATTATTATTACATTTGAATATTTTAGTGATTCCCGCATTCTCGAGGTTAGGCTACGAAAATTAATTTTCAAATATTAATTTCCATTTTTGCGTTATATCCTCAACCAGTACAAGTAAAACAATCAACAGATTACATTTTGGAGCATCCATAATTTTGATAACATTATTCTTATAAGTAAACTAAAATAAAATTTAATATAAATTGTAATTTTAAACATAATTTTATGAAAACGCAAATTTCAATAATACTATAACAATGAAAAGACACGAGCAATTACAAACTTTGCACGGTGCAGTCTTATACTCAGATGTACATATGTAATTTAAATTTATTTAATAACTTCTCAATTTTACACATTAAAATAACACATTAAAATCTGTATTTTAAAAGTTATTGTTTCTTTTCTAATTTTTAAATAAGCATGTAAGTATAATTAAACTAACAAAAAGCATCGCCCTTCATAACCCCCATTCCATACGTCTTGGCGCATACAGTCCTAACGTTATAACGTGATTTGCTCTTAAATTTACAGTGCGTAAGAGCTTGCGGTCACGAAGGTTGACAGTACCCGAGGTTTGACTGTATTACAAACTATTTTTTGTTACTCATTTCGATCAAGTTTACCGCGTCTCGCAATCCTGACTTTTTTGTGCGCGTCCATGCTCATACAGAAAGAACAAGATATTACAAATCGTGCGTGGTAATATCTACAGTCACTATATTCATAAATAATGTAATCAGTGTTGTAAATAGTTAACTAGAAAGTAATGTAATTTTTCACTTAGTTGATAAATAAATTTTTATTTTTAATTAGATTTAATATAATTGATAACTAACGTTTAATGTAATTGAGAATAAAAATTTAGTCATCAATTGCATTAATCATAATTATAATTAATTTATAACAATTACCAATAGGTAATTGGCCCTTTTTGGAACACTGAATAAATGCTTACTTGTTCTATTATAACTCCTAAAATCGTAAAATTTTGGTAGGCCTTTTCCAAAAGAGGAGTTGTTTTAAATGTTTCGTCGATATATAAACATTGAACAGTCTTGAAATTTTTAGAAATAAATTCGGGATCGTAAAATAATATATGCCGATCCCCATTCTCGTCAATGACCAATTTTACATGCATTTTAACATGATTATTTTGAAACAATTTCTGAAGTTTTTCGTCTTGAAATGCATTAGAAAAGTCGTCTAATGTTTTAATATTGGTAGGAAAGATTTCTCGTCTCCACTTCTTCATGTTACTTTTTATGATGCTGTATGGCACCCTATCTGCTGCATCCTTATGTCTAGACAGAAGTAATGATTTTAATTATTATCCTAACAATATTATAAAAATTGAAAAATTCAGGCAATTTCACAATTATTCCTTCCTCGCAAAGGAAACTTTAATACAATAAAAAAGTATTCAAACCCCAAATAAGAAACACGTTTTGAATGTGTTGGAAATTCCGAACGTTCACAGTGAACGAAAAAACTAAAATTTGCGATTTACATTATAACCGATTTAAAACCATAAAACAGGGTAGAAATGGACCAAAAACCGTTTAAAAACTAATTTAGCACTTCGCCACCCCCATAAACCACCACCAAAACCACCCTTACAAACAAGTCAATTTTCCCATAGCGACACACACGAAAACTAAAATTCCCAGAGTCGCAATAACTTCACTAGGAAAAATTTTGCGACTGGTACTTGAAGGAAAGGTCCCACACGATCAAAAGAAAATTATGAAGGAAATCACTTTTCCGGAAAACCCCTTCATGGCGATATACAGTGGCGAAAACGGGGAAAAAAATTCCCAGAGCCGCAATTACGTCGTTCGGAAAAATGTTTCGACGGTTTCTTGTAGATAACGTTTCCAAATGCTGAGAAAAAAATTATGAACGAAATAGCTTTTCCGGAAAAGCCCTCCCTGGGCGATATACTGTGTCTTAAACCCATTTTTGAATCTCTGAATAACATGTATTTTATAGAGAACGTTGAGATGAGTTGTCCCAATGAGATATCGCAAAAAAATTACTGCATATAGTTTTTTAACCTCAAAGTCTCTACCACCTGGAGTAGGTACAAGGCGGCTCGGCCAGCACAGATTGCGAGATTCAGCTGGGCCCCAATATACGTGTTCCGCTAGAAACCAGCTAGCGTGCCCCGATTTGTGTACCTGTCCCTATTTGTGTGCTCTGTTATTTAAACGCGTCCGAGAACGCGTCATACAAATAAGCTGATACGAAGACAGCATTGAAATAATTTTCTTTAAAAAATTAATCTATTTAGCTTTTATAAGATTTAAGTGTCAAACTTTTTTAGTCAGTACTAAGATTGCAATAATGCTTTAAAAAGTACAAGATGCGATTTGGAAAGATTCATTACTTTTTCTTGTTCGAAGGTGCTAAGAAACAACAATATTTTTATAAGAAAAGATAATGTATAATAGTAATTTGAAGTATAAAAAGTAAAAAGTGGTTACATGTTATAAAACTATTTTCATACTTACACAATAACCATTTTTAAAAAATTTCAAGATGTTTCTCATATTTTAAATGACTTTGTCCAGTAATACCGCACGCAATCAACATTTGTGCGTGCCGATAGAGCGTAAACATAACGTTTGTTAGGTTATAAGTCACTTAAAAGTGATTGTACAAACTACGTTTTTTTCACCACGTTATAGAAATATTTCACCACGTTATAGAAAAATGTGTTATAACCTTCTTTTTATTAAATTATACTTTTACTGGCAATAGATTTTGGAAGTGAATTCAAAATTAACGAAAAAGAAAAAAATTGCATAAGAATCCGATGCAAAACAATGAACTTCCAAATCGTAGCACCGGTAAATTAATATATTTTGGTAATAAATATGTGAAACGCTAATATATTATCATAATTTGTATATTTATAGGTTTGATTATATTGAAAATGATATTTCTTATGATGATAAAGTACACTAATCGGGAGCACACAAACGTGTACAAGCACATTAATTGGGGGAAGACAATTGAGTTCATCGCTGTCTCCTGAGGCACACAAATGTAGGCAAAAATGATTTTTTTTACTTTTAATATAACTTTCGATAGAGTTGATATTTTGTAGAGAAAAATATTTCCGTAATTAGATTAAAATTCAACTATCAATATGTATTAATTTCAGATTCGTGCATTGTTATAAATGAGTTCAAAAAATCGCGACAAACCGGGAATCTTCCTTAAACGCTAATCGGAACAACTACCCTTTGCGCTTTTTTAAACTCTCTCATAATCATATGCTGAGTCTCTTGGAAAAAAAAACAAAGAACATATATCGATAGATTTTCCCCCTCTTTCCAGTGGTGCTATTGTTTATTCTCTGAAATGCTTTTATGCGGTCAGAAACTTGAGTTGAAAGTTCTAGCCGATTTTCTAAAAGAATACTATTTTTTTTTATATCAATTTTTTTATTCGAAAGTACGTTTTCATCTTCGAAACCCAAAAATTTCACGTTGGAGAAATGAAGGGTTCATAAGTAATAACATTTAAAAGACGGCGGCGAGTCACCGCGCGTGCTTTGTGCGCTATGTCGGAGCGCGCTGTTGCCGACGTATTTCACTATTTCATTGTTTCGTACTTAATAAACATCATATAATAAATTTTTTAATCTTTTTTTATTATAAGTCAATACTTTGTTTTCCATCTTTTGCAATTTTTTGTTAATTTACTAATATTTTGTATCTGAATTTAATTGAATAGGTCTTGTCTCAAATTTAGATTTCTTTACTTTTTGGATAGGTGAGTATACTTCTAAAGTTTCCGACCCTGAGAATTCTTATAGTTCAAGTCTCTTAACGTGTGCTAACAGTTTAATAGAATTAAATAATAGAGTTACAGGAACTCTTTTTACTGATTTTAACCTTTGTTTTAATTTTAATTCATCGTTTCTAATTCATCATTTGAAGACATCTTTTTTCTCTTTTATATAAACATAAAACTCATACTTTTATTTTCAAACAGTGAACTTCATATTTATAAACCTTGAGGGAGTACTCATCCAGAGAAGAATTTTTAAACTCTCTTTTAGGTTTCTTGGAAAAGTATGTCTTTTTTACCAAGAAGCGGCAAAATCATTTCACTACAACACTAATCAGTGTAGTTTGGCGGCATTGGTCCTTTATTATAGAGAATTAAATTTTAAAACTTAAAAAAGCATGATACTTTTTTGAGACAATTTATCTCGTGCTGCCGTAGCAGTTTATCTAAAAAATTATAATCAATTACACTAATAAAAAACACTCTTGATTTCGCCATAAAAGGTATTTATTTAACTGATGGAGCTAGGCAATACTATAAAAACAAATACGACTTTCATAATCTTTTTCATCATTTTGAAGATTTTTCTGTTGAAGCAGAGCAGCGCTTTCACGCAACCGCGTACGGAAAAATGCATGAGATTTGATTGTGCCGCCAGGGTCCTGGCCAAAATATCATACTCGCGTTTTTGAGTCGGGAGCGAAAATGAACTTTCGGACAGGGTATGGTGATTAAATCTTTTATATGGGCTAATTTTCCTAGTACATCGACGTATCAGGGCTCAAATTAAAGATTTTGGCACATAGAAAAGCTAAACAAATTGTGCAACGATCGTAAGTGTGTTCCTGTTCCTATATAGATAAATATATCGATTGGCAAAGCACATTAATAACATAAAAAAACGACTGATTTTTCGACCTTTTTTTAATTTTATGTACGCAGCTGATTCTTTATCATTATTTATAATGGTTTTTTCATTTTTTATTGGAAGGAAAAAATTTTGAGCTTTAGTTCATTTGTCTGCTTAAACTTTGGAGTTCCCAATAAGTTAAGAGTTCCTGAGATTTACTCGTATATTAATGTGAATTATTTATAATACAAAGTAATATTAACTATGCACATCTCTTTTTAGATGGTAAACGGTAAGCAACTGTAATAAGTTCTACTCGATGTTTAATTTTTTTACTATAATAAAAAATCTCTTAAATACTGAAAATTAATATTTGAAAAATTTATAAATCTTTGAATATTGGTTCTTCGTAGATGTCGAATGTAACATTTTAATCTTAAAATTTCCTGAATTTTCAAGAAACAATTATTCTGATCGCAATAGATTGTTTCTATTTGAAGTTTTGGTTTAAAGAAATGCATTAAAATCAAGATTTTTAAAAAGCGATGGTTATTTTATCCAATTGCGTAAATGGGGAGACAGAAACGAAAAAATTTCCGACTCCTGGGCCAGGTAGAATCGCTAGAAACTGAAAAATGGCTCCCGAGTGTCAAAGCAACAGTCAGCACGCGCACGCACATATGACAATATTGCCGCCGAGGCCACAACACGCGGCCCCAGGCTCCGCTCCCCTTCCACTCCGACAGCTTGCTGTTTGTATACACAATATATATTCGAGCACAGCTAGCTCTCGCGTGCTGCGCTGGCCGACCCCGTCTTTCTCCCAATTCCTGCGACTCCCCGCCGACCAGTACACTCATAGCGCGTATTCGGGCTCAGACAACTCGTGAGCTGCGAGGCACTTCGTGCTGATCGGTACACTTATAGTGCATATCGAAGCGTCCGCCAGAAACCAGCCAGCGGGCGCGAGCTGAGCTTTTTTCGCGTAAAATACGCTCTGTTCAACTCGCTCGTAATCATATGATGAGTCTCTCGGAAAAAACAATGAACATATATCGATACCTTCTTTACCACTTTTTCCAGTAATGCTATTGTTTATTCTCCGAAATGCTTTTGTCAAAAACTTGACTTGAAAGTTCGGACCGGGTTTTCTAAAAGAATAACATGTTTATTTTTGTAATTAAATATTTCATTCGAAAGTACAAGTCTTCAGTTTCAAAACACCAAAATTTCAAGTGTGAGAACTGAAGAGTTCATAAGTAATAAAATTTAAAAGACAGCGGCGCATCGCAACAGTTTAATAAACTGAAATGATTACAGAAACTTTTTTTGCTAATTTTAAGCTTTGTTTTAGTTTTAATTCATCGTTTCTAATTTATCATTTGAAGACATTTTTTTTCTCTTTTATATAAACTTTAAAACTTATTCTTTTATTTTCAAACAGTGATCTTCTTATTTACAAACCTTGAGGAAGTTCTTATCCAAAGGAAAATTTTCACCTTCTCTGGGTTTCTCGGAAAAGTTCGTCCCTATTGACCAAGAAGCGGCACAATCAAATCTCATGCATTTTTCCGTACGCGGTTGCGTGAAAGCGCTGCTCTGCTTCAACAGAAAAATCTTCAAAATGATGAAAAAGATTATGGAAGTCGTATTTGTTTTTATAGAATTGCCTAGCTCAATCAGTGAAACAAATACCTTTTTTGGCGAAATCAAGAGTATTTTTTATTAGTGTAATTGATTATAATTTTTTAGATAAACTGCTACAGCAGCACGAGATAAATTGTCTCAAAAAAGTATCATGCTTTTTTAAGTTTTAAAATTGAATTCTCTATAATAAAGGACCAATGCTGCAAAACTACACTGATTAGGGTTGCAGTGAAATGATTGTGCCGCTTCTTCGTAAAAAAGACAGACTTTTCCAAGAAACCTAAAAGAGAATTTAAAAGTTCTTCTCTGGATGAGGACTCCCTTAAGGAGGCTAGACACCTTTTTTCTCTGAAATAAGAAGTCATATTTTAATACATAAATATAAACTAATTATTTCATACTTTTTACATATAAAAGTGGGTATATTTACCTTACGTTAAAACTTTCTCCAATGGGCCTTTTATATGGTCCAGAACCATAGTCATCGATGAAACAAGTTTTTTCACTAACCGTAAGCTTTGAAATTTTCCAGTGGATGGATTGACTCCAGATTTAAACTAAATTACTCCTGAATAGTATAATTCTCATATGAGTGTAGGGATTTTTGATCTAATTAGAAAAAAATTGTGCTGTTTTTCAAGAGTTTTTTTTTAAATTTTTTTAAATTTTTTATATTTTTTCATAATTTTTCTGATGTAAAAAATTTTTCCGACATTTAATCCTAAATCCCTACACTCATATGAGAATTATACTATTCAGGAGTAATTTAGTTGAAATCTGGAGTCAATCCATCCACAGGAAAATTTCAAAGCTTATGGTTAGTGAAAAATCTTGTTTCATCGATGACTATGGTTCTGGACCATATAAAAGGCCCATCGGAGAAAGTTTTAAGGTAAGGTAAATATACCCACTTTTATATGTAAAACGTATGAAATAATTAGTTTACATTTATGTATTAAAATGTGACTTCTTATTTCAGAGAAAAAAGGTGTCTAGCCCCCTTAAGGTTTGTAAATATGAAAATAAAAGAATTTTATTTTCTGTTTGAAAATAAAAGAATGAGTTTTAAGTTTATATAAAAGAGAAAAAAGATGTCTTCAAATGATGAATTAGAAACGATGAATTAAAACTAAAACAAAGGTTAAAATCAGCAAAAAGAGTTCCTGTAACTCTATCATTTCATTCTATTAAGCTGTTAGCACACGTTAAGAGGGTTCAACTATAACATTTCTCAGGATCAGAAATTTTAGAATTATACTCACCTATCCAAAAAGTGAAGAAATACAAATTTGAGACAAGACCTATTCAATTAAATTCAGATACAAGAAATTAGTAAATTAACAAAAAATTGCTATAGATGAATCGGAATGTATTGACTTTTAATAAAAAATTATTTTGAAAAATTTATTCTATGATATTTATTAAGTACGAAACAACGGAAAGTGATATACGTCGGCAACAGCGCGCTTCGGCGTAGCGCACAAAGTACGCGCGGCAACTCGCCGCCGTCTTTTACATTTTATTACTTATGAACCCTTCATTTCCCCTACTTGAAATTTTGGAGTTTCGAAGCTGAAGAATTGTATTTTCGAATGAAAAAAATTTATTTAAAAAAAAAAATGGTATTCTTTAAGAATAATCGGCCCGAACTTTCAACTCAAGTTTTTACCGTAAAAATCATTTCAGAGAATAAATAATAACACCACTGGAAAGAGGGGGAAAAATCTATCGATATATATTCTGTGTTTTTTCCAAGAGTCTCAGCATATGATTATGAGCTAGTTAAAAAAAGCGAATAGTATTACGCGATAAAGGCTGGTTTCTAGCGTCGACACTCATATATTGAGGCCCGGCCGACTCTCGCAATTATAGCTGTGCTTGCCAAGCCGCCTTGTACTCCAGGCGGCAGAGACTTTGAGGTTGAAAAATGATATGCATATATCCAACTTGAATATCCATTTTGAAATTTCTTACACTTCTGGAGAGGTATTGAAAATGCAATAACTTTACAACAATTATTGAAATTCTTTTAATAGTTTAAAAGATAATTATGAAAACATAATTGCAACGATTGCGGTCGTTGTAATTTAAATAGCACTCTGCATCCTAAATTTGTTCCTTTTGAATACTATAGACAAGGTTTATACTATATAACAATTCAACAAAGTGTATAGATTTCGGAAAATCATAGTCGAAAATAAAAAAAAACCGCGCGGCTGCTGGGGCTCTCGAAAACTGTTCGGTAATTGCCGCGGGGAAGGAATAACGACTTATGTTAGAGACAGTGTCTCGCACACTGTCTCTCTCGCGTACTCTTTCACTATTCTCTCTCTTTCTCTCACTCACTCTCTCTCTATCTCTTTTCATGGACGCATTCCTTCTCTTGCAACCAACATCATCTCCATAATCTTTTTATATTTTCAATTCGCTATTTCCAAAACTATTAGACATAGAAAGACGATTTTTAAATCAAAATGTAGCAAAGAGATAAACATGTTTCTCTAAACGCAATTAAAAAATTAAAGAGTTTTTTTCAACTTTAATATTCAAATTTGCGTATTGCACTTTTATATTCACTACATATATATTAAATTAATTATTAAGAAAGCAAAAAAAACATCACTATATTGTTATTTTGCCTCACGTAATTTTTGCGACTGTGAGAATTTTGTTCGTGTTTTTGACGTGCATCCTTAACCTGAAGGAGCAGTCCCGGAAGATCGATTTCGTACCTGAATTTTTCTAGGCTATTGGCGACCCCTAATACACGTTCTAACAGCAAAGTTATTCCTAACGTCATTTTTGCAACAGTGAGAATTGTTTTCATGTTTTTGACGTACACCCTTGGTCTAAAGGAGTAGTTCCGTAAAAGCGATTTCGTTCATAACTTTTTTTTAAGCTTTTAGGGACCTTTTCTATGAGTAACAGTCAAAAGATTTTTCCTAACGAAGTAATTGCGACTCCGAGAATTTTTTTTCGAGTTTACGACGTGGTATATCGACCCAAACGGGCTTTTCCGGAAAAGCGATTTCGTTCATTGTCTAAGCATTGGTGGACCTTTTCTACAAGTACCAGTCGAAACCTTATCCTGACAACGTAATTGCGACTCTGGGATTTTTTTTTTCGTGTCTTCGACATGGTGTATCGGCCCGAAGGAGCTTTTCCGGAAAAGCGATTTCATTCATAAGTTTTTTGTAAGCATTGGAGGACCTTATCTACAAGTACCAGTCGAACATTTTTCCTAACGAAGTAATTGCGACTTTGGGAATTTTTTATCTAGTTTTCAACATGGTATACCGGTCTAACAGGACTGTTCCGGAAAAGTGACATCGTTCATAATTTTTTTGTAAGCTTTAGGGGACATTTTCTACAAGGAACAGACGAAAAATTATTCTTAACGACATTATTACGACTCGGGAATCTTTTTTGGAGCTTACGGCATGGTATATCGGCCCGAAGGGGCTTTTCCGGTAAAGCAATTTCGTTCAAAAATTTTTTTTAAGCTTTGGGGAACCTTTTCTACAATTGCCATTCGAAACATTTTTCCTAACGAAGTAATTGCGACTTTGGGAATTTTTTATCTAGTTTTCGTAATGGTATACCCGTCTAAAAGGGCTGTTCCTGAAAAGCAATATTGTTCATAATTTTTTTGTAAGCATTGAGGGACCTTATCTAAAAGTACCAGCAGAAACATTTTTCACAACGAAGTAATTGCGGGTGGGAATTTTTTTTCTAGTATTCGACATGGTATATCAGCCTAAAGGAGCATTTCCGGAAAAGCGATTTGGTTCATAATTTTTCTGTAACCATTGGCGGGCCTTTTCTACAAGTACCAGTCGAAACATTTTTCACAACGACGTAATTGCGGCTCTGAGAATTTGTTTTCGTGTTTAAGACACAGTATATCGCCCTGGGGGAGCTTTTTCGGAAAAACTATTTCGTTCATCATTTTTTTCTAAGCATTTAGTGACTGGATCTACAAGAGCAGTCGAAACATTTTTACGAACGATGTAATTGCTACTCTGGGATTTTTTTTATCGTGTTTAAGATACAGTATATCTCCCTCGGATAGCTTTTCCCGAAAAGCTATTTCGTTCATAATCTTTTTCTAAGCATTTAATGACTGGATCTACAAGAAACCGTCGAAAAATTTTTCCAAAGGACGTAATTGCGGCTCTGGGAATTTTTTTTTCATGTTTAACACACAGTATATCGCCCTGTGAGGGCTTTTCCGGAAAAGCTATTTCGTTCATAATTTTTTTCTAAGCATTTGGGGACTTGATCTACAAGAAACCATCATAACATTTTTCCGAACGACGTAATTGCGGCTTTGGGAATTTTTTTTTCATGTTTAACACACAGTATATCGCCCTGTGAGGGCTTTTCCGGAAAAGCTATTTCGTTCACAATTTTTTTCTAAGCATTTGGGGACGTGATCTACAAGAAACCGTTGAAACATTTTTCCGAACGACGTAATTGCGGCTCTGGGAATTTTTTTTATGTTTAAGACACATTATATCGCCCTGGGGTAGTTTTTCCGGAAAAGCTATTTCGTTCATGATTTTTTCTAATTATGTGGGAACTTGGTCTACAAGAAACCGTCAAAACATTTTTCCGAATGTCGTAATTGCGGCTCTGGGAATTTTTTTTCTTGTTTAACACACAGTATATTGCCCTGAGGGGGCTTTTCCGGAAAAGCTATTTCGTTCATAATTTTTTTCTAAGCATTTGGATACGTTATCTACAAGAAATCGTCGAAACATTTTCCGAACGACGTAATTGCGGCTCTGGGAATTTTTTTTCGTGTTTAAAATAAAGTATATCGCCCTGGGGGGACTTTCCGGAAAAACTCTTACGTTCATAATTTTTTTCTAAGCATTTGGGGACTTGATCTACAAGAAACGATCTTACCATTTTTCCGAAAGACTTAATTGCGGCTCTGGGAATTTTTTTTCATGTTTAAGTCACAGTATACCGCCCTGGGGGAGCTTTTCCAGAAAAGCTATTTCGTACATAATTTTTTTCTAAGCATTTGGGGCTTGATCTACAAGAAACCGTCGAAACATTTTCCGAACGATGTAATTGCGGCTCTGGGAATTTTTTTCATGCTTAAGACAGTATATCGCCCTGGGGGGATTGTTCCGGAAAAACTATTTCATTCATAATTTTTTTCTAAGCATTTGGATGCGTCAGCTACAAGAAACCGTTGAAAAATTTTTCCCACGACGTAATTGCGTCTCTGGGAATTTCTTTCGTGTTTAAGATACAGTATATCGCAACTGGTGGGGCTTTTCCGGAAAAGCTATTTCGTTCATAATTTTTCTCTAAGAATTTTGTAACGTTATCTACAAGAACCCGTCGAAACATTTTTCCAAACGACGTAATTGTGGCTCCGGGAATTTTTTTTCATGTTTAAGACACAGTATATCGCCCTGGGGTAGTTTTTCCGGAAAAGCTATTTCGTTCATGATTTTTTCTAATTATGTGGGAACTTGGTCTACAAGAAACAGTCAAAAAATTTTTCCGAATGTCGTAATTGCGGCTCTGGGAATTTTTTTTCTTGTTGAAGACACAGTATATTGCCCTGAGGGGGCTTTTCCGGAAAAGCTATTTCGTTCATAATTTTTTTCTAAGCATTTGGGGACTCGATCAACAAGAAACTGTTGAAACATTTTTCCGAACGACGTAATTGCGGCTTTGGGAATTTTTTTTCGTGTTTAAGATACAGTATATCGCCCTGGGGCGGCTTTTCCGGAAAAGCTTTGTCGTACATAATTTTTTATTAAGCATTTGGGGACTTGATCTACAAGAAACCGTCGAAACATTTTTCCGAACGACGTAATTGCGGCACTGGGAATTTTTTTTAATGTTTAATACACAGTATATCGCCCTGTGAGGGCTTTTCCGGAAAAGCTATTTCGTTCATATTTTTTTTCTATGCATTTGGTGCCTTGATCTACAAGAAACCATCTTAATATTTTTCCGAACGACGTAATTGCGGCTCTGGGAATGTTTTTTCGTGTTTAAGATACAGTATATCGCCCTGGGAGGGCTTTTCCGGAAAAGCTATTTCGTTCATATTTTTTTTCTATGCATTTGGTGCCTTGATCTACAAGAAACCATCTTAATATTTTTCCGAACGACGTAATTGCGGCTCTGGGAATGTTTTTTCGTGTTTAAGATACAGTATATCGCCCTGGGTGAGCATTTCCGGTAAAGCTATTTCGTTCACTATTTTTTTCTACGTATTTAGTGACTGGATCTACAAGAAACCGTTGAAACATTTTTCCGAACGACGTAATTGCGGCTCAGGCAATGTTTTTTCGTGTTTAAGATACAGTATATCGCCCTGGTGGGGCTTCTTCGGAAAAGCTATTTCGTTCATAATTTTTTTCTAAGCATTTGGGGACTTGATCTACAAGAAACCGTTGAAACATTTTTCCGAACGACGTAATTGCTTTTCCGGAAAAGCTATTTCGTTCATAATTTTTTTCTGAGCATTTGGGGTCTTTACCTACAAGTAACCGTGGAAACATTTTTCCGAACGACGTAATTGCGGCTCTGGGAATTTCTTTTCGTGTTTGAGTTACAGTATATCGCACTGGAGGGGCTTTTTATTTCGTTCATAATTTTTTTCTAAACATTTGGGGACTTGATCTACAAGAAACCGTCGAAACATTTTCCGAACGACGTAATTGCGGCTCTGGGAATTTTTTTTCATGTTTAAGTCACAGTATACCGCCCTGGGGGAGCTTTTCCAGAAAAGCTATTTCGTTCATAATTTTTTTCTAAGCATTTGGGGCCTTGATCTACAAGAAACCGTCGAAACATTTTCCCGAACGATGTAATTGCGGCTGTGGGAATTTTTTTCATGCTTAAGACACAGTATATCGCCCTGGGGGGGATTATCCGGAAAAGCTATTTCGTTCATAATTTTCTTCTGAGGATTCGGGGACTTGATTTACAAGAAACCGTTGGAACATATTTCCGAACGACGTAATTGCGGCTTTGGTAATTTTTTTTTTGTTTAAGACACAGTATATTGCCCTGGGGGGGCTTTTCCGGAAAAACTATTTCGTTCATAATTTTTTTCTAAGCATTTGGATGCGTCAACTACAAGAAACCGTTGAAACATTTTTCCCACGACGTAATTGCGGCTCTGGGAATTTCTTTTCGTGTTTAAGATACAGCATATTGCCCTGAGGGTTCTTTTCCGGAAAAGCTATTTCGTTCATAATTTTTTTCTAAGCATTTGGATACGTTATCTACAAGAAACCGTCGAAACATTTTGCGCACGACGTAATTGCGCCTCTGGGAATTTTTTTTCGTGTTTAAGAGAAAGTATATCGCCCTGGGGGGGCTTTCCGTAAAGCTATTTCGTTCATAATTTTTTTCTAAGTATTTGGGGACTTGATCTACAAGAAACCATCATAACAGTTTTCCGAAGGACGTAATTGCGGGTTTGGGAATTCTTTTTCGTGTTTAAGATACAGTATATCGCACTGGTGGGACTTTTCCGGAAAAGCTATTTCGTTCACAATTTTTTTCTAAGCATTTAGTGACTGGATGTACAAGAAACCGTTGAAACATTTTTCCGAACGACGTAATTGCTTTTCCGGAAAAGCTATTTCGTTCATAATTTTTTTCTGAGCATTTGGGGTCTTTGCCTACAAGTAACCATCTTAATATTTTTTCGAACGACTTAGTTGCGGCTCTGGCAATATTTTTTCATGTTTAAGTCACAGTATATCGCCCTGGGGGAGCATTTCCGGTAAAACTATTTCATTCACAATTTTTTTCTAAGTATTTAGTGACTGGATCTACAAGAAACCGTTGAAACATTTTTCCGAACGACGTAATTGCGGCTCAGGTAATGTTTTTTCGTGTTTAAGATACAGTATAGCGCCCTAGTGGGGCTTCTTCGGAAAAGCTATTTCGTTCATAAATTTTTTCTAAGCATTTGGGGACTTGATCTACAAGATACCGTTGAAACATTTTTCCGAACGACGTAATTGCTTTTCCGGGAAAGCTATTTCGTTCATAATTTTTTTCTGAGCATTAGGGGTCTTTACCTACAAGTAACCGTCGAAACATTTTTCCGAAGGACGTAATTGCGGCTCTGGGAATTTCTTTTCGTGTTTGAGTTACAGTATATCGCACTGGAGGGGCTTTTTATTTCGTTCATAATTTTTTTCTAAGCATTTGGGGACTTGATCTACAAGATACTGTCGAAACATTTTTCCGAACGGCGTAACTGTGGCTCTGGGAATTTTTTTTTCATGTTTAAGACACAGTATATCGCCCTGGAGGGGCTTTTCCGGAAATAGTATTTCGTTCACAATTTTTTTCTGAGCATTTAGTGCCTGGATCTACAAGAAACCGTCGAAAGATTTTTCCAAACGACGTAATTGCGGCACTGGGAATTTTTTTTCATGTTTAATACGCAGTAGATCGCCCTGGAAGGGCATTTCCGGAAAAGCTATTTCGTTCATAATTTTTTTCTATGTATTTGGTGCTTTGATCTACAAGAAACCATCTTAATATTTTTCCGAACGACTTAGTTGCGGCTCTTGCAATATTATTTCATGTTTAAGTCACAGTATATCGACCTGGGGGAGCATTTCCGGTAAAGCTATTTCGTTCACAATTTTTTTCTAAGTATTTAGTGAGTGGATCTACAAGAAACCGTTGAAACATTTTTCCGAACGAAGTAATTGCGGCTCAGGCAATGTTTTTTCGTGTTTAAGATACAGTATATCGCCCTGGTGGAGCTTCTTCGGAAAAGCTATTTCGTTCATAATTTTTTTCTAAGCATTTGGGGACTTGATCTACAAGAAACCGTTGAAACATTTTTCCGAACGACGTAATTGCTTTTCCGGAAAAGCTATTTCGTTCATAATTTTTTTCCGATCATTTAGTGCCTGGATCTACAAGAAACCGTCGAAACATTATTCCAAAAGACGTAATTGCGGCTCTGGGATTTTTTTTCGTTTTTAAGATACAGTATAGCGCCCTGAGGCGGCTTTTCTGGAAAAGCTATTTCATTCATAATTTTTTTCTAAGCATTTGGTGACTTGATCTACAAGAAACCGTTGAAACATTTTTCCGAAGGACGTAATTGCGACTCATGGAATTTTTTTTATGTTTAAGATACATTATATCGCCCTGGGGTAGTTTTTCCGGAAAAGTTATTTCGTTCATAATTTTTTTCTGAGCATTTGGGGTCTTTGCCTACAAGTAATCGTCGAAACATTTTTCCGAACGACGTAATTGCGGCTCTGGGAATTTTTTTTCGTGTTTAAGTTACAGTATATCGCACGGGGGGGGGGAGCTTTTTATATCGTTCATAATTTTTTTCTAAGCATTTGGGGACTTGATCTACAAGAAACCATCTTACCATTTTTCCGAACGGCGTAATTGTGGCTCTGGGAATGTTTTTTCGTGTTTAAGATACATTATATCGCTCTGGTGGGGCTTCTCCGAAAAAGCTATTTCGTTCATAATTTTTTTCTAAGCATTTGGTGACTTGATCTACAAGAAACCGTTGAAACATTTTTCCGAACGACGTAATTGCTTTTCCGGAAAAGCTATTTCGTTCATAATTTTTTTCTGAGCATTTGGGGTCTTTGCCTACAAGTAACCATCTTAATATTTTTTCGAACGCCTTAGTTGCGGCTCTGGCAATATTTTTTCATGTTTAAGTCACAGTATATCGCCCTGGGGGAGCATTTCCGGTAAAACTATTTCATTCACAATTTTTTTCTAAGTATTTAGTGACTGGATCTACAAGAAACCGTTGAAACATTTTTCCGAACGACGTAATTGCGGCTCAGGTAATGTTTTTTCGTGTTTAAGATACAGTATAGCGCCCTGGTGGGGCTTCTTCGGAAAAGCTATTTCGTTCATAAATTTTTTCTAAGCATTTGGGGACTTGATCTACAAGATACCGTTGAAACATTTTTCCGAACGACGTAATTGCTTTTCCGGGAAAGCTATTTCGTTCATAATTTTTTTCTGAGCATTAGGGGTCTTTACCTACAAGTAACCGTCGAAACATTTTTCCGAAGGACGTAATTGCGGCTCTGGGAATTTCTTTTCGTGTTTGAGTTACAGTATATCGCACTGGAGGGGCTTTTTATTTCGTTCATAATTTTTTTCTAAGCATTTGGGGACTTGATCTACAAGATACTGTCGAAACATTTTTCCGAACGGCGTAACTGTGGCTCTGGGAATTTTTTTTTCATGTTTAAGACACAGTATATCGCCCTGGAGGGGCTTTTCCGGAAATAGTATTTCGTTCACAATTTTTTTCTGAGCATTTAGTGCCTGGATCTACAAGAAACCGTCGAAAGATTTTTCCAAACGACGTAATTGCGGCACTGGGAATTTTTTTTCATGTTTAATACGCAGTAGATCGCCCTGGAAGGGCATTTCCGGAAAAGCTATTTCGTTCATAATTTTTTTCTATGTATTTGGTGCTTTGATCTACAAGAAACCATCTTAATATTTTTCCGAACGACTTAGTTGCGGCTCTTGCAATATTATTTCATGTTTAAGTCACAGTATATCGCCCTGGGGGAGCATTTCCGGAAAAGCTATTTCGTTCACAATTTTTTTCTAAGCATTTAGTGACTGGATCTACAAGAAACCGTTGAAACATTTTTCCGAACGACGTAATTGCGGCTCTGGGAATGTTTTTTCGTGTTTAAGATACATTATATCGCTCTGGTGGGGCTTCTCCGAAAAAGCTATTTCGTTCATAATTTTTTTCTAAGCATTTGGGGACTTGATCTACAAGAAACCGTTGAAACATTTTTCCGAACGAAGTAATTGCGGCTCAGGCAATGTTTTTTCGTGTTTAAGATACAGTATATCGCCCTGGTGGAGCTTCTTCGGAAAAGCTATTTCGTTCATAATTTTTTTCTAAGCATTTGGGGACTTGATCTACAAGAAACCGTTGAAACATTTTTCCGAACGACGTAATTGCGGCTTTGGGAATGTTTTTTCGTGTTTAAGATACATTATATCGCTCTGGTGGGGCTTCTCCGAAAAAGCTATTTCGTTCATAATTTTTTTCTAAGCATTAGGGGACTTGATCTACAAGAAACCGTTGAAACATTTTTCCGAACGAAGTAATTGCGGCTCAGGCAATGTTTTTTCGTGTTTAAGATACAGTATATCGCCCTGGTGGAGCTTTTTCTATGTATTTGGTGCTTTGATCTACAAGAAACCATCTTAATATTTTTCCGAACGACTTAGTTGCGGCTCTTGCAATATTATTTCATGTTTAAGTCACAGTATATCGACCTGGGGGAGCATTTCCGGTAAAGCTATTTCGTTCACAATTTTTTTCTAAGTATTTAGTGAGTGGATCTACAAGAAACCGTTGAAACATTTTTCCGAACGAAGTAATTGCGGCTCAGGCAATGTTTTTTCGTGTTTAAGATACAGTATATCGCCCTGGTGGAGCTTCTTCGGAAAAGCTATTTCGTTCATAATTTTTTTCTAAGCATTTGGGGACTTGATCTACAAGAAACCGTTGAAACATTTTTCCGAACGACGTAATTGCTTTTCCGGAAAAGCTATTTCGTTCATAATTTTTTTCTAAGCATTTAGTGACTGGATCTACAAGAAACCGTTGAAACATTTTTCCGAACGACGTAATTGCGGCTCTGGGAATGTTTTTTCGTGTTTAAGATACATTATATCGCTCTGGTGGGGCTTCTCCGAAAAAGCTATTTCGTTCATAATTTTTTTCTAAGCATTTGGGGACTTGATCTATAAGAAACCGTTGAAACATTTTTCCAAACGACGTAATTGCTTTTCCGGAAAAGCGATTTCGTTCATAATTTTTTTCTAAGCATTTGGGGACTCGATCTACAAGAAACTGTTGAAACATTTTTCCAAACGACGTAATTGCGGCACTGGGAATTTTTTTTCATGTTTAATACGCAGTAGATCGCCCTGGAAGGGCATTTCCGGAAAAGCTATTTCGTTCATAATTTTTTTCTATGTATTTGGTGCTTTGATCTACAAGAAACCATCTTAATGTTTTTCCGAACGACTTAGTTGCGGCTCTTGCAATATTATTTCATGTTTATGTCACAGTATATCGACCTGGGGGAGCATTTCCGGTAAAGCTATTTCGTTCACAATTTTTTTCTAAGTATTTAGTGAGTGGATCTACAAGAAACCGTTGAAACATTTTTCCGAACGAAGTAATTGCGGCTCAGGCAATGTTTTTTCGTGTTTAAGATACAGTATATCGCCCTGGTGGAGCTTCTTCGGAAAAGCTATTTCGTTCATAATTTTTTTCTAAGCATTTGGGGACTTGATCTACAAGAAACCGTTGAAGCATTTTTCCGAACGACGTAATTGCTTTTCCGGAAAAGCTATTTCGTTCATAATTTTTTTCTGAGCATTTGGGGTCTTTACCTACAAGTAACCGTCGAAACATTTTTCCGAACGACGTAATTGCGGCTCTGGGAATTTCTTTTCGTGTTTAAGATACATTATATCGCTCTGGTGGGGCTTCTCCGAAAAAGCTATTTCGTTCATAATTTTTTTCTAAGCATTTGGGGACTTGATCTACAAGAAACCGTTGAAACATTTTTCCGAACGAAGTAATTGCGGCTCAGGCAATGTTTTTTCGTGTTTAAGATACAGTATATCGCCCTGGTGGAGCTTCTTCGGAAAAGCTATTTCGTTCATAATTTTTTTCTAAGCATTTGGGGACTTGATCTACAAGAAACCGTTGAAACATTTTTCCGAACGACGTAATTGCGGCTTTGGGAATGTTTTTTCGTGTTTAAGATACATTATATCGCTCTGGTGGGGCTTCTCCGAAAAAGCTATTTCGTTCATAATTTTTTTCTAAGCATTAGGGGACTTGATCTACAAGAAACCGTTGAAACATTTTTCCGAACGAAGTAATTGCTGCTCAGGCAATGTTTTTTCGTGTTTAAGATACAGTATATCGCCCTGGTGGAGCTTTTTCTATGTATTTGGTGCTTTGATCTACAAGAAACCATCTTAATATTTTTCCGAACGACTTAGTTGCGGCTCTTGCAATATTATTTCATGTTTAAGTCACAGTATATCGACCTGGGGGAGCATTTCCGGTAAAGCTATTTCGTTCACAATTTTTTTCTAAGCATTTGGGGACTTGATCTACAAGAAACCGTTGAAACATTTTTCCGAACGACGTAATTACTTTTCCGGAAAAGCTATTTCGTTCATAATTTTTTTCTAAGCATTTAGTGACTGGATCTACAAGAAACCGTTGAACCTTTTTCCGAACGACGTAATTGCGGCTCTGGCAATGTTTTTTCGTGTTTAAGATACAGTATATCGCCCTGGTGGAGCTTCTTCGGAAAAGCTATTTCGTTCATAATTTTTTTCTAAGCATTTGGGGACTTGATCTACAAGAAACCGTTGAAACATTTTTCCGAACGACGTAATTACTTTTCCGGAAAAGCTATTTCGTTCATAATTTTTTTCTAAGCATTTAGTGACTGGATCTACAAGAAACCGTTGAACCTTTTTCCGAACGACGTAATTGCGGCTCTGGGAATGTTTTTTCGTGTTTAAGATACATTATATCGCTCTGGTGGGGCTTCTCCGAAAAAGCTATTTCGTTCATAATTTTTTTCTAAGCATTTGGGGACTTGATCTATAAGAAACCGTTGAAACATTTTTCCAAACGACGTAATTGCTTTTCCGGAAAAGCGATTTCGTTCATAATTTTTTCTAAGCATTTGGGGACTCGATCTACAAGAAACTGTTGAAACATTTTTCCAAACGACGTAATTGCGGCACTGGGAATTTTTTTTCATGTTTAATACGCAGTAGATCGCCCTGGAAGGGCATTTCCGGAAAAGCTATTTCGTTCATAATTTTTTTCTATGTATTTGGTGCTTTGATCTACAAGAAACCATCTTAATGTTTTTCCGAACGACTTAGTTGCGGCTCTTGCAATATTATTTCATGTTTATGTCACAGTATATCGACCTGGGGGAGCATTTCCGGTAAAGCTATTTCGTTCACAATTTTTTTCTAAGTATTTTGTGAGTGGATCTACAAGAAACCGTTGAAACATTTTTCCGAACGAAGTAATTGCGGCTCAGGCAATGTTTTTTCGTATTTAAGATACAGTATATCGCCCTGGTGGAGCTTCTTCGGAAAAGCTATTTCGTTCATAATTTTTTTCTAAGCATTTGGGGACTTGATCTACAAGAAACCGTTGAAGCATTTTTCCGAACGACGTAATTGCTTTTCCGGAAAAGCTATTTCGTTCATAATTTTTTCTGAGCATTTGGGGTCTTTACCTACAAGTAACCGTCGAAACATTTTTCCGAACGACGTAATTGCGGCTCTGGGAATTTCTTTTCGTGTTTGAGTTACAGTATATCGCACTGGAGGGGCTTTTTATGTCGTTCATAATTTTTTTCTAAGCATTTGGGGACTTGATCTACAAGAAACTGTTGAAACATTTTTCCAAACGGCGTAATTGTGGCTCTGAGAATTTTTTTTCATGTTTAAGACACAGTATATCGCCCTGGAGGGGCTTTTCCGGAAATAATATTTCGTTCATAATTTTTTTCTAAGCATTTGAAGACTTGATCTACAAGAAACCATTGAAATATTTTGCCGAACGATGTATTGCGGCTCTGGGATTTTTTTTTCGTGTTTAAGTCACCGTATATCGCCTGGGGGGGGGGCTTTTCCGGAAAAGCTATTTCGTTCATAATTTTTTTCTATGCATTTGGGGACTTGATCTACAAGAAACCATCTTAATATTTTTCCGAACGACTTAGTTGCAGCCCTGGCAATATTTTTTCATGTTTAAGTCACAGTATATCGCCCTGGGGGAGCATTTCCGGAAAAGCTATTTCGTTCACAATTTTTTTCTAAGCATTTAGTGACTGGATCTACAAGAAATCGTTGAAACATTTTTTCCGAACGACGTAATTGCGGCTCTGGGAATGTTTTTTCGTGTTTAAGATACATTATATCGCTCTGGTGGGGCTTCTCCGAAAAAGCTATTTCGTTCATAATTTTTTTCTAAGCATTTGGGGACTTGATCTACAAGAAACCGTTGAAACATTTTTCCGAACGAAGTAATTGCGGCTCAGGCAATGTTTTTTCGTGTTTAAGATACAGTATATCGCCCTGGTGGAGCTTCTTCGGAAAAGCTATTTCGTTCATAATTTTTTTCTAAGCATTTGCGGACTTGATCTACAAGAAACCGTTGAAACATTTTTCCGAACGACGTAATTGCGGCTTTGGGAATGTTTTTTCGTGTTTAAGATACATTATATCGCTCTGGTGGGGCTTCTCCGAAAAAGCTATTTCGTTCATAATTTTTTTCTAAGCATTAGGGGACTTGATCTACAAGAAACCGTTGAAACATTTTTCCGAACGAAGTAATTGCGGCTCAGGCAATGTTTTTTCGTGTTTAAGATACAGTATATCGCCCTGGTGGAGCTTTTTCTATGTATTTGGTGCTTTGATCTACAAGAAACCATCTTAATATTTTTCCGAACGACTTAGTTGCGGCTCTTGCAATATTATTTCATGTTTAAGTCACAGTATATCGACCTGGGGGAGCATTTCCGGTAAAGCTATTTCGTTCATAATTTTTTTCTAAGCATTTAGTGACTGGATCTACAAGAAACCGTTGAACCTTTTTCCGAACGACGTAATTGCGGCTCTGGCAATGTTTTTTCGTGTTTAAGATACAGTATATCGCCCTGGTGGAGCTTCTTCGGAAAAGCTATTTCGTTCATAATTTTTTTCTAAGCATTTGGGGACTTGATCTACAAGAAACCGTTGAAACATTTTTCCGAACGACGTAATTACTTTTCCGGAAAAGCTATTTCGTTCATAATTTTTTTCTAAGCATTTAGTGACTGGATCTACAAGAAACCGTTGAACCTTTTTCCGAACGACGTAATTGCGGCTCTGGGAATGTTTTTTCGTGTTTAAGATACATTATATCGCTCTGGTGGGGCTTCTCCGAAAAAGCTATTTCGTTCATAATTTTTTTCTAAGCATTTGGGGACTTGATCTATAAGAAACCGTTGAAACATTTTTCCAAACGACGTAATTGCTTTTCCGGAAAAGCGATTTCGTTCATAATTTTTTTCTAAGCATTTGGGGACTCGATCTACAAGAAACTGTTGAAACATTTTTCCAAACGACGTAATTGCGGCACTGGGAATTTTTTTTCATGTTTAATACGCAGTAGATCGCCCTGGAAGGGCATTTCCGGAAAAGCTATTTCGTTCATAATTTTTTTCTATGTATTTGGTGCTTTGATCTACAAGAAACCATCTTAATGTTTTTCCGAACGACTTAGTTGCGGCTCTTGCAATATTATTTCATGTTTATGTCACAGTATATCGACCTGGGGGAGCATTTCCGGTAAAGCTATTTCGTTCACAATTTTTTTCTAAGTATTTTGTGAGTGGATCTACAAGAAACCGTTGAAACATTTTTCCGAACGAAGTAATTGCGGCTCAGGCAATGTTTTTTCGTATTTAAGATACAGTATATCGCCCTGGTGGAGCTTCTTCGGAAAAGCTATTTCGTTCATAATTTTTTTCTAAGCATTTGGGGACTTGATCTACAAGAAACCGTTGAAGCATTTTTCCGAACGACGTAATTGCTTTTCCGGAAAAGCTATTTCGTTCATAATTTTTTTCTGAGCATTTGGGGTCTTTACCTACAAGTAACCGTCGAAACATTTTTCCGAACGACGTAATTGCGGCTCTGGGAATTTCTTTTCGTGTTTGAGTTACAGTATATCGCACTGGAGGGGCTTTTTATGTCGTTCATAATTTTTTTCTAAGCATTTGGGGACTTGATCTACAAGAAACTGTTGAAACATTTTTCCAAACGGCGTAATTGTGGCTCTGAGAATTTTTTTTTCATGTTTAAGACACAGTATATCGCCCTGGAGGGGCTTTTCCGGAAATAATATTTCGTTCATAATTTTTTTCTAAGCATTTGGAGACTTGATCTACAAGAAACCATTGAAATATTTTGCCGAACGATGTATTGCGGCTCTGGGATTTTTTTTTCGTGTTTAAGTCACCGTATATCGCCTGGGGGGGGGCTTTTCCGGAAAAGCTATTTCGTTCATAATTTTTTTCTATGCATTTGGGGACTTGATCTACAAGAAACCATCTTAATATTTTTCCGAACGACTTAGTTGCAGCCCTGGCAATATTTTTTCATGTTTAAGTCACAGTATATCGCCCTGGGGGAGCATTTCCGGAAAAGCTATTTCGTTCACAATTTTTTTCTAAGCATTTAGTGACTGGATCTACAAGAAATCGTTGAAACATTTTTTCCGAACGACGTAATTGCGGCTCTGGGAATGTTTTTTCGTGTTTAAGATACATTATATCGCTCTGGTGGGGCTTCTCCGAAAAAGCTATTTCGTTCATAATTTTTTTCTAAGCATTTGGGGACTTGATCTACAAGAAACCGTTGAAACATTTTTCCGAACGAAGTAATTGCGGCTCAGGCAATGTTTTTTCGTGTTTAAGATACAGTATATCGCCCTGGTGGAGCTTCTTCGGAAAAGCTATTTCGTTCATAATTTTTTTCTAAGCATTTGGGGACTTGATCTACAAGAAACCGTTGAAACATTTTTCCGAACGACGTAATTGCGGCTTTGGGAATGTTTTTTCGTGTTTAAGATACATTATATCGCTCTGGTGGGGCTTCTCCGAAAAAGCTATTTCGTTCATAATTTTTTTCTAAGCATTAGGGGACTTGATCTACAAGAAACCGTTGAAACATTTTTCCGAACGAAGTAATTGCGGCTCAGGCAATGTTTTTTCGTGTTTAACATACAGTATATCGCCCTGGTGGAGCTTTTTCTATGTATTTGGTGCTTTGATCTACAAGAAACCATCTTAATATTTTTCCGAACGACTTAGTTGCGGCTCTTGCAATATTATTTCATGTTTAAGTCACAGTATATCGACCTGGGGGAGCATTTCCGGTAAAGCTATTTCGTTCACAATTTTTTTCTAAGTATTTAGTGAGTGGATCTACAAGAAACCGTTGAAACATTTTTCCGAACGAAGTAATTGCGGCTCAGGCAATGTTTTTTCGTGTTTAAGATACAGTATATCGCCCTGGTGGAGCTTCTTCGGAAAAGCTATTTCGTTCATAATTTTTTTCTAAGCATTTGGGGACTTGATCTACAAGAAACCGTTGAAACATTTTTCCGAACGACGTAATTACTTTTCCGGAAAAGCTATTTCGTTCATAATTTTTTTCTAAGCATTTAGTGACTGGATCTACAAGAAACCGTTGAACCTTTTTACGAACGACGTAATTGCGACTCCGGGAATGTTTTTTCGTGTTTAAGATACATTATATCGCTCTGGTGGGGCTTCTCCGAAAAAGATATTTCGTTCATAATTTTTTTCTAAGCATTTGGGGACTTGATCTATAAGAAACCGTTGAAACATTTTTCCAAACGACGTAATTGCTTTTCCGGAAAAGCGATTTCGTTCATAATTTTTTTCTAAGCATTTGGGGACTCGATCTACAAGAAACTGTTGAAACATTTTTCCAAACGACGTAATTGCGACACTGGGAATTTTTTTTCATGTTTAATACGCAGTAGATCGCCCTGGAAGGGCATTTCCGGAAAAGCTATTTCGTTCATAATTTTTTTCTATGTATTTGGTGCTTTGATCTACAAGAAACCATCTTAATGTTTTTCCGAACGACTTAGTTGCGGCTCTTGCAATATTATTTCATGTTTATGTCACAGTATATCGACCTGGGGGAGCATTTCCGGTAAAGCTATTTCGTTCACATTTTTTTTTCTAAGTATTTTGTGAGTGGATCTACAAGAAACCGTTGAAACATTTTTCCGAACGAAGTAATTGCGGCTCAGGCAATGTTTTTTCGTATTTAAGATACAGTATATCGCCCTGGTGGAGCTTCTTCGGAAAAGCTATTTCGTTCATAATTTTTTTCTAAGCATTTGGGGACTTGATCTACAAGAAACCGTTGAAGCATTTTTCCGAACGACGTAATTGCTTTTCCGGAAAAGCTATTTCGTTCATAATTTTTTTCTGAGCATTTGGGGTCTTTACCTACAAGTAACCGTCGAAACATTTTTCCGAACGACGTAATTGCGGCTCTGGGAATTTCTTTTCGTGTTTGAGTTACAGTATATCGCACTGGAGGGGCTTTTTATGTCGTTCATAATTTTTTTCTAAGCATTTGGGGACTTGATCTACAAGAAACTGTTGAAACATTTTTCCAAACGGCGTAATTGTGGCTCTGAGAATTTTTTTTTTCATGTTTAAGACACAGTATATCGCCCTGGAGGGGCTTTTCCGGAAATAATATTTCGTTCATAATTTTTTTCTAAGCACTTGGAGACTTGATCTACAAGAAACCATTGAAATATTTTGCCGAACGATGTATTGAGGCTCTGTGATTTTATTTTCGTGTTTAAGTTACCGTATATCGCCTGGGGTGGGGGGCTTTTCCGGAAAAGCTATTTCGTTCATAATTTTTTTCTATGCATTTGGGGACTTGATCTACAAGAAACCATCTTAATATTTTTCCGAACGAGTTACTTGCAGCCCTGGCAATATTTTTTCATCTTTAAGTCACAGTATATCGCCCTGGGGAGCATTTCCGGAAAAGCTATTTCGTTCACAATTTTTTTCTAAGCATTTAGTGACTGGATCTACAAGAAACCGTTGAAACATTTTTTCCGAACGACGTAATTGCGGCTCTGGGAATGTTTTTTCGTGTTTAAGATACATTATATCGCTCTGGTGGGGCTTCTCCGAAAAAGCTATTTCGTTCATAATTTTTTTCTAAGCATTTGGGGACTTGATCTACAAGAAACCGTTGAAACATTTTTCCGAACGAAGTAATTGCGGCTCAGGCAATGTTTTTTCGTGTTTAAGATACAGTATATCGCCCTGGTGGAGCTTCTTCGGAAAAGCTATTTCGTTCATAATTTTTTTCTAAGCATTTGGGGACTTGATCTACAAGAAACCGTTGAAACATTTTTCCGAACGACGTAATTGCGGCTTTGGGAATGTTTTTTCGTGTTTAAGATACATTATATCGCTCTGGTGGGGCTTCTCCGAAAAAGCTATTTCGTTCATAATTTTTTTCTAAGCATTAGGGGACTTGATCTACAAGAAACCGTTGAAACATTTTTCCGAACGAAGTAATTGCGGCTCAGGCAATGTTTTTTCGTGTTTAAGATACAGTATATCGCCCTGGTGGAGCTTTTTCTATGTATTTGGTGCTTTGATCTACAAGAAACCATCTTAATATTTTTCCGAACGACTTAGTTGCGGCTCTTGCAATATTATTTCATGTTTAAGTCACAGTATATCGACCTGGGGGAGCATTTCCGGTAAAGCTATTTCGTTCACAATTTTTTTCTAAGTATTTAGTGAGTGGATCTACAAGAAACCGTTGAAACATTTTTCCGAACGAAGTAATTGCGGCTCAGGCAATGTTTTTTCGTGTTTAAGATACAGTATATCGCCCTGGTGGAGCTTCTTCGGAAAAGCTATTTCGTTCATAATTTTTTTCTAAGCATTTGGGGACTTGATCTACAAGAAACCGTTGAAACATTTTTCCGAACGACGTAATTACTTTTCCGGAAAAGCTATTTCGTTCATAATTTTTTTCTAAGCATTTAGTGACTGGATCTACAAGAAACCGTTGAACCTTTTTCCGAACGACGTAATTGCGGCTCTGGGAATGTTTTTTCGTGTTTAAGATACATTATATCGCTCTGGTGGGGCTTCTCCGAAAAAGCTATTTCGTTCATAATTTTTTTCTAAGCATTTGGGGACTTGATCTATAAGAAACCGTTGAAACATTTTTCCAAACGACGTAATTGCTTTTCCGGAAAAGCGATTTCGTTCATAATTTTTTTCTAAGCATTTGGGGACTCGATCTACAAGAAACTGTTGAAACATTTTTCCAAACGACGTAATTGCGGCACTGGGAATTTTTTTCATGTTTAATACGCAGTAGATCGCCCTGGAAGGGCATTTCCGGAAAAGCTATTTCGTTCATAATTTTTTTCTATGTATTTGGTGCTTTGATCTACAAGAAACCATCTTAATGTTTTTCCGAACGACTTAGTTGCGGCTCTTGCAATATTATTTCATGTTTATGTCACAGTATATCGACCTGGGGGAGCATTTCCGGTAAAGCTATTTCGTTCACAATTTTTTTCTAAGTATTTTGTGAGTGGATCTACAAGAAACCGTTGAAACATTTTTCCGAACGAAGTAATTGCGGCTCAGGCAATGTTTTTTCGTATTTAAGATACAGTATATCGCCCTGGTGGAGCTTCTTCGGAAAAGCTATTTCGTTCATAATTTTTTTCTAAGCATTTGGGGAATTGATCTACAAGAAACCGTTGAAGCATTTTTCCGAACGACGTAATTGCTTTTCCGGAAAAGCTATTTCGTTCATAATTTTTTTCTGAGCATTTGGGGTCTTTACCTACAAGTAACCGTCGAAACATTTTTCCGAACGACGTAATTGCGGCTCTGGGAATTTCTTTTCGTGTTTGAGTTACAGTATATCGCACTGGAGGGGCTTTTTATGTCGTTCATAATTTTTTTCTAAGCATTTGGGGACTTGATCTACAAGAAACTGTTGAAACATTTTTCCAAACGGCGTAATTGTGGCTCTGAGAATTTTTTTTTCATGTTTAAGACACAGTATATCGCCCTGGAGGGGCTTTTCCGGAAATAATATTTCGTTCATAATTTTTTTCTAAGCATTTGGAGACTTGATCTACAAGAAACCATTGAAATATTTTGCCGAACGATGTATTGCGGCTCTGGGATTTTTTTTTCGTGTTTAAGTCACCGTATATCGCCTGGGGGGGGGGGCTTTTCCGGAAAAGCTATTTCGTTCATAATTTTTTTCTATGCATTTGGGGACTTGATCTACAAGAAACCATCTTAATATTTTTCCGAACGACTTAGTTGCAGCCCTGGCAATATTTTTTCATGTTTAAGTCACAGTATATCGCCCTGGGGGAGCATTTCCGGAAAAGCTATTTCGTTCACAATTTTTTTCTAAGCATTTAGTGACTGGATCTACAAGAAACCGTTGAAACATTTTTTCCGAACGACGTAATTGCGGCTCTGGGAATGTTTTTTCGTGTTTAAGATACATTATATCGCTCTGGTGGGGCTTCTCCGAAAAAGCTATTTCGTTCATAATCTTTTTCTAAGCATTTGGGGACTTGATCTATAAGAAACCGTTGAAAAATTTTTCCAAACGACGTAATTGCTTTTCCGGAAAAGCGATTTCGTTCATAATTTTTTTCTAAGCATTTGGGGACTCGATCTACAAGAAACTGTTGAAACATTTTTCCGAACGACGTAATTGCGGCTTTGGGAATTTTTTTTCGTGTTTAAGACACAGTATATTGCCCTGAGGGGGCTTTTCCGGAAAAGCTATTTCGTTCATAATTTTATTCTATTCATTTGGGGACTTGATCTAGAAGAAACCATCTTAATATTTTTCCGAATGTCGTAATTGCAGCTCTGGGATTTTTTTTTTGTTTAAGACACAGTATATTGCCCTGAGGGGGCTTTTCCGGTAAAGCTATTTCGTTCAAATTTTTTTTCTAAGCATTTGGATACGTTATCTACAAGAAACCGTCTTAACATTTTGCGAACGATGTAATTGCGGCTCTGGGAATTTTTTTCGTGTTTAAGATAAAGTATATCGCCCCGGTGGGGCTTTTCTGGAAAAGCTATTTCGTTCATAATTTTTTCTAAGTATTTAGTGACTGGATCTGCAGGACACCGTCGAAACATTATTCCAAACGACGTAATTGCGGCTCTGGGATTTTTTTTCATGTTTAACACACAGTATATCGCCCTGGGAGGGCTTTTCCGGAAATGCTATTTCGTTCATAATTTTTTCTAAGCATTTGGGGACTTGATCTACAAGAAACCGTTGAAACATTTTTCCGAACGGCGTAATTGTGGCTCTGGGAATTTTTTTTTCATGTTTAAGACACATTATATCGCCCGGGAGGGGCTTTTCTGGAAATATTATTTCGTTCATAATTTTTTCTAAGCATTTGGGGACTTGATCTACAAGAAACCATTGAAACATTTTTCCGAACGACGTAATTGCGGCTCTGGGATTTTTTTTTTTTTCATGTTTAAGGCACAGTATATCGCCTTGGGGGTCTTTTCCGAAACAGCTATTTCGTTCATAATTTTTTTCTAAGCATTTGGGGACTTGATCTATAAGAAACCGTTGAAACATTTTTCCAAACGACGTAATTGCTTTTCCGGAAAAGCGATTTCGTTCATAATTTTTTTCTAAGCATTTGGGGACTCGATCTACAAGAAACTGTTGAAACATTTTTCCGAACGACGTAATTGCGGCTCTGGGATTTTTTTTTTCATGTTTAACACACAGTATATCGCCCTGGGAGGGCTTTTCCGGAAAAGCTATTTCGTTCATAATTTTTTTCTAAGCATTTGGGGACTTGATCTACAAGAAACCATAATAACATTTTTCCGAACGACGTAATTGCGGCTTTGGGAATTTTTTTTCGTTTTTAAGATACAGTATAGCGCCCTGAGGCGGCTTTTCTGGAAAAGCTATTTCATTCATAATTTTTTTCTAAGCATTTAGTGACTTGATCTACAAGAAACCGTTGAAACATTTTTCCGAACGGCGTAATTGTGGCTCTGGGAATTTTTTTTCATGTTTAAGACACATTATATCGCCCGGGAGGGGCTTTTCTGGAAATATTATTTCGTTCATAATTTTTTTCTAAGCATTTGGGAACTTGATCTACAAGAAACCATTGAAACATTTTTCCGAACGACGTAATTGCGGCTCTGGGATTTTTTTTTCATGTTTAAGGCACAGTATATCGCCTTGGGGGTCTTTTCCGAAAAAGCTATTTCGTTCATAATTTTTTTCTAAGCATTTGGGGACTTGATGTATAAGAAACCGTTGAAACATTTTTCCAAACGACGTAATTGCTTTTCCGGAAAAGCGATTTCGTTCATAATTTTTTTCTAAGCATTTGGGGACTCGATCTAGAAGAAACTGTTGAAACATTTTTCCGAACGACGTAATTGCGGCTTTGGGAATTTTTTTTCGTGTTTAAGACACAGTATATTGCCCTGAGGGGGCTTTTCCGGAAAAGCTATTTCGTTCATAATTTTATTCTATTCATTTGGGGACTTGATCTAGAAGAAACCATCTTAATATTTTTCCGAATGTCGTAATTGCAGCTCTGGGATTCTTTTTTTGTTTAAGACACAGTATATTGCCCTGAGGGGGCTTTTCCGGTAAAGCTATTTCGTTCAAATTTTTTTTCTAAGCATTTGTATACGTTATCTACAAGAAACCGTCTTAACATTTTGCGAACGATGTAATTGCGGCTCTGGGAATTTTTTTTTCGTGTTTAAGATAAAGTATATCGCCCCGGTGGGGCTTTTCTGGAAAAGCTATTTCGTTCATAATTTTTTTCTAAGTATTTAGTGACTGGATCTGCAGGACACCGTCGAAACATTATTCCAAACGACGTAATTGCGGCTCTGGGATTTTTTTTTCATGTTTAACACACAGTATATCGCCCTGGGAGGGCTTTTCCGGAAAAGCTATTTCGTTCATAATTTTTTTCTAAGCATTTGGGGACTTGATCTACAAGAAACCATCATAACATTTTTCCGAACGACGTAATTGCGGCTTTGGGAATTTTTTTTCGTTTTTAAGATACAGTATAGCGCCCTGAGGTGGCTTTTCTGGAAAAGCTATTTCGTTCATAATTTTTTTCTAAGCATTTGGGGACTTGATGTATAAGAAACCGTTGAAACATTTTTCCAAACGACGTAATTGCTTTTCCGGAAAAGCGATTTCGTTCATAATTTTTTTCTAAGCATTTGGGGACTCGATCTAGAAGAAACTGTTGAAACATTTTTCCGAACGACGTAATTGCGGCTTTGGGAATTTTTTTTCGTGTTTAAGACACAGTATATTGCCCTGAGGGGGCTTTTCCGGAAAAGCTATTTCGTTCATAATTTTATTCTATTCATTTGGGGACTTGATCTAGAAGAAACCATCTTAATATTTTTCCGAATGTCGTAATTGCAGCTCTGGGATTTTTTTTTTGTTTAAGACACAGTATATTGCCCTGAGGGGGCTTTTCCGGTAAAGCTATTTCGTTCAAATTTTTTTTCTAAGCATTTGGATACGTTATCTACAAGAAACCGTCTTAACATTTTGCGAACGATGTAATTGCGGCTCTGGGAATTTTTTTTCGTGTTTAAGATAAAGTATATCGCCCCGGTGGGGCTTTTCTGGAAAAGCTATTTCGTTCATAATTTTTTTCTAAGTATTTAGTGACTGGATCTGCAGGACACCGTCGAAACATTATTCCAAACGACGTAATTGCGGCTCTGGGATTTTTTTTTCATGTTTAACACACAGTATATCGCCCTGGGAGGGCTTTTCCGGAAATGCTATTTCGTTCATAATTTTTTTCTAAGCATTTGGGGACTTGATCTACAAGAAACCGTTGAAACATTTTTCCGAACGGCGTAATTGTGGCTCTGGGAATTTTTTTTCATGTTTAAGACACATTATATCGCCCGGGAGGGGCTTTTCTGGAAATATTATTTCGTTCATAATTTTTTTCTAAGCATTTGGGGACTTGATCTACAAGAAACCATTGAAACATTTTTCCGAACGACGTAATTGCGGCTCTGGGATTTTTTTTTCATGTTTAAGGCACAGTATATCGCCTTGGGGGTCTTTTCCGAAACAGCTATTTCGTTCATAATTTTTTTCTAAGCATTTGGGGACTTGATCTATAAGAAACCGTTGAAACATTTTTCCAAACGACGTAATTGCTTTTCCGGAAAAGCGATTTCGTTCATAATTTTTTTCTAAGCATTTGGGGACTCGATCTACAAGAAACTGTTGAAACATTTTTCCGAACGACGTAATTGCGGCTCTGGGATTTTTTTTTTCATGTTTAACACACAGTATATCGCCCTGGGAGGGCTTTTCCGGAAAAGCTATTTCGTTCATAATTTTTTTCTAAGCATTTGGGGACTTGATCTACAAGAAACCATAATAACATTTTTCCGAACGACGTAATTGCGGCTTTGGGAATTTTTTTTCGTTTTTAAGATACAGTATAGCGCCCTGAGGCGGCTTTTCTGGAAAAGCTATTTCATTCATAATTTTTTTCTAAGCATTTAGTGACTTGATCTACAAGAAACCGTTGAAACATTTTTCCGAACGGCGTAATTGTGGCTCTGGGAATTTTTTTTCATGTTTAAGACACATTATATCGCCCGGGAGGGGCTTTTCTGGAAATATTATTTCGTTCATAATTTTTTTCTAAGCATTTGGGGACTTGATCTACAAGAAACCATTGAAACATTTTTCCGAACGACGTAATTGCGGCTCTGGGATTTTTTTTTCATGTTTAAGGCACAGTATATCGCCTTGGGGGTCTTTTCCGAAAAAGCTATTTCGTTCATAATTTTTTTCTAAGCATTTGGGGACTTGATGTATAAGAAACCGTTGAAACATTTTTCCAAACGACGTAATTGCTTTTCCGGAAAAGCGATTTCGTTCATAATTTTTTTCTAAGCATTTGGGGACTCGATCTAGAAGAAACTGTTGAAACATTTTTCCGAACGACGTAATTGCGGCTTTGGGAATTTTTTTTCGTGTTTAAGACACAGTATATTGCCCTGAGGGGGCTTTTCCGGAAAAGCTATTTCGTTCATAATTTTATTCTATTCATTTGGGGACTTGATCTAGAAGAAACCATCTTAATATTTTTCCGAATGTCGTAATTGCAGCTCTGGGATTTTTTTTTTGTTTAAGACACAGTATATTGCCCTGAGGGGGCTTTTCCGGTAAAGCTATTTCGTTCAAATTTTTTTTCTAAGCATTTGTATACGTTATCTACAAGAAACCGTCTTAACATTTTGCGAACGATGTAATTGCGGCTCTGGGAATTTTTTTTTCGTGTTTAAGATAAAGTATATCGCCCCGGTGGGGCTTTTCTGGAAAAGCTATTTCGTTCATAATTTTTTTCTAAGTATTTAGTGACTGGATCTGCAGGACACCGTCGAAACATTATTCCAAACGACGTAATTGCGGCTCTGGGATTTTTTTTTCATGTTTAACACACAGTATATCGCCCTGGGAGGGCTTTTCCGGAAAAGCTATTTCGTTCATAATTTTTTTCTAAGCATTTGGGGACTTGATCTACAAGAAACCATCATAACATTTTTCCGAACGACGTAATTGCGGCTTTGGGAATTTTTTTTCGTTTTTAAGATACAGTATAGCGCCCTGAGGTGGCTTTTCTGGAAAAGCTATTTCATTCATAATTTTTTTCTAAGCATTTGGTGACTTGATCTACAAGAAACCGTTGAAACATTTTTCCGAACGGCGTAATTGTGGCTCTGGGAATTTTTTTTCATGTTTAAGACACATTATATCGCCCGGGAGGGGCTTCTCTGGAAATATTATTTCGTTCATAATTTTTTTCTATGCATTTGGGGACTTGATCTACAAGAAACCATTGAAACATTTTTCCGAACGACGTAATTGCGTCTCTGGGATTTTTTTTTCATGTTTAAGGCACAGTATATCGCCTTGGGGGTCTTTTCCGGAAAAGCTATTTCGTTCATAATTTTTTTCTAAGCATTTGGGGACTTGATCTATAAGAAACCGTTGAAACATTTTTCCAAACGACGTAATTGCTTTTCCGGAAAAGCGATTTCGTTCATAATTTTTTTCTAAGCATTTGGGGACTCGATCTACAAGAAACTGTTGAAACATTTTTCCGAACGACGTAATTGCGGCTTTGGGAATTTTTTTTCGTGTTTAAGACACAGTATATTGCCCTGAGGGGGCTTTTCCGGAAAAGCTATTTCGTTCATAATTTTATTCTATTCATTTGGGGACTTGATCTAGAAGAAACCATCTTAATATTTTTCCGAATGTCGTAATTGCAGCTCTGGGATTTTTTTTTTGTTTAAGACACAGTATATTGCCCTGAGGGGGCTTTTCCGGAAAAGCTATTTCGTTCATAAATTTTTCTAAGCATTTGGGGACTTGATCTACAAGAAACCATCATAACATTTTTCCGAACGACGTAATTGCGGCTTTGGGAATTTTTTTTCGTTTTTAAGATACAGTATAGCGCCCTGAGGCGGCTTTTCTGGAAAAGCTATTTCATTCATAATTTTTTTCTAAGCATTTGGTGACTTGATCTACAAGAAACCGTTGAAACATTTTTCCGAACGGCGTAATTGTGGCTCTGGGAATTTTTTTTCATGTTTAAGACACATTATATCGCCCTGGAGGGGCTTTTCTGGAAATATTATTTCGTTCATAATTTTTTTCTAAGCATTTGGGGACTTGATCTACAAGAAACCATTGAAACATTTTTCCGAACGACGTAATTGCAGCTCTGGGATTTTTTTTTCATGTTTAAGGCACAGTATATCGCCTTGGGGGTCTTTTCCGGAAAAGCTATTTGGTTCATAATTTTTTTCTAAGCCATTGGAAACGTTATCTACAAGAAACCGTCGAAACATTTTTCCGACCGACGTAATTGCGGCTCTGGGAATTTTTTTTCCCGTTTTCGACACTGTATATCGCCGTGAAGGAGTTTGCCGGAAAAGTGATTTGCTTCATAATTTTTTTTTAGTTCGTGTGGGACCTTTCCTTCAAGTACCAGTCGCAACATTTTTCCTAGCGAAGTTATTGCGACTCTGGGAATTTTAGTTTTCGTTTGTGTCGCTATGGGAAAATTCCCTTGTCTGTAATGGTGGTTTTGGGGGTGTTTTATGGGGGTGGCGAAGTGCTAAATTAGTTTTTACACGGTTTTTGGTCCATTCCGACCCTGTTTTATGGTTTTAAACCGGTTATAATGTAAATCGCAAATTTTAGTTTTTTCGTTCACTGTGAACGTTCGGAATTTCAAAGACATCGTTTTGAGTCGAAATACACTATGTTTATATAATAATACATTATGTTTCAAAGGAATACAGTAGGCTTTTGCGTACAAATTTCTATTCCATCTAAGCCAGGGTAGCAAACACGCAGGTTGAGCAAAGCCAAAGTGATTCACATCAATGAATAAAAAAATGTCGTGCCATTCCCAGTGGGGAGTTTTGGGTTTTATTTTTGATTTCTGGATCGACAAATCACATAAACTCGCTTCTGGAAATTACTACGCTTTTGATCATTCTTAATTTTCTCTGAATTAGTATCACCGCAATTATTTACGACCCAGTCCAAGCGTAGGCTACAAGCTGGTGATGCTAAACTAGGAGAAAATTAGAAAACCAGGCGTGTTCGTGGCAGTTTGCAGTCGTGAAACAGATAGTGTTTAAGACAATACAAGACTAGAAATTCTTTTGACCTATTACGCTTCTGATTAATCGGAAATGGTTAATTTGACACCGCGTGAAGACCCGCAAAGATCTCGTTACAGTTACCGAAAAAGGGCAGGGACCACTGTTAACCAGGAGGTACGTGCTTATTTAAACCGCGCTGCCGACAGGTCTCCACGCACTGTTTAGAACCGTGCTATCCGAAGACTGCAGATTGTATAATTTGAAAAAAGGCTCAATTTTTTCTTTTAAACATTAAATTTTTATATTATTATTAGGCACGACCGCTACTCGGGAGAGCCTTATAATTTCACCAGAGTGAAAATTGTAAGAATTCAAATACTGAAAATTTAATGTGTAAAAGTCATTTTCTACTCAGAATGGGTGCGTTTTAAGCGTTTTCTGTGATGTATGTATGTCTGTACGCCCGTATGTACGCATGTTGCTCAATCTAAATGAATGTTTGACCGATTCCTCCGGAAAAATGCTCGTCAAATTTCACCTACGTTCTGGTTCTCTATTGAGAAAGATCGATGAAAATTTTTTCAAATGCGAGCACAAAGAAATATTTCAAAAAACCGATTTTTAAGCCTAAAGTCTAGAAAAATTAATGTTAGGCTGATATCTACAGGTCTATCTGCTAAAACTAATTAAAATACACATTTTTTCTGTTGAACATTTCTCTCTACGAGCAATATTTGCCAAGATAACAGCGAAAGACGGCAGAAAAGGTCAAAAATAGACGGTTTTCGGCTATAACATGACAGAATTTGATTTTACACAAAAATCTTAAATACAAAAGTTGTAGATAATATTAAACTTTTCTCCATTTAACATTTCTGAGTAAAATCATCTCCTGACGAGTTATGCTTATAAAAACTATTTTAAACGCTAAAATATATATAAAATGGACGATTTTCAGCTATAACTAGACAGAATCTTTCTTCACGCAAATTATAAATGTCACAATTGTAGACTATAACAAAAAAAAACGTTTTCCTGTTTAACATTTCATGTACAATCAATTCCTAATGAGATAATCCAATAAAATCGATCTTAAACGCCTAAATATACATGAAAAAAATTAAATGAACCATTTTCAGTTATAACTTGACAGAATTTGATTTTAAATCAAATGTTCAATACAAACGTTATTAATAATTTTAAAATAAAATGTCTTAATGAAGATATACGTCACAGAATTTACTTAAAATAAATATGTTAAATGTAAAAGTAATGTACAATGCCGGGGGGCTAGATCCCCCTAGTAAATTATAAAAATATGTAGGTAGCTCGGAAAATATAAGCTTCCAATAATTACGAGAAGCAAATGCTTCATCCCATTCACAGATATGCCCAAGTAGAAACAATAAATCAGTAAAATAATAAATAATAAATGAATAATAAAAATATGAATAAATAACTCTTACAGCGTTGCAACAGCGTCGATAAGAATTATTATGAAAACCACGTTTTTTAATTTTAAATACACCTGCAATATTTATTATGGTACTTATATTTAATATTACTTTATACACTTTGATCGTATCAATTAATACTTAATAAATTCATATGCATCATAGACTAATTAAAAATTATTTACGTATATCTATATATACGTAGAATTAAAATGTAAACCTTTTACAAAAAAAAGAAATAAATGTTATAGAAGTAAATATATAATTTTTATTATTTTGATAATTTTAATGCAGATGTATTAAAAATAAAGTATTACAATTTCGCAATAATAAAATTATAGGGTTATTTTGAGCATTGCGGTCATGCCTATTATGTAAAAACTTCGTTTTTACATAGGGAGGGGGCGGGCGACGAGCGAAGCGAGGAGCAGGTACGCGGGGGGGTTGGCGTGTTGAAGACACGCAGAGGAGCTCGATCTCCCTAGTAAATTATAAAAATAGGTAGCTCGGAAAATATAAGCTTCCAATAATTACGAATACGATATGACCAAGTAGAAACAATAGATCAGCAAAATAATAAATAATAAATAAATAATAATATGAATAAATAACTCTTACAGCGTTCCAACAGCGTCGTACAACTGTTTAAGTTTATACCACGAACTTTGCACTGCAGTTTTTAATTCAAGTTTAAATTTGGCGACGGGCATAGCAAGTTCATCTGCTTGACAATGATCAGCGTGAATACCTTTAATGTTAGCAGGCTTACCATTCGTTATCCGAGCTTTTACAAAACAATTTTTTGTACTACATCTAAGATAGCTAAAAAAATATATTTGCAATGAATAAAATACATAAATTATATATTAATATGCATAAAAATATTAAAAATATATTTACATCGAATCGTTATGATGTCCATTTACTTGGAATTTGCGACCATCGATAATTCGGTCTACTTCAATAACTCCTCGACGTTGTCTTCCCTTTTTTTTGCTTGTTTTTTGTCCAGAGTGTTGAGGCGGGGGCATCAATGATAATATCGATGCAAGTGGCATGGTGTACCCAAATTAAAGTGCTTACAGTAAGGGTTTGGTATGGATTACGTCTAGCTGACACTACTCGATCAGCTATTCGGCGCCTGCCTGATTGATCTCGAAGAAGTGAAGTCTATAAACAGTGATTTGTCAGTTAATTTTCTCAGCAGATACTAGTATCACCGATCCTGAACTCGTTATATTATCCGAGAAGTTCGCATACTCAGAGATCGTCCTGTTTATCAGAATTGAGGTACAGCGTCCGTTCTGTGGAAAAACTTCCCTTAGAAACTTCCCCGCTGGCGTAGCTGCGAAACCCAAACTTTGGCTCTTCCTACCGGAAAAATAAAAAAATTGTATTACTAAAACGAAATAGTAGTTTTCGTTCCTAGGGCATAAAGTTGAACTTCACGCAGCGAGTGTTGGACGATGACGATTTTATGTATAGTATGCATGCGTAAGCGAAGCTTTACGCATACTTTGTCAAATTCAACTTAGCGCACCGAAAACGATGCGAATCAAAGTACTTTAAGCATATTATGCAAACAAAAATCTTATCAATCTCTTGAATTAATTACAAAGACAGATGAAGAGAGAACAGAGAATTTTCAAAAATATTCTGTATAATGAATGAAAGCAAGAAAGAAGAACGTATTGCAAGCACCTTCAGTCATATTGACTTTGCCTGACTTTTTACAGGTATCAATGAATTTTTAATTCGCTTCTGAGCAGCAAATTGCTTTTCAATTGAAGCCATTCTGAAAGCTTGAGAAAGGGGGGAGCGCGACAACTAAACAAATGATTTAAAACTAGGCACAACTAGTTTGTAATAGTAGCTCAGTGAGAGGGCTCAGGATATCCTTGAGTCTTTACATCAGAGGTAGTTGATTAGAGTAAAATATGTGGCTTTTATCTCGTGCAAGATAGCATAAAGCAATAGAGAATTGAAAGCGAAGTGATAGCAGAAAGCTGAGTAACGGGCAGTATATGACTATTCAACTCCACCAAAATTAATCAAGGATGTCAGCAAATTCAATGTACAAAGTATATGAAGAGTCAATAAACAAGATTAATCCAGAATAATGTGTCAATATAGGAAAATAAATTTAGAATATAAATACTACAAAAGGTTGAGTAGATGATGAGGTCTCTGTAACCGAGTATCAAAATACACAATTACTACACTAAAAGGTATAATCCAGAATAAGGTTAAAAGCTGATAAATAAAAACTCAAATAACAATTACAGTAGTATGCACTATGTGGATAAGTCACAATCAAACTGAAATTAATTACATTAACTAAAACATGAGACGAGGTATTACGTATATCTAAACTACAATAAGTCCTCCAAAGCTGAGTGCTATGGACTGCTCCTGGATATCCTGGAGTGTTCAAGGTTCACTGGACACTAACATAGACAACTGAAAAATTTAATGCTGCTTGAAGTCCACTTAAACAGTTGTGATGATTGACGTCGAACCGCATTAGCTAAATTAATTAGAAATAATATAGCATGCTAAGCGGGAGACTCAGAAGCTTTTCGTCATTTGAAAGTGTACGCATTTAATACAATTTTAATAATCTATTCAACGAACAGTACTAAATAGATAAAGAACCTACTATGGAGATTAGTCAGAGATAGTTCACACAATCCAGAGAACAGATGCTAGAAATGCTAGGAAAACTATAAAGTTATTTATTTATTTTTCCAAAAAAATGAAGTTATTCATATTCAATATAATCAAAGCTAGATAGAGTATTAAGCAAAAGCGAGAGTAATGACCTAAATCGTAATCACTAGATTGATTTGCAGCAGTATATTCAGTCTGGAACAGCGGTTTGTCCGATTTCCAAACAGCTCGTAGTGGCGCAACTCAGCTGGTAACTGTCGACCGTGCTCTACTTTATCGACAGTAGCGCCACGCAGTCCTTGCAGCTGGTGCGCGGTTCTCTCTCCTGGTCGATGTCGACGGTAGGAAGTAAAAAACAGAACGTACTGCTTATCGAATATCGAGGCTGAGAGAGTATTTTAGACGAGACAGCGGTGGGTACGGTGTGTCGATGTCGACTATGATGTGGCGTACACGCGTCACGCGGTGCGCGTGTCAAGATGGCAACCACGGCCGAGTAGAGGCGCAGTGATGTTGTCTGTTGAATTGAGGCGCACCGTGTGGTGGTGTACGACGGTAACTGCCGCGGCCGAAACGAGCTACGAGCAGAGGCGCAGCGATCTCAGCTGATGGGTGAGGCATACTATGGTGCGCAGACGAGTGTCGCTGCCGATCCTGCCTGCGAGCAGAAGCGCAGCGATGTCGACTGTCGCGTCCGTGGTCTGCGGGCAGCGGCGCAGCGATGTCGGCTGCTGGGCGAGCCGCACTGCCGGTACGAAGACGAATGTCGCGGTCGATACGGCCAGCGAGCCCAGGTGCAGCGATCTCGACTGCTGAGTTGAGGCGCACTGTTGTGTACGACGGTGCTTGCCGCAGCCGATACGGCATACGAACAGCAGCGCAGTGACGTCAGCTTCGGGGACGAGGCGCTCGTGATGCTGGTCATGATGGTCTATGAGGACTGTGAGTCGAGACGCGCCGATATCGGTCGTTAATGTTCACAGCGCGCTGTATTCGCGCAAGATGGAATGGCTACCTACGACGCCGCCTTGGCCGACGTCGATGTCGGGGATGGGCCAGCAATACTACGGACGCATTCCGCTATCTTAACCAAAATTTGGATGACCATAGGTGTGGCAAAGAGGTGTCCTTGTCTTTCTCTCTCTCCTCTTTGGAATCATGCCTCCTAACATCAGCACATTTGTCACAAGAGCTTGCGGAGGAATTGCCAGAACTCCTGGAGGACGAGCTGGATAACCCTGAACTACTATCGGAGGAGCTGCAAAGAGAAACCAGACTGTTTACTCTGCTTATCATATGTATTTAGGGCAGCACACGCTATTTAAGTAAACCCTAGCTCACATAGCGATGCACATAATTACTCCTTCTCACTTTTCACACAGAAGATTCCATAAAATCGATAAAGTTTTTACAATCAAAAGCATCGTACTCCTTTTTATCTTTACACCCGTTGCGCGAGTAAACAACACCGCTACCAACGCGGCTTCGACTTATCTTTCCACCAAGAACTCGGCTCTCTCTATGCGTATCCTATTTACCTACATCTGCGCGGCATACCTATCAACCAGCCGAGCGAGCAATCGTCTCAATGATCATCCCCGCTCGCACTATGTAAACCATATAGTACAGCGTACCTGTTTCCGCTGCTCAAGGACGATGCGGATCGTTTCTTCCTCTCGCGTGCCCGTTTGCTCTCCTTATCTAACGTCTATACACTTCGTCTTGGCGATGATCCCAGCCCGCGCGGCGACTCTCTTCTGGCCTCGCGTAAGAGAGAGAGAGAGAACGAGAATCCGTAGTTGTGTTGTGCGTGTTGGAGTATGCCGTGTGTATAAATATATCGACCACAGCACTCACCGACTAGCCGAAAAGCCGTTGCGCCTCACCTCGACGTCGAGGCTCCCTGTTCATGAGAGCGTTTTATCGCGTCCGAACGCGTATGCCTGCGCATAAACGCGGACGAGAACATGCGCGGTAAGTATACGCGTTCGCACGCGATTATTAAACGCTCTTATTTGCCGGGAGCCCGACAGGCAGCTCATCACTCGTGTGCGTCGCGTACTCGCGTGTGGCGCGTGCCGCATGCCGCCTTCCAGTGGGAAACGGGCGCGCATACGGCTTCGGCGGCAGCATTGATGCTGCGGCCACTGGCGCCATATTTACTGGTCTCATATAGTCTAATACTCATGGTAACTTGTTAAGGTATCTTTAAGGTGCGATTTCATGCTAGCGACATGTCGCTCTATATAGCGCCAAAATCAAATATATTTCAATATTCAAGATTGAGAGATTTCAATTCTTGAGTTTCGGTATTCAAAACTGATCAATAAGTAAAATAGTAAAAGAAAAATTTCATTATTTTATTTATTTTATTTATCAAACTTATATTATATTATCGTTCAATTTAAACTGATTGAAACAAATTTTTAAATTGAAACTAACTTATCATATTTATACCTGAAATAAATAAGAAATAAATAAACAAGGTACACACGAAGTCAGCAGCTGAAAATTTTATAATCGCTTTACTTTGCAAGTCTACAGTTTGTAGTGGAATTTCATGCAATTTTTGGTGTAAAAACTCAACTTTAGCTCTTTTTTACTCAAATTCCTCAAACTTTTTGTATAGCACATTGATCGAGAAAAACTTTGCATTTTACAATTGTAGAATATGTCAACGTCTATATTATGATACTTTTTTAAAGTCTCTGATTGGCTGCTTATTAGTATACCTTTATCTAAAGAAAATAGAATACGGCAGAATATTTTTTGTTTCACAAATTTTTTTGTGATCCTTTATTGAAAACTATTTAAAACCAGCCATGGATGAAGATGGCAAACTCCCTTGAAAAGATATATGAAAGTTGAAGTCTCGAACGTTCGTGGTGGAGGTATTAGTTTAGTTTGAAATCAATGATCAAGACGAACAAAGTTTCGTTGCAATTATTTATTGCCTTCAATAAATAATTGCAACGAAACTTTGTTCGTCTTGATCATTGATTTCAAACTAAACTAATCCCTTGAAAAGAGTTACATTTTTTAACATATCAATATAAAAAACCAATAAATTCTATTTCTGGCAACCTATGATGAATTTGAAAACATGAAAAATACATTAAACATTTATTTATATAACAGGCTAGCTTGTAATAATATATTTTAATAATTACAAAAGTTTTTCTATATGAAAAATTGTCATTTTTGTTAGAATTAATATTAATTTATTAATATTATTATATAATATTTATTAATTAATATTATTATATAATATTTATTAATTAATATTATTTATTAATATTAATTTTTGTTGGAATTAATATTAATGGCAATCACATTGCCCTTGTTTATAATCACCCCCGCAGAATCTGAAATAAATACTTAATTAAACCTGGAAGAAAACATATTGTTAGCAAATGAAAACATATATTGTTTCATATTGAATAAAAAAAATGTCTATTGTTGTTTTTCTTTTCTGGTAAAAGAGAGCATGTTGATAGAAAATTTTTTTATTTTCTCAAAATTTTTTTTCCCAGTACGGTTCTTCAGCATCGATTGGAAGTTACAAGACCATCAGACTTATAAGAAAATAGCACCAAAAGTAGAAACTGCCACTTCGACAAACTCAACAATGGCTTCACAGTGGGTAATTTTGAGTGAAGGGCTTCGTAATACGCACATCTTGACAGCTTCATCTTCTTTCAGATTGTTCATGGTACCTGATCTAGTCTTTATTTATTTAAATACACTGTGACCACTTTGTGGTCTCTTCATTGAATAATTATTATTTCATTTTTTTGTTCCAGAATTTCCATTTTCCTTCCATAAAAAGAGCAGCAACTATAAGAGCCCACCTGTCTGATTTAACAGCTATATTCATCATTTATTGATATGGTTCATATTTACTTTGAGGATATGTGTTTTCCAGCCTAATTTAAACAAGTATAAAAATAATAGAAATTCGTTTCTATAATACATTTCAGGCATCACATGTATCTTTGAGCTGATTTTATCTTTTTGGTAGTTTCATAAAAAAAAATTAAATTATACAATTTTTCAAATTTACTTAAGACACTTAAGCAATCTGCTTGTGCATTTTCTAGAACTGACAAACTGAAAATTAACTTATTTTAATTTTTTTATTAAATTATATGTACTTTCAGAAAGATAAAGTCAACCAAAAGTACATGAAATGTCTGAGATGCATTACTGAAACGGATTTCTATCATTCTTATTTTCTTTTGGATTAAGTGCGGACACATCACCTGAAAGTAAATATCGATAACATTGAATGGCCAATATATCTGCTAAATCTGATAGGTGGCTTTTATATTGTACAAGCAGGATGAATTATCATCAAGTTTAAAGTTTTGTGTGCATGTGTCAGAAAGATTTATAGATTATGGCTCAAACATGTCTCCTTAAATTAAATATTCGATGTGTTGCATCTTATCAACATAGCTGTTACAGCAGGCGAATAGATCTATAGATCTTTTGGACACATTCATACTTTACTACACTAAATGGGCCAAAACTTTAAACTTAAAAAAATAATGCATTTTACTCGTACAATATAAAAAGCCACCTGTCACATTTCATACTTTCAGTTGATGTGTCCGTACTTAATCCAAAAGAATATAAGAATGATGAATATCCGCTTCAGTAATGTATCTCAGACATCTCATGTATTTTTGAGTTTACTTTACTTTTCAATATAATTTAATAAAAAAAAAAAATGGAAATATGTAACTTTTCAGTTTGACAGTTCTAAAAAATACACAAGCAGTATCTTAGCTAAATCTGAAAAAATTGCATAATTTAATTTTTTTCTTTTATTAAATTGTACCTACTTACAGAAAGATAAAATCAGCTTAGAAATATATGCGATGCCTGAAATACCTATTAGAAGCAGATTTCTGTCATTCTTACATTCTGTTGGATTAAGTACGAAAATACATCACCTCAAAGTAACATCAACAACACTTAATATGATGAGTACACCTGCTAAATCTGACAGGTGTCTTTTATATTACAGGAGTAGGATTAACTTGTCTTTTCAAGTTGTAAATTTCAGCCTATTTAATTAAATATGTTTTCTCATGTGAAATCTGAAGTTACGTGTAGTGTGAGTCTGTCCGAAAGATCTATAGACGTATATAGGCCTGCTTGTAATATGGTATTTAATTTTTTCTTTAAGCGAGTATGATTGAATAATAAATGTGGGTACCTGTCAGAATTATGAAAATTTGATTATAACCTCTAAAAGTCAATTAATGTTCATTAATTATTTATTAACTACTACACTCAAACTGAATTTCACAGGTTAAAATAACTTTTTCATAATTTTTACATGTTCTCAAATTGGTTGCTCAACCATGCAATCTTAAATTAAATATTGGATGCCGTGCATTTTGTGAACATAGCTATTATAGCAGGGCTAACTATAGATCTATAGATCTTTTAGACACTACACTACACTATAATGAGTCAAAAAGAAAAATTTGGAAAGAAAATTCATCCGACTCCTACAATATAAAAGACACCTATCAGATTTATCAGGTATATTGACCATTCAATATTCAATGTTATTGATATTTACTTTAACATGATGTATCCGTACTTAATCCAAAAGACTATAAGAATAATAAAAATCAGCTTCAGTAATGCATCTCAGACATCTTATGTATTTCTGAGAAAAAATACAGAAGCGCGCCACAACTAAATCTGAAAAATTACATAACGTATTTATTTCTTTTGCCATTAAATTATACCTACTTACAGAAAGATAAAATCAGCTTAAAAGTACGTGTAATGTCTGAAATGCATTATAGAAGCAGATTTCTATCATTCTTATATACTCTTTTAGATTAAATATTCAAACATGTATCCTCGAAGTAAACATCAACCATATCAATGAATGACGAACATAGTTTGCTGCTTTTTCATGGAAGGGAAATGAAAACCCTAAAACAAAAAAATGAAGCTATAGCATTTATCGAAAGCAATAGATTACTGAAAGAATAATTATTCAAAAGAGAGACCACAATGTGGTCATAGTATATTAAAATAATTACAGGCTACATTAGGTTCCATGGATAATCTGGAAGATGAAGCTGTCAAGATGCGCGTATCAGGAAGCCCTTCAGTCAAGGTTGCCCACTGTAATGCCATTGTTGAGTTTCTCACAGTTGCAGTTCCCAATTTAGTGCTATTTTCTTAAAAGTCTTCTGCCTTATGATGGCCATATTGATAGTCTTACAACTTCCAATCGATGCTAAAGATCCGTGCTGGGAAAAAAATTTGGTTTAGTAAACAATGGTTCTTATTTTAGATTTGAATATCCTGACACGTATAGAAAAGAAAAGGAAAAATTATAAAATTTTCTATTAACATGGTCTCTTTTGTCGGAAGAAGAAAACAAAAATAGAAATTATTTGGATTCCTAATATGAAAAATAATTAAAATAAATAAAAAAAAACTCAAGATATGGATTATCAACAATATATTATACAAAATTTAAATGAATCACTTTAGCCAACATGGTTTACAGTGTAACTAACGACTTTTTTGATAGTCCACAGCAGCTCAGGTTTAGTGGAAAAAAATGCAAAAGATTAAAGTCACTCAGCGAGATTGCAGCCGATCAAATTATAATTACTCGACGATGCCTAGCGTGCGCTCACATATCTTACACATACACAGGCAGCCGGGGGATCTCACGCGTCGTCGATGTGCTGGCTGCTGCTTCGTTACGTCGCTTGTAACTTTTCCCGTGCAGCTCCAGATGACGATGTCGTTCCTTGGGAGCGAAGCAAATGCGGCCTCCTCGTTACTATCGGCTCGTGCAGACGCGGCAATCAGCAATCGGCATCGTCGAGTCAACGACGCGAGTGTCGGCGACAGACGACAGTCGACACGACGACACAGCTGCGCTGTAGCCTGCCGCGCATGCGCTTGTAGCGCCATCTAACCATTCAAAATTTCGAAAACGCGCACACGGGCAAGGCCAAGGCTAACGTCACCGCCGTCGCCGACATTACTTGACTGGCGATACACATTACCCATATAGTAGAAATCTATCATTTTTGTTTGCGAATTACGTAAAATAATGAGAATACTCCTCTAAGTTTCGGTATATTATACCTCTATGCAAAGTTTCAAAGTTTTGCATAAACTTTGAACAAAATTTCGAAATGGTGAAGAGCACAATCTCGTATTTCGTTCAAGGTTTTTGCAAAAACTAGCGCATTTTATGACTGGAACATTGGGCACAATGAAAGAATATAAAAAACTCTAGAAGAGTGTTCTCATTATTTTGCATAATTCGATCTACTTTTTTTGTTATTTAATGAAAACAAACCGCACATGACAATCGCTGCTGGGTCGGTAAAAGTTGCGTATGGCATCCCTTTAAGAGGTCAGAAAAGTCGAACAAAAAATCTTCTGCCATACCCAATTTTTTTAAATGAAGACTCATAATGTAAATGTTACCACATACGTTAAGTAAAGTTTAAACTTCTTTCCAATCCATGTGCTACAAAATAAAGAGTTTAGGGATTTAATTAAAAAATATGACAAAAGTTGAGTTTTCAGCAAAAATTGCCAAAAATAAAAATTTTTCATGTAAAAAAAACTTTTGTAATTCTTAAAATACACAGAGAAAAATTTATTAGTAACTTTACTTTTTTTATAAAAAAAAATTATTATTGTTATATTAATGCTGGGACATACTCAATATTGTGGAATTTTTACGATTTTCATAATAAATTTTACTATTTGAAATAGTATTTTTTATTATTTTTATTATTTTAGAATGATAAACATTTATTTGTTACTTAACTGAAAAGAATTGACTTTTTATATTTTCATTTACATAATATTAGAGAAATAATACTTAATATTATAATATCACTTTATCTACAAAATGTCAGAATATTTTATCGTTTAAATACTCTCTAAATGTAAAATAGTGAAAAATCACCACTTCAATAGTTAAAACTTGTGCATTTACGAAATAGTGAATATGCACTCCAAAATAGTCAAATCTACCAATTTAGTAGTATATATTAACTTTTTTAAAATAGTTATTTCGTTATTTTTTACTAAGTGATTTTTCGCTATATTACATTTATTTTCAACTGATAAGAATTTTTCTATCCGTCTTACAGTCTTACAAATTAAATTAAAATAATTAATATTTATGGCAGTCAGATTGCCCTTGTTTATAATCACCCCCGCAGAATCTGAAATAAAAACTTAATTAAAACCTGGAAAAAACTTTGTTAGCAAAGGACAATCTGACTGCCCACCACCACCACATTGTCCAACGTTTCGAGCCCGCTCCGGCTCCTCCTCAGGGACTGAAATGAAACCCGCGATACACCTCCTTATATACCCCCATACCCCCTTCTTTTTTCTTACCCCCACCACCATCCACATTCCCCTCTCCAACTTTCCATTCTTACTTAAATTAATAAAGAATGATAAATGTTATCTAATTTACTTGACTCTATCATTAAATTTACATTATTCCGATTTCTTAGAATGTGAATACTTTCAAGGCTTTCCCTCTTATATTTATTCTTAATCCCTTGTTCCAAAATATCCACACTCCCAAAATCGAAAGAATGCAAACTATTTAAACAATGTTCTTTCAAACCCGATGTACAACTTAAGCTGCGTAAACTATATGATGTTCATATATTCTCTTTTTCAAATATCTATCCGTTTGACCAATATAACAACCATTACAATCCCTACAATTAATTTTATAAACTACTCCCGATTTTAAACATTTATCATCCTTGTCTTTACAATTACTAAATAACCTTTCTAAATTATTATATTTTCTAAAGAGAACTTGAATATTATGTTTACTAAAAACCCTTCTAATCCTTTCCGACAAACCTCTAACATATGGTAAACTAAAATACGCGTTCTTTCCATTTCTATTCCTTGTTTGCCACACTCTCTCATCAATCATTTTGTCAATAAATTTTACCGGATTTAACTTGTAAGACTTTAAGACCGATAGAAAAATTCTTATCAATTGATAGTAAATTGCAGTCGACATAAATAATATTTTTAACATTTATTTTTCTTGGAAACAAACGCGCATCATGTTCTTGCCATTAATCATTAATTTGCAGAAAGGATTTAACAACAGTTAAATAAAACAATCTATTGTTATGAAACATAGTACATTCATTAGAAAACACTGTTACTAATCAGCTTAATTCTTATATGCTTAAAAGTCTCGCGTCGGTCATTTCATCGTCGACTAATGACAGGCTTCTTTTGAACAAACTTAACCTATCGTTAATGTTCATCATTCTTTTAAGAGACGATTAAGAGTGATCTCTACCTAAACCCCAACTCCGGAATAGATCACAGCGCCCCCATGACTTCATTTACGTATTTTCATTAATTTAAGTGTACTTACAAATTTTAAATTAATCATAACTCAGTTTTCCCACGTGTAAAAGTTAATAAGGATTACTTTTAAATAAGTTTCATGAATTTAAATGAATAAATGAACTTGTATTTTGTAGAGAAAATTCAAACGTTCAGTGGACATTTCTGAAAATGACTCCAAATTTTTCTCTACAAAATACAGATTTATTAATGGAATTTAATTTGGGAAAACTCTTGTAATCGTGTCTTTAATACTAATTACACGTGGGAAAACTTTATTTTTACGTTAATATTGTCCCAAATTTTTTTAATTAACAAAAAACACTTTTGACAGTAGGTGGCGTTCCAATCGGGGTAGAGAGCACTCTTAAGAGAGGATAGCGTCAGCTAGCACGCTACGCGCGCCCCCATTATTTGCCTTTTTCAATTTCTTTCGAGGTTAGAAATTGAGTTCGAATTAGATTACCTCAAATGCTAAAATGCAATTTCTCTCATTTTCTCTCATCTAAGGTTGCCTGCATACTGCAGCAATCATTTCGCTTGCGCTGCGCATTATTGCCTACTACAGTCAGAGGTGTGCCTGAATCGGCTGCAAAACTAACACGAGTTAATTATATAATAAAATTTTATTTTTAGCTAAAACTTTTCTTTTTAACCATTATAAATAGCCTATTTAAGGAAAAAAGAACAATTGAATCGAATTTTTGAATTATGATTTACATCTCCGATTCACTTTAATGAAAACTTCGAATCGTGATTCAAATATGCGAGTCAATTGAATTAAAATTTTGAAACCAATTCAAATTAGTGATTAAATAGCCAAAGATAATGAATCGCGATTGAAGATCTCGATTCAATTGAATCGCCAAGTTTAATCACGACTGAAATTTTCGATTCAATCAAATAGCACATTTAAATCACGATTCAAATTTTCGATTCAATAGGATCATACACTGTACCATCTGGAAGAGAAAAGCTTTTTTGCTGCATGATGTCAATATATTTTTGATAAAAAGGATGCCGTCAAACCTGCAAATGATACATCCTACGTGTTTGCATTTAGCAGCGCCTGAGCCGGGACGTTCGTAACACAAGTGACAGCCACAACGCGTGCATATGGAACTCCCTTATTAATTTTACACGTGAGACATGAATTTTAATCGCGATTAAATCTGTGTTATTCAAATCTGAATTATACATTTACACGATTTTTTCACGAGGTGCATTTTCGCGAGCTTTTGAATCGCAAATTAAACTTTAATGATTCAATATTTAAATTGCAATCAAATTTTAACGATTGAGAATCGGAATCACGATTAAATTTGTATGATTTAATTGAATCAAAATTTTGAACTATAATTCAACTGGGACGATTAACAAACTTACTTAAATCAGATTCACCTCTGAGTATATGTAGCTGTATTCACCTGAGTATATGTAGCTGTACTAATGCATGGCTCTAATAAAAAAAAAATTGAAAATCAGTATAGACATTGCAGTCTCTAGAAGTGAGGTTATCATTTGTGACCTTGAACTTAAAAATGAAGTGCGAAACAACTTTCCGTTGCGGACATTAGAAAAAATGAGTACCATTCTCATTCTGCTTTAGCATCAACGCCCTCGATGCCCGGCAGTACTTTATTTCGAGGATCGTAGTTTCAATAAGTCATTATGACAACACATCATAATAATAGGTTAAAATCGTTGAAAATGTTAAGGCGCTAAAGTTCAGATCACTTCAAATAATAAAATGTTGGGAAAAAAATCACAAAAGAAATATTCCAAAAGAAAAAATTAAAAAAAAAATATATCAAGAGTAAAAAAAATTAGAAAACAAATATTCCGAATGTGAAAAATGTTAAAAAAGAAATATTTCAAAAGTAAAAAATTTAGAAAACAAATATTCCGAATGAAACAAATTTTAAAAATAAATATCACAAAAGTAAAAAATTAAGAAAATTAAAATTCCGAAATTGTTTTCTGATTTTTTTATCTTCGTAATTTTTTAATTTCGGAAATATCGTTTTATATTATATTTTATTCTTAATTTTGATCTTTCGGAATTTATCATTTTCTTGCTTGTTAGCTTTCAGATTTATATCAATTCAAAATTTTTAATTTATGAAAATCAATTTTTCGTTTCTTACTTCTTTATGATATTTATAATTCGGTTGAAGAAAATTAAATATATTTCTTTTCCACTAAAATGGCTTTCTAATAATTTTACTTTTGCAATTATAATTTTCGAAATTTTTTATTTACAGATAATCAACGTTCAAAATTTTTTTTTTCCGAAATCCCCCCCCCCCCCCACACACACACAAATCATGTTGGGTTTAGTCGACAATGTAGGTGGAGCCAACTATTGTACATGGAACAGTAGATGGAACTTTTAGTTCCAAAAAATAGTCACAGAGGGCATGCATAATATAAAAGAAGTTGTAATTTAGCTTTTTGTATAAGATTCTTTTCTTGTAAACTTGATGTTTTTTAAAATCCATTTTCAAACTGGAAATTTGTTTACAAACAACATTATACATTTCAAACTGTATAGAAACATTCTATCATGTACTGCAATTGAATACTAATAGTAATTCTTTGATACATAATAGTACTAAATAAGGCAACAATACATGCACTAGTATTATTAGATACAACTGTTTTACAACATGCATTATGAACTTTCTTATTTATAATATATCATGCATTCTGAATTTTCTTATTTCTAATATCATGCATTCTGAATTTTCTTATTTCTTATAAATCGTGCACTATAAATTTTCTTATTTCCTATAAATCATGCACTATTAATTTTGTTATTTCCTATAAATCGAACATTATTAATCTTTAATATCATGATTTGCTAATAGTGGTAAGCAATCGATCATGTTATAAAAGCGGAGACCATTGAATCGAAATTAGATTTATTAGGAGATTACTAACATATTCAGAGACAGAAATCTTGCAGAAAAATCTACTTAGTCTCTTTTGAATAATGAGTATATACAAAATAATTGTTTTTTTATAAAATTAATATTTTTTAAAATTCCCAAAACTCTGGAAATTTGGTTACGAACGAAACCTTACATTTCAAACTGTATAGAAACATTCTATAATGTAATGCAATACAGATACTGATAGTAATGCTGCAGTATACACAAACTGCAACTTTTTAAAACATGCAAAATCATAAAAACATGATTTCCATTGCAGATTCATGAAGGAATCCATATTACTATGGTGATAAATAATATCATGCAAAATTATAATAATGGCATTTGATTGCAAGTCGATAAATACAAAAATACTTATATAAATAATGCGATATAATACATAAATAATATTATATTGCAGATCAGTAAAGAATTTATCAATTTCTGCAGATTAAATAATGTCATGCAAAATTATGAATACAATCTACGGTAGCAAATTGATAAAGTAATTATCAATATTAAATAAAATCATGCAAATACAGTATTAAATAAAATTATGCCAATACAGTATTAAATAAAGTCAAGCAAATTTACAACTACAGCATTCGATTGCAAATTGATGAAGTTACCAATTACTATAGATTGGTATCAAATCAATCAAAGGTTTATACCCTGGTGAAAACTAGAAATTACTAAAACGAACTAAGCGATGGGTTGAATCTACCTATCCGCATCACCTTTAAACACACACCCTACACCTTTTAAGTTTTCCCCTGCTTTCTTTACCTACCCCCTCACATTCTAAAGCACTGATACTCGAAGATCATTGAGGAAGCTGTAGAAGTAGCCCAGTGGGGTTGTATGGTCCAGGCTGGCTTTACCTCATGGACACCAGCCTGCTCACTACGATGATTAATCTGCTAGCAGCCCTCTGTTAAGCGATCAGCTACATCAACTAGGAGAAAAGACGGACAAAGATCTTCAAGTCACATCATTGTCTGGGACAGCCACATCAGGGAAGTAGACATAGCCCAAACCGCAGAGCAGCTGATCATCTGGGAGCCACGCAGAGAGAGTAGAGAATCTAAAAACCACATATAGCTAATAAATAATCGACACTAACAACATTGCCAACTGGAGAGCACAGCTGACAGCTGTGGTGGTTGTTCGCTCCTCTCGCTGCCCCAGCAAACAGCAAGAAAACATCAGTACGATCAGCATACCTATCAGAGGTTAGGAACGTCAGAGGTGCTTACCAGGTCTGCTCTCGTCGTTGACTCCGCTGCCGTGCTGTCCCCACCGAATCGCCACTAGCCAACGGACACGAGGAGGAGAAATACACATGCCGGAATACCGTATTTACTTCAATCGAAGCTGTCATCGCCGAGAAGGGAATACAACGCAGTCAACACCGAGAATCGGACGACACATGTGTTTATGTATACGGCATGCACGAACGGAAACTCCGATAGTTGATACTACGGCGTTAGTACTCCACACGGCCGCGCAGATACGCGGCGCTAACGTCCAGGTGCGGCAGAAAGAAAGCAGCGCGAGCTCTGAAAGAACACTTCAAATTAGCAACGTAATAAGCAGCGGTTTTGGAGAAAATTGTTCGACTAAAGATTATTTATTGGCACTCGAAACAAACATATGCAATGCTTTCGAAACCAACCAATTTCTTCTAGCAATTTGGATAGATATGGAAAGAGTATACGGTCTTTTGTGGCGCAACTAGTAATAAATCATAAAGTGACAGACAATATTATGTTCCTGTTCAGTAGGAATTTCACAAACCCAACTACTGAGTACGTGTTAACAATATTCTTTTAAAAAAACAAATATAGAAAATAAAGTGTCTCAAAGAAAAATCCAAAGTGAAACTTATAAGGTAAATTGCGAACTATAAAATACATTATAATCGATTGCCCTACGTACCTCAACGAAAGAAAAAACCGCTGCCAATACATTCGCACTTAGCTTCCTCAAAATAATGTATTTATTCATTTTTTTTAAATTTTTTATAACAATAATTAATTGTATCTTACCCAATTTTCTTTATGAATATTCGTAATAAATTAATATATATTTTTCGAAAATTCATTCTTGTTACTCTTTTTCTCGTGCGACAACCCGATATTTTTATAAATCAATTTTTTCAAAATATTACCACATATTCAATTATTTTATTTTAAACCAATCAAATATCTTTCGTCGTAATAGTTCGATTTTATTGGGCAACGAATTCAATTTGAAGATATAAAAAATATATCTCTCCCAAATTTTAGGACAATTGGTTGATTTTCTTAATATTGTTATCGCGTGACAACAAAACTCCTACTTTTTTATAAAACATTGTTTTTTTTTAAAACAAATAAAGATAATATTTTGAAATTTCAACCAAATATATTCTTCAATGAGTATAATAAGTGATGAAAACTTGAAGTCGATAAGTCACTTATAATTTGAAAAATTTATTAAATAATTTTGAGCATATTTTCGTTAATAATAAATGACAGAGTGAAGATAATTTAAATATTAAAAAAAATATACATAATTTAAATACCTTTCAATAAAAATTTATGATGTTAAGTAATAATATCTGTAACATATTAAACAAGTGGCCGACAATGGTTACGTTTACCCTATTATTATATTATCATCAACAAAATGCTCATTAACTAAATTTTTGCGTCCTCCTAGAGGAAGCTTTGTGATAGTAAAAAAAAAGTTTATGAGATAATGTGTTAGAAATGTTATTTAGCAAATTTGGAATCGAAATACACTATTTTTAGAAAATGTCCGTATGGATGTGTGTGTGTGTGTGTGTGTGTGTGTGTGTATGAATGTCCGTATACGCTAATATCTCATGATCTACTTGACCGATTATAATGGGAGAGTGATCATTTTTTCAGATTTTGCTTCCACAATTGGGGTCAATATTCTATTTTTGTAAAATTTAATTTTTTTTTTATAGCAATTTTTTAATTTTCAAAATTTTTTTTTCGATTTTTTTAATATTTAGATCAAATATTTTTTATATATCATGAATTCTCTGTATGTAGGATAAAATTATCTACAATTTAAAAAAAACAAGTCTGTAGGTATATTTCGTAATAGGTAATTGATGAAAACGTAATTTTTTTTAAATAGGTTATATTTCGAAATTAAAGAAAAATATTAACATGAATATTTTTTTGGTTATAAAGGATATTAAGTACTATAACTTACTAAATTTCTAGGTTTTGTTATTCATTATTTTTTGAGAAAAAAAATAATTTATAAAATAAAGTGATTTTTTTTGTCGTTCAATAACTATAGTAATATGAGCTTAATCACTTTGAAATTCTTTGTAGGAGTAGATTTTGTATACCAAATGAGTGAGTTCTTTGGGCAAAAGGATTGATCCATAAATTTCGAAGATATTTGGGATTCAAATTTTTTTCAATTTCTTTTTAAATCGTAATTTCTCGAGAACGGCTCTATGTATCTTAATGGGGTGGGCCGTATTCGAAAGAGAATTAAATTACCTATATTTCCTAAAAAAAATTAATTCTCTAACTATCACGGTTCTGTTTTTATTAACAAAAATGTAAAAATTGAAAAATGAAAAAAAATGAGTTTTATATGTTTAACTATTACAAGAGTAAAATCGTCTTATTCGCTTCAAAATTCATTGTAGAGGTATATTATTGATAGTTCTAGGATGAGTTCTTTTGACAAAGTGATAGGTTCATAAATTTCAGAGATATTTGAGGTAAAAACAATCACAGAACAACTTTAGAATATTTTTTTTATTTCGAACCAATGTATAACGAGAAGTCGTTGACAGTGGACTTGAAGAAGAAAATTTTGATGAAGAATATAACTTCAAGAAGATTGTTTTCCATTCATATAAGAATTAAAATCACAAACAAATAAGTTACAAATGGAACCTCAATGAATAGCCATGAAAAAATTACAAGTTAATATTTTCCATAAAATTTTTCCAATTTTTTTCGTGAAAAATTTGTTTTTCGAATTTTAATTTAATAAAAGGAATCAAAAAATTATTTTGAGGAAGCTACGTGCCAATGAATTGGCAGCGGGTTTTTCTTCAAATAAAGTGTATAATATTTTATTGACTTGTCTCTAAATCACGTTTCCGAATCATCTGATGATTTTCACAAAAAAAGTAGCAGAATTATTGCTTCCTCATAGAGGAAGCTTTGTGATTGTAAAAAAACAAGTTTATGAGATAATGTGTTAGAAATGTTGTTTAGCAAATTTGATATCGAAATACACTATTTTTAGAAAATGTCCGTATGGAAGTGTGTGTGTGTGTGTGTGTCTGTGTGTGTGTGTGTGTGTGTGTATGTCCGTATACGCTGATATCTCATGATCTACTCGACCAATTATAATGGGAGAGTGATCATTTTTTCAGATTTTGCTTCCACAATTGGGGTCAATATTCTATTTTTGTAAAATTTAATTTTTTTTTATAGCAATTTTTTAATTTTCAAAATTTTTTTTTCGATTTTTTTAATATTTAGATCAAATATTTTTTATATATCATGAATTCTCTGTATGTAGGAAAAATTATCTACAATTTAAAAAAAAAAAGTCTGTAGGTATATTTCGTAACAGGTTATTGATGAAAACGTAATTTTTTTTAAATAGGTTAATTTCGAAATTAAAAAAAGATATTAACATGAATATTTTTTTGGTTATAAAGCATATTAAGTACTATAACGTACTAAGTTTTTAGGTTTTTTTATTCATTATTTTTTGAGAAAAAAAATAATTTATAAAATAAAATGATTTTTGTTGTCGTTCAATAACTATAGTAAAATCAGCTTAATCACTTTGAAATTCATTGTAGGGGTAGATTTTGTATATCAATCGAGTGAGTTCTTTGGGCAAAAGGATTGATCCATAAATTTCGAAGATATTTGGGATTCAAATTTTTTTCAATTTTTTTTTAAATCGTAATTTCTCGAGAACGGCTATATGTATCTAAATGGAGTGGGCGGTATTCGAAAGAGAATTAAATTACCTATATTTTCTAAAAAAAAATTAATTCTCTAGCTATCATGGTTCTGTTTTTATTAACAAAAACGTAAAAATTGAAACATGAAAAAAAATGAGTTTTATATGTTTAACTATTACAAGAGTAAAATTGTCTTATTCGCTTCAAAATTCATTGTAGAGGTATATTATTGATAGTTCTAGGTTGAGTTCTTTTGGCAAAGTGATAGGTTCATAAATTTCAGAGATATTTGAGGTAAAAACAATCAAAGAACAACATTAGAATATTTGTTTTATTTCGAACCAATGTACAACGAGAAGCCCTTGACAGTGGACTTGAAGAAGAAAATTTTGATGAAGAATAGAACTTCAAGAAGATTGTTTTCCATTCATATAAGAATTAAAATCACAAACAAATAAGTTACAAATGGAACCTCAATGAATAGCCATGAAAAAATTACAAGTTAATATTTTCCATAAAATTTTTCCAATTTTTTTCGTGAAAAATTTGTTTCTCGAATTTTAATTTAATAAAAGGAATCAAAAAATTATTTTGAGGAAGCTACGTGCCAATGAATTGGCAGCGGGTTTTTCTTCAAATAAAGTGTATAATATTTTATTGGCTTGTCTCTAAATCACGTTTCCGAATCATCTGATGATTTTCACAAAAAAAGTAGCAGAATTATTGCTTCCTCATAGAGGAAGCTTTGTGATTGTAAAAAAACAAGTTTATGAGATAATGTGTTAGAAATGTTGTTTAGCAAATTTGGAATCGAAATACACTATTTTTAGAAAATGTCCGTATGGAAGTGTGTGTGTGTGTGTGTCTGTGTGTGTGTGTGTCTGTGTGTGTGTGTGTGTGTATGTCCGTATACGCTGATATCTCATGATCTACTCGACCAATTATAATGGGAGAGTGATCATTTTTTCAGATTTTGCTTCCACAATTGGGGTCAATATTCTATTTTTGTAAAATTTAATTTTTTTTATAGCAATTTTTTAATTTTCAAAATTTTTTTTTTCGATTTTTTTAATATTTAGATCAAATATTTTTTATATATCATGAATTCTCTGTATGTAGGATAAAATTATCTACAATTTAAAAAAAAAAAGTCTGTAGGTATATTTCGTAATAGGTAATTGATGAAAACGTAATTTTTTTTAAATAGGTTATATTTCGAAATTAAAGAAAAATATTAACATGAATATTTTTTTGGTTATAAAGTATATTAAGTTCTATAACTTACTAAATTTTTAGGTTTTGTTATTCATTATTTTTTGAGAAAAAAAATAATTTATAAAATAAAGTGATTTTTTTTGTCGTTCAATAACTATAGTAAAATGAGCTTAATCACTTTGAAATTCTTTGTAGGAGTAGATTTTCTATACCAAACGAGTGAGTTCTTTGGGCAAAAGGATTGATCCATAAATTTCGAAGATATTTGGGATTCAAATTTTTTTCAATTTTTTTTTAAATCGTAATTTCTCGAGAACGGCTATATGTATCTAAATGGAGTGGGCGGTATTCGAAAGAGAATTAAATTACCTATATTTTCTAAAAAAAAATTAATTCTCTAGCTATCATGGTTCTGTTTTTATTAACAAAAACGTAAAAATTGAAACATGAAAAAAAATGAGTTTTATATGTTTAACTATTACAAGAGTAAAATTGTCTTATTCGCTTCAAAATTCATTGTAGAGGTATATTATTGATAGTTCTAGGTTGAGTTCTTTTGGCAAAGTGATAGGTTCATAAATTTCAGAGATATTTGAGGTAAAAACAATCAAAGAACAACATTAGAATATTTGTTTTATTTCGAACCAATGTACAACGAGAAGCCCTTGACAGTGGACTTGAAGAAGAAAATTTTGATGAAGAATAGAACTTCAAGAAGATTGTTTTCCATTCATATAAGAATTAAAATCACAAACAAATAAGTTACAAATGGAACCTCAATGAATAGCCATGAAAAAATTACAAGTTAATATTTTCCATAAAATTTTTCCAATTTTTTTCGTGAAAAATTTGTTTCTCGAATTTTAATTTAATAAAAGGAATCAAAAAATTATTTTGAGGAAGCTACGTGCCAATGAATTGGCAGCGGGTTTTTCTTCAAATAAAGTGTATAATATTTTATTGGCTTGTCTCTAAATCACGTTTCCGAATCATCTGATGATTTTCACAAAAAAAGTAGCAGAATTATTGCTTCCTCATAGAGGAAGCTTTGTGATTGTAAAAAAACAAGTTTATGAGATAATGTGTTAGAAATGTTGTTTAGCAAATTTGGAATCGAAATACACTATTTTTAGAAAATGTCCGTATGGAAGTGTGTGTGTGTGTGTGTGTGTCTGTGTGTGTGTGTCTGTGTGTGTGTGTGTGTGTGTATGTCCGTATACGCTGATATCTCATGATCTACTCGACCAATTATAATGGGAGAGTGATCATTTTTTCAGATTTTGCTTCCACAATTGGGGTCAATATTCTATTTTTGTAAAATTTAATTTTTTTTATAGCAATTTTTTAATTTTCAAAATTTTTTTTTTCGATTTTTTTAATATTTAGATCAAATATTTTTTATATATCATGAATTCTCTGTATGTAGGATAAAATTATCTACAATTTAAAAAAAAAAAGTCTGTAGGTATATTTCGTAATAGGTTATTGATGAAAACGTAATTTTTTTTAAATAGGTTAATTTCGAAATTAAAAAAAGATATTAACATGAATATTTTTTTGGTTATAAAGCATATTAAGTACTATAACGTACTAAGTTTTTAGGTTTTTTTATTCATTATTTTTTGAGAAAAAAAATAATTTATAAAATAAAGTGATTTTTTTTGTCGTTCAATAACTATAGTAAAATGAGCTTAATCACTTTGAAATTCTTTGTAGGAGTAGATTTTGTATACCAAACGAGTGAGTTCTTTGGGCAAAAGGATTGATCCATAAATTTCGAAGATATTTGGGATTCAAATTTTTTTCAATTTTTTTTTAAATCGTAATTTCTCGAGAACGGCTATATGTATCTAAATGGAGTGGGCGGTATTCGAAAGAGAATTAAATTACCTATATTTTCTAAAAAAAAATTAATTCTCTAGCTATCATGGTTCTGTTTTTATTAACAAAAACGTAAAAATTGAAACATGAAAAAAAATGAGTTTTATATGTTTAACTATTACAAGAGTAAAATTGTCTTATTCGCTTCAAAATTCATTGTAGAGGTATATTATTGATAGTTCTAGGTTGAGTTCTTTTGGCATAGTGATAGGTTCATAAATTTCAGAAATATTTGTTGTAAAAACAATCAAAGAACAACATTAGAATATTTTTTTTATTTCGAACCAATGTACAACGAGAAGCCGTTGACAGTGGACTTGAAGAAGAAAAATTTGATGAAGAATAGAACTTCAAGAAGATTGTTTTCCATTCATATAAGAATTAAAATCACAAACAAATAAGTTACAAATGAAAGCTCAATGAATAGCCATGAAAAAATTACAAGTTAATATTTTCCATAAAATTTTTCCAATTTTTTTCGTGAAAAATTTGTTTCTCGAATTTTAATTTAATAAAAGGAATCAAAAAATTATTTTGAGGAAGCTACGTGCCAATGAATTGGCAGCGGGTTTTTCTTCAAATAAAGTGTATAATATTTTATTGGCTTGTCTCTAAATCACGTTTCCGAATCATCTGATGATTTTCACAAAAAAAGTAGCAGAATTATTGCTTCCTCATAGAGGAAGCTTTGTGCTAGTAAAAAAACAAGTTTATGAGATTATGTGTTAGCAATGTTGTTTAGCAAATTTGGAATCGAAATACACTATTTTTAGAAAATGTCCGTATGGAAGTGTGTGTGTGTGTGTGTGTGTGTGTGTGTGTGTGTGTGTGTGTGTGTGTCTGTGTGTGTGTATGTATTTCCGTATACGCTGATATCTCATGATCTATTCGACCGATTTTAATGGGAGAGTGATAATTTTTTTATATTTTGCTTCCACAATTGGGGTCAATATTCTATTTTAGTAAAATTTAATTTTTTTTTTTTATAGCCATTTTTTAATTTTCAAAATTTTTTTTTTCGATTTTTTTAATATTTAGAACAAATATTTTTTATATATCATGAATTCTCTGTATGTAGGATAAATATATCTACAATTTAAAAAAAGAAAAAGTCGGTAGCTATATTTCGTCATAAGTTATTGATGAAAACGTAACTTTTTGTAAATAGGTTATATTTCGAAATTAAAAAAAGATATTAACATGAATATTTTTTTGGTTATAAAGGATATTAAATACTATAACTTACTAAATTTTTAGGTTTTTTTATTCATTATCTTTTGAGAAAAAAAATAATTTATAAAAAAAAGTGATTTTTTTTGTCGCTCAATAACTATAGTAAAATTGGCTTAATCACTTTGAAATTCTTTGTAGGGATAGATTTTGTATACCAATCGAGTGAGTTCTTTGGGCAAAAGGATTGATCCATAAATTACGAAGATATTTGGGATTAAAATTTTTTTCAATTTTTTTTTAAATCGTAATTTCTCGAGAACGGCTCTATGTATCTAAATGGAGTGGGTGGTATTCGAAAGAGAATTAAATTACCTATATTTTCTAAATAAGATTAATTCTCTAGCTATCACGGTTCTTTTTTTATTGACAAAAACGTAAAAATTGAAAAATGAAAAAAAATGAGTTTTATATGTTTAACTATTACAAGAGTAAAATTGTCTTATTCTCTTCCAAATTCATTGTAGAGATTTATTATTGATAGTTCTCGGATGAGTTCTTTTGGCAAAGTGATAGGTTCATAAATTTCAGAGATATTTGAGGTTTAAATTTTTCTTGACATTTTTAAAATCTATTTCTTGAGGATTTTTTTAAAATTTTTAAATTTTTACAGTTCTGTTAATAACAAAAGAATCGTGATAGCTATAGAAAATTAATTTTTTTTAGAAAATATAGGTAAGTTATGTTTCGCATGCTATAAATTACATTCAAATACATAGAGCTCTAAATATCAGTTGCATATTTATAGGCAATTGTGATATATATTATATGTATGTGAAATTTTGTGGAAATGTATAATCTATAAAAATTTGAATAAATTATGTTGGAGTTTTGTTATTTCTGTCTTTCTGAAGTATTAAATTTTAAATATTGGAATTAAAAATTAATTAAAGGAATCAGTAAATTAAGTTTGAGGAAGCTACGTGCCAATGAATTGGCAGCGGTTTTTTTTATGGTGCACCTTCAACTTTGGGTAATATTTTAAATCCATAGTATTTTGAAAACTTAAAAATAAATTCGAACAAATTACCAAACTCTGTATTACATATATATTCGTTTATTACACATATATGAATGTTTACTATAAACTCACGACACAAGTCAATCAGTCAAGAGACTTTCCAAAAACGTTACAACAAAAATACTGGCATATTCTGCAAGTAAAATGCAAACTTTTTCCCAATCAATGTTCTATACAAAAAATTTCGATATTATGAGTAAAAAATAAAGATAATCTTTTGAAATTTCAACCAAATATATTCTTCAATGAGTATAAGTGCTTAAAACTTGATTGCGCTGTAAATTACCCTCAATAAAAAACAAAAGTAAGTGAACAACACTCAAGCATAGCACGTGTTATTTCCATTTTCTAGTATAGATATATCCAAAAAATTACGATTTGAAAAGAAGGCTAAATCAGTTTTAACCTCGAATATCTCTGAAATTCATAAACGAATTCTTTTACTCTAAAAACACATGTAATAAATAATATACACTCTACATCTCCGCCAAATTAAAAAAAAATTAAAACAAATTTTCTCTAGTTATCTGGCGACAAATAAAATAACTTTGTAAAAGAGGAAAATTTTGAATATCAAAAAGTAATCGTACGATCTTGATGAAAATTCACATACATAATATCTATATCACATACAAAATTGTCTAGAAATCTGTAGCTGATTCATAGAACCGTTCTCGAGAAATTACGATTTAAAAAAAAATTAAAAAAATTTTAACCTCAAGTATCTCTGAAATTTATGGACCAATTATTTTTCCCTAAGAACTCGACCAAGTGCTATCCAAAATCTACCTCCACAAGGAATTTTGAAGAAATTACGACAATTCTCCCTCCGGAATCGTTGGACATACAAAACTCATTTTTTTCAGTTCTCATGTTTTACGTTTTTGTTAATAACCAAAGAACCGTGACAGCTAGTAACTTTTTTTTTTTTTAGAAAATATAGGTATTTGAATTCTCTTTCGAATACCACCCACTCCATTTAGATACATAGAGCCGTTCTCGAGAAATTACGATTCGAAAAAGAGGTTGCAAAAATTTTAACCTCAAAAATCTCTGAAATTGATGAACCAATCATCTATCCCAAAGAAAGGTGCAGGTGGCAACCAAAAATCTACCTCTACAAGGAATTTTGAAGCGATTAACACAATTTTACTCCCGTAAATTGTTGCCACCTAAAACACGTTTTTTTCATTTTTTAATTTTTTCGCAAAAACTAACCAACAGAATGGATTCAATTTTATACAGATTATAGCTATTCATAATCTCCATTATAATGATTTTTCTCAAAAAAATTGACCATTTAGTTTGGGAGTTATAAGCATTTAAAAAAAAACACGTTTTTGTTAATAACAAAATAACCATGATAGCTAGAGAAATTTTTTTTTTTTGAATATAGGTTTTTTTATGCTCTTTCGAACGCTGCCTATCCGATTATAAAATTTAAATCCAATCATTAAAAAAAATCAAAAATAAATTTTTCGAAAATGAAAAATTCGACATAAAACAAAAACGAATTAGTTAGTCGTACAAAATTATTTTTTTTCCGAATTCGCAATCAAAAAACAAAAAAAATGAGACCCGTCCGGTTAAAATCGACCGCGTAGATCCGAAAATAAAGCGGTACACACACACACACACACACACACACACACACACACACACACACACACACACACACACACACACACACACACACACACACACACACACACACACACACACACACACACACACACACACACACACACACACACACACACACACACACACACACACACACACACCACATACACATCCATACAGACATTTTCTAAAATCATTTGACACAAACTTCTAACACCTTTATGCATGTTTCTAGAGCAATTTAAAGAAAATTAAAATTTTACTATTACAAAACTTCCTCTATGAGGAAGCAAAATTCAAGGTGAAGAATCATCTTAGATTAACTACTTACGCAGGAAGCTCAGTTGAATTCTTAAATGCAATCATGCGATTACAAGGTCAGTAAGATGATACCTTGCCACAGCGTACAATAATTTGAATCTAATTTAATACAATCTAAAACATGGTGCATCGCTCCTACAAGTTGTGTCTGCGTTGCACTTGAATCTGAAATAGAAAGTATTTAATGAGAATCACAAGTGCAGTATTGTAAAGTATATAAAAAAACGTAAAAGCGCATTGAATTTTTCGTACACCCATTTCAATGTATATGTAGCACGGGTCGCTCCATTACGCGTCTTCTATACTTGCCTTCGGAACGCTCCCGCGCTCCTTGATTATTTACTTAAATAACTTGGATACACACAACTCATCAGTCAATAGTCATATAATACCAAGATTTTAGGATCTGTTCCATCAAAATATTTGCAGTTCCTGGACCTGGAGTCGACGGCAGAGCCCACAATTTTACATTATGTAGAAAACAGCTTTAAAGATAAAATTATCAAAATACAACTGTATATCTGTAACTCTTCTTCTGTAATTCCTGCTCTGCCCTGAAATATAAAAAAGTATTGTTTTTAGCTTAAAATCTTTTATATTTGGAACAAATATTCTGATACCTCAGTTTATGGTCCATCAGCCTTGTAAGCTATATGAGCGCACGTAGCAGCAAATATAAACTTCCTTTGGTGCTACATATTTTTAATAAACCTTTTCACACATAGGTAATTATATACTGAGGTAAATGTAGAATGTGTTAAGAAAGTCAAAATCTTTAAGGCATGTTATGAAGCCAGTATCGCCTTAGCCAAATGCTTAGAAAATGTTTATAGCAGCAACACTCCTATATTGCGATTTTCATCTTCTTTTAATATCTGATAGGGTGAACCTTTTTACTTTTCCTTCATTATTCTTTTTCGCTTATAACATTATTACTTAATAAAGAGAATACGACTAATATATATTTATTGTACATGAAAATATTTTGTACTATGAACTAAGTTCAATAAAGCATTTATTATTATTATATTTATTGCAATGAATAACAGTTTTCACTTCAGTAAATAAAATGTCAATTATATCATATTGAGATTCAGACGATGGTTGATGATGGTAGCTTTCTGGCAGAAGCGAAGGTTCTATAATTTTTTGTCTACACAATAACATATCTTTCACTTCCTTTCAAAATTGATTTGAATCTGTACACTAAATTTTTTTTCTAAAAGTCAGTATGGACTTATTTTTTCTTTAGTATCGATCCCTGTTACTTTAAGTATAAAGTTTTCAATAAAAATTCGAGTACTAAAAAGCTATTTCTAAAACTTGAATTCAACTGTCACTGAACACTTGCACTATACTTTTAATAAATTTCCTAATATACCTTCACATCTTATACACTAAATGTTTACTCAAAAATCCGTTTATGAATGGAAAAAATGTACATTAAGAACAACACTTTGTATAAAGAAGCTTCTGATATCACAGTGGTTAAATTATTAACCACCTTAAATTATTTCTTAAAAATAAAACATTTCTAAACATACAGTCCACTTCAGAATTAGTTCTTTTTTGAGAAAAATAATTATCATTTTAAGCTAATATTTAATTTCTATTTCCGTATAAAACTGAAAGGAGTGTATACATAATGTGCCTTGCGCCAAGGCAGACGACTTTGGGCCAATCGGAGCCAATCTTCGGCTCGGAGGCTTAATTTGCTCCGATTGGCTCAGAATCGTGTACCTTGGCGCAAGGCACATTATGTAGACACTCCTTAAAGAAAATAAGAAACCAACAAAATTCAAAATATGCCACTATTTAATATCTTAAAACATATGATTTAAAAAAAAATTTCCCCATTGTCTTTATGTATTTATTTTTGTTTTTCTTTATATGTTATTGTCTTTTTCTGGTTTTTTACTGTTTAATTTAATTATTATTATTTTTTCTGTTCATTTTATTTTATTTTTTTGTTTTTTTCTGTTTATTTTCTATATCCAATGTTCCATTTCGTACAGAAGAAGACAGACTAAAACAGAAAAAAAAAACAGAAAAAAATAGAACTATTTTCTGCCAGGGAAATGTTAGGCTATGCGATAACAGACAAGCTCCATAACCTCAAAATTGTAGTGTTGTCTTCCAATCTTGTCTAATCTTCGAAGTATTTTACTATTTTCAATTTTTTATCGTTTTGGACATATTTTCGATAAAATGTTTTGTATTAAAAAATGTAAATACTTCTTTTCGGCACAATTAAATAGATTAGAAATTGACGAAGATAAGTAAGTTGAAAAATAGCATATTTTATAAAATCTCAAAAATAGTGATTTATTAACACTTGAATTTTATATAGATAGGATCGGATGTCCATGCCCAGAAAAATTGTTCGTTATTATACATACTATAAGCTACTTAGCGGAAAAGTTTTGAAAAAAAAAAGTTTCTGAACCGGAGATCTTGAAAATATCAAAAAACACTATTTTTGTGAAAATCGCAAACTTTAAAGCTATGTAAATACGTCAATTTTTGTTTTTTCTTTTTAATACTCTCAAAAATGCATTGTTTTCTTTATATCTCATAAAGCTTTATTAAAGACTTCAGAAGTATATTTTGAACAAATATTGAAAAAGTCTTTTAATTTTTCCAAAAGCTTTAAGGAAATGATATATAGAAATGCAGAACGTCCTTAGTAATGTATAGCATTGCAATCGAAAAAAATATCGTAATTCATCAGCTCTAAACAACAGCAAATCGTCCGACATCCATGCCCGATCGAATTCAACTTCGTTAAGGAATGTCTAAAGAAGATTTTCTGATAGTTTTCAGCCAAATCTGAGTTGGTAGAAAAATTTCCCACGGGTTTTAATTTCGTGAAAATGGCTGTTTTTTAAAAATCTGCTAAATTCAAACTAACACACACGCTAGATTTTTTGACTTTTTTTTAGTTCAAGCCGAGAAATAGAAAGGTTTTTCACCTTCTCTCGATCGCACTTGGGTAGACTAGGGTGCAATTTTTTATGATATCCGAAAAATCACTTCAAAGTATCATTAAAATGGTAAAAACGTGACTTTCAGAATGTTGTAATTTGAAAATGTATATGTAAGATTTGATTTTCAAAAAAAATCTATCTGTAAAGATCTATCTGTACAAGTTTTACACCTAAGTTTTACACATAGAAACTTCTACAGCATTAAATTATACACAATTATTTACACAAGTTGTTGTACACCAAGCGATTTTACACGATTGATTTATATACTGTCATGCACGCAGTGTAAAATTAATAAGTGTAGGTTTAAATGGTGCATAAATAATAAATCATCAGTGCAAGCCTTTCTAGTGTAAAATATATTAGTGTATGTTTAATTCATTCTTGTGTATACATTGCGAGTGTTTAAATAATATCTGTATACAGCACCCGTGTCAAAGTAGACAGTATACAAAATTTATAAAAATTATTCGTGTAAAAATTGTATTATATGCAATGCCAATGGTGGCCGTGATTATTACTCGCAAGAACAAAATCCACTGCATGCAAAGTTAAAACTTCCAATGTCTAATTGCACCCACATGCCAGGGAGGCGATATTTGCGCAAATCAAAGCTTTTGGCGATAATGTGGGAGTACATAGAGGGTTTTTCGACCCGCTAAACTCCTTTTCCAAGTTTAAGTGTTTAATTTAATTAAATTTTAGTGGAAAGTAATTAAAATTTTATGAACGAAATATGAAAAAAATTAAAACAACATAGTCGCTGTTACTGTAATAATTGTAGCGGTTGAATTCGTTGTGGCAATTTTTGTTTTAAGGTAAGTTATAAAATTTGCAAATTCTTTATTTACAGAATTTGTAAATCAGATAAGCAGAGAATTAAACTATTATATATATATTTGGCAGAAAATTGTAAAAATCCTCTTTTGTATCATTCGAATCGATCGAAAAATGAGCCTAATAAAATTTTTCAAAAATACACTTTTTTTCACCATTTTCCGAAATTTAGCAGTGTAGCAGTATAAATATTGAACAGAGGTGGCTAAAATTAGGGTTTCCACATTTTTTTCTATATACTGTCACAGGTAAAATCTGCGTTGAAATCGATGGACCCCCGCCCCCGACTGGGTCTGATCGAAAAGAAGTATATATATGTGTGTAAAAGATAAATAATAATTAATTAATTGTATTAATAAATTAATTAATTATATTATTTATTAATAATATAATTTTTATATATATATCTTCCTATACTATATAGTTGTAAGCCTTTTTTCTTATGACCTAGCCGCTCCCCATCCGCTCCCCAAAATAACGTAAAAATGTCTCTAAAAACAGCAGTTTTTAATGGGTCCGCTTCCCATCCGCTCCCCAGCCGCTTCCCCGTCCGCACTCCTTCCGCACCCCCCTTCCGCTCACCATCCGGTCCAGACCGCTCCCCATTCGTTCCCCTTCCGCTCCCTTCCGCTTGCCATTCGCTTCCCATCCACTCCCCCTGCTTCCCTCCGCTCATCATCCGCTCCCCCGCACTCCCCTCTGCTCCCCATCCGCTCCCCATCAGCTCATTTTTGTTATTAATCGTATACGGAAAAAAATTTCCGGGACTCAGACAACCACAGCTGCTGGAGCAGTGGCACCATAGATTTCTGTACTGGCTCTGCTAGCTTGGCACAGTGAGTATGCCAATCGAACGGGAGCGGTAAATGGTAAATATTACATTATGAATTGGTGTGCGAAGTAATTATTTACTGTTACTCGCTTCGATCATGTGAAAAACATCTCACGCGGTAAACGATTGCCTTACACACGAGTTTCATACAGTATTGTACACTACAAGAGCTTAAAAATCACGTAAAGGTTGATATTTTTAGGTTAGAGTGGCATAAACAACAAACTGCGACTTCTGCGCTATGACGTTAGCATTGGCATACTTAGTGTGCCAAAGGCCGGAGGTCACTATTCCGAGAAAATTTTTTCCGTGTAGCTATTCCTCCAAGCGCACGGTTTCATCAGGTGCTCCCAGATTGTATTTAATCGGGATCAATCGTCTAATTGTAATACATTAAAAGGTTTATCTTCAAACGTAATAATTGCCGAAATTTTGATGTAACATTTAATTAGAGAGACAGAGATGTGGAAACTGAGACGTAGGGACAGAGATTAGTGACAGAGCTGTAGAGGCAGAGACGTAAAGTCAGAGACGTGGAGACAGAGAAGTAGAAACAGAAACGTAGAGACAGAGACGCAGGGACAGGGACGTATAGGCAGAGACGTAGAAACAGAGATGTAGAGACAGACATAAAGACAGAAAAGCAGAGACGGAGACGTAGAGACAAAGACATAGAGACAGAGATGTAGGGACAGAAACGTAGCAACAGGGATGTAAAGACAGAGACGTAGAGAGAGATTAGAGACAGAAACGTAGAGATAGAGATTAGTGACAGAGCTGTAGAGACACCGACGTAAGGGCAGAGACATAGAGAGAGATATTAGAGACGGAGACGTAGACCAGAGGCGGAGAGACTGAGTCGTAGAGACAGAGACTAGAGACAGAAAAGAAGAGATGGAGGCGTAGAGACGGATTCATAGATACAGAAATATAGAGACTGAGACGTAAAGATAGAGATGTAGACAGAAAGATTAGAGATGGAGATGTAGAGACAGAGACCGTGGTGTAGATACGTAGACGTAGAGATAGAGACGTAGAGACATAGAGACAGAAAAGTAGAGACGGAGAGGTAGTGACGGATACGTAGAGACGGAGACGTAGAGACGGAGGCGGGAGAGGCAGAGACGTAGAGACAGTAAAGTAGAGACAGAAACATAGAGACAGAAATTAGAGACAGAGCTGTAGAGACAGAGACGTAAAGTCAGAGACGTAGAGAGAGAGAGACTAGAGACAGAAACGTAGAAACAGGAATGTAGGGACAGAGATGTTGAGACATCCACGTAGACATGGGGGCGTTGAGACATGGAGGCGTAGAGACATAGATGTAGAGACACAGATGTAGAGACAGACGCGTAGAGTCAAAGACGTAGTATCAGAGACGTAGAGACGGAGACGTAGAGACAGAGACCTAGAGACGAAAACGTAGAGACAGAGGCGGAGAGACCGAGACGTAGAGACATAAAAGTAGAGACAGAGACGTAGATACAGCCTTCTAGACACGGAGGCGTAGTGACAGAGACGTACAGATGGAGACGTAGAGACAGAGGCGTAGAACTGAGACGTGGAAACGGAGACGTAGAGATATAGTCGAAGAAACAGAGACAGAAAGGTAGAGATAGAGTCAGACAGACAGAAACGTAGAGAGACAGAGACGTACAGGCAGAGATGTAGAGAGACACGTAGATACAGAGACGAAGAGACAGATTAGAGACAAAGATGTAGAGACAGAGAATTAATGACAGAGGCGTAGAAAGAGCGAGCTTAGAGACAGAAACGTAGAAACAGGAAGACGGAGACGTAGAGGCAGAGACGTAGAGATGGAAAAGTAGAGGAAGACGTAGAGACATAGATATAGAGACAGAGTCGTAGAGACAGAGATTAAAGAGAGAAAGGTAGAGACAGACACATAAAGACAGGTGCAGAGAGAGAGAGAGAGAGAGAGAGAGAGAGGGGGGGGAGAGATTAGAGGGATTCGAGACAGAATGTATAATCAGGGACGTAAAGACAGAGCCGTAGACATGGAAGCATAGAGACAGAGACATAGAGACAGGGATGTAGAGGCAGGGGCAGAGACGTAGAGACAGAGACGTAGAGACAGGCGCATAGAGACAGAGACATAGAAACAGAGACGTGAGGACAGAGTCGGAGAGACAGAGACGTAGAGACAGAGTCGGAGAGATAGAGACATAGAAACAGAGGCGTAGAGAAAGGCGCGTAGAGACAGAGACATAGAAACAGAGGCGTAAAGACGGAGACGTAGAGACAGAGGCGTAAAGACGGAGACGTAGAGACAGAGATTAGAGATAGAGATATAGAGACAGAGACGTAAAGGCACAGACGTAGAGAGAGAGATTAGAGACATGATGGCAGGGGTGTAGAGACGTAGAGACGGACACGTACGTACGGTAGCCCAGAGACGGACACGTGGAGATAGACGTAGAAACAGAAACGTATAGACACAGTCGTGGGGACAGGGATGTAGATACAGAGATGTAGATACAGAGAGGTAGAGACGGAGACGTAGAGATAGAGACGTAGAGACAAAGAGGTAAAGACAGGCGCTTAGAGACAGAGACATAGAGACAGAGACGTAGAGACAGAGTTGAAGAGACAGGGACATATGGACAGAGTTGGAGAGAAAGATACTTAGAGGCAGAGACGCAGAGACAGAGAAGTAGAGACAGAGATTGGAGACAGAGATGTAGAGGTAGAAACATTAAGACATTGACGTCGAGAGAGAGAGAGAGAGAGAGACTACTTATTAAAGTACGTGCTTAATTGAAAAATGATATTTCTTTGAAAAAATAGAAATCTATACTAAATTTAATATATTACACTCTAGATTGAATTAAATATATTTTCTAAATTTTAATTGGGGGTTGACGAGCGGAGCGAGTAGGGAGGTACCCTCTAGTATATATATATATATATATATATATATATATATATATATATATATATATATATATATATATATAAAAGAAGTGTGTGTGTGTGTGTGTGTGTGTGTATCGACTCCTCGTATGAAAAAAGCACACCTCAGGCCAATACGAACACTAGCACAACTTAAGGCTTCTTACGGAAAAAACACGACTCGCAGCGCTCGGACGATAAATAGTATATTACGTACATAGGGAGGAAAAAACTTGTACAGCCTATATCTTGCGTAAATTGCCACCCGAGCCAAAGGCAAGCATGCAGGCAAACACAAGATGTGGTCAGGCCAATTTTACTCCCGTGGAGCGTATACTATTTTTCATCATATCCAGGCCGAAAATACCACATTCACGTTTTTAAGTCGGGAGCGAAAGTGACACTTTCGGGCAGGGTATGGTGAAAAAGCACAACTCGATCGCTCTTTTATTAGATTTATTAGATCGCTCATGACGCTCATTCAGATGCAATAATGAATAAAATAAAACTATATAAGCATGAATTCTCTTCGAGAAAACAATCTGCTAAACAGTTAGCAGCATTTTTTATTTTTGCTATTCGTAAGGTGTACTATTAATAAGAATGCAATAAATTGCTAGTCTTTTTCGTCCGAGTGCAGCGAGTCTTGTTTTTTTTCATCTGAGCGCAGCGAGTTATGCTTTTCTTCGTACGAGACGTCGATATGTATCAGTAATTCTCAGGATTTTCTGCCAAAAAGAAGGACAAAAAAAAAAAATTTGAGGCACACTTCTGTTATAAGTTTTTTCTTGTTCTGTAGGTCATATAGTATACGATAAAATTTTCGAACAGTCGAAAACGGTCTTGTGACACCGTTTTAGAAAAAAATCCATTTTTCTTATGGAAATTTAACATGAGAAAAATGGACGAAAAGTAGTCACTGATTATGAGCCAAAAGTAAGCTTTTAAATCTTCCAACAAATATTTCACAAAGAAGCGATTAAAGTAGAAAAATAGTACATTACGGTACAAGTGACGAAAGTTGAAGTTCCGCCACTGCGTGAAGTCGGCGCCCGACGCGAAATCGAGGGCGCCATATCACGCAGTGGAGGGCCTTGAAATTTCGTCTCGTGTACCGTATACTATTTTTCTTGATGTCCGGTGGAAAGTACGTTTGCCACTGACAATGATAACGCACCCGACGGGCTCGAGAGCATTGAGTTCGATGCCCGCCCCCGACATTTGCGGCACGAGCGCAGCGAATGCTGCTGGTCGGGGGGGGGGGGGGCATCGAAAACATCACGTGCATAATTTTAATAAGTGAATTTTACTGAAGATTATGTAAAATATTTTTATTTTACGTGCAATTGTTACAATTGTTACACGTACAATTATTAAACATGCGGTACTTTTGCTCCATTTGCAGCAACAAAGTCAACTACTTTATTTGTATCTGAAAAAATAAATGATCACTCAAGAAGAAATTCTCACAAAAAGTGCGACATTATTAACGAAAAATCTTTTATCCATTTCACAAATTAAAGCAATATAAATCACTTGTATACCCGATGGGCCGCATTGATTCTGACAATGCATACCCCGTTAGGGACTGTCACACATAATATTTAAATCGTTAACATACCTCGAAAATGATATGAACATTCAAAAGGTTATGTGTGAGTGCCACTAACGGGACATGCATTGCTAGAATCAATGTCCATCGGGCGTATCTTGATGATCAGAAGTGATAGTTTTTGTTGTAAATAAAGGTTAATGACTTTGAATATGTTGACAAAACCTCTAAAAGAATCTATTAATAAAGTCTACAGGTGCCTAGTTACCAACTCAGAATCAATGGTTAAATGTCCTTCTTTCGCCATCGAAAACAGTGGCGAAACCACGTATTTTCCACCAGGGCATCAAGAAAAAGAGCTTTAATTTAAGCTAAAGATCGTTAAAATTGGTCGGTTCTGCGAAAAGTTACGTGCATTTAAAAATCGCAAAATATGACCAAAAATGATTGAATTACGTGGATTCGGGAAAAATCGCTATTCGATTATTTAAAAAAGTGTTAAACCCATATGGATAGGATGCGTGAGGTCCATTCAACAAGGAGATGAATTACACACTCATGTTAATAATTTTAATTAATTTTTAATTTTTAAAAATTTTTAATTTTTTTAATTATTTATAAAGTCGTAATCTCAATAACGCGAGGACGTGATTTCTACGCAAAAAATCTTACTATACTGACGTAAAGTAAGCGAGCGGATTGCTTAAAAATGTCTTAAACCCAAATAGCCGGGAAATGCGAGATCCATGCAAAAAATGTTGAGCAGACACGTGTCAGTAAGCGAGTCAATTATTTAAAATAGTTTTATATCTAAAAACAAGGGGGATATGGAGTCCAAATTTTTTTCGAATAATCGACTTGCTTGCTGGCGTGCGTTTGCGTAACTCCCTTTTTTCGAGAACATCTATTATTTTATTATTGTTTAATTATACTCTTTCTGGGTGGCAAGAATGAATTTTCTACTTTTATAAAGTATCAATTTCCAGCTTTACTCTTTTGAAAAATAGTAAAATCATATAAGTACTCTGTTTGGGTAGTGGGACTAAATATTTTTCGTTCGTAAAGTGGAAATTCTGTAGTTAACTATTTTCAAAAAGGATAGAATGCATTTTTCACTCTTTCTAGTTGATGAAGTCATGTTATCTACTTTATAAAAATACAATTTCAATAGTTTTCCTTTATAAAAGAGTAATAATCGCCATATATTATGTACAATGAGTAATAAGGTTTTTTTACTATTTTATAGAAGAGTAAACGTCCTTATTTATATATTTTTGCGTGAATTTTTGCTCCTTTAGATTTAGAGTATAATTTCTTCTACTTTCCATCGTTGAACTGTACTTTTTAATGGTGTCAATGCAATTATTTCATTTTGAATAGTATATAAATAACTAACTAAACTTGCATAGACATTTTAGATTAATTTTACATATGTAATGGTGTCTAGACTCAACATTTTATTACACTTTACAAATATTCACAATATTCTATTAAAATAAACTATCAAAAAATGAAATACAATTGATAAAATGTAATGTAATATATTACATATAGTGTAACGTATGTAAATATTATGTTACCTTACCAAAACCTTCTCCGAACTATATATTCAGTAATTATCATTTTCTTACACATTTTACAGTTCTGTCATTTATTTCTTAGGAGATATAAAATGGTGTAGAAATAGTATATTGTGCAACAAGGGGCGAAAATGAGCGATTTCTAGCGAGGGTGAGGTGTCCAGCACGAGTCGGAGTCGAGGGCGCCCGAGACAGAGACGAGTGCTGAAACACCTCACCCGAGTCTGAAATAACTTTTCTTCCCGTGTTACACACCGTATTTTTTTTAACGAAGGCAGGAAAGGGCCTTTTTTATGTGTGTGAGTCGGAGAGAGGATTAGGCATTTCGAGTTGTACACAACGCAGTTGAAATTTTCATTTCTCATCTAAAACAAGTGAGAAATGGCCTTTTAGGGGTGTAGAAATATCCATTTCTCTCCTGTTTTAGGTGAGAAATGAATATTTCTCACTATTTTTTCATTTCTCACCTGTTTTAGGTGAGAAATGGATATTTCTCACCACTTTCACACAATACGCTCGAAATGCGAAATTTTCTCTGCTACTTTGACACGAGAAAAAGGCCCTATTTCATGCCTGAGTTAAGAAAAATAAATTATATGAATTGATATAAAACTTACATAGTAAAATGATAATCATTATAAATATAGTTAATAACATAATAGGGATCGATACAGTTGTTTCAATTTGAATATTGATTTCAAAGGTAATACCAATATTGAGGATTTTTTGCATGCCATTATTACTATAGTTAAATGCAAAAGGTTCCTTCTAGAACAGTTAATAGACCATCGTCATATAATATTTAATAACAACAATGTTAAATGTTGTCTAATACGTGATGTAAGCGGACATAGGTTGCCTGAAATTCATCTCCATTCGCTTCTTCTTGAATGCGTAACGAATCGATTCTGCCAATTGAATAGAAATTTGAATTTGGCGCGTGTAAAATTTAGCCTAACGCGACCTCTAAACCATATAGCGAAGGTAAAGTGCGCGACAGAGTCAAAAAGTTTAATAAGTAGTAGACGTGATAATAAAAAAATAAAATATTATTTTTGTAATAAAGGGTTTGAGACGTGCGATCAAGTTAACTTTGACGAAACCGAAGGAAGCATCGACGTTCGATCCCGGCAACGATGCTATTCGACCGAGAACTTTCGAATAATTGAACCACGTCGACTCAACCTCCATAGTGAGGATTATTGCGAAACAGTGGTGTAATAAGTTATTTCATAATAAATACAATAATTATAAACATAAACGATGTTTTATTTTTTATTTTTAATTCGATTATATGGCAGCGCAGCGACGCTTTTCTTGATAACGGCTTTCTTGTCTGCCTGGTTCCGCCAGTAGAGCTGAGCGCCACGTTGCCGTCGTCTACCTTGAGGTTGGTGGGTACAACCTTACCCAGGCTGAATATACTGGCCGCCTGATGGGGTCTTCGATGACGTTCTCGTCTTTTTTCTCGTTTCTTATGGAGCTGTTGGAAGACATGATACCTAAATATACATAACTTATTTTCCCTGATGCGGTGCGCAAAAATCGATTTTGCGTACCTGTCTTGTATGCGCAAAATACTACATTACCGCACGTGATTAACTATCGTGCGGAAAATAAAATTAAGGTGCGCAAAATAAAATTTGGGTGAGTAGAATAAGTTTAAAAATAGCAAAATATAAGTTATTTTTTTCTAAAAATCTTTTTTTTTAAATAATAATTTTTCAGAACGTGGCTGCTTTTTCAACCCCCTCCCCCCCGCCACCCACAACCCGAAGCCTTCCGTACCCACCTCCCCGAACTCGACTCGTGCAGCAATCTCCTATTTTGCACACTCAATGCGTAATGTATTATTACTATAAATCGAAGAATTTAGAAAATGGCTTTGACATAGAAAAAGGTACATTATGCAAAAAGGGGAGAAAGTGAGCTATTTCGATCGATTTCAGAGACGAACGCTGAAAACACATCACCCGAGTTTGAAATAGCTTTTCTTCCCGTGTTACACACCGTATTTTTTTCAACGAAGGCATGACAGGGCCTTTTTTACGTGTGTCAGTCGGAGGGAGGATTGGTCATTTCGAGTCGTACACAACACAGTTAAGTATACCAATAATATTCATTTCTTACCCCTTTTAGTGCAGAAATGGCTATTTCTAACCAGTTTTTCATTTCTCACCTGTTTTAGGGTAGAAATGGATATTTCTTACTACTTTCACAAAATGCGCTCGAAATTTTCTCTCTTACTTTCACACGTGAAAAAGGTCCTATTTCATGCCTGAGATGAGATAAATACATTGCTGCCCCGCAGACATGTTTGATTCTCGTGTCTTATACCTGTCTTCGAGCTCTGTAATGCCTTCTGATCATACCTAAGAAAATTTATAATGTTTAAAATATGCTTACGCAATTCGAAACCAACTTCTCGATATAATTGAGCCCTCCATTCCCTGTCCAGTTCCTCCCCCACACCATCGTTCCATCGCTCATTTCCCATCATATGGTCTGGTAAGTATGAATCTATATGAGCTCTGCATAGCGGGCAGTTCCTACATATTAAACTTCTGACGCATTCATCACATATTCGATGGATGCACGGTCACAACTTATGGAGGTGACTCCTGTTCTGGCACACACAGCATTCTTTATAAAAAAATAAATCAACATTAGATTGATTTTCTTAGTTATATTATAATAATAATATAACTAATAATAATAATAATAATATAACTAATAATAATAATAATAATATAACTAATAATAATAATAATATAACTAATAATAATAATATAACTAATAATAATAATATAACTAATAATAATAATAATATAACTAATAATAATATAACTAATAATATAAGACGACTCGATAGAAAAACGACATGGCGTGACTCGGCGGGGAATTGAACCCCGGACCTTCCGTTTTCACAACGGGTGCTCTAATCGCTGAGCTACCGTCATCTATGTGCGTCATTTTTTCGAGGCGTCCACATATTACTAGATGCAACCTGATCTGCCTCGTGACATTGTGCATATTATGCACTCGTAAGTAAATTAAGTAGTAAACTTAAAATGCGATAGTGTAATATACTTTTACATGACTTTACTTAATAAAACAAATATTGTGTAATCAAAATAGCATGCGACATTTTTGGTAAGCACGTTTAAAAAAATTTTAGGAAGCTACTTATTCACAACTTGAATAAATACAAAATATCTAATAAACATAAAGAAAGTTAATTTTAATATATTAACAATTTCATTTGGATCAATATATAACATATACTATATATTTCCTATATAGTTCAATTTATAAGTCCTTATTCATTGGTAGCAACATACACTTATTAACTTATTTCTCACACTTCGCAAACATAACTAATGAATGCAAGTTACGCAAAATTAAAGTAAATGAAAGAATTAAAATATTTTCTTAGAAATTTAGAAAGAAATTGTATGTTATTCGATGAATCATTTTCTTGGTAATAATTAACTTAATAGACTTTAGTAGATGTAAGTATAAACGTTGTAGATATTTCATCATTTCATCACTTAATGTCGGGTCAACGATCATGTACAACGAAAATCGGTAAAAAAACTGTGCCTTTCGGCAGCTCACATTTTACCAATCGACGTAGGTATACCCATATAACTCTTTTCTCACACGTCGCGAACATCAGAAAAAAACGTTGCCAGGCGGCATCTCGAATTTTACTAATGAATGCAAGTGTAAGCAACATTAACGTAAATGAAACAATTCAAATATTTTCTTAGAAATTTAAAAAGAAATTGTATGTTATTCGATGAATCATTTTCTTGACAATAATTAACTTAATAAACTTTAGTAGATGTAAGTATAAACGTTGTAGATATTTCATCATTTCATCACTTAATGTCGGGTCAACGATCATGCACAACGAAAATCGGTAAAAAAACTATGCCTTTCGGCAGCTCACATTTTACCAATCGACGTAGGTATACCCATATAACTCTTTTCTCACACGTCGCGAACATCAGAAAAAAACGTTGCCAGGCGGCATCTCGAATTTTACTAATGAATGCAAGTGTAAGCAACATTAACGAAAATGAAACAATTCAAATATTTTCTTAAAAATTTAAAAAGAAATTGTATGTTATTCGATGAATCATTTTCTTGACAATAATTAACTTAATAAACTTTAGTAGATGTAAGTATAAACGTTGTAAATATTTTATCATTTCATCACTTAATGTCGGGTCAACGATCATGCACAACGAAAATCGGTAAAAAAACTGTGCCTTTCGGCAGCTCACATTTTACCAATCGACGTAGGCATACCCATATAACTCTTTTCTCACACGTCGCGAACATCAGGAAAAAACGTTGCCAGGCGGCATCTCGAATTTTACTAATGAATGCAAGTGTAAGCAACATTAACGTAAATGAAACAATTCAAATATTTTCTTAGAAATTTAAAAAGAAATTGTATGTTATTCGATGAATCATTTTCTTGGTAATAATTAACTTCATAAACTTTATTAGATCTAAGTATAAACGTTGTAAATATTTCATCATTTCATCACTTAATGTCGGGTCAACGATCATGCACAACGAAAATCGGTAAAAAACTGTGCCTTTCGACAGCTCACATTTTACCAATCGACGTAGGCATACCCATATAACTCATTTCTCACACATCGCGAATATCAGAAAAAACGGTGCGAGGCGGCATCTCGAATTTACTAATGAATGCAAGTGTAAGCAACATTAACGTAAATGAAAGAATTAAAAAATTTTCTTAGAAATTTAAAAAGAAATTGTATGTTATTCGATGAATCGCTTTCTTGGTAATAATTAACTTTATAGACTTTAGTAGACGTAAGTATAAACGTTGTAAATATTTTATCATTTCATCAATTAATGTCGGGTCAACGATCATGCACAACGAAAATCGGTAAAAAACTGTGCCTCTCGGCAGCTCACATTTAACCAATCGACGTATGCATACCCATATAACTCTTTTCTCACATGTCGCGAACATCAGAAAAAACGGTGCCAGGCGGCATCTCGAATTTTACTAATGAATGCAAGTGTAAGCTACATTAACGTGAATGAAACAATAAAGAAATTCTTGTGCATTCAGAATACCTTATATTTTCGTTAAACTCCAATATTAGTATCCAATATCCAAGTTGAAGTATCAGCCTTTTGCGACTATCATATCAGTAAATGAAATACAAAGTAAAAAATATATATATAATAATTTTCTTTTCTCTATTTTTACTTGTTCAAATAATTATTTGATTTTAAGGGTTGAGATTAAAAACATCTAAAATTTTTAACTACTGGCTATAATAATCATTAAATTTAGTTTTAAATTAATATCAAAATACAACGAACCAGATATTCAAAATTAAAAAGTAAAATCATGTATTTTTATATTTTAATTAGAAATCACTCATTATTATACCTGTTTGTAGACTTTCTGTAAATATTATAAAATACACATATATAAAAGTAATTACGTATAATATTATAGTGGGCCACGTCAATGTAGTCAGTAACTGAAAGCAAGAACTAACTAGAACTAAGGAAGATAAATTACTGGTTTGTGTGATTTTAACAGTTCACTCTTAACAATGTGATCAATGAATAACACTCTTAACAATGTGTAATCTTGATTCCTTCCAAAATTATAAAAGTTTAAAATTGAGCACCGAAGTGCATCAAATATGCAGATAGTATTGATAAGAATCAAGATTTTTTAATTCTTAAAAAAGCAAACGAAAGCTTATTTCCTCTAGTTTTATTTTTTTGTTCTAAAATATTATTAAGACTTACTAAAGTTAAATTGTAATCGTTTTAAAAAGAGCTTAAAATGTCCAGAACTTAATTTTTTTTAGCGTTAGAGTCTAATATTCAGTTTTCTTTATATTTCTACATTCAAAAACCTATCCCAAAGTTTCAGACAAATCCCTGACCCGCAGGTATACTCTCCTGATCAGTATATTGGTAAAGTGAATAGGGGAAAGTGGGGCACCACGGACACTCTAACTTTATTTCATAAAAAAATGATTTTTAATGGTAGAAAAAAATCTACAATATGCAATTTGTAGTTAGGCATATGGTGAATCAAAATAATTAAATGATAAAAATTCGAAATCTATACATTTTTCATAAAAATTTAAGAAAGATACCAAAAAAAGAGGGGCACGAATGTCATTACAACCGCTAATAAATAAATTCATACTAGAATATTATTACTTTCAAAAAAATATTGTACGTACTTCCGTTTTTGCCGGCACGTCGAGTAGGGCGTTTACGTTTCTGTGCAGGTAGCTCTTCCGCCACGTTGCATTCCGGGATGGGTGCGACGGCGGGTGCCGCCCGTTCTAATAGCTCCTCCACAGGTTTATAAATAATAGTATTAGACGTTTGCACGCCCGTCAAAATAACAAGTAGACAATTATCTTTTTTTCTTGATTTTTTTTTTTTTTATTAGCCGTAATGTATTGTCAGTCAAAGATTTATACAGTGATAATATGATGAACCCTCCGGTTCGAAACAAGCGAATAACTTGCCCGCGTGGCGTCAAAACGACTACATATAGTAGGTCGACATTTTTACTTAATAAAATCTGTGTAAAGATCTTCGTCGTTTTTTTATTACTAAGTCTCCGACTATGCACGCAATCACTTGCCTTTTTTCTGTCGGTTGTAACGCCATTTTCCGAAAGGTAAACGGTCGTCAGCGCGAGAGCTACACCAGGTTGAATAACCGCTCGACGTCGCTGTATGGCCTGGCTCGTGCGTCGACGCCAAGGCCTTGGAATAATCTTTGCGGCTCGTTCCAAACCCTTATCATATTAAAACTCGCAATAAGTTATTCGCTCACTTATCGAAGATATCACGCGTCTCTAGCAATATAAAATATGATATCAAACTTACCCCTTTCGGGATTGAACCTAGCGTGGCAAGCAGAGGAACCAACTGTTCGCTCGAGCGGCTTGCAGGCAAGTGGGCCGAACGTTGGGGCTCGCACTACTACATGCCCCTCGCACCTTTGCTAATCTATAGTTCGCGCTTTTCGCCGCGCGAAATTTAAACGATTTTTGGTCGGTCCGTTATAGGTTCTTGAACGAGTACGGCAGCGTTATCAATGCATTCATCCCGTTCCCCATCCATCAGTTCAGCAACTTCTTCGTCCACGTTGCGTTCCTGCAAGGGTGCGGCAGCGGGTTCATCTGGTTCGAGTGGCTCCTCCATAGGTTCCTCAATCAGGTCTTCTATGGTTAAGATGGGTTCCTTCACAGGTACGGGAGGTTGCTCCATAGGTCCGAAAAGTTCCTCCTCAGGTAGAGCAGGATCCTCGACAGGTTCATTGTGCCGAGGCCTAACCCTTCTTGCGATCGCTATGCAGTAATTAGGTAATAGATAACTCTACTTACTACTAATTTTAGTTATCTAAGAAGCTCAAGGCATTTGATAGAGCAGAAAGAGCCTTTTATATTTGCTTCATTTAATATTCTGCGCCCCCTACTTTTGATGTGGTTGAATTTTGCAACGTTGCCCCTCCAACAAAAATTTCAACAAATTTTAAGTTATACGTTGTATTATTCGCTACATTTAATAATAATATTAAAAAACATTAAAAAGCGTAAATTCGTAGATTTAATTCTAATACTTGATCTTATGGAAGTCCAGGGGTGTCATAGAGTGAGGTGAGGCTATACGGGACGCCTCCCTCCTCGCGGCGGCTCACGGCTCACCGCTCACCTAGCCAACAAACTCGGCGTTGTTTACGTTTTCACTTACTTTTTTACCAATTGCCAGATAAGCAACCAAGACCCCTCTGTTTTTATTCTTTGATGATTTTCTTATGAAAATTAAGATATTAAACTTTACTTCTTCTTTTTTCATAAAGAATATTTATGTTCAAAATTATTTATGAAAAATACTGAAAAATTCATGTTGTCTTTTTTTAAATTAAGGAACACCATAAAATAATTTAAAATTGTTGGCTGCATTTATGTAACTCCTGACCCTCCTTAAGGTGCACGAAGCGCGCCTGAGCTGCCTAGTATAAGCAAATTTTGGGTGACAAATATTTTGCGCAGTCAAAATAATGAGTTTTAAGGTGGCTTCGGCGCATGGTGCAGTATTAAGTCGGGGCCCCAGTGGAGGCCTTCCTTATTTTTGTAAATATTTGAAATTTTAATCTTACTAATTACATCCAAACTACTTCAGTAAGTCTTAAAAAGTCCCAGTTTCATTAAAAAATGAAAGAGTCGCAATTTTTATTACTTTGTGTTTGTCTGCTCCTAGTGTGCATGCGCAGAAGCATGTAGACAAAGTTTATCCCTAATATCTCTTTAATTTGAACTATAACTCATATTTATGATGACATCATTGGAATCTCCATTAAAAAATCTTCAATATTATATCCTGTTTTATAAAAACTATTTACTTATAATGGAATAAATACAAAATGAATGTCTTTTCCCATAAGATTACACGTTAAAAGAAATATTTTATAAACCTTGTTTTCTCCAAAATTTGATCGTTGACCTTGCATTTTCTTGACAGAAATGAAAAGTTTAATGCTCAAAAAATATTTTTGTAAAGTGTTCGAAGTGTTTGTGTATTTATAAAAGCTCACCGAAGGCACCTTAAGCGCTTCACCTCAATGTGTAATATTTCTTAGTCATTAAAATTCATTTTTTACTTTTATCATCATTAGTTTATATATTAATATTAATGTTAACATACGTTCATTTTCGTCATTTTGGTCATCTACGTCAGCTCTTCTCCTGCTGTTTCTACCGGGGGGGCGTCCCCTCGGACGACGAATTATTTCTATTTCTCTTGGTCTCACTTCGAGTTCATGTAAGAGTATTGTTTTATAATTATTTGTACATGAATATGATGGGTAAAAAGTATGACTTAAGTAGTACACCTCGATACTAATGTGAGAAAGTGATTTTGGCAAAAATCTTTTCGCTCTGACAGTAACCCACCCGCGGAAAAAAGCTAATTTTCTCCATTGTTACATAATGTACTATTAGAATACCATGATCAATGTCATTTTCTTCGTTATTTCTTTCCCCTCCGTCAATTCCCAGTTCTTCACCAAGCTGACCCCTGCCTCTTCCCCCTCCTCTCACCCTTCCGCGATTTCCTCTTCCGCGATGTTCTCTTCCGCGGTTTCCTCTTCCGCGATTTGTCCTCACTTCAAATTTACGTAAATAAAAATTAATAAATATTTAAGTATATTACAGCTTTAAGCGCTACTTAAATAAGATAATAACCTTGATTTGCTGGCGGGTTCTCCAAGTGATTACCATTATCAGGGTTAACAAGAAGATCTTCCTGGGCTACAAAATATCAAAGTAAATAAGGTGTTATTAAGGTTATTACAAATTTATACCTGATATGTAAGTATGGTATGGTAGTAATATAAAAACTAAAATATATATGTAATTGATATAAAATATTTATTTATACTAAAGTAACTTTGGCGTGCTACGCGCGCCCTCTCTTCGCTGCTTTTTGATTTCTTTCGAGTTTTGAGATCGATTCGAGATTTCGAGATACCTCGCCAAAACGCTCGAAAACCGAACGAATATCGATCGCTCAATTTATATTAGGGATAAAATAAAATATAAATAAATAAGTGGTGAAATATGTTTCAATAACCTTCTTGATAAGGTGCAAATTCAACAGCTCGTGCAGTGCTTAATGCTTCTGCAGTAGATCTTTTCCTTGGGTGGTTACTGTGAAAGCGGAAAGATTGTTCTCGTTACAGCACGAGCGAAGCGAGAACAGTAATCACCGGAGGGAAAAATCTTCTCGCGGAAAAAATATGCTACTTCCCTTGCTACATAATGTACTGTATTACTATATAACTCTATTACTGTATTACTCTATTACTGTATTACTCTATTACTGTATTACTCTATTACTGTATTACTCTATTACTGTATTACTCTATTACTGTATTTTACTGTATTACATAATGTACTATATACTACCATGATCAATGTCATTTTCATCTACATTTCTTTCGCCTCCGTCAATTTCCAGTTCTTCACCAAGCCGACCCCTGCCCCTTCCCCTTCCTCACCCCTTCCTCTACCTCGATTTCCTCTTCCGCGATTTCCTCTCACTTCAAATTTACATAAATAAAAATTAATAAATATTTAAGTATATTACAGCTTTAAGCAGTACTTAAATAAGATAATAACCTTGATTTTGTGGTACGTTCTCCAAGATATTATCATCATTAAGGTTATCAAGAAGATCTTCCTGGACTACAAAATATAAAAGTAAATAAAGTGTTATTATGTTACTACAAACTTATATTGGATATGTATGGTACGGTGCTACACTGAAAAAAATATTATTAATATTAACCTCCTTCATAAGGTGCAAATTGATCAACTCCTGCAGCGCGTAATGCTGCCATTTGAGCGTTAACAGCTTCCTCATTTAGCTCGTAATTGTCCGGATATTGGACTAAAAATTTTATTATGTTTTATATGTGATATATATATATATATATATATATATATATATATATATATATATATATATATATATATATATATATATATATATATATATATATATATATATATATATATATATATATATATATATATATATATATATATATATATATATATATATATATATATATATACTAGAGGGGTATCTCCTACTCGCTCCGCTCGTCAATCCCCAATCAGAATTTTGAAAATATATTAAATGTAATCTAGAATATAATATGTTAAATTTATAGATTTAAAAAATATAACGATTTTGTGAATATTTAAAAAAATATTCTACAATAATAATTTGACGCATAGTGACAGGGACGTAGAGAAAGAGGTGTAGAGACAGAGATGTAGAGACAGAGCCGTTAAGACTGAGACCTAAACACCGAGACGTAGACACAGACACGTAGAGACAGAGACATAAAGGAAGAGGTGTAGAGATAAAAACTATAGAGACAGCGGAGTAGAGACAATCACGTAGATACAGAAACTAGAGACAACGACGTCCAGACACAGACGGAGAGACAGAACATAGAGACAGAGGCGTAGACAGGGAGGTAGAGACAGAGAATAGTGACAGAGACGTAGAGACAGTGACATATAAATAAAGACATAGAGACAGAGACGTTGAAACCGAAACTAGATACAGCGGCGTAGATACAGAAACGTAGAGACAGAAACTAGAGACAGCAATATCCAACCAGAGACGGAGAACCAGAGACGGAGAGAGAGAGAGAGAGAGAGAGAGAGAGAGAGAGAGAGAGAGAGAGAGAGAGAGAGAGAGAGAGAGAGAGAGAGAGAGAGAGAGAGAGAGAGAGAGAGAGAGAGAGAGAGAGAGAGAGAGAGAGAGAGAGAGAGAGAGAGAGAGAGAGACGTAGAGACAGTAACGTAGAGACAGGGACGTAGAGACAGAGACGTAGAGACAGATGCATAGTGGCCGAGGCGTTGAGGCGGAGACAATAAAGCCGAGCCGTAGGAACAGAGATGTTGAGACAGATACGTGGAGATAGAGAGGTAGAGACAGAACATATAGACAGAGAGGTAGAGACAGAGACATATAATCAAAGACATATAGAGACAGAGACGTTGAGTTCGGAACTAGAGACAGCGGCGTAGAGACATAGACGTAGAATGTGGTATTTTCAGCCCATGTTTGTTGAAAATAGTATACGCACCACGAGAGGAAAATAGGCATGCTTTTACCTTCGAAGAGGCGCAATGTACTATTCTTTAGGTACCTACTGTATTAAAGTACATGCTCAATTAAAAATAGGAGGAAGCAAAATGATATTTTATTGAAAAATTACAAACCCACAATAAATTTAACATATTATATTCTAGGTTACATTTAATATATTTTAAAAATTCTAATGAGGGGTTGACGAGCGGAGCAAGTAGGGGGTACAAAATAGTATGTATATATAGTGATGACATGTGCCTGAAAAATATATTTTCCATACCACTTGGTAGATCTTCTTTGCTGAACCAGAAATTCCAGATATCCTCTAACATCCATTCTGCGAAAATTGTAAAAGTAACAAGTGATTTTAAATACATTTTCATCATACCCTGGTCGGAAATGCCACTTTCGTTCCCGGCTCAAAAATGCGAATGTGGTATTTTCGGCCCAGGTATAGTGAAAAATAGTATACGCACCGCGGGACTAAAATTGGCCAGCCCACATCTAGTGTTTGCCACCCTCCCCTTCGGCTCAGGTAAATTTACACGACATATGGACTGTCCAAGTTTTTTGCTCCATAGGTGCGCAATATACTATTTCTATCCTGTAGCAATAAATAAACGACAAGAAGGACTATTTCTTGGTGATATAGTGCTAAATATACTAAAGCTACAACTATATTTACCTCAAAGCTAATTAGAAATTATTTTAGTCAACTATTAAAATGACAAATTTTAAACTTTTATATGCTATGTTTCTCTGTTTGCGTACGTTCGTGTGTAGATGTGTGTGTACATGAAGAAATCCATAAAAACTTTACACTTATCGCGGCGAAATTGTGTGCAATTAACCACGTCTTTGTTCACTTTTTGTTTAAAAGGCTGGCATTTTTAAAGAAAATAGCAAAAAGTCCTCTACATTAAACCTCAACCATTCGGCCTATAAATGCCCTATATACAAAGTTTCAACATAGAAAACGAAACTAGAAAACAAAAGCTTTTATTGACTTTTTTGAAAACTGAAAAATGTTAATTCCTTAAAAAATTATAAGAGTTTATGGTTGGACGTCGAAAAGTCATAAAAATACGTAAATCGAAGAATTTGTCAGCCTTTAAACTCGTTTTTATTTTCGCTTTTTAAACGTTGTGTAAGACATTTCTGGGCTAAATGGCTGAGGTTTCAAGAAGAAAGTTTTTTTTCGCTTTCTTAAAAAAGAACGCTTCCTTAGAAAAGAAGAGACAGAGTCGTTTATAATTATCCCCTATTTTTTCCGTATACTGTTTGATACAAAAAAGAAGAAAAATCGCGTCCGAAAGGTGTGCCTACAAAAAAACATTTTACTAGCTTGCGGCCGCTATAGTAAATTTTTCTTGATATCCTATACTTTTAATATATTTGTCATTTACATACGTATGGAACCGTCGCTCAACAGAACTCAAGGTTTTGTCTTTTTGAATTAATTCAGGTGGCCAATAATATTTAATTATTCTTGCTCGAAGAACTGTCTCATATCGGGTATTGTAAATCTCGGCTGTTTGTTCAAGTTTTTCTAAATAATTAAATTAGAAATAATAAACATTAAAATACATGAATTAATATAACATAGTAGATATTTAGTCTAGATAGCATTTAGAAGCGTTCGCCAGAAACCAGATAGAGAATGCGCGCAGCGCATTTGTTGCATAAAATGCGCTCTGTTCAAATCGCTCATTATCATACGCTGAGTATCTCAGAAAAAGGCAAAATAGGTATACGATAGATTTTTCCCCATTTTTTAACTCATGCTATTGTTTTTATTTCAAACCGTGCTATTGTTATTTTAAATGTTCTTTTACGGTCAAAAACTTAAGTTGAATGTTGGGAGAGATTTTTCTAAAAGAATATTATTTTTTTCAAAATTAAATTTCATTATTTTGAAAGTACAAGTTAAGACTTGTATTCAAAGCTATTAATATTAAAATTTCAAGTTGAAGAGATAAAGGATTCATAAAATAAAATTTATAAGACGGTGGCGTGTCCACTGGCCGTGTTCTAAGCACTACAACGGAGCGTACTGTTATCTACATATTTCACTATTTCTTTGTTTTATATCAAACCTAATTTCTCGTAATATGTTCATACTCTGTGTTTTATCTTATGCAATATCATGTTTATTTTGTAATTTCTTATGTCTACATTATTAAATAGGTCTTCTCTCGAATTAAAATTGTTTCCCTTTTTGGATAGATGAGTGTTGGAGCTATTTGTATTTTGCACGCACTTTCGTTTTTTATCGTGTAACCACGCCGCCCCACTCTTTGCTACATACCCCCGAGCTCAGTGAACGTGTTCAGTGGGAAGTTGAGCACCCCATCTGGGTCTCCAAGGCTTCGAACAAAAGTAGTAAAGCTTCCCCGGAGCACTCTCTTCTTCGACGACTCTCTCAGCTACCCGCGTAAAAATTGAAGCTATTGTAACAACATTGCTACTATATTGGAAATTAATATCGCTGATGTATTGACAATATAGATGTACACAAATTGCAAGGCTATTGGCGCTATTTGCCTTGGGTGCTATTTCCAATGTATTGCCAAAACCTTAAGATTAATTTTCGCAACCACGTGTCTCATTTTTGCACTGCCTCCTCATAAAACAGTAATCTATAAAGTGTCGGAAATTTATTGTCATTTAAGATTGTTTAATATAAGAGGATTTATATTCTTCACTTTGATAGAAACTGTCTCTAAGTCTCTATTTTTTCTCGTTGAGTCGTCAACGAGAAAAAGAGATTTTGTAGCTTAAGACTTGTAATTTCGAATAAATGAATAAATTTAATAAAAGCAATAGTATTCTGTTCGAAAAATTGCTTTAAACATTCAACTAAAGTATTTTATTGTAAACAAGCATATTGAAGTAAAAACAATAGCACCATTAGAAAGAGAGGGAAGAAATAAGGTTTACAATATTTATCTATTGATTGAATGCGCCAAGTAAAATGCTGCGTTACCTAACATAAACCACAGTGGCTTCCTGCGTCCAATTTCTGATTCTAAGTGACGGTTAAAATTTTCTGATATGTTATTAGTTTTGACTGGTCTTCTAAACACTGAAATTACTTCTGGCAGCGGAAGCCACGTTTTCCGCCAGTAATTATAAAATTTAGCATTATGTGGTACATAATTTGCTAACATATCCTGAAGTAGCACATTTAAACCATCTTCCATTTTGTGAGACGGCAAAAATGGCAAAACAAGAGCCATTTCTAATGCTCGGTCACTTTCTCTATTTTCGGGAATTCTCAGTTGCCCTTTCCAGTACCGCGTTATAGCCTAAAATTACATTCATAATTGTAAGTCTAGTGGCAACGAAATCAGAGGCAATCATGAAAAGAGGGAGCACGAGAGAGAGAAAGAGGAGACAGAACGATAGAGTACCTGCTGATAGTGGAATAAACAACCAGATAATGTTGCCGATGTAAAACTTTCTCTTACCGCAGAGATTAGTGCCGCTTCGTAATCGCATACGACACATCGAACATGTTCTTTCAACTGAGGAATTAGATTAATTAAAAATTCAAAAATTGAAATATATATAGTCTTTGTCATTCTGTCAGTGAAAGCGTACACCGCTGGAAAACCCTGGAATTTTATTATAAAATAAATATAAAAATGTAAATATTATAGTTAAATATTAAAAGTACATAAATAAATTATTGAAAATAATAAATAATTACTGATAAATATTTCGTTAAATGGATAACAAAAAGTTGTTTAATATTATCGGGTTTCTCGGGTCTAACGCTGAAAGTGCCATCCATATGCAAGAGCGTGCTTTCTTGCAGGGGCTCCAACATTCTTTCATGAATGAATATCATGGCTAACGACCCATCTGTCCCCACACACGACCCTCTGTAAAATTGCCTCATGGGTTCGAATAAATGTATTCTTTCATTTAACTCATGTAGAGTATTGGGGATTGCCGGTACATTCATTCTACGATGCTGCAGCATTGTTGACCGCAATGATACGAGTGTATAGTGCTGCGCACCTACAGGGAATCTGTTATGGAGAAAAGGAAACTGCTGATACCATAGGGTTTACAACTTTTCTTTTGGGCTTTGTGCAACTAGGAGAGAAAATGATCTATTTCAAGCGAAGGTGAGGTGTTCAGCACGAGTTGTATTCGAGGGCGCCCAACGCTCCCAAGACGGAGACGAGTGCTGAAAACATCTCAACCGAGTCTGAAATAGCTCTTCTTCCCGTGTTACACATAGCTTTTTTTCAACGAGTGCATAAGAGAGCCTTTTTATATGCATGAAAGTTGTGTAGGGGATCGTGCATTTCGAGTCGTGCCCAACCCAGTTTAAAAGTTAGATTTTCACACTCCGTGCGCAAAGTGAACCCTTTGCGCACGCTAGGATAAAAAAGCATGCTCTAAATCGAGTTTCGCACACGTCGTATAAAAGAATTGTGTTCGATATGCGAGTGAGAAGAGATTTTATCCTCGCGTGGCCTTTTCACCCTCACTTCGCTCCGGCGCAAACGTCCACACGAGGATAAAATCACTTTTTCGCACTTGTATCGAAAATAACTATTATATTATTCTAAATAGGTCAAAAAGCCATAAAATATATAAATTTGACAATAAGAGAACAATTTCACAAAATTTCGATGTAGCGGGGAAAAAATTTCCCCGCTAAAGTGTGAAAAGATGGATTCTTTTCATTCTTTCCTAAATAACGCTCGAAATTCGCGATTTTCTACACAGCTTTCAGGCATGAAAAAAGGCCCATTTCATGCACGTGTTGAAAAAAATTATTTATGAAATCGAGAGAGAGAAAGAGAGAGAGAGACAGAGAGAGGAAGTTGCTGTTGGCAATAATCAGTCAAAACGGTCGAACGGCCGAAAACTGCAAAATCAGCACCAGCAAAAGAAGGAAGTTCGACGCGTAGCTGATCAACACCTATGATTAATTATGGAAGTGGAAGATACTGCATCGAGGATATAAAAAGCGACGCATCCGGCGTCGCAGGTTGATTCAGGCACACGGGGAACCTAAGAGAGAGGTATAGATAACACGACGACTCAAAAACAAACGAGATAAGACACGATGATTCATCCGCGCCGCGCAATTATTCATATACACGTTAGGACACTTCTCTCTTTCTCGCGCAATTGAGTATTTAATAAATACCACAGTTTACTTATATTTACTGTCTTTCCGACTTCTTATTTCACGTAAAATCAACCTTTCCGGATGCGTAACTTAGAGAGGCCGGAAACTCAAAGGTCGCCCCTCACACGTAACACTGAATTAGAAATATTTTTGCGATTTTGCGATACAAAAGGGGGTAGTTTGAGGGTATTATATAGAGAACGTGCAGCGTTGCTAATTTAAATGGGGATGTTAGCGATGTTCCGCGAACGTAGTCAATATTTTTCTGTTCTTCTTGCATGTTAAAAAGCTATCTCTGTGACAAATTTCAAGACGATTGGTTAATTTTAACTCATATTATCGTCAAAAAAAAAATTGATAAATAAAATATACAATTACAAATTAATTTATTAAGTATAAAACGTATTTTCATTAATAACAAATTACAGACACAAAATAATTTTAATATTAAAAAAAGAAAATGTAGGTAATTTAAAAATCTTTCAATAAACATATAATGATGTTAAGTAATTTTATGTTATGTGCTGGCTAAACCAAATGGCGGAGAAAGGGCGAGAGAGGAAGAGAGAGGGAGGGCGACAGAGAGAGGGAGAGAGAGGGAGAGAGAGAAACGTACCTTAACGCAACATCGTTAAATATTTGATTTAAATGAAGAAAAGTGGTTTCACATAGCCGGTATATTTCTTCCCGGAATTCGTGCCTTTCCAAGAAATCTTCTTCCATTGGGTGGTGAACATGGCTGTAATAATCTTCGATTACCAATGTTTCGTTGGAATAAATCCTCCCTGGACAATGATATGTCGATCGCACGTGACATCGAAATATGTATGAGTCATACCTATTGTCTTTATAATAGACATCATTGTGATAGTATTTTGTAGAATCTCCATGGATTCCATCCAAAAGAATTAGCTGAAAAGAGAGAAAAACTTAAACTGTTGTTCAGACCGATGCCTCGCCTGCAGGATCACACACTACTCATTCAATCACCCGCACACTTATTCACATGTGTACAAATATGTACTTGTAATAACATGTAATGAATACCATTTCGGCTATCGTCGTGTTCGCTATATAGAGCGAAAATATAAACACAACCTATACATATGCGCAGAATGATTTGCGAAATTGAACGAGCGAGTGAGCGAGCTCGAGAATTGTGTTCGAACGGACACTCAGCGGCGAAAGGGGCCAGCAGTAATACGTCGCTCCTCACTTTTGTACTTGCTTTCACACAAACTACTGAGGCGAAGCGTACGATCAGTCTAAAGGACTCATTGTAAGTTTTCTTTGTATTTGAATTTAATTTGGTGAATAATATTTTATATAGTTAAACATAAAATTTAATTGGCGTGGCGTCTGATTTTTCGCGTAGTGAGCATTTGATTTTGCTGATGTGATTTCTGCACACCATCTCTGTGGCGAAGGCAGCTGTTGATCCGTCGCAACCGGATTGCGATTGGGAAAGCAGAACAAAGATTTTCACCAACGTTTTGCCGACATGGTCAGCGATCGCATGATTCCAACCAGCCAAGGCGATTTTTGCCAGCTGCCTTCGCAGCAGCTAATAGTCCTGGCGCCCAGAGGGTTTCCGTGGACGATTGAGGTCTAGGGGTACACCAAGGTTCTTCTTAACTATTTTGAAGGAAAGTTGAAAAAAGTGCGCGCATCGTGCTCCCAAACGCTCATTTTCGTAAACTTTCATCATTTCTTCTCTCAGAAACTATGCATTCTATGAAAAAATGTTAAGGACATTTTCATAAAATTATGTAAAGAATACGATCATATTTTTTGTTATGAGAAAAAAATGAAAATTTTCCGAATTTCCCGGAAAATTATCGATAACTAACTTTTTGACCATTTTCCGACTTATCACCCTCGAAATTTGTGTTCAGCGATCCAAAATACGTAAGAAAAACCTTGGTGTACCCGTGGACCTTAATCGGCCACGGGAAACCTCTGGGTATCAGGACTATATAAGTATTTCCGCCGATAAAATACTCAGTAGACGCGCTTAAATACGCGGTAAACGCGCTTTGCGAATTACGTTGTAAGATTACTTGACGACCCGGGCCCTATACACCCGTGGGACTCCTGACACGTGCGCTGTCGTTAAACAGTTTTGCAGCGTCGTCACGAAAAATAAGAGATTCGACTCTTGATCTGCGATCGGAAGATTACTGTATAGACGCTGCTTACATTACACAGTGATTTCGTTACACTGAGAGAAATGTTGTAGGAAAATTTACTATAAATGTAAGAGATGTTACTATATTCTATAAGAACTATGGGACAGACTCGAATTATCATAAAATTTACTACAATTTATAGTAAAAATTGCTATATACATAGTAAAAATTACTGAAAACATAGGATTTTTACTATAAATTGTAGTAAATTCTATGATAATTTGAGTTTATGTCACGGTTACTATAAATACAGTAATTTTTCCTAAACCATTTTTCTTCTCCGTGTGTTGTATTGCATTGTGACGGAGACGCGTCCCCGCGCACGCGCACGGTCAAACACACACACACACAGACACACGCGCGCACACACACACACACGCGCGCGCGCACACACACACACACACACACACACACACACACACACACACACACACACACAAACCCACACATACCCACGCACACACCCACACCCACCCACCCATCCACCCACACACACACACACCCATACCCACCCACCCACCCACCCACACCCACACACCCACCCACCCACCCACACCCACACAAACACACACAAACACCCACGCCCACACACACCCACCCGCCCACCCACACCCACACACACACACAAACACACACACACACAAACACACACACACACAGACACACACACGCCCACACACACCCACCCATCCACCCACCCAAACACACACACACATCCACAACCACACACACCCACCCACATACACACACCACCCACCCACATACACACACCCACCCATATACACACACACACCCACACACACACACACAGTGCGCAACACGAGCCGTGCGCGAGTAGCACGTTGGAAAAACACCGGGAAAGACTATTGTAAATCGACGACTGAGGGGAACAACGTGCTATCTCGGCACGACGATGAAGAAGCTGCTAACTCGCCGTGACAATAAAGAAGCTGCTATCTCGCCGCGACGATGAAGAAGCCGCTCCGACGAACCGTGAATCAGCACTCATTGTACACGCCGCCGAATTGTGAGTTGTCCGTCCCATACGATATCTCGCAAGTGCTCGGCCATGCTCTCCATCTCTTTCTCGCGAGACCGCGTAAAAGCTTTATCACGCTATCACTGCTATCAGAGCGTACCGTCCGGTCCGCTCACTCCTTCTGGACCACTGCGCATATACACCGCACGCACGATATGTATGAGAATTTGGCATGGATGTAACGTGCCCATGTCGCGCGAAAACGGAGCCGGTGCGCCAGTGGGTGCCTAATAGATATAATGTAACTATCAATAAAAGATCTACAATGTATTCACTTTGCCTACAATTCTTTGCATGCGCGCTCTTCCCGAAATTTCCCACACTGCGCATGCACCCTTTTCAGCGCCGATTCGCCCTCATCGAGCGAGACGAGAAGCAGCCGCCCAGATAAGAACGACTGCACAGCAGCGGACGCGCACGCCCTAGCGCTGAGCAGCCAGGCGATCGTCCAAGCACGAGTTCTGCGTGCGGACTCCCGTATTTTGTTGACGTGGAGGTCGGGCGAACAGCAGTCCGACCTGGGCAGATGCTTAACTAGACAGACAGCGGTAAGTCTTGGTAGATTAGTTAACCGAGCACGATTAACACATAACAGTATATCGACGGCTGAGCGGAAGAAGAACAAATCTCGCCGCGAGGATGAAGAACGACGTATCTCGGCGTGCGGATGAAGCACGATATATCTCGGCGCGAGAAGAAGAACGACGTATTTCATCATATACTGGCCGTGTACTCGTCGTAAAAGCGCCGAGATACGTCGTTCTTCTCTCGAAAGCCGTCGATATACGGTTATGTGTTATTTTTTTTTCGTCTTTTTTGGGGCCACTTAAAGGGAAACTTAAGGGAGAGTTGCACATATATTCTGAGAGAACAAGCGGAAGCACGTGCCCTCGTGCGTCATACCTACATATACGTGAGTGAAATTTTATCGGCACTTAACACCCGCGATATAATAACCCATACGTGAAATGCGCGCGATCATTCAGAAAATTTTGTGGCACACCTCTACAAGAAGTTTTTCTTTTTTTTCTATATACCACACAATACAGGAAAAAACTGTGGACAAAGATATACGTTGATATCCGTTTAAAACTGTGTCACAAGACTATTTTCCTGTGTTCCAAAGTTTTTTCATGTATTGTGTGATATATAGAAAAAGAAAAAACTTCTTGCATAGGCGTGCCGCATAATTTTTTTTTCGTCTTTTTTTTTAGAGCCACTTAAAGGGAAATTTAAGGGAGAATTGTACTATTACTTACTTTATTCATGTCGGTTTTCGTCAGCAAAGTTGAGGAAGCGAACTAGACGGGTTCTGTGGGTGCGCACGCAAAGGCTGAGAGCGCCTCGCCTGGCTGTGTTTGCGGGGGCTGGGTGTTTCTCTCTCTCTCTCTCTCTCTCTCTCTCTCTCTCTCTCTCTCTCTCTCTCTCTCTCTCTCTCTCTCTCTCCCTCTCTCTCTCTCTCTCTATTTCTCTCTCTATTTCTCTCTCTATCTTGTTTTTGTTCTCACTTTCTTCTTCTCAGCACTTTCTTCTATCTAGGATGGTACAGCGAAAAACGCGCTCCGTCGGATAGATTCTAGCGCGCGTTCGATACGTCAAACGTATGAGGTTAATCTCATGAAGTTTGACACACGCTGTTTATATATATATATATATAGATATATACATATTTTGTTTTATTCATATAGTACATAATATATAGATGTAAAAGTTTAATTATCTGCTTATCTATAATAATAAATGTGCTATTCTTCCGAAAATCTCCGCATAAGTGGCTCCGAAAACGACCAAAAAAAAATTTTGTGGCACACCTCTGCAAGAAGTTTTTTCTTTTTCTATATACCACACAATACACGAAAAAAAATTTGGAACACAGGAAAATGGTCTTGTGACACAGTTTTAAACGCATATCAATTTTTCTTATGGAAATTTTACATGCGAAAAATGAACGAAAAGTAGTCACTGCTGATTAACCAATAGTAAGCTATTGAATATGCCAACCAATATTCCACACAGAAACGATTAAAGTGGAAGAAAAGAGCTTTAATTTGAGAGGAGAATCAGAAAAATCGGTCGATTTTGTACAAAGTTACGTGGATTTGAAAATTGCGAAAAATGACAAAAAATTATAATAATATTAAGAATTCCGTAAATGACAAAAAATTATAAAAATATTAAGAATTCCGTAAATTTACAAAAAATTGTATATTTTTGTCATTATTCGCGATTTTCAAATCCACGTAACTTTGCACAGAATCTACCGATTTTTCTGATTCTTCTCACAAATTAAAGCTTTTTTCTTCTACTTTAATTGCTTCTTTGTGAAATATTGGTTGGCATATTCGATAGATTGCTATTGGTTAAGTATCAGTGACTACTTTTCGTTAATTTTTCCCACGTTAAATTACCATAAGAAAAATTGTTATGCGTTTAAAACTGTGTCACAAGACCATTTTCCTGTATTCCAAAGTTTTTTCGTATATTGTGTGGTATATAGAAAAAGAAAAAACTTCTTGCATAGGTGTGCCTCAAAATTTTTTTCGTCGTTTTTGGGGCCACTTAAAGGGAAATTTAAGGGAGAATTGCACATATATTCAGAGAAAACAAGTAGAAGCACATGCCCTCGTGCGCCATACATACATATACGTGAGTAAAATTTTCTCGGCACTTAACCACAAGTGATATAATACCCCATACGTGAAATGCGCGCGAGCATTCGCATGCAGCCGTGGCGGTTGCATCGTTAATACACGCTACCTGGCGCGCGCGCGCGAAGAAATCGGCCGCACAATCGCGCTCACTTCAACGTGTATGTGCAATTCTCCCTTAAATTTCCCTTTAAGTGGCTACGAATCCGACCAAAAGAAAATTTTGTGGCACACCTCTGCAAGAAGTTTTTCTTTTTTTCTATATACCACACAATACACGAAAAAACTTTGGAACAAAGATATACGTTGATATGCGTTTAAAAGTGTGTCACAAGACCATTTTCCTGTGTTCCAAAGTTTTTTCATGTATTGTGTGGTATATAGAAAAAGAAAAAACTTCTTGCATAGGTGTGCCGCATAATTTTTGTTTCGTCTTTTTTGGGGCCACTTAAAGGGAAATTTAAGGGAAATTGTACTATTACTTACTCTATTCATGTCGGCATTCGTCAGCAAAGTTGAAGAAGCGAACTGGACGGGTTCTGCGGATACGCACGCAAAGGCTGAGAGCGCCTCGCCTGGCTGTGTTTGCGGGAGTCCCTCTCGTCTGTAGGTTTTCTTTTCCTTAAGTTTTATTTCTCTCTCTCTCTCTCTCTCTCTCTCTCTCTCTCTCTCTCTCTCTCTCTCTCTCTCTCTCTCTCTCTCTCTCTCTCTCTCTCTCTCTCTCTCTCTCTCTCTCTCTCTCTCTCTCTCTCTCTCTCTCTCTCTCTCTCTCTCTCTCTCTCTCTCTCTCTCTCTCTCTCTCTCTCTCTCTCTTTCTCTCTCTATCTTGTTTTCGTTCTCACTTTCTTCTTCTCAGAACTTTCTTCTATCTAGATCATACAGCGAAAAACGCGCTCCGTCTGGGGCCTGATTCTAAATTTGTCTCGACGTCGAGATACACCAAATCCGGAGCTGTGGACCAATCAGGGAGCTCCTTTAAAAGGAAAAGCAGTTGTCTCGAGGCCGAGACACATTTAGAATCAGGCCCCGGGTCGATGCTAGCGCGCGTTCGATACGTCAAACGTATGAGGTTAACCTCGTGAAGTTTAACACACGCTGTATATATATACACACACACACACACAAACATTTTGTTTTATTAATATAATACATAATATATATAAAAGTTTAATTCTCTGCTTATCTATAATAACAAATTCTGTAAACATATAAATAATTTTCAAGTTTTGTAACTTACATTAAAACCATAATTGCCACCACGAGTACAAATATATCATTTACTCATACGCAACAAAATAAGTTAAATAATAAAAAGTTAGTAAACCTTAAGTTAATAAACCTTATGTTAATAAACCTTATTAAAAAATATATGCAAAGGGAAAATAAATAAAAGTAGGCTTATACTATTCGTACGACAGATAGATAATTCTTTAATTCAGAGTCAATTTCTATATATGTATATATATTTTACATGTACAGAAATCTGTTGTACTTATAGGAGAGGCGAAAAAAAATTCAATCGCTAGAAATTATATTACAGTAACAGCGATTATTTTAACGTTTTTATTTTATTCATATTGAATTCATAAAATTTGCATTACTTTTCTCTCTAATTCTCTCTTAGGCATGTAAGAGTAGTCATACACTTTAAAAGACTTGGAAAACGAGTTACGCGGGTTGAAAAACTGATTATGTACTTACATATTTTCGTTAAAGGCTATGATTTGCGCAAAAAATTCTCACCTGAACACGTGAGTGCCATGATATATTTGAACAGACCTCACCCTGTTAAAAATAGCGAGTTCGAAATCGGGCTCGAAACGAAAGCTTTCCAGATTATGCTCGATACCTCCGCGATGTTGCTCGATTTCAAGCCCTTTTTCTACGCCCGATTTTGGCTCGATTTCACATTTTCGGGCTTAATTTAGAGTACGTTTTCGAAATAGATTTCCGACACTTTATCAAGCATATTTTCGAGGATATTTTCGGGAATATTTTCGGGAATATTTTCGGGAATATTTTCGGGAATATTTTCGGGAATATTTTCGTGATCATTTTCGGGGACATTTTTAGAGCACATTTTCGGACACACTGAGAAAAAAGGAGTTTGTATTGTAAACTATATTGCATAGTAAAACTGAATATTATTGCTTTAACTAGGTTTTATTGTAAAATGAACTATAATGTGTTAATTAGTATATTATGCATCTTGGGAGTAGATAGTACATTATGCACCAAGGACGCAAAATGTGAGCTGGGGGAATGATACATTTTGCGTTCGTGGTAGCATATACAATTTTTTTGTCCGAAGACCGTAAAATGACTTTTCGCGTCCCGTGTAGAGACCTCAAATACTGTATGTATTTTGCGGCCAAGACCTAGTTACATTTAATACTCGTATTTCGCGGCCTCTATACGGGCCGCAAAAAGTAATTTTGTGGCCTGACGGTAAACAAAACTTAGACAGTCCAGATCATGCGTAAATTTATAAAGTGTCAATTCACACGAGATGTGGGCTGGACAATTTTCCTCCCGTGATGCATATACTATTTTTCGCCATATTCGGGCCGAAAATACGGGGTGGGGGGAGGACATCCAGAGTTTCGACGATTCACTATAAAATTGAAGTCAACTATAGACGTTTTTCAGTTCGACGTATGATAATGCAGATTGTTTTTAATTTCGAAATTCTAAATTGCGAAAATAATATTTACGACTGTAGCATTCCACCTACTGTCCAAAAAATTGCCACAGCAAATTTAACCGCTACAATTATTACAGTAACAGCGACTATGTTAACGTTTTAATTTTTTAATTTTTTTAATTTTTCGCATTATCGCCAAAAGCTTTGATTTGCGCAAATATCGCCTCCCTGGCATGTGGGTGCAATTAGACATTGGACTAGACCTCGAAAACGAGCTAAGCGGCACGAAAACCCCACTAGATACCCTAAAATTCTTGCTAAACGCTATGACTTGCGCAAAAATCGTTTTCTGAGCGCGTGGTTGCAGTTATACATTTGACTATAGACTTCGAGAACGAGACTTAAAAAGGATTAACTATCTCTCGAGAGCTCCGACTATAACAAAATAAGACTTAAGCACATCATCAAGAATCGGGGAATTTTACTGGAAGTTTTAACCTTGCATGCAGTGGATTTTGTTCTTGCGAGTAATAATCACTGCCACTGTTGGCATTGCATATAATACAATTTTTACACGAATAATTTTTATAAATTTTGTATACTGTCTACTTTGGCACGGATGCTGTATACAGATATTATTTAAACACTCGCAATGTATACACAAGAATTAATTAAACATACACTAATATATTTTACACTAGAAAGGCTTGCACTGATGATTTATTATTTATGCACCATTTAAACCTGCACTTATTAATTTTACACTGCGTACTAATTATGACAGTATATAAATCAATCGTGTAAAATCGCTTGGTGTACAACAACTTGTGTAAATAATTGTGTATAATTTAATGCTGTAGAAGTTTCTATGTGTAAAACTTAGGTGTAAAACTTGTACGTGCAGAATATCAGCGGTATCTAAAGATCAAGTTAAAACGAAGAAAAAACTGCTACTAATTGCTTTAGCTGAATGCTTTCACAAAGAGAATTGATAAATTACATCAAATAATTTTTTTAAATGCACATTTAAATATAAAATTTCATTCCTTCTGCATATCTAATTTTCCATAAATAGTTATTTAGTAATTATTAAATTGCAAATTAAAAAGATTAAGGTATTATCACCTGCTGTTTATTGAATTTATAAATTAATTACATTCCTTCCAAATTTCTTCGGCGTTTTCTTCGAAAACCTGCTAACTTGGTGTTTGCTTCAAAACCCCGCCAACTCAGCGAAGACTTCGAAAATCCACTAATTCATAGAGTGGTTTCAAAAACCATAATTCAGCGAAGGCTTCAAATATTCTCTAACTCAGGCGTTTTTTTTTTTTTAATTTTGTAGTGGTAGCTCCAGGATGTTAAAGTACAATTTCTGTATAAACGATGAAAAAATTAATTATGATTTTTCCATGTTATTCTTTATTTTTTTTACCGACTTAATATTATCTGTTTCGACGGACTAAAATATGGATTGATAGGTAATTTCAAGACATTTAAGAAAATGTGACTACTTTCAACGGATATCCAAATCCAACGTCGTAAAAAAATATTTTCGATTTTTCAATATTATTCTTTATTTTTCTTAACCGACTTAATATTATCCGATCGGGCCGACAAAAATATGGGTCGATAGAAAAGGTCAAGACCTTTCAGAAAATGGGCCTACTTCCGGCCGATATCCAAACCCAGAGCGAACAAAAATTATTATCGACTTTTCCATATTTTTCTTTATTTTTTTAACCGACTTAGCAAATATACGATCGGGCCGAAAAAATATTGATAGATAGGAAATTTCAAGACCTTTCAGAAAATGGGCCTACTTACGACCGATATCCAAACCCGGCGAAGAAAAAAAATTATTTCTATTTTTCTATCTTCTTCTTTATTTTTTTTAATCGACTTAATAATATCCGATAGGGCCAACAAAAATATGGATAGATAGGTAATTTTAAGACCTTTCAAAAATGGGCCTACTTCCGACCGATATCCAAACCTGGCGAAGAAAAAAAATTATTTCGATTTTTTCATTTTTTTCTTTATTTTTTTTTACCGACTTAATATTATCTGATGGGGCCAACAATAATATGGATAGATAGGGAACTACAAAACCTTTTAGAAAATGGACCTACTTACGACCGATATCCAAACATAGAGCCAAAAAAAATTATTTTCGATTTTGCGATATTTTTTTTTATGTTTTTTTACCGACTTAATATTATCTGATCGGGCCAACAAAAATATGGGTGGATAGGAAATCACAAGACCTTTCAGAAAATGGCCTACTTGCGACCAATTGTTACGTCGGGTTTACGAAAGAAAACCCGGTTGTTAGTTTTAAATGAATAAAACTATGGTGCTCTCTTTAGAGCCTAAATTACTGAAACCTACTAGCTCGGGCTGGAGCTAGATACTACTTTACAGGATAGAATAAAATGTATGGGCAGTAATAAGGCGCGACACGGTAGAAGGATCTTAATATTTTGCAAAATTTGAATAACCAGTAGTATTTCTGGTTTATTCCTTTCCTTTATCTCACTTTAAATGTAGTTAGGTTTTTTATTATTGATTAGGGAATGTACCCCACAGGAAAGGCCAAGTTACTGGCGACTTGCAGAAATAGATCCCCTAATATTTTTTTTTATTCTCAGGATATCTAGTGGGTTTGTTTAGAGAGAGAAAAAAAAATTCACTTTTGTTTAGGGGAAACTGTACGGAGACACGAATTTAAACACATGAAATGGATTATTATTTTGGGAAATGTTCTAAACTCACTAAAGGAAAAGTTAGGATAGCAAATAAAGATTTTTACTTACTTTGTTTTGACAGCTCGACAGACCTGTAGTTCTCTGGTTGTGGCGCGTAATAGAAAGGATAAGTGTTGAGCAGAAAATAAATTTTACAGCAATTACCACAAAAATAGTTTGAATTTTAGTTTTATTTGAAGCACACGCGTTGTTATCTTTGCTCGATAACTTGGTTACGAAGTTACATAGTGATAGTAAGTCTGTTCAAAAACTGAAAGTGACGTGGCACTTTGAACTTAAGAGAGCACGAGAGAAACTTGAAAATAAAACGACCTCTTCGGTTGAGGATTGAAGGTTGAGTGAGACTGAGAGGACGCGTGAATGAACGAACTGGCCTAACGAAGGGACGCCGACGCTCCTTCCCCTAGGCGCGGAGGGATGCGTATATTGGTCGCGTAAACGTGGGCGGAAAAATGAGGGTGGGCCTAAGGCCCTTCGGCGCGGCTAATTGGCTGCATGGAAGAAAGAAGCATCCCCCAGCTTTCGGCTATAGTTTCGACTTTTCCTACAGACATGGGGTTAGTAGTATCATTTTCCTGCCTATGTTGTTAGATATTACGTAGGGTTATTTACGTTATTTATACTTAATATTTAATGTACATTAATAATGTTAAGTATGCATAAGAAAAATTTATTTCCTAATTAAACTTAAATTAATTATTCTAATTTGCGCACGCTTCACATAACTTTCGTTGTTTTTTTCTTTTTGATGTTCTTACAAATTATTATGTAGTTTATATTTGTGTTTAATTAGAGTGTGTATATGTTTTGTTTGTTGTTATTGTTCACTTATAATTTAAAAGTGGAAATGTAATTATTGAAGCTACTCTAAGACCTTTGAATATACATGATTTTGTACTGTATTGACACCTAAATAAATTAAAACAAATGAATTATTTGCACATGACATACTTCTTAAAATTAATTTAAAGTGTGTTAGTAATTTAAAAAGTGAAATTATAAATTTACAAATATTCTTTCTATTTAAACTAAATTATTCTGGTAAAATATTTGAGTTTAATGGTTACATTATTTATTTGCTTTATACTTATAGGTGTTACATTTTGTTTGTTAATTTGGAACGGTTAATAAAGCAAACAAATAGTAAAAGTGGAATAAGATCTTATATTATAAATTTATATATATATATAGTGAACATTCTATAAACAATTGTACGTAAGTAATATGAATATGATTTTACATCTGCACCGTGATAATTCGATTGCAACTTCATCTTAAACTATATAAATCAGATGTGATAATTATTTTTTTTGTATGGTAATATTCTAATCCCGAAATTGTTTATAAGAATGTTTTGTTAATTGTTTTTTTATTGGTGCTTAAAAATGGAATTAAAAATTATTTTACTCAATTTCTTAACTTCTGTTTGGCTGAATAATGCGAGATTTATATCAATTTTACCAGAAGAATTCTGCCTATTTCCGTAAAATTTAGATCAGCGTAATCAGAAAAATTTAGCTTAACATAAGTTAATAACTACAAGTTAAAATGTAAAAATAAAATTAGCTATATGTAAAGTCGAAGGAAGTTATAACGGTCGAAATTTTATGGCTTTTCGGCGACGCGTAGGCGCGAACGTGCACAGCCGGGGTGCCTGCTTTTCGAGATAAAGTCGTAAAATCTTTTCTTCTTTTTTTTTTTACATAGGGGGAAATGCTTTCGCTTCTGAAGAGAGTTTTCACTTTCGGGTGTTGTGTGTTTTTTTCTCTTTCGTTGGAAATAAGCCAGAATGCAGTGACTTACACCTGTATGATATACAATCTGACCGTTGTTTTGAACAAGCCTACAGTTTAAATGCGATAATTTTCTTGGCGTGTGTTTGGAAAAAATATATTTTCCCTTTTTTTAAGCAGATGTTAAGAGGATTCAACGTAAGGAGGTCGAAAATGCTAGAAAACATGCGAGCGAGAGAGACGAGAACAGACGCCGTCATACATAACTACAGGGTTTCCCCGTATTGGTTTTGGAGTGGCTGAAAACTTCGATGCGTGCTCGCGGCTCGGGAAAGTTAAGGAACAACATTTTTCTATTGCGGCCGAAAATTCTAGACCTGGGTTTTACGAATTCGAAACTTTTTTTTTCCTTTGCATCTATTTGATATTTTCAATTCATAAAGATTTTTAAGACGTAATTAAGATTTAAAACAGCCGGACGTAACACCCCCCTCCTAAAACAATTGCTACTACTAACAAACGTAGCAAGCGGTACACTGAGTAACTTAAATAGTAAAGGTAAAGATGCAATTTCGAACTGAAACGATTAGAAGAATGAAAACTAAGGCAAGAAAATGATGGTCTCAATCGAGTTTGTGAACACTTGCAGGAGCTATTTCCATTTTACTATTTCTTCTTATTATCATTTCTTTTCAAAAATCATTAAATTATATTTAAAGTTGTTCTCTGGGAGCTAATCCAAGATGATAATCCATAAAGGAAAGTTATGTGCCCAATGCGAAGAAAGACTTTTGAATCGTAACTTCTTGGTCGTTACCGCGTAGGTTTGGGTAATGGGTATTGGTGATAATAGGAGCTGATGGTTCGGGTTCGTTTTGTTTGACTGGAGAGGTGGATGGGTATACACTGACCTCTTGTAATTCTGTTGGAGGTTCGGCAGGAGGTTGATTGTTCAGATGGATAAGCAAATGTGTAATAGACCCAAATAGTGCTCCAAGTAGATGGACTGACCAACCGTAAGCGGTATGGAGAGTATAACCGTGAACGAAAATGTTGATAATGGCTTTCACAAGCTGGAAAATCATGATCAACGCAAGGAAACCAGCCCTGGCATTATCAAACACTAGGAAGCGAGACCAGAATTTTTGCCATGTTGTTTCGATGATATGCTCTATGGCATTTTCATTTAACAACTTATTAAGGGCAGATTCGTCATTGCCAAGAGGGTGTCCCCTCATTTCCCGAGCAACATCATTTAGAAGACCTGGTTTTTCCATGGGAAACATAATTCTTTCCCGTAATTGGTCAAGATCGTGCTGGTTGTAAATACCACTAGTGGCAAGTTCAGATGGATTGATGAAAGTCCATGTAGGTTTGGACATGGGGTGTATTACGGTTGTTGGTATGGTCTCCGTTGGGAAAGGTAAAATCTTATACCAAGAATTCCCAATAAAATAATAGGATGGTAGCAGGGAATTACAAGGCATTCGAGTGCCTTTTTGTTTTAACACGTGTGTTCTGGATGTAAGGAAATAGGTTTGACTATTGCGTGTTACTTCCAATTCGGCGTAGCAATAATTTCCGTGCTGTACCTTCACTTCGACCGGCACACATTTCACTATATGGACTACTTCCCCGACAGAAACTCCCATATAACCTGGTCCTTTCATAAGATCAAAAGCGAAATCATCAGGTGATTGCTTAGCTATTGATAGTGAATTTTTAATCGTTTGACGTTCCAAATTGCATCTTTGTACAAGAACCCTGTCGTAAATTTTAAATGTTAATAACAGTTAATAACTGTTAAAAATTATTTATAACTATTTAGAACTGTTTAAAACTGTTTATAAGTGTTACAAAATGTATGATTTTGGACACATTTTTTCTAATTATAATACTTTGTAACAGTTTCAAACAGTTTTTAATAGTTATTTAATAGCCTCATTATTATAATCATGAGAATCAAGGAGCGCGGAAGCACTCCGAAGGCAAGTAACAGTCAAACAATGCAGAAGAAACCTAAGGAGTATTTAATTATACTAATAATTAATTATTACTATGTTAATAATAAGAATTAATAAATATTTAAAAGTTATTAAATAATTTAATAACTCTTACAAACTGTTAAAAACTGTTGAAAAATGTTACAAACAGTTACAAACGATTAATAACGTCCAAAATCCTACATTTTGTAACATTTTGAAACAGTTTATAACTCTCTCTAACAGTTTTCAATATTTTTGAACAAAAATATTTCCGCTAGAGAACGTCTCGATACAAACTTCTCATTTGCTCGCGGATATGCTTTTCAACATAAACGAACTTAATAAGAGAATATATCTAAATTAGTAACGCTTATAGTATCCATAGTGGCGAAGCTATTGGAAGTTTCAAAGAGAACTAATTTAGTGTGCTCAGTAGTAATTATTTGGTAACCGCAAATGGATTCATAGTTTCGGGCAGTTAATGCAAAGGTAGCCCCTTGAGTGGCCAAAGAAAACACTATTTGTGTATTGCACCTAAATCAGGGTTAGACATTTTATTCGCATATCCCTCATAAAGCACACCGTATTTATTGAATTTACAGGAATCGGTGGGGATAGTTTGCCAGAAGGTATATCCACCCTCGATGTCTAGGCAATTACCTACAGACGGAGAACAAACTGTTCCTGAACGTAGGCTTACATGGTTACTATCTAGCCTGACCTGTGATTCATAATCTGTTATGGTGATTTTAACAGTGCCCTGCACTACTACATCTTCCCAGGTACCATAAGGGTCAGAGTATCCGGCTCCGCTACATTTTCCTTTGGTAGTTAAAGAACCCGCAAAAATAATGCTATGAGTAACGGTGGAGTTTGATTTCAGGCCTGTTATTATTTTAGTGTTCGGTAAATTATATGTGCCATAACGGTGTAACAATTCGCACGCATCCTTAGATATATCCTGAATATATTCATTTTCCCCGTTTAACACAATAGAATTATGGGAAAAACTGCCACGATAATAAATAGTACGGTGAATTTCCAGCTTGTATTGGATAACGTGTGTTGTCGCATATTCGTTGATTTGGAGTAGTTGAACAAATTGTTGAGTGATATTGGGCTGATAGTCAGGTACTTCGCATTCACCTACATGTTTAAGCGACAGTGTGGTAACGTTTAGTTGCCGGGCCCCGCAATCATAACCGATTGAGGTAGATGCTCTATTTAGTAAAATTAAAACAACTAAAACCGCAAAGCTCGTTTTTATTTCGTTGAGTCTCTGGGTTTCAATTGAGTTAATAGAGAGGAAAAAAAAATTATTCTTTTTCTTTTTCTTTATAGATTTGGTTCTGTAACAAAAAAAAAAAATTAATATTTGAGCCATGTTTTTTTTTCCTAATGGTTCAACTACTTTCCTGATTTATAAATTGACTGTTTTAGGAATAATTTTATAACTAGTTAATTAACATACTTAGGATTTAATCAATGTTAAATCAAATTAAAACTATCATTAATTAATGAGAAAAATACAGAACTATTATATTTTGAATTTACACATAATAAAAACAAGTTTTTCAGGCTAAATTATTGCCAAAGCAGTTACTTTATATATAACAAACTTTAAGTTATTAATAACGTACAAGATGCTTTAGGGCCTAAATCTAAATAAGAAATTAACTTTGTTCTTAAAGTTATTATTAATTTAGTGTTGTCCTTTTTTTTTTCCTCGAAACAACAAAACTATGTTAAATTAATTATTAAATCTTAATAGTAAGGAATTTATTGTGTTTTGAGTCCTCATAATTTTTTTTTCTTCTCTTTTTCCCTTTTATTTCTTGGTTAATATGCGAAATCCGTAAACGATTTGCATGAACTATCTTACTGGTTTTATTTAACGAAATTTTAATGTTTACTTTATATATTATTTCCAAAATTTTATGTGGGCCTGTATAATGGTCACCGAATTTATTGGGTTTAGGACCCTTTAATAGGTAAACATAATCCCCTACTTTAAAATTTCTAGGATTAATGTATTTATCATAGTACTTTTTAGATCGGTGTTTTGCGTCAACTAGATTATCATAGACTAAAGTTCTAATTCCAGTGAGTCTGGTGACTAGATCTACTAAATACCCATTATAAGTGGGAAGCAGATCTGAATCTCTAAGTGGATCACTAGAGGGTAATCTAGCTAGTCTACCAAATAGAACCTCATAGGGAGTATGCTTTGTACTTTCTTGTACGGAGGTGTTTTAGTTAAGCATAGCTAAATCGAACCATTCATCCCAATCCGAATCGGCATTTGTATATTGTTTAAGAAATTCCCCTAACGCATGATGGGATCTTTCTAAAGAACCGTTTGATTGAGGATGGAAAGCGGTTGTTTTTAATTTCTTTATTTTTAAACGTTTAGATACCCTTTCCATAATTATGGATAGAATAGTTTTGCCCTTGATCGGTTAAAACTATTCTAGGCGCACTAAAGATACATACCAATTTCTTTATAAATGCATCGGCTATGATGGTGGCCAAAGTGTTTTTCAATGGAACCGCGAGACAAAATTTAGATAACTGATCCTGCATGGTTAAAATATACTCAAAATCGGTTTTGGTTTTTTGTAATGGACCAACGATATCCATTGCAATTTTATCAAATACCGTACCCGGTGTATCTGTGATTATCATCGGTTGTTTAGTTTTTAACCGTGTTAGTTTCTTTAATTGACAATTAAGACATTGCTGAATCCAACGTTGAATATCCTCTTTCATATTTTCCCAATAGTATCCGGTTTTAATACGATTGTAAGTTTTAGATACACGGCGATGACCACCGATTGAAGAATCGTGCATTTCGTAAAAAATCTTGTCCCTCAAATCGGGTTCTACATATCGTAACGAATTTTTACAAACTACTATTTTAATAGGTACTTGTTGGAATATTTGTTTTAGTAACCCTAAAACCTCGATCCAATCGAAATTTTCTATATCCTTACTATAAGATATACTACATGTTTTTAGTTTTAAGTTTAATATTAATTCTTCCAAATCTATAAATACTTTTAATAAATTTTCCTTAATTTTAGAAATAGAAACCTTTTCCTCTTCGCGTATTCATAAGGAAAAGCAATAGTTACCATTATGTCTTTTAGAATAACCTATCTTAAGATAATTTAAGATTTGTTTAGGTTCTATTTTATTATTTTCTATTAATTTTAAGGCACCATCGTCGCATGGACTGCCATTAATGTCTACAAAATACATTATGTTATCTTTCCGGCAATGAATTAGATCTTTTACCTCAATTATTTGACAAGTTTGATTTATATTTACAGAATTTAATTCAGGCTCGGAGGGTTCGGATTCAATTTTTGAAGAAAGTGAATGAGAAACCTCGGATTGATTATCAGTATTTAAAATTATCGGTAATTTAAAAGTGTAATTATTTATAGAAGAATACGTAGTCTTTTCAGATTGTGGAGGTAACAGAGTTTCTCCTTGAAAATCATCATCCAGACTATTTGATTCTTTGTAATGGGTTTCGGCTTATTTACAATACGGTTGGAAACCCGATTTTCAATAGGCTCCGGTACATTGGGAATGACCATCTTCTTATTATTTTGTTCTTCAGAGTTTATTAACTGAGACCTATCTGCAGATTTCGATACTAAATTGTTTTCAATAGATTTAGGTATTTTGGTGTTTTTCTGAAGAGTAAGTTCTTCAGGTTTTGTCTGAGAATCTTCAGATTTTTTGTTTATCTTCTTATTCTGTATATTGTTAGGATTTGTTTTAAGTTTAGTTGCTGAAATAGATATTAGGATTTTTTCTACTATTTTAGATCCGTCAACAACATCATTAGTAATCTTATTTTCTGCATTAAGTAGTTTTGCTTGTTTCCTGGTGATTACATTACAAATGGGATTTCTAGATAGCGCATCTGCATTAGCGTTCAATTTCCCGGGTTTGTACATAACCTCATAATCAAATTCGGAGAGTTTAAATCTTCATTTCTGAACGCGTGTGTTACAGTCCGCTATTATGAACCAGACCAAGGGTTTATGATCAGTTACAAATGTAATCTTTCGATTATAAATGTAAGATCGAAAAATTTTCGCACTGTGGATCATAGCTAGTGCCTCTTTTTCATATACCTCATAATTCAATTCTGGTCCTCTAAGCACACGAGAGGCATAACTTATTGGAAAGTCTTTGCCAATTTCTCCTTGAGAAAGTATTCCGCCAATGGCATAACCTGAGGCGTCCGTCGTGATAATAAAAGGTTTAGAAAAATCAGGATACTGCAAAATAGGAGGATTGCATAATGCTTCCTTTAATGACTCAAAGGCTTCATTTGTCTTTTCGGTCCAAACAAAAGCAGTGTCCTTTTCCAATAATTTTGTTAAAGGTTTTGACATTGTCGCAAAATTTTTAATAAACTTTCTATAAGATCCGGCTAAACCGAAGAATTGCCTAATGTTTTTAACAGTTTTTGGCTGGGGAAAACATCTAACTGCCTCAAGCTTTTTAGGATCAGGACTGACCCCATCTTTAGTTAAGACGTGACCCAGATAGCAAATCTCATCTTTTAAAAACTCGCATTTGTTAATATTTAATTGTAGATTAGACTTATCTAATCTTTCCGTGATTAGATTTAACTTTTCCTCGTGTTCGTCTAGTGTGCCTACGAAGATAATTATATCGTCAATAAAGGTGAATAGAATTTTTCCTTGTAGACCTTTAAAGGTTTCATCTATATATCTTTGAAAGGTGGGAGGAGTGTTTTTCAATCCAAAAGTCATACGAACATACTCTCAATGACCATATGGCGTACTGAAAGCTGTTTTGTGAGTATCCCGAGGATCCATTAAGATTTGATGGAACCCTCATGCTAGATCGAGAATCGTATAGTATTTATGTCGTCCAACCTGATCAATAATTTGGGTTATATCAGGTAATGGGTATGCATCGGTTATAGTTTTTTCGTTAAGCATGTGAAAATCCGACACTAGCAGCCATTTTTGTTTTAAAGAAGCATCCAGCTTCTTAGGGACCAAGCAAAGAGGAGAATTATAGGGAGCACACGACGATTTAATAATTTCCTCTTTCAAGAGTGCATCAACTTGTCTACTAACCTCTTACTTAAGAGATATGGGGAACTTGTATTGTTTGACATTGACGGGAATATCATCGGTAGTTATTATTCGATGCATTACCGTGCTAGCGGCACCTAAATATTCACTCTCTAAAAGAAATCTGTGCTTAAATTTTAGGACTAAGTTAGTAACATGATCTCTCTCCTTATCATTCAAGTGATCTGTTCTCAAAAATTTTAAAATGGAATCATTGTCTTCCATACTCATAGTGTGAGTGGATGAGTTTATAACTTGTTGATACGTTTCGAGGATATCAAAAGCATCCTCAAATTCTTAATCAGAAGTAACAGGTACACCTAGTTCGGCAAAATTTTCCGCATATGTTATCCTAAATAGTCTGAGAATTGGATTTATATCTTCATTGATGTTTTTGGTTTTAACATCCGAATCTAGAATAGCAATTTTGTAGTTGGAATAATATTCCTCCAGATCGGATAAATCATAAGAATTCTTTTCAGAGAATTCCATAGTCTCATTGTCAGTTTCATTTCCAAAATTAGTCTCCATGCTAATATAGGAAACTAAACTTGAGTGGGAGCTGGTTAAATAGTCCTTGCATAACTCAGTGTTACCCGAAATCTTAAATAGCAAGGGTGTAGTGTGATTTCCTACCTTGAGGCATTTATTCTCATAATCAATCAAAGATTTAGCTTGAGTTAAATACGTGGAACCAAAAACCCCATCGCAAGGAATAGGGAACTCATCTGGTACTACATGAAATAATGAAGAAATTCCATAAACCTCAATTTCAATGGCTCCAAGAGATTTAGTTGTTTCATCACATATCCCTTTTAATAAAACTGAGCTAACTGGGTTTATTTCTTGACTTTTAGGTATTAATTTTAATTTAATAAGATTGGCTTCGGAGCCAATATCTATCATAAAATAACCCTTAATAAAGAAAGGCGAATTGAAAATTTCAATGAACGGTAGACAATTTAAAGCCTTCTCAGTTACCATATTAGTAACTGCATTAATTTCTACCTCATAACAAGGATTATCATTTTGACAAAAATCCATTTTTTTGTCACCTAATGTAAATAATTTATTTTCAAAGTCTAATTTAGCTTTATGAGTTAAAAATAATTGCGACCCTAAAATTCCAGCACTGGAATTTGAAAATTATTAGGGACTACTATAAATTCTACATTCCTACCTAACATTCTTTTATTAACTATTTCTAACGATAAAACCGGATTTTCGGAAATACCCATGATTAGTGTTGGTCTTGTTGTATCTATAGTGTTTGTGTCGTTGATAAAACCTACACGAAGGATATTTATTTCGGATCCCGAATCCAACATGAAACCAAATAATACATCATTTTTACAATCTTTGAAAGAGACATGCGGAATTAATTTTGACGCAAAGTGGAGCTTAATGCTATTAACTCGTCCGCAGTAAATCCCTGCACTTGGGTTGAGCGCTGAGGAATAGGCTGAGTCTCTTGAGGTGCATTCGGGCCTAAAGGGCTCTGCTCGTTTCCCGACCTCTTTGCCTCATTATTAGCCTTTCTTCGGCATTGGTCAATTGAGTGACCTTTAATTTTGCAATAAGCACAAGTAATATTGTTTCTACAAGAAACCGCCGTATGGCCGGTATTTAAACACAGCTGACATGTTTCTATGTTAACAGCTGGTTTATTTGCTTTATTAGTTTCGTGCAGGTAACATCTATCAGCAGTATGCCCTTTGTTTAAACAAAGCTGGCAGGTAATTGTATTTGGTATTGCGGTGGCTTACTTGCCTGACCGACAAAAACGAGTGTTATGTCCTTGTCTCCCACAAGTTTCACAAATAGCAACTTTATAACATTGGGCTGCTAGATGCCCAGGTTTCTTGCAAATTTGGCATATCATGCCCATTTTGCATTGGGCAGATTGGTGCCCTGGTTTTTTGCAAATTTTTCAGTTATCCTATGGTTTTGAGGCTCTTGCAGCAACAAGCTGACATTTATCAGTGCTGTGTCCCGATTGATTACAAATTGTGCAAGTTAAGACACGATTCGCAGATAATAGGCTACAATTGTTAGCTTCATGTCGCTTTTGTTTGCATAGTTGGCAAAGGAATACCTTTTTTTTATTAGTTTTTCCTAAGCTAGATTGATCCCTTCTTAGAGCTTTCCCAGCTAAAAGTAATTTTTCTATCTTGATTGCTTCCTTGACTACATCGTTTACATTAGCGGCCGCTCCTAAATGTTGCTCATTTTCTGGCTTTAATACAGCTTTGAAACATTCAAGTAGGATATTTTCTACAGAGGCACTGAAAGCTTCGGGTAATGTTACATTTTCTATTTCCTTTGCCTCCAGGATCCTTGCCCCTAATATTCTTACTCTATTCGCCAAGGTTATTACTGCTTCGTCATTTTTTTTAAATCCGTTACCGAGTTCTCCGAGTAATTGAGCTACTGATTTAGCTGGAGCATAGATTTGTTTTAAATAATCTTTAAACTCTTCGACAATCGCAAAAACTTGCCCTGTTATGGCCTGTCTGGCTTCTCCTGTAACTCTAGACCTTAGTAATTTTGCAAGGCTAGGCTCAGCTGTGGTCTCGACCATAGCCTTTGCCTCCGTGCATCCTTCTAGAAACTGTGATACAGGAATATTTTTTCCGTCAAATTCTGGAACGATTTTTAAGGCGTCCTTAATATTCACATATTGCGGAGTGGTTGCCATTGTGATATTAATTGGCCCTAGAGGAACCTTGGAATCACTTTCACTAGAATCTACTGATTTTTGGGACGACAGAGTCTTATTTTCCTTCCCAAATTCCAATTTAGAGGTATCAGCCTTTCGGTCTGATTCGTCCACTTTTCTATTTCCTGACTTCGATGTACTGGGCAATTGGTCCAGTTTATCCTCTATTTTTACTGGGGAATAGGGAAGTTGCTTAGTAGGTGCAAATTGATCGAACTGTTCTATCTCCTTCCTTGACTCTGGGTGTTCACGGGCTTTTTGTCGGGTTATGCGCTTATCACTCATATAAACTATCTAATTTAATAAAGAAATGAAAAGACTCAAATATTTATTATGTTTTTTTTTTTTTTTTAATTATATTTACTAAGTTTTTTTTATACAGAAAAGCTTACGTTGAATAAAAATGAATTACTTGGTTAAAGTGAATTTAATATTCATCCTCAAACCTTAACATCTACTCTAGCGGTGGTGCTGATGGCAATTTTTTTTATTTTATAATTTAATTTAAAGCAGGCTGCACAAGTTTTTAAGTATACGTTGATTTTTATGCATTCAGAGCATTTTTTCTTCGGAGGATCTGTAGGTAAAGGTATATTTTCAACCTCAACCGGTGGTGGAGTATTTTTTATATCAATCAGTACTCTCTCCCAGAATTGCTTAATTGCCTTTTCTTCTCTTCGTTTTTTCCTAAGGTTTTGGAAGACTGAAGGTCTCTTCCTTTTTCTTTCAGGTTTATCCACTAAAAACAAGTTTTAATTCATATTAATATTCATATTCTAGATTTTTTTTTTTCAAAAATACATATATTTTTTTCCCTAACTAAATACTCGTAGTATAAACCTATTGAACTAAAATATTGTGAGAACTTTTAAATTTTTTTTATTTAAAGCATTAAATCTTGTACCAAATTTTTGCTTGTTTACATTTTTGAGCGTAATTAATAATAGTATAAGTATGTATTTAATACTTATTTGTAACGTTGCGAATTCCCCACACAAAGCCAAAGTGAATTTTACCCCAAACTAAATTTATAATTAATGAGCGCCAGGCTACCTCCTTTTTCTTGAGACTTCTCCTTCAGGGCCGCACCGACACGAACGACAGCCAGGGGTGGCTGAAACCCACGGTGATTGCTGAAAACGCGGGGAAAGACAGAACAACCACACTCGCAAATAAAACTCGCAGCTTCAATTCCAAAACAAATGTAGACTTTTATTACTACTAATTCCATAATAATTACAATCTTACAGTTGGTATTCGTCCGCTCGCTAACTCTCTTTTGTCTCGACAAGTAATAAATCCGACGCTAATTGGCCTACATGCAACCGCGATCCTAAACTCCGAACTTCTCTCTCCGCGAGTCTTCTCAATGGCGTCGCTTCGCCACGTAACCTCGCCGCACGCCTATTCCCCGATCCTCGAACCACGATACTACTTTGGCTCTAGAGAGAGACCCGCACTGCTCTCGACCACGTATGCTCGCCGCACGCACGCAATTACAATGAATAAAGGGCCGGGGGACCGAAGGAATACGCCCCGGCGACAGCAAAGCACAGCACTTACAGCACTTACCGCAACACCTAGTGAACCACGGAGAGCCGAGACTAACTCCGCCGTCGACCTGACACGTCTCCTTCTCGTATTTCTCGCTCTCTCTATGCCCCGTCCTTGGACCCTCTACAATCTGCTCTCTCTCTCTCTCTCTCTCTCTCTCTCTCTCTCTCTCTCTCTCTCTCTCTCTCTCTCTCTCTCTCTCTCTCTCTCTCTCTCTCTCTCTCTCTCTCTCTCTCTCTCTCTCTCTCTCTCTCTCTCTCTCTCTCTCTCTCTCTCTCTCTCTCTCTCTCTCTCTCTCTCTCTCTCTTTCTCTCTCTCTCTCTCCGCCACCTGTCGCATCTGCTTGCTGGTCACTACTTCACTCGCCGCTTTTACACTCTACCCTGCTCTTCCTCATTTTCCCTACTCTACACTAACACTTCACTCTCTCTACAACCTCTACTCGTTCTCCACTCTCTCTCTCTACCTTCACTCACACTTTCTCACTCCAACTGCCCGTCTTTATCCACGAAACTCGCGATAGCTACTTTCGACGTCTGCACGAAAGCACGGCTCACACGAGAATGAAGCCAAGATGGATGTCTAGGCGTCTCTTCCTTCTTCTCCGCTCTCCTTCCGTCTTCTTCTCAATCCTCCGCGCTCCGCATTGGCTGCCGATCACGCTCTTCGTTGCATGGGTTGCTCACTCTGCATGTGTGTGAGTCCTGCCGGCTCTGTTTGCTCCAACCGGGAGTCGCCATGCTTCTTGTCGGTATGTGATTGGGTCACCCGGACTGACGTCACGCCGATTTTCTCCAACTCGTACCTGCGCGCCCTTTATGAATTATCTTGATTCAACATGGGTAAAGTCAATGGACGCGCAGCTTTAATAGCATAGGCATCTCCACTCTGTACACAACTCCCCCGCGCAGCCTGCTATACGGATACACGTTGTGGTGGAGTGCGCAGGGGCCGCTATCGTATAGCCTCTCTCTCCTCTTCGCCATTCCGGTCTCGGTATACGACCGCACGTTGGCTGCCCGATTATAGCCAGCCTCGCCTTCTCTCTCTCGCTCCGCTATGTTTCTTCTATCTCTCCCTCTATTTCTCTTTTGCGCTCTATGCTAGCCGTGTCGGTAGCTACTGCTGCCGCTGTTCATGCAGTGCTCTCTCCCTCTCTCTCTGTCTCTCGCTAGGCTATCTACTCTCTTCCCCTCTCTCGCGCCATACTCTTACATGCAGCTCGCCGGGCCGTCGTCACCGGTATATTCCGCGTTCCCTCTCTCTCGCTTGCTCTCTCTCTTACTCCCATCGCGCGCAGTCTCTCTTGTGTACGCACACACTTTCCGATTTACTCATTCCCTCTCTCTCGCCATCTGCGTGCACTCCGCGCGTGCCGTCATTGCCGATATTTGTCTCGCTCCCTCTCTCTCTCTCACTCCTACACGCCCGCATTCGCTCTTTCACTCACACTCATCGCGCAGCTAGTCTCTCGCTCGTGGTGCGCAGGCGCGCTCCCGCGCGCATGTCATGGCTTCGGACGAGACCTCGTGGGCGCGCCCGGCGTCAGCTCAGCTGTTTTATACACCCAGCGAGTCGGCGTCGAGCGCGCGGGCACGAGGCTCGCTTTCCTTTGCCCTGCTTCTCCTTCACCGCCGCTGCCATCATCGTCGTCTGCCTCGTCGCCTCGTTCCAAATCTTGCTGCAAAAATCTTGTGCAGGTCTGTAGGTATGTGCACGTGTGTGCGTGTGAGCGACAGGTGTCGTCGTCACGCCGTGTCGGCTGCTCCTCTCCTCAACACATAAAACAATTACACATTAGCCCGATGCAGTGAATGCATGTTCGGGCAAGGTGTCGGGGAGGCAGCCGGCTTATACATATATGGCATATTGTGCGTGGAAATCCACGTCACATATTTATTTATTTAAATTTTGTTATTAAACAATATAAATCCTAATTAAATAATGTTAACAATCTTAATATAATTAATTTTAGTAATTAATGTAGAATTAAATAATTTATTCTGTTAAATTCCTTAATAAAACCATTTATTTGCTATTGTACATATAAAATTTGTTATTAGAAGAGAAAAATTTCAAAATTTATAATTGTATTATTTTTATTCTAAAGATAATTTCCCAAAACCTTGTTAATTACCAAAATTAGAAGGAGAATAATATTAAGATTTTTAACTATTGCAGAGATAAGTTTTTAAGATTTTGTGTAAGAATTAGCATCTCATTTTCAAATTTCTTAAACCGTGATTCTACAGTTTTTTCAAACTTGCATAATCTGCTGGTTACTATACTTAAATGGACGGAAAATTTATTATTTTTATAAGCTAACTTGCTGACTTCCACGAGAGCTTCCTCAATCAAGGTTTTTAATTGGAAGTTCTGAATCCTTACAAACGATAATTCGTCGTGTAGGTCGACAATCATGGTCCAACGATCGTTATCAAATTCTTCAAGAGCCTCTACCCGTGATATTAATTCAGCCAACCGACTTTCAATACAGCATTCCAAAACGATATTGCCGATTTCCGGAGTCATTGTCCGTTTAAAACAGGCATTGTCAAAAGAAACACTAAAGAACGATTATAATTGAAAAATGTATTAATTCAAATTTTTATAGAACAATTTTAATAATATAATTTATATAGACTTAATAAAATTCCAAAAAATTCTAGGAAAAACAATAATTAAAAAAAAAATTTATAACTTAGAGTTTAGACAGAATGTCAACTATTTATTAAATCATTCCATTCTTTTGTTTGCTAAGTTATATATATATATATATATATATATATATATATATATATATATATATATATATATATATATATATATATATATATATATATATATATATATTTATGGGTCGTTCCTGTACTTTTTTTAAAAAGTGTGCGCGGCGGGGTCGTCGATTTTGTCGACGATTTTTTTTATGAAAGTACATATAAAAAAAAATAGCTTGTGCAAAATTTCAGCCCCTTATCTCATTCCTAATTCCTGCTGGAATTTTTTTAAACCCTGATTTTGACCTGTTTTTAGCCAGTTTTCAAAAAATTCTAAAAGGCTGAAATTTTAACAAAATGAGGTCGGTGAGGTCTCATTTTTTTTGTCTTTCTTCAAATTTTAAGAAAAAAAATAGACTGATATGAAATGATGATTTAGGTTTTATTGGCCATCTGTGATATGGCCATTGGATTTCATCATTTTTAGATCATCTTTAAACCTCTATATCTCGTAACTGGTTCCACATTTTTGAGCTCACTAGGTCTCATTTTGTTTTGTCTCAACGAGACCTTTAATTTCTTTTTTTGAGGACCTAAGTTGATTGAATAGACTTCAAGATACAGCCTTTTGAAGTTGACGTTTTTATCAAAAATCGCGAAAATCAACCGTGTTCATGGTCACAGTGTCAACCGAATTTTAATTAAAAATCATTAACAAAAGTGTTTTTCATTAGAATATGATGGTATCTAACTATACTCTTTTCCTATCATAGGAAAAAGCAAAAAATAATTTTTTGTCGAGCATTATAATATCTAATTTTTCGATACCTAAAATAATAAAAAATGGCTCTTTACTGACGCGAATTCTACCATCTTATAATTATTTTTGACACGTATACGTAACATAGATACAAAGGTGGTTCCTAGACCTTTAAAATCCGTAGCCGCTGATTTTTCTAGGACCAATAGAGCCAAAGTTATAGCCGTTTTTATAAAAAAATATTTTTCAAGTGGTAAAATTAGAGCTTGTGAAATATAGGAAAAGTTTTATTTACAAGATCAACCATAAGTTTGGCATAATTGTCCTAAAAAAAGTGCTGAGGCTGCATATTTTGAAGATCTTAGGCCGTGTCTACACTATGCGAGAAGCACGTGCGATTAGCCCAAGCGATGCGAGCAAGCAAGGCGTGTTGGACAAAATATTTAAAATACTTAAAATGATAAATAATATAATATATATATGATTTATATTACCTTTACTCTGGGCGTAGGCTCTCGTAAATAATAACCAGCTGATTTGTTAGATGCACTATTTATTGGCAAATATAAATTTTATAAATAAGACAATAAGATTTACAATTTATTCACTTGGTTTAACAATGTAGAATACCGATAACGTATTAAATTGATATAATTGCTTTACTATTATTGGCTCGTATTGGCCTGTATAATAATCGTTTCTCCTATTGTCGGCTGGAGTGGTACGCAGCTCGCGACTTTTGCACGATCACTAATTTGTGTCGAGGGTTGCCGTATTTATTAAGCGGTTAATTTGGGTTAAAGATGATTTTGACGCTGAGTCAAAATCATCTTTTTAAACAAATTTAGTAAACATTAAATATCATCATTCCGATTTCACACTAAAAAGTGCTGATTCTAAACAAAGTTGCGATGAGCGGTTGGTTTCTCAAGGTCAGTGGCTCGCTACGTCACGCTGGCTGTTGCGTAGCCGAAATTGCTGTACTGTTAAAATTCGCACTCGCATCGTTTTATGGGTCAAAGAAATGAATATTGGGATTTAATAACGTCACAGACATATCAGTTTATAATTTGTCTTGCCCTATCGCGATGCCGCTTGCATTCGAATGCAACGTTGTCAAAATTCGCATATACGACATTTGTATGTCAGAAAATTACTGGCGATAAATATGCATTGTTTATTTGATTTTAGAGATACGTCACAGACGTAACACTTCCCCCATTAGATTGTTGAATATCGTAGAGATTCAACAAGTATAATAATAGTTAGCCATCAGCAATTTTCTGTTACAATAATTTCAAATTACAATTATAAGATGGAAAGTTAACTATGAATATAAGGTCTTTCATAAAATGTTTTGAGAAATTTTTAAATAATTTCAATATGGTTCGTTTAAAATTGTGGTTCATTTCGTACAAGAATGTTTACAATTTCCCTGTGTTGCAATTTTTTTGTCTATGCTAGTTGATACGTGGGTGTCAATAAATTTGTAATCACATAATTTTGTGGATCTGATAAATATTAAATAATTTTGTAGTAAATAAAATGTGAGGAGCAACATATAGGGAATGATTCAAGTGATCATTCGCTTCCCTCCCTGCTGAGATATTTGGCAAAAGGTATATTACTTTTTTCTCTTTTTTTTTGAGTAGAATAACACTAGCATAAGTATTACAACCTAGGCTAAGACTTAATTGTACTAATTTTCACTGATAGATACACTACTCACGAGTGTGTAAACATAGTTAACTCAATCAAAGGCTAAGTAGTCAAATTATGTCGCTAGTCTTTTCTTAATATTGATCTCAAAAGCTTCACTTCTTCAAATTAACTCGGCAAATTAGTTGCCAATCTAAGTAATTTTGATCGCAAAATGGAGGACTATCATGGTAAAGAGCTGGCGCTCCAAACAAAAATTAACAACTCCTTTCAAAACTTTAAATACAAAGGCAAAGATAATATGACTAAGGGTAATGCCGGAGCGCGCTTAGCCAGTCTTGAGAAAAATTATGTTAGCTTTCTGCAGAATCACGAGAGAATCTTGCATCTCAAGGATCTTGATAAAACCCACGCCTATTTCTCAACTGGTCTGCCTGAGCTAGTTGAAGATAGTTTTTTCGATCGCAAAAATGAGTTTCTTGATTTCCTAGAAAACCTTAGGGAAAAAACGCTACAGCAGGAGCTTCTACCTCCAATGCTGCGTCAGTTCCTCCAAGCACTGCTCAAACTACTAATGTTTCGTTTCAATCGTTGCCAAAAATTGACTCGCCAACATTTTCAGGTAGATTCTCAGACTGGGAGAATTTTAGGGATGTTTTTCGCTCTATCATACATCATCGCGAGGACTTATCGCCTAGTTTGAAATTGCATTTTCTTCGCACTCACCTTACAAGTGAAACCCTTAAGAAAATTAAGTCTCTTCCCATTTCAAATGATAATTAAGAACGAGCATGGACAACCTTAATCGAATACTACGAAAATCAGCGTCGTATTGTTAGCTCTCTCATTTCAGAAATCTTTTCAGCCAAACCCATGAAGACGGACACTTGGTCGGAAGTTAAACGTGTTTACAGGGAACTTTTCAACCCTATAGCTAGTCTAACATCTCTTAACAGAGCAGATTCCTTAGGAAGTGATCTAATGGTACATTTTACACTTAAGCAACTTGATTTAAACACGCGAAAAGAATGGGAGCGACACCTAGGTAATAGTGACGATCTTACAATCATGAATGGGAAAAACATCTTGGTGACAGTATTGATCCACCTACATTGGAAGAATTTCAAGCCTTTCTTCGAAGTCAAACCCTCACTCTAGAGGCCATCGTGGCTGGCATTATAAATCGTCTTCGAATAATAACCGGAAACCACAGTCATCAAATTCAAAGTCACGTAAATCAGAGCATGATAATACTCAGTCGGTTTATTCACATCAAACCTCATCTAAACCCATCAAAAAAGAAATGTTCGATTTGCAATCAATCTCATTTTACAAACAGATGTGAAAGATTTCTTAATAAAACGATTCCTGAGCGAAAGGAATTGATCAAATCATCTAATCTTTGTTACAATTGTTTAGGGAAGCACAACGTTAGAAATTGTACTTCCACGTACCGGTGCATTCTTTGTAAAGCTAAGTATCACATTTTGGTATACACTGACAGCAATCAAAAATCAGTACGCCGAAGACTGGTCAGATTGACTCAGTGTTCAGTACCTGTAATCCAAACTGTTGCAACGTTGTCGTTTCCAATGACTTTCAACTTGCCTCTCAGTCAGTCTCGCTTAATAATGGAGTAAGTACTAAAAGTACTGGAGTACTTTTAGCTACCGCGAGGGTTAACGTCCTTGGTCCTAACGGAACCAAAATTCAAGTTCGTGCGCTTATGGACCCCGGATCTCAAATCTCACTTGTTACACAAGCTTTGTGTAACTTGCGCTCACTAGATTGCAGAACCAGTCACACGCACATTCAAAGTATAGGCGAAAAGACAGCTGCTGTTTCTTCTAAGGTACCTTGTCTTTCTATACAACCTCATTTTGATTCAACTTTCTCCCTAAAGGTTGACTCTATAGTTTTGCCAAAACTCTCATCTTATAAGCCCCCCAATGTAGGTGGTAATTCTAATTTCGAATACTTAAGAGGACTGCAACTAGCAGGCCCCATGTATCTCGAACCTTCACGTATCGATATTCCACTCGGTGCAAGCGCTTATGCGCAAATCATTGAAAATCAAATTGTTAAGGGCCAAAGTCTTCAGCCGATAGCACTTAGTTCCAAACTCGGATGGTTCTTGATAGGAAATCTCTCTTCTTCACCTTCAGAAATATCTCTTCATTGTTCGAACAGCTGCGAGCATGAAGCCAAACTTTTGGAGCTCGTACAAGATTTTTGGAGGGCGGAGGAGATAGTCACTAACAAAAAATCTTACTCGCCTGTCGAACAAGCATGCGAGGATTTTTATCGAAAAACAACTCGTCAAGATGAAACAGGGCAATATATAGTAAGCCTTCCCTGGAAAAGTCGAGACCAGTTGAGCTCTGCTCATCTCGAGAACTCTCATTCTGCCGCAGTAAGCGCACTCACTCGTCTCGAAGCAAACTTCGCTAAAGATGAAAAATTGAAATTAGCTTATATTGATTTCATAAAAGAGTACATTGACTTAGGTCATATATCACTCTCATCGAATTTTGATTCGTTATCTAGCAACTCTCAAGCCTTCTTACCCCACCATGGTGTGTGGAAAGAAACAAGTACGACAACAAAATTACGTACTGTGTTCAATGGCTCCAGCAAATCTAAATCATGAATTTCGATAAATGACCTCCTACACGTTGGGCCCAATCTTCTTCAGAATCCCGTCGCTTTGATCTGTGCTTGGCGTAGGTACAAGATCGCTCTTTCAGCTGACGTGGAGAAAATGTTCAGGCAGATTGGTCTCGAACAATGTGATCAATCTTTTCAGTCGATTTTATGGCATTTTGACAAGAGTGAACCCATTCAAGTTTATCGGTTAACTACCGTAACGTATGGATTGGCATGTTCGCCATTTCTAGCTATACGCACTCTCCTGAAATTAGTCTAAGACTTTGGCAGAATTTATTCAATCGCAGCTGAAGTCGTCTGATCAGAAATGTACTCAGATAACGTGCTTTCTGGTACACACTCTTTTGAAGAAGCTTTGCAGAAACAATATGAGTTAATTCAACTCTTTAAAAAAGGTCATCTCAATTTTCGAAAGTGGACTTCGAATAATGCTGTAGTACTATCCTATTTACCCTCGAATATGTTAGCTACAGATTCCATTTCTTTATTTGCTTCAGAAACATCTGTTCCAATTTTGGGTATAGATTGGCAACCAAATACAGACTATTTCAGTTTTCACATAGATGATACTCCCGTTGACCTGCCATTTACCAAACGTTCAGTTCTTTCGAGAATTGCTCGGATCTTCGATCCTATGGGATGGCTAGCCCCCGTGGTGATCACTGCTAATATTATTATGCAGTCACAATGGATTCTTATGGCTAGTTGGGAAGAGGAACTTCCTCTCAAAATCTCTAATCGTTGGCAAAATTGGTTTCAAGATCTATCTTCTATCTCTGAGATGAAAATCCCTCGCTGGAGAGGATATACACCCCAATGTGAACTAATTGAAATTCACGGATTCGCAGATGCATCCAAACTTGCATATGGTGCAGTAATTTATCTGCGCTTAATTCAAAACCAAAATGTTCTAGTCACACTTCAAGTGGCCAAAACGCGAGTAGCTCTACTTAAAACGCTGACCATACCTCGCTTAGAACTATGCGCTGCGTCGCAACTTGCAGGACTGGTTCAAACGTTCATCGAATCTTTCCCACTGAAGGGTGAGAGTATTCATCTATGGTCCGATTCTGCAGACGTCCTCTTTTGGCTAAAGGACCACCCTTCTATATGGGGTGTATTTGTAGCTAACAGGTGTTCAGAGATTCACACTATGCTACCTGATGCATATTGGCATCACGTGCGATCAGCGGACAACACCGCCGATGTCATTTCACGAGGTATTGAACCCTCAAAGTTAGCTTCGCATAATTTATGGTGGAAAGGTCCCGCCTGGCTCTCCGAAAATCACGAGTCGTGGTCAAAGGCTCATGATGAGCTCAATTTTGCGACAAATAGTTTGAATATTCAACCTAGTCATACTCTAGTTGCAAGCAAAGACATGCCAAACTCTGTTGAGAATACTCCAGAAATTTGGAGTCTTATTAATAAATATTCGTCTTTAAGTAAATTATATCGAATAGCTTTGTATTTCTTCAGATTCGTCTACAGAATCCGCTCGAAAACTACGTGGACTACCTTAAGTCCAGACGTTACCTTTTTCACTGCTCTTCAATCCCTACTATGCCATCACACTCCGACTTCGGAGGAAATAAGTGCTAGTGAGATTGAGAACACCAGACTTTGTCTGATCTATCTAGTTCAAACAGCGTATTTTAAATTTGAACTCCAACAGTTACAGCGAAAACGTAAACTTTCAACGAAAAGTACTCTTTTGCCGTTAAATTATGATACAAAATCATTTGCTCAGGGTGGGCGGTCGACTCTCCCACTCTGTTCTCGAAGAAGATGCTAAGCATCCACTGATTTTACCTGCTGATTGTCACTTTGCAACGTTGTTAATTAGAGATGCTCATCATCGTGCTCTCCATGGTGGCACTCAATTAACGCTTGCCACTCTCAGACGTCAGTATTGGATAGTGAAAGGTCGAGCTTAAGTCAAGAAAGTTATAAGAGCATGTACTACTTGCTCTCGTTATGCTGCTTGAGTGCCTAAACAACTAATGGGCGAGCTACCCAAGTCACGCGTGCGCCCTTCATCGCCCTTTGAGCGGTCTGGTGTCGATTACGCCGGTCCTATCAACGTTCGATTTACAAAAACAAGAGATAAAGGCACGATGAAGGGGTATATTGCTATATTCATCTGCATGGCTACTAGAGCCGTCCACATAGAAGTAGTGGAGGATTATTCCAGTGAAGCTTTTATTGAAGCGTTTCATCGATTCACCGCTCGTAGAGGACATTGTAAAGAGTTATACTCTGATCAAGGTACAAACTTTGTTGGTGTTGACACTCAACTGAGACAAATGGTTGACGCTTCTTCTTCATTTTTGTCTTCAATTATTAAGTCTCTCGCTCAAGAAGCTACGACTTGGCACTTCAATCCTCCCAGTGCACCTCATTTTGGTGGCATTTGGGAAGCCGCAGTTAAATCGACTAAACATCATTTACGCCGCATCATTGGAGATCAAGTTCTCACTTTTTCGGAGCTTGCGACTCTTATGTGCAGAATTGAAGCATGCTTTAATTAGAGGCCGCTAACTGCTCTCACGGACGATCCTTCTGACCTAGAATTTTTATCACCATCACATTTCCTTATACAGCGTTCGTCTTTTTTAGTGCCTGAAGGAGATGTCATAGGTGTCAATATACCACCAGGAAAGCGCTGGCTTTTGATCAGCCAGCTGACGCAACATTTCTGGACAAGGTGGTCTTCAGAATGTCGGACTTCACTGCAGGCACGAAATAAGTGGAGGCAACAGCAGCATCCAGTAGCAGTGCGTGATCTCGCGCTCGTACGCAACGAGCTCACGTCTCCAGCCAAGTGGCGCCTTGCTCGTGTCACCGACATCAATCCAGGAAGTGATGATATCACTCGCGTGGTCGATCTTCGCACGACCACCACCACCCTCCGACGTCCCATCGCCAAGGTCGTACTCCTCCATCCTGACAATTGAGGCCCATTCGCCAGCCTGGCGAAGGTGGGCGGAATATTGGCTATCCAACGCCTCGACCATTCAAGACGCTGACGTCATCGCTCCTTATAAGGCGATGTTCGACTTGAGCAGGCGCGCAGCCAGTCAACGCTCTCCACGCGGCTCTCTCTTCGCCCCTCCAATTACCAAGGTACGCAACGTCGGCTCGAGCTCAAGCTCGACGAGCTCGAAACACATCGCAACGGCGGCCGGCGTCAGTTCCACGCGCGACAGCTGAGAGACATCAGCATCTGTACGCCCAAAGGCACAACGGACCATCAATAAACTTCAATTCTTGCTCCACACAAAACGCCTATCATTCTTTTGAACCTGCTCCACGATCCCATTCTACTTAAATCACAGTCTACAAAACAATCCCTCTCTCATTAAAATCGGTCAAGTAGATCATGAGATATCAGCGTATACGGACACACACACACACACACACACACACACACACACACACACACACACACGCGCGCGCGCGCGCGCACGCACGCACGCACGCACACACGCACACACACGCACACACACGCTCACATACAAGGGCCAACGTGAAATCTATTTCCAAAAACCTTAGGGATAACTCTCAGATACAGTATCTAGCTCGGCAAGTGTGTCCTGAAAATCCACAATTTCTATAAGAGACTTATCTTGATGCAACTAAACATGCACACTCCTATTTCTTACTTCACTTACGTCAAGATACACCTGATAATTGTCGTTTTCGTAATAATATATTTCTGTATGATAAATATCACTATGTTTATGTTCCCAAGAAGTCTATAAAAGGTAGCGAGCTTGGAAACAATATACCAGTCATAGGTTTGTAATGGGTTCGAGTAGACGCATGCGTCTTGGACAAAAAAGTTGCTCCAAATAATTAGTTTAAACGTTCCATAAATTAAAGTAGGTCACAAAAAGAAAAGTTACTGTGAAACAAATACTTTATTTAGCATTGCTTATTTATTTTTGATTATTGAATGTATTCGCATAGTGACTATTACGTTTGACAAAAACGCGTGAAAAAACTCATGAAATGCATGAAATCCAATGCATTTAAGATTTCTGCATAACTATAGATAATTATAGTATTAAATAACAATTATTTACAAGAAAATAACAATAAACAAATAAACGAAAGTATTCGTTGCGACGCGCTAACGCCTAGGGAGAAGCGCTCTACATTACTGATTCAGAGGATAAGGAAGAGCTGTATCCCGTATCATGCGACGATGGTGTCGGGCGTTGTAATGCAAATAAAATCGTGAGGAGAAGAAACTTATTGCACGTTAGCACAATTTGATAATGAATGTAGTAAATATGTTCTATATTTTTATAAGTCTATTCTTGTATTTATATAAATTCACATATCTTTATTTGCACATATGAACATACAAGTAAATTATATAATCACACTTGTTGATTTTGATACTTGATTTTTCATTAGCTGTTAGTTTATAATAATTGATCAATGTTACATTTATATACTGCAATAATATCAATCTTGCCGATTAGATATATATCTACTTTTCAAAATTTATGGAATTCCTCCTTTTAATTAAGTTCTTTCAACAACCCTTTTTTATATAATTCCACAATATATATCGAGCAAGTTTAGACATTTTCAAAATGGGAGTCGCGTAAAATAATGATTGTCTTAACCAATATCAAATATTGATATTATAATTTTATTGAGATAACTTATGTTATCAAACGAATGTGTATATACCTATACAACGATTTAATAATAATAAAATATATAAATATAAGATATTTATAAATGTTTTTAATATGCTGCGAAGCATACCGAACCCAATTATTATACAATAGTCTATTTTAATGGCTGCCAAATTCGCTTTTAGTATTAATGCGTGATTACTACCTTATTTGTAAATGAAAAATTTTTTACTGTATTCTTTTCCCAACCACGCATGCGAAGCTTAATTGTTATTAATAAGCCGCTATGCATTCGCTTCCTGTGCTAAGGAAAGGTCAAAGTGTATAGAACATTTTCACTTAAGGACCTTCTCAGGCCCAAATTCATCAATATCGCAAAAATTTTGATTTAAAAATATTATTTGTGATGGAAAACCTTCATGAGTCGCTATACACTACTTCAAAAATAAAAAACATGTTTGTGTAAGTGTTTGAGAATGCCATAATTTCAAATGAGTAACATGCTGTGGGTGATGAAATAAGTTTGAGTCGAACACAAGTTTTATATAAACTTCATATTATATTAAATAAATCACTTTCGCTTCTTAAATTACAGACTATTTACATCGTGGCATAATAACATTAAACAAATCAGTATTAAACAAAAAAAAGGTGAGTTTGTCGAAGCACTAGTGGTTAAAGTTAATATTAAATAACAGAGGCGAGTCTGGTCGAAGAACTATTGGTTGAGTTTAAATTACTTGATAATAAATTACTGCTGCTAATTATAATAAAAGTCACTGATTGAGTCTGCACGCAGGTGTGTTTAATCTTGGTTGAGTAATACAGTGTGTCAGAAATCCCTCAGTAGAGATTACTAACCTGTTGAGCTTTTCACTGATGATATAAATTAGATGAGTATGTCCGGTCTTTGTGTGAGTCTGTCCAATGAATTTATTCTCCTCGACTCAGCGCTATGAACTGATGTAATAAAACAGCAAGCAAATATAATTGATTTGTTGCCTCGAGTTTTCCATAAAATGTAAATGAGTTCACAGTGCCAACACGTGGTCGTTACCTAACCTCGTAAATAGGCATAGAAAATTTAGATTTAAAAAAAAATAGGAGTTGCAACCTTCATGGCCGGAACTATGTGTGTTAGTTGCGTATTTACATGAGAAGTGAAATGAAATTGCTTTCATTGAGAAATATCAATTAACACCTGAGATATATTGAAAAACCCATTTTTTGGAATGACATTTGGGGATGGTTTTAACCCCCTCAAAGGATTTCTCCGACGATAAAAAAGCACGTGTCTCTCATTTTTTGACGAAATACAACATATTAAAAGATTATTGAAATCGGTGAGGTCGGATTGGGGGAATTTCCTCGTTAGTGAATCAAACAAAGATTGTGTGCAGAGACTTTGGTGTTCTCCGTAGCAAAGCAACAGAACTAGAGAAGAAATTACTCGCACTAGCAGAAGAACAACAAGAGGAAAAGATTGAGTCGAGATTCGTCAATGCAATCCAGATACTCGAAGAACAAATATTGCAGTATGAAATTGACGTTTAAACTTTAACGGATGCTATCTTGTTTGCCACTCAAGATTCGAGTCACCCCCGATTCGTTAATCAAGCCCAAGTACAGGAAACTGCGGGATTAATATCAAAAACTATGTTGGCTGCCACTTTCTCTGTGATAAGATATCCTGTGAGAACGGGACCGTAGCAGATCTGGTGAAGCTGGCTGACATTTCGATAATGCTTTGTGAAACGCAAATGATTTATTATATCGTTATACCATTGGCTGATTATCGCGAATACGCTCTATATAAGGCCTCCCCGTTACTAATTCCACAAGCCACAGCTAACGGAACGACGGCTTATCTTACATCTGGCGCATCTCCCCGTTTTTCGCACTGGGTCGATCTAAGTACTCGTACATTACCATCCAAGCAAAAAATCTAAATAAATGCAAAAAATCAACGAACTATATATGTGCCAAGTGTAACGAGGTGCGTTTTCTGCACCTCCTTGGGAAAGCAAAAACGCGATTAGTTAATTGAGAGCGAAATGTGGCGGAGGGCGACACGCGAAACTTCGACACTTAGATATGTGTACACGGTTGTACACATAGCTAAACACGTTTTCTTGTCTCACTCTATCGACATCGATGTAACAGCAGCCCCAGATTTCACGCCGACGGCGATGCTGCGCAGAGAGATAGAGAGTGAAAGCAGCAGGCAGCACTGAGGCGATGAAAGCTGAGCCACCTACTCGCACGCTCGCAGACGACGCAGACGAAAATTAAGACTGTGCACCGAATGCGAACGTGCCCAAGTGAACCCGGCCGCCATGTTGCGGAGACGGTAGCTGCCAAAGGAAGATGCCGGCCGCCGACGCACACTCGCTCCGCACCCACGCACTACACACACACGGAAAACACCGACACGAGCACGCGCGGCTACGAATACTTGTTGCGGCTGTGCGACGGCAACGAGGCCGGCAGCCATGCGAGACGTAAGACCGAGAGAGAGAACATGCGCGGCAACGCGCCGATGCTGCTCATACTGAGCGAGAGGGGGGGCGGCAGCGGTAGCCTGCGCGCTGCACACCGCACATGTATAAGAGGGAGAGAGCGAGCGAGAGCCGCGGTGTATGAGAGCGAGAGAGAGCGAGAACCCGGCTCGGTAGTCTGCGCGCTGCACACAGACGAGAGCATATTAGTGAGCGAGATAGAGTGCGCAGCGGCGCACAAGTATGAGTGAGAGAGTGCGCAGCGGCGCACATGTATAAGAGGGAGAGAGCGAGCGAGAGCCGCGGACTATGAAAGCGAGAGAGAGCGAGAACCTGGCTCGGTAGCCTGCGCGCTGCACACAGCCGAGAGCATATGAGTGAGGGAGATAGAGAGCGCAGCGGCGCACAAGTATGAGTGAGAGAGATAGTGCGCAGCGGCGCACATGTAGGAGGGAGAGGGAGAATTATCGCTAAGAGGACGACCGCCGCATCAAAGTGTGGAGGCGCGCCGTCGTCTAAAGGCGCCACTAAGCGTATAGAATTAAGCCAGGTTATGCCGGTTTAAAATCCGCGCGCAACAGATGGCAGCAGTAATCGACTCGGCAATCGTTGCCGTCGCGCATAGCCAATAGCAGCCACCGTTCCAGTAATTAGAGCCCTAATTGGTTTGCTGTTGAAAGTATGCGCGCTTCCCGCACGTGTGTGTGCGAGTATCTATGTATGCGTGAGTAGAGGGAGCGCCCTCACTTCACCCTGCGTGCGCTGTCTCCGCGAGCGCCACTTCTCCCAGAGCACCGGACCCGAGCGGACGTGTGTGTGCGAGAGAAAGAAAGACTTATTCAATAAACCTCAACGTTCAAATATACTGTGACTCGTTATTTCACCTCATCCTCAACCAATATCCGAACAGGTTACGGGCCCAGGACGTTTGACTGCGCCGAGCCGGGAAGCCCAGGAGGCGACAAACACAAAAGGTATGAGAGTGATAATAACTGGGTCGCGAGGAAAGGTCCCTTTATCTCTAAGAAACAAAACAATGTCTGCTGTCGCGCCGTGCGTGAAGAGTCGCGTTCGGGAGAAGAAAACTGTCGAGAGTTATAGAATCAGAATAGTATCGAACGTAGCGAAAGTACATGCGAAGTATATCGTAAGTCTAGTTAAAAATGTCGGACACGAACGAAAGCAAACAAAAGTTAAATCTATAAACTGCAACCTGTGCGATACGGGAATTTTGTCTTGGTAGAGGAGCTTGTATATAGAAAAGTGATGCGAAAGTCAAAAGCAAGCGAAGGTCGGAAGTTATACTTAAAAGTGTAATATAGAAAACTAAAACATATAGAGTAAGAATAATTCGAAAGATAAAAGTGAGCGAAGGTCGAAAGTTATAGATAAAAGTGTAAGAATATAGAGTAAGAGTGATTCGGAAGTTATACATAAAAAGGTAAAATCGGAAAACAAAGTATATAGAGTAAGATTAATTCGGAAGCTAAAATTGAAATAACTAAACTGCCTAAGTTGGTGGAATCTCAAATCACGGTATATTGTTTGTGTCGGCCGAGCGTGTTCGAACAAGAGTTTTCGGTTGTTTATACCGGTGACGGGAGGCGGACGCGTTTCTCGGAATCGGCACGTGCTTCGCGATGAGTTCTCGCCGGCACGTAAATACAGGCACGATCGCGATCGGAGGGAGCATGCGCGGCTGTGCTTGATCAACATGGCCGCGCGCCGGCTTCCCGCGCGAACATCGGAGGGAGCGAGTGACAGAAATGGCAGGCTCGCGCGAGTATAAAGTGGCCATGGCCACAGTGGCAGACGCGCGCGAGTGTACGAAAGCCAAAGCGACAGTTGCGCGCGAGCGTAAAGCGGCCGTGTGCTACAGCGAAAGTTGCGCGTGACTGTAAAGCGGCCGTAGCCACAGCGGTAGGCGCGCGCGAGTGTGTAACAGCCGCTAGTGCGGAAGGCGTCGCACGCGCACACATATACATACACATATGCTTTGCACTAATGCAGACTGACGTGAGACGCTGTGCGCCGCCGAGGCTGCAGACGTCGCGAGCATGGAAATGTGGAAGCGTGCCTTATGCGAAAGGAAACGGAAGATAGCGAACGGCGCGAACGGAATATATATATATATATATATATATCGAACGGAATATATATACATATATAAACATGCATGCATTGAAAAACTCAAACCGAAAACTGACTGCGCAGTCTAATTAAATAAATTAAAACTAAACACGCACAAAATTAAATATTCACAAACAATTTACCGATAATAATAAATATATGCATATATGATGAAACTGATTTGATCTATTCCATAATAGATGACACTGCCTTCCTACTATTTTTGAACACCCAGGAGGTTATTCATGAATTTCAAACAAAACACGCGGACGAGCGTATGTAGGTGGAATTGACAGAGAAAGAGATAATATTTATAACTGAAACAGGAGTGTCATATAAACTTGGTACAACTAATTTATATTCAATATTGCTTGTGTTCAGCAAATTGAATGACAATTATAATCTAACTCTTTTACAGAAAAGCATTTTATATATTTATTTTTATATAGAATTTATTATTATATAGAAGAGGAAGAAAGGTTGCTGAAGAAAGCAATAGAAGAAAGAACAGAAAAGCTCTATTTGCCTTATGGCAAAATTAACGAGTTAGAATGTGCCAAAATAAAAGAGGAAGAGCGTGACGAAGAAATAGTGAAAGAGCGTGACGAAGAAAAAGAAAAAGAGCGTGATGAAGTAAAAGCGAAAGAGCGTGACGAAGAAAAAGAGAAAGAGCGTGATGAAGTAAAAGAGAAAGAGCATGAAGAGGAAAAGGAGAAAAAGCGTAATGAAGAAAATACGAAAGAGAATAATGAACTTGGCAGTTCACACGCCAGTAAGGGACTCCGAGAATGCTTTGTGTCCAAGCAACTCACGGAGCACATTGCTGCTCATTGTTCTCAAAGACTGGCAGATGGAATAGCGAAAGCAGCGGCAGCAGAGAAACTAAAAACATCGAAAGACATTGTAAAATTAGCGGCAGACAACATTTCGGTAAGCGAACGTCAAAATGAGAAAATAATCACAACATTGGCAGGTAAACAAAAAAATTAAAAATATTCAAACAATAACCTCTACGTACAAAGTTTTCATAAACAGGTATGTAAATATAATTGTACCTAAATTCTTTGGCTCTATTTTGATAGAAATCCAACGCCAGTTGTTAGAAATGGATAAGCGGATGAAGCGAATGGAGTTAAATCAAAGAAGCTGGCTGACAAGGTTGAAGCAAACCACAACCAAGTATTTGAGTACGTGGATAGGGAACTAAACACGATGTGGAACGAATTGAGCGAACAGGTAGAAAATAATATCTCTGATGATAATGAAGGAGAATCATTCAATAAACAAGCGTGTTTAAATTCCACACAAATGCCTTCTGATAATATTAATAAAACGGAAGTGATTCATATAGTGAATGACGAATTGCGAAAGATAAATAAAGTGAACGATAACGGAAGTTGTATTGATGTATCAAGAGAATTGACAGAAACGTTTAATTCCGGATAATCGGAAAAGGATCTGTCCTTAAAGGAGATTATAAATTAACTAAATAGACAAAGTTTGAATATTTCTTGATTTCTTTACGTCAGAATAAATAGCGAATGATATTTTGTATGTAATCGATGAGACTGTCAAAGCGAATGATAATTTGAATGAATCAGCGAAAGAAAAACACAAATTTAAGGTACGAGATATTCTGATAAATCACATTGACAATGAATATTATGCGAAAGTAATGGATATTAAAGATCCAGTATTATTGTTAAATAAAATTAAAGTTGTATAATATGCATTATAAGCCAGAGAAAGAAAAGGCAATAGAATTTATTCATAAATTTGAAGAAATTGTTCGCAATTATAACAACCTTTAAGGAATTTAAACTTTGTCTCCCGAAGAAATACGTGATGCATTTTATAATGCTGTAGTTGGATCAAACAATAAAATTCAAAGTGTTTGACTTCGTGATGAGAAGTACAGCTGATAAATCCCTCAGTCTTAATCAAGCAAAGATACTTGTATTACAGATTGAAAGCGTAAGAACCCAAGTGAAAGACCAGGCGAAAAGACAAGCTGCAGCGATGGCGACAAACCTTGAGGTGGACACCACACCGATCAAGTGTTACAACTACGAGGACTTTGGGCACTTGGGAAGGAACTGCCAACATGTCGGCACAGGATTGGGAGTCTGCTTTGAGGGCAAGCAACTTACCAACCACATCGCCGCTCAATGTCCTAAAAGACTTTCGAGGGAAGGTCGGAAGAACTCGCAACAAAGGTACGAAAGTAGAGTTTTTCATAACTATAACAGAAATAGAAGCGAAAGTAGAGGCACTAAGCGAAAGAATGAAAGGAAATACGATAATAGCGCTAAGAGATATAGACTAAATAACAATAACAAAGAAAATCATGAGTACTCAATGACAGAGCGTAAAGGTATAAAGCGAAAGTTAGAAATAGAGAAGAATAGTGCTCTCAATGTCACGAATCTAGAAAGAAAAAAAAATAGAGAATGTTTTAATGGCCGAATTTTTAGCAGACACAGGTGCTACTGAACATTTAATGAATTCAAGGCTCATATTTAAAACTTATAATAAAGAAGCGAAAGAAATTAAATGCGCAAACAAAAATGAGTATGCTAATTTAAGATCGGAGGGAGGTCATTTTCAGCGTTATTTTGAGATAGACAAATTGATCAATAAAAAAAAAGGGCCATACTGGGTAATAAAATTTGAAATTAACCACAAAGGTAGGGAAAGAGATCAATTAAATGATAAAATTGTAGCGTACGTTACAACTAGGCGTATGAAAAATCAAATAAATACTGAAACTGTGAAAGAGAACGAAAGAAATGATCAAAGTGAAAGTTATGTTGAGGGTAGAATAACAAAAGCGTCGAAAATGCTGATTTAGAAAATACTGTGTTAAACCGAAAGTTAAATATTAGCGATAGTAAAATAAGTGAGCGAAAAGAAAAATTATGACACATACACAGAAACCCAGAACGAACCTTCCACCTATAATAAAGTTATGCTGTGGCACGCAAGAATGAGACATGCATCATTAAACTACCTGAAGGCAATGCAGCGAAAGTATCCGCATATTAAAGATTTAAATCAAACGGTTTTCGATGACGGAATTCTTGATTGTGAAGTATGTATGATCTTGAAGATAAATCGATTGTGTCTTAAACGAACTCGACTTAGAGCGACAGAGCCCTTGCAAAGTGTGCATTCGCACACAATGGGGATGATAAGTCCAGTCACTTATCCAAAGAAATACAAGTACATTTCGGTGTTTGTAGACGACTATTCTCGCCTTGCCATGGCATACCATATGAATACAAAAGACGAAACTGCGTTCTGTTTCGACTCCTTTGTCAAGAGCGGCCGAAATTTATTAGGGAAAGATGCGAAAGTGTGCTATTTAAGATCCGATCAAGGGACAGAATTCACTGGCGGTAAAATATCGAAAGTTTTGAGTAAGCTGGGTACGGAATTACAACGTGCCTGTCCTGATAAATCTCACCATAATAAAGTAGCGAAAGATTTAATCAAACGATACAAAAGAAAGTGCGAACGTTGATAAATGATTCTGGACTACCTGAAATCATGTGGGATTTAGCTCTAGGAGCAGCCGTATACGCTTATAACAGAACTCCACGTGCATCATTACGTCCTGTTCAGTCAAGATGAAGGCAAACTGTACGAAAGCAGGGATGTTAGATTTAATGAGAAATTAGTATTTGTTGATAAATACAAAATTAAGGATCTTGAACACTGGGAAAAGGTTGAATCCGAAATAGACACAGACACCTAGTTTACTGAATTTGAAAATGAAGTGGAAGATGTAGAAACCAAAACAGATGTAAAACGAAGTAGAGGAAGCCCACGAAAGAACAAAGTGAACGATGATATACAAATTGTAGACAATGACACACATGTCTTGTTGGAAAATATAAATGGTGAACCTGTTACATATAAAGAGGCTGTAAATGGCTCAGACAGACTAAAATGGACGGAAGCTGTAGAGAATGAATTAGAATCATTAAACAAAAATCAAGTCTGGAAGCTCGTTGACAGATCCTCGATAAACAGTGAGAACAGCAAACCCAACATAATCGATTCGAGATGGGTGCTAAAGCGTAAGATAGAACCAGATAACAGCGTACGATACAAGGCTACACTTGTAATAAGAGGTTTTGAGGATTGCAATGAGTATGAGCTTCAAGAGATATATGCGCCAGTGTCTCGACTACCACTTATACGAACTATACTAGCTATAGCCAACAAATGTGATTTTCATATTTGTCTAATGGATGTCAAAACAGCCTTTTTGAACGGACAACTTCAGAGTGAAGTTTACATGGAAATTCTGGAAGGAATAGAATGCTCGAATGAAGTAAGGAAGCGAAAGGTTTGTAATTTAGAAAAAGCATTGTATGGTCTGAAAGTGAGTCCGAAATGCTGGAATGAAAAATTTAAGGAAAAGGCTGCAAAAATGGGTTTGACACCCGATCCTGATGAGCCCTGCTTATTCAGTTGGAATGAAAACAATAAAGTTTTAATACTGATTTTGTATGTTGATGACATCTTAATCACTGGTAATGATTTTGAGAAAATCCAAGAAGTCAAGCAAAAGTTGAACCGAGAATTTGAGATGAGTGATATTGGAGAACCGAAATATTACCTTGGATTGGAGATCGAACGAAAAAAGAAAGCGAAAGTACTGAAACTGAGTCAACAAAAATACATTGACAGAATACTGAAACGATTTGGTTACGAAAACAGTCACCCTCAGAGAACCTCATGGTAACGAATCAAGTATCCAATAAAGAAAGAATAGGACGTGAGATAGAGGACAAAAACAGTATCTTTGCGAGAGCAGAGAATCAAAATAACAGATTGTACAGAGAGATCGTAGGATCTTTGTTGTACTTAGCGAAAGCCAGCAGACCCGATGTAGCGTATTGGAACGTTCTAAGCAGACATCAAATTGACCCTAAGGAGGAAGATTGGAAGATGATTGATCGAATGCTTCGATATTTGAAGGGTACAAAGACTCATAGCATTAATTACTATGGAGATAGTAATGACATGCAAGGATATTCTGACGCAAGTTTTGGTGACTGTAAAGGAGCCAAGACTATGAGCGGCTATGTAATAAAATTGTTCAATGACACGATTACTTGGCGAACGAAGAAGCAAAATTACGTTGCTCTATCTACCTGTCAGGTAGAATACGTAGCAATGAGCGATTGTTGTCAGGAAATGATGTCAATATATAATTGTCTTAAAAGGGTTCTCGATTGGGATTTTACTCCCGTTGTATTATGGTGCGATAATAAAGCGGCAGAAGCGAGTGCTAAAACGAACGGTGGTAGTAAGTTCAGATATATGACTGATATTAAAGAGCACTATGTACGAGAATGTGTAGAGCGAAAGTTAGTGAAAGTAAATTGGTTAGCCTCAAAGCGACAGATTGCGGATGTATTAACCTTTATCGTTTGATCTACATGTAAATCTGATTAAACTAATTGTATGTTTCAGGTACTAAACCATAAATCTTCTTAGATCTCACAAGATAGAAAATGAAATGTTTATTTTTGTACTTTAGATTGTTTATATATATAGATAAGATTGTTTGTAAGCGAACGCGTAAAGCGCGGGAGGGAGTGTTGAAAGTATGCGCGCTTCGCGCGTGTGTGTGTGCGAGTATCTATGTATGCGTGAGTAGAAGGAGCGCCCTCACTTCACCCTGCGTGCGGCTGTCTCCGCGAGCGCCACTTCTCCCAGAGCGCCGGACCCGAGCGGACGTGTGTGTGCGAGAGAAAGAAAGACTTATTCAATAAACCTCAACGTTCAAATATACTGTGACTCGTTATTTCACCTCATCCTCAACCAACATCCCAACATTTGCATTAATAAGTTTCACCACAAAAGGAAAAAGGAAACCGCGACGCGCGCTGATACCTGCTGCCAACCTGCCCACCGACCTATCTGATTGAAGGAGGGCGAGAGAGAAAGAGAGAGACGCCACCGAGGAAGAAGTCGGAAGCGAGCAGGCACCGCTTCCTTCATCTTCACTCAGTCCTGGATTTTCGCCTAGTGCTCACCTAGTAGTTGTCTCAAGTAATCGTTGTAGAGTATGAGTTCATAGTTGGAGAATTTTGCGTAATAATTGTAAAGTTCGAGTAGTAGTTGGCGAACGTCGGGGAGTAGTGTGAGAGAGTAGTGTTGGAGAGTAGTGTTGGAGAGTAGTGTGAGAGAGCAGTGTTGGAGAGTACTGCGAGAGAGTAGTGTTGGAGAGTGAGAGAAAGAGAGTATTTGTCCGCCGCCAACTTGTCACTTTCGCCGCGAACCACCGTAGAGAGAGAGAGAGACAGAGAGAGAGAGAGAGAGAGAGAGAAAGAGAGAGAGATTCGGAGATCTTTACGAGCGACAGACGTGCAACGGTAAGAATTTGGTTGCCGTCGTCGGGAGGCATTTTCTTTCCTGCCCCCGACCCTCAATTTTATCATTTTGTTTTGCGTATTGCGAGCGATAGCTCCCAGCGGGGAGAAAGTAGCGGCAGTTCTCTCTCGCGTGTGCGCGAATACCCGGCGTGCGAGGCCCCGAGCGGCCATCTTGTCGACCGCGTTTCGCAACATCAGAGTGTTCACCGTCCACAGCCAGAGAAAAGATTTTAGTCGTGCCATTAAAGATCATAATCCCTAGCTGCATCGGTGTCATTTTATTTTATGTGTTTGTTTCGTGTTTCCTGCGAACGTACGCGAGTCGTTATTCGTTACCCGAGTAACCAGACGCGCCGGTTTCTCATTCGCGTTCTTTCCTTAGTCACCCAGGGTATCGGCCGCCCCAAGCCGTCGCAACGCCGCCCACGCCAGGGAGGAAGGAGAGTCCACAGCCAGACAGAGGTGAAGGAGAATAGAACGCGCCGTCACCGTGGTCTGGCGCCCTTCAACAAAAATTTTGACCGCTTTCGCGCGTTATAGTGCCTAGAGACAGGATTGTCGTGGGGAATTAGGAGTGGGCGCGAGAGTCTATCGCGCATAACAAGCCCTCAGGGCGAGATCTAACGTTGTTAAAGGGGGGTGTAAAATTCGCCACGTTACAAATGACGCCAGCAATGTGGGGTCGACACCGACATTAGTGAAAATTACGCGAATCGACGAGCCGAGACACGCGAGAGAGAGAACAAATTGTGAGTCGGGCTGACTCGCACCGACAAACACTATTATTATTTTTCTTTTTCATTTATATTTATTTAAAAGTTCAATTGTTGTGTGTGTGTGTGTGGACGAGAAAGAGAGAGGGAGAACGAGCTCCAGCGCACGCCGTGAATAGTGCGCTGCTGCCAGCGACCCTTTTGAGCAGCGGCTCTTCAATTCAGGCGGTAGTCAGGTTGCGATTCGGCCGCTCTGAAAGTGATCTTGTTTGCAAAATTTCGATATTGGTCTACAAAGGACGGCGTATCTCACTTTCACCGCCCTAGTACGCCTAGAAACATTGCCAAATTACATCTTGTTGCGTGTCGAGGTTTTTGACCATTTTAGGTCGAAAAAAGAAAGGTATTCTCCAGATTTAATTTATTTATAAATATATATTAAAATTATAAAATATTATATGTACCATCAAGTAGAAAACGAAATCCCCCACCGCCAGTGAGACACGATCGACTGCGTGGAAACATACCCCAAAGGGCCCTCACGCTGGCGTGTGCGTGGAATAAACCGAAAAGTTATAGTGTGTTTTTTTAATTTTACTCACTTCTTAAATATTTTTTCGAAATCGGGCCACCGAGGGGGAAGTAGGAGAGAAATGTAATTTTTATATTCACTCCGTTCGTGGACCCTTCGAGCGATATTCAAGGCGCTTTTGAGGCTGCCCGCGTGTACCTTGGGTTTTCAAATACCACCACCCATCTCCGCGTTGTGCGTCATTATTGTAGTGTGAACTATGGCGAAGGCAACCGCCGCGAGGGGAACAAGACGATCCAGATGGACATCGCCGATCTAATTCTGAAAATCCGGGAGGTGAGGGCCATAAACTTGGAAGTTATACGCCTGTCACCCCAGCAACTGAAAGCGACACTGACAAGGAAGGTATCCCAAGTGTAAGTCGCCGATTTGGACGATATTGCAATATGTTGTAGTACATTAAAAAATAAGAGACACGTATTTTTTTTACGTGCTGATAGACACTTTAAGGGGGTGAAATCTACCCCTAAAGTTCACTCTCAAAAACAGTTTTTTTCAAATATTTCAAAAACGAATAAAGCTAGTTTAATGAAACCGACGCCAAAAGTTGTAGAATAAAAAAGCCTTCAAAACAGCATCACTTTCAATTTTAAGGGTAGCAACCCCTATTTTTTTTCGAGAAAACTAAGCTTTTCTCATCAATTTTCAGCTATAAAAATTACAATAAATTATATATCGCCTCAAAACAGATTTCATTTAAAAGAAAATTAAAAAATAAAGTTGACCTATCTCGTGGTTTTGGCCAAAATTATTTTTTAGGGGGTATCTACCCCTTATTTATATTTTGTTCATTATTTCAGAAATAAATAAAGACATCTTAATAAAACCAACGCTAAAAATTTTAAAATAAGAAAGGCTTCACAACAGCATAACTTTCAATTTTAAGGGTAGCAACCCCTATTTTCTTAAAGGAAATTAAGTTTTTTTATCAATTTTCAGCTATAAAAATTACAATAAATATATCTCTTTAAAAACCATTCCATTGAAAAGATTGACCATAAAATTTTGACCAATAACACAGACAAACGCTATGTAATTTTAGCGCTATCGGGCAATACGAAATACTAATTTATTATTAATTTTGCAAAATTAGTTTGGTTAAACTACTTGTTTAAACGGATTATTGTAAAGCTTTTTCGAAAAACTAATTTTGACTTGAATTCCACAAGAAAAGTAACATGTTTATTTAAACTTTTATATGTTGTAGTGAACCAAAAAACGAAAAATATTTATATTTTTTATCTGTGAATAATACATTTTAAAGGGGTGCAAATCATCCCCGGAAGTTCATTATGTTCTTACTTCCCTTTATTATATTTTATGTATTATTATAAATACTTCGTCAAAGGCAATCGTACCGTTTTGATACGTGATAAATAAAGCATTAAAAAAAATTAATGTGTGTGTGCGTGTGTGTACGTGGATGTAAGTGATATTTATGCAGTAAATAAGAGTAATCGCTGATTGTGAATGAGAAAATAATATGTTATTTTTATGTTATTATGAGGCGGATATTTATAGATTGTTGATTTCACTCGTAGTTTCATATTTTGCTGGCAAACATTGTATTTATAAATCGGTAGAGTTCCAGTCGTGCAGTGTTGTTTTATGAAAGTGGTTATTTCTACAATATTGTGGCTGTAATATTGCATCAATTCATTTTTTTTAATGTCAGCAGCACTACAAAACTACAGGTAAATGTCTATTTATATATCAGATCTAATGCATTAATTGTAAGAATTTCGTATCTGTCTATAGGCTTTAATAAAATTATAACAGCTTTTCAAAATTATATTTTGCGTTATTTTTAATGAACATATTAGAAAGTATGCAATTTCCTACATTGTTACATGTTTTGGAGATACATTTGACTTTATAGAGCACAAATAGTTTAAATTGATATTGTTTACTTTCTGTTATTAACAAAATTATAGACTACTGATTCAATTTTTAGCCAAAATTGTATACGGTTCCTTTACTATTAGATGTTTTACAAATAATAAATTTTACATACAAATAATAATTTTAAATAACTAAATCTTAATTTTAATAAATCTAAATTAACAGGCATTGTGCAATACATCTTATCGATTACTGTTTACAAATTTAAAAAAAAACTCGAGATTACCTTCTTTTCATTTTAATCAAGCGCTTTAGTAAAGAAATATACAGATACGATATTCTTAATAGATTCTTAACAGGATGGCCCAAAGTATAAATATTTGTTTTATTTGTATGTATCGCCTTTTTAAATGCAACATTATTATCTTGTGAAAATATGGAATTTTTTTAATATTTAAACAAATATTTCCCGGTAAAAAGACATTGGTCGCATGATTGCGTACATCAGTAAAAGTGTACAACGTACAACGTACAAAGCTTCCTCATTGAGAAATAGCTATGTTCTCGCAACATAGTAATGTGACGTTTAGAGGGGTGACGCATACAAATTAAAAAAATGTTATTTTTAGCATTCTATATATGTGTGTTGTAAAGATATTATTTCTGTATGCAATTATTCTTATAAATGTTTGATTATTTTAGCACTCAAAATGAAAATTAATCCTCTGAATGTTATTAATTTGCTGCTTGCCTATTTCCAAACATTTGATATTGAAGATAGCCCTTATAATATTAAAGAAATAGAAATAAAAGACCATTTCCAAATGATACTGTTAGATTTAATGGAATCGTCTAATAGCATAGATGTTATAATGGAAAAATCGTTGGATTTTCAAGAAGAATATAAAGAAACAGATGCACGTATTGTGAAAGATGTTGATTTACATTCATTTCCTTACTATCCTGAATTACCTACGGATCAATGTACGGGACATGAAGAACCATTGAGTTTTGAATACAAAAAAGGGCTGTAGAATATTGGAGAAGTGGAAAAAGAAAAAAGAATTTATCGCTTAAAACAGTTCAAAATAGATTCAGGAAAGTCAGTTCTGAAACACAGTTACATCGCTGGGCTCACCAAATCAATCAAGGTGGAACTTACCGAGAAAAAATTGCAAGAATTTGCGATTTCACACTAGAAAATTTTAAAGCTGCTACTGAAGCTGGATTAATAATTCATGACAACGATTTAAGAAGATGGGCTCTACAAGCACGAAAATTAATCGGAAATGAGGACGTAAGATTTACAGCTTCAAAACATTGGCTTTCAAAATTTAAAAACACCCATAGAATTGTTTCTCGAAAAATTAATAAATTTATCACAAAAAAAAGTATACAAAATAGAAATGATTTGCATAAAAAAGAAGTAGAATTCGTAACAGAAGTCAAACAATTGATTAATCAAATACCAGTCTGGTTTTCAGTTGGAAATGCATTCTGGTCGATCTCTTGCTTTTGAAGGAGAAAAGAAATTACAGTGCCTTGTACAGTCGGTCACATCAACAACTCATAGCTATACTGTACAGCCGACAATTTCAGCAACAGGAAAGTTACTATCACCATTATTTTTAGTATTAAAGGAACGAAGCGGAGAATTTGGACCAATTGTCTCACAAAATTTGTTTGTGCCTACAAACGTATATGTTACATCCTCGACATCTGGAAAACTTAATTCAGGTAAAATCACGTTCTATTAATTTCTAAAAATAAAACGTTAATTATTTCGGAAGATACATTTAAATAAAATCAAAATTTGTAGAACTCTTTAAGGCGTGGTTAAAAGAGGTATATTTTCCTCAAGTTGGACCTACAAGCATGCTGCTAATTGATTCGTGGAGTGGTCATTGTCCAACGATTGTACAGGAAGTTACGCCACACGATAAAACACTACATCTCAAAATGATACCCACAGGAACGACTGGAAACATACAGCCGTTAGATGTATATGAGGCGTTTCGCCTCAGCTCTCCCAGCGCGGCGCGCGAGCGTCAAATCATGCTATTTTCAAGTCGTGTTTACGATATCAATATGAATTTCAAAAAATTATGTGATAAGCGTTTCCGACGTATTTTTTCCTCAGCTTTCCAATGGTGTAAGTGGTTTTTCCGAAATTTTCCATTTTCACCCTCAAAAAGTATAAAACATACTATATCTCGGAAAGTATATTTTTAATATATTTTTTTATCATCTAGATCGAAAGGTGAGCATTTTTTACGTCGGAAAGGATTTTTTGCAAAATTTGCTCGAATGTTTTTCTTAGAGAAACAGAACGCGAAAGAGCAGACGCAGCGTCTCCTTCGTGCGCGGTATGCGGCGCGCTGTACAGCGCGTGGACTAGATGTATTTCGCTCTCTAGTAACCTTATTATTTTTATTTATCATTTTTAATTCTTTATGGAATATCTTTTTGCACTTCGAATTTCACTTATATGCACGATTGACATTTTCATAGGTTATTTCGCCAAAAAAAAACCGCTGCCAATTCTTTGGCACTTAGCTTCCTCAAACTAATTCATCGTTTCCTAATTAAAAATTGAAATTCTGAAAATACATTTTTCATAAAAAGGAATGCTAAAGAATTTCAATAATACTTTGAACCGATGCGTCTTATACCAGTTTCTTGCAAAATAGTATATTACGTACCTATTTTAAAAGAAGCTTTGACAGACCACCAAGTTTAAAAAAAATTGAGATTAAAAAGAGATAAAAGAAGGGGCTAAAAATGGCACTATTAATACGTTTTGATATTTTAATTTACTACATTATATAAAAATATTAAAATGATAGTTCTCGAAAATAAATGTATAATATATATTCATATAGATAATCACTTAAAATTGCAACACAATATTGCCACCAACAAGTGTAATAAGTAACAGTTAAAATTTCAAGTCGATAAATAAATTATTTTTTGAGATATTAATTTTTAAATATAAAAAAGTTTTCATTAATAACAAATGACAGAGTGAAGATATTTTAAATTTTAAATTTAAAAAAAGAAAATGTAGGTAATTTGAATACCTTTTAAGAGAAGTATATTATTTTATGTAATAATTACTATAAGATACGAAAAAATCAAAAAAACTAAAAATTCAAAATCGTTTTTTGGTTATAAAACAAAAAGAAAATCAATAAAATCCCAAATCCATCAGGGTACTTTCCTTTTGCCGCAAGACGAAGCGAATAAGCTTTACCCGACGAAAATCGGTTGATTAGTTTCGGAGATATTAAGAGTTGAAATATACACACACATACACGCACACACACACATACATACATCCACGAAATCAAAAATCATCAAAATCAAATAATATACACATATACCACCATAAAACATCTTTTTGAAGACTTTTTTTCGAAAATTTTTTCACCGTTACAAAGCTTCCTCTTTGAGGAAGCAAAAACATTACAATCAATTTGAAATAGCAGACGCAACGCTTCTCACTTACTTTTTACCCGATAGGTGGCTTGCGTATAGAAAATTTTTGCCCGAGAGTAATTTGTTGTATCCAATTATATAAGTCTGATGAATTTTCGATCTTTGTTATCCTTGAAATTGTTTAAGAATTTTAACGCTGTTTCCGTTATATTTGTGTTCTTCGTGTGTTTGCTGATTAAATCATAATTTATTTTTGGTTTATTTATTGCATTTATTTTTTCGCTACTGAAATGGATCCAGCTTTGAAGCTGAAATGCATAAATCCTTTTAATAAAATTAATCACTCTGTGCGTAAAAATTTGTCGAATTTTCCTTCAATATTTAGGAGTGCGTATCCCCTCGTACCAGAAAACGCGAAAATTTGTTCCAACTGTCAACGTCAACTTTATAAACATAAGTTAGATTTACCTTCATGCGATGCCAAAAAAGCTAAAATTGAATGTACTGATGAATATCATAAAGCAGGCGTGGCAGTTCTCAACCAATTAAAAAAAAAATTTTTAGAATCACCGGGTAAGGAAGATAAAATTCAGCTACTCACGCTTGCTCCTGATTTTTGGTCTCGCAGAGACTTAATCAGAAAGTTCGGTTGTACTGAGTGGGAAGCTCGAGAAGCGAAAAAGTTAGTAACTGAAAGTGGAATTTTTTCAAAACCTGAAAAGAAAAGGGGCAAAATATTTCCAGTTCAAAGTGTAGATTCAGTTAAACGTTTTTATGAGAGGGACGATATTAGTCGTGTAATGCCCGGATTAAAAGATTGTATATCTGTTAAGCAGGATAATGGTAAAAGAGAACATGTACAGAAAAGGTTACTACTTGGTAATTTACGTGAAATTTATTGTTTATTTAAAAAAGAGCATGAATCTGTTAATATTGGCTTCACTAAATTTACTCAATTGAGGCCGCCGCATTGTATTCTAGCGGGAAGCAGTGGTACGCATAATGTATGCGTATGTGTACACCACGAAAATATCAAGCTGATGTTAAATGCTATTAATTTACAGAGTTTAACTGAAGGTACTCGACTATTTCTTAAAAACTACCACGATTGCATCCAAGCAATCGCATGTAGTAATGCTAGTTCGAAATGTTACTTGGGAGACTGTTTAGATTGCCCCAATATGCCTGTATTACGGAAACATTTGCTTGAATGTTTTGAGAGAAATGATATTTTTCAAATACAGTATGAGTCATGGCTTCAGACAGATCGTTGCACAATAGTATCTACAACTGTAAATGTTTATGAATTCATGAACATACTGGGAGAAAAATTAATAAAATTTAAAACTCATGACTTCTTTGCGAGAGAACAATATCTTTTCTTAAGCGATTTGAAAAAAAACCTTCAAAAAGGAGAATTCATTGTTTGTTGTGATTTTGCAGAAAACTATGCGTTTATAGTGCAAAATTCAACACAATCGTTCCACTGGAACAATAATCAAGCAACAGTTTTTACAACAGTGGTATATTATAACGAAAATCAAGATCTTAAACATATAAGCATTGCTATAATTTCTGATAATCTAAATCACGATACTGTTGCTCTTTATGAATATCAAAAAATTATAATATCGTATTTAAAAAGTAATTTCATAGTCAAGAAAATTTATTACTTAACTGATGGAGCAGGTCAGCATCTTAAGAACAAGTCCACCTTCCAAAATCTTCTGTTTCATCAAAAAGATTTTGGAGTTCCTGCTGAATGGCATTTTCATGCAACAGCGCACGGTAAAGGTGCGTGCGATGGTATAGGCGCAAATTTGAAAAGAGGGGCGAAAAGAGCAAGTCTTCAACTCTCTTCGAGTAATCATATTTTAACACCAGAAGACCTTTACAACTGGGCTTTACGTAATTGCAAAGAAACTAAAGTTTTTTACAGCACTAAAGGACCTATGAAAAAGCCGTTTTGAAACTAAAATCAAGGTTAAGTAAAATTATATCTATACCGGGAACTTTACAGTACCATGCCGTTATTCCAATGAATAAAACAACATTAATACTAAAAAAAACGTCAATGAGTTCAGAATATCAAATCTTCCCTAAAAAACCCGTAAAACAAAACAAAATAAAATTATCTACTTTAAAAAAAAAGAATTATTAATATAAATACTAGTTTATTGTTGCTATTATTAAGGAAATCAAAATTTTAGGTGGTTGTTAGAGAGCGAAATGCATCTAGTCCACGCGGTGTACAGCGCGCCGAAAACCGCGCGCGAAGGAGACGCTGCGTCTGCTCTTTCGCGTTCTATTTCTCTAAGAAAACATTCGAGCAAATTCTGAAAAAAATCCTTTCCGACGTAAAAAATGCTCAGCTTTCGATCTAGGGGGTAAAAAAAATATTAAAAATATACTTTTCGAGATATAGTATGTTTTATACTTGTTGGGGGGGAAAATGGAAAATTTCGGAAAATCCACCTACGCCATTGGAAAGCTGAGGAAAAAATACGTCGGAAACGCTTATCACATAATTTTTTGAAATGCATATTGATATCGTAAACACGACTTGACAATAGCATGATTTGACGCTAGCGCGCCGCGCTGGGAGAGTTGAGGCGAAACGCCTCATATGGATTCCGCACATGGAAGAACTATGTTGAACATTTTTCAGACCATGTTTTGCTCATAGACGAAGACTTAAATTTACATTTGAGAAATAATATAATTAAATTACAGTCTTTGGTTCATAACCAATTTTCATCTCCACGATATGAAAATCAATTTAAATATTCGTGGTATAAAAGTGGGAATCTTGTGAATCGACCAGGAGATTTCGATGACCCCGTAAGTTTCAGTTTCGAAGATTCCTGTGCAACGCATTGTGAGATCAATGGTTGTAATAATGTTGCAATTGTTAGATGTTCGTGGTGTAAAAAATCTTTATGCTTAAAACACTTTTTTGAAGAATATCATTATTGTACAACTTACAATCCATAATGCCTCGAGCTATTCGACAAACAATTACTTTTTTGAGAATACTTTAAATTTTTTGTAGTAATAGTAATAATAAAACTTGTGTTGTTAAAACAAAATCATATTTACATTACTTATCATTTGATTTTGTATTTTTCTGCAACACGTAACTTTAATTTTTATTATTTTTTTGAAAAAAAAATTAATCTCACTAAATTTTGATTATTTACGCAAGTTTTTTAGAAAAAAATAATAAACATATTTATCCTCCCTGCTAGAAAAAGTTAGTAGAAGTCGATAAAAATCGATAAGTTTCACCATTGAGGTCAATAAAGTCTCTTAATTTCCTTAAAAAGAGAAAAATAGGGGTTCCTACCCTTAAAATTGAAAGTGATACAGATTGGTGGCCTTTTTAATTTTAAGATTTTTAGCGTTAGTTTTATTAAGGTAGTTACCTCCTAAAAAAAATAATTTTGGTTAAAACCACGGGACAGGTCAACTTTATTTTTTTAATTTGCTTTTAAATGGAATCAGTTTTAAGGCGATATATAATTTATTATAATTTTTATAGCTGAAAATTGATGAAAAAAGCTTAGTTTTCTTGAAAAAAAATAGGGGTTGCTACCCTTAAAATTGAAAATAATGCTGTTTTGAAGCCTTTCTTATTTAAAATTTTTAGCGTTGGTTTTATTAAGATATCTTTATTTATTTCTGAAATAATGAACAAAAAATAAATAAGGGGTAGTTACCCCTAAAAAATAATTGTGGCCAAAACCACGAGGCAGGTCAACTTTATTTTTTAATTTTCTTTTAAATGGAATCAGTTTTGAGGCGATATATAATTTATTGTAATTTTTATAGCTGAAAATTGATGAAAAAAGCTTAGTTTTCTTGAAAAAAAAAAAATAGGGGTTGCTACCCTTAAAATTGAAAGTAATGCTATTTTGAAGGCTTTTTTATTCTACAACTTTTGGCGTCGGTTTCATTAAGCTAGCTTTATTCGTTTTTGAAATATTTAAAAAAAACTGTTTTTGAGGGTGAACTTTAGGGGTAGATTTCACCCCCTTAAAGTGTCTATCAGCACGTAACAAAATACATATCTCTTATTTTTTAATGTACTACAACATATTGCAATATCGTCCAAATCGGCGACTTACACTTGGGGTACCTTCCTTGTGAGGGATAAGCAGCTGAGCACTCGAGGCAACACCGGTGAACGTCAAGACAGATTGTTACGCGCAAGTCTGAGGGAAGCTGGCCTCCCGCTGAAGGACATTCCATTGTACGAGGAGGACAAACACGAAGGAGTACCCTACGGTCGGGAGTCAACGAGTGAGGAGGAGTTTGTAGCACAGCCTAAAGCGAAACGAGGGCGGAAGCCCAAATCCAACCAGAAGGGGACGGGGGAGAGTACCACCACCACCGGCGATGACGGGAGACTACGCTCACGCATGACGAAGATGCAGATTCAGGAGATTATAGGAGCAGTGGAACCGGTGACATCGACATCTGGACTGTCGACGCGAGGAACGCCCACCGTCAGTTACACCTCAACCGCCTTGCCCATGATGAGCTCTGCCACGGCCAGCGAAACGACCACCGCAACAAATCTACCGATATCTGTTGCCACTCTGTCAAAACAGGAGGAGCACCGAACCGTGTCAGGCCTGCCTCAATACCTCGACGTCGCCCCAGAGCTGAGAAATTACTGGACCGGAAAGGCACGAAGTTGGCAGATGAGCACGTTGGGGGTACAGTATGTAAGGACGATCACTACGCCACAGAGGGACCAGGCCCCAAGGATAAGCCCCGGACATGGAGTCTCGTCGACGCAACCGACGCCACGGCCGCGTCAACCGACAACCTCAACCGCCACGCTGGCAACAACGCGAAGGATAACGCCACCGCCAGCAGCACCACCGACTCAACCATCAACATCGATTAATGCAAGTCTGTATGCCGATGGGTGGAACAATGGCGAAGGGACGACTAGCGAAGACACCGAGGTAGACGCGTACACGAGCGCGAAGCTGACGCAAGTTGCGGCACGGCTGGCAACGAAGAAAGCCCAAGCAAGACGACGAGAACCGATGGAAGACGCTGCCCCACCGGTAGCCGGATCCAGACCACGCGTGACGCCGCGACGGGAAAACATTAGTCGCCTAGGCGACAAATACAGGAAAGATTCAACACAGCCAGCTAGCGTTGCAACAGCCCGCCCCGGTTTGCCAAAGGAAGAGAGTACAAAGCACACGAGAGGGAGGTGAACAAGGAAAAGAGACACCCTTCAACCGCGCAACGTAGGGAAGCACACCACCCACGAAGTAGTAGTGAGAGTGATAGCAGCGGCGGTAGAAGAAAGGAGCACCGTCAGCGAGAACCAGAAACGAACGACCTATGGAGAAACCAAGGCAGACGAAAAGAGGAAGACTTTGGAGATTGGAAACGACAGACGCCAAGGGAAACACATGAACGAAGAGAAGCGACAGTGCGAGAACGCGATGGCAGTCGTAGTGAGAAACAGAAGAGAAGGAAGGAGGAGCCGAAACTCCACCGCCGAAGACGGAGCCCCTCGGAGGACAGCTCGTCGTCAGAGAGCAGCGACGCTAATAGCTCGTCAGAAAGCAGTAGCAGCGAGAACGATGAGGAGAGGCTACGGCCCAGGCGGCGACGGCGAAAAGCAAGCCGAAACTGGAAGTGCCGTAGGGAGGTGCAGGCGTGGAGAATACAGTTCTCGGGAGAAGACCGAGACGGGCCAGAGGAATTCCTCACGATGTTGTCAGCGTGGAGAAAAAAGTCAAGTATGGCCGATAGCGACTTATTGCGAGCGCTCCCAAGCATCCTTCCAAGTCGAAGGGCGCATTGAGATGGTACCTCACGACTCAGGACGACATTAGCACGTGGCGCGAGTTCAAAAAGGAATTTAGACTGCAGTTCATCGGAGCGTTAGACAAGACCGACATTGAGGAGGAGTTACACGCCAGGACGCAAGCTAAAAACGAGAATATTACCGATTTCCTGTCCTGTTTCAGGGATATAGTTGTCCACTTTAAACGTCCACCGCCAGAGAGGAAACTGGTGAAGATAGCGTATAAGAACATACTGCCGGAGTATCGAGCGGCGCTATTCGATAAGAAAGTAACCTCGCTCCAGATGATTAAGGAGTACGGGGTCAAGCTCGAGCGCCAGATGGAAATAGATCGCCAGCACACGCCGCCAAAACCAAAGGAGAAAATGAAGTTGCAAGGGGCGGCGTTCATCAAGAGCAGTCGCGCGGCCAAAGTCGTAGCAGCGGTTATAGTATACGACGACACCAGCGCGAGTGAGAGAGAAGCTGCGAGCCACCGGCACAACGAGAGAAGGAAAAAGGACATGGAGAAGAAAGAAGGGAAGACACCAGAAGAAGTCGCCGCGGTGGGCGCGACGCGGCCAGTCGGGCCACAAACAACCGCGCTGCCCTCGCCACCGACCGCAGCGCCCTCACTGAGCACAAATCCACCGCTCGCTAGTAATGAAGCGATCTACGGGAGCATTGGAGGGGAACAACGCCGAGGGAGAGGAAGACCCGACCGCGGCAGGAACTATGGGCCCCAGGCAGATGATGGCACGCGGAGGAGTGATGCCAACGGCCGGTTTGTAGGAGCATGTTATATTTGCGAGGAGATAGGCCACCGAGCAAATAAATGCCCTCGACGAGAGTGTTATGCCTGCCACCAGGTGGGTCACATAGTACCCGAATGTCCATTGAGGCCGCCATGACTGTCTGCGAACGTAATGTGCCAAGTCTGCGGCCAGCCAGGAGTGACGTTCGCAAACTACCCAGGTTGTGTCCACCGTCGGGCCCAGTGGGGAAACGGGCAGGTGGGGAGTCAGATCAGTCCCCCGGCTCTCCCCCAATTTCCCCAGGGATAATAGTGATACGGAGACGAGAGGAGGAGACGGTGAAAGAAGAAGGGAGGATAGCAGAGGAGACAAAATTGGCTGAACAAAGGAGGACAGCAGAAGACGAGTAGGAGGAAGGAGAGGTAGCAAGAAGGTGAGGAGAACGCAGGAGAGCTGAAGAAGAGAGAATAAGCGAAGAGAGGAAGAGCGAAGAGGAGAGACAGAGAGATGAAGCAAATAAACCGAGACACTTGAAAGCAGAGGGAAGGGAGAGCGCTGTTGTGCCCTCGCCGTGCGCGTCGCCACCGACCGAAGGAAAAGACTTCGCCCGGGAGATCGTCGAGCCCACGGCGAGATGCAGCGAACATTCGAGGAGGGGGAAGAGCCCGCAGCCAACTAGCCTAGGAGCAAACGGAGCGAGGAAGAATCCATTACTCACGACGCCAAGGGAGGCTGTAGCTCCACAGGAAGGAGTAGAGAAGGAAGGAGGAAAAAGGGAGAACGCTGTTGTGCCCTCTTCGTGCACGTCGCCACCGCCCGAAGGAAGAAACTTCGCCAGTGAAAACGCCGAGCCCACGGAGAGATGCAGCGAACCTTTGAAAAGCCGAGATACGCCGCCAAATTTAGAGGGAGTCCAGAGTCAGGCGGGGTTATTGCCAGCTGCACATGGAGTAGTAGATGTGAATAAGGTGCGAGAGGAAGTGGAGAGGATGCTTGCCGGGACCGAATGGGAAATAGAGCCCCTGGAGGAGAAGGAGGAGGAGGTTATGAGTGAGGACTCAGCCCCCGTGCCCGGGGAGGCCGGAACAGACGGCCAGGTGGCTGAAATGAGCAGTGAGAACCACCCGTTCATTGAGATCATCGTAAAACGATTCCAATAACCATTTCTTCATAATCCTCAACTGTGTGGATGGTTTCTCGCTACTATTCCCCTTTCTAGGGGTGGGAATGGACAGTGAGAATCTGAAAACGTGAAAAATAGAAGGCTAGAAATGCATAAGAATAGACCAATCCCTAAGGTGATTAAACCCTTTTTGAAGCTGGGGTAAGGTAAAAACATTTAATAATAACTGGAAAAATAAATATAATTATTTAACTAATAAAATCGCATTTTCGGACAGTGAACGGAATCTGAAGACAGCAGTAATGAAGATTGATGGAAGAATCATTGTTAAAATAAGAAAGAGTATTATGTCAAAACAAAATTAGCATTCTAAAAGTTGAATAAAGATTACTAGATTAATAATAGAAATACAATTACTAGTTATAAACAATTATTTTTTATATAACATTTTTATAATAATGTCTTCAGAACGCCTTCTTCGAATATTCCCGAGGTTAGACGAACGAGAAACCATCCACACAGTGGAGAATAATGCAGAAATGGTTGTCCAAATGATATTCAACCCCCACGAAAACCATTTACAATTAATTCTATTCGGCGATTTTTCACGTTTTCAGATTCTCACTGTCCATTCCCACCCCTAGAAAGGGGAATAGTAGCGAGAAACCATCCATACAGTTGAGGATTATGAAAAAATGGTTATTGGAATCGTTTTCACCACCCACGAAAACCCTTTACAATGTTTTTCAGCGAATTTTCAGGGTTTTAGCCACTCACCCCTTATTTTAACCCCTAATTTAGGGGTTGACGGTATCCTAATAAATTTTTCCTTAATCTATATTCCATTTACTACAATTTAACAAAAAAATTGTATCGATATCATGATTTCCCTTTGAGATTCAGCAAAAAGAACAGCAAAAAGTCATCGATTTTTTAAACATGCTCATCTTCACCCCTTATTTCAACCCCTATAATAAGGAATGTTGGTATTCTTACATGATTTCCTTTAATCCGCATAACTTGAACTTTATTTTTAAACAAAATTTGTTGGCTTATCTCTATTCTTTCTTGTTATATTAGATTTTAAATCAGAAAAATGCAATTTGACCTATAGTGGGCCCGCCTGAAGATAAACACCGACAAGTGCGAGTTTTGCTGCTCCCGTGTGATCTACCTGGGGTTTCTACTCGACCACGAAGGCCTTCGCCCAGACCCAGACCGCGTCGCAGCCCTCCTCAATTATCCCACGCCCACGAATTTACACCAGTTGAGAGGTTTCCTGGGTATCGTGAACTGGTATGAGAGGTTCATCAAGAATTGCGCAGACCTGAAGGTGCCATTGCTGAAGCTACTGCGGAAATCACAGAAGTAGATTTGGGAGGAGAGCCAGAAGGAGGCGTTTGTCGAGCTAAAACGAGCTCTTACTACCGCCCCCGTACTCGCATGCCCCGATTAAGCAAGCCATTTATCGTGCAATGCGACACCAGTGGTTCAGCCCTAGGTGCTGTGCTGGTGCAAGAATATGAAGATGGTGAACATCCGATCTTGTATATTTTCCGAGTCCTAACTCCAGCGGAGAGAAATTACACGACCACCGAGCGAGAATGCTTAGCGCTAGTCTGGTCCTTGAAGAAGCTCCGCCCCTACCTAGAAGGGTATGTGTTCACCGCCGTCACCGACCACAGCGCCCTCAAATGGTTGAGAACCATGAAAGATCCGATAGGGAGGCTAGCGAGGTTGGCCCCGGAACTGCAACATTGGGACCTTAATATCATGCATCGGAAAGGCGCGTTGCATAAAGTCCCAGATGCTCTTTCACGGATGTTCTGGGAAGGTGACATGGAGGTAGCAGAGATGGGAGTGAGCACCGACCAGCGGTACATCCAGAAGAGACAGGAGGTCGCCCACTGCCCAATGAAGTATGATGGATGGAAGGTAGAAGATGAGCTGCTCTACAAATACAAGAGAGATCCGCTACTGGATCCAGTAACCGACGGAGAAGAAGAATGGCGTCTTCTGGTGCACCTGGAACAGCGAGAGAGAGTACTTCGCGATAGCCACTGTATCACCTCCGCCGGACACCTAGGAGTTGAGAAAATCTATCACCGGGTGGCAAGAGTGTATTTTTGGCCAGGAGTTTACCGAGATGTATATGACTATGTGCACACGTGTGAGAGCTGCCAACGGTTTAAAGTTCGCAGCAAGGCCCCCAAGGATTGATGGGAAAGAGAGTCGTAGAACGCCCATGGTGTGTGGTAGCCGTGGACATGATCGAATTGCCCCGCAGCAAAGGGCAATATCGGTACGTGCTAGTGTTACAAGATTTGTTCACGCGTTGGTTGGAGTTGAAACCATTAAGGAAGGCAGATGGCAAAGCAGTCGCCTGCGCCCTCGAGGAACTAATTTTATTTACATGGGAGACGCCAGAGTATTTGCTAACCGACAACGGCACCGAATTTGTCAACCAGGTGCTGCAGAAGACACTGGATAAGTATGGAATATGCCATGTGACCATGCCCCCCTATCATCCTCAGGCCAACCCCGTGGAGAGAAGCAATAGGACGCTGAAGACTATGATTGCGACGTTCGTCGAGGGAAATCACCGAGGCTGGAATGCTCACCTCCACGAATTTCGACATGCCATCAACACCGCACAGCAAGCTAGCCTGAAGACGTCGCCTGCCTTTTTGAATTATGGCCGCCATTCCCGCCCAATGAAGAGTCTGTGAAGAGAAGTGGAGAAGAAGGAGCTCATATTGAGGTTGGATCCAGAAGTCTGGAAAGATCGTGTTACTCGACTCGATACGCTTCAGGATTTAGTGGCAAAACACATCGGCGAGAGTAACGCCAAACAGAGTAAATATTATAACCGCGGGAAACGAGTAGTAGAGTACGCAGTAGGAGATAGGGGCATGCGCCACATCCATTCGCTATCGAATGCCACCCAAGGATATTCGGCCAAGCTCGCGCCGAAATACGAGGGTTCGTACGAGATAACTGCGAAATTATTTCCCACCGTTTATCTGTTAGAGATGGAGGGTAGTCGAAAAAACACGAAGGAAACGTTATTTACCCCCGCGACGCGTAGTAGAATAAGGTAGGGTCAAACCATGCCAGCGAGAGGGTGACCGAGGGTACGCCATCATGGCTGCACCCGCTATCTCTTAGTTCTCACCATAGTTGTTGGTTGTCCTGTGTGTATGGGCAAATGACGTATGAATTTCATAACTCTTATTATCCTGATACTACCTTAATTTTGGGAAATAGATAACAATGCCTAATAGCCAACACCGATGCCAGTCGGGTTCAGCCACTGCCCACGCGCCCTACCCAGAGTTCCAGCCGGGCCTGGACCATCGGACAGCTACGAGCAATGCTGGGAGAACCTAGCACGGCCAGATCCCGCGCGGTCCTGGCACATTGGACGGACCAGCTGGGGGTCTGGCTGGACGAAAGAGAGGGGAAGGGGAGAGAAGGGGCCACCAACAGGCAAGAGGAGACCGTCGAACCCACCGAGGGGGAGAAGAGGGTAGGAGTCACCGTGGAGGGAGAGGAAGAGAAGGAGAAGAGTGAAGAAAGCCTCGAAGAGAAAGAAGGGGAGAAGAGGGAAGGAGCCACCGTGGAGAGAGAGGGAGAGACGGAGAGGAGAGAAGAAACCCTCGAAGAGAAAGAGGGCGAGAAGAAAGAAGGAGCCACCGTAGAGAGAGAGGAAGAGAGGAAGAAGAGAGAGGAAACCGCCCAGGAGAACGAAAGGGAACAGAGAGAGGGAGCCACCGTCGCAGAGAATAGGCCGAAGGGAGGGAAGCTGAAACCACTCCGCACCATCCTGCGGCACCCCCTGCCTTCGCCCCGGGGGAGGTAGCCACCCTGGAGCTGACCGCGGGGGAGGAGAAAAAAGCAGCCACCACCGCAAGGAGTGAGGAGGCAGAGGCAAGCTGGGCCGCAGAGGGGAGGTTGCGGAGTGCCTGGCGCAGCTGGAACAGCCGCAGCCACCACCGGAGCGGCCGCAAATCGCCCAGGTTGCCCCGGCCCCCACCCCCATAGCAATGTGGGGTGAGATCTGGTTGCGTCACAACACGGGTTCCAACCGGCAGGCATATAACCTCCGGAGGCAGTGGCAGCTCGACGACTACGGGCCGCAGCACCTCCGGAGGCTCCCGTCGCGGTCCCCATCACCCGCGGGAAGGCCAGTGACGCCACCTCGCAGGAGCAGGACGCCAACCACCGCCACCACCGCCTCTGCGTCGCGCGCACCTTCACCGCGTGAGCCACTGCCGGTGAAATTGACCAGGGTCATCTTCGAGGACCTTAAGCCCATCGCCACCGACCCAGCCCGTGACCCACCCCGGGACACTGCTTCAACTGCTGGCAACAGGGCCACAGTCGCCGTAAGTGCCTCCGCCCCCTACGCCGCGGGTTTTGCATGAACTGGGGCCGACGGGGGAAGAGATTGGACAGTGTCCCCGGTGCGGAGACCGGCACAGGGCTCGCCAAAAGGAATTGGAGGAACAGAGCAACCGGAGAGAGAGAGAGAGCAGAGTGGTGAACGAGCCGGGGCGCAGCCGACCTCGAGAGAGAGAGAGAGGGAAGTGCTCACCGCCCTCGGCGGTCAGATCCGGACCCTGAGCGCTCACGCCCCCGTGAGCCCTCGCGAGGGGTCCCACGAAAGTCGCCAACAACCGCAGGGGAGGCCCCAGCGGCTCCGGAACCGCTACGTTGCCTGGCACAACTCCTACGGGACACCCGTGACCTGGAGCCCGGGATGAGGCACCGGATCCTCGCGGCGACGCACGCGGATGAGCCGCGCGACCGCACACCACCGAGAGAGAGAGTAGAGGGACCACACCACCGAGAGAGAGGGAAGAAAGGGAGACGACACCGCCAGTGGATACGACAGTATACCGCCCTTGAGCATCACGCCTCGTAACGAGTAGTAAGTATCCTATCCAAGGAACCTGTATGACGACGTATGACAAACAACGCAGCGTAACCAATAACGATTTTCTCTGTTATTTTCAGGTATGGAGGGGTGAGTCGACTCGACCAAGCTGCGTATATATATGTAGACTGACTAAGCCAAATTAGGTTAAGGATTATCATGTGTGCGCATAGTATGGTGTCGGGGGAAGGTAACCGCCGATTCGCCACCGAGTAGTACGGTTAGTAAACCGGGAGTAAAACGAGGTGTTCCCGGTTTAGGGAGGGGTGTAACGAGGTGCGTTTTCTGCACCTCCTTGGGAAAGCAAAAACGCGATTAGTTAATTGAGAGCGAAATGTGGTGGAGGGCGACACGCGAAACCTCGACACTGGGCTATGTATACACGGTTGTACACATAGCTAGACACATTTTCTTGTCTCACTCTGTCGAGGTACGACGCCTCCGAGGCGGGTAGCAGACGACACCGATGTAATAGCAGCCCCAGAGTCCACGCCGACGGCGATGCTACGCAGAGGGATAGAGAGCGAAAGCAGCAGGTAGCACTGAGGCGATAAAAGCCGAGCCACCTGCTCGCACGCTTGCAGACGCTTCGGTGCGCCGAATGCGAACGTGCCCAAGTGAGCCTGGCCGCCATGTTGCGGAGACAGCAGCCGCCGAAGGAAGATGCCGGCCGCCGACGCACACTCGCGCCGCACCCACGCACTACACACACACGGAAAACACCGACACGAGCACGCGCGGCCACGAATACTTATTGCGGCTGTGCGACGGCAACGAGGTCGGCAGCCATACGAGACGCGAGACCGAGAGAGAGAACATGCGCGACAACGCGCCGATGCTGCTCATACTGAGCGACAGGGGGGGGGGGGGGGGGCAGCGATAGCCTGTGCGCTGCACACCGTACATTTATAAGACGGACAGAGCGAGCGAGAGCCACGGAGTATGAGAGCGAGAGAGAGCGAGAAACCGGCTCGGTAGCCTGCGCGCTGCACATAGCCGAGAGCATATGAGTGAGGGAGGTAGCGTGCGCAGCGGCGCACAAGTATAAGTGAGAGAGAGAGTGCGCAGCGGCGCACATGTATAAGAGGAAGAGAGCGAGCGGGAGGCGCGGACTATGAGAGCGAGAGGGAGCGAGAATCCGGCTCGGTAGCCTGCGTGCTGCACGCAGCCGAGAGCATATGAGTGAGGGAGATAGAGAGCGCAGTGGCGCACAAGTATGAGTGAGAGAAATAGTGCGCAGCGGAGCACATGTAGGAGGGAGAGAGAGAACTACCGATAAGAGGACGACCGCCGCATCAAAGTGTGGAGGCGCGTCGTCGTCCAAAGGCGCGCCGCCACTAAGCGTAGAGAATTAAGCCAGATTATGCCGGTTTAAAATCCGCACGCAACAGGTGGCAGCAGGAATCGACTCGGCAAATCGTTGCCGTCGCGCATAGACAATAGCAGCCACCGTTCGAGTAATTAGAGTCCTAATTGGTTTGCATTAATAAGTTTCACCACAAAAGGAGAAAGAAAACTGCGACGCGCGCCGATACCTGCTGCCAACCTGCCCACCGACCTATCTGATTGAAGGAGGGCGAGAGAGAAAGAGAGAGACACCACAGAGGAAGAAGATGGAAGCGAGCAGGCACCGCTTCCTTCTTTTTCACTCAGTCCTGGATTGTCGCCTAGTGCACACCTAGTAGTTGTCTGAAGTAATCGTTGTAGAGTTTGAGTTCATAGTTGGAGAATTTTGCGTAAGAATTGTAAAGTTCGAGTAGTAGTTGGCGAACGTCGGAGAGTAGTGTGAGAGAGTAGTGTTGGAGAGTACTGCGAGAAAGTAGTGTTGGAGAGTGAGAGAAAGAGAGTATTTGTCCGCCGCCAACTTGTGACTCTCGCCGCGAACCACCGTAGGGAGAGAGAGAGAGAGAGAGACAGAGAGAGAGATTCGGAGGTCCTTACGAGCGACAGACGTGCAACGGTAAGAATTTGGTTACTGTCGTCGGGAGGCATTTTCATTCCTGCACCCGACCCTCAATTTTATCATTTCTTTTTGTGTATTGCGAGCGATAGCTCCCAGCGGGGAGAAAGTAGCACCAGTTCTCTCTCGCGTGTGCGCGAATACCCGGCGTGCGAGGCCCCGAGCGGCCATTTTGTCAACCGCGTTTCGCAACATCAGAGTGTTCACCGTCCACCGCCAGAGAAAAGATTTTAACCGTGCCATTAAAGATCATAATCCCTAGCTGCATCGGTGTCATTTTATTTTATGTGTTTGTTTCGTGTTTCCTGCGAACGTACGCGAGTCGTTATCCATTACCCGAGTAACCAGACGCGCCGGTTTCTCATTCGCGTTCTTTCCTTAGTCACCCAGGGTATCGGCCGCCCCAGGCCGTCGCAACGCCGCCCACGCCAGGGAGGAAGGAGAGTCCAAAGCCAGGCAGAGGAGGAGGAGGAGGAGAAGAGAACGCGCCGTCACCGTGGTCTGTCGCCCTTCAACAAAAATTTTGACCGAGTTCGCGCGTTATAGTGCCTAGGCAGAGGATTGTCGTGGGGAACTAGGAGTGAGCGCGAGAGTCTATCGCGCATAACAAGCCCTCAGGGCGAGATCTAACGTTGTTAAAGGGGGGGTGTAACATTCGCAACGTTACACAAGGAATAGATCCGGAGCAAATATTAGACGAGCACACAGGTTTTGAAATATGATCTGCTGCGAAACAGCAGATCCACGACCTCGCCTTGTGTGACATAAGAATGATTGAATTAAGTATTACGGTCTGGGTGAGAACCTGCTCTCCTAACACCTAAGCTTTTTCAGCCGGTAAAAAAGATAAGTTTTTGATTAATTGCGCACGAACAGCAGATCAAGTGGTCTCAGTCAAAGGTATCGGGTTGGTCGAATTACCCGCTGAATGCACAGGAAGAACGGAGTTCATTGGTCTGAGCATTACTCGCGAAATGACAACAAAATTTAAGACTATTACGTATGGAGAACATATCTTAAACATCTCAGAAATTATGAACAGCATAAAAGTAGAAAATAAACCACTGTTGCAGCATATTTTGATGGAATCGAGCAGCATACCGCTAGGCACGAATGCGCAGAATCAGTTTCTTAACGAGATCACAGACCTATAGGTCTTTGAGGCCAAAACCACCTCAAAAAATAAAATAAAATATAATTATGTTTGAAAGATACTTATGGATCAGGATGGGGCTTTTTTAATACAAAAAAAGAGACTTGATCTTTTTTTCTGTAAATGCTTCAAAGCGACGTTTCGTCGGCTTGGTCTGCCGACCTCTTCAGGCTAGATGTTTATTAAATAAAAATACAGAATTACAAATCACGTATAACATTCGGTAAAAAAACAATGATATATAAAAAAAAAGGAAACGAACCCTATTTACCTTAAACGTTGGCACAAGTCAACGAGTCAAAATTTATAACGATGTACAGTCATATTAACACTTACGGCTAGTGGCAAAGAACATTAACGTACATATCAATTTATACACAACGCTATCAAAATAGACGAAAGTATTGAGGTAGTCAATCATAACAAAAACAATCATGACGTTAGCAGTTAAAATTTCGAAAGTAAAGGAAAATAAATGCGGTTAAGTGTATAAATATCCTTTTTCTTGTTTATACTGTGTTTGTTACATTTTATGTGTATCATTTCCGATAAGAGTCTTTTTTTATAATTCCGCTCAATGTCTATAATTTTTGTGTCGTCCCAATTAAATTCATGATTCAAACTATTTTTGTGGGTGTGTACTACGGACTCGATGTTTTTGTTTTTCTTATGTTCATTGATTCTTGTTTTTAAAGAACGTTTGGTTTTACCAATGTACGTAGCTGGGCAATTTTTACAAGTAAATTTGTACACCACACCTGTTTGATCCCACTTGTCAGACTTATCTTTCCCCAATTTAATCACGGAGTTCATACTTTTATTCACTGTGGGAATCGTGGTAATATTGTATTGCTTAAAAATTGAAGAAATTCTTTCGTAATTGTTAGTGAACGGTAATTGAATCTTAGGCATTTTTTGGAACATTGATTTTTTATGTGTGTTTTTGTTGATGAATTTTGATTTATATTTTAGATACTGTAGACGTGTTTTAATATTTTTATCAATGAAAGTAGAAGGATACTCATTAAGAATTAACATATTTTTAATTTTTTTCAAATTCTCGAAATCAAATCGCTTGTCTGAAAGTACAATCGCTCTGTCAGTTAAGTTATAGATGATATTTCTTTTTTGCTGGATTGGATGTTTTGAAAGAAAATTGATTACTCTACTTGAAGAAGTTGGCTTTTGATACCAATTTGTACTAATTCTATTGTTTTCTTTAATTAATGTCATATCTAAAAAGCTAATACTATTATTATTTTCTATTTCATATGTGAATTGTAAACTTTTGTGGTATGAATTAAAAATGGAAACTACCAGATCAATGTGTTCTCTTTTTATGCACATAATAGTGTCATCAACATATCTATAATAAAAAAGTGGTACACAATTATATTTATTCTTCAAGGTTTGTAAACACATTTTTTCCAAATCATCCATAACAATATCAGCAAAGAGGGGAGAGATTGGGGAACCCATCGGTGTACCGTATATTTGTTTGTAAACCTTGTTATTGAAAGAGAAGTAAGTGTTGTCATATAAGAAACGGATACACTTTTTTATTTCATCTATGGGAATTAAACATTTGTTCATGATAGAACGCACGCGTTTATCGATACTGTCACATACAAGCTCCACCGGAATGCTAGTAAATAACGATTTGACATCTAAAGATAATAAAATGTGCTCATCCTGTAATTTGAAATTCTTTAATTTAACTTTTAGTTCAAAACTATTATTGATGTGGGATTCCGGTAACTTAATTGAATCTTTTAATTCTTTATAAATAATTTCGGCTAAAAGGTGAGTAGGACTATTTACTAGTGATATGATCGGGCGAAGTGGCGCATTTTCCTTGTGTATTTTTGGCAGGCCGTAACCTTTTGCTAAAGTTGTGTTCGTGAGAGTTAGTTGATTTTTATGGTATCTATCAGATAAAAACTCGTTATTGTTAAGATTATTAAGTATTACTTTAGTATCTAATCTTAATTTACTAAGCGGGTTTCTACTGACATTAATATAAGTATTTTGGTCCGACAAAAGTTCAAGCATTTTTGAGGTGTAATCAGATTTATTTAGACAAACAGTCACATTGCCTTTATCAGCTTTTGTGACCATTATATTAGGATTATTTTTTAAAAATTTTTTGGAAGCTATTAGTTTCTTGGTGAAATTACGTTCTTCTGTCGAAATGTGGGTTTGTTTTTTAAGGGTCCAATTCAAGTTTTCCGTAACTTTTTCTCTTATGTCATTTTTTATCGACATTTCAACATCCAACGAATACAAACGTTGTTCTATGTTTTTGATTGAAGATACAACGTCATTTTTAGACACACGTCTAGTATGACTGAAATTCGGACCTAATGATACAATATCTATAACCTCCGGGGGAACTTGAGTGTCACTTAAATTCTTAAACCAATTTTCCCTTTCATGAGAAACGTTATTTCTATTCTTTCCTTTTATTAAACTAAGAAATTTGTTTGCGTGTATGTGATCGTGTCGTTTTCGTAATAATGAGAATTTTTTTTGTGAAAAGTCAAAAAATTTTACTTTTGTAGAGAAGTCTAAGTTTGTTTTTGAAATAATCTTGTTTAGTTTTTTAAGATCAATATACACAGAGTTAATGTGTGCATTAATGTTCTTAATTTCCAACTTCAATAATTTCGACGCAAAGTAATTATTCAAATTATCAAAAAAAGATTTACACTTCTTATTTTGAAACGTAACGTACGAGAACTTCCTACTTAAGTTGGTGATGTGCCGTGGAAGGATGTTATTACTTCTGCAACGAAGAAGGAATACTCGTTGGGAAGTGAGCTCCGCTAAGCGTTGTTGTAAGTCAATCCATTGTTTCAAATAGTTTTTCATCGAATGTCCATAGTGTGAATTGATAAAACTGAAGAAACTCTTGTGGGAGTTAGAGTCCATGTCCAATCCGAGACTCGTGTATGTTTGAGATGTGAATTTATCGCCCTCCATATTATTCATGTTTGAAAGATACTTATGGATCAGGATGGGGCTTTTTTAATACAAAAAAAGAGACTTGATCTTTTTTCTGTAAATGCTTCAAAGCGACGTTTCGTCGGCTTGGTCTGCCGACCTCTTCAGGCTAGATGTTTATTAAATAAAAATACAGAATTACAAATCACGTATAACATTCGGTAAAAAAACAATGATATATAAAAAAAAAAGGAAACGAACCCTATTTACCTTAAACGTTGGCACAAGTCAACGAGTCAAAATTTATAACGATGTACAGTCATATTAACACTTACGGCTAGTGGCAAAGAACATTAACGTACATATCAATTTATACACAACGCTATCAAAATAGACGAAAGTATTGAAGTAGTCAATCATAACAAAAACAATCATGACGTTAGCAGTTAAAATTTCGAAAGTAAAGGAAAATAACTGCGGTTAAGTGTATAAATATCCTCTTTCTTGTTTATACTGTGTTTGTTACATTTTATGTGTATCATTTCCGATAAGAGTCTTTTTTTATAATTCCGCTCAATGTCTATAATTTTTGTGTCGTCCCAATTAAATTCATGATTCAAACTATTTTTGTGGGTGTGTACTACGGACTCGATGTTTTTGTTTTTCTTATGTTCATTGATTCTTGTTTTTAAAGAACGTTTGGTTTCACCAATGTACGTAGCTGGGCAATTTTTACAAGTAAATTTGTACACCACACCTGTTTGATCCCATTTGTCAGACTTATCTTTCCCCAATTTAATCACGGAGTTCATACTTTTATTCACTGTGGGAATCGTGGTAATATTGTATTGCTTAAAAATTGAAGAAATTCTTTCGTAATTGTTAGTGAACGGTAATTGAATCTTAGGCATTTTTTGGAACATTGATTTTTTATGTGTGTTTTTGTTGATGAATTTTGATTTATATTTTAGATACTGTAGACGTGTTTTAATATTTTTAATAATGAAAGTAGAAGGATACTCATTAAGAATTAACATATTTTTAATTTTTTTCAAATTCTCGAAATCAAATCGCTTGTCTGAAAGTACAATCGCTCTGTCAGTTAAGTTATAGATGATATTTCTTTTTTGCTGGATTGGATGTTTTGAAACAAAAATTGATTACTCTACTTGAAGAAGTTGGCTTTTGATACCAATTTGTACTAATTCTATTGTTTTCTTTAATTAATGTCATATCTAAAAAGCTAATACTATTATTATTTTCTATTTCATATGTGAATTGTAAACTTTTGTGGTATGAATTAAAAATGGAAACTACCAGATCAATGTGTTCTCTTTTTATGCACATAATAGTGTCATCAACATATCTATAATAAAAAAGTGGTACACAATTATATTTATTCTTCAAGGTTTGTAAACACATTTTTTCCAAATCATCCATAACAATATCAGCAAAGAGTGGAGAGATTGGGGAACCCATTGGTGTACCGTATATTTGTTTGTAAACCTTGTTATTGAAAGAGAAGTAAGTGTTGTCATATAAGAAACGGATACACTTTTTTATTTCATCTATGGGAAGTGACAGTATCGATAAACGCGTGCGTTCTATCATGAACAAATGTTTAATTCCCATAGATGAAATAAAAAAGTGTATCCGTTTCTTATATAACAACACTTACTTCTCTTTCAATAACAAGGTTTACAAATAAATATACGGTACACCGATGGGTTCCCCAATCTCTCCACTCTTTGCTGATATTGTTATGGATGATTTGGAAAAAACGTGTTTACAAACCTTGAAGAATAAATATAATTGTGTACCACTTTTTTATTATAGATATGTTGATGACACTATTATGTGCATAAAAAGAGAACACATTGATCTGGTAGTTTCCATTTTTAATTCATACCACAAAAGTTTACAATTCACATATGAAATAGAAAATAATAATAGTATTAGCTTTTTAGATATGACATTAATTAAAGAAAACAATAGAATTAGTACAAATTGGTATCAAAAGCCAACTTCTTCAAGTAGAGTAATCAATTTTCTTTCAAAACATCCAATCCAGCAAAAAAGAAATATCATCTATAACTTAACTGACAGAGCGATTGTACTTTCAGACAAGCGATTTGATTTCGAGAATTTGAAAATAATTAAAAATATGTTAATTCTTAATGAGTATCCTTCTACTTTCATTGATAAAAATATTAAAACACGTCTACAGTATCTAAAATATAAATCAAAATTCATCAACAAAAACACACATAAAAAATCAATGTTCCAAAAAATGCCTAAGATTCAATTACCGTTCACTAACAATTACGAAAGAATTTCTTCAATTTTTAAGCAATACAATATTACCACGATTCCCACAGTGAATAAAAGTATGAACTCCGTGATTAAATTGGGGAAAGATAAGTCTGACAAATGGGATCAAACAGGTGTGGTGTACAAATTTACTTGTAAAAATTGCCCAGCTACGTACATTGGTGAAACCAAACGTTCTTTAAAAACAAGAATCAATGAACATAAGAAAAACAAAAACATCGAGTCCGTAGTACACACCCACAAAAATAGTTTGAATCATGAATTTAATTGGGACGACGCAAAAATTATAAACATTGAGCGGAATTATAAAAAAAGACTCTTATCGGAAATGATACACATAAAATGTAACAAACACAGTATAAACAAGAAAGAGGATATTTATACACTTAACCGCATTTATTTTCCTTTACTTTCGAAATTTTAACTGCTAACGTCATGATTGTTTTTGTTATGATTGACTACTTCAATACTTTCGTCTATTTTGATAGCGTTGTGTATAAATTGATATGTACGTTAATGTTCTTTGCCACTAGCCGTAAGTGTTAATATGACTGTACATCGTTATAAATTTTGACTCGTTGACTTGTGCCAACGTTTAAGGTAAATAGGGTTCGTTTCCTTTTTTTTTATATATCATTGTTTTTTTACCGAATGTTATACGTGATTTGTAATTCTGTATTTTTATTTAATAAACATCTAGCCTGAAGAGGTCGGCAGACCAAGCCGACGAAACGTCGCTTTGAAGCATTTACAGAAAAAAAGATCAAGTCTCTTTTTTTGTATTAAAAAAGCCCCATCCTGATCCATAAGTATCCTTCAAACATGAATAATATGGAGGGCGATAAATTCACATCTCAAATAAAATATAATTAGTTATATATACTACTAGTATATCATAAATAGGCACAATTTTTGATAAAATGGCTCGAGATATAATCTGTAGGCCAATTTTACTCAGAGATATTGCATTACCAAGATTTTTACTTTGGCGTAGTTTTTGAAAACAAGTACTCGACAAATTATCATGGGACAAGGCCTAAAATACTCTAAATCCATCCAGTTTTCTACCTAAGATTGAAAATATCAATTTTCTTGAAACAACTATTTTTTAATAGAAAAAACTACTTATAATTCATGAATTTTATGAATTTTCATGTTTTTTTGTGGATTTTAGCATTTCAAAAATAGTAGTTTACAAAAAGGTTATATTTTCAACTCTTAGGTAGAAAACTGGACGGATTTAGAGTATTTTAGGCCTTGTCCCATGAAAATTTGTCTAATACTTATTTTTAAAAGCTACAGCAAAGTCTTGGAAACAATATTTTATAAAAAAACCTTGTTAAATGAAAATTCAATAAAACTTGAAAAATATTGAGCCATTTAGTTCCCAATTTTTTCTTCTTCCTGGAACATAAATAAGTTTTTATAGTTATATATAATGTAATTTTATAAAAAATATATACCCGCTCTACACGCCCGTTCTAAACACATACATAATAATCTGTAACAATTAATGAAACTCTTCAAAATAGGGTAGTGGCAGAATTATCTTACTCACTGTTTCTGAAATATTTTTTGAAACCCAGTTAAAGTAATATTTTATTTTTATTTTTTACAAATAGAATATTAGCTGATTGTCTGTAACTAAAATCAAGAAGAACGATAATTGTGAATTAAGCCAAAATTGACTCCAGTGTCTTAATTGATAATATTGCAATAGAAATCATAAAAATATTTATCTTAGTTTGAGATCTGTTCCCCTACAAAAAATGATTAACAATAATGGCACTTTGGCATGCATTCCTTTAAACTTGGTATCTCAGCAACGCGAGCTCTTGGGGTTCTGATGCAACCTAAGACTTTTCAACACATAGTACTCAAATATACTGTTAAGTAAAATACTAAGATGAATATAGAATATTCTACGACAAAAATTTTTCATATCGTAGAATTCAAAATCTCAATTAAAACTTATAATTGGTTTATATTTATAAATCACCTGTATGGACACTTTTTATATCTATTACTTCACTATTATGTTTGACGTATTATATGAAATCTGTTGGTATGTGGTGGATATTACAATAATGCGTAACTTTTTGAGAAAATATATACTTAATTTTATCATAGCGAATTACAAGTGATGATCTGTTCTAAAAGTTTTTGACCAAAGTGGATGTTTTTATTTTCTTTCACTCACATGTATCTCTCTTTTTTTTAATTAAACTGAATCTTGATATAAATATATTTCTATTCATAGAGAGTGTTGACACTATGCTCTCATTTCAAGCTATTTTAAACTTTAACAAAACACTCACTATCCATTTGTATTAAACATTTTCACAAAATAATTATAAAGTATAGAAGAAGCTTAAAGGAGTTCTAATGTTTATAAGTATTGTCACTTTGTTAAATCTTGTTTTTATTTTACAGATTATATCAGAAAATGTAACGATATTATATTTTATATTACCAAGTAAATACATAGATCACTGTTTAAAATATACTTTTTAGCAAAGAAATGTTCATTAATAATTAGTATTATTATTATTTTAATTATACAAGTTTATCAAAATCATTGAATAGGCTAACGAAATCTTATGTATATCCATGTATTCACATGGATATACACAAGAAATGTTTAAATCTTCAAGTGAATTGGAAAAAATCTATAATAAGGACTATATTAGAAGATAATGGTGGACAATAATATGCATTGTGTACAGTTTTCTTTACTGCAAAGTGTTACATCCAGTAAAATAAATCTGTGGGATTTTCTGTCAACGGATAGTTGATACAGAGTATAAATTTTCATTAAGAAATCAGATAATCGGAACCAGAATGAATATTACATCAATATGACAAGTGTTACGTCTGTGACGTATCTCTAAAATCAAATTAACAATGCATATTTATCGCCAGTAATTTTCTGACATACAAATGTCGTATATGCGAATTTTGACAACGTTGCATTCCAATGCAAGCGGCATCGCGATGGGGGAAGACAAATTATAAACTGATATGTCTGTGACGTTATTAAATCCCAATATTCATTTCTTTGACCCACAAAACGATGCGAGTGCGAATTTTAATAGTACAGCCATTTCGCCTACGCAACAGCCAGCGTGACGTAGCGAGCCACTGACCTTGTGAAACCAACCGCTCATCGCAAATTTTGTTTAGAATCAGCCCTTTTAAATGTAAAATCGAGATGATGATATTTAAATGTTTACTAAATTTGTTTAAAAAGATCACTTTGACTCAGCGTCAAAATCATCTTTAACCCAAATTAACCGCTTCATAAATACGGCGACTCTCAACACACAAATCAGTAATCGTGCAAAAGTCACGAACTCCATACCACTCCAGCCGACAAGAGGAGACACAATTATTATACAGGCCAATTCGAGCCTATAACAGACTACGAGAAAATACTTATAAATAATCTATCGGTATTAATTATCTGCGCAAGCAACGCACATATTACACATATAATCGAACAGATCGAATATAATTATTTTGTTACTGTATATCAATTTATTGTTAATTTTATAAACGAATAAATAGTGCAATTATTGAACCATCAATCTATTCATTTGGAGAAACTACATCAACAGGAAAAAAGGTAAATAAGCCAAAATATAACTAACAATCAATTATAAGAGTAGATTCCTCGACATTCAAGACTTAACAGTGGTTCCGGTACCGACCGAACGGAATTTCGCTAGATCAGCTAAATCAAACTTTAAAAGTTTTAAAATAGATCAAATAAGCTCTTGAAAGACGAGGGAAATATTCTTATAAAATACTAATATAACTAATGGCCGAATCCATCTCAAATCAGACAGCCCGCGTATGCCTATTTCACCTATCATGTTGAAATAAAAATATTTATGTTCTACTCGAAAAAATATTTTACACGTGTTTTTTTATTTTTTTGTTTCATCAAAATTTCATGCGTTCAGCGATGCCGAAAAATTCCGAGAAAATTCTTTCATTGAGAAAAAAAATTTTCAATGTGATTTTCAGACTGCTATTGTTTCAGCAGTTTTTCGAGCTTTTAAACGTGTAACACACAATTTCACTCAGTTTTGAGCCCTCTTTAACGGCCTTAATGTCATTTTCAAAAAAAATAAAAAATCCACGAGCTATGCACTTTTTACTGAAAAATTCATTTTTTAGGGAAGTGCCTTTTTCTCGAAAACACCATGTTTTTTTTGCACAATTTTTGTTGTCGTGATAGAGGACGGTAATGCCTAGCTAGACGTATTTGTGAGATTCGGTACTTTTTCCCTGGGATAGCGATCACTAATGAGATAACACACAAACAAATTTTTCACGCCTAATGCTTATATATAGTCAATGATATTAGAGTCAATGTAAAGGTATTTGTCTTTGTGTGTATGTAATATACAGGTACACATAACTATGTATTTATTTGTTATTTGCGTCTTTTTGATTTTTTATTTTTATACCTTTTTTTCATTTGTATACCTATTTTACTACCTTTGTTTTTCTGCTTCATTGTTCTTAATTCAGTAAGCGGACGATCAGCGGTCTTTGCTGCTGTCAAACAATGTATTTTATCGTCACATGTTTTTTAACCCATATATGAGTTTTTTGAATTCCAGGATACTTTGGAGTTGTAAGCCAATCAATATTTTTTTCTTTTCTGAATTGTTCTATTTCAGCATCTTGTAAATGTATTATTTTAATAGCATCAGTATATTTTTGAACATGTATTGCAAAATCATTTGCGTTTTGAATAGCTTCTTCAAGGAGCTCTCGAAGATTATGCGAAGTAGCATAATGCTTTATAAGTCCACCCACACCATCTACAGCTCCTTTGCCGTGCCCAGTAGCAGAGAACAACCATTTTATATCACACGGTGCTCGTTTTAGTTCATCTAATTGAAAGCGATTTTTAAAGTGACTCGCAGCGCCGTCTGATACGATGGTAATTTTTTTAATTGTATCACAACAATTTTCTTTCAAGAATTTTATAATTTTTTGTACTGCTAGCAAAGCATACGCTGAATCATGTTTTCGGTCATCACTTATAACTACGAAACTTTGTGTCGAATCCCCTTGATAAGAGACTGCTGTGAAAATAGAAATTTGATCATTAACCCAATGATTTCCTTGAACAGCTTTATTATGAATCACAGCGCAGTTTTCAGCGTCAAGTCTATTTCAAGAGCTTCAAGTCTATTTGAAGAACTAAATGATGTGAGTCTTTTTTAGCACTTTCTCTTTCTGTTTTTATAGCTTTGCGTTGTATATTTTTTACATACATGTGAGTACTAACCCTCATGGTCCAAACCGAAAGTTCATCTTTAAAAGCAGAAATTGATAGTGTCTTTTTAATCAGGTTTCCATTATCCCACAAAGCATATGTAATTTCTTCTGTGCCTTCTACATCTTGCAGTTTTAAAACATGAAACGTAATTCCCTTAATCCCTGGACATAGTTTACATTCTTGTAAATAACATAAATCAGATGGCTCAGAACACATTGTTGCATTTATTATTTGTGACCGACTTTCATCCAACTCTGTGACGTTACTCCCTCTAAAATTAATTAAGCTCGTAAGAAATAAATCATAATTTGCGCAATAGATACAGAGACAAACTTCTTTGATGGGGCTAAGTAAGACATACTTTGGTCGCAAACTATAAAATTTCGATTTTCCAATTCTCAATTCTGGATAATCATTTTTAAATACTTTATACGTCTCTTTTAAACTTCGAGTAAGAAAACGCTTAACTTTTTTCTCTTTTTTATTGTTAACTTTAATTGTAACAACGTCACATTTATTAGGACTTTGTCTTGAACAATTAAAATCATCATTTAAATAATATTCCATAACAATTTTTTCCATGTTTTCATCAATCGGATGGCCTGAATATGCATCTGGTTCTGAATAAATTCCTTTTTCTTTAACAAGATTTCTCGATTTGTTGATCATATACATTGTTATTTCTGGAAATAAAGATAAAATTTCATGTTTTGTAAAGGATGAAGGTAGCAAAGTCAGAATTTTTATTTTTTCTGATACCGTAGAACACTTTTGCAAGGCTAGACCAAGATTTTGTATCCATTCTGTACAATGGCATACAGTTGATTCATTTGCTGTTATAGAAACGTCATAAACATTGTTCAACTTCACATCAAGGGTATTAGACAATGTTGAAAGTATTTTTTTTTTCTTCTTTGTTCAATTGATTTTTCATGTATAAGATTTTTTCTTTTAAGAGGCGATACAGAACCTAAGAAAGATGTACTTATTTCATTATTAAATTCTTCAATGCGTTCTGGAGTACTTGGTAAAAAATCTTCATCTTTATCAACTACGTTATCGGTAACTTCATTATCCGTTATAAATTCATTGTCAGTACTACTCACCAATTCTAAAGCACGATTGTAACAATGTTGACACAGATATGTAGAAGGTGTCAAAGGTAAATGAGGATAGAGGTGCTTCAATGGATGAGCAAGATTCTCAAGTTGTTTTAAACGTACGGAACTAGATTTGTAAATAATTTGTTTGTGTTTGTCTAAAAAGTCTGCACATTTGATTCTCTCTGTTGAGTAATATTGAGACATCGTAGTTGAGTTGATAAGGTGTAAATATGTAATAATTTTCCAAAAGATGATGGTTTTAAATAAGACGAGATGTGTGATATATAGCAGAAACCGAACTTTTCTTTGTAAATGTTAAGTCAAACCATATCCATCTAGCGGACAAATGTACTAGTACATATACTCCTATAAGTAGGCGCACGTACATGTATATTACATACGCACAAAGATAAATACCTTTACATTGACTCTAATATCATTGACTATATATAAGCGTTAAGCGTGAAAAATTTGTTTGTGTGTTATCTCATTAGTGATAGCTATCCCAGGAAAAAAGTACCGAATCTCACAAATACGTCTAGCTAGGCATTACCGTCCTCTATCACGACAACAAAAATTGTGCAAAAAAAACATGGGGTTTTCGAGAAAAAGACACTTCTCTAAAAAATGAATTTTTCAGTAAAAAGTGCATAGCTCGTGGATTTTTTATTTTTTTTTGAAAATGACATTAAGGCCGTTAAAGAGGGCTCAAAACTGAGTGAAATTATGTGTTACACGTTTAAAAGCTTGAAAAACTGCTGAAACAATAGCAGTCTGAAAATCACATTGAAAATTTTTTTTCTCAATGAAAGAATTTTCTCGGAATTTTTCGGTATCGCTGAACGCATGAAATTTTGATGAAACAAAAAAATAAAAAAACACGTGTAAAATATTTTTTCGAGTAGAACATAAATATTTTTATTTCAACCTGATAGGTGAAATGGGCATACGCGGGCTGTCTGATTTGAGATGGATTCGGCCTAATATAGAATAAGTCCGAGCTTCACATTTTGTAGTAAGTCGTTGGGGCCATTCATTATAGCATGAATTACCAAAACTACTGAAAATAAATGCGTATGGCTCGTCGAGTTATTAACAAAGTATCTAACAAATGATAAATACAAGAATAGGAATAATTTTCTACAAAACAAATGAGTTTTTAACAAATACATTATACAAGAAATAAGAAATACAAATACAGGCTAATACAAATGAAACAATTGAAATAGTAATACATATAACAATACTGATAAGAAAATTATAAATGGAAAAATACAAATAAAACAATTGAAATCTTTACAACAATTGAATATTAACAATAAATTATATAACAAATATATAGCTGAAATAGCAAGGGAAAAGATAAATTATATAATGAAATCAAAATACATTCTAAAAAAGAAAATTGAAAAAATCAATAGTACTGATACATAAATAAAAAGAATAAAGAACAAAACATAAGAAACGAATGAAGAGAAATAAATAAAAGGAAATAAATAATAGAGAATTTACACGATACAAAATAGAAAACATATGAGAGATATAATCAGCGTATAAAATAATCGAGTCATTTTTAATCAAAACAAGGAAATCAAAAGAATAATAAAAAATAATTAAACAAACGAAAACTATTACAATAAAAATAAGAATATTATAATGAAGAATCATAAAAAAAAAGATTACAATAAAATGTTACATTGCAAAAGTGAATATAATAAAATAAGAAAATGAGAAAATATTTAAATATTATAATATAAAAGATAAACAACACTCAAACGAGAAAATGAAAGAAATACAATAACAAACAAAATAAAAGATAAATTCAAAAATAAACTACAATAATAATTACGAACATTTAATAAAATGAAAAAACGATGATGAATAATCAAGCTAATATATTTTATAATTTTGAACAACAAAACCATCATTATACTAAAGTATTTCATTGTCAAATTTGCCGAGATCAATATCACGAAGCATTGTTTTGCTCTAATGCAGTTTGTGTTTTTTGTAAAAGTAAAGATCATATATCATATTTTTGCAAGAATGCTAAAAATAAAATAGAACTTTTCTGTAAACTCTGTAATCATAGAGGACATTCTGTAGATAAGTGTACATTTAACCAAACAAATGAAAATTATTGCCAATACTGCCAATCATAGGACATACAGCTACTCAATACCCTGTTATAAAGAAATATGAACTTGATTGTGATAACTGCGGAAGAACGGGTCACTCAACTAAAGACTGCTTGTCAGCAGTATGAACGAAATGCAATAAACTCGGGCACTGGGTGAGATACTGCCCTATAAACGAAAAAATAATGTGGTGCGCGATATGTGCGAATGAAGGTCACGAAACCGCGGATTGCGAGAGCATAAAAGTTCTAATTATGCAAAAAAGACAGCAAAACTTTCAGAATAGAGAAATAACGTCACGCTGGCTGTTGCGTAGCCGAAATTGCTGTACTATTAAAATTCGCACTCGCATCGTTTTGTGGGTCAAAGAAATGAATATTGGAATTTAATAACGTCACAGACATATCAGTTTATAATTTGTCTTGCCCCATCGCGATGCCGTTTGCATTGGAATGCAATGTTGTCAAATTTCGCATATACGACATTTGTATGTCAGAAAATTACTGGTGATAAATATGCATTGTTAATTTGATTTTAGAGATACTTCACAGACGTAACACTTCCCCCGTTAGATTGTTGAATATCGTAGAGATTCAACAAGTATAATAATGTGTGGATCAAGTGGATCAAGAAATTGCTGATGAGAATATGAATATCAAATGTAATTTATAGGGATACGTCACGGACGTAACACCTTCCCCCTTAGACTGTTGAATATCGTAGAGATTCAACAATTATAGGAATAGTTAGTCATCAGTAATTTCTTGTTACAAAAGGTTCAATAATATTAACAATTCAAATAATAAAAACAATAATAAAAATTCATATCATTAAATGCATAATAAAAATTTATATATATAAACAATAACAAAAACAATAATAAAAATTCAATAAATTTAAACACAATTTCGTATCGTCTATAAATTTCTATAAAGTAAATCATTTATTTTGTTCCTAACACTAGACTACACTTAACCTATGGTTTTACTTTGTATTGCATGTTGAATGCCCATTTTTCCTAGCGTTCAAATGGCGGTACGTGCGGATTACTATGGAATAAACGAGTACTCTTACTTCGTTATCTGATTCTTTGTATTCAAAAGGATATTTTAAGTTGGAAGTTTTGATGATATAATCCAGCATATAATGTATTATTATCAAACTTACACTAAATCTGTGATTTAATATCATTCACTTTTAAGGAAACACTTTTACAATAAATTCTTAATTAAATTATAAATAAATTACAAAAACCTTCGGTGTAAAAATAACTTGAATTTTCATGAATTAATAAAACGTTACGTAATAAATATAGCATACGTTATGCATTAGAATTTCTATAGGAACATATATCTTGATTGTATAAAACATTTCAACAATTAAATTATTTTATTATCGCTAATGTGTAATAATTTTGTTGTTTAGCTGTATTTACAAAAAAAAAATAGAGTCATTGATTAAGTTTAGAAATAATGTGCGTATTAAATAAAATTTCTCAAAACATTTTATGAAAGACGTTGTTGTATTTATAGTTAACTTTCCATCTTATAATTGTAATTTGAAATTATTGTAACAGAAAATAACTGATGACTAACTATTCCTATAATTGTTGAATCTCTACGATATTCAACAGTCTAAGGGGGAAGGTATTACGTCCGTGACGTATCCCTATAAATTACATTTGATATTCATATTCTCATCAGTAATTTCTTGATTCACAAAATTATGTGATTGCAAATTTATTGACACCCACGTATCAACTAGCATAGAGAAAAAAAATTGCAACACAGGAAAATTGCAAACATTCTTGTACGAAATGAACCACAATTTTAAACGAACCATATTGAAAATATTTCAAAATTTCTCAAAACATTTTATGAAAGACGTTGTTGTATTTATAGTTAACTTTCCATCTTATAATTGTAATTTGAAATTATTGTAACAGAAAATTACTGATGACTAACTATTATTATACTTGGTGAATCTCTACGATATTCAACAATCTAAGGGGGGAAGTGTTACGTCTGTGACGTATCTCTAAAATCAAATTAACAATGCATATTTATCGCCAGTAATTTTCTGACATACAAATGTCGTATATGCGAATTTTGACAACGTTGCATTCCAATGCAAGCGGCATCGCGATGGGGCAAGACAAATTATAAACTGATATGTCTGTGACGTTATTAAATCCCAATATTCATTTCTTTGACCCACAAAACGATGCGTGTGCGAATTTTAACAGTACAGCAATTTCGGCTACGCAACAGCCAGCGTAACGTAGCGAGCCACTGACCTTGTGAAACCAACCGCTCATCGCAACTTTGTTTAGAATCAGCACTTTTAAATGTGAAATCAAAATGATGATATTTAAATGTTTACTAAATTTGTTTAACCCTTTCGTGCATATAAGGAACTGACAATCATAACGTTTCTGAAACTAGAAAATTTCGATGTCCGGCATCGAGCTGAATCCAAATCTGGAGTCAGATTTTCGAAATTATAATAATTGGGCCCAATATCGAGGGGGCCCACTCTCAAAATGCAAAGTTTTGAAAAATAAAAAATACCATCGTGTTCTATACAAAATTTTAAGAAGAAATCATTCTTGTCATTTTTTTGATAAGACACACCAATTTCGAGTAAAAAATTATTGAATTTCTAGGATATCGGACCCCTGAGTAAAAGCAGATGTATGTTTTATCATCCCGTGCATACAAGAGACTCAAACATCAAACCAAGCGAAATAAAGTCTTTCTATGGAGTTTTGGGGTAGCTGATGATGAATCTGGGGTCATATTTCCGAAATTACAATAATTGGGCCCAATACCGAGGAGGCCCAATCTTAAAATTGAAAATTTTGAAAAACAAAAAATACCAACGTATTTTGCGTAAAATTTCAAGAAGAAATTGTTTTTATCATTTTTCTGATTAGACACACCAATTTCGAGTAAAAAATTATTGAACGTGTAGGATATTGGGTCCCAGAACAAAAGCTCATGTATGTTTATCATCCTGTGCATACAAGAGACTCAAACATCAAACCAAGCGAAATAAAGTCTTTCTACAGATTTTTGGGGTAGCTGATGATGAATCTGGTGTGAGATTTCCGAAATTACAATAATTGGGCCCAATACCGAGAGGTCCCAATTTTAAAATGCGGAATTTTGAAAAATAAAAAATACCATCGTATTCTATGCAAAATTTTAAAAAGAAATCGTTCTTGACATTTTTTTGATTAGACACTCTATTTTCGAGTAAAAAATTGTAATATTCCAAATATTTATCAGTTCAAAATGTTGATGATGTAAGCGTAAACTTTGTATTTCAATTGAGATAAAAAAGTTCATCTATTTTTTGATTTCTAAAAATCTGGTATTATTTTTTTAAGTTACTAAACAAATCACGGTGTTATAGCAATTTATGTTATAGTGCAGGAGAACAGTTTGACTGAGTCCGAATATTTCTTTTAGACCAATAAAAATTCTATCAGTTACTTTCTTTTGGAGTTCAGATTTTTTGAATATGCCGTGTAAAGTGAATGATAATTTACCAGACAATCCTGAGAATTCTGATTTGTTTTCTGACGAATCAGATTTTGAAGAAGATTCCGATGCATATTCTACTGACGAGGATTCCCAAGAAAATAAAGAAGTTTCTGAATGGAGTAAAGACACATCTTCGTTTAGAAATGAATTCGATTTTGAGCAGTCACCATCGATAAATATTTTTTCAATTCTAAATAAAAAAGTTGAAAAATATTTTTTTATGCAATTTTTTACTGAGGACTTGATCAATCTCATAGTTCGAGAGACAAATAATTGTTCTTATGAAAAAGATCCGGAGCTCAAGCATTGGACTGATACTAATTTTGAAGAAATTCAAGCCCTTATAGGTATGTTTATAATGATGGGTATCCATAAGTTACCTCGAATAAGAAATTATTGGAGTAACGATGCATTTTTGAGAGTCGAGGGAGTATCAAATGTGATGACTGTTAATCGTTTTGAAAAATTACTAGAGATGATTCATCTCAATGATAATGGCAAAATGCTTCCAAGAAACAACCCTAACTTTGATATATTATTCAAAGTACAACCTCTCATTGAGCATATGAATAGAGTAAATTCTTTGCTTTATAATCCTTCAAAAACTCTAACCGTAGACGAGTCAATGATTCCATTCAGTGGTCGTACTTCAATGAAGCAGTACATGCCAATGAAACCTATCAAGCGTGGTTACAAAGTGTGGTGTTTAGCAGACGCTAAAACAGGTTACATTTGTAAATTCGATGTATATTGTGGCAAAAGTGATAATACCAAAGTCTCTCTCGGTGAAAAAGTCGTTTTGAATATGGTTTCGGAGCTTTGAGGAGATGATTATTTAGTAGCATTTGATAATTTCTTTACATCGGTAAATTTAGTGGAAAATCTTTTGAAGAAGCAAATTTACTCTGTTGGTACGGTTAGAAGTAATAGAAAGGGTCTTCCTGGTATGATGAAAAATAAAGATAAAATGAAAAGAGGTGAATATGACTATATGACAAAAGGACACGTCGCAGCTATCAAATGGATTGATAAAAAACCAGTAACACTCCTTGAAACTGCTTACGATCCAAAACAAACTGTGGAAATAAAAAGAAAAATGAAAGATGGTACAAAAGTTGATTTTCCTTGTCCAGTCGGCATCAAAATTTATAACGAAATTATGGGTGGTGTTGACAAATTCGACCAATTGAGAGAAAGATACATGATTGGTAGAAGATCAAAAAAATGGTGGCACCCCGTAATGTATTACCTTATTGACATGGCTATTATCAACTCATATTTATCATTTCAAATTTATAAAGGCTACAATTGTGAAGATCAATTGAGTTTTCGAATTCAATTAGCAAAACAGTTGATAGATCAATTCAATGGGAGAAAGAGAATGCGACAAACTAGATAGATACATATAACCAATATTGCGCGAAAAAGAAATAAAAAAGTTACGCAACAAATGATAAAAAACATTGAAACATCGATTTCACCTGACCGACCCGACTGACTGATTTGAGTGACACGACTGACTGACTTGACCGATGCATGTCAAAGTCCTAACTTCAACCTTCCCGTGGTGGCATGCGTTAGTACGTAATTTAATTTTTTTTTACCGAACCAATGGAGTGGGCAACGAAATATATCACAGTGATTTTATTTCCTTTCCTATCATGTACCGACTGACTTTTTATAATGTTAGACGAAGCACCAGGATAAACTTTTTCACAAAATTTTACGTAAAATAGTGTGATAATTTTTGTTTTCGAAAATTTTGGATTTGGGTACTGGGCCCAAACATTAGAATTTCGGAAATCTCACACCAGATTCATCATCAGCTACCCCAAAAATCCGTAGAAAGACTTTATTTCGCTTGGTTTGATGTTTGAGTCTCTTGTATGCACAGGATGATAAACATACATGAGCTTTTGTTCTGGGACCCAATATCCTACACGTTCAATAATTTTTTACTCGAAATTGGTATGTCTAATCAGAAAAATGATAAAAACAATTTCTTCTTGAAATTTTACGCAAAATACGTTGGTATTTTTGTTTTTCAAAATTTTCAATTTTAAGATTGGGCCTCCTCGGTATTGGGTCCAATTATTGTAATTTCGGAAATATGACCCCAGATTCATCATCAGCTACCCCAAAACTCCATAGAAAGACTTTATTTCGCTTGGTTTGATGTTTGAGTCTCTTGTATGCACGGGATGATAAAACATACATCTGCCTTTACTCAGGGGTCCAATATCCTAGAAATTCAATAATTTTTTACTCGAAATTGGTGTGTCTTATCGAAAAAATGACAAGAATGATTTCTTCTTAAAATTTTGTGTAGAATACGATGGTATTTTTTATTTTTCAAAACTTTGCATTTTGAGAGTGGGCCCCCTCGGTATTGGGCCCAATTATTATAATTTCGAAAATCTGACTCCAGATTTGGATTCAGCTCGATGCCGGACATCGAAATTTTCTAGTTTCAGAAACGTTATGATTGTCAGTTCCTTATATGCATGAAAGGGTTAAAAAGATGATTTTGACTCAGCGTCAAAATCATCTTTAACCCAAATTAACCGCTTCATAAATACGTGGACTCTCAACACACAAATCAGTAATCGTGCAAAAGTCGCGAGCTCCGTACCACTCCAGCCGACAAGAGGAGAAACAATTATTATACAGGCCAATTCGAGCCTATAACAGACTACGAGAAAATACTTATAAATAAGCTATCGGTATTAATTATCTGCGCAAGCAAAGCATATATTACACATATTAATCGAACAGATCGAATATAATTATTTTGTTACTCTATATCAATTTATTGTTAATTTTATAAACGAATAAATAGTGCAATTATTGAACCATCAATCTATTCATTTGGAGAACCTACACCAACAGGAAAAAAGGTAAATAAGCCAAAATATAAATAACAACCAATTATAAGAGTAGATGCCTCGACATCAAGACTTAACACAAGAATCCCTACAATGAGTTCATATTATGTTAGTAAATGTTGTAAAATAAACAATGGAAATTTTAGTTGGCTCGTTATGAAATGACCTGTTTTTGTAACACAAATACCATGGGCTTTCCAGTAAAATATATTTGTCGGCTTTTATGTTAGTAAGAGTATAGATTTGTTATAATTAGATAAAAGTGTTGTTTAATATAAAACATAAATGAAGAAAATAAAAGAAGTGGATAAATAAGCTAATTTATTAAAAAATGTGTTTCAAAATGAATTGATGTGCGTCAGTGTACATAAACAGTATATCAGGGAACATCTTGATAGCTTTTGTTTTGCAAGAAATAGACTGTGCAATATCATGATAACAAGCAGTATAATGTTATAATCAGATAAGTAGCAAACTTTTATTATAAAGTTATAAATCAATAAAGTTTATAATAAGTATTCTTACTCTGTGAAATCTTGCTTTTATTTTTACAGAGTATATCAGAAAATGTAAGGATTAGTACCAAATAAATCAATCACTTTTAAAAAATAGTTTTTAACAAAGAAGAGTTCATTAATTATTATTAATTATTCAAGTTCATCGAAAAAGCAGAGTAGGCTAACCAAATCTTCTGTATGTCCATGAGTCTCAAGAAATTTTTAAATCTTCAAGTGGATTGGAAAATAACCTATGTAAGCAGCTGTGAATATCAATGGGCAATAGCAATATATTATAGTCAGATAAGTAGCAAACTTGTATTATCAAGTTATAAATCAATAAAGTTTATAATAAGTATTGTTACTTTGTGAAATCTTGTTTTTATTTTTACAGAGTATATCAGAAAATGTGTATATCAGTGATTCTTAGTTCATAAACTGGTTGCATTTTTAATTTTACAAGATTATGTGTGGCAATGATGGGTTATTAATTTAAGTAGTTTCAATAATAATTTCAAGAACTAATATTTCTACTATAAAAGAATATCGAGAAAGCTTTTTTTCTCACATTTTACAAGTCCTGTAGCAATGATGGATTATTAATACATGTGGCCTAATCTAATCTACTGATATCTGTGTAAATCCACCCAGATCCAGCTGGATTTTCCATGTGACATAGATCCAACTGGGTTTCCTAGCTGGATATTTTTGACCGGGTTCTAGTGATAATTTCAACAAATCCAAGTGTTGAGAATAATATAATTAATTATTGGCTCACGGTGCCAATAATTAATTGCGAAGCTACAAAAATAATTAATATTATCATATAGCAGTCTTATAGTAGAACTAATTTAAGGCTTTAAGGTGGCTCATGCGTTTGGTGCCGTATCAAGTCGGGGCCCCGCAAGGGGCTTCTTTATTATTGCCAAATTAAGTTAACGTATTTTACACAAATTTATTGTAAATAACTTCTAAATGTTCAAACAAAAAAAAAGATTTTATAAATAAGTAAAAACTTTGCTAATTTGTCGCTACATTTATATGACTGGTCGCAGTGCGCATGCGCAGTAGCACATTTGTAACGTTTATTGTTAATATCTTTTTTGTTTGGTCGTTAACCTATAATTCTGATCATATCATTAGATTTTTCATAAAAAAATCTTTAATTTCATATATTGTACATTAAAAACTGCTTTTTTACAAGTTACTATGAAGAAATAAACTGTTCATTCCCATAAGGTTGTGTGTTAAACGTACCTATTTATAAACTCAGTTTTTTCGATAATTTGGTCGTTGACCTACAATTTTCTTAGTACAGATCGAAAGTTTAATGTCTAAAGAACATATTTGTTAAGTTTAAGATGTATCTGCTTTTTTATAAGAAATCGCATGAGCCACCTTAATAATCAATTTCTAGTACCAAAAAATGAAAATACTTATAATATGCTCTGAAAAAAAATTATAAAAATATGAACTAAAAGCTTCGTTTTAAGATCTAATTTGTTCAAAAAAATATCGATCCCTTTAGTATTTATGTAATTTGTCTTCTTAATAATAATCTTTGTAAGTATAAAATAAGGTATGTATATAAGTTTTTCCTGCAAACTGGAAACATAAAAAGAATGATATTTTCATATGACTTTACAATAATTAATAGTATTGTTAAATTATCATCATACCTAAGAATATACGTGCTTGATTATATTATTTCAAAACATTTTACTAATGTAATCATTTTTCGAGCTCCTTGAAGAAACATTCAAATTTAAAACTTTTATGAATAACAATACTATCATTTACTAATGATATTAAAAATATACTATACTATAATAAACTCTCATGATGTTATCACACTGTGTAATTATTATTTTCTCTTAAAAAGTTGTGAAATATATCTTAAAAACATTTTACAAAAGTTTAAACTAAGACAAGTATTAGTCTCTCCCGCCCTCCCTCCTTTTATCTCTCTCTCTCTCCCTCTCTCTCTCTCTCTCTCTCTCTCTCTCTCTCTCTCTCTCTCTCTCTCTCTCTCTCTCTCTCTCTCTCTCTCTCTCTCTCTCTCTCTCTCTCTCTCTCTCTCTCTCTCTCTCTCTCTCTCTCTCTCTCTCTCTCTCTCTCCCTCCCCTCTCTCTCCCTCTCGCTCAACTTCCGTGAAACTGAGTACCAAAAACTTTAATGAGAGCTTAAATATTTTTTTAAAACAATCAACACGTTTTTTAAAAGCTAATTTTTTAAGTACATTCTATAACAACATAATTTGTCTAATCCTTTTAATTCTTCTACTCTCTTCTATTCAATAAGCACTCTTTACAAATGGTAATAATTTTTTTCATGACTGTATAAACTCTCTGCCTCCTTCTCTTTCCCACCCCACTCTCTCTCCCTCCCTCCCTCTCTCTCAACATCCGTCAACCTGAGTACCAAAAACTTTAATGAGAGCTTCAATATTTTTTTTAAAACAAACAACACGTTTTTTAAAAGCTAATTTTTTAAGTACATTCTATAACAACATAATTTGTCTAGTCCTTTTAATTCTTCTACTCTCTTCTATTCAATAAGCACTCTTTACAAATGGTAATAATTTTTTTCATGACTGTACAAATAATAATATTGCTAATATAAAACTTTCTACGAAAGTATAAAATAAGGCAAGTATAGACGTTTTTTCTGGATAATCTATAAAAAACAACACATAGTCTAGGCGCCAGATAGGGTTCCGTTGCCTTTTTGAGGTCCATGGCTCTACCAAAGCTTACTTGATGTGTTTTGGTCTCCTGAATCCGAATTTTTTGGGTAGAAGTCTGAAAAATGGTCAGGAAATTAGTTATAAACAATTTTTTTAAACAATTGAGTAAAATTAATTTTATCGATCTAAAAAAAATATAGTCTTATTCTTTGACTCATTTTGAGCCAAAAAGGTCCCTACATACTTGATCGTCCGACCTATAGTTTTCTCAGAAAAAATTGTCAAAGTTTTGACAAATAACATTTTTTCGATTTTCGACCCCCTACTACATGAACAATAAATAAAATTTTTCAACTTACCATCACATGAATCCCTTCTTTAAACATCTATTTTGAAGATTCAATCACGAGAAACCATATATTCTTTCATTTATATAATATTTCAGCGGATACAAATCAGCTACTTCGTGAAATGCATGCCGTGTAATGTATATCTATATATATATATGTGATATAAATTTCTATCTATATATATAAATTTCTATCTATATACATTACACGGCATGCATTTCGCGAAGTAGCCGATTTGTATCCTCCAAAATATTATATAAATGAAAGAATATATGGTTTCTCGTTATTGCATCTTCAAAATAGATGTTTAAAGAAGGGATTCATGTGATGGTAAGTTGAAAAATTTTATGTATTGTTCATGTAGTAGGGGGTCGAAAATCGAAAAAATGCCATTTTTCAAAACTTTGAAAATTTCTTCTGAGAAAACTATAGGTCGGACGATCAAGTATGTAAGGACCTTTTTTGCTCAAAATGAGCCAGAGAATACGACTATATTTTTTTTAGATTGATAAAATTAATTTTACTCAATTATTTAAAAAAACCGCTGCCAATTAATTGGCACGTAGCTTCCTCAAACTTAATTTACTGGTTCCTTTAATTAATTTTTAATTCCAATATTTAAAATTTAATACTTCAGATAGACAGAAATAACAAAACTCCAACATAATTTATTCAAATTTTTATAGATTATACACTTCCACAAAATTTCACATACATAAAATATATATCACAATTGCCTATAAATTTTCAACTGATATTTAGAGCTCTATGTATTTGAATGTAATTTATAGTATTCGAAACATAATTAAATTACCTATTTTTTCTAAAAAAAAATAATTTTCTAGCTATCACGGTTCTTTTGTTATTAACAGAAATGTAAAAATTTTAAAATTAAAAAAAAATGAGTTTTGGATGTTCAACTATTACGATAGTAAAATTGTCTTATTCGCTTCAAAATTCATTGTAAAGGTATATTATTGATAGTTCTCAGCAGAGTTTTTTTGGCAAAATGATTGGTTCACAATTTTCAGAGATATTATAAACTAAAATTATCTTTTTATAAATTAAATTTAATTTAATTATAAACTAAATTAAAAAAAAATTATAAATTAATCCTCAAGAAATAGATTTTAAAAATGTCTAGAAAAATTTTAACCTCAAATATCTCTGAAATTTATGAACCAATCACTTTGCCAAAAGAACTCATCCGAGAACTATCAATAATATACCTCTACAATGAATTTTGAAGCGAAAAAGACAATTTTACACTTGTAATAATTGAACATATAAAACTCATTTTTTAAAATTTTTCAATTTTTACGTTTTTGTTAATAACAAAAGAACCGTGATAGCTAGAGAATTAATTTTTTTGTTTAAATATAGGTAATTTAATTCTCTTTCGAATACCACCCACCCCATTTAGATACATAGAGCCGTTCTCGAGAAATTACCATTAAAAAAAAAATTGAAAAAAATTTTAACCTCAAATATCTTCGAAATTTATGGATCAATCCTTATGCCCAAAGAACTCACTCGATTGGTATACAAAATCTACCCCTACAAAGAATTTCAAATTGATTAAGCCAATTTTACTATAGTTATTGAACGACAAAAAAAAATCACTTTTTTTTATAAAATATTTTTTCTCTCAAAAAATAATGAATAAAAAAACCTAAAAATTTAGTAATTTATAGAACTTAATATCCTTTATAATCAAAAAAATATTCATGTTAATATCTTTTTTTAATTTCGAAATATAACCTATTTACAAAAAATTACGTTTTCATCAATAACTTATGACGAAATATAGCTACCGACTTTTTTTTTTTTAAATTGCAGATAATTTTATCCTACATACAGAGAATTCATAATATATAAACAATATTTGTTCTAAATATTAAAAAAAACGAAAAAAAAAATTTTGAAAATAAAAAAATGGCTATAAAAAAAAAGAATTAAATTTTCAAAAATAGAATATTTACCCCAATTGTGGAAGCAAGATCTAAAAAAATGATCACTCTCCCGTTAAAATCGGTCGAGTAGATCATCAGATATCAGTGTATACGGACATACACACACACACACACACATCCATACGGACATTTTCTAAAAATAGTGTATTTCGATTCCAAATTTGCTAAATAACATTTCTAACACATTATCTCATAAACTTTTCTTTTACTATCACAAAGCTTCCTCTATGAGGAAGCAAAATTGTTTATAACTAATTACCTGACCATTTTTCAGACTTCTACCCAAAAAATTCGGATTTGGGAGACCAAAACACATCAAGTAAGCTTTGGTAGAGCCATCGACCTCAAAAAGGCAACGGAACCCTACCTGGTGCCTAGACTAACAATTTGTCTAGTCCTTTTATTTCTTCGAATCTCATCTATTCAATAAGCACTCTCTACAAATGGTAATAATTTTTTTCATGACTGTACAAATAATCTATAAAATAATAATATTTATGATTTTGTAAAAGAAATCAAATAAATACGAATGAAAAAGTCTTTTAATTCTTTGAGTCATTGGATGCTGAACAAATTATATGTAAGTAAGTACATTCAAATTGTTCACTGCAAATCAAACAAACGAAAGTTGTGAAATCAATTATCGATAGTCAAGTAATGCAAACAACTCTCGGAAACTACACTATGACTGTTCTCAGAAATATATTCAAATTTGTTCATCTTTCTGAGCTATACAAATTAAACACAAGAAAGTATTCAAATCAATTTAGTGTAGTCAATTACCGGCCATAAGTTAACTTGACTGACATAATAGAACTTTTCGTATCTACCGTGTAAAATTACATTTTACGCCCACGCTGTAACTTCAAAATTATTCAGCCAGCGGGCATAAAATACTACTTTGCGCCCAAGAGGCCCAATAACTCACATACTCTTACAAAACTTTATAGAACCTACGCACTTGACGCCCGTGTGGGCGAAAATTATTTTAATTATATAAATATAATGCCTGTTCTTTATTTCTAAAATTCATAAGAATTTTTTTAGATGTTTACGAAAAGTCAAAGCCTATATAAAAAAATTACATAGTTACAAACACATCACTATTTTTCATGATTCTTTCTCAATTTTGAACTTTCTATAATATTACGCACCTTGGGAGGAAAAGAGAAGTCTAGAGCTGCTCTAGCAGGGGTGGTCCTTCGATCTCCCATACATACTTGGCGGGCCCGACGATTTGCAGTTCAAGGTGTAAGACATGGTCATTTTCATATAAATATTCATATGTTTAAAGATCAGATAAAATGTATAAATGGGTTGCTTCTACATATTAACTACTGATCCGTGAATCTATCACTCTGCTTTTAAATAGAAAGTGCAAACCCGCCTGAAAGTATTATATGAGATATCATATGTAATTCCATAATATATAAAATTGCAGATGACATCGCATATGAGATCTGATACGAGATATGCGATGCCTGAAATTCTCATATGAGGTCTTATATGATACTTACACGCGGGAAAAGGATACACAATAGGTTGCTTATAAAACGGTTAGTAAAATGTAAAGCACTTTTAAGTAGACTATAAATTTATATGAACTTTTATTTTATTCTCGTTTAAAAAGGACGGACACAAAGAAAAATATTGTGGGTAATAAAAGTAAATCATGATTCTGCACATATAGGGGTGTTGTACTTAACGGTACCAATTAAAAATTAAAGCCAATGTAATTATTTATAGTAGACTTGTAGGTATAAATATTGTTAATGAATTCATGCAAAAATTTTGTATTCTAGATTTAAGTAGCCCACCGGTAAACTGCAAATCGTCGGGCCCGCCAAGTATGTATGGGAGATCGGAGGACCACCCCTGCGAGAGCAGCTCTAGACTTCTCTTTTGCTCCCAAGGTGGGTAATATTATAGAAAGTTCAAAATTGAGAAAGAATCATGAAAAATAGTGATGTGTTGGTAACTATGTAATTTTTTTATATAGGCTTTGACTTTTCGTAAATATCTACAAAAATTCTTATGAATTTTAGAAATAAAGAGAAGGCATTATAGTTATATAATTAAAATAATTTTCGCCCACACGGGCGTAAAGTGCGTAGGCTCTATATAGTTTTGTAAGAGTATGTGAGCTATTGGGCCTCTTGGGCGCTAATTAGTATTTTATGCCCGCTGGCTGAATAATTTTGAAGTTACAATGTGGGCGTAAAATGTAATTTTACACGCTAGATACGAAAAGTTCTATTATGTTAGTCAAGTTAACTTATGGCCGGTAATTGACTACAATAAATTGATTTCAGTACTTTCTTGTGTTTAATATGTATAGCTCAGAAAGATGAACAAATTTGAATATATTTCTGAGAATAATCATACAGTAGTTTCCGAGAGTTGTTTGCATTACTTGACTATCGATAATTGATTTCACAACTTTCGTTTGTTTGATTTGCAGTGAACAATTTGAATGTACTTACTTACATATAATTTGTTCAGGATACAATGACTCAAAGAATTAAAAGACTTTTTCATTCGTATTTATTTGATTTCTTTTACAAAATCATAAATATTATTATTTTATAGATTATTTGTACAGTCATGAAAAAAATTATTAGCATTTGTAGAGAGTGCTTATTGAATAGATGAGATTCGAAGAAATAAAAGGACTAGACAAATTGTGTTTTTTTTTTATAGATTATCCAGAAAAAACGTCTATACTTGCCTTATTTTATACTTTCGTAGAAAGTTTTATATTAGCAATATTATTATTTGTACAGTCATGAAAAAAATTATTACCATTTGTAATGAGTGCTAATTGAATAGAAGAGAGTAGAAGAATTAAAAGGACTAGACTAATTATTTTGTTATAGAATGTACTTAAAAAATTAGCTTTTAAAAAACGTGTTGATTGTTTTAAAAAAAATATTGAAGCTCTCATTAAAGTTTTTGGTACTCAGGTTGACGGATGTTGAGAGAGAGGGAGGGAGGGAGAGTGGGGTGGGAAAGAGAAGGAGGGATTAGATGTACTTTGAATTATAATATAGTAAATTTTTACTTTCAAATCAACTCAAGAGTCCAAAAAGTTCAAAATTCATTTAGAAATGTCGTATAAAGAAGTTTAAAATCACAGTGCTTAAGTGATGTCAGCTGTGTTTACATTGATGCTAGCAGTCTATGTTATGTGTAGGTTTACGGTTATGGTTATACAAAAAAGAGAGTACGCTGCTGTTGAAAATTGGCTGGTCAATCTGAAGTAAAGTGGTCAAAATTTACGTTCAGAGACGATTCCATTGGGATTTAAATTAAAACGTAAGTTATTTTAATGTTAAATAGATAATAAAATAAAATCAAGATTTTCGGCATTTTATAGGTGGCTATCTTCTTAAGCTATAACGAACATTTAAAATTTTTTGCTTCCTCATAGAGGAAGCTTTGTAACGGTGAAAAAAATTTTCGAAAAAAAAAATGTTCAAAAAGATGTTTTAAGGCGATATATGTGTATATTAGTTAGTTTTGATAATTTTTGTTTTCGTGGGTGTGTGTGTGTGTGTGTATATCTTTGAACTCTTCATATCTCCGAAACGAATCGACCGATTTTCGCCTGGTAAAGCTTATTCTTTATGTCTCGCGGGAAAAGAAAGGTACCCTGATGGATTTGAGTTTTTATTGATTTTCTCTTGTTTTATAACCAAAAAACGATTGTGAATATTTAGTTTTTTTGATTTTTTCATATCTTACAGTCATTATTACATAATATAACAAACTTTTCTTGAAAGTTATTTAAATTACCTATATTTTCCTTTTTTAAAATTTAAAATATCTTCACTCTGTCAATTGTTATTAAGAAAAACTTTTTTATATTTCATAAATTAATTTCTCAAAAAATAATTTATTTATCTACTTGAAATAAATAACCAGTTATTACACTAATTGAAGACTATATGTGGTTAAAATGTCAAGAGATTGTCTTCATTTGTTATTTAGAAAAAAAATTATTTTCCAAAAACGAATTTTGAATTTTCTGTTTTTTTGGTTTTTTTCATATCTTACAGTCATTATTACATAATATAATAAACTTTTCTTGAAAGGTATATATATTACCTATATTTTCCTTTTTTAAAATTTAAAATATCTTCACTTTGTCATTTGTTATTAAGGAAAACATTTTTATATTTCATAAATTAATTCTCAAAAATATTTTATTTATCGACTTGAAATTATAACCAGTTATTACACTAATTTAAGACTATATGTGGTTAAAATTTCAAGGGATTATCTTCATTTGTTTTTTAGAAAAAAATTATTTTAGAAAAAATTTGCGTTTTCGTTGTCGCACGATAACTAGAGCAAAATTATCCAATCGTCCTGAAATTTGGCACAGATGTAGCTTTTATATACCTTCAGATCGAGTTCGTTGCCCAAAAAAATCGGTCCATTACGAAAAAAGATATTTGCGGTTAAAAATTTTTTTAAAAAATTTTCGAATCGCGTTTTCTCAAACAATACTTGATTTATCGACTTAAAATTTTAACCACTTATTAAATTTATAGAAGACTATAATTGGTTAAAATTTCAGGAGATTATCTTGATTTGTTTTTTAGAAAAAAATTATTTTAGAAAAAATTTGCGTTTTCGTTGTCGCACGATAACAAGAGCAAAAATTACCCAATCGTCCTGAAATTTGGCACAGACGTAGCTTTTATATATCTTCAGATCAAGTTCGTTGCCCAAAAAAATCGGGACATTACGAAAAAAGATATTCGAGGTAAAAAATTTTTTAAAAAAACCTTCGACTCGCATTTTCTCAGAGATTACTTGATTTATCGACTTAAAATTTTAACCACTTATTAAACTTATAGAAGACTATGTTTGGTTAAAATTTCAAGAGATGATCTTCATTTGTTTTTTAGAAAAGAATTATTTTACAAAAAATTTGCGTCTTCATTGTCGCGCACGATAACTAGAGCAAAAATTATCCAATCGTCCTCAAATTTGGCACAGATGTAGCTTTTATATATCTTCAGGTCAAGTTTGTTGCCCAAAAAAATCGGTCCATTACGAAAAAAGATATTTGAGGTAAAAAATTTTTTTTTTAAATTTTCGAATCGCGTTTTCTCCAAAAATAATTGATTTATCGACTTAAAATTTTAACCACTTATTAAATTTATAGAAGACTATATTTGGTTAAGATTTCAGGAGATTATCTTCATTTGTTTTTTAGAAAAAAATTTTTAGAAAAAATTTGCGTTTTCGTTGTCGCACGATAACAAGAGCAAAAATTACCCAATCGTCCTGAAATTTGGTACAGATGTAGCTTTTGTATATCTTCAGATCAAGTTCGTTGCCCAAAAATATCGGTTCATTACGAAAAAAAGATATAACGCACAGTTTAAGCTGAATCCGGACCCTTGACCCTCTCCTAGTTAGTGTAACCGTACAAGATAAAGTATTAAATTTTAAATATTAGAAGTAAAAATTAATTAAAGGGATCAATAAATTAAGCTTGCGGAAGCTACGTACCAATGAATTGGCAGGGGTTTTTATTTCGACGACTGAGAGGAAGAAGAACGTATCTCGGCGCGTGGATGAAGAACGACGTATCTCGGCGCGTGGGTAAAGAACGACGTATCTCGACGAGCGGATGAAGAACGACGTATCTCGACGCGCGGATGAAGAACGACGTATCTCGCCGCGCCGATGAAGAGCGACGTATCTCTCCGCGAGGATGAAGAACGACGTATCGCGGCGCAAAAATCAAGAACGACGTATTTCGCCGTATACTGACCGTGTACTGGCCATAAGAGCGCTGAGATACGTCGTTCTTGATTTTTGCGCCGAGATATGTCGTTCTTCATCCTCGCGGTAAGATACGTCGTTCTTCATCCACGCGCCGAGATACGTCGTTCTTCATCCGTGCGCTGAGATACGTCGTTCTTCACCCGCGCGCCGAGATACGTCGTTCTTCACTCGCGCGCCGAGATACGTCGTTCTTCACCCACGCGCCGTGATACGTTCTTCTTCCTCTCAGCCGTCGATTTATGATTCATACTTTTTTTAGGTTCAGAATAACATATATAATTGAAAAATAAAATAAAAAAAAATTAATTTTTTGACATATTTTAGGTATATGACCCCCTTAAAACAGGACTCGAACTGAAGGAAATTATTCATCGGGCTCGCGATCTAGAACAATACGATTCGATAAACAATCACTATCATTTTTGGGCGGATCATTACTAGCAATGGGAGTAATAATCGTGTTAATTTGGAAGTTCTGGCCGAAAGGGGGCGCCCGCTACTAATCCATAATGGACATTTTTCAGATTTCTTCTCCCACCCTCAGCTACCGCCCGAGATAGCGGTACGATACTCGGCCAACGTCGGTCGTGCTTCAGCGTGTCACAACTTCGGGACTTTCCTCCACTGGATTACCCACTTACTCTACAAGGCCACGTAGACTTCCGGAGTACTCAATCCATTGGCTGATGAAGAAATATATGATATACGAAGATTGAATAATATTTATTGTATTTTAGATATAATTAAGAAAATTTTATACATTCGTAGAGTGAGAGAGAGAAAATAAACTTTGGTAGAATTGTAAAAACGAGGTACACTATGCAAACACGTCACAAAGAACTACACACCATTGTAACAAAAACACATATACAATAGAGAAAGATTTTTTTGTAAATGCTCCCAAACCGCCAGTCACAGCCAACCCTAGCACCCACTTAGTCAGGTTGTCTCAGCTACCGCTCAATGAAGCTAACTGTTTGAGAATTGCCATAATTTATAAGTGAGTAACATGCTGTGGGTGTTAAAAATAAATTTGAACAACACTTGAGTAAAATTAAACTATAGTATATTATAAACTGTCTGTAATTTAATTAACTATTATATGTTTTCAATTATAATTGTAGTACAAAGTTGAATAATTTGGATATAAAGTTGTTATAAAAATTAATAGCAAATAGGATGTATGTAAATGTTACAATAAATTGGTTGACTGTTTAAGTGTTACAATTTGAGAGTGCGTTTTCTATGTGAGGGTGGATGAGTTTTGGAAAGTTACGTTGCGAGCCACTGATGAGAGTGCTAACCATACAATAAGCAAAGGACACAATCAAATATTATTGATTTGATTATGGTTGAGTTTCCAATGAGATGACAAGATTAGATATTGTTGATCTAATTGTGGCTGAGTATTTCCGACTATACAGCCCGGTTATGCGCTCGTTATATCAGCGCACTTTTGTATAAAATGGCCGCATATGTGAGTAGTTACCTGGGTTGGCAGCGATTAGATTAATTCGGAATGCGGCAGAGAAAGCTGATGATACCGAAGCAGGTGAGTTGCGCCAGATGAGAAAATCCAGTTGAGAACACCAGTGAAGTTTTTCCCTCGAGAACAGCCTCCAAAGTGGAGCAGAAGCCGCGTGTGATATTGCCTCGTGGTGCGCTCGAAGCATCGAGCGTCGATGAGAAGATGACGTATGAGTATCACCGCCGCATGAGATGTTTCAGTGCTGCCGACTATACCGTGTGAGAGACATAGTTGCGTGAGATATTCTATGTGAGAAACACTACCATATGATAAGTTGCCGTGCTGAAGTCCATGTACAGAGAGTAAGAGTGACCACACTTGAGTTTATCGGATTTGAAAATTACCGGAAGTGCATACTGAGATTTTCCACGTGGTCGAACGTTACATGTAGACACTTGAGTGAGAACATCCGTCTTCTTTCTCGCCTCGTTGTCACCGTGAAGTTAATCAAATCAGCGTCTCTCTCATTTACATGTGTAAAAGTGAGAGAGACAGCATGATTTTTACCATACTCGGCTAATCAGTGGGGCGGATCAGCTGTTCCGGAGAGCAGCTGATGAGTACTACCGTCACGCCACCGCCTGCTGAGTTATACCTGTGGTGCGCAAGCCGCGGGAAATTCAAAATCATGATAATTCCCAAACACCGACCTATCAAGAATATTTAGAAAAACTAGTTAACAATATGAGAGAAGTTGCCTCTATAGCAAGAGAAAAAATATCTTTATTCATTGTACTTTTTTTATTCACGATTATTCTAAATATTTATTCTAACTAAAATAATTGTCCTGCTTATCTCACTAATTTCATGTTTCTTCAGAGCTCGCTTTAAATTAACCTCAATAAAAAACAAAATAAATTGAACAACACTCGCGCGTATCGCTTGTCATTTCCATTTTCTTGTAACATATACACATAACCCTTCCCGAAAAATTACTATTTAAAATGACGCCTAAAACAGTTTTATCATTTTTAACCTCAAATATCTCTGAAATTTATAAACTAATTCTTTTACCCTAATAATTCATGTAATAAATAATATACACACTCTACACTACCATGAAATATAGATCACCATCAAATTTCAAAGTAATTAAATTTTAATCTACTTATTGTGCGACATAGAAAGTAATTTCATGAAATATTAAAATTTTAAATATCAAATATCTCAAAAACTAACCATATAATCCGGATGAAATTTTAGATAGGTATACAAATTTTAACCTTAAATATCTCTAAAAATTATGAGATAATTCTCTTACCTAAATGACTTATACTATAAACATATAAACTCTACATCTCCACAATATTTCAATATTATTAAACCAATTTTTTTTTCTAGTTATCATGCGACAAAGAAAATGACTTTGCAAAACACGAAAATTTTAAATATCACATATCTCAAAAAGTCATCGAATGGTGTTGATGAAAATTCGCCCACATATTACCTAAGTCAAATACAAAATTGTGTATAAATTTGAACAAGCAGACGTTCTCGAGAAATTACGATCTGAAAAAAGGTTAACAAAATTTTAACCTCAAATATCTCGGTAACATATGGACCAATCCTTCTGCGCAAAGAAAAAGACCGAAAGGTAGTCAAAATGTACCCCTACAAGAAATTTCAAAGCGATTAATCCAGTTTTACTCCATAGAACGTGCGACATAGAAAACTCATTTTTTCCATTGTTCAATTTTTTACTCAAAAACTAGCCGACAGAATTTATTCAAATTTTTACAGGTTATAGCTATTTATATTTTACATTATCATGATTTTTTTCAAAAAAATTGACAATTTCGTTTGGGAGTTATGAGCTTTTAAAAAAAATACGTTTTTGTTAATAACAAAAGAACCGTAGTAGCTAGAGATTTTTTTTAAATATAGGGATTTTTATACTTCTTCCACTAGCATTATTCCGATTCGAATATTTAAATTCGAACATTAAAAAAATTCAAAACTAAATTTTTTGAAAATCTAAAATTCATCATGAACCAAAAACTAATCAGTGAATCCTAAAAAAATATTTCCTTCCCGAATTCGCAATAAACAAACAGAAAAAATGAGACCCGCCCGGTCACACTCGATGGCGTAGATCCGGAGATAAAGTGATACACACACACACACATACACACAGACACACACACACACATATACACACACACATATACACACACGCGCGCGCGCGCGCACGCACCCACGCATGCAAAAATGCAAGTCCATAACTGGTCCCCTGAAAATAAAAATTATCACAAAAATAATCATAACTATACATAACTATACATATTCTAGCGTGGTTTAGACTACGCTTGAAATGAAATAGCTCTGTAATAGATGGAAATAATAAATAAAATCAAGGAGCTTGGTACTTAATTAATAAAAAAGTTATGAAGCGTAGTCCTAAAAAGAGAATCATATTTTATTTATAAATATCTAATCCTTATAACCTAATTTCATTATGACAACTTTATATGAAATAACCTTTAGCTTTTGCACCCATAATCATCGATTAAATATCAAATTCAATTTTATGTAGATGTGAAATATATGAGTCGAGGATATTAGTAAGAGAAGTCTTAAGTGGTCTTAAGAAGTGGTCTTTATCCAATTCAAAAAATTGAAACTGAAAATGATTCACAATTTGTATTTATGCAAGGCTTGTTGTATAAGCCTTATATTATTGAAAATAGATGTTCTATTTTGAAAAATGTTCTATTCGATGCTTGAAGAAAATTGAGTGATTGGATCCATGACATAAGATGTATGAATAATAATAAGTTTCTAAATTAACCATATTACCAAAAATGCTAATTATTTGGTTTCCTTGATATTTCAAAAAATCATAACTTTTTTCAAATAGCCTGGCCAATTTTGGTTAGAAAAGTATTTTGAAGAGTTTTAAAAGAAGAATACTCATAAATTTTGTGGAACATATAATTTTAAGGCGCAGTTTCAATATTCTTCCTTGACGGTATAGTAAAAACCAACCTATCTGAGACATCAAAATTTCGTTAATTAAAAAACACTAATACTTTCTACACCAAAATTGCAAACTTTTTCACAATGAATAGTCTAAAGAAATGCCAAATTTGGATTTTAACTAACAATTACAAAAAACCGCTGCCAATTCATTGGCCCGTAGCTTCCTCAAACTTAATTTTTTGATTTCTTTAATTAATTTTTAATAACAAAATTTATAATTTTTGAAAAAATTTATGGCATAATTATAATTAAATTTATTTATGAAGATTAAAAAGTATTAATTTTTAAATTTATTTATTTATTTGAATCTTATCATAAGATTCCGTTCCGCGCAAAGTGATTATGACCATTTTCTCTAACTCTAAGAATGTCCCAATTCTCTGTTGCAGTTATGCCCGCACCTTCATGTAGGTTATGCAGTGGAAGAACGCATGTTCTGCGTCGTCCCATTCGGCGCTACAATCTTGGTAGGTTGGATCGCTCCGCCTTTTGTACTTGAAAAAGTAGACGCCGAAGCAACCATGTCCACTGAGTTCCTGCCTTACCCAGTAATCAAGTTTTGCATGTTCTCCGTCGTTCACAATTTGACGTCTCTAATAAGCGTGTGTGTTCTGCTCTAATTTCTGCCTTTAGGGTATAAATCCCATTCACCTTGCCACTCTTACAGTAGGGCGCGTGGGCTTCTCCTTTGATATCCAGCCGGGTAGCTGCCTCGTCCTCTCGCTGTTGCCTCTCCCCCAAGTTGGCACTTTTCTTGGCGAGTAGCCATATCGTGGATGTTCCTGCAAAAATAAATTTTGCGCCAAGTGATATGTTACGATATCCGCTAATAACTCGAAGTGCTATTTGTCGCTGTATCGGCGCCATGTACTTCGTGTTCGGTTTAGGACCTCCCACATTGGGCATCAACTTTTCTATCGCTGTGCCTACATTCCCCGTTTTTCTCGATGTCCACCGAATATGAGCATTTTAAGGCCATGTTCTTTCATTCAGCGGCCGACGATTTCCAGAGTCTCGTTGCATTTCTATTCTACTTCCTCTATAGTTACAGATAATGCCACCATGGCCACGTCATCAGCATATCCTATTATGGTTACGACTTTAGGTAGTTCAAGCCACATCAACCCGTCGTAATGTATTTTCCATATCGTTGGGCCTAATAACGATCCTTGAACGACTCTTGCCGTGATCTCGATTTTTGTGGAGCCACCTTCCGTTTCCACAATCAGAGTCATGTCCTCAAGGTAGATGCTAGCGATTCTCATAAGATAGTCGGAGAGTCTCCTCTGAAGGGCTTGATATATGTGTCCCCAGTTGGCCGTGTTAAAGAAAGAAGCCTCCCGGCTCCGGTTTAATGGAGAACGCTTTGTCCAGTCTTTTTTATACTTCCTGCACAGCGTGCAAAGTAATCCTTTCTACACGAAACACGTATTGTATCTCCGATAGCCCTTCTTTCTCCGGGTCGTCCAATTTGCTCTGCATGCGATTGAGAATAATCCTCTCATACAGCTTGCCCGTGAAGTTGAGCATGCATAATGTTGCTCAAGCACTTTCACTGAGCAAACTGAAGTCACCATCGTGATTTATGGTGTACGATGGGCTGCTAGAGCGTTATCTAAGGGCCCTGTAGTTGTCAAACTCAAGTCAGCTTATGAGCCTAATTTCTGCTTCACATTTTCAGCAATAGTACTCTCAAAACTCACCGTCGTGATCCCCTATTCAGAATTTGAGATCCAGGCGTGTACACACACACACACACACACACACACACACACACACACACACACACACACGAATTCACCCACGCACGCACGCACGCACGCACGCAGGCACATGCATACAGACATTTTTCAAAAACCACGTATTTTGATTCCTAACACCTCGAATCACAATTATAACATGTTTTTACAACAACTCAATTATTTACTATCACAAAGCTTCCTCTAGGAGGAAGCAAAATTTGAATTTAAATCAATGTTGCATAGCTTATTTATTTATGTAAATATCGATCTAAAATTTTAAGCGAATTGAAAATTTTGACCTGCTCACTTCATGTGAAACATTCCGTATATAGCATTTTCTTTAATTAGCCAAATCATGGAGTGAGAAATTGTAAATTATTTCATTCTATTATTTCAATTATTATATAGATTTAGACATTAATATCTATAAGACATGCTAAATAATGTGAGCCGTTTGATTATTTCAATCTTAAAAATATCTATTAAAAATTTCAAGACAGTAATTTTTATATGTATTACAGCTTATTTCAGATCCGGCTATATTATTTCTTGATGAACCAACGACTGGACAAGATGCTTACACAGCTAATATTCTCATTAATCAACTAAATTTAGTCGCATCACGAGGGCGTACTGTAATGTGCGCAATACATCAACCAAGTTCAGCAGTATTTACTTCATTTAAAAAAGTAATACTTGTAACTGATGGGAGAATAGCATTCGCCGGTAAAACTGAAGATGCTTTAAAATTTTTTTCAAGGTATGACATAACAGCATAATTATTTTATTTTAATTTTGATCATAGAGTAGTAAACTGGATAAAATATCTGCCAGAGTGTTGGATGCGATATTCGCGCTTTCACTGTTTCTGAATTCGATTTTAAAGTCTTTTAAAGAATTATTTAAAACAAATTTTTTAATAATCAGTAGTTATTGTGGCACCATGGGGCAGACACAACAAACCCCCACCACTGACCGTTCCCCCACCACAGGGATGGGAGGGGAGGTGATGATATAATACCCCCTCCCACTAGTGGTGGTGGGGGTTTATTATGTCTGTCCCATAGTGCCACAATATTCAAAATTTAACTCTATTTAACTTTAAAATTTAAAATTTAACTTTATAATTTAAAATTTAACTATGATTTAAAATTTAACTCTATAATTTAAAATTTATAATATTTATCTTTATAATATTGAACTATATTTGTAAGAAGATTGAGATATACTTTAGGATAGGAGTGTGAAAGGTAAGTGAAAACAAGTTTGATACATTTAAATCTTTTTATTCATTAAAAATATAACATTTTCTAAGTGTAATGATACAAGCTCATATATTAAAGACATAACATCATGAATGGGTATTGATATTGATATATCATTTTTGTTTAATCATTATTTCATCATAAACTTTATCAGAATCGGGTATACCGAATTTTTCCGCATAAGTTAATAAATCGTTCTTAGAAAAATGCGTATATTGTGATGATTGTGATTTCTGCAATTTTTCTTTCAAATAATGACAAAGTTTATTAATAATATATTCTATGTTACATGTTACATCTGATAAAAATCTCACTCTCACACATATACAATGTTTTAATATTTTTAATCTATCAAATGAAACTTTCTTAAATATTAAACTACGTCGGTACTGCTTCGTTGGTGGTTGATCATCTAACGTCTGTGAATCTTCTTCCACAAGTTCAAATGCCTTGTTGCCATAGCTCATAATAAGTCTTATGCTAAAATGGCTATCTTTTTATCCAGCATATCACCATCTTCAGATTCAAAGAACTTTTCATTAACTGGAAAATTTTCTTCAAATAAACGCCAGTCAGACACAGTAAACGGTATACCAACAAAGTCGTCACCACTAAGACGGATGATAGGTAGAAATTCACCACCAATTTTCTTATTTTCTAGACCAATTGTAATTTTCTTGGTATAAAATTTGTTTAGTCCGTACACCATCGGCAGCAGCTGATAACAATAATATTTGGAAGCACTTTGTTGACCAGCCATTGTCTTGTATTTACCGTTGCCTTGACCAGCCATTCTTGTGTATTATTTTCAGCAGGAGTGATCGAGTGAACTGATGAATAGACTGTGCTAGACGCTCTTTTTATACTATTCATACTGATGGTGTAGTAGTTTTCTATTGGAAGGGGTAGGATAGTAGCGGGAATGTGTTAGTAATGGGTGCTGGTAATAGTAGCGGGGAAATGTGTCCCTATACAATTTTGAAACATAATTTCTAACAATTTGATCATTTTTGTGTAAGTTACAAGAAAAGTTTTCGAGAAAATGTCCAATTCCAAGACCCGCAGACATGTAATGTAAAAACATGAGACAAAAATAACCACATGTATCTGAAGTTTCACTTAGTAGTTGTCGTGAATTCCATCGAAATTTTCTAACATTTCTTCGAATACGGTTTATATGGTCGGGTATGTAAGGAGGTACACCAAAACTATCAAAGTACCAGGTATTACCATTTTTATTGACGTTAATTGCCACGCAATGCAAGCCAGATTTATCGTGACTTTGGGTGTTGACAATAAAAGCTGTCGGTCTCGTCCGGACCAGGAGAATTTGATCTGCCGCAAAGACCCCCACAGCGTAAGTAGGAATTCGAGATAAAATCCGTTGAATTTATATATTGTTCATCTAAGAGGCTAATAGGTAGTGCAAAGATAAATTCTTCAGCAGCTTGAGCTTTACTATGTGTATTCAGCCACGTCTTTAACCTAGAGACGCTATTCAAAACACAACTAAACTTTGAAAAACCGAATTTTAAAGAATGTTGCATGCAGTAATTATCAGATGCTGTGAGTTTATAAAATGGTGGACAATCTTCCTCAAACTTTAAATTTATAATGTGTAGTGTAGTAATCTTTCGTAAAATGTTCACTTTCATACCACCACGAACATAAATATTGTTTGCTCTCTTACAAATTTCTTCTGGGTTTTTGAACAAGACTTTTTCGGGAACACCTTGATCAAACCTTTTCTTTTCTAGCCTCTTGACATAGTGCAGTTATTGATCTATTCGGAGAAACAATCCAATGTCCTGTGAAATTTTGATTTAATAAAAGAACTGCTACTTCTTTTGATACCACACGGTTCTTATAATCTTTGGCACACTGTATATTTACGATGATATCCATCTTCATAGTTTTGAACACATCAACGTCCGATCAACGACTGACACATCAGAAACATTTCCTAACCATTAATCTTTATTCCCACTACTCTTTCCCCCACCATCTCATCCACTATAGTCCACGAGAACTTGACGTGACGAATCAATCTCCAGTATATTTTCAAATTCAGCATAAATTATACAATTTACTGTACTGCTTAAAGGATCATCAAAACGAACATCAATTCTTACACAACCATGTTACCACTAGATTCCAATGCGAGTCTTGATTTGCTGATAAATCAGGTGTTAAATCGAAAGCGAAAAGACAATATCCGTTGGCATAAGTTACGCGTGAAATTGAATTACACTCAATTAAACAATGTATACCTGTACCAGAAAATAAAGTATGATATGCATCAACATAAGTAATATTCGTTTTAAAATCAGGTTGTAATGGTTTAGACGGTACTTGTACACCATCAATTTAGAGAAACAAGTAATTTATATTGAAATTTTTAAAGTTAATCGAATTGAGACTCTTGTCGCCGTTAAAAGCTTTATTTTCTACAAAGCCAACAATAATTCTTTTTGGTAATTGCCCTAAAATGACATTATCCAGTGTTTCTTCATGAATACCACTATGCATTGTAATAGCTTTTACTTCTACACGTGTGAGGGGATATTTAGCTGTTGTTTTCGAAAGTGCTTTTTCGTGAACCAATATAATACTTGGACTAAGTCTGACACGACGTTCAAAGAGAGCAGCTTCGGTGATTCGAGCAGTGTAGAGTCCTGTCAGGTTCATAAGAGAAAAACTATTTCGCGATCGTACGAGCCGCACACGTACTTCGATACCATTAATTAATAATTTGTCTTGATTGAAAACATCACAATATAAATATCCAATCATATCTATGTTTTTCTCCTCACCCATAAGGTTTCGGCGACTTGTAAGACCTTCGTTTTCGTCATCTGTAGTATCCATTTTCCCAGGGATGTCGGTGTACCATAGTGCAATGGTGATATGAGATTTTTTAGCTGCAGACCCATAGTTTAATAAAATTTCAATGTATGATCGATAAGCGTAGACGTTGTTGGGCGGTGAAACAGGTTTTTGATTAAAAAACACATCAACTTGATTAAATATCGAGTGCATAAAATTATTTACAGGACCAACGTTTTTCAAGGTATTTTTATCTATGGTTTCAGGAGGTCTTACTGTTTGTGCGATAGTTACACGAGGTCGATATATTCACTAGTTCCCGGTATAGAAAACTCTATTGGCGACCCTTCAGTTAGCGAAGATATTGGCTTGTACTGAACATAATTTGAATTTTCAATAGTTGTTTGAGTAGGAGGTACACTAAATAAATTCACTTCAGATTTAAGACATGTACACGAACCACTATTTAGAAAAGCCATTATTCTTCAAAAATATCTCCTGCAGTACGTTTTTCTTTCAAATTTTTCTTTTTATTTTTCAGGATTTTTTTTTTACCAAATTTTTTCTTTGCCTTAACTTTGGAATGTTTTTTAATTTTGGTGTTTACTGTATCAGAGTTTGTAGTCGACTGTTGTTTCCGTGCCCGACGCTTAGTTTTATATCCTGAACTTTTCTTTTAAGATTCTTTCCTGATTCTCGTATATTATTGTGAAAAGATTCTTTAAAAGGTTTTTCATGTGTAATGTCATCTAAAATATTTACACCTGTTCATAAAGCCTCTTTACCAACAGCTTTTCCTACAGCCTTACCACCTTTTTTTACAAGCGGTAAAACACTACGATTGACACCTTTTAAAAACCTTCCAACACCTTTTCCTTTTTGCATAGATGTATCTATTGTAATATAATTATCGAATGGGTTGCGGTCATTTTGGTTATCATAAGTTGCTTCAAAATAGTCCATCTTATGCGGTTCTCTTAAAATGATGTGTCACTGTCAACGTGCCGTAATCAAACGCTACAGGGTTTCCATCTTGGTCCTTTATACCTATTGTGATCGATTGAAACGACGTAGATAACAATGTAATATACATTGGTGTGGTAAAGTTTTTAATCTCAATGCTACCATATTTATATCCGTTCATATTAAGAGGAACAATACGTAAAAAGGGGTGTGTATACATCATCTGTAATGTAAGGTTTACAAATATCGCTATACACTCTTATTATTGATGATAAACCACTAATAAGGTCAGCAGGTATTTGACCGATAACTGTACCCTTAATTTTTTTAAGGTTACGGTTTTCAAAACCAATAATTCTTAAGAGTTTTTCAGACAATATCAAACTATGAAAATTCGTGTCACAAGTATCCTGACAAATTCATAATAGACAAATTCACTATAGAAATTCGCTAAATTCTTATAAATCCTCCACGTTGTATTTTGAATTGTAAGTGATTTTTCATATTAGATAAATTATTTATTTCTTGTAAAAGATTTTCCATATCTGTGTAGATTCCTGGTGATAAGTGTGCAACAATATCCTTTTCTGTTGATTCGTGTCTCAAATCATTTGATGAAAATGACTCAATTGTTTTTACACAAACCATATCCTCATAGTTATCGATCGAGATATGCTGAAATGTGTAGGGTATCTGAATCTCACAAAGAGCTGCAGACCACTCACCATGTAAATAAATATTTTGAGGTAACTGTGTGGTAAAATGTGTCGTAAAAAATTTATTTTCAGGAAACACATACACACTGTTGTTACTAGATAATACGATATAAAATTGCTCTCTCTTTTTCAAATTGTTTGCGGGAACCCAGAAATTAAATTAATTGGGATAGCCTTTCCAACTTACAAAATATTTTTTGTTTTCCCTTTACCTTTAGTTTTTAGAATCTTATATATTTAAAATGATTTAGTATGCAAATCTTTTTGTACTCTGGAAAGTTCTTCTTAGTAGAAAAAACGTTCGATTGGTTCACTGTCAAGATCTTCCAAAGTATAAGCAGATGGTTATCTTTCAGTAGATATACGTATAATTCGGAACACTTCCAAAGTCCAACCACTTACGTACGCTTTCTTGAACACTAGTTTGGCATGACTGACACGCACCAAGTCACCCACCTTGTATTTAGGATATCGGATACGAGTCGTATTGTAGCGTTGGACTAGATTTTGGTGTGCTTCTGTGGAATTGTACAAATTAACTTTAGTAGGAACCATTTTAGTACCAGAATGCCAAGAACTATTGTAAGCATCAACAATTTTTTGTAAAATATCAATGTATCTGTACGTGTTTTTATGAGTAAAATATCGCCATAATCGCCTTCAATGTTCTATTAAAATTTTCCACCACAGCCTCTTTAATATCAGGGTTTCTAACCACACGGTAATTTATATTATTCTTTTTCATAACTTGTTGCATCTCCTTACCGAGAAATTCTTTACCTCTATCAGTTTGAAAAAGCATAGCTGTCCTTTACACTGTGTTAAAATACGTTCGCAAGCTGTAGCGACACTTTTCGATGTTTTATTACGAATTGGTTCAACCCATGCAAATTTTGATAAAACGTCTATAACCACAAGTAGATACGTGCTGTAATCGTTATCGGTTTTTAATGATCGTAAATCAGCGAGATCTCCTGCACACACATCAAAAGGGTTACGAACGTCATGAGTCCTATATGGGAAATGACGACGTACAGGCTTATGTAGAGTATGAGCATCCTGACTTTCAAGCCATTTGATAATTTTTTTGCGATCATGTTTTTTACCAACTGTTTTTAAAAGGTTGTATGCACCTGGTGATTTCGGTGGCCGATAAAAAAATTATTTAACGTTTTTTCCATTTATCTTATTCTTAAAATTTTTTAGTTTCTTTTTTACGTTTTTTTTAACTATTTTTTTAATGTACAAAGAAAACTTGTCAAAAGTTATTTTACTAATCATACAACAAGTTTTCACTAAAGCCACACTTCTCTCGTTAGTTGTAGCTGTTTGAGACAACAAACGCGCAAAGGCACGCTTGACCAGCAAACAATCAGCTTTGCTACAGTCACCACCACTGTTTGCATATGCTATATCATGTTCACGACAATAATCATCAAGTGGGTTGACACCTTTCTCACCATTCGCTAATCTTTCGTTTAGACGCGTACCAGGCCCACAAAAATGGTATCCTGGAGCATGTATCTCAAAAGTCAAAAGATTAATTAAATTATCTACAAGACTTGATTCTGGGTCTGTGATCAAATCATCTTCAATGTTTACTCCAGGCGAACCCATGGAATAATACGAATTTTTGTAACGTGCCTAGGTGTTTCTTCAGGACGTAATCTTTTTCTCAACTTTCTTGGAGTTGTTTTACCGGATGGTTTTTCGTTTGTTTCTTCGCTATTAGACTGTTGAGTTTCTTCCTCGCCGCTGGCAGATTGTGGTGAAGAAACAAACTTTATTTTTAACAATAAATTCTCGTGATATATTTACTTTACGAAGTGCTTGGGCAAACAGACCATAAACATTTGACAACGGCTGTTTTCTATTTCTCACAGTATCGTTAATCAAGTCTACTATGTTTTGACCTTTGACGATACTGCCATCTATGGTAATCTTACTACGAGCATCCCATGTGACATCATTAAAATTATGCAATCGTTGTAATAACTGTTTTGCTTTAAATTGAAACTTTGTTGGTACGCAGTTTATTATGCTCTCATTGCTGTTTTCTTCATTGGTATCTTCGTCGATATTTACTCTGCCTCCTTCATTCGTAACTCCGAGGGTATTTACACTACTTGCTTGAAACTTGTTTTTATCATTTTTTTATAATACATGAAACGCTCCAATGCTTGTTTGTACATTGGATATTTTTCACGATCATCTTGAATTGAGGTTGAATTGATAATTTCGCTCATTTCTTGGTCTAGTCGCGACGTAGGTATACCCGGTGTTTGCAAAAAAAGAACCGACGCGCATAAGTTGCGAGGGAGCCGTGACGGAGACTGCCACGACTCCCCCAGCTCGCCGGCAGAGTCTAACGGAAGTTTGGTAACCACCGGCGCAGTTCGTGATGACACCAGTTCAGAACGCGTGCAGTCGCGCATAAGTTGCGTGAGAGCCGAGACGGAGCACAAGTCACTAGCCTACTAGCGTATGTCAAGAGCCGACGCGCATAAGTTGCGAGAGAGACGAAGCGAAGCACAAGTATGTCAAGAACCGACGCGCATAAGTTGCGAGAGAGTCGAGACGTAGCACAAGTCCCTAGCCTACTGGCGTATGTCAAGAACCGACGCGCATAAGTTGCGAGAGAGCCGAGACGGAGACTGCCACGACTCTGCCAGCTCGCCGGCAGAGTCTAATCGGAAGTTTGGAATCCACTGGCGCAAGTCGCGGTGCGACCAGCTCGACACGCGAGCAGTCGCGCATAAGTTGCGAGAGAGCCGAGACGGAGCACAAGTCGCTAGCCCACTGGCGTATGTCGAGAACCGACGCGCATAAGTTGCGAGAGAGTCGAGGTGGAGCACACGTATGTCAAGAACCGACGCGCATAAGTTGCGAGAGAGTCGAGGCCGAGCACAAGTCCCTAGCCTACTGGCGTATGTCAAGAACCGACGCGCATAAGTTGCGAGAGAGCCGAGACGGAGACTGCCACGACTCTGCCAGCTCGCCGGCAGAGTCTAATCGGAAGTTTGGAAACCACTGGTCCGAGTCGCGGTGCGAGACCAGCTCGACATGCGAGCAGTCAATTTTTCACTTGATAAGCGATGGTGTAAGTTGTTTATACTTTCTTCAGGGATCAAAATCATTTTTCTTGCATGCTCCATAGTTTTATCAGAGGTGCCAAGATGAGTGGTAAACAAGTCTGGTATTTGATAATCAACTTCTTTTTATTTTTCAAACTTTGCGAAGAATCAGTTAATTTTCTTAAAAATAAAACGTACTTTTTCAATTTATTTTTATAGTTTTTGTTCAAAGGTACGTTACCACGTAAAATATTTAAACCACATTCGCAAATGAGAATAACCAGTTTTTTTATCTGCTTCACATAATAAAACACGTCGTTGATTTTTATCGAAATGAAGCAGAGATTTTAAAATATTTACATTTTTTTGTCCAAGATGCGTGCGTCTACTCGAACCCATTACAAACATATGACTGGTATATTGTTTCCAAGCTCGCTACCTTTTATAGACTTCTTGGGAACATAAACATAGTAATATTTATCATACGGAAATATATTACTACGAAAACGACAATTATCAGGTGTATCTTGACGTAAGTCAAGTAATTAATAGGAGTGTGCATGTTTAGTTGCATCAAGATAAATCTCTTGTAGAAATTGTGGATTTTCAGGACACACTTGGCGAGCGAGATACTGTATCTGAGAGTTATCCCTAGGGTTTTTGGAAATAGATTTCACGTTGGCCCTTGTGGAAAAGATTTTGCGTGATGAATATGACACTTAAATTATTATGATGACTGCCCTGTGTGTGTGTGTGTGCGTGCGTGCGTGCGTGCGTGCATGCGTGCGTGCGTGCGTGCGTGCGTGCGTGTGTGTGTGTGTGTGTGTGTGTGTGTGAGGGTGAGGGTGTACAAGTGTTAATAAACCATTAAATTAGTTATAGGTATAATGATTTATAAATTTTAAGTATTTTTTACATTATGAACCATTTAAAAATCATTCTTAAAATAAGAAACGACAAGTATTTTACAAAACATCAAAAGTATTTATTATCATAATGAGATATATTTAAAAATACTATTAAAGAGGTCATAGATTTATAAGAAAATACTGCATGTATTTTGATGTGTTTTGCTTCTTCAAAGAGGAAGCTTTGTAACGCTGAAAAAAATTTTTGAAACAAAAAATGTTCAAAAACATGTTTTAAGACTTTTGGCCCTAAAATCCGTTGTTTTTGATAAAGAAAATTTCGTGTCTGTATGTGTGTGTATATGTGTGCGTGCGTGCGTGCATGTGTGTGTGTATGTGCGTGTGTGTGCGTGTGTGTAGACGATAACTTTTGAACCGATCGACCGATTGACATCGGAAAAGGCTTATTTTCTTCGTTTCGGAGGAGAATAGAGAGAACATAACCTACTTTTTGATTTTACCGATTTTTTTTTTTTTTATAACCAAAAAAGGATTTTGAATTTTTCGTTTTTTTGATTTTTTAATTTGTTTCAGCCAGTATTGCTTAATAAACTAAATTTTTATTAAAAGGTCTATCACGAATTTTGTGACAGTGTTGCTGCTTTTTTTGACCTGCAGTTGCTTGCAATAAACCGGGACAAGCAATGACTAACTGCTCAAATCTAAGTTGCTACTTGGGAAGAAAAAAATTCATATCCTGCCTTATTCCCTCAATAAAGGAACTAGCTTTCCGATCCCTGCACTCCAACTTTAAGGAGGCTGAATGCGAAATTCTAAATTCGTCCACTGCTCTAATCCGTCGACTCGAAGAGGTCGAATGCAGAGTTAGCTGTGCTATAAGACAATTGATCATTGCGTAATTAACAGAAGAATTCAACGTCCTGGAATTGGGAAAGGTGAGGGAAAGGTATTCTATCTGTCAAGATGATAGAAAAGTAAGAGAGTTTAAAATTTTTAATAAACTTACGTTTTATTTTTGGTCTCTCTCCCTTTTTCCTCTTTTGAAATTCAGGTACAGAAGATAGAACTTTGCACGCTGTTACAAAAAGAAAAGAAATATTTTCTAATTTCGAAAGGTTGAGCTTTGTGCGCTCCTATAAAAAGAAGAAAATTTTCTGAGTCCGAATCGGTGGTGATGGCAGTGTTATTCCTCGGTTGAGCATGTTCCGTCTTGCTGGATGGTGGTGGCAGACAGACCTCCGGGGCCGCGTAATTCCCTTTTTGACGCCTCGGGGGTAATGGGCGGGAAAACATCTTTTCCTCAAAAAGCTGCAGTGTCAAATCAGAACTAGCGGCTTTGGCATCCTGTCGAATCAGCGACGATACGTGCGGCGGCAGTTGTAGTATTTTTATCTGCTCCTATGCCTTAGAATGTTGAGAGAGATGAGGAGTGCGGGAAAGCGGGGCCCAATGATGGGGGGGGGGGGGGCGATCTCCCTACCGACCGCTATGATTTCGAGGAGCGGGGAGGACCCTATACTCTAACACAGAGAGCGGGCACTTATCCCCTCTTTAGGGTGTTTAAAGAGAAAAGATATTCTTATCTCTCTCACTCTACGCTTTTGGAGAGCTTTCTCGATAAATTTGACAAAAACTATTAAAAACCAAAGTTTTATAAATTAACTATTACATTATTTTACTAGATGTTACCTTAACAAGGTATTACAATTTTGAACGCTGATTCTACAGTGAATACAGACGGAGTTATGGTTAAATTAAGAGTTATTAAACATAATAATTAGTTTTATAGGAGAATAATTAATATGGGCTTACAAAAACGTTAGTCGCTGTTAAACATCGTAAAACTAAACAATTAAACTTAATGTCAGATAAGTATCTCCAAAATTATTGTAAATATCGCTATTATCTATTAATTACATATGTTTTACTTAATATTAATGCACTGACATAAAAGATTTCATTCAAGGTTACTTAAAATATTGCTTTAGATTATTTTCCAATCGTAAAACTTATAATTTTTACATTTATTTTGCCACTTAATTAAATAATCATCTCTTCAAGCCTCAAATATGAATTCTTGTGACTAATGAAAAATGCATTTATTGTATGAAATACATTATTAAGATTTTATAAGAATAAATGTTAATAATCAAAGGAGTTTAAAAAAACAATTACATTTAAAAATTATAAATCAAAATTTCATATTATGTGAAAATATAAAGAAAAATTATTGCAGATGAACTAGGTCGCCAAAAATTGAATATCTATAATAGTCAAGAAAATATAGGTTTAACCAGTTTTAAAATTGGAAATAATGTTTTGTCGCGGTGCAAAGAAAACGAAAAGGTTTCCTTAAAAAATTCGTTTTCGAGGTCTGTAAATGCTACGCAGAGTCCTAGAGGGAGATAAAACTTTCTAGATGTGCACGGCTTCGGCGTGTACATTTATTACTAACTACAGGAATTGCATCTCCTTGAAAGGGTCATAAAATATATTACGTGATTTCACGGAAAATAAAACATTATGCATTATTATTAACAGTAAGAAGAGTAAGAAAAACGTTTGTCGATTTTACAACTTTGTACAAGCGGCTACGCATAGGAATTTTTATGACTCTTTCTCGCTATCTTGTTTGGCTTTTCCAAGTGCGTTCAGATGTTTTTCGGCGTGGGAGAGAAAGTGAGCGAGGGGGCCTGCGATTCCAAGAGGGTCAAGCCGTAAAATATTTTTTCTACATAGCTTTCAACTATGTCTTGGTTCTCGGCGGAAACCCACTGTTTGAAAACGCGACACTGGGTTTCCTCAACCATAAAGCGCGGCGAGAATTTTCGAGACGTCGGTGCTCAACCTATTTTCTTTATAAGAGAACAGAAAGAATATTAAACTACAATATACTTTTTTCCTTTAATTATAAAGAAAATAAGCTAATAAGCGTCCGCCGTCACACCCCCACACTTAAACGATTACTTAAGGAGTGCAATGAGGAAAAGTGACCGTAAAAATTAATGATACATTATTATAGACATAAGGTATTCACACACAAAGAAACAAAAATTACAACTTAATTTTATGCCAACATGATCAATTAACTTTTAACCCTGAACGAATCCTATGGTCGATTTGGTTGATTTCGGTTGTAAGGAGTTATGGTTATTTATTTCATTATCTACCCTAACCATTGGGTAATAAGAATGTTCTCTTGGTGATTGAACAGATGGCCCGAGAGGTTGTTCCATATCCCTTTGAGCAAATGCGTCGAGTCTGGGCCCTAGATGAACTACTCCAGGCTGCTGCTAATAAATGGTATGACCATTCATAAATCTTGTGTAAGGCTATACCGTTAATAAATATGTAAGCTAACATTTCTATTCCTTGGAGGATAACTAAAATCGTCATTATTGCGGCGCTCACGGTACCAAAGGTTATGAATTTTCCTCACGCCTTCTGCCAAGTGGACTGGGCTAGACATTCGATGAAGTCCTCCTTCAAATGTTTACTGATCGCTCCATCTTGATTACGTAAGGGATGACCTCCTATTTCCCGTGCAATGTCGTTGATTACCTGGTTGTTCGAGGGGATACATGATCCTGTTCATCAATTCCTCCAGATCTTGTTCGGAATAAATACCGCTGGTAGCAAGGGTTGGTATGTCTTGATACTTCCAGGTCATTTCGGTAAACGGTTTCAAGACTTCAGGTGTTCTGGCATCTACGGGTCGTGGTAGATACTTGAAGCAATTTTCATTAAAGAAAAAGAATGTGCGCAACAAAGCGTTACAATCCACAATGGTACCGTGGCTCTTTAATATATAAGTTTTGGGTGTCATAAACTTGGTTTCATTATTATGACTAACTTTGAGTTCAACATAACATTCATCACCAGAGATTACCCTAACATCAGTCGGAATACACTTTACAACATGGACCACTTCTCCAGCCGTTACAGCCATGTACCCGGGTCCTTTCATGAGATTAAAAGCGAATTGATCAGGCGCCTGCGTAGCAATAGCTAACGCATTTTTTAAAATTTCGTGTTCCTATCTACAACGATGTATTACTACATTCCTATACAAATTAGTTATTTGGGTTCGGATATACCTCTTTACAAATGCAAACTTAGAGTTAGTATACGCAAATATATCTAGATTGCTGAGCGACATTCTCTTACTCGTAGTGAATACATTATCTTTCGTAGTTTCAAAAATAAATAACTTTGGATGTTCGGTTCCAATTATTTCATACCCACACACAGATTTCTTTGCCTTCATCATGAGTGCGAAAGTAACTTCCCGGGTCGTCAGTGAGTATAGGTGTGTCGAGACTAATCAAAAATCCTATTTACCATCCCTTCATATAATACGCTGTAATGACTAAATTTACACATATTCCGGGGAAGATTCTGCCAAAAAGCATTCCCACCTTCGGGATCAATACAGTTTTCATGTGATAACACGATACGGGTTCCTGATCGTAACCGTACCTGATTATTATTAAGATCAACAGTAGCGATATACTCCTGCACAGTGATTTTAATCATACCCTGAACAACTACATTATCCCAAATTCCGTATGCATCGGAATACGCTGCTCCTGAAAATTTCCCTTCAGAAGTTAAGGATCCTGCTAGAGTTACCGGTCTAATAGTTGTCTGATTAACCTCCAGGCGGCCGGGGTGATGCCGATCGGCATCACACCTGAAGGTCTAGCCATATTACTAGTTCATTTGGAACTTTTTCTAGAGAAAAAATTTCTTGGGCACATTCACAAATGTGCCGGCCGCCTTCAGGTTAATCTTAATATCCCGTAATATGTGGGTATCGTCGAAATACAGAGTACCAAAGGTGAATAAATCTAGATAGCGCTTCTTACTCATCTCGACCATATACTCATGCAGCCCGTTCTTAACTATAGAGTTATGCGAATGCATACCACAGTGGTAAACGGTGCGTTGTAGTTGTAATTTGCATTGCACTACATGTGCGTCATCAAACAGATTCATCTGAAGCAATTGTACATACTTTCTAGTGCTATTTACAACTGTGGTAGGCACATCGCATGGTACTACATCGAGTAAATATACGGTAGTTATATTTAAGGATCTTGCTTCGCAGTCATAGGCAATGATGACTCCTCCCCCATAGAATATTGTTAAAATAAGAAATAGATTTGTCGTAAAAGACATAATTGTTGTTTCGAACTGTAATCAGAAAAAGAAGTTATTATTTGCTCTCCTCCAATTTCGTTTTTTTTTATATTAGATTTTTTTATTTCTATGATTATTTAGGTGGGTTTATATGTGAAATACGCAAACGATTTGCATGTACTACTTTTGTTTCTTTTTTCATCTGTATTTTAATGTTATTTCTCGGTAAAATTGCTATTATCTTAAAAGGACCAGTATAATGATCATTGAGTTTTTCCGGCTTTGGACCTGATTTGAGAAACACGTAATCACAAGCTTAAAATTTTTAGGGTTAATATGTTTATCATAGTATTTTTTCGATTTTTCTTTTGATTTAACTAAATTGTCATAAGCTAGTTGTTGAATGCAAGTTAGTTTAGTGACTAAATCAGTTATGTAGCCTTTATATGTGGGAACCATGTCACCTTCACGTAAAGGGTTGCTAGATGGCAGACAGGCTAAACGACCGAACACTACTTCATAAGGAGTGTGTTTAGTACTCTCTTGCACGCAGGTTCATCCCAATTATTGTCACTGTTGGTATACTATTTAAGAAATTCTGCAAGTACGTGATGCGATCTTTCTAAAGATCCATTTGACTGAGGGGAAAGAGCTGTAGTTTTTAATTTTTTTATCTTAAAACGCTTCACTATACGGTTCATAAGGGAACTTAAGAAATTTTTTCCTTGATCAGCAAGAACAGACTTGGGGCATCCGAAAATGCAAATAAATTTTTTTACAAAAGCATCGGCAATAGTGGTGGATAACATATTGGACAATGGCACGGCTAAACAAAATTTGCCAAGCTGGTCTTGCATAGTTAGAATATATTCATTGCCATTTGGTGTTTTCTTTAATGGGCCAACTATATCTAAGGCTATTTTCCCAAAGACTATGCCACATGTATCAGTGATAATCATGCGCTGCTTGGCTTGTAAACGAGTTAATTTCTTTAATTGGCATTCTAAACATTGCTGTATACGTCTTTGAATATCATCTTTAAATTTTCCCAATAAAAATGTTGTCTAATCCGGTAATATGTTTCCGATATCCCGCGATGTCCACCGACGGGCGAATTATGTAATTCATAAAAAATGGCATCCCGACGTTCCAAGGGAACATATTCAAGGGTATCCATGCAAATTAAAATGGTTATTTCAGTACCACGAAATACTTCATCTAATAAGTTAACAAACTCTGACCAATCCAAATTTTCTATATCTTTATTTTTCGCTACACAGAAGCTTGTTTGATTTAAACTAATTAACAGACTTCTAAGTACAAACAAAGTACTTAAAATTTGTTCTTTGATATAACTTATTGATTCAGCTTTCACCACATATACATAAACCAAATTGATAATAATTCTTTCTTTTCTTTATCTGACAAACTTCTCCTACACTAAGTTCCTGATTACTACTAATTTTATTGTACTCTATGAGCTTGCGAGCTCCTATGTCGCAAGGTTGCCCACTACTACTAATAAAAGATATAACATTATCAGTTCGTACATGTAAAGCTTCCTTAATTTTTATTAAATCAATAAATCAATCTTTATCAACTATTGAATTTTTAGATCGAAGAGAAAGTTCACCTTCAGAATGTTCATTGTCTTCCAAGCTTTCTGAATCACAACCTTGCAACTTAGGGGAATGTTGATTTTGAATCTCATCACTAGGATCACTTTCTGCAAGATTACGTTTTCCCTCCCGCTTTCTATTGGGATATCTACTTTGAGTTTCTAATTCATTGGGAATTTTTCTGGGATCGTTAAGGGAAGCCTTTGGTTCTACAAGAGCATGGACGCCAACAGGTAAATCTAAAGGAACTGTTTTCTTTGGTCTATCGCGGGGTTTTTTAGATAGGTTGTTAGGAATAGGTGGTTCGGAAATCGGAATTTAAGGTTCCTTATCAGTATTGACCTTCCGTGGACGACCACGAGGTCTCTTCACTGGTTCTACTTCATCTACCTCAGACGATTGAACAGGGGTGGGGTCTCTAACAATAGGATTTTCAAGAGCAAGTATTTGCTGTCTAGTAATGACATTTACTTTATTACTTTTACCAGAGCTATTTCCAAATATTTATCTTTCTAAAAATCCCCCTATATTTTTCCTGTGAACTTTGAGAGATAAAATCTTATTATCTAGTCTAATAGTCCGGTCATTGAAATCAATTATGGCTTTAATCATACTAAGAAAATCAAGTCCTAATAAACCTTCACTAATAATTGGAAAATTATTCGAGACCCCTTGAAACTTTACAACAATATCAAACAATTCTAACTCAATGAAGCCTAACGTTTCATACAACCTACCACCAATAAGTTCAATGTATACTTTATTAGATTTATCAATCGTTTTGTTTACCGGCACAAGGCATTCTTTTAAAAGACTTAATTCCGAAATTGAGCTAATAATAAATTGCAAATTATATTCCAAATTCGAGTTCTAAACCTCTAAAGAAGGTAACTTGTTAATAATACTGGCTGTATCAACACCATTTATACTGCGATAACTCTTATCATTATAACGGCTATCCTCATTAGAGGGTACATTAGTTAATGATGTATTTATAGCAGATTGAATTAAAAATAACTTATCAAGATCAATTCTACTCTTAGTATTACATAAGTACTTAAATCCTATAATTCCATCAAACGGCAAATCATAATCATCACCAATAATAAAAAATTCGATGATATACCCTAAAATTAATAACCCCACGCTGCAGGTTACTTCAATATTTTCTGTAAAAACTCCTTGTAAAGTAATACAATATTTTTATCTAAATGAAATATTAAGTCCTTCGGCACAGAGCCCTGTTTAAATATTTTACGGATGATGAACAATCTATTACAAATTTAATACTTTTACTGTTCGAACTAATTTTTGTTTGAAAAATTAAATTTTTAATCGCAAAGCAAGGCTTCATTTTGACACGAAAGCCATTCGAGTAAAACATATGGCAACCCCTTTTAAGAAACGAACTTCAGAACAAATTAGACTGGATATGTTGTTATCAAAAGTCAATAAACAATTAGCAATGGAACCAGTAGTTAGCGTAAATGTAACCTGTAAACAATCGAATCAGGTTGAGTTACGTAAATCATCTAATTCTCCGAGTTTGTCTGACAAGGAAACCGATCGAGGTGTCCGCCTCCGATTTTCCTGAATTTTTGATATGTTGTAGAGGACCGAAAAATAAGAGACTAGCATTTTTGTTATCGGCCTAATCCCTTATTAAAGGGGTGAAAACCACCCTTAAAGTTTACCCTCGAAAACGGTTTTTTAATATCTTAAGTTCTAATCGATATTTTGAAATGAAACAACATGGAAAATATTTCTCCTTGAATTATGTAACCATCAAGTATAGTTTGGTCCTCGAGGGTGGCAACCCTTACTTTTTATTTTAGAAAAACCTTATTTTTTAAACTATTTCTGCATATAATATTTGCAATAAAATTAATTAATTATTATAAAAATCATTTTTTGACTTAAAATAAAAAATAAAGTTTACGGGTTTCAGGGTTTTTGCAAATAAACACGTCATCAGGGGTAAACAACACTTTAGGCACAAAATACTTTCAAACTATTAAAATTAATATATTAAATTATATATAATGCATAATTTATTTTTATTTGGGCTATTTTTTCTATGGGCCCAATTTTCTATTAAAGGCGTAAAACGCACCCCTGAAAATCACCCCTAAAATAAGTTTTATCTGAATATCCCAAGTTCAGATTCAAATTTAAAATGAAACAAAATGAAAAATATTTCTCTTTGAAATGCCAAATTAGCTACCCTTATATTTTATTTCGAAAAATTTTTTTTTTTTTATTTTTTTTGTATACAATATTTGCAATAAAATTAAATAATTATTATTAAAATTCAAAATCAAAGTTGAATTGTTTTACGATTTTTTCTAATAAAAGCATTATCGGGGTTTAGCAGCACCTTGGACAAGTATACTTACAATTGAACCATTCAAATAAATATTTTGAGGTGTATAATGCAGATTTAGTTTATTTTTGTGTCAGTTTTTTTTATCGAGATAGCGTAATTAATGAAGTCACTTATAAACTCTTATACTTATTGTGCAATTTATATTCGAATATTTTGTTCGTATTTATAGGTAAATAAAAAGGATGGAACTGGGAAAAGAATAGGTGAGTTAAATGATTGACTAATCTAACGAATAGAGAAATATAAATAAAAATAAAAAAATTAAAATATAAATACAAAAATATAATATAAAGTATTAATTGTTATTATGTAATTAATTTTTATTGAGTTGATGTGATACCCACGCTATTACTCAATTCTGGGTTCCCGTTTTTTCCTTCAATTTTAAACTTTTTGAAAAAAACTCTTTGACACGTTTTAAGTTCAATAAAGAACTATAGCGTATCAAAGAGTTTTTTCCTTAAAATTAAAAATTTAATGAGAAAAACGGGAACCCAATTTTGAGTAATAGTGTGTGTATCGCATCACCTTAAAAGTAAAATATAGGTATATTTTCACAAATAGTCAAAAAATATTCAAAGAAACTCTATACAAATGAGCTTATAATTTAGTTCTTATCGCAATTAATTTTGTTTAAGGATTATAGGTTGAACAATAATGAAAATCTTCAAAAAAATGTTTTAAGCAGAGTGATTTCTGACACCATGAACATTTTATAATAGCAGTATTTTTACACCTTGGTACCTCACAATAAGCTTGGGATCCACCAAAGCTAAAGTCCACCGGATTTAAAAATTCATTTGGTTTATTATCGATATAACCGCTTTTATACCAAGAGTATTTAAAAAGATTTACGTATCGAGGAGAAGATAACTGATTGTGCACCAGAGAGTGCAATTTAATTATATTATTTCGTACGTGCAAACTTATATCCTTATCCAACAAAATTACACTATCGGAAAAGTGTCTCACAAAATTTTTCCATATACGAAAACCAAACACATCCAGCGGTTGTATTTTTCCAGTTGTACCTTTAGGAATTGTGAAAAGTTTGATGTTTTTATCATCAGATTTTTCTCTTTCGACTGCTTCTGTGCAATGTCCACTCCAAGAATCTAGCAATAATATACTATTTTTTCCAACATTTGGAAAAAATACATCCCTTAACCATTTCCGAATATGATCTAAAAATAAATTGTAAACAAATAAATTTTGCAGGTCATTATAGTAAACTATTGCTATTTGTATTAATATATATATATATATTTATGTTTTATGTTAGTTTCCAGGATATTCCAAATGTTTAACGTTGATTTCGGGGACATTTGTTAGTTTTGGGGACAGTCCCTGAACCTACATATGTTTAACGTCAGTTTTGAGGAGATCGGCCCCCATAAGAGACATTATTTCTTTAGTCACGTATAGGTATACAGTAACATGGGGTCCTGGGAACTAACGTTATACAAGTTTATATATATATATATATATATATATATATATATATATATATATATATATATATATATATATATATATATATCGATTTATTACATGAAATCAAATTAACAAAAATAAATAATTAAATTCATTGATAATTTACAAGAACTTTTTTATAATTTTCGGAGTTTACGTTAAAATACTTTATTTTAAAAATAATTTACTAATTATTGTAAATCTTTTTTAATATGAGTCTATACTGAAATTAAAAGTTTACAAGTGAAATCTTTAAAATAGATATAAGCTACAAGTTTACGAATACAAGTACACTTTATTTAATTTCACTCACATGATGTCATTTTGCCAGATTTAGATGCCATCAAACATACGTTATCTGGCTGAAATAAATTTTTTTGTATTATTGGTCCAAATTCATCTTTAGTCTCTTTTAAAACTATAAATAATGGAGAGAGCAATTTTCCAGCAGCATTAATTGTAGGTAATATTGTATAACTATGTGTTGTTGATGAAACAGATTGCACAACACATTCAACAGTCTTTGTTCCTTCTTCTGCTAATTTACGACCAGTATGTAATTCTAATTGAAATCCACTTTCATCAGCATTGTAGGTATTTTCAGTTCCAACTTCTGAAATCAGTAGTTTGATGTCGGCTACAAATTTACTGGCTTCTTGATTTACAGTTTCTTTGTCCTCAAGAGTTTTTTTTTGTTATAAATTTGTTGATTTTTCTACTGACAATTCTGTGAGCTTTCTTAAATTTTCGCAGCCAGAAATCACTTGCTTTGAATCTAACATCATTAAATTCTAAATTATTTTTAGCTTCTAAGGCCCACCTACGTATATCAATATCGTGAATAATATGGCCAGCTTCGAGAGATTCTTTGAGATTTTTTAAAACAAATTCAGAAATTTGATATAATTTTCTTTGTAAGTTCCACCTTTGTTGATTTGACTAGCCCATCGACGCAGTTGCCGTTCTGAATTAACTAATTTAAATCGATGTTTAACACTTTCTATACTGCGATTTTTTTAGTTTTACCTGATCTCCAATATTCGACTGCTCTTTTTTTATAATCGAAGCTCAACTCTTCATCATCGTATGAACATACATCATAATCTTTTTTTTCATTGAAAATTGCGTCATCTTCAATGGCTTGTACTTCATAATTTATAAATTGCTCTTGAAAATCTAATGTTTCTTCTTCCATTGTTTCAATCGCATTAAAATTATTCATACTGTCGTATAAAATATTTTCGAATTTTTCAGCTAAATCCATTTCAACAAGATTAACAGGACTTTCTGGTATCTGAAGCCCTGAGAATGCTGCCAATAATAAATTTATGACGTTGATAGGATTTACCTTTATTTTTTCTATTCTTTGATTTTTATGAAATAATAAATTCCATTGTAGGAAAAAAACAAATAGCGGACTCTCAAAAATTTGTACCTCGCAACAGAACCGATAAAAATATACTGACTAACTAATCCGTTTTTAGGCAGCCGTGGACTCCAAGCTCACTTGCGTCATCTTTGCTTATGCATGTTTACAAGATGGGCTTACAAAAAATCGCTTATTCATATATATATAAATAGAAATCAGGAAAATATTTACTTAAAAATAAGTATTTATGAAAAAGTACAAATGAAATATAATGTGATATGCCTAAATACGCAAACATAAATATTCTAAAATTATAAGTGAACTATAATTATCAAGCAGTGATATATAAAAAAAAAACTAATTGCAACATATACCATGAAAAGAATTTTAATCCTGGCTCAGCTTTTAAAAGCTTTTCTGCATACAAATATTTATGCAGAAATAATAAAAATATAGTCATGTAATTATTTATTCCTCTATTTATCTTATGCTATTATATTTTGAACATTAAAATAACGAAATTGTCACATTCTTTGTCAGTGATTTTTATTCATTAAATAAAAAATTGAGCCTATAGATAAATCAATCTGCAATAAATAAAATATCCATAATTATTTATTCTGATTATACGCACCATACACCTCAAAATATTTATTTCAAAGGTACTAATTGTAAGTATACGTGACCAAGGGGCTCCTAAACCCCAGTAATGTTGTTATTAGAAAAAATCCTAAAACAAGTCAACTTTGATTTTGAATTTTAATAATAATTATTTAATTTTATTGCAAATATTGTATACAAAAAAAAATTAAAAAAAAAAATTTTTCCGAAATAACATATAAGGGTAGCTAATTTGGCATTTCAAAGAGAAATATTTTTCATTTTGTTTCATTTTAAATTTGAATCTGAACTTGGGATATTCAGATAAAACCTATTTTAGGGGTGATTTTCAGGGGTGCGTTTTACGCCTTTAATAGAAAATTGGGCCCATAGAAAAAATAGCCCAAATAAAAATAAATTATGCATTATATATAATTTAATATATTAATTTTAATAGTTTGAAAGTATTTTGTGCCTAACGTGTTGTTTACCCCTGATGACGTGTTTATTTGCAAAAACCCTGAAACCCGTAAACTTTATTTTTTATTTTAAGTCAAAAAATGATTTTTATAATAATTAATTAATTTTATTGCAAATATTATATGCAGAAATAGTTTAAAAAATAAGGTTTTTCTAAAATAAAAAGTAAGGGTTGCCACCCTCGAGGACCAAACTATACTTGATGGTTACATAATTCAAGGAGAAATATTTTCCATGTTGTTTCATTTCAAAATATCGATTAGAACTTAAGATATTAAAAAAACCGTTTTCGAGGGTAAACTTTAAGGGTGGTTTTCACCCCTTTAATAAGGGATTAGGCCGATAAAAAAAATGCGAGTCTCTTATTTTTCGGTCCTCTACAACATATCAAAAATTCAGGAAAATCGGAGGCGGACACCTCGATCGGTTTCCTTGTCAGACAAACTCGGAGAATTAGATGATTTACGTAACTCAACCTGATTCGATTGTTTACAGGTTACATTTACGCTAACTACTGGTTCCATTGCTAATTGTTTATTGACTTTTGATAACAACATATCCAGTCTAATTTGTTCTGAAGTTCGTTTCTTAAAAGGGGTTGCCATATGTTTTACTCGAATGGCTTTCGTGTCAAAATGAAGCCTTGCTTTGCTCTCAAAAAGACAATCTAATCTTAGCATTTCTTCTACATTAGTTGGAAAATCATTTGACACCACCTGAAATTTAATCGGAATTTCAAACACCCATAAAACTACCGAACCTAAGGTTGTATAATTTTGACCTCCGATATCACGTAGTTCTATTTTATGAGTTTCATCATACGATTTTGTAACATGTTTCTGCTTGGTTATGCTTTCTTCTGAAACTGGATTAATTAAATATTGTATCAAGTCACACTCTACATGATGCACGTCTAACAAAGGTAAATTCTTACTCATGATTGTCGAAGGAGACAACTTATACATTTTCCTACGAGACTTATTACTACTATCGTTAATTATTTTTCTTAACGTGCTATATTGTTTATTATTATTTCTATCGAAAGTAATTCGGATTCCATTATCATAGAAGAAAAATGAACCTAATATATCGTCGCACGGAATATCATATTCATTATCGATAACAAAAAATTCTAATAATTTGCCTTCGAAATTTAATTCTATGCTATCATAAATTTCTATTTCGTCTGCAAAAACGCCTTGCAAATTTTGAGCTTTGTATAAGTCAATGTTTACGTGCTGGGGCACAGAACTTTGCTTAATGAGATTTAAAGTTGAAATTGGATCTATTAAAAAGTGCATTACTTCACCAGTAATATTATTAGTAAGATAATAAATTAAATTCTCAATTACCACATTTGCTTCATGATTTTGAATATTACTAATTCTAGTTAACATATTCGCTTTAATTGTTTCAACGGGATCTCTCGATAAAGCATCAGCCGCAGCATTAGCTCTTCTTGGCTTATAAATTATTGTATAATCATACTCAGATAACCTAAAACGCCACTTAAGTACTCGCGTATTAAGATCAGCAGTCTTAAACCATATCAATGTTTGATGATCAGAAACTATGGTAATTGGTCTCCTAAAAACGTATGACTTGAAAGCTTTTATACTATGTACAATGGCTAGGGCTTCTTTTTCATAGACTTCACAACTTAATTCAGGCCCGCGTAAAACTCGTGATTTATATGCAATAGGTAAATCAGAACCGATAGGACCTTGTGAAAGAATACCTGCTACAGCAATGCCGGGCGCATGAGTTCTAATGTTATAACCCTTCGTCAAATCCAGAAATTGCAACAGCGGAGCGTTACAGAGTAATTCTTTCAATTTACAAAACGAGCTTTCAGTTGTACTAGCCCATTCAAATGGTATATCCTTTTGTAGTAATTTAGTTAAAGATTTGGCAATCTTCGCGAAGTCTTTAATATTGTAAATACAAATAAATTTCCGCCAGTTTTTTATAAAAATTATCAATTTATTGTAAAAAAAATATAAGTTACACTTTATTCAAAATATTGTCCGTCATTGGCTGCTACTTTTTGCCATCTTTCTGGCAGCATTCGGATGCCACGTTGAAAAAACTCTTCATCTTTTGGGGCTAACCATGAATCGACCCAATTTTTGGCTTCTTCGTAAGAAGTGAAGTGCTGCTTAACCAGGGCGTAAGCCATCGACCGGAAGATGGGGTAGTCCGAAGGAGCAATGTCTGGTGAATACGGCGGGTGGGGTAACACATCCCATTGTAAAGCTTCCAAAGTATCCTTGACGACTTTTGCAACATGCGGCCGAGCGTTGTCGTGCTGAAAAATCACTTTGTCATGTCTTTTGGCATATTGGGGGCGTTTAAGCTTCAATCCTCTGCACAATTGCAACAGTTGCTGTTGATAACGTTCTCCAGTGATAGTTTCATTAGGCTGGAGTAGCTCGTAATAGATTACTCTGAGCTGATCCTACCAAATGCACAACATAAACTTTTTGCCATAAATATTCGGTTTGGCCATTGAAGTTGGTACATGGCCGGGCTTACCCCATGATTTCCTACGCTTTAGGTTTCAGTTCATGCGGAACCCAATTTCCTTGCTTTTGTACCATACCAATGGTCTTGAGGCGGTGTGAAATCGCTTGTTGAGTCACTCCCAAGCTTTCTGCGAGCTGCTCTTCAGTTGGGCATGAGTGTTGGTCCAATAATGCCTCTAACTCAGCGTCTTCAAACTTGACTGGCCTTCCTTCGCGTTCTTTATCTTCCACTTCAAACTCGCCGTTTTTAAACTTTTGAAACCACTCACGACAACTTCTCTCACTTAAAACAGCATCACCGTAAACTTCTACAAGCGACCGATGCGCCTCAGCATCAGATTTCTTTAAATGAAATAAATAAATCAAAACTTCCCGCAAATGACCCTTATTCGGTACAAAACTCGACATTTTCGAACAAAAAAAAATGTATACTGCCAATACAAAGTCAATATATGTATTTTAAGGTTATGTTGTTGCCAGGTGTACAAACTTTCTATGTGACATTTTACATCTGACGATTTCAAAGTAATCTTGTCGGTGTAGCCATCTCTTGAAAACGGCAGAAACTTATTTGTATACCCAATAAATCTGCGATAATACCCACACAGACCTAAAAATTGGAGAACAGCTTTCATATTCTTAGGTTGGAGAAATTCTTTAACTGCTTCTACTTTCTTTGGATCGGGTTCAAGCCCCTTTTAACTAATTATATGTCCGAGATAATTAGCTCTACGCATAAGAAATTTGCACTTTCCTATTTGAAGCTTTAGTCCAGCTTTACGTAATCTTTCAACTAATAATTTGAATTTACGGTCATGTTCTTTCAAAGTGTTCGCATAAATGACTATATCATCTAGGTAAACAAACAAATCTAAACCTTGTAATCCCCTCAATATAGTATCCATTAATCTTTGAAAAGTAGCTGGTGCATTTTTTAATCCAAATGGCATTCGAACAAATTCATAGTAACCAAAAGGAGTACTAAATGCAGTTTTATGCGCATGTTCAGGATGCATTTTGATTTGATAAAATTCCATAGCTAAATCCAAAATAGTGTAATACTTTGCGCTGCCAACTTGATCAAAAATCTGTACTATATTGGGTAGGATATGAATCGGCAATTGTTTTCTCATTTAAACCCCGCATATCCAATACCATGCGGCCATTTTCATCGGCTGCCTTTGGCACAATCCAAACGGATATATTGTATGGCGAGTTGGATTCGCGAATTATGCCGGCTTTTAATAGCTTATCTACATGATAATTTAGTTCATCCTTCATAGCCTGAGGAAATTAATACTGTTTACAATTAACCGGAATGTTATCTACGGTACTGATTTCGTGCATAACTAGATCGATTCCGTGTAAATCATCGCCGGGTAAATGAAATATATCGCGAATTTCGTTAAGTAACTTAACCGCGTACTTTCTTTCGTCATTATTCATATGGTCTATAGCTAAATAATTTTCTATTTCCGCATCTACTTTTGTACCTTCGTTTTCAAAAATTAAATCAGCTATATTCAATTCCTCGTCGTCTAAATAATTCACATCCAATGCGTCAAAAATATCGACTTGTGAGACGGAAAAAACATGACGGGTTGCTAAATTAAGAGTTTCAAACTCCTCAAGCTTTCTATCAAAATCGATTGTATTTCTATCAATTTCTATTGCATTTGTAAAAAATGGTTTTGATCCCGCACCTTTAGTACTTTCTACTAATAAAGGTACACTACTAACTTTTAACTGCTGATTAGGCAAAGGCGATCGAGTAAAAGCTACTTTATCTTCTTCCCACAATTTTTCCTCTATTTTTCCTTTACTTCGTGTAAAAGGACCTTTACCCGAATCATTATTATTATTACTCATGTAAGACAACAAAAAAAAACCGCTGCCAATTCATTGGCACGTAGCTGCCTCAAACTAATTTATCAATTCCTTTTTTTATACTTTTATAAAATAATTTTTCTCAAAAAAAAAATGAAGAAAATGTATTGAAATTTTAACCAAATCTAGTTTTCAATAAGTGTAATAAGTGGTTAAAATTTTGAGTCGATTTATGAAATATTCTCTGAAAAACAAGTATTCGAAAATATTTCAAAATCAAGGAACGCGGGAGCGCTCCGAAGGCAAGTATAGAAGAAGCCTAAAGGAGCGACCCGTGCTACATATACTTTGAAATGGGTGTACGAAAAATTCAATACGCTTTTGCATATAATGCGTTAGTTTTTACTATATAACATATCCCTCTTAATCGAAAGCTATTTCATTGCTCTACTCAAATCAAAAGATTTTATTTAAAAATATTATCTCGTTCAAAAGATATAGAGAGCTGAATTTTTTTGTGTGCTGTTTCTTTTCCGAACTTTTCTTCTCCTTGTTCAAATATCCGATTTGCAGCTCTTACGACACTTCCGGTTGTCGTCTATTTTACGCTTGTATATGCATATATATTTATATATATAGTACATATACACACCCGTATCTGGTCGACGCCTAACCTTACATATAACATGTCAGTATTTTTATATACAAATGTAATCATTTAGTGAGTTAGTTAATAATAATATATTTTAAAGATCACAAGAAATCAACTAATTATGAGAAGAATTATGTGTATCAATCAACGGGGAAAATAACTTTTATTAGTTAGATAAGTACTTATTATATATATATATATATATATATAAAATTTTTCCGAAATCAACGTAAAATACTGCGGAACTGAAAGGGGGCGACGCAGGCGTCGTGGTGTTAGTCAACACCCTGAGGGATATTATTTCTTTAGTCACTTATATACTGTTTAACGTTTTATACCTACTTCTATTGCAGAAAAACTGTAGGTGTCCTGGAAGGTAGCGATGTACTAAGGTATATATATATATATATATATGCAGATTATATATATATATATATATATATATATATATATATATATATATATATATATATATATATATATATAACTTAGTACACCGCTACCTTCCAGGACACCTACAGGTTTTCTGCAATAGAAGTAAGTATAAAACGTTAAACAGTATATAAGTGACTAAAGAAATAATATCCCGCAGGGTGTTCACTAACACCACGACGCCTGCAGTGCCCCCTTTCAGTTCCGCAGTATTTTACGTTGATTTCGGAAAAATTTTACGGAAAAAAACGTTGTGAAAGAAACCCTAAATGTCCTGAATAATACAAAAATGTCCTGAAAGGTAGCGGTAAACATATTCCTAATTCAGTACAGTCCTGAAAACATGCAAATGTCCTGAAACATAGCGGTAAACCAATGAAAAGTCCTGAAACATAGCGGTAAACAGATATATATATATAATGTTTTATGTTAGTTTCCAGGACATTCCAGATGTTTAACGTTGGTTTCGGGGACATTTGTTAGTTTTGGGGACAGTCCCTGAATCTACATATGTTTAACGTCAGTTTTGAGGACATCGGCCCCCATAAGAGACATTATTTCTTTAGTCACGTATAGGTATACAGTAACATGGGGTCCTGGGAACTAACGTTATACAAGTTTATATATATATATATACATACATTTCTTTTACCAGATTTATGGGGCCCTTTTATACACATGAGCATATTTATGGAGCCCGTTTTCTTTTATGGAGCCCGGGTCCCATAAAATATTCTTATACGGCGTTTATGGAGCCCGATCTAGAGTTTCTATACCCAGAGAGGGATTATTTCTTTAGTCACTTGTATACGGGAACTCTGGGCGTAGGTACTAATATACAGGGATGGGCTCCATAAAGGGGTTAAGTGATAATTATATATATGATTTATGTTAGTTTCCAGGACATTCCAGATGTTTAACGTTGGTTTCGGGGACATTTGTTAGTTTTGGGGACAGTCTCTGAATCTACATATGTTTAACGTCAGTTTTGAGGACATCGGCCCCCATAAGAGACATTATTTCTTTAGTCACGTATAGGTATACAGTAACATGGGGTCCTGGGAACTAACGTTATACAAGTTTATATATATATATATATCCTTGTCATATTGACTCATATATATATATATATATATATATCCCTCCATCCGTTTATGGAGCCCATCCCTGTATATTAGTACCTACAGCCCAGAGATCCCTATGGCAAGTGACTAAAGAAATAATGGACCCTGGGGTTATAGACTAGATCGGGCTCCATAAACGCCCGAGAAAAATATTTTATGGGACCCGGACTCCATAAAAGAAAACGGGATGATGAACCCTGCTGCTCGTCCGCTGGCTTGTTTTGATTTAAACAGCGTCCGTCTCCTCTGCCTCGATTGTAGCCTCGTTGGTTTCCACGTTGTCCTCTCGATGATTGGGCACCTCTGCCTCTGCTGCCTTGTTGGCCTTTCCAACAATCCTTTTGATAATGTCCGACTTTGCCGCAAGTAAAGCACTGTCCGTTTGTCTTTGTTGAGAACGTGCTTGCATTACTTTTCTTTTCTGAATTATTTTTAACTAAATTCTTTTCTTTGATTTTTGATTTTACGTAATCTACTGTCCTTTCTCTTTCTGGAATGACGTCAATAAAGTCACCAATATAACTGTAATTTGCTGGTAATGCTTTGATTAAGTATTGCATTTTCTCAGTTTCATCTACCTTTCCTCCGGCTGCTTTAAATTCGTTCACCGAATTTCTCAAATTTTACGAAGAATTCTTCAACATTTTCATAATTCTTTAATTTAATATCTTCAATTTTTCCTCGGCATATTATTTGTAATGACGTGGATTTGGTCACATATAATTTATCCAAATTCGCCATAATTTCATAAGCTGATTTGCACTCACAAACATATTCTAATTGCTTATCTGAAATAGTGCTAATTAATATATTTCTTGCTTTTAAATCCTTTTTCTTCCATTCATCTGCTTTATCTGTCTCAGCCCGTTCTCTTTCGGCTTTTCGGCTTGCTCTTTGCACTCTTTATATTCTAATAGAGTCATTAAGCGAAATTTTCAACTTGTATAATTTGCACCATCAAAATGGGAATTACTATAACTTCGATTTTTGCTTGCTTAGCCATCTCGACTTCTTTTAATTTAATATCTTCATACACTTTTATTACTTTATTTAGTGTAATTACTTTCTGCACTATTTTCACAAAACGTTTTTCAGCAATCTTTTCCTCAATTATTTCTTCGCTTTCATCTTCAAAGTTATCTCGTATTCCTTCTTCTTTGGTTTTTACTTTTCCTTTAGTGTCCATTTACCACATGTATAACCTCAAATTCTGCCACGTGCTCTATTCTTGCACCGTGCAGCGTGCTACACACAAGAAATCTAATCTGTTCGCATCCCCTTATAAAAATATCCTATAGAAAATCCTGTAGGAAATGCTATAGAAAATCCTGTAGGCATTCCGTAGAAATCCTATAGGAATCCTATAGGATACTCTATAGGCAGTCCTATATGAAATTCTATATAGGAAGTTCTATAGGAAATCCTATGTGAATTTCGCGCTTTTCCTGTAGGAAATCCTATAGGAAATCCTATAGGAAATTCTGTAGGTAATTCTGTAGGAAAAACTGCAGACAATTTTACATGGAAAATCTTGCAGGGAATTCTGGAGTATTTTCGTGAAAACAGTTTATAGAGGTTTAGCATCTTATTTAGCGCTGTAACATCGCACAGCAAAATCAGTGGCAAACAGTCCTAGGTAAGGAGTTGCACCTAGGGACTGCCGTGCCCGACTGCTGGCGCTTACCGATTAAGCCCAATGAGCTTAGATATCAAAATCAAGGTAATCCTTGTCACATTGACTCTCCGTAAAGTCGTTCAAACGGTTGAATCTCACGGCTTTACATACCCTCGCGATTCCAATGTGTTTATGAGAGTCCCGACTGTTGCGCCCCATAGCGGCATAGGAGCGAACATACATAAACGAGGCTCTAGAGAAGCAAGCTTCTACCGCATGCCGCAGCGCTGCGCAGCAGTCGGGACTCTCATAAACACATTGGAACCGCGAGGGTATGTAAAGCCATGAGATTCAACCGTTTGAACGACTTTACGGAGAGTCAATATGACAAGGATTACCTTGATTTTGATATCTGAGCTCATTGGGCTTAATCGGCAAGCGCCGGCAGTCGTGCACGGCAGTCCCTAGGTGCAACTCCTTATCTAGGACTGTATGCCACTGATTCTGCTGTGCGATGTTACAGCGCTTAATAAGATGCTAAACCTCTATAAATTGTTTTCACGAAAATACTCCAGAATTCCCTGCAGGATTTTCCATGTAAAATTGTCTACAGTTTTTCCTACAGAATTACCTACAGAATTTCCTATAGGATTTCCTATAGGATTTCCTACAGGAAAAGCGCGAAATTCACATAGGATTTCCTATAGAACTTCCTATATAGAATTTCATATAGGACTGCCTATAGAGTATCCTATAGGATTCCTATAGGATTTCTACGGAATGCCTACAGGATTTTCTATAGCATTTCCTACAGGATTTTCTATAGGATATTTTTATAAGGGTCGGCCTGAATTATTCATAAATTTTTCAAAATTCTTTCTTCTATCACTTATAGACATATTCCACTATGTATTCACACTTGTATTTTTCTTACTTTTGCACTTTTCCTTCAACATTTTTCACAGTTAATTTTTCGCGAGCCATGTGCCTTCTTATTTCTACGGCAACGCTGCCCCAATACTCGCCGAGGCTTGTATTGAGTCATAGTCTTTTTTCCTTTTTACTTACCAACCAGGCACTCTGCTACCATGTTGAGGTTTGTGGATAATTAATAGTATTGAGGTTTGTGGTAAAGTAAGAAACCATTATTTAATAGAGAGAGATAAATATAGTTTATTGAGGTGGCAAAAACGCCAGTCGGCACGTCCGACTTACATCCCAGTTGAATAGCGAGAGAGTAAGAAACATTCTAAGTGCGCTACACTGCTCTCATATCTCACGCAACTCTCATACAGACATACTGAAGTGGGGAGACACTCATGTGTGTGTTTCGTCCGCCGTCGCTTGGCAGACGCACATACTATTGTACCTATCCTCGCGTACAGCGCGCTGCATGTTGAAACATTCACATACTCCAACAATATTATATCAGAAGATTCTTTTCGACTCATTTTGGAAATATGGAGATATATGTAATATAGCCAATAATGTTGAGTTCTAATTGTGTACTGTCGGAAAAATCTAATTTTGAATTAGCAAAAATGAACGAGTGCCCTCACGACCCTGGTGGTTATTTTATTATTAATGGACAAGAAAAAGTTATTGTAATACAAGAACAGACGCTTAAGAATAGAATAATTTATATTAAAGAAGATAGTAAGAATATAGTACTACTCAAGAATGAAAAACCAAACCAATATTATTATGGAAGAGCAGGCAAATACTATTTACGATACAATATTTTTCAAGATGTATCTATATATTCTCATCATGAAAATTTTTCATATGAGATATAATTTTAGAAGAATGTTAAAAATTTGTCTTCATATTTGACAGGGCAAATAGAGTACGTGGATGTCAATGAAGAAAATGACAGTTTTATTGCTTTCAATGAATCACACATAAAACAAACAACAACTAAGATGTTTATTTAGACAGTATTGGACTCAAAGTACGAAAGAATAATTATGTTTTGAAGTAAGTTTTTCAAAATAAGAAAAGAAAATTGTGATTTTCATAGATTGTTTATCTAGTTGAAAATTATATTGATAATAAAAAAGTTGTGTTTATTAGAAAATGACATCTAATCAGTGTTTTGTGTAATAAATAAAATAAAATACCAATATGATGTGTTGCATGAAGTGCATATATATAATCAAATTTTATTGAGAACAAATAACATAGTGATTAAAAAATGGCTTGTAATCAGTGTTTTGTGTTAAATAAAATAAAATACCGGTATGATGTGTTGCATGAAGTGGACATATAATCAAATGTTATAGATAACAAATAACATAGTGATTAAAAAATGGCATCTAATCAGTGTTTTGCATAATATAAAAAAATAAAATACCGATAAAATGTGTTGCATGAAGTGTTATATCAAATTTTAAAACTTCTACTTAAAATCAGTTTGAAAGGTTTTGAAAATAGCTCAAGTATGTATTAATAAGTAATTACGTATTATGAGGTTCATAAACTTCATAGTACGCTTTTGCATAGAAGAAAATATTGCTGAGTGATACACGAGGTTATAAATATACAATATAATTTTCAGTGTTTTGTGTAATAATAAATAAAATATAGTATGACGTGTTACATGAAGTGTTTATAATCAAATTTAAAAACTTCTATTAAAAATCAGTTTCAAATCTTTTGAGAATAGAACAAGTGTTTATTGAATAATTATGTGTTATGAGGCTCATAATTTTCATAATAAGTTTTGCATAGAAGAAAAGATTGCTGCGCGATATGTGAGGTTATAAATATACAATATAATTTATGATGCCGATTTGAAATATTGGTCTGAGCCTTGGTTTAAAAAGCATCTGTCATCTTCAAGAAACTTAGTCGATATCAATGCTGTGCTGTTGTACATATTTATTCAAATGCCAATAAAAAGATTATACCTAATGAACATGGGAATACTGAAAAAAGTAAAAATGATATGTTATGGTAAAAATTTCAACGAATAAAAGTGCTCAGTTAATCTAATATATGATTTCTCACTGTGGGAGACATCAAAATGTTTCAGGGTTCTTAGTAAATATTTTTCTAGACAAGATTCAGATAATAATTTCAAAAAGATTCATCTGTACAAGAATGTGAAGAAAGCTTTTATTTTCAGTGATTTTTAGTTCATAAACTGGTTGCATTTCTAATTTTACAAGATTATGTGTGGCAATGATGGGTTATTAATTTAAGTAGTTTCAATAATAATTTCAAGAACTTATATCTCTACTATAAAAGAATATCGAAACAGCTTTCTTTCTCACATTTTACAAGTCGTGCAGCAATGATGGGTTATTAATACAAGTGGTCTAATCTAATCTATGGAAATCTGTGTAAATCCACCCGGATCCAGCTAGATTTCCCATGTGACATAGATCCAACTGGATTTCCTAGCTGGATATTTTTGACCGGGTTCTAGTGATAATTTCAACAAATCCTAGTGTTTATAATAATATAATTAATTATTGGCTCATGGTGCCAATAATTAATTGCGAAGCTACAAAAATAATTAATGATATTATCATATAGCAGTCTTATAGTAGAACTAATTTAAGGCTTTAATAATCAATTTCTAGTACCAAAAAGTGAAAATACTTATAATGTGCTCTGAAAAAAATTATAAAAATATGAACTAAAAGCTTCGTTTTAAGATCTAATTTGTTCAAAAAAATATCGATCCCTTTAGTATTTATGTAATTTGTCTTCTTAATAATAATCGTTGAAAGTATAAAATAAGGTATGTATATAAGTTTTTCCTGCAAACTGAAAACATAAAAAGAATGATATTTTCATATGACTTTACAATCATTAATAGTATTGTTAAATTATCATCATACCTAAGAATATACGCGTTTGATTATATTATTTCGAAAAATTTTACTAATGTAATCATTTTTCGAGCACCTTGAAGAAACATTCAAATTTAAAACTTTTGTGAATAACAATACTATCATTTACTAATGATATTAAAAATATACTATACTATAATTAACCCTCATAATGTTATCACAATGTGTAATTATTATTTTCTCTTAAAAAGTTGTGAAATATATCTAAAAAACATTTTACAAAAGTTTAAACTAAAACAAGTATTAGTCTCTCCCGCACGCCCTCCCTTTATCACTCTCTCTCTCTCACTTTCTCTCTCTCTCTTCCCCTCCCCTCTCTCTCCCTCTCTCTCAGCTTCTGTGAAACTGAGTACCAAAACCTTTAATGAGAGCTTAAATATTTTTTTAAAACAATCAACACGTTTTTTAAAAGCTATTTTTTAAGTACGTTAAATTCTAACAACACAATTTGTCTATTCCTTTTATTTCTTTTAGTCTCATCTATTCCATAAGGACTCTCTACAAATGGTAATAATTTTTTTCATGACTGTATAAACTCTCTCCCTCCTTCTCTTTCCCACCCCACTCTCTCTCCCTCCCTCCCTCTCTTTCAACATCCGTCAACCTGAGTACCAAAAACTTTAATGGGAGCTTAAATATTTTTTTTAAAACAATCAAGACGTTTTTTAAAAGCTAATTTTTTAAGTAGATTCTATAACAACATAATTTGTCTAGTCCTTTTAATTCTTCTACTCTCTTCTATTCAATAAGTACTCTTTATAAATGGTAATAATTTTTTTACTGACTGTACAAATAATAATATTGCTAATATAAAACATTCTACGAAAGTATAAAATAAGGCAAGTATAGACGTTTTTTCTGGATAATCTATAAAAAACAACACAATTTGTCTAGTCCTTTTCGAAGAAATCTTCGAAGAAATCTTCGAATCTCATCTATTCAATAGCACTCTCTACAAATGGTAATAATTTTTTTCATGACTGTACAAATAATCTATAAAATAATAATATTTATGATTTTGTAAAAGAAATCAAATAAATACGAATGAAAAAGTCTTTTAATTCTTTGAGTCATTGTCTGCTGATCAAATTATATGTTAGTACATTGAAATTGTTCACTGCAAATCAAACAAACGAAAGTTGTGAAATCAATTATCGATAGTCGTGTAACGCAAACAACTCTCGGAAACTACTATATGACTGTTCTCAGAAATATATTCAAATTTGTTCATCTTTCTGAGCTACACAAATTAAACACAAGAAAGTACTGAAATCAATTTATTGTAGTAAAGTACCGGCCATAAGTTAACTTGACTGACATAATAGAACTTTTCGTATCTAGCGTGTAAAATTACATTTTACGCCCACGTTGTAACTTCAAAATTATTCAGCGAGCGGGCATAAAGTACTACTTAGCGCCCAAGAGACCCAATAGCTCACATACTCTTACAAAACTTTATAGAAATTACGCACTTTACGCCCGTGTGGGCGAAAATTATTTTAATTATATAAATATAAAGCCTTCTCTTTATTTCTAAAATTCATAAGTATTTTGTTAGATAATTACGAAAAGTCAAAGCCTATATAAAAAAATTACATAGTTACCAACACATCACTATTTTTCATGATTCTTTCTCAATTTTGAACTTTCTATAATATTACGTACCTTGGGAGGAAAAGAGAAGTCTAGAGCTGCTCTAGCAGGGGTGGTCCTCCGATCTCCCATACATACTTGGCGGGCCCGACGATTTGCAGTTCAAGGTGTAAGACATAGTCATTTTCATATAAATATTCATATGTTTAAAGATCAGATAAAATGTATAAAAATGGGTTGCTTCTACATATTAACTATTGATCCGTGAATCTACCACTCTGTTTTTGAATAGAAAGTGCAAACCCACCTGAAAGTATCATATGAGATCTCATATGTAATCCCATAATATATAAAATTGCAGATGTCATCGCATATCGAGATCTGATACAAGATATGCGATGCCTGAAATTCTCATATGAGATCTTATATGATATTTACACGCGGGAAAAGGATACATAATAGGTTGCTTATAAAACGGTTAGTAAAATGTAATGTAAAATGGGCCCGCCAAGTATGTATGGGAGATCGGAGGATCACCCCTGATAGAGCAGCTCTAGACTTCTCTTTTCCTCCCAAGATGCGTAATATTATAGAAAGTTCAAAATTGAGAAAGAATCATGAAAAATAGTGATGTATTGGTAACTATGTAATTTTTTTATATAGGCTTTGACTTTTCGTAATTATCTAACAAAATTCTTATGAATTTTAGAAATAAAGAGAAGGCTTTATAGTTATATAATTAAAATAATTTTCGGCCACACGGGCGTAAAGTGCGTAAGTTCAATAAAGTTTTGTAAGAGTATGTGAGCTATTGAGCCTCTTGGGCGCTAAGTAGTATTTTATGCCCGCTGGCTGAATAATTTAGAAGTTACAACGTGGGCGTAAAATGTAATTTTACACGCTAGATTCGAAAATAATTAGTTCTTTAAGAAATAACAAAACATCTGTCTTATTTTAATAAATTGTTTATTTTCATAATCTTATCTGCTTTCATAATGATTGAAAACTCGCTGTAGGGGTATATTTTTAATTTTATTTAAATAATACCGTCTTTAGTTATTCATAAAAAAATACATGTTTTTTGAGTGATCGACAATTTCATTACCCTACCTTCATTATACCTCGTTGCAATATTTTGAAATAATGAACCTAATAGCTTATTAAATTAGAAAAAACAAGTAAACAACACGCGTGCGTATCGCGCGTCATTTCCACTTTCTAGTAACATATACATAAAGCCGTTTTCGAAAAATTTCGATATGAAAAGATGGCTAAAACTGCTTTAGCCTAAAATAACTCTCAAATTCATAAACGAATTCTTTTATTACCATAAGAACTAATATAATAAATAATATAGAATCTCAACATCTCTACAAAATTTTAAAGAAATTAAAACAATTTTACTCTAGTTATTGTGCAACCGAGAAAGTCATTTTCAGAAATACCATAATGTTAAATACCAAATATTTTAAAAAGTAGCCATATAATCTTGGTCACAGTAAAATAATTTGGAGGTAATATTAATTATGAAAAGGGTTTTTATATATCGTGAATTGAATGTGTATTAATTGCGTTCCAAGTAGGTAGGTTATTTTGTATTATTTATATCTTAACATAAATACTTTTGTGTTGACACATTATTAATTGCATCTAATAAATGATTTAAAGAAGCCATTAAGTCAATTTTACTTCCAAAATCGCTAGACATACAAACCTCATTTTTTTTCATTTATTAATTTTACTAAAAATATTTTAACCTCAAATATCTGAAATTTATGGACCAATCATTTTGCCCCAAGAAATCGACATAAAAATCTAAAAAATACACCTCTACAAGAAATTTTGAAGCGAATAAGTCAATTTTATTCCAACAATCGTTGCACATACAAAACTCATTTTTTTTATTTTTTCATTTTTCAATGCTTACGTTTTTTTTTTATAATAACAGAACACCCTATAAAAGAAAATTTTTTTTTTTAGGAAATATAGCTATTTTAATTCTATTTCGAATGCTACCCATTACCCATTCCCTTCGAATACATAGAGCTATTCTCAAGAAATTATAATTTGAAAAAAGGTTAAAAATAACTCGACCGAAAACTATACAAAATCCACCTCTACGAGGAATTTTGAAACGATTAAGTCAATTTTTACTGCCGCAATGGTTAGACATACCAAACTCATTTTTTTCATTTTTCTATGTTTACGTTTTTGTTAATAACAAAAGAACCGTGATATCTAAAAAAATAATTTTTTTTAGAAAATATAGGTATTTAAATTCGCTTTCAAATACCACCCATCCGATTCAGATACATAGAGCCGTTTCCGAGAAATTTCGATTTGAAAAAAGGTTCAAAAAACTTTAACCTCAAATATCTCAGAAATTTATGGACCGATCATGTAGCCCAAAGAACTTAGCCGAGATCTATCCAAAATCTACCTCTATAAGAAGTTACAAAGCGATTAATCCAGGTTTACTCCATAAAACATGCGACATAGAGAACACATTTTTTCCATTTTTTAATTTTTTTCTCAAAAACTAACCAACAGAATGGATTAAAATTTTCACAGATTATAGCAATTTATATTCTGCATTATCGTAAATTTTCTCCAAAAAATTGACCATTTAGTTTAGGAGTTATTAGTTTAAAAATAAACACGTTTTTGTTAATAACAAGAGAACCGTGACAGCTAGATAATTCTTTTTTTTTTGAAATTATAGGTTTTTTTATGCTCTTTCGAATGCGACCCATCCGATTCAAAAATTTAAATCCGATCATTAAAAAAAATCAAAAATAAATTTTTCGAAAATCAAAAATTTGAAATAAAACAAAAACGAATCAGTAAATCAAAATTAATTTCTTCCCGAATTCATAATAAAAAAACAAAAAAAATGAGAACCTGATGGTTAAAATCGACCGCGTAGATCCGGAGATAAAGCGGTATACATACATACACACACATACATCCATACAGACATTTTCTAAAATCATGTGAAACAAACTTCTAACAGCTCTAATGATGTTTATAGAGAGTTTTAACGAAGTTGAAAATTTTACTATTGCAAAGCTTCCTCTAGGAGGAAGCAAAAAAGTATTCCCTTTTCTTTTTACTAATCCTATTTATTTTCTAACTTAAAAATTCGTTTATTTAACTTAATAATATTATTCTGATAAAATTTGTGATTACGAATAATAATCGTTTGACAATTTTTAATTTGTCTAGACAGTATTCTATTTAAACGTACTAACTTATTTAATGTTTTATTATTATTTTTACAAAAATGAACTAAACTTACTTGATTTTGAGCTTCGGAAATTTCTAAGTCAGAAATTCTATTACCTTGTCTAATAATATCTAATCTCATCTCATTATTAATAACGACGGAAAAATCTCGATTTATTGTCCTCTGATCTTTCTTGTCTTCCTCGGTCTTTATTTTGAAAGTTTGAAAATCTTTGATTAGTTGCTCAATCTCAGAATCGAGTTCATTTGCGAAATTGATAACATTAGCTAACTCGTGCAATTAAGAATCGTTGTTAAACGGGTTCAATAATACAACCATTTAACTGCAAAGGAATAAAATATTGTAAAAAGAAAACTTACAAAATACGAAGTATGAATTTCTTAGAATTTAATAAAATAAAATAACAGAAAAATTGAATAATTACTTTGCATACAAAAAGAAATTTTAAGTTTCTAAACAACTATTTTAAAGATAATAAGTTTGGCAATTGCTCTTACTTTAACATTTTCGCCCTATATGAAAGAGAATAAATTCACTAAAGGCAAACAAAGAAACCACATAAAGTTTTACTGTTTTTTTTTTTTAATTTATTTATTTATCTCAAAAATTTTCAAATATGTTTAACTTCTGGAATAATTTTCTTGAATTTAACATTATCACAAAATTTTGTCTTACATATACTACAATACCACGGATTATTCCCGTGTTCACAAATATTTTCCACAATATATCGGCCCTTTTCTTCTAAAGATTTCGGGGCTAAATTTTCACATGAATCAGATTTCGCTGGCGGGGGAGAATTTTCTTGGGACCAACAGCGACAATGTTCGGGGTTGAGTGTTGTACAATTTTTTTCATCGATGCCCGATATAATAACCCTGCTCCACTAAAATAAACCAAAGATTCCTGGATTAAAACGGATTCGAGTTTTAATCAATTCAAGAAAACAGATGTATACGCAATATACAAAACAAACTAAATGCAATTTATATTTAATTAATAACTTATTGTTTTTCAACCAATTCTAAACATTTAAAACAAGTTGAATCTGCGAACAGCTCGTTAGCTGTCTCAACAACGTTAAACAGAAAAAAACTATTAATTTAACTCTTCAAATACAAGAACACAGATAAATTGATTTTTGAAAACCAAATTTACACATCAATTTAGTCGAGAGGCCGTTGCGAATAGTCATCTTCTTGTGACTCAGAGGCTTTCGGGCGTTAGCTAACAAAATTATATTTTTTTTACCGATAGGCCGTTGCGCATGACCACTTTCTAATGATTCAGAGGCTTTTGGGCATTAACTACCACAAATTGTATTTTTTTTACCGATAGGCCGTTGCGCATGATCACTTTCTAATGATTCAGAAGCTTTTGGGCTGCTTTATGCGTACACAAGCCTTCCCTCTTGAATAGAGACAACACCTGCATGGTTCGAAAAATGATATTAGAAAGGGTTCTTTGATTCAATTCCTACCTAAACTCGCGGCGCGGAATTCTCATAATTTGAATGTGGTTAGGTGATTGTAAATGATAGATTCGAGAATTCAAGTGCAGATAAAGATTTATTTTCTAACGGTGTCGTGTTGAGATTTACGAGAAACATCGACTCGTCGCGAGCGCGTGCCAAGGCCGGCGTGTGCGACTGGCGCGCAATGCGTCCCCCCTTTCCCTGACGAGTTCTCCGAACTAACGCTCATCGGAGCTGCGCTGCCACGTTGGCACGTCACAAACCACACGGCCGGGAGACCGTGATCCCCGCCTGCAATGGTGAACCTTACATGTCGTTCGCATGTCGGCTTCGAGCCCTTAGTCTTGCTTCATGCGCAAGGTCGATTGTGAGGTTAGTCGGACGGCCGAGGATGTACGACATCCCGCCTCACCATCGGGTATGGGGTTTAAGGATACACCGAGTGCGGCTGAGAATGCACGGCATTCCGCCCAGTGTCCATTTTGGCTGACACGCACAGCGTGTCTCTCTTGCCCATGCTCATAGCAACCCCGCGGTCTCGCTTACGTACCTTCACACTCGAGTGATCGGTCTCACGGGACGGCGTGCTGCGGTGACGAACTCGCTGGATAACCCGGCCAGAGTCGTCGGCGTCAGTAATGCGGCCTTTCGTTGATCCCCCTTTTGTACAATCGGTAGCCGGTTCCGGGAAGATGGCAGCCTTCCGTTCTCGCGGCTCGCCAGTCGCTCGCGAGATCGCCGTCATCACGGCCGCTCGCAGACAGTAAGAAAATATACGTCGTCGCCGTCGCCTCTCCGAGGAAAAAACAATAGAATCGCTGTTACAGCTAGCAAAACTGGTCGGAGTCGATATCGCCTGGACGAGCAGATGTTCTCGTCGCGATCTCTGTTTCGCGTCTGAAGAACAAAACGCGCGCGTCCCGCCGAGATACATACTCTCCCCTCCCCCGCTTATGCAGTAATACTTCCCTCGAAAACCGCTCTCGTGAGAGAGCGCCCGCTCATGCACGCGACTCGCTCCAGCTACATGCGCCCTCCAACCTTACACTCCTTTACTAATCTACTCAAAAGGGCATTAACTTTTTTTTTACCAATAGGCCGTTGCGCATGATAACTTTCTAATGATTCAGGGGCTTTTGGGCATTAAGTAACAAAAATTGTATTTTTTTTTACCGATAGGCCGTTGCGTATGATCACTTTCTAATGATTCAGAGGCTTTTGGGCATTAACTTTTTTTTGCCGGTAGGCCGTTGCGCATGATCACTTTGTAATGATTAAGAGGCTTTTGGGAATTAACTAACAAAAATTGTATTTTTTTTTACCGATAGGCCGCTGCGCATGATCACTTTCTAATGATTCAGAGGCTTTTGGGCATTCACTAACAAAAATTGTATTTTTCAAAACTAACGGACGGAGTTTACGTATTCAGCACTTAGCTGTCTCAGTAACGACTCAAATTATGCATATCATTTTTTCGAAAATAAACGGACTGAGTTTACGAACCGCTCGTTGGTTGTCTTACTAACGAACAAACCGAAATTTTTATTTAAAAAAAAAAACACTAATTTGACTTTTAACGAAATATTTTTCAGGTTATACGTGATTTTTTTTACTTTCCAAAAACTGATCTGACTTCAACTAAATATTTTTCACGGTATGCGTGATTTTTTTACTTTTCAATGAAGTAGAATAAAATGTATAAAACACTTTCACAACCAACCACTTTGCAACCGCGATTTTTTTTTACATACGGACTCCTAAAAACTACGTAGAACGAAAAAAAGAAAGAAGATGTTACTGTTTTTTTATACACAATTTGAGCAATTAGCCTATCCCTCCGGAGCCTCCAAAAAATTTTATGTCACGTATTTTGTAACAGTGTTGCTGTTCTTTTTGACCTACAGTTGCCTGCAATAAGCCGGGACAAGCAATGGCTGACTACTCAAATCTAAGTTGCCACTTAGGAAGAAAAAAACCATATCCTGCCCTTATTCCTTCAGTAAAGGAACTAGCTTTCCGGTCCCTACACTCCGACTTTTAGGACGCTGAATGCGAAATTCTAAATTCGTCCACTGCTTTGATCCATCGACTCGAAGAGGCCGAATGCAGAGATAGCTGAGCTATAGGACAGTTGATCCTTTCGTAATTAACAGAGGAATTCAACGTCCTGGAATTGGGAAAGGTGAGGGAAAGGTATTCTATCTGTCAAGATGATAGAAAAGTAAGAAAGTTTAAAATTTTTAAGAAACTTACTTTTTATTTTTGGTTTCTCTCCCTTTTTCCTCTTTTGAAATTCAAGTACAGAAGATAGAGCTTTGCACGCTCTTACAAAAATAAAATAATATTTTCTAAATTCGAAAGGTTGAGCTATGCGCGCTCCTATAAAAAGAAGAAAATTCTCTGAGTCCGAATCGGTGGTGATGGGAGTGTTATTCCTTGGTTGAGCGTGTTCCGTTTTGCTGGATGGTGGTGGCAGAGTGACCTTCGGGGCCGCGTGATTCCCTTTTTGATGCCTCGGGGGTAGTGGGCGGAAAAAACTTCTTTTCCTCAAAAAGCTGCGGTTTTCAAAATTATTTTTGAAAATAAGTATGTTTTCATTCGTTACGATATCAGTAGTAAAAGTCAATGAATCGTTTTAAAATTTGGCAAAAAATTAGCTTTTTATATCTAAGGATTCAGTTCTTTGCCGAAAAAAATCTGACCGTTGTGAGCAAAGATATTTGAAGTTAAAATTTTTTTATAAATTTCTTATATTTGCATTTTTAAAAAGAATATTCGACTGATTGACTCAAAATTTTTACCACTTATTACACTTATCGAGTACAACATTGTGTTAAAATTTCAAGAGGTTATATTGCTCAAAATTTTTTTACTCATTCCAAATTAGCCCCAAAACACAAATATAAAGTTTTAGAGCAAAATATGCAATAGTTCTATTTAATTTGTATATCATATATAAATAAAATAATTATCGTGTACTAGGCCATATCTCCGAGAAAGTAATTTCAGATTGAGTCCCGCGGCTCGTATACTAGGGCAATGATAACACAGGCACACAAAAGAAAAAAAAGAGATCTGTTACTGAGACTTGACATACCCCCTCTTATGCATTTTGATGCGCTGAATCCGAATCCGAAGCCAAAATTGAGCCATCATCCCTCAGTTTTTTTTAAATCGTGTAAAACCACCCCTAAATCGAAAAATCCGGGATATTCCGCTTTTAACGTTAGGAAAATTTTTATAAACTGCCTAAAAATTACTGCACATCTAAAGCTATACACATTTTGAGGCGCTGAAACCGAATCGAAAGGCAGATTTGTGCCATCACCCCTCAGTTCTTTTTAAATCGTGGAAAACCACCCCTAAATCGAAAAATCCGATATATTCCGCTTTTAACGTAGGGAAAATTTGTGAAAACTGCCTAAAAATTACTGCAGATCTAAAGCTATACACATTTTTGAGGCGCTGAATCCCAATCCAAATGCAGATTTGTGCCATCACCCCTCAGTGTTTTTTAAATCGTGGAAAACCACCCCTAAATTGAACAATCCGGAATATTCCGCTTTTAACATTGGGCAAATTAGTACAAACTGCCTAAAAATGACTGCAGATCTACTGCTATACATACTTTGAGGCACTGAATCCGAATTCGAAACGAGATTTACTACATTCCCTCTACTTTTTTTTCAATCACGGAAAACCACCCCTACATCGAAAAATTCGAAAAATTCAGCTTTTGACCCTTTCAACCCCTAAACCCTGAACCCCTGAACTTATAACTCTTAAACCCTAAACCTTGAAGCCCTCAACGCTGAAAGCCTTTAATCCTGAACCCTTTAACCCTGAATCCTTTAATCCCCAACTCTAGAATCCTTAAACATTGAACCTATAGCCCTTTAATCCTCAACCTTTTAAACTCTTAACCGTTGAACCCTGAACCCTTAAACCCTCAGATCCTGATCCCTTAAGCCCTCAACCCTTAAACCCTGAACCCTTAAACCCTTGAACGATGAACCATTCAACTCTGAACCCTTAAAGCATCAACCCTCAAACCATTAACTGTCCCTTAAAACCCTTATAAAGTGAAAACTGAAACCCTCAACTCTTAAACCCTCAACCATTAAACCTTGCGTCTTTAAAAAACTAATTCAAATTCCTCTTTTTCGCTTATAGCGGGTTCTTTTATCTTCAAATGACCTGTGTAAAGGATTTCTGGATCTTTTTGTATCACCTGGGTTAGTTTCTCTTTCCAACATCTTGCAGTAGTCAGCCATCATATTAATGCATCAAGTGCCTTGATATCTCCTCTCCATTTCTATAAGGTCTTCGTGAAATCGCTCACCTTGCTCTTCGCTGTAGTCACCTAAGTTTTCAGGAAAGTATTGCAAATGGGCGTGCAAAAAATGTAATTTCAGACTCATCGAACAACCTAAACGTTCGTAGTTATCGAATAAATCTGAAACAATTTATTCATATTCCTGACTTTTATGATTACCTAAAAAATTTTCAGCAATACTTTGAAAACTGAACCATGCTAACTTTTCGTTCATTGTGTTGATGAAATTAGGATCTCGAAACATTCTTCGAATTTGAGGGTCGAAAAAAATTCCTGCTTTTATTTTAGCGTTACTGAGACCTGGAAAATGATCTGACAAGTATTGGAAACATGCCCCTTCTTTATCTAATGCTTTAGTAAACTGCTTCATTAAACCAAGTTTAATGTGCAGTGGAGGAAGAAGGATTTTTAATGGATCGAGCAATGGTTCTTGAAGCACGTTGTAAGTACCTGGATTAAGCGTATTTCTTTTTGGCCATTCTCTCTTCCTGTAATGATTTATGCGAGCTCCGCTGTCCCATAAACATAAAAAGCACGGAAACTTTGTAAAACGTTACTGTTGTCCTAATATGATGGATATGATTTATTTTCTCTAGGACATACTTCATATTTTCATAACTTTCTTTTAGTTTCGTGGAATGAGCTATTGGGATGCTTGCGTATTTATTTCCATTATGCAGCAAAACTGCCTTTAGACATTGCTTTGAAGAGTCTATGAAGAGTCGCCATTCACTGGACTTGTAAATATTAGGTTTTAATTCATTAATCAGACTCTTTACATCTGTGCAATAAACTAATGTTTTATCCTCATCTACAGTGAAATATTTTGTAAACTCTTGTTCCCGTTTTCTATAAACAGAAGATTTAGTTCCAGGTTCTACTAATTCCCGCCTCTTAAATTCCGCTGCCATGAATTCTGCAACATCTTTAGAGACGCCAGTATTTCGAATAAAATCGTTTAAATCTTTTTCGTTAAATGGTTTAGGATTCCATGGCTTAACAGAATGTGGAACATACTCGTCTTCACTTTCATCCATTACACTTTCACTAATTCCCATTGATTCGCTCTCACTGTCATCTTCATTTTTTCTTATGTCGTCTTCTTCAATATCTTTTTCCATAAAATCTTCTTCTACATTCATAAGTTCACCAGCATCACAAATAGTTTCCTCTCTTTCAAATTCATTGGATGTATGAATATCTGATTCCATGATGGGTTTTATCATTGAAGAGACATTAGCATATTTTATTTTAGATTTATTTTTTGAGTTGAAGCCACTTGTAATAGTTTTGCAAAAATAGCACTCATCGCATGACTGTGGTTTCTGCCATATAGTTGGCGTGATAAATTGTAACACTTTCTTTCCTTTGTTTTTCTTCCATCGATTCAACATCGTTAGACAAGTACAGCACATCACTTGAGGAACCCACCAAGTATTTTCAACAGGTATCTGCATTTTGAAGCAGTCAAGAAAAATTTTTCTATTTAAATCCCTAATAGGTCTGCGGTACTTTGCTACCTCAAATTTACCACATATGTAGCAAAACCGATTTGGTTCTCCAAGGCAATCGTGGTTACTTGAGGGGTTTCTTGTGGCATTATACTCGACACTGGCCAAGTTATCCACCTATGAAGAGCTGCGGTCGTATGATGACGACAACTGCGGGCCCGCTTCCTCACCCTGACCAGTCGCCCTGGGTTTCTGAAGCACTGCATTGTGAATATATATCACTTATATCTACACTTAGGGCACCTCCTCGTGGTGACGGTGGGCAACGGATAAATTTTTTGCTGGTTTTTTCACTTCGGTTTTTTGTATAAATTTTTTGTATATTCTGGCAAAGTTCCTGGAAAAGGGCGTTTCGCCATCATGGCAGATATAAGTAATATATCTATTACGATGCAGGGCTTCGGAAACCCAGTATCGGCGACTGGTCAGGGTGAGGAAGCGGGCCCGCAGTTGTCGTCATCATACGACCGCAGCTCTTCATAGGTGGATAACTTGGCCAGTGTCGAGTATAATGCCACAAGAAACCCCTCAAGTAACCACGATTGCCTTGGAGAACCAAATCGGTTTTGCTACATATGTGGTAAATTTGAGGTAGCAAAGTACTGCAGACCTATTAGGGATTTAAATAGAAAAATTTTTCTTGACTGCTTCAAAATGCAGATACCTGTTGAAAATACTTGGTGGGTTCCTCAAGTGATGTGCTGTACTTGTCTAACGATGTTGAATCGATGGAAGAAAAACAAAGGAAAGAAAGTGTTACAATTTATCACGCCAACTATATGGCAGAAACCACAGTCATGCGATGAGTGCTATTTTTGCAAAACTATTACAAGTGGCTTCAACTCAAAAAATAAATCTAAAATAAAATATGCTAATGTCTCTTCAATGATAAAACCCATCATGGAATCAGATATTCATACATCCAATGAATTTGAAAGAGAGGAAACTATTTGTGATGCTGGTGAACTTATGAATGTAGAAGAAGATTTTATGGAAAAAGATATTGAAGAAGACGACATAAGAAAAAATGAAGATGACAGTGAGAGCGAATCAATGGGAATTAGTGAAAGTGTAATGGATGAAAGTGAAGACGAGTATGTTCCACATTCTGTTAAGCCATCGAATCCTAAACCATTTAACGAAAAAGATTTAAACGATTTTATTCGAAATACTGGCGTCTCTAAAGATGTTGCAGAATTCATGGCAGCGGAATTTAAGAGGCGGGAATTAGTAGAACCTGGAACTAAATCTTCTGTTTATAGAAAACGGGAACAAGAGCTTACAAAATATTTCACTGTAGATGAGGATAAAACATTAGTTTATTGCACAGATGTAAAGAGTCTGATTAACGAATTAAAACCTAATATTTACAAGTCCAGTGAATGGCGACTCTTCATAGACTATTCAAAGCAAAGTCTAAAGGCAGTTTTGCTGCATAATGGAAATAAATACGCAAGCATCCCAATAGCTCATTCCACGAAACTAAAAGAAAGTTATGAAAATATGAAGTATGTCCTAGAGAAAATAAAATATGAAGAACACAAGTGGCAAGTTTGTGGAGACTTGAAAATCATATCCATCATATTAGGGCAACAGTCAGGTTTCACAAAGTTTCCATGCTTTCTATGTTTATGGGACAGCAGAGATCGCATAAATCATTACAGGAAGAGAGAATGGCCAAAAAGAAATGCGGTTAATCCAGGTACTTACAACGTGCTTCAAGAACCATTGCTCGATCCATTAAAAATCCTTCTTCCTCCACTGCACATTAAACTTGGTTTAATGAAGCAGTTTACTAAAGCATTAGATAAAGAAGGGGCATGTTTCCAATACTTGTCAGATCATTTTCCAGGTTTCAGTAACGCTAAAATAAAAGCAGGAATTTTTGACGGCCCTCAAATTCGAAGAATGTTTCGAGATCCTAATTTCATCAACACAATGAACGAAACAGAAAAGTTAGCATGGCTCAGTTTTCAAAGTATTGCTGAAATTTTTTTATGTAATCAGAAAAGTCAGGAATATGAACAAATTATTTCAGATTCATTCGATAACTACGAACGTTTAGGTTGTCTGATGAGTGTGAAATTACATTTTTTGCACTCACATTTGCAATATTTTCCTGAGAACTTAGGTGACTACAGCGAAGAGCAAGGTGAGCGGTTTCACCAAGACCTAAAAGAAATGGAGAGGAGATATCAAGGCACTTGGGGTGTTAATATGATGGCTGACTACTGCTGGATGTTGAAAAGAGAACTAATCAAAGTGATAAAAAAAGATCCAGAAATCCTTTACACAGGCCATTTGAGGATAAGAGAATCCGCTATAAGCGAAAAAGAGAGAATTGAATTAGTTTTATAAAGACGCAAGGTTTAATGGTTGAGGGTTTAAGAGCTGTGGGTTTCAGTTTTCACTTCTTAAGGGTTTTGAGGGACAGTCAAACCATTAGGTTTCAAGGTTGATGTTTTAAGGGTTCAGAGTTTAGTGGTTCATCGTATAAGGGTTTAACGGTTGAGGGCTTAAGGGTTCAGGTTCTAAGGGTTTAAGGGTTTAAGTGTTCAGGGTTCAACGGTTAAGGGTTAAAGGGTTGTGGGTTCAATGTTTAAGAATTTTAGGGTTGGGGATTAAAGGATTCAGGGTTAAAGGGTTCAGGATTTAAAAGTTCAGGTTTAAGGGGTTCAGGATTTATGGGGTATGGGTTGAAAGGTTCCATGTTAAAGTGTTAAGGGTTTTAAGGTTTCGGGTTTAAAGGTTATAAGTTTAAGGGCTCAGGGTTTAAAGGTTAAAAGAGTAAAAAGGGCTTTCCGTGATTGAAAAAAAGGAGAGGGAATGTCGTAAATCTCGTTTGGAATTCGGATTCAGTGCTTCAAAATATGTATAGCATTAGATCTGCAGTCATTTTTAGGCAGTTTATACAAATTTGCCTAATGTTAAATGCGGAATATTCCAGATATTTCGATTAAGGGGTGGTTTTCCACAATTTAAAAAGAACTAAGGGGTGATGGCATAAATCTGCCTTTGGATTCGGATAGGATTGAGCGCATTTCTTGTTGACCATAGAAGGGTTCGGAGTTTAGTGGTTCATCGTTCATGGGTTGAGGGCTTAAGGGTTCAGCATCTAAGATTTTAAGGGTTCAAGAGTTCAGGGTTCAACGGTTAAGAGTTTAAGTGATTGAGGGTTAAAGGGTTGTGAGTTTAATGTTTAAGGATTTTAGGGTTTGGAATTTAAGGATTCAGGGTTAAGGAGTTCAGGATTTAATGGTTCAGGTTTAAGGGATTCAGGCTTTATGGGTTCAGGATTTAAGGGTTCAGTTGAAGCGTTGAAGGTTTCAAGGTTTAGGGTTTAAGGGTTATAAGTTCAATGGTTCCGGGTTTGAGAAAGGGTGAAAAGCTGAATTTTTCGAATTTTTCTATGTTAGGGGTGGTTTTCCGTGATTGAAAAAAAGAGGGGGAATGTCGTAAATCTCGTTTCGAGATCGGATTCAGTGCCTCAAAATATGTATAGCAGTAGATTTGAAGTATTTTTTAGGCAGTTTATACCAATTTGCCCAATGTTAAAAGCGGAATATTCCGGCTTTTTTAATTTAGGGGTGGTTTTCCACGATTTAAAAAGAGCTGGGGGGTGATGGCACAAATCTGCCTTTGGATTCGGATTTAGCGCCTCAAAATGTGTATAGCTCCAGCCTACAGTCATTTTTAGGCAGTTTATTCAAATTTTCCTAATGTTAAAAGCGGAATTTCTGAATTTTTCGATTTAGGGGTGGTTTTACACGATTTAAAAAAACTGAGGTGTGATGGCGCAATTTTGGCTTCGGATTCGGATTCAGCGCGTCAAAATGCATAAGAGGGGGTATGTCAAGTCTCAGTAACAGACCACTTTTTTTTTGTGTGCCTGTGTAATAATTGACTTTCAAAATATGAATTTCGTAAAAATTTCATAAAAATATTTCATAAAAATATCGATTCTTAAATATGAAAAAAACTACCTCTCCGTTAAATTTCAAAACGATTCATTGTCTTTTGCTAAGAAGTATAACTCAGTTATTATATTTGTATGATTGTTACAATGATGGATTAACTTTAAACCACTAAGTCGAGTAGGATAGTAGTTAAATACCTGTTTCAAAACAAATATTTATTATATTATTGCCAATACATACTTTTCTCTCTCAAACTAATGTATTTCTTTAAAATTTTTTATAACAATAACTAATTGTTTGTATAGGATACATAAATGAAAAAACAAAAAAGATATTTTTATATTCAGTCAAATTGCTTAACAATCAACAAAGAACAACAAAGAAAACAGTTTTATTTATTAATAAAGTTTTGTTGCAAAAAATTTACTTTTGCTTTTTAAATTTAAAAAATGTAATCGGTAAATTAGTTTGAGGAAGCATCTTGCCAAGGAATTGGCAGCGGTTTTTATTCAGCTTCAATTTTTCAATTTCACTTTTTAATTCATTAATTTGATTCTGTTGTTGTTCAAACTGTCGCTCAAAATTTTGATTTAATAATAATAAATTTTTTGTAATATTATTTAATTGTTTACCTCTGTGGCTTCCAGGAAAAACCACTTATCTCCACTTTTCATTATTTCGAGTAAATCGTGTTTTTAGTTTCGCAGGTTTCGCATCGATGTTATAAATCAAGACGAATAAGATTAAATGCAACACTGCGTCTATGAATACCAATGTAAATAACATATTGTTTTGCCATAGTAACCAGAGAAAACAGCGTTCATGTTTTAGAAATCGAATTCCACTTACGTGGTTATTCCGGGAATAAAAAAAAATTTTAGTGGAGTTACATGGGGTTTCCCGGAGTTATTCTAAAAAAAAGTGGAGTTACGTGGTTTTTCCGGGAGTTTTTCTTTAAAAAAAAGTGGAGTTACATGGGTTTTTCGGGAATTAGTAAAAAAAAAGTGGAGTTACGTGTTTTTTCCGGGAATTATTCTTTAAAAAAAGTGGAATTACGTGGTTTTCCCGGGAATTATTCTAAAAAATAAGTGGAGTTACGTGGTTTTTCCGGGAATTATTCTTAAAAAATTGAGCGTGGTTATTCCAGGAAAAAGTTGAAAAAATGGAGATATGTGGTTTTTTCTTGTGCTGATTGAAGACAACGAGTGCACTTTCGTAATTTCTGTCACGGCTAGATGATAGAGGACTGTTTAAAGTTAAGAGAAAAGGCATAAAACCGATTTTGAAAAACTCGTCCCTTACGTGGTTTCTCCGGGAAGTCACAGACATAGATTATCGCTTTTTAAGTAATTTTTCTGTATGATGCACATTACAGTCAAGAATAAGTTTTATGTATTTGCTACTTTTTTCTAAGTCATCTAAATTTTTTAAATCTCTATTTATTGCTTCAACAGTATTGAATGAATTTTCATTGGTCCAATGATCTTCGTCATACGCTTCGAGTGTTTCGACTCGTTGAATGACATTTAAAATTTTCACATGTGTACGAGTTTCATCGAAGACCATGTTGAAATCAAGTTATTTTCCATTTTAAAATTTACCTTGTTGTTACAATATGAACGATTTAAGAAAGAGTGGTAGTATTTAATACTATAGGAAGAACTTATCTTAACGTGTGATAGAAGTATGTCTAGATAATGAAGTGTCACTCAAACCAAATTTTTATAAGTGTGTGCGCTGAAACAGTGTACTGGTTCAACTAATCTTTGATAGTTTCTGGGCGCAGACAAACTGAACTGCGGTGTAAATTTCGTTTAAGGCGGCTTATATACACACCAAAGAGCATGAAACTACGAATTTTACGGTGGTGCGGTATAAAAGAATTCAGAGCAACGCAGCGAAATTTCGAGGAATAGACACTTTTGAATTTCAAAAGTCTAAAAACATAATCGCAGCTTAATATATTATAATGAAAAATCACCGAACAATCATTTTAAAACACTCAGAATTATAACAAATTCCATAACATGATTTTTACGACTAACAATAAGTTATAAAATGCGATAAATAGATGGATACAATGTGTAGTAAAATTATGTTGCTCTGAACAGATATGAAAATTTATTGGGTTGATCAATACATCGTTAACGAAATCTATCGACCTGTGAGGTTCCAAAATATCTCCATTAAAAAGAGGATGTTGTACCTAACAATAAAGTACAATACAGTGAATTAATCTGAATGTAACTTTTCGAGCTATCTGCACCAATACCTTACTAATACCAAATCAATAACAAAATTAATTGGTTTGTCAAATTTATAAATATGCGGAATGATTAGAGGGTAAAGTGGGTAGTAAAAAAGTATGATACCGCGAGCTGATATAATCATCCATTAGACTGGTCAATACATCGATAACGAAATTGATCAAGCAATGAGGTTTCAAGACATCTTCATTTAAAAGAAGATATAGTACCTTATAAAAAAGTCTTATACCGCGAATCGATCTGACCGTAATTTCCGGTAGTAAATAGTGCCAAGACCATACGAATACGTTGATCAGTGTACTAAACTCTCTCTATTTTCTCATCCTGCCTTGAGGTTTACGTAAAGGGGGTTTGTGTACTTGGGAATCATAATATATGAGTTTTTATTGCAGTTTTTTCGCAGCATGTATCAGGAACATATAAGTTAAGAAAGTGGCACATGTGAATAGTCATAAACAGACCATTATACCGGCTCGATAGTTTGCCATTATGATGAACTACTTGGCATAGAAGCGACGTGTGCTAGTGGGATGGCCCCGAATGCAGTGGCTATCATTCTATTTTTTGTAGCTTTTTAATAAACCTACTCGCTCAGATGTTTCTCTGTTAATGCAGATAGATGTAATTTTATATTAATATCAACTTTTTATGTAAAATTAATAAATAACCATTTCTTAAACGTAGTTTTATAATAAATAAACTTAAATAAACAATAATTAAACATAAATTAATAATTAAAAATATTTCTCGGGTAAAACGCTATACAAACGCTGAAACAGTGCTTATATAAACTTTTCTTAAATAATTTATAAATTATTTCGATAATATAGTAGACGGAGGTCTCTGATATCGATTGATGTCGGCTGAAATTAAAAGTTTTCGTGAGAAAAGAATTTTAGAGTATTCCCCAGACGTAATAAGAGTAAGGCGAGGGTTTTATTCCATCTCTCTTAATATCGTATGATTTTAGAAGTTTCTTGAAAAATAATTTCTACTTCCTTCGCGATGTGAAGTATGAACATAGAATCCGATTTTCTGTAGGTTTCTACAGACTAGACGTGATAAGAGTGTAGTTTCTGCTTCAGTTTTTGCAAACTTTTACAAAAATGATGGTTAGAGCACCCTGCTGTTCTCCAGTTTGCCGCAAGTTTTCGACATGACAAGATCTCTCTCTCTCTCTCTCTCTCTCTGTCTACCCTATTATGCACAACATTGAAGAAATACTCGCCAATATCAACGTTTACCCCGAGCTGATTCACGACAGCGCTTCGCCGCCACAAGAGCTGGCGAATTTCGTGAACAATTTAATTGATATGGGGGAGCCAAGAATTGTTGACAATATCTGGCAAGAAGACCTGCAACGTCTGGTGCTCCAGGATGCTTTGTTAGAAGAGCAGGCTCATCAAGTAGAATTAAAGGAGGACGGTGCACTTGCACATTTGCTGCAAGATGGTTTCGATGAGGCTGTCGCTGAGGAGGTGGACAGCGGCTTCGAGAGCGATAATATTGAGGAGGCGGCTAAGGAGGATGACCAACTAATGGATATGGTGGAGGCTGAGGAAAGAGATTCCGACGCCGAAACTGTCGATAATAATCACCCTGATCAAGTGGAAGATATTGAAAGTGAAAGTGACAATTCCGATAATGATAGCGAGTTAGATATTGACGAAGTGACAATGCGACGTGCGATGTGTGTGCGACAAAGACTTTTTCACGGCGTGCAGCGTTTATTGCCGATACAACGGGACGAAGAGATGGCTCGTATGCGTCGGCGATTACGTGGTGTTCAACAACGTATAAGTCGCTGTCGTCGAGACGTGGTGTACGATGCACCACGTCGCTATCGCGACATTTGCTACGGTTGCGGTGAACGGTTTTGCTGTCAGCGCAGTCATCGCTGGATTCGTTGTACATGTTGCGGGTTCTGGTTGTGCCCGGACTATAATCAAGACGCAGCGCACTGCCAGAACGAGAGACAATTTTTGCCATGATGCCGCACGCACTTCGAGGAGTTGTAAATAGTAGAGTGTCCACATTTTATAGTGACAAAGTGTACAGTATAGTTTATAGTGGCAAAGTGAACCGTATACTTAAGTAACAATGTGAACCGTTTACTTAAGTGACAAAGTGTTTAGAATATAATTTAACTTGCATGACAATGTGTTTAGTTATAGTAGCAGTCGAAGGATCAAATATATGTAAGTATTTTTAATTTACTGTTAAAATTATTATTAATTACTTTTAAAAATATTGTGTGTGCACGTGCGTGTGTGCGTGCGTGCGTGAGTAGTAAGGGGACCGGTATAGCGAGACGGTCCCCCGCTGTGCGGTGCGTAGAGGCCATGTGGCACCCCGCTGTGCTGTGTATGGGGCCCCAAGTGTGACAAGGTCATTAACTCAAGTGTTTACAGTAGCAAGTGTGATGGTGGTGGGGGGAAGCGCTTTCGCTGTACGCGCTACACCATAAGGACCCCATAGGGTGATAGTGCGAGGCCTCTCGCTGTATAGACCGCGTGCTGTGTGTATGGGTCCCAAGTGTGACAAGGTCATTAGCAGGTGTGAACACAAGCTAATAAGGATAAATAATGGGGCGGATTATTACCCATAAATAATGGCCCACTTACCGCGCCCGCCATGAGGCCATGCCGCTATACCTGCCCGGCGCGTGCCGCCGTATATGCCCTGACTCGTCGTGGTGGTGGTGGGAGAAACCTTTGGCTATAGGCTCTACGCCATAAAGTTCCATAGTGCTGGAGCGAGGCCTCTCGCTGTATAGACCGTGTGTGGGTGTGCGCGTATGTGTGTTTGTGTGTGTGCATGGGTGTGTTTGTGTGTGCGTGTTTATGTGTGTGTATGTGTGTTTGTGTGTGTGTGTGCGTATGTGTGTGTATGTATGTGTATGTGTGTGTGTTCGCAATGAGAAGTTGGGGGTGGGAATAGGGAGTTGGTGTAAAGGAGAGATCTGCAAGTAAAAAAGCTGTTGATGAAAAAATAAATTTTTATTTATTTAATCGTAGAAGAAAGTTAGTCTTACGTTAATATAACTACCGATATCACGTACGCACAATTTTTATTTTAACTTATATACAAATTAGTATTTTACAGTTCGTCTTACGGTAATATAACTAGCGACATCACTAAGGCACAATTTTTATTTTAACTTATAAACAAATTACTATTTTACAAACACACCATACGCATTCAGTCAATTGCAAACATTTTATTTCGGTTTCACTTTTCAGTCATCGTTTTTAAGCACGAAATATAAAATTTGTATTAATAATAACGATGCTGACACTTAGCACTACTTAGCGCACACACCACATTGATACTGGTTGCTCCCTGTCACTTTCGAGGCATGCAAACGCACCGTCGATGTCGACACGTGCTGCACGGTGCGTATCGTAGCTCGCAAATAGAGCACGGACGCTTCGGTTTTTTGAGTACTTCTTCCCAATGTTGACACCATCGCCATCCTGAAGGTAACTTTTCGGTATACGCCATGGCATGCCTGTGCGCCTTATCGAATTTTTTTAGGGCGATATTCGCCGCGATATATAACTTGCACAGCACGTCCGTCATCTCCTCCAGGAGCTCGCTGTGGTACGCGCGAGTATGCGGCGATGTTGCCGCGGCAAATCGATAACTAATTGCGCCTACAAATTCCGACAAAAGGCTGAATCCCGCTGCACATCGTTAAACGCGCCAAAATTAACTTTAATATATTGTTGTATTTTGGCGCGCTTGTATGACAGCTTGTCATAGTACGCGAGTCGGCGCCACCTGATCGACTTCATTGCGCTGGAATACTACATTACACATCTGAACACACACTAATCACTGAGCCGCTTTATGGGGAGCGCGGGCTCTCTAGATCGCTCAATCACGGACAGCTCGCACTGCTGCTGCACTGAGGGCACCGAAGAATATCGCACCTCGAACAGCGCGCCAAATTCAGTGCTGTACGTTGATACAGCCCGCAGTCAAAACACCACTCCTGGATGGTTGGTGCTGTAGGTGGTAATGGTGGTGGTGGTGGTGGTGGTGGTGGTTTTGGTGTTGCTGCTCTCGCCTGGTGTTCCAATAGGTTGCGCCGTCACTGCCGGAGATGCCTTTGGCGCAAGCGTTTTAGCACTTTCACGTGCCTTATCCGTTCCGTGTATACGGCCTCCTTCGAAGTTGAAATCGTCAATGCTTGCCGATTTCTTAGTGAGATTCTTCGTCACTTGGCGAGGCGCGCTTCGAATCTGGCTAGTTACTGCTGGAGACTGGCCATGACTGACTGACTGACTGACTCGATGTTCGCTAACAGTGTTGGAGGTTCACGGGGATGTTGGTGCGGGGATGGTGGGGGTTAAACTGCTGTTAGTGAGGGCAGCTAGAGTGGGGATGAGTAAAAACGTAAGAAGGCAATGTGTCGTCGGTATATCTTTCTTTCGGGGATGCCACGACAGACTGTATGTCGACGCTTTTCGATAATGAAATTTATGACATGACGGGGTTTCCAAACGCTCTGATGAAAGCACATATGTTTTGCCGCGGAGAACCTCGGCGAAATTTTTTCCGAATGAAAATTTTTTATTGCTCTTTCATGGTTTAAGCACAGCAGCCTCGCAGAAGTTTCTGGCTCTATGAGCGCGCGGGTCGAGTAGTTAAGTACCTGTACATGAGAAAAACAGAAACACGCGTAGGCGTAGAAAACAGCCCTTGGAAGGACACTTCGGGTTTTTACAGGAAGAGATTTTTTAACATCTGTAGAGTTTCTTTTCTTATCGAAAAGCTGAACGACCGCCATAGTAATCGTACCCCGCTTCGCGGGGATTCTCAATTTTTCTTCAAACCCGTTGGCACGCGTGACGAAAACCTTTCGAGTGAAACTATCGGTACGTGACAGGACCATGCAATAATTCCAAGGGGTTATCTTCGAAACTTGCATCCGCTGCGAAGAAAGTAAAACCCGTTGTTTTTTCGAAACAATATATCACGATAGCAGCCCCGCAACAGAATGTTTCGCGTGTAAAGCTTACGCATCGGGGTTTCTGTCGCGCGATCACGCATAGCAAACTCGGGGTTATTTTTCACCCAGCTAAACATTTTTAACGGAAAAACGTTACCTTTTGCACTTTGGTGAGATTTTCCAGAGACGGCTCGAGTACATAACGTAAACAGATGCTTAAAAACCACAAGGGAAAGGTATTTTCTGATACCACGTGTATACTGTATTCAAAACACTTGACGCCGCCAAAAAGTCACGCTATAAAAGAGGTGAGGGCCACTTATGGTCCTACCAGTCTTTCTTTCGAACGAGAAGCGTCACCATGGAGAATTTTGTCGCTTGTAAAAGTTAACGGGAAGCCGTATTGCGTCTCGCAGCGCAATCACGCTATAGTAGAGGCGACACGTGGCGTACACGTCTGAGTACGTTGTCTTCCATGGAACTTGTCAATCAGTTACGACGCTTGTTACGGCTGACTGGTTATCGGGCGATAGCAAGATTATTCCGTACGTTCAGGCATTCGCGAGATGTAGAGCGTACCATCGGGGATTTTGTGGTCGAGTACAACTTGGACAGATTGCCTGTTTTTAGAAAGCTCATGAGCGAGTACGAGGAGCTATTGGGTAAGTGAAAAAATTTTTAAAAATTTAGTTCTCTAAAAACATTTTTTCCAGCCTTAGAAAATTTATTGCGCGACAGCGATTCTGATAACGAAAATATCGAAGCGAAGAAATGACGAGGAGATCAGCGATGCCACTCACTTTGAGTGGAATGCAGATGATACATCGTCTCAACCAGGGCCGTCTGGGGTGGCAAGCGGTTCGGCGCGCACTGATGAACGACAAAATCCTGTAGCTCGCAGGCTATCGTTTGACACTGATAGCGACGAGGCTGATGACGGTAGCCCGCAGCAGCAAATCTGGGTTGCCGACGTACACAATACACTTCTTTCCGCCGATAATCCGCCTACAGAAGCGGTGTCTGACAGCGAAGAGGAGCTCCTCGTAAACTCAAACCTTATTAATGTGGAGGACCATGAAAGGGCGAATCTAGAAATAGAGGCGGCAGAAAATGAGCGCGAGTATATACTGGAGGCGTTATCAGCATACGTGGAGCCGGGGAAGCCGTTCACCTGGCGTTTTGAAGGTCGTAGCAGAAGCAACAGCAGCTACAGCAGCAGTAGCAACATCACGCGCGATGACGGAGCTGACGCAGGGCCCGAGCGGTTTATTATAGCTGCCGAGGGAGAACAGTACATGCGTAGGTTTGCTGTTTACGGCAGCATGGTCAGTTTTAATATATGTGACCGACCTGCCGAGGAAAACCCTGTATTATGGCTCGAGGAAAGCATTAGAGACATTTACGAATACATTACATCTAATGTTCCACCTAGCACATTAATCGGCGTGAGTATTCGTAGTGATCGGTTTGCGCGGGGGCCCGGGGGGTTGTCGTTCATGCCTATTGAAAATTTCAGTTACTTATGTTAGATTTACAGAATTTGATAAATTCTATAAGTCAAAGTTACGCAGTTTTGGGTATCGATGACACACTAGCCTTAAAATATATTACGTTGAAATTCCTGTTGGCGTAGGGAGAGCATGACCAAAACAAGCGCTAAGCATAGGTAGTCTTCGTAAACGCTCGATCGTAACAATAAAAAACGAGGACAATTTAGGTTTGTCGCGCGCGCTCGTAGTAGCGAGAGCACACTTAGCTCTTAAAACATCCGAATGCGCTGCGACGCGCGACCAGTGGCGCGTAAGCCGCGACGGTCCGCGAAAATTACAGAAAGAGCTCGCAAAGAAACTCGTGCACGATGCAGGAGTAATTTTACGGCTAGAGGGGTATGGATTCCGCGAGTTGACGGCGTTTCAAGATTTTTTGCTGCGGAGGGTATTGCTATGGTTATATTTGAAAAGTGTAACTTGGGTAGTGGCGAAGCTCCGTTATTTGACGGTCGAAGCAAGATTCAAGTTTTAAATGCACTGCTTCACGATGTTATTTATTTAATCTTTGAGGAGCAGTCTAGACACTTTAACGTGATCACTAATTTATTTGCTGCGACCGGGTCAAAATTTTTTTGCTCTTATTGTAACAAGGGTTTCCACCGTATTGGGCAACACAAGTGTAAACGTATTTGTAAATCTTGCTTTGTTACACCTCCATTTGGAGTGATGGTGTAGAAATGATATAGTGCACAGAGTGTGGACGTAAATTTTTCGGGCATAGTTGTTTCGTTAATCACAAGCGCGCGGGTTTGTACAAAAAAAATAATCGCCAAATGTGCGACGTCGTGCGGCTATGCGAAAATTGTTTAAAAATAGTAAATAGCAGCACAGTCAACACGAGTATGGTATTAGTTATTGTAAACAATGTTCGAAGCGGCAGCCGTTCAATCATGTATGTTTCATGCAACCAATTGGTAGTGGTGGTGGTGGTGGTGGGGACTTGAAAGCGAAAAAAAATTTTTATACATTTTTTACGATTTTGAGACCCGTAAGGATACGCCGTATGGAGAAAACGTCCGAATTCACGTGCCGAATCTCTGTGTCGCGCATCAGGTTTGCACGAATTGCATAGACGTGGACGACCTTAAAATCATTTGTAGCAAATGTGGCGTGCGCGAGTTCATTTTCAGAGACGATCCGGTAAAACAGCTCTTGAGCTTGTGTATTAGGGAAAGCACTGAATTTTCCGAAATTGTATGCATCGCGCACAATGCCAAGGCTTTTGATGCTCAATTCATTTTAAAACCGCTGCCAATTCATTGGCACGTAGCTTCCTCAACCGTAATTTGTTGATTCCTTTAATTAATTTTTATAACCAAATTTATAATTTTTTAAAAAATTTATTGCATAATTATAATTAAATTCATTTATGAATATTAAAAATTGTTAATTTTTAAATTTATTTATTTATTTATTATTTATTTATATCAAATTTATATAAATTTTGAGCTGATAAATAAAGTTATCATTTGAAATAGAAGTAAAATATCTATATTTTATAATAAAACAAATAGCTATCACGGTTGTTTTGTTATTAACAAAAACGTATTTTTTTTATATTTCATAATTCATATTTAAAAAAAAAAAATTTATAGCTATCATTGTTCTTTAGTTATTAACAAAAACGTGTTTTTTTTTTAAATTTCATAACTCACAAATAAATTATAATAATGCAGAATATAATGCATTCATAATGCATAATTCATAATTATAATAGATTATAATAGATATAATTTTTAAACATTTTAATTCATTTTGTTGGTTGGTTTCTAAAAATTAAAAAAAATCATCGAATGCCTACCAATGACGTTTTCCTACATAAAAGTATGTTCTAAAAAGTGACTTTTTTTACCTATCGTGTAAAGAAATTCATTCTCTCCCTCTGCTCTAAAATTATATAAAATCGCGAAAATGAATTTAGCCTTGCTTTTTAGGTTCAAAAACGCATAAAATGGAGTTATGAGTTTTAAAAAAAAAAACCGTTTTTGTTTTTGATGATAACTAAAGAACCGTGATAGATAGAAAATTAATTTTTTTTAGAAAATATAGGTATTTTAATTCTCTTTCGAATACCATCCACCCCATTCAGATACATAGAGCCATTCTCGGGAAATTACAATTTTAAAAAAATGTCAAAAAATTTTTAATCTCAAATATCTCTGAAATTTATGGACCAATCATTTTACCCAAAGAACTCGACCGAGAACTATAAAAAATCTACCTCTAAAAGGAATTTTGAAGCCATTAAGTCAATTTTACTCTTGTAATTGTTGGACATACAAAGCGTTTACAACGCTTAATGGGGTTTACCGGGACATTGCAGCCAACAGACCTGCCTCGCTTTCTCGAACCTTGCCCGACCAGATGTACCTCTCTACCGATATATGTGAACCTTATACAGTAGGTAACACCCAAGCTGCCCTACTGCGCATAGTTTCTATAGACAACTCCAGCTTTAAGGACAGAAGCAGTACTGTACAGCGTTTTGCACCCGTTCACTATATACCTCTTCTCTATCACAATTTTCGTAGCATCGTTATCGATATAAGAGATCAACATGGGCGACGTATACCATTCGAGTACGGCACGTTGACGGTCACGCTACACTTTAAGCGCAAACGTTAAGATGAGTCATTACACGCGCTACTACGACGACCAGCTAGGTGGAGGTGGCGTGAGAAATGTTTTTGCGGGTTCGACTTTTCAGAGAAGTCGTGGGGTAGGAGCCTGGTTAGAAGGCCTTTTTCGTCGCATCCTGCCATACATCACGAGCGGAGCCAAGGCCGTAGGTAAAGAGACACCACGTGCAGGTATAAAGGTTATTGACGACGTTGCCAACAGCGGTGTCTATTTCAAGGAGGCTGTAAAATCACGGGCCAAAGAATCTGGACTCAACCTCAAAAGAAAAGCTGCTGACAAAATATCGGAAATAATGAAAGGCTCGGGATATAAAACAGGCGTGAATGGCAAGCGGCGGCGCCGGTCGAGAAAGAAACACGCTCGGACGCTTACGGCAGGCGGTAAGAAAAAACCCAGCAAAAGAAAGCAAGAAGAAGAAGAAGAGGAAAGCCCTTCGCAACATAAACGATATTTTTGGTCCAAAGTAAAAATGGCTTTCTTGCACTCGCAATCTAACGAGTGCATGTCGAGCGAGCTCGACATTTTCACTCTTCCGGCGACTCAAACGTCGATTCAGAGTAGTAGTCTTTTACATTATAAACCTATGTCCTCGCTCAGCGAGGAAGGAGACGCACCTATAGAGTTCGTCATCCCGAGCGCAAGCGAACATTATATAGATCTCGCGCACACCATGCTGTATGTCAAAGCTAGAATACAGCGCAATGCCGAAACATCTGCTGAAAACTTAAAAGTTTCCCCAGTAAATAATTTACTGCATTCAATGTTTAATCAAGTCGACGTTTTTCTAAATCAAAAACTCGTTTCTCCATCCAATAATGCATATCCTTACAGAGCATACATAGAGTCACTGCTCAACTACTCGCCAATCGCAAAAGAATCACAGTTAACGGCCGGATTGTGGTACGATGATACGCCCGGTTTATTCGAAGCCCTGCCGCATATTCAAGGTGAAATATCTAACAAGGGTGCTCTCCATCGTCAGCATTTCACACTCAATGGAAAAACCGTCGACATGATTGGCCATCTGCACTGCGACGTCTTTAATCAAGACAGAATGCTCATCAATGGTGCAGAAATGAGAGTACGACTACTACGAAGCAAAGATGCCTTTTGCCTAATGGACGCCCCCGAAGATGGTAAATTCAGCCTGAAAATAAAGGAAGCCACGCTCATCGTTCGACGCGTGAAGATAAATCCGGGAATTTTAATTGCGCACGCCAACACTCTCGCTAAAACAACGGCCAAGTCTCCCGTCACAAGAGTAGAAGTCAAAACTTTTACGCTTCACGCAGGTATACATGGCGATACCATCGATAATGCCATTCTTGGGCAACTGCCTAAAAGAATAATAATAGGATTTGTCGATAATAAGGCATTCAATGGCAATCGAACATTTAAGCCGTTTAATTTTCAACACTTTTCAATAAATCACCTCTCCCTCTACGTCGATGGGTCTCAAATTCCAAGCAAACCGTTACAGCTCCGCTTTGCTGCTAACGATAGTATGTTTGTAGACGCATTTCAAACCCTCTACTCTGGCGCAGGTATACATTTCCTCAACATACCGAGGCCAAGGCCCTCGGCATAAACCGTTTCAACTATTCACTGGGCTACTTTCTCACGGTTTTCGATCTCACACCCGATTTATCGGCTCACTGCGCCTCGCCTTGGAATCTCGGTCGCTCAGGTAGCTTACGCATAGAGGTGGGATTTGTCACGGCTCCAATGAGCACAATAAATTGCGTTGTTTATGCCGAGTACGATAACGTTCTCGAAATAGACTCCACCCGCCAAATATTATCCGATTTTAGTGCCGGTTTTAGTCGTTAAAGAGGTGGGGGGACGAGAACTCGAGAGGAAGCGGGGTGCCCTCAAGCCTCACTTTTCTTTCGACGCTCGCTACGCACACACGTATAATGGATTACGTCGTAGATATACAAGGGTTTCGAGACACTGAAAGGAAGTTTTTACCAAAGGAGGTGGCGATTATTTGCCTACCCATTGTCGACCACTAGATTGTACAAGCACCGTACAATTTCATCGAGCTGCCCGAAAACGTAAAAAATACAAATTCCTACTGCGCTGTCGATATTCACGGCATTAACTGGTTCGGGGGCGAATTATCACTCAGACAGCTATATCGTCATCTCTTCAATATCGCAAGAGCAGCAAGACGGATTTACGTTCCCGGCGAGGAGAAGGCCTGGTACCTGGAATCTTTACTCGGCCGAAACATATGTAATTTAGAAAAGTATGACTCGCCGACGTTCAGAAAACTCAACAACATGTTTTCTGACGTGCTGGTATGTTCTACGCATGCGTCTCAGAGGTTTAAAAATAAACAAGATTTTTGCGCGCTCTACAAGGCGCACCAAATAAAAAAGTGGATGCGCTCTATACTATCCGAAGAGTGGAAGATGATCAACAAAGACCAAGTACAAAGTCAAATGTTATACACTGTACTTCATCAGTATCAGCAGAAGCAGCGCAAAAAATTACTCCGTTTTCACCCGGGCATCGAGCAGTCCACTGAGGAGGAGGAGGAGAAGCAGAACGACGACGCCCGCGACGAGATAGATCTGGCCCCAGAAATAGCAAGTGACAGCGACAGCAGCACATATTTCACCTTTAGCGAAAACGCAAAATGATTACGAAACAAATCACGATGGCCATTAGTGGCCTCAGAGCAAACTCGGTAGGTGTATACGCAGCCGATCACATCCTCGGAAGCTTGAGTCTTCCAGCCGCTGTCGTAACCAATGTCGATACCTCAGATAAGCCTGGATCCCACTGGGTGGCATTCTACATAGACAAAAATGCAAAAGGAACATATTTCGATAGATATGGAGTCGCCCCTGTGTCACGACATCATATCGATCGACTTCGAAGAAATTGCGCAAGCTTCACGGGGAACGAGAAGAAACTGCAGAGTATTAATTCTAAAGTTTGCGGCGAATATTGTATTATGTTTCTTTGCTATATGTGTAGCGGTCGCAATTTTATGAAAATGTAAAAAGAAAACATCACCGAAAAAGACTCCGCCTTGCGAACAATTTCCCCAGCGTTATTTCCAAGAGCGCTGGCTCGTTCGTTCAAGCATGTAAAGCATTTATATAAAATGTGTGTGTGTGCGTGTGTGCGTGTGCGTGTGCGTGTACGTGGGTGTGTATGTGTGCGTGTGTGTGTGTGTGTGTGTGTGTGTGCGAGCGTGCGTGCGTGCGTGCGTGCATGCGTGCGTGACTTAATTTTTATTATAATATTTTTATTTAATCCTGCGTCACATTCAATTTTTTAGTTTGTAATATTACCTTTTATCCAGAAACACATTCAATTTTTAGTTTATATTTACACTTTATGTACATTGTAAGTTTTAGAATTGTAAAAGCTGATGTGTGCGTGTATCCGTCTTTCTTAGTTTATAAGGTTTTGTATACTACGTTTGTCTTGGCCTTTTTTAACTTGTAATATTATATTATTCATATATTTGTAAGTTTAAAATATATTTTTTTTAGTTTGATCGAACAATAAAAAGAAGGTAAAAAAACAGCGTATCCATTTAACGACCTTGTCCGCTAAATTTAATTGCTTACCTTTTTTATCTTGAAACGGATATGTACTATTCCATGAAGAAACCGAAAAGCATATGCGTAACGGTTATTTCAAGTTGTGAAAAACAGAGGAGGCGCTTTCTTCTTTGAGGTTTTGAAAAATAATCAGCTCGAGTCACCGTAAAGCATATGCGTAACGGTTTTTTCAACTGGTGAAAAACACCTTAGCTGTTTCCTTTTTTCAAGTGGTGAAAAACACAGGAGGCGCTTTCTTCTTTGAGGCTTTGAAACATAAGCAGCTCGAGTCACCGAAAAGCATATGCGTAACGGTTTTTCAAGCGGTGAAAAAGACTTTAGACGTTTCCTTTTTTCAAGTGGTGAAAAACACATGAGCCGTTTTCTTCTTTGAGGCTCAAAACCCTTAACGGGGAAAATTTATGGTTCTGTTTCTCCAGGGCTTCGCGAGTTTCCCAGCGCTTCTCCCCACTCTCAGATACATACGCGTAAACGTTCACGATTGGGTGCTCGGATTTTACGTTTTTTTACGTAACTACGCGCTGGAGAGAGAATAAGTATGGGCCTAGCCGCGCCACCATCAGTCAGTCGCTCTACCTCGATGAAGTCGTGACATTTTTACCAACGTTAGGTCAATATTTTTTAAAAATTTCTCAAACAAAGCTAGTGCCGAATTAACTGTACAATTCGACTTTCGCTCTCAACAATTCGTACTCCAAGTTCATTTACGTCGGCTTGGATTATGCAGTTGGCTATTTCCGACCCGTCATCAGGTTCGGTGGGCATACATCACCGCATAAATATATAACTCTGGATATCGACAGTTGGGAACAATTAAAAAAACCATTTCAAGACCTTCGGAGAGTATCTATGGGCATCAGGCGATTTTGTTAAGCAAGGCAAATGTACAAAAATATATTTACCGCACCACGACGTCGAATTGACCACAGCCTACGGTCATAGAACCATATCAATCACCGATAAGCCCCAAGGAACACCGCCATCGTTTACCCTACAGTACGAACACGATGCTCAACAGTTCGACTTTGAAGACGATAACGCCAATCAGGAGGCAGCCGCCTCCACTACCAGTGACGAACCGGCTACAAAAAAGAAGAAATCTGAAAAACCATCGAAGATTATGATGCAGTATACAACTTTCAGCGGATTGAAACAGTTCCAAGAGTGTATAGACTATAAATTAAAAAAGTTAGAAGAAATGTCGGGTTTTGTGAACAAGGTTTTCACAAGTATAATGATCGATGTTATTAAAACGGAAGCAATTAGCAAAAATGACCTGCATTTACTAGACCATACATTCATCGGCGTAGTATTTAATGCACTAGAAGACAAAATGAAAGAACTCGCGCTAAATCAATTAATGTTTGCAAATGTTAGCGAGAGTTCTCTCGAAATAATGTTTTTGGAAGTATATGTCGAGTATTTAACAATTCTAGAAAAAAATGTTGTTAGTGCGTTAGAAGTTTAAAAATGTACAAAAATAATTTTTTTTTATTTTATATAATAAAATGTATTTTACATTATCACACTTTTTTATTTAAGGACCCCTCCTTTATACCTACTCCTATTCACGCCAATCATTCACCCAACTTCTCATTGCGCTAGTACGCATATATTTATATATGCAGCATTATACATATAAGTGGGTCATTGTTTACCCTAATTAGCTTGTGTTCACACACATGCTACTGTAAACACTTGGATTAATGACCTTGTCACACTGGAGACACATACACACAGCACACGGTATATACAGCGAGAGGTCTTTATGGCGTAGCGCGTATAGCCAAAGGTCTCTCCCTCCACCACCCCGAGTCGAGGCATATACGGCGGCACGCGCCGGGCAGGTATAGCGGTATAGCGTCATGGCGGAGGCGATAAGTGGATCATTATTTATGGGTTAATAATAACCCCATTGTTTACCCTAATTAGCTTGTGTTCACACTTGGGGCCCATATACACAGCACATGGTCTATACAGCGAGAGGCTTCGCACTAGCACCCTATGGGTCTTTATAGTGTAGCGCGTACAGCCAAAGCGCTCGCCCCCCACCACCTCCAGTCAAGGCATATATGGTAACATACGTGGGGCATGTATAGTGGCATGGCGTCATGGCGGGCGAGATAAGTGGGCCATTGTTTATGGGAAATAAATCACCCCCCATTGTTTACACTAATTGGCTTGTGTTCACACTTGCTACTATAAACACTTGAGTTAATGACCTTGTCACACTTGAGGACCCATATACACCGCACAGCGGGCTGCCACATGGCCCTTACACACCGCACAGCGGGGGACCGACTCGCTATAGCGGTCACCTTACTACTTGCGTGCATGTGCAGCTGCAGCTGCCCCCCACTACAGTACGGAAGCGCCTAAGTGCCGTCTGACGTGAAAGTTGAGCACGACGACAGAAATAGGAATAGCGCACGCACGCACATGTGCGTTGATGCGCTTTTTTGCGTGTGCTTCGGAAAAAAAGCCAATTCGAGATTTTTATAGCTATTTTCATTAGCAGTCATACACATGATGACATGCAATGTCACCGTAAGTATTATAATCAATTTTACTATCTATTTTTTACAAAAATATTGGTTACATATCACACAATAAAAAATCTTAGCTATATTCTTTATCGGAAACGTTATCCTAAACTAAAATGAACTCTTATTATTATGCAATATTTTTGTAAAAAGTAGATAGTAAAATTGATTATAATACTTACCGTGACATTACAGGTCATCATGTTTACTACTGCTAATGAAAATAGCTATAAAAATCTCTAATTGGCTTTTTTTTCCGAAGCACACAAAAAAAGCACATCAACGCACATGTACGTGCGTGCGCTGCTCGTATTCCCGTCGTCGCGCTCAACTTTCATGTCAGATGGCACTTAGGCGCTTCCGTACTATAGCCTATAGTGGAAGAGTCACAGCTCACGGGCGTGATTGCCTGCACTATCGCGCAGTTTGCCCGGAGCAGCGGGCCGTATCAGACGAGGAATCCTTGCACCATCTGGCACTTGCAAGTATAGCGAGCGCTCTCAAGCGGTGAGCGCTCTGGTAGTATAGTGGGGTCGGCTAGCGCTTGCTGGTGCTCTCTCTCTCTCCCTCTCTCTCTCTCTCTCTTTCTTTCTCGAGCGCTCTGAGTAGTATAGTGGAGTCGGCTAGCGCTTGCTGATCTACTGGTGCGTGCTCTCCCTCTATCTCTCCCTCTCTCTCTCTCTCGCTCTCTCACACTCGCAATTGAAAATTTTAAAGTTTTAATTAAATTTTAAATATTAAAGTTCAAGTTAGATTTAAAATTTTGAAATCTGAGTTAAGTTTAAATCATAATTTTAATTTTTCATTATTGTGGCACCATGTGGCAGACACAATAAAAATATAATTATATCCTCCTCCTAAAATTTTGAACCGTGGCTCATACGGTAGACAAGCTATCCCCACGTCCGACCATTATAGAGTGGAGGGGTGTTACAAGTAACACTGTAATACCTCCTTCCCTCCCCTCCCACCCTGTGGTGGTGAGGGAAAGTTCGATGACCTCAAGGGGTCGGTGATGTGGGTTTGTTGTGTCTGCCCCATGGTGCCACAATAACTACTATAATAATTTTGATTATTCGATATATTTTGATATATATAGTCAAAATAAAAGAGAGAAAAATTATAGATATTTATATATGACTGAATCATTTAACTTGCATACTAGGGTAAGATCATTGTACCTGCAATTTGTAAACGACAAAGTATTTCAACGCGCCTGTTATTTTCATGTCTTTCGAGCCTATAGGTGTACTTATGTATGTGCCCCGTCGCGTAAGCTAATTAGTTTTCGTGGCAGTACTTATCCTACGGCCGATTAGTAAGGTCGACTCGCGGCTTCAGATTTATTTATTTTCGCGTCTTTTCCCAACATCAGTGTTCATCATTCGATTATACGGATTGAAAGTAATTCTAGTTGGACGTAGTTATTAGTTTTGTAAATTGTAAGGCAATAAACGCTGCAATTTTTATCGAAAACCGCGTGTGCTTTATTACCAGCTCCCTTCCCGAAATCACTCAAATCAGCTAAAGACGTTTCTGCCCAGCTTGACAGTAGCGTCACCATAATTGCTGGTTCTGCGAGCCGGATGCCAGTGGTTAGGAAATTCGGCAACGATTTTGGGAGGAAGTTGCATAAATCACGGTTGGCTTGGACGTCATCGTCAAGAACATCCCCACCATCTTGCGAGAGAATCAGGGCTTGTACCTTGGAGAGAGGCAAGAGGCGTTGGAGCACTTGGAAGTGGAAGCTATTGCACTCTCCTCTTCACACATTCCTTCACCGCGTAAGCAGGGTTACCAGATGTCGATCTTCTATCCCTTCTATTCACGTGCAAGTGACGTCACAGTCTTTGAGAGTAAGTGGGACAGAAAGTTACCATCTGGCAACTCTGCGCGTAATGCGTATATATTAACATAACGGCTTGAGCAGAATCGAGCGGCAGCAGGGCAGGTGGAAAGGGATGCTATCGGGCTCTCCATTTCATCCGTCCATTCGCCGCAGCCGCTCACTGTCTATCGCTCAGCTTGGACTCGGGGAAGTATCTATCTTTCTTTTGCTTAGCCTTACCGCTTGCCTTCGCACAGGCAAAAGTGAACTTTTGTCTCTCTCTCCCGCGCCTTTATCTTAACTTGTGCGCGCGTCATATCTACCACATATTCATCTGTGGTTTGTTCTTTGCTTGGATATTGGCTTCCATTAAAATGTCTAAAAAACAAATCGAGACGCTGTTAACTAGGCAAAAGCGAGGCCTTGAATTACTAAGTAATTTTCAGGTCAACTCTTCAAAGCAGAAAGCTGCCTCTGCCATGACAGTGCAGGATTATCGGGCTCGTTTGGATCTGCATGAGGCCAATTGGATCGAATTCCGTGAATGCGATTATCAATTAAATGCCTATAGTGGCGATTTAATAGAGCGTAGCTACTTCAAGTTGGGGTATTTCTATAATGCTTTGACTGCTTATCTCTCTGCTAAATCTTGGATTTAAGAGAGAATCACTGCTTTGACTCCCACTCCAGGTGCTTCAAGGCTGCAATTTTTATAGAAAACCGCGCTTCCTTTATTGTGAGTTCCCTTCCGAAATCAATCAAATAAGCTAAAGTCATTTCTATTAAACGTTGTTGCCCTCTCGAGCTGCTCACGTTCAAATATTATGTATACTGGAAGGTGCAGTTGAACAAATTTTTTTCCTAAAACACCGTAGATCCTTTTGAGCAATTTTATTAATAAAATACCGACGTTACGGGAGTGTAATTTACTCCCCTTCTCAAGGCTAAGAAACAAGAACATACAACAAATTTTAAAAGTATTCAAACATAACAGAGATTACAATTTAGACGTTTTCAAACAAAAATGAAATATTTCTTACCATTCTAAAGTATAACAATTTTTACAGTATACCCCTTGCGCGGGAGTTACATATCCAAAACATTTTCGCTAAACGGAGCGATATTTTTTTTAGATCACCATCACTTGTAATATAGTACCTGGAGGAATAATTAAAGTTTTAGGAAAAAAACAAAAAAACAGAGATACCTATGAACGGATAAGAAAAAAAAAACAAACTCACATGTTGTAAAAAGGTATTATGGCCATCTTATATATGCAAGATTTCAAAGGCACTATCAAACTCACTATCAGGATGGACAATAGGAGTGCCGGGTACCTCAGGGGTTATTTATACGGAAAAAAAGGTAGTGGGGATCGGAGATTCATATAGAAGGAGAAACGTATCAGAGCCGCGCCAACCAAAGACCAACTATTCTCTACTCCGCAACCGACGCGAATTCGTGGCATTATTCGGTTTATTACAAGTGTTGGTTAATCTACTTACAATATCAACTGTAGTTTTATAAAAATTTTTTAGTTTAATGGTACCCAACGGTATTCATATTATCATGAGTACTGTAAATATGTAACATTTCGGAAAACAATCTTTTATTCTTACAATTTTTGCAATCCATAATTTTAACGATATGAAAATTAGTTTTGTGTTTATATAAATTTGCATGTTCGGCTAACGCCGACGTGGTGTTACAATTCTTGATGCTACGCTTATGTTCATTGATAAGCACTCGTAATTGTCTGCCCGTCTGTCCAATGTATGACATTTTACAATCCGCACAACTAACATAATAAACAACACCATTTTTATCTAACTTATCTACATTATCATTTTGTAGTTTTTACCAACCAAATTATCCACATTATCTTTGCCTAATTTAATATATTTGGTAAGTTTGTTAATTGGCTTTTGTATCACCATATAACTATTGCGTGAGAGGATCGATTTTAATTTATAACTGAGATCTTTAATGTATGGTATTACGATAAGTGATTTTTTATTGTTATCCGCGATGTTGGCATCATTTGTGCCAGCTTGTGATTTTTTGTTAAATGATAACCTAGGTTGGATACTCTCATTGATAAATTTCAACGGATAACCATTCTCAATAAGCAGTTGTTTTACAATGTTTAGATTTTGTTCATGAAATTGACTGTGCGATAGATTAATAGCTTTATCTACCAGACTATAAACAATCGCTCTTTTTTGTGATAAAGGGTGATGAGAGTCGAAGTGAACAAATCTTCCAGATTATGTATTTTTTCTATACCAATTTGAAATAATTTTATTACCTTCTCTTATTAGCGACATTTGTAAGTAATTAATACATTTTTTCTCTTCGTTTTCTATTGTGAATTTCAGATATTCATTGTGTTCATTAAATTCACACAATCATCTACATAACATTTATAAAATAAAACACTATTTTTTACAACACTAAGATAATGAAGTTCTAGACATTCAAGAGCTAACTTGCCAAACCATGGATTAGAAAAAAATATCGCCCCATTTAGCGAAAATGTTTTGAACATGTAACATCCGCGTAGGGCTATACTCTAAAAATTGTTGTACTTTAGAATGGTAAGACATATTTCGTTTTTGTTTGAAAACGTCTAAATTGTAATCTGTGTTATGTCTGAATACTTTTAAAATTTTGTGTATGTTCTTGCTTCTTAGCCTTGAGAAGGGGAGTAAATTACACTCCCAAAACGTCGGTATTTTATTAATAAAATTTCTCAAAAGGATCTACGGTGTTTAAGCAAAAAATTTTTTTCAACTGCACCTTCCAGTATACATAATTTTTGAACGCGAACAGCTCAAGAGGGCAAAAACCTTTAATTGTACGGGCATTAGATCATAACTATGATGCCAAATTGTGAAGAGGAGGCAATGTACTGCAGATGTAAACATATGACACAGCCTACAGCTATGATGTACACAAACCATACGTTGACCCCAACACGGACTTCGAAACCTATAACACATGCAAGTATCAACGCGGTATTGTACTCTCTCATACGGAGTGATCAGGTCAAATATTTAGATATCTTTCATTTTATACAAACCGAAATTAGTATTAACGCAAAAAAGTGTTTTATTCAACTGTCTAAAGTGCTTCATTTGTTAACAAAAATCAACTGTAATATAGATTTTTTATCTAAATGTAGAAAATACGATATAGTCCCTAAATACATTCTTAATACTATTATAGGGTTTAGTCACATTAATTTGGATAGTAATGGTTCTAAAAAGAAACTAACAAGACTTACGAGTCTAGTCACGAGTAAATTGCTAAAATTAGAAAACTCTGATTTCTACTCAAAGATTAGTAGACTGCAAAAGACTAAGAATAAATTATTTGTTATGACCAAGAAATTCACTAATTTACAAATTGTTAAATCTTTTATCCGACATTATAAGAATTCTCTCAGCCTTATTAAACTTAAATGGCAAAGCGCGCATAACAAAAAATTTCCTAAACTTTTTTATGACAAATATAATTACGATTATAAGTACGATAATTCTCAATTGACTTCGGGTAATGATAGTGCACCGAGCACTTGTCAAAGTTTAACTCTCCGTGATAGTAGTGATAATAGCTGTGATAATAGTAATAATATTAATAATAATAGTGCGAAAGATAAAGGGTTTCTGAACCTTACGGAACTTCACATTCCACAACACGTACAGGATATTGTTAGACTAGGACAGAATTTCAATTTCACATGTAAGCCGAGCCAAAGTACGTATTTCGAAATTCTTAAAAACTTAGATTTTTATATTAAAGACTCATCTGAAGAATCGAATAAATTACGTGGTGAGTTGATTAATTGTGTGAATTCTTTTGCTAAAAAGAAATTACATTTATCACATTGCGACGCGATAATTATGGGTAAAATCTCAGCTAGTGATAAATTTGTCAAGGGAAATAAAACATTTTATTTACCAAAGCGAACAAGGGAAACGTCACGATAAAGAAAATTACAATAAAAAAGTTCTTCATATACTTTTAGATAATAAATATCACGAACAACTGTCTAAAAATCCTCTTAACACACTTAAAAAGTCGGTTGATTTATTAACTAAAAAGTGGATTAACCTTGGTGTATGTGACTTCGATTCTAGCTTTGACATTTTAAGAAATAATGATAATAATACTGATTTGGCTTGTGCTTACGGGTTAATTAAGATTCATAAAAAAGATTTACCAGTTAGAATTATTGTTTCAACAGTTAACTCGCGAACTTATAAATTGGATAAAGCTATTTCTATTTTTTTCAGGAAAGATTTGCTCAAACCCAAATCTTCTCTTAAAAACAGTTACGAACTGTTAGACACAGTTTAAAAAATTAATGTTCCAGATGACTATAAATTAGCTTCCTTTGATACTGTATCTTTATTTACGAACATAAATATTGACTTAGTGCTAATGGGGATCAGACAAAAATGGAAATATTTAAAATGTAGAATCCATTTTAGTCTAGAAGAGTTTCTCGATGGGATTATTTTTCTTATGTATTCGGCATATTTCAAATTTGATGGCAAGTACTTTAAACGAACTCATGGTGCCCCCTTGGGTGGTTGCTCTAGTCCATAGTTTGGCGAGTTAGCTCTTGAATCTCCAGAGCTCCATTGCTTAGTGTTGTAAAAAATAGTATTTTGTTTTATAAACGTTATGTAGATAATTGTATATTGATTATTAAGGAAAAAGATATTGACCGATGTTTATGTGAATTTAATGAATACAAAGGATATCTGAAATTCAGGATGGAAAACGAAGAGAAGAAATCTATTAATTACTTAGAAATGTCGCTAATAAGAGAAGGTAATAAAATTATTTCAAATTGATACAGATAAAATAAATATTCTGGAAAATTTGTTCACTTCGATTCTCATCACCCTTTATCACAAAAAAGAGCGATTGTTTATAGCCTGGTAGATAAAGATGTTAATATATTGCACAGTCAATTTCATGAACAAAATCTAAACATTGTAAAACAAATGCTTATTGAGAATGGTTATCCGTTGAAATTTATCAATGAGGGCATACAACTTAGGTTATCATTTAACAAGAAATCACAAGCTAGCACAAATGATACTAACATCGCGGTTAACAATACAAAATCACTTATCGTAATGCAATACATTAAAGATCTCAGTTATAAATTAAAATCGATCCTCTCTCGCAATAGTTATAGGGTGATACAAAAGCCAATTAACAAACTTACCAAATATATTAAATTAGGCAAAGATAATGTGTATAAGTTAGATAAAAGTGGTGTTGTTTTGTTACGTCCGGTGACGTATCATTCAAGAAAAAACTAAGAATTGTGTCAGTGATTTTCTCGAATGTAAAAGCTGTGTATATTCGCATTTTGGACACATAACACCGCGATGAAGCGGATAATCGAAAAGTATACGTGCAGCAGTTTTTGTGAATTCAGAACTTCTAAATGCCGCAATCGAACTTCCAAATGTCGAAATCATCTTTAACCCAAATTAACTATGTAATAAATACGACGATGTATGCCACACACGTCGGCAATCGTGTAAGTGACGCGAGCTCCGTACCACTCCAATCAACAAAAGAAGTAGCGATTATTTGTACAGGCCAATACGAGCCTATAGCAGTTTACGTGAAAATACTTATATCAATATAATTAATAAAACCATCGGTACTAATCACCCGCGTATATATAATTCTGTCAACAAATAAATTATAAACATTAATCGAATAAGTCGAATAGAGTTATGGTAAAGGCAATTACTAGCCAGGTCATGTTATAGAAGAAATCTTATAGCAATAAATAAATCCTAATTAATTCCAAAAGTGTGATTGATTCATTTCGAGAACCTACACCAAAGGGAAAAAGTAATATAATTCAACTATTGATTATCAATTAAATTATAAAAGTATATTCCTCGATTTTCGAGACTTAATAGTGGTTCCGGTACAAATCAAACGAAAGTTCACTAGATAAGCTAAATCAAACTATAAACGTTTGAAAGAAGATCAAATAAGTTCATGAAAGACGAGGGAAATACAATATAGAATAAGTCCGAGCTTCATATTTTGCAGTTGTGACAGAGTCACATGTAACTGCTTGCTCGATGATCAGCAAGACATACACACAATCATTCACTATCATTGTTGGTTCGACAGAACGCGCAGAGAGCGAGGGTCGAGGAGGGGGATTGTGCGCACGGGAGAGTCACACAACCCGAAGCGCGGTCGCGAGAGCAGTACGGAGAGAGAAAGCGAGCGAGAGAGAGAGAGAGAGAGCGGCGCGAAGAGATAGACATAACATAAGCGAGAGAGAGAGAGAGAGAGAGAGAGAGAGAGAGAGAGAGAACAGACGAGCAGACGAGCAGCCGACGGCCGATAGTGTAGGCTACGCGCAACTATCGGCGCGCGCGACGAGGAGAGAGAGGGGCGCGCTGATAGTGCTGTGAGTAGGAGGGAGAGTCGCAACCGTTCAGCCCGTACAGTACCTATAAGAGTACGGGCCGCGGCGCGGATGATAAAGTGGGAGGGAGAGAGAGAATAGCAGTCCGCCAGCCTGTAGTGTATAGGCATGGACGAAAGTGAGAGATGGACTGGGAGAGCGAATAGTGGCAACTGGGCCGATGCGCGGCGCGCATAGTGATATAGGTTCCGCGCATGATCTCCCGCGAACCTATCATGACTTCAAATATGCGTGTCATGTAATATGGATAAGATGGGTATCAGAGCGGGGGCCAGAGCCAATCACTTGCGGTGCTGCTCAAAGGGGGGGAACTCGAGGAAAGGATGAGCGTCGCGAAGCCGGAGACGATCGCTCTCTTGATCACCGACCAAAAAAAGAGTGAGTGTGAGCGTTGCCGGGAGATTGGGTATAAAGGAAGTGGCTGCCGATCACGAAGGAGTTTAGGTGCGTAAGTGTAGGTTGTTCCAGGTTGGAGCAGAGGAGTTGTACGAGTCGAGCTGTGGCGTGTTGAGAGTTTCGTCGTGGGTCGAGTGAGGAGTTGGGGTCGAGGTTTTGGGTCGTGCCAGTTGGTCACCAGGAAGTGCGGTCGTGAGTCGAGTTGTGAGTTCGAGGGTCGAGTTTCAGGTTACCAAGGAGCTGCTAGAGTGTGACATTTTCCCCGCCCGTGATCCAGGATTGTTCAGGGTGCAAGTCGGGGGCAGTTCGCTGGAGCATTCGGGACCAGATTCTTATTTTGTCTAACAGGTTCAGCAGTGGAGTTGGCGAGAGGAAACCAGCGAGAGCCACGCAGACCAAGGAGACGCTCTCACGACGCGTAATGGCGTGTACCGCCATTTTAATTTGAAGTTTCAATAAACTCCATTTTATCTCTTAAGTATTTGTTTTTATTAGCGAGTGTGTAATTCCCTGTGTGCGTATCTATTCTCTTCGCCCGAGTAAGAAGAATATTGTGTCCATCAGCGTTGGTATTGTTGTCGTCGGAGTATATGGAATTCAACGTTGGTTGTTGCAGAGTCGTGGCTACTCCCTCATCGAGATACCAGTCGCAAGCCGTGGCTCCGTAAGTAGAGAAGTAACGGAGTAAATGGTAGCGAAATATTTGCTCGAGTCTTAGTTATTCATGATTTAGACTCTGTTAGTGGGTTTAAGTAAACACAACATTACACAGTAAGTAGTTGGGGTCATCCATTGTAGTATGAATTGCCTAAACTACCGAAAATAAATGCGTACGGCTCATCGAGTTATTAACATATTATCTAACAAATCATAATTACAAAAGTAATTGACAAAATACATGATTTTTAATTCAACATATTCAAATCGAAAATATATTGCGCGAAAAATAAGAAATACAAGAACAGTCTAAAACAAATAAGACAATTGTAATAATAATAAAAGAATTTGAAACAGAGGCAGACAAACAAAAGAAAAAGATACAGTATATAAACAAGAATATTACAATCACAAATTATACGAATAATTGTCAAATAAATCGAAAAAAAAAAAATTACGTGAAAAATAAGGAATAAATTAACAGTCAAACGCAAGTCAGCAAATTGAATAATAATATAAAACAATTTGTTCTAGGTAAATAATTATTGCATAAATAAAGTTTGTATTTTAAATAGTAAGAGAGAAAAACACTAGAATACTAGACGGAAAATATAAGCGACACGGATATAAAAGTAGCAAATAAATAAATAAATTATATTGTCAAGTAAACAATTACAAAATATACACAAAAAAATAGTTGAAATAATAATAAAAATGTATTTAAAATGATATATTAAGTATAGCATAGGCAAAAGAGTAATATGTCATGTCATATCAGAAAAACACAGGAAATAAGGGAAACAAAGGGATTATAACCAGACAGACGACACAAGGCGACCCAGATTTGAAAAAGCAAGTAGATGATATAAATAAGCAAACGAACGCTTTCGACAGGAAACCAAGAGTTCTAAGATCATCTCCAAATAAATAACTGAACCGATTTTCATTACATACTTATGCTAACGTATCATTGGACTCAAAAACAGAGGAAAGTACGGAAATAGTTTCAATTCCATCGACTTCAAAAACAGACCTTAATGAACTAGAAGAAACAGATTCACGAGCTTTAGTTAATTTAAACAAAAAGCAGAATATTACAAAATCCGCACAAGAACAAGATATACGTGAAAAAAATATAAATAATCTTTTAATTTTGAAAATAAAACAAGATAGTATATCACCAAATACTTCTTATACACCGAATGCGCCAGGTCAAAGCCTTTCTAATGACTCAGCATATTTAGAAGACGACGAGAAACACGATTACATAGACATAGGCGGATTTCTTAATGAACAAAGCCTGATTTTAGCTAGAGATAATAACTTAAATAATAACGAAGAGGTAAGAATTCGAATAAACGAAAATTTGATAACTTTTGAAGCAGAAATGGCAAATCAGCCATTAAAGTTACCACTTAAAGAAATTGCAAAATTAGTACCTGATTTTGACGGGGAAAATATTCCAATAGATGAATACATAGAAAAATTAAAACAAGCAAAAAGAATAATCTCGGATAATGACGAGCAGAACCTAGTTCAGATTCTCAAAATAAAGTTCAGGGGCGAAACTTATAAAGCTTTAGCAAATATAGAGATCGCAAATATTGAGACGTTTATTCAAATCATACGTAAATTATATCCATCGACGGATAATATACATTTATTATACAGAAAAGTAACACAACAAATTCAAAAATCAAAAGAATGTGTACTGCGTTTTGCAAACAATTTACGAATATTAGACACATAAATAATGGAATTAAAAAATTAGAACCAAATGTAACAAGAGAAATATTAACAGAATTTAAAACACGTTTAGAAAACGACATACTGAGCAGTTTTAAAAGAGAATTAAAACAGAAAATTCGAATAGAACTCGGAGAACAGCAAAACATGGATAACGCAGTACAAAAAACTATTAGAATTGAATCAAATTTAAAACAACAAAATAGCTTAAGGGGGCTAGACACCTTTATTTCTGAAATAAAAAAATTTTATATTTCTATATATAAATGTGAGCCAATTATTTTCCACTTTTTACATATAAAAGGGGGTATATTTACCTTTCCTTAGACCTGTGTTTGAGCCTTTTTTATGGTCCAGAACCATAGTTATCGATGAAACAAGTTTTTTCACTGACCGTAAGCTTTTAAATGTTCCTGCGTGTGAGGGGTTTTAGTAATGAATTTAAACCTTTCATTACTTTAATAAGGTATTTTATTTAGCTTTAAAGTAGCGCGAGGTGGGGGAGGCGAAGTGCTCGTGAGGCGATCCATGGCTAGACTGACTGACTAATCGTTGGGGGAGAGACCGCGAGGTCTTCTCCCCAAAAACGCCCGATCTAACGCTAACGCTGATTGGCTTAGAAGAGTCGGATGATGTCGCGTGCCAGAGAGAATGTTTACTTTCGGGGGTGTGTGTGTGAGTATGTGTGACCCTACGCTAAATTCCAACATTCCGCCCACCTCGTTTTAACAAAACGATTATACAGGGTATTAAAGGCCTAATACAAACGCGTGACAATAAGATGGTAAACGAAGCGAGAATTTACGCATACTTAGAAGCGCCCGTGAATTTAACACTAAAGAGCGTACTCGCAGGTACCATTTTCCATTAAATTACTGATTCTATATGAGCAAAATTTGTACACGCAGGTACAATTTAAGATTAAACTACGACCTCCATATGAACAAAATTTGTACACGCAGGTACAATTTAATGTATAGCTAAATGTCTTAATGCGTAACGGTCGGCTCGGACTCCGACATATTCCCAGCGCTGAGTAGTTTGACGATCTTGTTGATTGGACGACGCAGTGTCGTGGTAGCTGTACGTACGGTGACGACACGGGTGAGTCCATCAGAACCAGGGAATACTTGTATGACGCGAGCCAACGACCATCTTGTAGGAGCGGTGGATTCACGGCGAATCAAGACTACATCATCAACTTTGAGGGATGGTAGAGTCTCTTTCCATTTGACTCTCTTTTGCAGTTGCTGCAGGTAATCTGAGGACCAACAATCCCAGAATCGTTGAACAAATTGTTGAGTCCGTCGCCAGCGTAAAAGAGGAGGTACTACCTCATCGGTGTTCCTTGGTTCTGCAATTAAAAAGATGGTTCACCAATTAAAAAGTGCGCTGGCGTCAACACCAACACGTCAGATGCATCTTCGCTGAGTGGTACTAGAGGTCGCGAATTGAGGCACGCTTCCACTTGACATAGAAGTGTGGCGAACTCCTCATAAGTGAGAATTGTGTCGCCGACGAGGCGCTTTAAGTGATATTTCACTGAACGAACGGCCGCCTCCCAGAGGCCGCCGAAATGAGGAGCACTGGGGGGGTTAAAAGTCCACGAAGTACCAATCTTTTCGAGATCCTGCTTGAGCGCGTATCGAAAGTCGGAGCCAGCGGCGTGCAGAAGTCGTAATTCTGCATCCGCACCAAGTTCGTCCCTTGATCACTAGTCAGACTGTAACAAGGTCCGCGACGAGAGGTGAAACGTCTGAATGCTGCAAGAAACGCAGCCGTGTCATATCCAGCAACGACCTCCAAATGTACAGCTTTAGTACATAAGCAAACGAAGACAGCGAAGTACCCTTTATACGACTTGTACCCTCGGTGGCGCGAAGTGCGAAGTAAATAGGGACCCGCATAATCGACACCGGAATGCGCAAATGGGCGAGCGGGTTGCACACGTTTAGCCGGCAAGTCGCCCATTAGTTGCAACTGTGGCATCGCTCTGAAGCGCTTACAAGTGACGCAGTTGCGAATAAAGACTTTCACCTTCGACTTTCCCTTTATGACCCAGAAGAGGCGCCGGATTAAAGCGAGCGAGAGTTGATTGCCGCCGTGCAGGGTTAAATGATGCGCGTAGCGGATCACTAGATCAGTGAACGTACACGACGCTGGAAGTATGATTGGAAACTTCTCGTCATGGCTCAATGAGGAGTGCTTAAGGCGACCGCCCACCCTAATTACTCCACCCTCGTAGACGGGGTTTAAGTTTTTGAGGTAATGACCTCGGGGAAGAGGCTGTTTCGTCTTCAAGAGTTCGAACTCTTTACTGAAATGCTCGAGTTGAGTGAGATAGCTCCATACTATCTTAGCTTGTCGAATTTCAGACCCAATAATATGTGGGCTTTCATGAATTGGAAAATCTACAATCGCTGGTGAAATTCTAGAAGCAACTGAGGTTTTGTGAGAAATTCGTCTAACAAAACGGAGTATATATACAGTGATACGAATTAATTTACTGAGTGAAGAATAGTGACGAACTAGGTCCCAGATCTCTGGGGTCTTAGTATTAGTTACGGCTGCTATGGTGAGCGATGGATCGTCTACACGAAGTTCAGTGAGTAAGGCGACTGAACATTCTGAGAGGGAGCAAAACTCGCTCGAACAGAGCCATTCGTTACTATTCTCTGTTAAGCGTCTAGGGCCGTGCCACCACAAATCATTATTTACAAGTTCCCGGGCGGATATACCGCGTGAAGCCATGTCGGCGGGGTTATCCGCTGAATTAATATGATGCCAGGAAGCATCGTTTAGCATGGTGGCGATATCAGCACACCTATTGGCAACAAATGTCGGCCATTTGGCGGGTACATCTTTGATCCAATAAAGAACGTCTTTCGAATCAGACCATAGGTGTATCTTGAGTCTTTGAAGACCCAAATGATCAACATAATGCCGAGTTAGTTTAGTCACCAACTGAGCGGCACAGAGTTCGAGTCGCGGAATTGATAAGGTTTTAACGGGAGCTACTTTCGTCTTAGAACCTAGTAAATATACAGTTGGTTTCTCACCCAAGACCCTCAAATAGACAACTCCGGCGTACGCTAATTTCGAGGCATCTGCAAACCCATGGAGTTCGCAGCTTTGTTGGGTTGACGTCAAACCAACATATCGAGGAATACGAATCTCGGAAAGGGCTGCTAACGATGAATAGCATTCTCTCCAGTAGTCAGAGTGTTCCACTGGTAAAACTTGGTCCCATTCCTTGGTTAACGCCCATAACGACTGAAGAAAGATTTTTAAGACGATGATCGTTGGAGAAATCCAACCGAGAGGATCGAACAATTTTGCCGTTTTAGATAATACAGAACGTCTTGTGATTGGCTCTGTTAGACGTTCAAGTTCTAGATTGAAATAAAAACAATCAGATTTTGGATCCCACGTGATGCCTAGAACTGAAAATCCTAACCCGACCTTCAGATTAGTTTCAGGAGCGTGATCTTCCGGGGGGAGCCCCTCGAGTAACTTATCGCGATTAGCTAACCATTTACGTAGTTTGAAGCCGCCATTACATAACAGGTTAATGACTTGTTCCTGTTTGTTTCGCGCTCCATTTAATGTGAAATCGCCAGAGAGAACGTCACCCGCGTAAACTTCCCTTTCAAGAATGTAACTACCGAGAGGAAACGCGGCGCGTTCGTCTTCAGCTAACTGTTTAAGGGTGCGACTAGCGAGATATGGCGAGCTGGCTAAGCCAAATGTTACAGTTGTTAAAAAGAATGATTCTACACTTCCGGTCTCCTCCCCCCTCCAAACTATGGCTTGAAAGTGCTGATCTTCACTCTGTACCAAGATTTGCCGGAACATTTTCTCAATGTCGGCTGAAAATACGAAGGGATATCGCCTCCAATTAGAGAGAAGATCAATCGTTTCACTTAAGAGGTTTGGACCTACGAGAAGGAAATCGTTGAGTGATTTACCGATTTTGGTTTTAGCCGACGCGTTGAAGACAGTGCGTAATCGCGTGGTTGCGCTGCTTTCTTTTATGACTCCATGGTGCGGGAGAAAAAAGCATTGATCGATAGAGTGTGCATCGAGACTAACCCGGCGCATATGACCTAAATCTATGTACTCTTGCATCGATTGCAAATAAGCTGTACGCAAGTGTGGATCTTTACAAAACTTACGTTCGAGGGTAGTTAACATGCGTAGAGCGAGGGAGTATGAACCTTCCCATACGTTCGGTACATTAGACTTAAGGTGATGTAAAATACCGACATAATTTCCAAACATGGATATCTCATGAAAATACCAATAGAATCGTCCAAAAAAAAATCTGAGTATAGTATTAACATATACGGAGCGCCTGACGTTCGTGTTTTTCCAAAAAAATGATAAGAATTTATTTAATTAAATAAAAACCGTATTATCGGTAAGTAGGAATCTGCAATTAAGCTACTTTTCAAACATGGATATCTCATGAAAATACCAATAGAATCACCTAAAAAAAAATCTGAATATAGTGTTTACGTGTACGGAGCGCTTGACGTTCGTCTTTTTCCAAATAAACGTTTAAATGTTGATTTAAAAAATATTGAAATTCACGGTTTCACATGGCCTTAAATGGTAACCTTACCAGATACCTCCCCTCGTCGTTACGCTTTACGGTAGATTTGTAAAATTCCTCGCAGAACCTCTCTTCCTCGGTGAGATGACGCTCAGTGGTGGGTGTTTCTTCAATCTCCCAAAACTTCCTCAAGAGACCGTTGAGCTCCACGTCGTCCACTTGGAGATTAGCTGTCAGAACTGTGTGTTGATCACGAGGCGAGTTCGATGTTGGGCCGGAGACTATCCACCCCAGCAACGTTTTCATAGCAATTGGAGCGTCTGGCGAATCTCCTTTGCGCAGGCCCTGTTCGATTATCTGGGCGTGAATTTGAGCACCGAGCAGCACGTCGACTTTATCTGACGCTCCGAATCGAGGGTCAGCGAGAGTGATGTCTTGAAGATGTCTCCAGTCCTTGGGTTGACCTATAAATGGATCATAGGCAGTGATACGTGGTATGACAAAAGCTGTAACGTTACACACAAACATAGAATCGAAGTGCGGTGCGATTGAAAAAGAGACTTCACTTTTACAAACGAACAACTTATCGTTCCCTACGCCTGAGATAGGCACTCGAACGGGTTTTCGACTTAAACTTAAACGTTGACAGAGATCTTCTGTGATGAATGACGACTGTGCTCCCTGGTCGATTAATACTCGAGCAGCTCGCACTCTGCCGTTAACGGAGTGAACATAAACCCACGCAGTTGCCAATAATACAAGACCTCGCCCTCGAGCAGAGTTTGCTAAATTCGAATTCAAAACGACAGTATTATTGTTAGAGGTAGCGGGGACTTCTGCCTGTTTCAGTACATCGTTCGAAGAATTTGAAGACGTATTAGACTGTGCAGGATTTTGCTTTGAAAAGTCAATGTGAAGTAATGTGTGATGTTTACCAGAACATCTTCTACATCTGCCCTTGCTTTTACAATTAGGAATGAGGTGTCCGCCAAGGCAATTAAAACGATTAGTCGTTTTCGATCTGCAGGTGATTTGGCCAAGAAGACCGAACATTCTTGTACCAGGTGTTCATCCTTACAGATAGCGCATGAGGAAGAGCGACTCACGTTCTCTTGAACCACGTGAACCATTTTGACGCTTTTTGATCTAGTACTATTACTAGTATTTCTACCATCTTGATTTAAAGAGGTGCTCGAAGACTTGGCGCCTTCAAGGTGAGTTTGTGATAATCTTTCTGTGTTCAGAAATTTATCAAGTTCTTCGAAAGTAGGATGGACGTTGGCATCGTCGCGTTTAGCTACTGTCTCTGCCCATTTGGCTTGGAGACGTGTTGTTAGCTTACTTACAGTCAAAGTCACTGTAATATGATCCCATGAATCAATGGGGCTACCAAGCGCTTGAAGCGCTTTAAGTAGGTTGTTGACGCCCGTACGAATTCGAGTTATCTCATGAGCTGTGTTAGAAGACATAGCATTGAAAGCGAGAAGCTTATTGACAAGACGACTAATCAATAAGCTCGGATTGTCATAGAAGGACTTAATAGTAGTCCAAGCGCTCTCGAAATTCTCACCAGCTGGGGGAATTTCATCTAGAAGTTCTGCAGCTTCTCCGCTCAACGAGCTACGAAGATGATGCATTTTATAAATATTGGGGAGATTGGCTCGTTTAAGAACCATCTCATTGAACGTGTCACGAAACTTGACCCATTCATGGATATCACCTTTAAACGTTGGCAAAACTATTTGAGGTAGTTTCGCTTGATTAAGCTGAAAAGTCTCAGTACCTACACTGATTTGTGAATTGCCACTTGCGGGGTTTGCCTCGCCTTGAGAGAGCACAAAAAGTCCTGGAACAGCCCTAAACTTATTAAGTAAGCTTCCTCAATTTGTTCGAATACGTTAGTGCTGAAGTAACTGTCAGAAGAATCGACATCTTCATCACTGAGCAGTTCAAAGTGATCTGACTCAAATCTATTCCAAAGATCTTTCAACCTTTGCATACGAGAGATGCAAGCGCCTTCTGTCATTTTTGCTTTGCCTGCCTTTTTGAAGTTGTCGTAGGCATTGACAATTGGCGCACGACTGCTGAGTTGTCTATCGATGGTTGCCATCTTGATTAAAGAAAATCAACAACAGCTGGTGAATTATAAGCTAGGACCCAAGAAAAATATAACTAATAACCATTCAGCAGCTCTATACGACTTAATAATGTAGAAAGCGACTCGACTTATGCTATAATGTAGTGTAAAGAACATAACTACTGTTAAAGAGACTAGACATCGTACTCGAAAACTTAGAGGCAGAATTATTATACAAACTATCCATAATTTACAGTGCACTAATCATGTAAAATGAACAAAGTAATTTCTAAGCGCTCCAAAATACTTTAAAGTTGAAATTCAATAAAACAGAGAGCAAAAGTTAATTCGAAATAAAACTATAAACAATTATAGCAGTACTGAACGATGCAGGAGTATGTTTTAATGGAACATGTTCACCTGTTGTAGAGGTTTTTCCCTGCATAGAAGCTCTTCCTAACTCTGTATGCTGCTCCACTGAATGCTCGTCAGATAACTGACCGACGCTCCCTGCCTTATCGACACACTGCACTCGGGTGAGCGTGCGCGCGACGAGCTTCGTCTGCATCGCCGATCTCGGCGAGGTAATGTTGATAGGCAGCAGCGGGTTGTCGAGTTGCGCTGTGGAGGGCACGTGCTGTGTGAAAATGACGCCGGCGGCAGCCACGGCGAATGTTCACTCGGCGACAGCGGCAGCTATGCCGATACTGGCGAATTCCGCGGTCTGCGGGCAGCGCCGTCGTCAGCTACGATGAGGCGGCGACTGCGGCGGCTGTGAGGCACGATGTCGTGCGCTGAGATTTGCCGCGGCCGAGACGGCCGGCGGGACTTTATCGCTACAGCGAGTGCGGTGAGTCGGCGACGTCGCCTGCTCTCCGCTCCTGTACCTTCGCTGGATGAGTGTGTGTCTGTGCGCCGCGGCCAAGATGGCGGCCGGCGGGCTCTGCAGCGCTGTCGGCTGCAAATACAAATTATGAGAGTGGTGTGGTTGACGGGGCTCAGCGAGATTTTTCTCGTGAGAGAACTCCGGCGGGGCGGCGATGTCGACCGCTCCCCTGTGGCTCAGCGCGAATTTCGCGCGACGATGTCGCCTGTGGCCTCGGTCGGCACCGGCGTAGGCAGCGACGTCGACTGTGTGACTGGCTTGGGCGGCGATGTCGGCCGCTCTGCAGGGTCCGCGCTGCGGCTTACTTACTGCATGGGAGAGAGCTTCTCCGTGGGCTGGTTGTCCTCGGAGAAGTGGTCGGCGTCGTCGTGACGCGTGGCTCACTACTGTAGCTCTCGGCTGTGTTGTGCGGGCGATCTCGTCCGCAGCAGCTGTGTTCGTCGTCCCCGACGTTGCCTCTCCTCCCAGATGGATCGCCTCATTGACGCTGTTTCTCGGTCGACTCTAGGTGCGCCGGCCGATTGCGAGTACCTCCCCGTGTTGCGAGAGCTGCGAGCTTCTGCTGCTCTTTGGAGTTAATCTAAAGGCGGCCGCCGGTAGCCGCGAGTCTTGCACGAGTGTCACGACGTCGTTCCACTCTGTAGCACTCGATGCACTCGCGAGATAGCGCGAGAAATCCGGCTCGAAGGACCAAAAATGTGAGGGGTTTTAGTAATGAATTTAAACCTTTCATTACTTTAATAAGGTATTTTATTTAGCTTTAAAGTAGCGCGAGGTGGGGGAGGCGAAGTGCTCGTGAGGCGATCCATGGCTAGACTGACTGACTAATCGTTGGGGGAGAGACCGCGAGGTCTTCTCCCCAAAAACGCCCGATGTAACGCTAACGCTGATTGGCTTAGAAGAGTCGGATGATGTCGCGTGCCAGAGAGAATGTTTACTTTCGGGGGTGTGTGTGTGAGTATGTGTGACCCTACGCTAAATTCCAACACTGCGGAAGGATTGACTCTAGATTTAAACTAAGTACTTCTAAATGGTATAGTTTTCTTAAGAGTGCTAGGATTTTTGATTCAAAGAAAACAAAATTTTTTATCCTCTTCTTTTATGATATTTTTCTTAATTGTTTAAACTTATCTAACATTTTTTTAATGTAAAAATTTTTTCTGACATTCAATTTTAAAACCATACACTGATAAGAAAACTATACCATTTAGAAATACTCAGTTTAAATCTGGAGTCAATCCATCCGCAGGAATATTTTAAAGCTTACGGTCAGTGAGCTTATTTTATTAAAAACAATATTGTGAGAAAATCAACTTTAATGTTTTGATATCTCATAATGCATAAAAATATCCAAAACACGACTCCCTTTTAGTTGATATTGATATTTATGCATATACTGGTTATGAAAAACAATTTGGCATTGACTTCCTTGCGTAGAATTTTATTTTCCTTGGTATTTTTTGACCTAGAAAACAAAATCAACTTTTAGTCATTTTATAACATTTTGGCTATACGTGCATCAATTTATTTATGTTAAATACTTATCGTTTTTTTCGCCTTAGGTTAAAAACCTTTTTTAAGTCTTGTTGTTAATGTGTTGTCTTAACCTCATCTGTCATGTCCTGCAAGGTCCCATGGTAGTCGCTTGATGATGTATTTTCTTTCAAAATCACTGAAACACGTATAATATATATTTTATTATTTTATTTAATTATTTAAAACAATATGTATATACACACACACACACACACACACACATACACACACACATACACACACGTACACTAACTTGCACACACCAGGCATATAAAACAAAATTATATTTTTACATTTTTTGCATGGGAATGCTATAAGCAAGTAAATTTTAATTATACAATTATTTCTTGGCTTATGACATTTCCATACAAAAGTGTAAAAATATAATTTAGTTTTATGTACCTCGTGTGTGAAAATTAATGTGTGTGCATGTTTGTAAGATATATATGTTTATGTATACATATACATATACAATATGCATAATATACGCATGTCTAATGCACAAAAGCATATATATTATATAATATACTTACATAATTTAAAATGCACCTGCTGCATACGAATCATCCTGGAGCTGTTCTCTAGCTTGTATTCTCATAATACTAGCATCCTTGGTGTTGGCTTCAGTCTTCCTTTCTGCAGATCTAAGTCTGAATTCGTCGCTTGATTCCATCCATTGTACTGCAGTCGATCCAGGAGTGCATTCAAACTTTTCCATGATATTTAGAATACCTGTTTTTCCTTGGTTGAAGCAGGTTACAGCAATGTGAGTACCTATTTCCAAAACTTTCAAGCCACTGAATGAGGTTTTTGGAACTATTTTCCACACGCAGTTGTTGAAACTCTCATTAGAGTTTTGCGTAAAACCTCCAAGACACTTCTGGAGAAGATCTGAACTTGATAAGTCTTCATAAATTGGTCTCACCTGATCCATGATGGCCAGTGGAATGGCTACTTTATGTTTAAAAGTCTTGAGTTTTTTGTTGGCCTTTGCTTTTTGCCATTTACACCAGCTGGTAAGTCCTGATGGGCAGAATTGATGTTGAGGGCTCTGATCGGTAGACAACAGATGATAATATGTAACCCAAATAGCATTTCTCATACCAGTGACAGAATCTGAATGGTCTCTGATCGCCTTTCCATAATAGGAAGATAAGGTTCCGATCACCTGCCCTGTCAAGCGACCTTTTCCACCCATTGGTTTTCCATCCGATAGAAGCTTCTTTCCTGATGCCTTCTTTATGTTTCTTAAACGAGTGCCCATCCTCTTCTGGACATGCCCAATGCACTCTATCTTCTTTACTTGTAGTTTGTCACCATAGGGATCCGCTTCTGACACAGACTTGAACACTTTAGAGTCACCATCACCGATGTAATACTCATAATTAACTGCATATTTTTCTTTAGATCGTGAGAACATTTCCTTTATACCATCTACTTCCATTTTTCCAGCACAGCCCTGATGGTTGGCCGTGCAATTTGGTTCGTGCTCTTCATACCATTCTTTATATTCCACTGTTCCTTTTTTCTCTCCCAAACTGAGCAAGGTTTACAGAAACTATTTTTAATAGTAACATCTAAAACCTTGCCAGATCTGTTTCCAATAATGCTGGCAACACCTTGTAAAGAAGAAAAGCCTCTTTTCCTCCAAGAGCCGTCACCAGACACAGTAAGTCCAGTATTTGGTGGTGTTAATTTTAGTTCTTCTTTCACTGCTGTGTCCATGGACTCTTGAGCCGTTTCTGCACAAATATTACCAAGCTGCTCATTAATTTTATCATAAGTAGAATGAGCCACTGGTTGTAATAAATCCATGATTCCAGAGAAAGTTGATAGTCCTGTGTGACCGTGGCCAAGTGCACGCGTGGCTAGCACACTTCTTCTATTTATTTCCCATGCATTACTCATGGGGCCAACTTTCTTGAAAGAATTTATTCCTGCAATTTGACCACATCTGTCACACACTATATCAATTTTGAATTCAAACCCTTGAAGGCTGGATTCGCTTATACAAACAGGTCCATGGCACTCACTGCAACATAACACTTTTTCCAGTTCAGGAAACAGAATGCTGATGTTGATAATTCTATTCTTCGTATTGCAGTGAGAAGATGTTGATGTATTTCTCATTTTTCTAGCTGAAGTTGATGTTCTTCTCCGCTTTCTCTCATTTTCTTCTTTGTGGATATTCCCTCCAAAAATTTTTGGTCTCTTCTTCACTCTTTCTCTTGAGTATTTGGCGTCAGGATGAGTGCTGGTAAATCGTCCTCTGGCATCTCCTGCCATTTTTAAGCTTTGTTAGAAGTCACTTTAAATTTTTTTTTTAATCACTATTTTTATATTTCACAAAGTTCACAACTATATAAACACAATAATTATACTGTGCAACAAAACACACGAACCTCAAATTACACAAAAAGAACACTTTTTACGTAAAAAGCGACGTAAAACGAATCTAAACCATCCAAGTATTCGATTCAGCTGACACTTGTGTTTACAAAAATTAAAGAGCCAAAAGTAGGTTGCCGTGTCAAATGCTTACATGTAACATACATATGATATGTGTGTGTTTCTTAGTTCATGGTGTATCATAGTCCAACTGTCCAATTATCTATAGTTCAACATTAGGCCTTTTACAGCCAAAGGAACACAGAACACGATATAAGGAACAGATGCAGAAATACCATGGGTTACTATATCTATATATATGTGGAACAGCGCTTATTCCTCGCTGTTCCTCGTATATATAGATATACTAACCCATGTTATTTCTGCATCTGTTCCTTATATTTTTTTGAGTGTAACGGGCCTTACTGTTGTCCATGGCCGATTACTCCAAATTGTTTTATACAATAAAACTATGGTATATTATTTGATAGATATAATAATTATTCTATGTATTCAATTTTCTTATATATGTATGGTTTATATTCAATTGTTTTATATTATTAGAAATATTTCGACCATGAAAAGTATGAATTACACGTAATTATATACACGGATTGATTTTTGTCAGTTTTTTCTGTTATTTTTTTCTAATAAAATTGATTTACTTCTACGGCGTATTTATTTATATTTATAAATATATTAATGTAGATTTATTAAAAAGTATAAAATATATTAACAATTAAAAGATAATAGAATTCTACCAAAAAATAAAAGTATGTATGTCGAAAAAATTGTATATTGAAAAAAAATGAAATTACAGTGAAAAATCGATAAATAGTTTAATCAGTATTTTATCAATATCTTAAAAAAACATAGATATCGTTTTCGGGTAAAAAGGAGCATATTCTATGGATGTTTCCCTATAAGAAAAAGCAAAAAAAAAATCGATTTTTCTCAAGAAAAAATGTGTCTAGCCCCCTTAAGGAAGGATACTACAAGCATATTGTTTAACTTCGAAACCCCAAATCCAAACAAAATTAAAACACTTTTGTCGATTATGTAGAGAAAAAAATCACGAAGCTTTATTTTGCATGAAAGCTTCATACCATTGCAGAACAGCTAAGCACCAAATAAAATTAATTTGCAAATTGTGTAGTACGAAAGGCCACTCAGTAGACACGTGTCAATTAAATACGATGACGAGTAACCATTGTTAATATTGTCAAGATATGGAGCACGAGATTACACAATGTCCTACTATTACAGAGTACGAACTGTGTTGGAAGTGTAAGGAAAGAGGACACGATCCGCTTACATGCAGTAATTCAGAAAGCATTATGGAATCATGCGAAGCCTGTGGCAGCGCGTCACACACGGCTAAAAATTGCCCGTCAGCATTATGTAAGAGGTGCAATAACCTCGGCCACTCAATGAAATACTGGGCGATAAACAAAAGAACGATATGGTGCGTGATATGTGCGGATGAAGGTCACGAAACCGCGGATTGCGAGAGTGTAAAAATTTTAATTATGCAAAATAGACAACAAAGTTCTCGCCAGAATAGGGGAATTTGTCAATTTTGCGACATGCCGGGACATTCAGCGAAAACTTGTAGAAAAATAAGTAACAATCAACAAAGTACGTTTCCAGGCACTAATTACAATTCTTTAAATAAATCCTATGAACACTGGGATAAAAATATAGATGGATTTTTACGAGCAAATTATCAAAATGGTCATCATTTCTCAAATAAGTCAAATAGTAACTATGGGGGAAATTTTAATACACAAAGTATAAAATGCGAATATTGTAAATTCACCGGGCATACGTCGAAAGATTGTAGAAAATTAAAAAGTCCAACGACACAAATTAAATGCTCTTATTGCAATAAAAACGGACATCAAATAGACAATTGCCATGAAATCAAAATACTTCAAAATAAATCAGATAAATTTTGTAAAATGTGTAAAAGCACGAATCATACAACCGAAGAACGTACTTCGCGAGTAGTACTTAATCAACAAAATTCGAAAAATTAACAAATTCTTCTAAAAATGAGTGGAATAGAAGGATTAATAAAAAACCACACGAAAATAACGCAGATACTAAAGTAAGTACATTTAATGGCGATAATATTACAAATATAAATAGCAATGAAGGGAAAGATACAGACATTGATTTAAATGTTCATGTTTTCATTAATATCACTTAATTTCAAAGAATTTAAGTGATATTAATGAAAACATGAAGGAAAATCAGGCCACCAACAAATCGTAAAATAAAAGTGTTGACGAAATAGACTTAATTGACTTTAACGAACCTGAAATAAATAGTTTTGAAAAGGAAAGAGAACAAGAAAGCATAATGGCGACCAAAATTGCAATGTATTTTTTGAAATTGGAAAACTCATTGCAGTACATCGAAATCAGAGTTCTTAGTAAATATTTTTCTAGACAAGCTTCAGATAATAATTTCAAAAAGTTTTATCTATACAAGAATGTCAAGAAAGCTTTTATTCTCAGTGATTCTTAGTTCATAAACTGGTTGCATTTTTAATTTTACAAGATTATGTGTGGCAATGATGGGTTATTAATTTAAGTAGTTTCAATAATAATTTCAAGAACTTATATTTCTACTATAAAATAATATTGAGAAAGCTTTTTTTCTCACATTTTACAAGCCGTGTAGCAATGATGGGTTATTAATACAAGTGGTCTAATCTAATCTACTGAAGTCTGTGTAAATTCGCCCAGATCCAGCTGGATTTCTCATGTGAAATAGATCCAACTGGGTTTTCTAGCTGGATATTTTTGACCGGGTTCTAGTGATAATTTCAACAAATCCAAGTGTTGAGAATAATATAATTAATTATTGGCTCATGGTGCCAATAATTAATTGCGAAGCTACAAAAATAATTAATATTATCTTTTTTTTTTTAGGTAGGTAAATAATTGATGTTGATGAGTACAATAGTATTATTATTAAAAAATGTGCGACGTTTCGGTAGCTGGTTTGCTACCCTTCTCAAGCACTGAAAGTTTATTTATGAAGTTAACCACAAGTCAAATTAAACTATACATAAACATCACAATATTGCTCGTCATTCTTACCTAAATTTCAGTTACAACTTGAATACATAATGAGTGAATACAGAAGAAATTATGAAAATTAATATTATCATATAGCAGTCTTATAGTAGAACTAATTTAAGGCTTTAATAACCAATTTCTAGTAACAAAAAATGAAAATACTTATAATATGCTCTGAAAAAAATTATAAAAATATGAAGTAAAAACTTCGTTTTAAGATCTAATTTGTTCAAAAAAATATCGATCCCTCTAGTATTTATGTAATTTGTCTTCTTAATAATAATCTTTGAAAGTATAAAATAAGGTATGTATATAAGGTTTTCCTGCAAACTGAAAACATAAAAAGAATGATATTTTCATATGACTTTACAATAATTAATAGTATTTTTGAATTTTTAATCGGACTTCAACGAGCAAATCTCTTATGCGTTAGTCGAATGTCTATTCTCAAATCGAGAAAAGTAGCTTTTGTTTAAGCTTCCTCCTCTCTCGATAAGAATTTGTTGACAAACGGCGACACACATAAGAGAAAATTTTTTTTTTTAAAATGAATAACTATTAATTTCGGAATAAAATATAATATAGGGGAGTTTCGTCCTTGTCGTACTTGGTGGACTCGTCAGGAAGACCCAAGTAAGTAAACCCATCAAATGGCATTCGGACACTAAAATGCCTTTCCTTGTATAATCTTAGTTCCAACCTTTTAACACTAGATGGCAACCAATTTTTCAAATCCACATATAAAATTACAACTTACACACTATAAGAATTCACAGTAATTTCATTATTTTGGAGTCGAAGATATGTCTACTTGGGTCTTCCTGACGAGTCCACCAAGTACGACAAGGACGAAACTCCCCTATATTATATTTTATTCCGAAATTAATAGTTATTCATTTTAAAAAAAAAAATTTTCTCTTCTGTGTGTCGCCGTTTGTCAACAAATTCTTATCGAGAGAGGAGGAAGCTTAAACAAAAGCTACTTTTCTCGATTTGAGAATAGACATTCGACTAACGCATAAGAGATTTGCTCGTTGAAGTCCGATTAAAAATTCAAAACTATTAAGATAGCACCACGAGCGCTTAAAACATATTTAGAATTAATAGTATTGTTAAATTATCACCATACCTCAGAATATACGTGTTCGATTATATTATTTCAAGACATTTCACTAATGAATCATTTTTCGAGCTCCTTGAGGAAACATTCAAATTTAAAACTTTTGTGAATAACAATACTATCATTTACTAATGATATTAAAAATATACTATACTATAATAAACTCTCATAATATTATCACACTGTGTAATTATTATTTTCTCTTAAAAAGTTGTGAAATATATGTAACTCTCTCTCTCTCTCTCTCTCTCTCTCTCTCTCTCTCTCTCTCTCTCTCTCTCTCTCTCTCTCTCTCTCTCTCTCTCTCTCTCTCTCTCTCTCTCTCTCTCTCTCTCTCTCTCTCTCTCTCTCTCTCTCTCTCTCTCTCTCTTCCTCTCGCTCAACTTTCGTGAAACTGAGTACCAAAAGCTTTATTAAGAGCTTAAATATTTTTTTAAAACAATCAACACGTTTTTTAAAAGCTATTTTTTAAGTACGCTAAACTCTAACAACACAATTTGTCTAGTCCTTTTATTTCTTTTAGTCTCATCTATTCAATGAGAACTCTAAAAATGGTAATAATTTTTTTCATGACTGTATAAACTCTCTCCCTCCTTCTCTTTCCCACCCCACTCTCTCTCCCTCCCTCCCTCTCTCACAACATCCGTCAACCTGAGTACGAAAAACTTTAATGAGAGCTTAAATATTTGTTTTAAAACAATCAACACATTTTTTAAAAGCTAATTTTTTAAGTACGTTCTTTAACAACATAATTTGTCTAGTCCTTTTAATTCTTCTATTCTCTTCTATTCAATAAGCACTCTTTACAAATGGTAATAATTTTTTTCATGACTGTACAAATAATAATATTGCTAATATAAAACTTTCTACGAAAGTATAAAATAATGCAAGTATAGGCGTTTTTTCTGGATAATCTATAAAAAACAACACAATTTCTCTAGGCTTTTTATTTCTTCGAATCTTATCTATTCAATAAGCACTCTCTACAAATGGCAATCATTTTTTTCATGACTGTACAAATAATCTATAAAATAATAATATTTATGATTTTGTAAAAGAAATCAAATAAATACGAATGAAAAAGTCTTTTAATTCTTTAAGTCATTGTATGCTAAACAAATTATATGTAAGTAAGTACATTCAAATTGTTCACTGCAAATCAAACAAACGAAAGTTGTGAACTCAATTATCGATAGTCAAGTAATGCAAACAACTCTCGGAAACTACTGTACGACTGCTCTCAGCAATATATTCAAATTTGTTCATCTTTCTGAGCTATACAAATTAAACACAAGAAAGTACTGAAATCAATTTATTGTAGTCAGTTGCCGGCCATAAGTTAACTTGACTGACATAATAGAACTTTTCGTCTCTAGCGTGTAAAATTACATTTTACGTCCACGTTGTAACTTCAAAATTATTCAGCCAGCGGGCATTAAATACTACTTAGCGCCCAAGAGGCCCAATAGCTCACATACTCTTACAAAACTTTATAGAACCTACGCGCTTTACGCCCGTGTGGGCGAAAATTATTTTAATTATATAAATATAATGCCTTCTCTTTATTTCTAAAATTCATAAGAATTTTTTGGGATATTTACGAAAAGTCAGAGCCTATATAAAAAACCGCTGCCAATTCATTGGCACGTCGCTTCCTCAAACTTAATTTACTGATTCCTTTAATTAATTTTCAATTCCAATATCTAAAATTTAATACTTCAGAAAGACAGAAATAACAAAACTCCAACATAATTTATTCAAATTTTTATAGAGTATATAGATTCTGACCAATCACCATGATCATTTCTGACCAATCACCAAAGCTCAATGACTATCATTGTTGTATTCATGGATTGTAAATTATATCTATTAGTTATTGTCAAATTGTTGTAAAAATGACCGTCATGTAAGCAATGTCGGTAATTTTTGTATTTATGTATTGTAAATTATGACTATCAATGACGATAAAGTTATTGTCAAAATTACTTTAAAGTTAGAAAATTTTGTCAAACGATCATTCCACATTAATGCACAACTTTTTACGTAATTTTCATCTCGTAAGAGATAGATGAAATTTTACATTTTCATATAAAATTAAAATTCGTAAAATAAATTTTTCACGAAAAAAATTGGAAAAATTTTATGGAAAATATTAACTTGTAATTTTTTCATGGCCAATTCATATTCAGTGGTAGAAATGTACCCATTCTGCACCACTACCACTGAGCATGAAATTGGTAGATGTCGGACAACAAATTTATATTCGTGTTACGTTGAACATTGAACGTGTTATATTGAATGCGTTATGTGGAAAGGCTGTTATAATGTGAGGGGATGTATTTCAAAAAATTTGATAAAGACAGATTTTTGTTTTCATTTTTCAATTTTTCAAGTTTTACATTTTTGTTAATAATAAAAAACTGCGATAACTAAAAAATTTTTCTTTTTAGAAAATATAAATATTTTAATTCTCTTTCAAATGCTACCCATCCCATTCAGATACACAGAGCCATCTTCAAGAAATAGATTTTAAAAATGTCTAGAAAAATTTTAAGCTCAAATATCTCTGAAATTTATGAACCAATCACTTTGCCAAAAGAACTCATCCGAGAACTATCAATAATATACCTCTACAATGAATTTTGAAGCGAATAAGATAATTTTACTCTTGTAATAGTTGAACATATAAAACTAATTTTTTTTCATTTTTCAATTTTTACGTTTTTGTTAATAACAAAAGAACCGTGATAGCTAGAAAATTAATTTTTTTAGAAAATATAGGTAATTTAATTCTCTTTCGAATACCACCCACCCCATTTAGATACATAGAGCCGTTCTCGAGAAATTACGATTTAAAAAAAAAATTGAAAAAAATTTTAACCTCAAATATCTTCGAAATTTATGGATCAATCCTTTTGCCCAAAGAACTCACTCGATTGGTATACAAAATCTACCCCTACAAAGAATTTCGAAGTGATTAAGCCAATTTTACTGTAGTTATTGAACGACAAAAAAAACCACTTTTTTTAATAAATTATTTTTTTTCTCAAAAAATAATAAATAAAAAAACCTAAAAATTTAGTAAGTTATAGTACTTAATATCTTTTATAACCAAAAAAATATTCATGTTAATATCTTTTTTTAATTTCGAAATATAACCTATTTACAAAAAATTACGTTTTCATCAATAACTTATGACGAAATATAGCTACCGACTTTTTTTTTTTTTTAATTGTAGATAATTTTATCCTACATACAGAGAATTCATGATATGTAAACAATATTTGTTCTAAATATTAAAAAAATCGAAAAAAATATTTTGAAAATTAAAAAATGGCTATAAAAAAAAAAATTAAATTTTACAAAAATAGAATATTGACCCCAATTGTGGAAGCAAAATCGAAAAAAATGATCACTCTCCTGTTAAAATCGGTCGAATAGATCATGAGATGTCAGCGTATACGGACATACATACACACACACAAACACACACACACACACATCCATACGGACATTTTCTAAAAATAGTGTATTTCGATTCCAAATTTGCTAAATAACATTTCTAACACATTATCTCATAAACCTTTTTTTTACTATCACAAAGCTTCCTCTATGAGGAAGTAAAAATTACATAGTTACCAACACATCACTATTTTTCATGATTCTCTCTCCATTTTGAACTTTCTATAATATTACGCACATTGGGAGGAAAAGAGACGTCTAGAGCTGCTCTAGCAGGGGTGGTCCTCCGATCTCCCATACATACTTGTCGGGCCCAACGATTTGCAGTTTACCGGTGGGCTACTTAAATATAGAATACAAAATTTTTGCATAAATTCATTAACAATATTTATACCTATAAGTCTACTATAAATAATTACATTGGCTTTAATTTTTTTAATTGGTACCGTTAAGTACAACATCCCTATATGTGCAGAATCATGATTTACTTTTATTACCCACAATACTTTTCTTTGTGTCCGTCCTTTTTAAACGAGAATAAAATAAAAAATTCATATAAATTTATAGTCTACTTAAAAGTGCTTTACATTTTACTAACCGTTTTATAAGCAACCTATTGTGTATCCTTTTCCCGCGTGTAAATATCATATAAGATCTCATATGAGAATTTCAGGCATCGCATATCTCGTATCAGATCTCATATGCGATGTCATCTGCAATTTTATATATTATGGGATTACATATGAGATCTCATATGATACTTTCAGGCGGGTTTGCACTTTCTATTTAAAAACAGAGTGATAGATTCACGGATCAGTAGTTAATATGTAGAAGCAACCCATTTATACATTTTATCTGATCTTTAAACATATGAATATTTATATGAAAATGACCATGTCTTACACCTTGAGCTGCAAATCGTCGGGCCCGCCAAGTATGTATGGGAGATCGGAGGACCACCCCTGCTAGAGCAGCTCTAGACTTTTCTTTTCCTCCCAAGGTGCGTAATATTATAGAAAGTTCAAAATTGAGAAAGAATCATGAAAAATAGTGATGTGTTCGTAACTATGTAATTTTTGCTTCCTCCTAGAGGAAGCTTTGTGATAGTAAATTTTTGAGTTGTTGTAAAAACATGTTATAATTGTGTTCCGAGGTGTTAGGAATCAAAATACATGGTTTTTGAAAAATGTCTGTATGGATGTATGTGTGTGTGTGTGTGTGTGTGTGTGTGTGTATACGCCTGGATCTCAGCTTCTACTCGCTCGATTTTGACCGGACAGGTCTCATTTTTTTTGTTTTTGTGATGGCGGGTCAAAAATCCGTTTTTTGATTGCGGCGATGCGTTTTTGTTTTTCTTCAAATTTTCGATTTTCTCAAAACTGTTTTTTGATTTTTTTACATAATAGGATCGAGTTATTCGAATCTGATGGGTAGCGTTCGAAAAAGAATTAAAATACCTATATTTTCTAAAAAAAAAGTTTCTAGCTATCACGGTTCTTTTGTTATTAACAAAAACGTGTTTTTTTAGAAGCTTATAACTCCTAGACTTAACGGTCAATTTTTTTGCGAAAAATCATGATAATACAGAATATAAATAGCTATAATCTGTTAAAATTTGAATATATTCTGTAGGCTAGATTTTGAGTAAAAAATTGAAAAATGAAAAAAATCAGTTTTGTATGTCCAACGATTACAAGAGTAAAATTGACTTAATGGCTTCAAAATTCCTTTTAGAGGTAGATTTTTTACAGTTCTCGGTCGAGTTCTTCAGGCAAAATGATGGTTCCATAAATTTCAGAGATATTTGAGGTTAAAAATTTGTTTACATTTTTTTAAAATCGTAATTTCTCGAGAATGGCTCTATGTATCTGAATGGGGTGGAAAGCATTCGAAAGAGAATTAAAATACCTATATTTTCTAAAAAAATTAATTTTGTATCTATCACGGTTCTTTAGTTATCGTCAAAAACAGAAACGTGTTTTTTTTTAAAAACTCATAACTCTACTACCACTACCTACCGATACGATATCTACCGCTAGGTGGTGTGGAATGAGGAAACGTCATTGAGTAGGCATAAGTTAATTTTTTTTTTAATTTTTAAAAAACCAAGCAACAAAATGAATTAAAATGTTTAAAAATGATATCTATGACAATCTATTATAATTATGAATTATGCATTATGAATGCATTATAATTATGAATTATGCATTATGAATGCATTATAATTATGAATTATGCATTATGAATGCATTATAATTATGAATTATGCATTATGAATGCATTATATTCTGCATTATTATAATTTATTTGTGAGTTATGAAATTTTTTAAAAAACACGTTTTGTTAATAACAAAAGAACAATGATAGCTATAAACTTTTTTTTCTTAAAAAATATGAATTATGAAATATTAAAAAAAACACGTTTTTGTTAATAACAAAACAACCGTGATAGCTATTTGTTTTATTATAAAATCTAGATATTTTACTTCTATTTCAAATGATAACTTTATTTATAAGCTCAAAATTTATATAAATTTGATATAAATAAATAATAAATAAATAAATAAAGGACCCCGCACACAATGTATGGGAAAAAATCATTCGGTCAAATTGAACGAAATTGAAAAAAGATAGATTTCTTCAGGACTTCAAGATCTATTTTTTTCCAAAGTTTCGTACAATTTGCCCGGATGATTTTTTCCCATACATTGTGTGCGGGGTCCTTTAAAAATTAACAATTTTTAATATTCATATATGAATTTAATTATAATTATGCAATAAGTTTTTTAAAAAATTATAAATTTTGTTATTAAAAATTAATTAAAGAAATCAACAAATTACGGTTGAGGAAGCTACGGGTCAATGAATTGGCAGCGGTTTTTATATAGGCTTTGACTTTTCGTAAATATCTAAAAAAATTCTTATGAATTTTAGAAATAAAGAGAAGGCAATTATAGTTATATAATTAAAATAACTTTCGCCCACACGGGCGTAAAGTGCGTAGGTTCTATAAAGTTTTGTAAGAGTATGTGAGCTATTGGGCCTCTTGGGCGCTAACAAGGAAGGTACCCCAAGTGTTAGTCGCCGATTTGGACGATATTGCAATATGTTGTAGTACATTAAAAAATAAGAGACACGTATTTTTTTTTACGTGCTGATAGGCACTTTAAGGGGGTGAAATCTACCCCTAAAGTTCACCCTCAAAAACAGTTTTTTTCAAATATTTCAAAAACGAATAAAGCTAGCTTAATGAAACCGACACCAAAAGTTGTAGAATAAAAAAGCCTTCAAAATAGCATTACTTTCAATTTTAAGGGTAGCAACCTCTATTTTTTTTTTCAAGAAAACTAAGCTTTTTTCATCAATTTTCAGCTATAAAAATTACAATAAATTATATATCGCCTCAAAACAGATTCCATTTAAAAGAAAATTAAAAAATAAAGTTGACCTGTCTCGTGGTTTTGGCCAAAATTATTTTTTAGGGTATAACTACCCCTTATTTATATTTTGTTCATTATTTCAGAAATAAATATGCCTTAATAAAACCAACGTTAAAAATTTTAAAATAGGAAAGGCTTCAAAACAGCATTATTTTCAATTTTAAGGGTAGCAACCCCTATTTTTTTCAAGAAAACTAAGCTTTTTTCATCAATTTTCAGCTATAAAAATTATAATAAATTATATATGATAAGATGCAATCCAAGATGGAGGATAGTGGGCTGCCACCGGAGGCAGTCCCTCCCGATACATACTATCGATGTCACAATACGCAAGCGGTTAAAACGGTAGTATGTATATGGTGTTGCAATGTTTTTCATAAAAGTGACTTTAATAGAAAAAAAAATGTAAGATACATAAACAGTGTGTTAGTTGTTTGTGATGAACACGATTTGAACATAACCTCAAATCAAGATCCAACACGTGCTGTGTTACTAAAACTACAAGAAGATCTGCAAACCAAAACTAAAGCGATTGAGAATCTTAGTAAAAACTATAGGAAAATAGAATCAGAGTACAGTAAACTTAAAATCAACTATGAAGGCCTCCTTCAAGAAAACAGAATGCAAGTTGATGAGCTGGATGAGACTACATGCGAAGACAAGGACAGTGATAAAGTAAGTGCACTAATAACAGAAAACCAGCTGCTTAGGGAACTAAATACTGAATTGAAACATAAAAATCTGCTTTTAAACGAAATTCTAACGAAAGAAAAAGAACGACCGAGTAAATACAAGGAAACATATGCAGATATAATGTCAAAAAAGATACACATACCACAATCCAAAAAAGTGCCGAAAATTGTAGTGACAAGAAAAGACAAAGAAGAGAAATCGGTGATAAAGGAAAAAGTATTCCACTATCTACTTAAAGAAAAATCAACCCAAACGAAAAAAATTGATATGAAAAGTAAAGATGTAATTTCAATAACATGCATGACCGAGGAAAGTGCCAAGACAGCAAAAAGATTACTAGACGCCAAGCTCAACCACCTCTACAAGGTCGAAGAAGAACAGCTTAGTAAGCCTGTCATAAGAATAACTGGCATCGAAAATGAATTCAAGTCTGATATAAAAGCAATCGAAAATGACATAAACCAAAGAAATTTTTCAAATTTAGATACAAAGGGTAACGTATTACACGTAGCTGGCAATGACAAAAGCAGTAAAGTAACGGTCATCATGCAAATAACGGGTGAAATGCACAAACATATTAAAGAAAATAAAGACAGATTATTCGTTGGTTATCAGAATTGCAAAGTTTACGACATAATAAATGTGAAACCATGTTATAAGTGTGGTAGATTGGGTCATAATGGCCAAAGGTGTAAGAACAGCCCAACCTGTTTAAAATGTGCGGGAACGCATCTTACAGAAAAGTGCACATCAGAGAAACAGTGCTGCGTCAACTGTAGCTTCTCAAATAAGACATTTGGAAACGACTATAATACTGATCATGTTACCACTGACAGACAAGAATGCAAAATTTTGAATGCTAAGGTAAACAAGGCTATGAACACTACTGAATATATAATAAAACCTGACTTGCCGAGATACCTCGGTAAGATAGATAACTTGAAGAAACGGACGCAAGAGTTAACTAAATCACCAACTACATTACAAACTCAGGTGGGCGGAACTGAATTAATACTGGCAAAACCCAGGCTTGGAAGTTCGTCTTCACTTACATCGATAACAACAAGATCTAGATTCTACTCACAACAAGACCTCAGCCTCAGTTCGCCTACCAAAAATACGCAAGAGGGATCAACAAACTTTTAATTTAAGTAATACAAACTTTGGCAGTGAGATTGAAAATTTTAAAAAAGCTCTATTGCAAAAGTGTTAATAGGAAACATGAACTAAAAAATAAACTAAAAAATATATATAATAAACAAATGTATACATATTGTTTTACTTGCGTTAAGTTTTGAGAATTCTATTGACAATATTAAATGTTTAAGGTTTAAATATTTAATACTTAGTACATAAGCTTTAGTGTATAAGTATAGTCTTAAGTATTCATGTACCAGCCCTCGTACAGGTAGTTAATATCTATCTCTGAGGACTTTACTCTATGTAATTTTGTTCTGGTTTAATAATAATAATAATAATAATAATAATAATAATAATAATAATAATATCGCCTTAAAACTGATTCCATTTAAAAGAAAATGAAAAAAATAAAGTTGACCTGTCCCGTGGTTTTAACCAAAATTATTTTTTAGGGGGTAACTACCTTAATAAAACTAACGCTAAAAATCTTAAAATTAAAAAGGCCACAAATCTGTATCACTTTCAATTTTAAGGGTAGGAACCCTTATTTTTCTCTTTTTAAGGAAATTAAGAGACTTTATTGACTTCAATGGTGAAACTTATCGATTTTTATCGACTTCTACTAACTTTTTCTAGCAGGGGGGGTAAATGTGTTTATTATTTTTTTCTGAAAAAATTGCGTAAATAATCAAAATTTGGTGAGATTAATTTTTTTTCAAAAAAATAATAAAAATTAAAGTTACGTGTTGCAGAAAAATACAAAATGAAATGATAACTAATGTAAATATGGTTTTGGTTTTAACAACACAAGTTTTATTATTACTATTACTACACAAAATTTAAAGTATTCTCAAAAAAGTAATTGTTTGTCGAATAGCTCGAGGAGGCATTATGGATTGTAAGTTGTACAATAATGATATTCTTCAAAAAAGTGTTTTAAGCATAAAGATTTTTTACACCACGAACATCTAACAATTGCAACATTATTACAACCATTGATCTCACAATGCATTGCACAGGAATCTCCGAAACTGAAACTTACGGGATCATCGAAATCTCCTGGTTGATTCACAAGATACCCACTTTTATACCACGAATATTTAAATAGATTTTCATATCGTGAAGATGAAAATTGGTTATGAACCAAAGACTGTAATTTAATTATATTATTTCTCAAATGTAGATTTAAGTCTTTGTCTATGAGCAAAACATGGTCTGAAAAATGTTTAACATAGTTCTTCCATGTGCGGAATCCATATACATCTAACGGCTGTATGTTTCCAGTCGTTCCTGTAGGTATCATTTTGAGATGTAGTGTTTTATCGTGTGGCGTAACTTCCTGTACAATCGTTGGACAATGACCACTCCACGAATCAATTAGCATGCTTCTAGGTCCAACTTGAGGAAAATATACCTCTTTTAACCACGCCTTAAAGAGTTCTACAAATTTTGATTTTATTTAAATGTGTCTTCCGAAATAATTAACGTTTTATTTTTAGTAATTAATAGAACGTGATTTTACCTGAATTAAGTTTTCCAGATGTCGAGGATGTAACATATACGTTTGTAGGCACAAACAAATTTTGTGAGACAATTGGTCCAAATTCTCCGCTTCCTTCCTTTAATACTAAAAATAATGGTGATAGTAACTTTCCTGTTGCTGAAATTGTCGGCTGTACAGTATAGCTATGAGTTGTTGATGTGACCGACTGTACAAGGCACTGTAATTTCTTTTCTCCTTCAAAAGCAAGAGATCGACCAGAATGCATTTCCAACTGAAAACCAGACGGGCCTGAATTATATTTATTGTCAGCGCCTATTTGATTAATCAATTGTTTGACTTCTGTTACGAATTCTACTACTTTTTTATGCAAATCATTTCTATTTTCTATACTTTTTTTTGTGATAAATTTATTAATTTTTCGAGAAACAATTCTATGGGTGTTTTGAAATTTTGAAAGCCAATGTTTTGAAGCTGTAAATCTTACGTCCTCATTTCCGAATAATTTTCGTGCTTGTAGAACCCTTCTTCTCAAATCGTTGTCATGAATTATTAATCCAGCTTCAGTAACAGCTTTAAAATTTTCTAGTGTGAAATCGCAAATTCTTGCAATTTTTTCTCGGTAAGTTCCACCTTGATTGATTTGGTGAGCCCAGCGATGTAACTGTGTTTCAGAACTAACTTTCCTGAATCTATTTTGAACTGTTTTAAGCGATAAATTCTTTTTTGTTTTTCAGCTTCTCCAATATTCTACAGCCCTTTTTTTGTATTCAAAACTCAATGGTTCTTCATGTCCCGTACATTGATCCGTAGGTAATTCAGGATAGTAAGGAAGTGTATGTAAATCAACATCTTCCACAATACGTGCATCTGTTTCTTTATATTCTTCTTGAAAATCCAACGATTTTTCCATTATAACATCTATGCTATTAGACGATTCCATTAAATCTAACAGTATCATTTGGAAATGGTCTTTTATTTGTATTTCTTTAATATTATAAGGGCTATCTTCAATATCAAGTGTTTGGAAATAGGCAAGCAGCAAATTAATAACATTCAGAGGATTAATTTTCATTTTGAGTGCTAAAATAATCAAATATTTATAAGAATAATTGCATACAGAAATAGTATCTTTACAACACACATATATAGAATGCTGAAAATAAAAACATTTTTTTAATTTGTATGCGTCACCCCTCTAAACGTTACATTACTATGTTGCGAGAACATAGCTATTCTTCAATGAGGAAGCTTTGTACGTTGTACGTTGTACGCTTTTACTGATGTACGCCATCATGCGACCAATGTCTTTTTACCGGGAAATATTTGTTTAAATATTAAAAAAATACCATATTTTCACAAGATAATAATGTTGCATTTAAAAAGGCGATACATACAAATAAAACAAATATTTATACTTTGGGCCATCCTGTTAAGAATCTATTAAGAATATCGTATCTGTATATTTCTTTACTAAAGCGCTTGATTAAAATGAAAAGACGGTAATCTCGAGTTTTTTTTAAATTTGTAAACAGTAATCGATAAGATGTATTGCACAATGCCTGTTAATTTAGATTTACTAAAATTAAGATTTAGTTATTTAAAATTATTATTTGTATGTAAAATTTATTATTTGTAAAACATCTAATAGTAAAGGAACCGTATACAATTTTGGCTAAAAATTGAATCAGGAGTCTATAATTTTGTTAATAACAGAAAGTAAACAATACAGTATACACAATAAAGCATATTTTGATACATTTTTTAATTTTCGTAAAAATATTAAAACTACTTTATGCACTTATAAATTAGGATTTTTTAAATATTTAAAATTAAAGAAAAATCAATTTAAACTATTTGTGCTCTATAACGTCAAATGTATCTCCAAAAAATGTAACAATGTACGAAATTGCATACTTTCTAATATGTTCATTAAAAATAACACAAAATATAATTTTGAAAAGCTGTTATAATTTTATTAAAGCCTATAGACAGATACGAAATTCTTACAATTAGTGCATTAGATCTGATATATAAATAGACATTTACCTGTGGTTTTGTAGTGCTGCTGACATTAAAAAAAATGAATTGATGCAATATTACAGCTACAATATTGTAGAAATAACCACTTTCACAAAACAACACTGCACGACTGGAACTCTACCGATTTATAAATACAATGTTTGCCAGCAATATATGAAACTACGAGTTAAATCACCAATCTATAAATATCCGCCTCATAATAACATAAAAATAACATATTATTTTCTCATTCACAATCAGCGATTACTCTTATTTACTGCATAAAAATCACTTACATCCACGTACACACACGCACACACACATTAATTTTTTTTAATGCTTTATTTATCACGTATCAAAAGGGTACGATTGCCTTTGACGAATTATTTATAATAATTCATAAAATATAATAAAGGGAAGTAAGAACATAATGAACTTCCGGGGATGATTTGCACCCCTTTAAAATGTATTATTCACAGATAAAAAATATAAATATTTTTCGTTTTTTGGTTCACTACAACATATAAAAGTTTAAATAAACATGTTACTTTTCTTGTGGAATTCAAGTCAATATTAGTTTTTCGAAAAAGCTTTACAATAATCCGTTTAAACAAGTAGTTTAACCAAACTAATTTTGCAAAATTAATGATAAATTAGTATTTCGTATTGCCCGAAAGCGCTAAAATTACATAGCGTTTGTCTGTGTTATTGGTCAAAATTTTATGCTCAATCTTTTCAATGGAATGGTTTTTAAAGAGATATATTTATTGTAATTTTTATAGCTGAAAATTGATAAAAAACTTAATTTCCTTTAAAAAAATAGGGGTTGCTACCCTTAAAATTGAAAGTTATGCAGATTTATAGCCTTTTTAATTTTAAGATTTTTAGCGTTAGTTTTATTAAGGTATCTTTATTTATTTCTGAAATAATGAACAAAATAAAAATAAGGGGTAGTTACCCCTAAAAAATAATTTTGGTTAAAACCACGGGACAGGTGAACTTTATTTTTTAATTTTCTTTTAAATGGAATCAGTTTTAAGGCGATATATAATTTATTATAATTTTTATAGCTGAAAAATAATGAAAAAAGCTTAGTTGTCTTAAAAAAAAATAGGGGTTGCTACCCTTAAAATTGAAAATAATGCTGTTTTGAAGGCTTTTTTATTCTACAACTTTTAGCGTCGGTTTCATTAAACTAGCTTTATTCGTTTTTTAAATATTTGAAAAAAACTGTTTTTAAGGGTGAACTTTAGGGGTAGATTTCACCCCCTTAAAGTATCTATCAGCACGTAAAAAAAAATACGTGTCTCTTATTTTTTAATGTACTACAACATATTGCAATGTCGTCCAAATCGGCGACTTACACTTGGGGTACCTTCCTTGTAAGTAGTATTTTATGCCCGCTGGCTTAATAATTTTGAAGTTACAACGGGGGCGTAAAATGTAATTTTATACGCTAGATACGAAAAGTTCTATTATGTCAGTCAAGTTAACTTATAGCCGGTAATTGACTACAATAAATTGATTTCAGTACTTTCTTGTGTTTAATTTGTATAGCTCAGAAAGATGAACAAATTTGAATACATTTCTGAGAACAGTCATACAGTAGTTTCCGAGAGTTGTTTGCATTACTTGACTATCGATAATTGGTTTCACAACATTCGTTTGTTTGATTTGCAGTGAACAATTTGAATGTACTTACTTACATATAATTTGTTCAGCATACAATGACTCAAAGAATTAAAAGACTTTTTCATTCGTATTTATTTGATTTTTTTTACAAAATCATAAATATTATTATTTTATAGATTATTTGTACAGTCATGAAAAAAATTATTACCATTTGTAGAGAGTGCTTATTGAATAGATGAGATTCGAAGAAATAAAAGGACTAGAGAAATTGTGTTGTTTTTTTTTATAGATTATCCAGAAAAAACGCCTATACTTGCATTATTTTATACTTTCGTAGAAAGTTTTATATTAGCAATATTATTATTTGTACAGTCATGAAAAAAATTATTACCATTTGTAAAGAGTGCTTATTGAATATAAGAGAGTAGAAGAGTAGTATATATAATGGTATGGAGAGACGACGGTGACTCACCACCCCGACCCGTGGCGCGTTATCTTTGTTTTGATAAAGACGGCATTAACGCATGTTTAATTGCTTTTTAATGGTTTGTTTATGTAAACAAACATAACCAAACAATCAAAATAAACCATAAAGAAACAATTAAACAAACATTAATAACACATGTTATCGGTGTTTTCATAAACATTGTAATTAACGTATGTTTATTTATTTTTTTTAACGACATGTTTATGTAAATAAACAATCAAAACAAACAATTAAGGTGTAATTAATTACAATGTTAATGTATACACAGAATCGGTGACTCACAACTACTCCATACCATTATAGCGCGTTCTTTTCGAAGAGACCGGGGTATGCTATAGCGTACGTCATCTGTGTGAACTCGGCCCTGTCGCAGCAGCCGTAACCCAACGGCTGCAAAACCTTATCTTACGAAGAGTTTGGTTGTGTGTGTGTGTGTGTGTGTGTGTGTGTGTGTGTGCGAGGCCCGTACAGGAATCGGTGACTCACAACTACTCCATACGATTATAGCGCGTTCTTTTCGAAGAGTCCGGGGTATACTATAGCGTACGTCAGCTGTGCGAACTCGGCCCTGTCGCAGCAGCCGTAACCCAACGGCTGCAAAACCTTATCTTACGAAGAGTTTGGTTTGTGTGTGTATATGTGTATGTGCGTGCATGTGTGTGTGTGTGCGTGCGTGTGTGTGTGTGTGTGGTCCTACTCCACGGTGTTGCGGAGCCTACTCTAAATTTCGGCTCCGGGAGTAAGTGTTAACTGTAGCACGAAGCTATAGTCTACACGTTAGCTGATCGTATACTCGCACCTGCTGCAGCACCATGCGTCTTACCTTATAGAGAGAGAGAGAGAGAGAGGGAGAGAGAGAGAGAGAGGGAGAGAGGGAGAGAGAGAGAGAGAGAGAGAGAGAGATTACTGACGTCACGATTTTTCGAGGTGACCACCATGCACTGTATGAGCTGGCTTTATCTTGCGTCGGGATTAAGTGTTGATATACATGAGTTTTGAGTATGGGATAGATAGAGTGAAAAAATTAATTAGAGATATTATTATAAAAATGCAAATTTACGATATTAATAAGAAATGTTTGATGGATAGGGGGTAAAAATAAAAAGATAGACGATTTCTAATGAAATGTGGAATATATATTATGAAAGCATATGAATAATATTACAAAAATTATACATTTATATATTTATTGGCTCTTCTTTTATCTCCACGTTTGGAGAATCTGGAGAGTCCATCTGATCTAGGCACACACAGCCAAAAGGGTAACACGGTTTACAAACGTATTCACAACACCTCAAACACTTGTACCACTGAGACGAATTCGTTTTGCGGATGTTGCGGAATCTTTTTTGCACCGTGGGCAAGCCGCATAATTCCACGTGTCGCCGTCAGTGTCCTCGCTTGACTTTATTATTTCATTTTTTTTCTTGATTTTGTTCAGTATCACGTACTTTTTTGTTATCTTCTTTTTTAACTCCTCCATTTCCAATTTGCAAATAATAACGTCATCTTTGAGCTGGTTAATTTGATCAACTTTTTTGTCGCACTTTGATATTATTTTTTGCAACGCTGTTTCCAGTTTCTCTATCGCTTCGTCGACTTCTTGCATCCTTCTTATCCAACTCATTTTTTCAGTACTAATGATGTAAGGTAACGACACAAACTAGTTGCTTGCGCGGGAGGAGCACGACTGAGCTGGACCACTAAATTATTAGGCTGAACATGCACGCAATATCTCGCGGGAGAAATACAAAAGGGGTATTTGGAACGTTCAGGATGTTAGTGTTTTATAAAAGATTATCGAGTGACTTTAAACCGTACTATACACGACACCCGATGATTCTAGAAAAAGTCATTAAGATTACATCTTTACGAGCATCTTAGGTACGTAATCCACTTGGTTCTCACTCCACATCGTTTGCTTTTGTGAGATGTGAGAACGAGTGAGATTACTTCTTAACGTACTTTTTCTTCTCGGAATTACATTCGTAAGAAAAGAGGTGTCACCCCTGCTGATCGAAGCCAATGCGGAGAGTAGCTTTCGTTGTGTATCACACCGTTCAAGCGATAAGATGCTATTGAATCCAAAATATGTCTTGTCTACAGTATGCTCGCAATTTCTTTCACTGAATATAACTGCATGCATTATAAAACCCCTGGTCTTACCCGTCGGTCATCTCAGTAGCTATGCGAATCATGGCGAGGGTGAACATGATTTTTACACCGCGAATAGGAGCTGACGAGGATAGTGAGTTGCGTGAAGTGATATCGCGTATGGTGTCTTCATTGCGGTTGGATAGACAACCTGTCTGGCGAAGGTGTAATAATAGAACATGGTCGAAGACTCAGTGCAATGAGTTACATCGCTTTGCGCCGCGAGTTACGTTTTCTTTTATCACAGAGCGGCTTACGGCGAATTTCAGCATTTCACAGACGATTATTTACCAATAGTCGCGCAGCCCTATTAATAGCCGGAGAATATGTGAGGGAAATTCACATGGAAAATGGTAATGTTCTTGCAGATATGATGGTCGCATACCAGGAACAACGTGGTAAGTAACATTTCTTTTTTCATGAAATTTTAATTTTGAAAAAATTATCATTTTTCAATGAATAAAAAATTATAGCACTACGCGAGCTGCTAGCTGATGACAGCGACGCGTCTACAGTTTTTATGGGTTTCAACGGACGTCAAAACCCTGTAGGACCTAGACTCTTGTATGAGAGCGACAGCGACGTTGTGAGTAGCGATGAAGAAGTGCCTCGGGCACCACAACAAAATGTGGCTGACGGGACAAGCCCGAGTGAAGACGATCTTTCCAGTGATGAAGAGCAAGTTCCGCGAGTGCATATTCCAATACAACAACAACAACATCAACAACAACCACAACAACAAATAAACGCCGAAGTAGCACCTGTGGGTGATGCCGCACCAGTAGATGTTGAAGAGAACAATGCTGAAGATTCAGACAACGAAAGTGTAAACACGATACTTGTAACAACCTCCTCCGATGAAGAGGATAATAATAGATTGATGGGGTCACGCTTGATGTTAACGCTCAGCCAGTATCGAGAACCGAGACAAGCTGTAGAAAGAGTTATCATGAGTGAGGACCCACGTCCGTCCACGAGCAGAATTGACGAACGGCCACGCGCAGCCACACTGCTTGACTTTTATACCACGAGAGCGCCGCCTTCAGAGCATTCATTTCACAACATAGAGGATCGAAATCGATTAATATGGAACAGTTTCGACGAAAGAAGCCCGCTAGATCGACGAATAAACGAATGTAAGTTTTTTTTATTTAAATATTTTTTCATAGTATGCTAAATTTTTTTAACACGATATATTTTTTTTAAAAAGTTATTCGAAGACGTATGAATAGCAGTGATGGGTTGGCTACGCTAGGTTTTGACATCCCGACTTTGCTAGTAAACGCGCGGAGAATTTTTCATATTCGGCGCGCACAAGAATTAAGATGGTTCCACGATCAAGCCGAAAATGAAAATTCTCCAATATATACATCTGATGAATTAGAAGATTTATTAGATCGTGTTCGTGATAGTTTTAACGGGAAACCGGAAGAATGAATACTTTATGTGCAGAATAAAATTTATTATATTTTTTCAAATTAGTTTTTATTAATAAAATTACAGTTGGAGAAAATGAATTTTCTTTTGGTACGACCCATTCTTTCTCTGATATATCCTTATCGTCCTCATCTACGAGTTCAATATGGCCTTCACTCCCGCCGTCGCCCATAGGGGACAGCGTAAATTCAAGCGTTAATGAGAATAGAGAACCACTGCAATTGGGGTATGGCAGCAGCGAAGGCGGCCGTGAATACGACAGCACTTCCATCACCGACGAAGAAGAAGAGGAGGAGGTGGAGGAGGAGGAGGAGAGCATCAACCGCGATAGCGTAGGAGAAGAAGAGGAGGGGCGCATGGATTATGATATAAGGCCACCAGGCGTAAGATTTGCTATAGTAGGAGAAACCGAAAATTTCGTGCGAAGGTTTCGAATTGCAGGGCGTTGCGTCGCACTACGCGTCAATGATCCGCCTGGCGAATGCGATAATCCAATTCTTTGGGTAGAAGCTGCTATGCGGGACATTCACGCGTTCATAATTTCGTTAGCCCCCGATGATGATGAGTCAGTTTTACTCGGTATCACGATTAAAAGTGATCACTTCATGCATGGTGCAGGCGGTCTGTCTTTTCGTCCAGTTGGAAATTTTTTTTACGATGATCTTTGGAATTTAATTTCCAATCTAACACAGAGTAACGAAAATTTTCATGTTGACGAAAGTTTCATATTACAAATTACATTTATTAGTGTTCCTGTTGGCTCGGGTGCATTAAGGAGTAAAAAATTATCAATCGACGCTATAACGCAGCGATCGTTAGTATCCATCGTGAACAATGATAACTTATGTTTGCCTCGCGCGTTGGTAGTCGGAGAAGCCCATATTAAATTGCGCGCGAATGACTTGGACGCTGTTCGCAAAGAATGGGGTATAGTTCGCGACGGCCGCCGAAAATTGCAAAAAGAACTTGCTGAACGCTTAATACGAAGTGCTAACGTACATATCCCTCGAGCGGGTTGCGGATTTTACGAGATAGAAAAATTTCAAGATTTCTATCTTCAGAGCCATGTTGCTATAGTAGTTTATGATAAAAAACTTTCGCCAACGGTGAGCCTCCTTTTTTCGACGGGCGTGAACAAGTAGAATCACAGGGAGAATTACACGGAGTTATTAATTTATGTTACGACCCCAGAGCGAAACATTTCGACACAATTTTGAATGTGATAGGGGTAGCAAGGACAAGATTTTTTTGCACATATTGCAATAAATGTTTTCATTTTATCGACCAACATAAATGTCGAAAAACTTGTTCGAAATGTTTCGTTTCTCCGGCTTGCACATCAGACGGCATCGAATTGATTAAATGCGCGGAATGTAACAGAGAATTTTTTGGCAATTCATGTTACAAAAATCATTTAGAAGTGGGCAGATATAAGAAAAACAATAAAAAATTGTGTGATGTTGTCAAACTTTGCACGCTATGTTGTAAAATCATGAATCGTGATCGAGGCCATCACATATGCGGACAAATTTGGTGCAAACTATGTAAATATAAACATCATGTAAATGAAAATTGTTACATGCGCTCTATAACAAGCGAGCCCGATGGTCGAAAAAAAAGCAAATGGCGAATACACGCAGAAAAAATTTTTATACATATTTTATGACTTTGAAACGCGTCAAGATGAAGCGTATTTGAATCATAGAAGCACGAAAATTCATGTACCTAATTTGTGTGTAGTGCAACAAGTCTGTACTGATTGTATCGATAATGATGATGTCTCGCAATTTTGCAATACTTGCGGCATTCGCGAATACGTTTTTTGGGAAGATCCTGTTAAACGTTTGGTCGAATTATGCGTGCGCGATAAAACCAATTTTTCTCAAATAGTGTGCATCGCGCACAATGCCCGCGGTTTTGACGCACAGTTTATATTGAAAGAGATTGCCGAACGCTCGACTGAAGTTATGCCGAGAGTTATTTTAAATGGGCAAAATATTATAACGATACAACAAGGGCGCGTTAAATTTATAGACAACTTGAACTATTTTCAGATGAAATTGAGTGCTCTACCGTCTGCCTTCGGCTTGCCACAAAGTAGTAAAAAGGGGTTTTTCCCACACTTTTTCAACACTTTGGACAATCAAGAATATGTTGGTCCGCTGCCTGATCCAATTTTCTACGCGCCAAATTCTATGTCAAACGAGGAGAGAGCGATTTTTTTTCAGTGGTACAACGAGCATGCGTGAGACTATGTTTTTAACTTTAAAAATGAAATCGTCGTATATTGCCGTATAGATGTAGAGATATTGCGTCGCGCGTGTATAGCTTTTCGAAAAATTTTCATCGATATCGGAGACACGGACCCCTTTGTTTCGGCGACCACTATAGCTTCGGCTTGTTCCTATTTGTACAGGAAAAAATTCCTTAGACAAACGCTATAGGAATTTTACCACCCAACGGCTACAGACGCGCTGATAAACACTCTCAAAAAGCTGTCGAGTGGCTATTGCAGTGCGAGCGGGAAGTCGGGCGAGAGATTATTCACGCGGGGCGTGCGCGCGAGTTCAGGTTACCAGAAGGCTTTTTGATAGATGGGTATTTGCCCCCGACGGCAGCGGGTGTCCCCACTTCTTCATCTTCTTCAGCAGCTTCTACATCGGACAAAGGTGTCGTGTTCGAGTACCAAGGCTGCTATACACACGGCTGTCCGCGCTGTTTTAAAAACAAACGCGATAAGCAAACCGCTTTTAATCGCACTCTCAACGAAGCGTACGAGAATACTCGCGCTAAGATAGACAAAATAAAGTCGCGAGGGTACGAGGTCCGTGAAATTTGGGAGTGCGATTTTGATCGTCGCAAAGCTGAAAATCCAGAAATCGCAAATTACGTTAACAATCATCCGCTTATTAGCAAAATAGTTTTGAATCCGCGGGACGCGTTTTTCGGCGGGCGCACGGAAAATATAAGATGTTACTACGATATCAAGGAGAACGAAAAAATAAGATATACGGATATTTGTTCGTTATATCCGTATATATGTAGAAGAGGGCGATTCCCGCTTGGACATCCCGACATATTTGTCGGGAGTGAGTGCGACGCGTTGACGGGGAGAAACAACGATCTCTCGCGAGTAGAAGGGTTAGTTAAGTGCAAAGTGCTGCCACCTCGAAATTTGTTTCTTCCTCTTTTGCCGATAAAAATGCGCGGTAAGTTACTTTTTGCTCTTTGCCGCTCTTGTTGCGAGGACATGCGTCAGGAAGGCTGTAATCACGAAAAAATTAATGAGCGTGAATTCACAGGTACATGGGTTGCCGATGAATTAAGAAAAGCTGTAGAGTTGGGCTACCGCGTAACGGAAATATATATTATATGGCAATATGAAATAACGCAATACGATCAACAGAGCGGCAAAGGGGGATTGTTCGCCGGCTACGTGAATGCATTTTTGCAACTCAAACAACAAGCTAGCGGTTGGCCTGCATGGTGCGTGAGCGAGGCAGATAAAGATCTTTATCTGAACGATTATGAGCGAGACGAAGGCATACGGCTAGAGAGAGCAAAAATCGAGAAAAATGCTGGATTGCGCGCTGTGGCGAAGCTATGTCTGACTTCTTTTTGGGGGAAATTTGGGCAACGCAACAATTTAAAGCAGACTGATATTGTAAAAACGCGCGAGGCTTTACTCAGACTCTTGGTGGCTCCCGATAAAGAAGTGCTCAGTGTATTACCCGTCAACGACGAACTGTTGTATGTACACTGGCAACACATTGCGGAGGCAGTGGAACAGTCCCCTAATACTAATGTAGTCATCGCCGCTTACACTACAGCGCAAGCACAACTAAAATTATATAGTTATCTAGAGAAACTCGAGCGCCGCGTATTGTACTACGACACCGACTCCTGTGTATTCGTTTGTAACGAGCGTGCGAAAAATGAGGAATACAGACCTCATATCGGCTCGCTATTAGGCGATATGACCGACGAACTCGGCCAAAATATATACATTGAAACTTTCTTATCCGGCGGTCCTAAGTTTTACGCTTACAGAGCGACAGATTCGTCTACAGGAGAAAAATATGAATGTCGTAAAATTAAAGGAATAAGGTTGAATTATACTAACACCTTGAAAATAAATTTTGACAGTATCAATCGGCTGATCGAATCTTTTTTCGGCGGCGATCCAAGTAGTATCAAATTAAACTTTAGAGCGATAAGACGAATGCCGGATCACGATGTCGTCACGCGACACGAAGTTAAAACATGTTGTATCGTTTTGAATAAACGGCGCTATCTTAGTAAAGAATTGTCGTTGCCTTTTGGTTATAAGGGTTAAAACATTTTATGAATAAAAAAATAAGACTTATTTGTAAATGTTGTTGTTTTTTGTTATTTTCCTCTCCCTCAATGTTCATTTTAAAAGAATAAATTTGTTTTTTTTTTGCAAAAATGAATATTTCACGCGCGTGCTGCAA